>OY740809.1:17280636-18667685 GCA_963514005.1 Raja brachyura
CAGAGGCAGCAGGCAGAGGCAGGCAGAGGCAGGCAGAGGCAGGCAGAGGCAGACAGAGGCAGACAGAGGCAGACAGAGGCAGACAGAGGCAGACAGAGGCAGACAGAGGCAGACAGAGGCAGACAGAGGCAGACAGAGGCAGACAGAGGCAGACAGAGGCAGACAGAGGCAGACAGAGACAGACAGAGACAGACAGAGACAGACAGACAGACAGACAGACAGACAGACAGACAGACAGACAGACAGACAGACAGACAGACAGACAGACAGACAGACAGACAGACAGACAGACAGACAGACAGACAGACAGACAGACGGGGGGAGGGAGTTTTGGAGGATAGGGGACGGAAGAGGTAATGGAGGAGAGATGGGGAAGTGGGAGGAGGGGATGGAGGGAGGGAGGAGGTGAGGGGAGGAAGCTGAGGAGGGTTGGTGGGGGGGGGGTGGTGGATTATTGTGTTGGGGGAACAGGGCCCAACATGTCCCACTTGGGCTAGACTACATATTACTAAAACTCTCGTCTTGTTTGAAAGTGTGCGTGTCTGCGTGCGTGTGACAATAGACAATAGGTGTCAGAGTCGGCCATTTCGTCTTTCAAGCCAGCTCCGCCATTCAATGTGATCATGGCTGATCATCCCAAATCAGTACCCTGTTCCTGCCTTCTCACCATATCCCCTGACTGCTATCTTTAAAAGCCCTATCTAGCTCTCTCTTGAAAGTATCCAGAGAACCGGCCTCCACCGTCCTCCGAGGCAGAGAATTCCAGTCTCACAACTCTGTGTGAATGTTTGAGCTCTTGGAACTATGCCAAAACAGTACACGATCGCGCAAAATTGCACCACCTTACTCACCTTTATCCCGTGGTTGTTTGTGTCATGTTTTGTTCAGATTTATGTAATATTTCACAACTTATTGACATTTTTAGATTTACAAACCCCAATTGGAGAAACATTTCTTCCCTGTGCTTACAGCTATGATGTCTCAATGAGATTGTACCTGTGCTCGCAACATTGTTGCTATCCAAGTACACCAAGTCCTGCAAATGCATTTTTCTTAAAAGTCACAGTGCACTGAATTGTTTTGAAAGTTTAAAATGAGGGAGGGTGAATAAGGCAAAATGAGCTACCCTGCGCAGTTGGGGGCTATGGGTGAGTGGTGGAATATTGCATTTGGGAATGGGTTGCATTGGGGGACCAGGCCTCCCGTGTGACAGGGACCCAACGGGGCACACTTGGTCTAGTACATCATCATATATCTTATCTTCTAACTATTAAAACTGTGTGTGCATGTGTGTGTGTGTGCGCGTGTTTATTTGTTTATGTGTTTTCACATCTTCTTGAAAAAACAATGCGCGAATGGGAAAATGTTTACATATTCTGATACAGATTTACACCTGGAGTCTGAAATTGGCTAACCTGAAAAATTTGTGCTTTATTTCTTGTTATTAATTCAATTCAATTCAAGTTTAATGTCATTGCACAAATACAAGTATAGGTACAACGAAATGCAGTTTAGCGTCATTCGTAGTGATAGCGATATAGAAAAAATAAATACAGAGTGCAGTGGTAGCAGTACGGAAAATAAATAAATACAGGGTGCAGACAAGTCTATCAGCTGGGCTCCGAGTTCAGCAGTCTGATGGTGTAGTTGAAGAAGTTGTTCTTCGTCCTACTGGTGCGGGACCTGAGGCTCCTGTACCGCCTCCCTGATGGGAGGAGGGCAAACAGTCCATGATTAGGGTGTGAGGGGTCCTTGATGATCTTCCCGGCCCGCTTCAGGCACCGTTTTCGGTGGAGGGCATCCATGGCAGGGAGCGGGGCACCGATGATGTACTGGGCGGTTTTCACCACCCGTTGTAGTGCCTTCCTGTCTGCCACGGTGCAACTGCTGTACCATACCGTAAAGCAGGTGGTCAGGATGCTTTCAATGGTGCAGCGGTAGAAGTTCGTCAGGATCCGGGGGGGCAGGTGGGCTTTTTTGAGCCTCCTCAGAAAGTAAAGGCGCTGCTGTGCCTTTTTGATCAGCTTTGAGGTGTTGAGGGATCAGGACAGATCCCCCGAGATGTGTACCCCGAGGAATTTGTAGTTGGAGACCCGCTCCACCTCAGTCCCGTTTATATGGATGGGGGTGTGTCTGCCCCCTCTGTTCTTCCGAAAGTCAACAATTATTTCCTTCGTCTTCTGGGAGTTGAGAACGAGGTTATTGTTGGCACACCAGGTAGCCAGGTGCTGGACCTCCTCCCTGTAGGCTGATTCGTCATTATCACTGATCAGTCCTACCACCGTGGTGTCATCGGCAAATTTTATAATGGCGTTGGAGCCATACTTGGGGATGCAGTCATGCGTGAAGAGGGAGTAGAGGAGAGGGCTGAGCACACAGCCCTGTGGCACGCCGGTGTTCAGTGTTATAGTGGAGGAGGTGAGGTTGTTGACCCTAACAGACTGTGGTCTGTTAGTGAGGAAATCCATTAATAAAAATGTTCACAAACCCAGTCAAACTTTGAAATCAAAATGCCTGTGTTTTTCCGCAGATGACGTGACAATGCATCTACCTGCCTGACGTCTGCTCACGCTGCGACTAACGTCACCTCCCACCCCTCCCTCCTTCCCCCGTATTTGAAAGGTCTGGCCATCGACTGAAGTCGAAAGACTGCGGCACGCGCTGCGAGTGAAGAACGAGCAAGTTGGGTCCTATACTGCAGCTCTCTCCCCCCCCGGGCCCCTCTCTCTCTCCCTCGGGCCTCTCTCTCTCCAGGCCTCTCTCTTTTTCTCTCTCTGGGTCTCCCTCTCCCCCCAGGCCTCCCTCTCTCTCTCCCCCCCAGGCCTTGCCCTCTCCCTCTCTCCCCAGGCATCTCCCGCTCCGGGACTTTCCCTCTCTCTTCCCCGGGCCTCTCCCTCTCTCTCCCCCCCCTCTCCGTTTCTGCCCCTCTCCCGTAAAAGGAGCGATTTAATAATATCAAGGGTGTGTGTGTGTGTGTGTGTGTGTGTGTGTGTGTGTGTGTGTGTGTGTGTGTGTGTGTGTGTGTGTGTGTGTGTGTCCGCAGGCCCACCCCCACCTGCAACCGTGCATTATGGGGATGGGACCCAACGAGTCCCCTTTCTTCTAGTATACTTATTAAAACACTGATCTTGTATGTGTATGTCTGTTTTTACATCTTTGCAAAAAAACTATGCGGTAATGATAAAATATTTACATATTCCGGTTGACATTTTTCCCGTCGAGTCCAAAATCACCTTATCTGAAAATTTCACACTTTATTTCTCCTTATTACTGAAAATGTTTAAAAATATCAAGACTTTGAATTTAAACGAGCAGCTCTTGCTGATGACTTCACAATGGGTCTGCTCAGCGTCGCCTCACGCACAGAATCGTCCACACGCTTTGAGTGACGTCACCCTGCCTCCCTCCGCGTTATTCACAGATGCAGACAGAACGAGCCTGGAGCTGAAGTCGGGCCCTGTACTGGAGCAGCCGAACTCGCGATGCTCCGGTCGATGCCCGCCCGCCGTCCCGCGGCCTCGCTCGGATCTGCCCTGGGCTGGAGCAGAGCTTGGAACTGGAGTAGAGCTTGGAGCTGGAGTGAGGCCGAACCCAGGGCTTGGGATGGGGCCGTGACCCACGGCGAAAAAGACTCATGGTCCTCGGGAGGCTGCTGCCGCGGGCTGATTCCAGCGACTGGGCCTGGGCTGGAGTGAGGGCCGAACCCTCTTCCCTCTCTCCGTCTCTGCCCTCTCGCTCTGTCCTCTCTCTCTCTCTCTGCCCTCTTTCTCTGCCCCCCACCCATTCTGCCCCCCCTCACTCTCTGCCCCCCCTCACTCTCTGATCCCCACCCTCTCTCTCTCTCTGCCCCCCTCTCCGCCCCCCTTCCCTCTCTGCCTCCCCTCCCTCTCTAGGGAGTGGTGAGTATTGGGATCTATGGGTGAGTGGTGGAGTATTGCGTTCAGGAACCAGCTCTCCCCTGTGATGCCGCACCCCCCCCCATCCCTCAAACTCTACCCCCCTCCCCCTCCCTCTCTACCCCCTCCCCCTCCCTCTCTACCCCCTCACACTCTCCACCCCCCGCCCCCCACTCTGTAGCCACATCTGTATTATCTGTATAAATATAATTTTAAAAAATGAGCGAAACAATGACAATGGCCAATTGGCTAACATGATACATTTACTGACGTGAGGCATGACAGTGCTGAGGAATGCACGTTTTTGGAATGTTGGAGAAAATAGCAACACCCAGAGAAAAGCCACGTAGTCACAGGGAGAACGTACAGACTCCGCACAGTCAGCACCCATAGTCAGGGTCGAACCCGGGTCTCTGGCGCTGTGAGGCAGCAACTCTACCACTGCGGCGCGATGACACCCTTTTAACGTCATCGCTCTGAAGAAAGGCAAAATTTCACTTTATATTTACAATATCATTCGTGATATTGTTGCAATTTGAGAGCACCTCGAGGTGAAACTACAAACATTGTAGGTATGTTACAATACTTACCTTTAGCGGCGCTGCAGTTCAGCCACTGCCCGTGTGCGCGACTTTGGCGCCTTTGAGAGGGGGGCGGGTTTAAAATGCGGTATTTCGGAAGCCAATTCAAATCGAGCTTGAACAGGCTATTTAGTTGATGAAGAAAAATCGCTTTGACTACCGTTCTCTGAAGTGATTTTTAAACTGCAGTTGCTAATTTAATTGCTGTAGTAAATTTAAAATCATCTTCTAAAGCCGTGAACGCCGACAACGGGACGGACCTCGCGTAGGGGACAAGGCAAGGTGCACAGTTTATTTTTTCATTAAAAAGTGCTTCTTAGGATACCTTTAATCAAAATTTCATGATGCGAGAAGGTGATTTATTCCCCATACGAACCAGCAGTATTTTTCCTGCTGATATGGGGTTTAAATTCACCGCAACGTTCCAATCGATCACGTTCCAATCGATCGCATTCCAGAAAATCTCACTCGCAAGGTGATTTAAATGGCCATTAATTTACGGGAATTAAACACTAAATTCCTTCCATTTGGCATATAACGTCATGACAATGAGATTTAAAAATCATGTTATATTGTGAATTCTTGTGTGAATGTTATTTGGACACTAAGGCTATTTAAAAATATTCAACTTTTCTTAAGAAATTGATAGATGTTTAGATTTAGTAATTGAATTTTGTAATTAGCTACAATTGGGTAACTAATTAATTATATGCTTTCATTTCATGTCATCCAAGTAAGATTGCTTCATATTTGTTTCAGAATACTTCAATTTATAATAATTGAAAATTTCTTCCAGTTCTCTTAATTTTTAAGAAAGTTGTGGGCTTTTGACTGTCCTCGATCACAGCTTTTGTGTCAAGTCAATGGAAAAGCAATAGGGAATTAGATGCTAATTTCCGAGTATGAAAATGGCCATAACTTTTTTAATACTGAAGGTATGAAAGTGAATTAGGTGTTAAATTAAACTTATTTTTATGCGTTATCTGATGGGATAAATTGCATACTTTATTTTTAAAATCTAAAAATTTTGTAACATTGCTAAACATTGTCAACTGCCCATATTGATTTTAAATCTGTAGAACCATCAGTCCATCTAAACCTTTTTAATCCATCTGATCAGTTACGAATACATTCTGAGGAGTCCCTGACCCTAAAATTAACTGCTTTCTCTTTCCACATGCCAAGTTCTTCCTGCATTTTTGTTTATGTTCTATTAATTCAGTATGTTCCACAATTCTGATTCATACCAAGGAAGTGTTAAAGCATTACAATTCCATATTATGAATGCAGTAACATTTTAAAATATTATAACCAGTTTTAAATTGAACCAAATAAAGGGATTTACTTTTTTACTCTTGAATAAATTGTTTTCGAAATTGAAATGGAAGTTATATCTAGAAAACTTCATTATCTTAAAGTAGATAACTTTATTTTTTGTTTATTAACTCTACGTAGAATTAGAGCAGTTTATAAAGGTAAATTATTGGAATGCTGAAAAACATTTATATTTTAGATCAGCATCAGTATCACCATCAATCAGGGCCAAATATTTCTAGGAAATGTAAAGACCATTGCTTCTCACTTGGCCTATCTAGTTTATATCAGCTTCTCAGAGAATTCCCCGCCTCATTCCACCACATCTATAATCTATTCTCCCTCACCCGCTGTTTCTCTTGCCACCTCGGGACAATTTACCCACCAACCACCTTTGGGATATGGGAGGAAACCAGAGCATCCAGACAGAGTGTACAAACTCCATATACACACCTCAGAATCACAGCTAGGTGACTCGAGTTGTGAGGCAACAGCAATAATTACCTCAAAGAAATTACACCAACACGCTTTTGCTTTGTCCGTGAATATCACAACTCTATATGAGAAGTTTAAGAAATAAGTTCATACCCTTGGGGTAATACTCATCTGTAAATGCTAGCAAACTCAATGGTTCAAAATAAAACCTTCAATCCAGAGGCATAAAAGTACATAATCCACAACCGGGAACTGATCACTGCATTGTGTTAAATAAGCTGAAATGCTTATACCAGCAAGAACATGTTATTGTATTATAGTTGCCATAAGCTGTTGCTCAGATCAGGCTGCAAATCAAATACAACCTCTGGTAAGTATTCAAGGGAAACATCTAGACCTTGAAGGCTCAGAAAAAGATTACCACATTAACCTTTGGTATCAAAAAAACATAATTAAGGGGAAGGATTACAATCCTTGACTAAATTTGCCTTGAGAAAGGCAATTTGAAATGTGGCCTGACAAAGATAGATAATATTTTTTGAAGTATAAAATGTAATCTCAATAGTTAATTCATGCCACAGGACAAACCTGCAAACCAAAGTGGTAATGGGAAAGTTGCAACTGAAAACAAAAGGGATCACATCATGGAAATGAAGTAATGAGGTCTCCAGAATTATTTAACAGCTGATTTAATATAAGCTTGGAGTACTGTAAGGAATGTGCAAAAGTATTTTCTGCAGAAGGACAGATTACTAAATATGTTAACAGTTCCCTTCATCCAAATTTATGCAGGTCCACCCCGTCTTACAAACACCCAATTGATGTACACCCTGTACATATGAACAAGCATTCGAGAAATGTATTTGCTAGTTGCTGCAGGGCTGTGGGCATCGTCTGCCATGCTGGAACTCTGTTCGCAACTGCATTTCCGACTTGCAAATTGTTTGAGTTGCAAACAGAAATGGAACTCCCACATAACCTGGGAACGACCTGCATGTGGACGCTTCACAATGACATGGCCCAGGAAATTAGAATTACTAAAGTGCCTCATTTAAAAAAGGGAAATGTAATCAAGATTAATACTCAAATACACAAGAGCTCAGAACTGCACAAATAAGTGCTGATGCTTCTTTCACCACTTCTGATTTAATCAAACTCTGACATGGCTTTACTGTTAAAGTGTTAAACTATTTTAGCCAACATATTCCAATCTCATCACAATCTATAATTGCCAGCACAAACTCCATCCTTTTCTCTGTAATTAAGCCAGACAATTTGCAAACTGCAGCATCACATTTGACCTCAATATGACCCTTGACTATGTTCTTGTTACTGCTACACGATTCCAAAGCACTGCTGACCCCGCTTTCATAAGTTCATAAGTTATATTAACAGAATTGGGCCATTTGTTCCATCAAGTCTACTCTGCCATTCAAAAACGGCTGATCTATATTTCCCTCTCAAACCCATTCTCCTGCCTTCTCCCCATAACCATTGACACCTGTCCTATTCAAGATCTGTCAATGACCACCTTAAAAATATCCATTGACTTAACTTTCCTCGTCATGGAACACGGTACTCAAATAATATTCTACTAGACATGTCATGACTTGACATATAGCAAGTCTACTACACGATTCATTCTCAAATTCTGATCTCTCCAAATACCCAATAATGCATTACCTTATCAACCATGCAGGATAAATGCACTCAATTTCTCAATCTTTAATCCCCGTTTAATTCCTACACCTATGGGCTTGTGCCTGAGGAAGCTATGGTCCTAATGTTCTAAAATTTATTATTTAAACCTTTCCACTCCCTTTTCTCTTGTCCCACGTGAAGGTTCTTAAAATCTGCATCTTTCTTGAAATCTTTGTCTGGTGGCTTTGGTTCAATGTCTTGGGGCATTGTACCATGTTAAATAAGCTAAAATGTAAAATGAACAGTATCATTTCAAAATACTATATATTTTTAAATTTAGATCTGGATCAAATTTGTCAATACAGATGAATGGGTTCATTAACAGTTTCCCAATGCAACAAATCTGACTTGGGGCCAGAGCACATAATGCCCATATTTGTACTATAGCCAGTCTCAATATCACAGCTGTTAATATTGGCATCTACATCCAGGAAAAGATTACATAAATGAACAGGAGTTTTGATCATCACTTTGAACAAAGAATATAATTGAATTCAGGCAATGAATGGTGTGCTGATCTGAAATATGTGTGAAAAACAAAGATTTATCAGTTGAATAACAATAACATTATCCTGAAAAATCATATTCTCAAACATGTCAAAATATTTCAGCAGTAATGGGAAAATAAGATGGGAGAAAACATTTATGATTTTACAAGTAAAAACTGTGTCTAAGTATTAAGGCTCTCCCTTATCCATTTTACTTGTTACATCCTCAAATATTTTCAGAAGATTAGTCAAGCATGATTTCCCCTTCATAAATCCATACTGACTTTCACCAATCCCATCACGGCTTTTAAAATCTTTAATAATCGACTCAAGCATCTTCCCCACTACCGGTCAGGCAGACTGGTCTATAATTCCCTGATTTCTCTCTCCATCATTTCTTAAAATGTGGGGTTCTATTAGCTTCCCTCTAGACCACAAGAACTGATCAAGAGTCTATAGAACATTGGAAAATGATCACCAAAGCATCCATGATTTCTAAGGCCACCTCCTTGAGTACTCTGGGATGCAGACCATCAGACCCTGGGATTTATTTACCTTCAATCCCAACAGTTTACCGAAGACCATTTCCCGACTAATGTGGATTTCCTTCAGTTTCTCCCTCCAACTAGATCCTCGGTCCCCTAGTATTTCTGGGAAATTGTTTGTGTCTTCCTTAGTGGAGACAACTGGTCTGCCATGTCCTTGTTTCCCCATTATAAATTCACCTGTTTATGATTGTAAGGGACCTACATTTGTATTCACTAATCTTTTCCTCTTCACATTTCTAAAGAAGCTTTTACAGTCAGTTTTTATATTCCCCCCAAGTTTTCTTTCATGGTCTATTTTCCCCCTCTTAATTGACCCCTTTGCCCTACTCTGTTATCATATCATATGTATCTATATTCTTAAAAGTCTGTTCGCGCGTGTGTGCGTTTGTTTATTTGTATCTTCTCGAAGGAACAACGCGCTAAGGGTAAATTATTTACATATTCCAGTAGAGATTTTTCCCCTGGAGTCCGAAATCGCCTTATCGGAAAATTTCATGCTTTATTTCTCGAGTTATTAATGAAAATGTTCAAAAATTGGACAAAACTTTGAAATAAAAACAACTGTCTTTTGCTGATGACGCCACAATGGGTCTGCACCATCTTACTCACGGTGCCCCTCTTCCTGCTCCTCTTCCCGCTCCCCTCCTCTCCCCCCTCCTCTTCCCTCTCTCCTTTCCCCTGGCCGCTCTCCCCCCTCCTCGACCCCCCATCTCCCCCCTCCCTGGCCTCTTTCCTCTCTCTCTCCCCCCCCCCTCCTCTCCTGGGATGTCAGGACTGTCTTATGAAGAAAGACTGGATAGACTCGGTTTAAACTCTCTAGAATTTAGGAGATTGAGAGGGGATCTTATAGAAACTTACAAAATTCTTAAGGGGTTGGACAGGCTAGATGCAGGAAGATTGTTCCCGATGTTGGGGAGGTCCAGGACAAGGGGTCACAGCTTAAGGATAAGGGGGAAATCCTTTAGGACCGAGATGAGAAGGACTTTTTTCACACAGAGAGTGGTGGGTCTCTGGAACTCTCTGCCACAGAGGGTAGTTGAGGCCAGTTCATTCACTATCTTTAAGAGGGAGTTAGATGTGGCCCTTGTGGCTAAGGGGATCAGAGGGTATGGAGAGAAGGCAGGTACGGGATACTGAGTTGGATGATCAGCCATGATCATATTGAATGGTGGTGCAGGCTCGAAGGGCCTAATGGCCTAATCCTGCACCTAATTTCTATGTTTCTATGTTTCCCCCCTCCTCTCTCCCCTCTCCCCCCCCCATCCGCAACCGCACGTTGTACGGACTGGACCCAACGGGTCCCACTCGGTCTAGTTATATTCTAAATTTCTCCCAGTCCTCCTGTTTGCTGCTTCTCTGGCCAATTTATATGCCTCTTCCTTAGATTTAACACTATCCCTAATTTCGCTCATTAGCCATGGTTGAGCCGCATTCCCCGTTTTATTTTTACGCCAGACAGGGATGAACAATTGTTTAATACATCCATGCAATCTTTAAATCTTTGACATCCACCGTCAACCATTTAAGTATCCTTTGCCAGTCTATCCTAGCCAATTCAGTCTCGTATCATCAAAGTTGCCTTTCTTTATGCTCAGGACCCTTGTCCGAATTAACTGTGTCATTTTCTCTCTTAATGCACAATTCTACCATATATTATGGTCACTGTTGCCTAAGGAGCTTTGCACAACAAGATTGCTAACTAATCCTTCCTCATTATACAATACCCACTCTAGGATCGCCTGCCCTCTAGTTGGTTCTACATATTAGCTTACAAAACCATCCCATTTCCACTCCAGGAACTCCTCCTCCTTAGTGTTGTTACCAATTTAGTTAGCCCAGTCTATATGTAGATTAAAGTCACCCATGACAACTACTGTACCTTTGCAACACACATCCCTAATTTCCTGTTTGATCCCCAATCTCACTACTGCTGTTTGGTGCCATCCAAGCTAATGTCTCTCCTTACTATTGCATTTTACTTCGGAGTCACGTGAGTGACTACGTGAAGAAGCCCTGCCAGGCGCACGCTCGGCATTACGTCGACGCATGTCGGTAGGAACGGGCTGCAGGTTGCAGCTCCACCAGTGGTGAGTAACAAGCCCGCAGGTAAGTGGGCTGAAATTACTTCCTGGGTAGAAACTCCGTGACGCTGGCTGGAATAGCCAGGAGGAGTTTGGGAAGTTTTTTAAAATGGACGGTGAAAAAATTGGCGCGGGGAAAGCGCGCATCCCGGGTGGAAACACAATTAAGATCGGGACCACAGATTAGTATGGAGCCGGTTCCGATACCAGTAGCAGATGACTCTGTCGTAGTTCTGCCTTAGACGCTCCACAGTCACAGGCCACGGAGGGTTCTCCAGTGGAAAGGAAAATAAGAAGTTTGCTAAGCCTGTAATATCCGATGAATCTGATGAAGAAGAGGCAGGGCCAGGCAAACGAGCCTGTGGCTCGGGATGGACCAAATGGAAAAAATGCTTCAAATAATTATTAACCAAGGGTCAAAAGACCCAGAATATTCCCAGGCAGCCCCTCTAGCCATTTGGCCCATCCTGCACCCAAGATTTGCTGGTTTGTATAAATCAAGCAATGTTCAAACTCCAGATTATTTATTTGGAGAAAACCTGCCTAAACAAATTAAAGATATTGATGAGGAGGCAAAGACTATCAGCCTCATAATTTTTTTTATATTTGGTGAAAGTAGACAATCTGGCTGAATGAGAAGGGGGTTGATTAGGAGCAGGAACAAGCAGAGGCAGGGGTATGGTGAGAAGGTATTATCACCCATCACAGCCCAATATTGGAGAAGGAGACCGTCACGGTCATTTGATGAGGTATAAAAACTTTATTCTAACGCAGAGGGAACTTGTAGACTTCCGGTTGGTGGTAGATGGTAATTGTTTTATGATGAATGGTACTGTATAACATCTGATCGGTTTATATTAGATACTGTGTCAGGTGCTATATTAGAATTTATGGAAGGAGTTGATCCACCTGTACAGGATAGACCTAATTGGGTTTGGTGTTTTCTGCACCTGAAAATTCTCAGGTGAAGAAGTAAAACATTTTAATTTAAAAAAGGGGTAATTGAAAATACGGTGAATCATCCGCAACAATTTGTGTCAAATATTTTCCCCAGGACAAAGAAAGATGGGGGTTGTAGAGTCATTCTGGATCTCTCAAAATTGAATTTATATGTCCAGTATAGACATTTCAAAATGGACACCTTCAACACTGCAAAGGAGTTGTTGTCCATAAGGTGTTACATGGCTACTATAGACTTCAAAGATGCGTATTATTCAGTGCCAATTCATCACCATTATCGTAGGTACTTGAAGTTTAATTGGATGGGTCAGCGGTGGCAATATAAAGCATTAACTAATGGGTTAAGTTCAGCTTCAGGCTGTTCACAAAATTATTGAAACTAGCACTTGCATTGTTAAGGGCTCAAAATCACATTGTCATGGCTTATCTTGATGATATTTTAATTGTTAATGCCACTCAGGAATCAGCTGAAGATTCAGTTTCAGCAACTATAAGCCTGTTGGAAAGGCTAGGGTTTCTGATCCATCCAACGAAATCTAAGCTACAGCTGTTGCAAACAATTGAGTACTTGGGATTTGTCATTGATTCAGTTGCTGTGTCAGTAACTTTACCAACAGATAAGGTTGTGGATATTACAAATGTTAGTGCTCTCGGATGGGGGATGGGGGGAGGGGGCTACAGACAATAACACCAGCTGTGGTGGTAGATGGACTGTCCAAGAGGATTTAATTCTCCAAACATATGGTATTAATTATTTGGAGTTATTGGGGGCATTTTTGGATTAAAAGCTTATTGTTCTACAATGCAGAACTTGCATGTTCAATTACAAGTAGACAATACCACAGATGTAGCATATATCAATCACATGGGTGGAGTAAGATCAGTATCATGTGATCATCTGATCAACCTGATGTGGAATTGGTGTGTATCTAGGAATATCTAGCTTCAGCTATCTATATCCCAGGGAAGACAATGTTGAGGCAGACAACAGGTCGCGGGAGTTTGAAGAGAATACAGAATGGATGTTAAATCCACAAAATTTCCAAATAATTGTCAATCGGTATGGTGTACCGCTGCAATAGCACAGGACGTGCCACTCAACTAAATTTTAGAGGCTGCAGGATGGTGTAAAGAAGAAACATTTTCCAAGTTTTACAATAAACCTATTATCACAGTGCCAGAGTTTGGACATGTAGTGTTGGGTTCTGTTTGATTATTTGCTTTCTTTTATGTAATAATTCATATCTTTTGTTGTAATTTCCCTTATGATAGAAGGGCATTACTTTTCTTTCTTTTATTATTATTAAAATACTTATTGCATTATTCAAGCAATGTTTAATAATATTATTTACTCACTACTGTGTCAATTGAAGCAGTGTGTCGTATAGAATGAATCTACGGCATGAAAATCACAGAGCTTCAAAATCTTCACGTAGTCACTCACGTGACTCCAAAGTAAAATAGTAAGATTAAACGACCCCGGCGGAGGTAGACATCACAATGGCATCTCACAGTCCTCCAATCACAATGGGATCTCATTTACACACGCTGCCGTGAATATTCCGCCCACTGACAATGACAATGACATCACAATGGGATCTCAGCAGTCACCTGACAGTGACTGACTGAGGGTAGGCAAAAGGAGAGGTGACAGAGAGACAGACAGAGGGACAGATATGGGGTTAATGTGTGTGTGCGAATGCGTGCGGTTAGTGTGTGTGTGTGTGGGAGGCAGCCCACAATGACATCACAATGGGATCAGCACCTTCCACCTCAAGGGGAGGTATGCAGCGAGTGAGATTTATTATAATCCGTTTTAATCAGATTCTTGGGGAAAGCGTTCCTTTATTAAATCAAATTCCAGAATTTTCCTTGTGGGGGAGTGGGATGGGGGGACGTCCATGTGGGGTTTTAATTGTGGGGAAGGAGGGGTGGAAAAGGGGAGAGATTTCATTTCCAGAATATTCCTTATGAGGAGGTGGGATGGGAATCCAGTTAGAGAAAGGTTCAGCAGTGTGGCAGTTGCAGCTATGGCATCACAATGGGACCTGCCCATTCATCCTCCAGCCCACATGCTGGCAGTTGAAGCTATGGCATGACAATGGGCGCGCACAGTCCTCCACCCAACAAGAATTTTCCTTGGGGGGGGGGAGGGGAGGGCAGTGTCCAGTTTTCATTGTGGGGGGGGGGGGTGGAATAAGGGGAAATTTTTGACAAAAAATAAAATGGCGCCCCCCCCAATTGCCCAGCCCTTCCCGTGTTTACTTAAAAAATAAAACGCCACCCCACTTGCCTTGCCCCTCCCGTGTTTATTTTTAAAATACAACGGCGCCCTCACTTGCCCCGCCCATGTTTACTTAAAAATAAAAGGGCAACCCAACATGCCCCGCCCCTCCCTAGTTTACTTAAAAAATAAAACATCACCCCCATTTGCCCCGTCCCTCCCATGTTTACTTAAAAAATAAAGCAGCACAGACACTTGCCCCGCCCCTCAACATTGCACCACCTTACTCACCATTGACATGTGGTTGTTTGTATCAAGTTTCATTCAGATTGATGTTACATTTCACAAGTTATCACATTTTTAAGTTACTAAATCCACTTTGATAATCACTTCAACACTTCAGTGCTGACATCACAATGACGTCACAATGGGACATCATGATGAGATCTCATAGTCCGCCACCTGACATTTGGAACAATGTTGCCATCGTAAACACTTAGTCATGGTCCTGGCAGCAAGTGATTGAACAGGAAGGGAAGTGAAATTGGAAGCGGAATTGGAAGTACTGGGGGAGGGAGGGGAAGTGCAATTGGATTTTATTTTACGTGTAGCGCTGGGGGAGGCAGCGGAGTGGTAGAATCTTACGTTGGGGAACGGGTTGCGTTGGGGTACCCGGCCTCCCGTCGGGACTATGGGTGAGCAGTGGAATACTGGTTTGGGGGAACGGGTGAGTGGTGGAAACGGGTTGCGCTGGGGGAACGGGAGTGGTACATTATTGCGTTGGGGGAATGGGACCCAGTGGGTCCCACTTGGTCTAGTATATATTACTAAAAATCTTGTCTTGTTTGATTCTGTGTATATGCGTCTGTCTGTCTGAGTGCCCATGTGATTCCGGAACTACATCCAAATTGTACACTATAGCGCCACATTACTCACAATTGTCCTGTGTTGTGGTGTCACAAGTTTTGTTCAGATTGATGTTATATTTTACAAGTCATTCACATTTTTTAACTGTACAAAACCCCAATTTGAGAAAGATTTCCTCCCTCTGCACTAGCACTTACAGCTATGACGTCACAAAGGGATTGAGGCCCTGCTTGCTACAATGTTGCCTGAGCAGCTCCTGCGCAGTTGGGGGCAATGGGTGAGTGGTGGAATATTGCGTTAGGGGAACGGGTGAGTGGTAGAATATTGCCTTGGGGAACGGGTTGCTTGCGGAACCAGGCCTCCCATGGGGGCTATGCGCAAGTGGTCAAATATTGCATTGGAGAAACAGGACGGGGACCCCCCATTTGGTATAGTAACATTTAAATCACACACCTAGGTTGCTCCTATCTCAAGGGTTCATTTTACACAAAGGACGGGCAAAAATCTCTGCAAGGTTTGTGCAAGCTACCTTTGAAAAATCATCTGAAGTTTTGGTAATTAACTACATAAAACTTTAACTTTTATTTTAAAGTTCCGATGCAAATATGCTCACAGTTTCATCAAACATAATGTTGATCTTTTTCCCTGAAAACTAACGATCCGGCTCCCGATAAATAAATCTTGACCACTCTCTCAGAAACAAAAGCACAACACGGCATGGGCCACACTAAGTCACTATCGCGATGTTTTAAAGGCCCCATTCAAAGTTCCACTTTGTGTTATTTACAAGCTATAAAAACATAACTACAATAGCCAGAGAGCCCTCCCGCCACTTAGCCAATATCTTGAATTGCAAAAAGCTCCAGCCCTCTAGTAAATAATGCAAATGCACGCGTATTTCACTGTGGTATAAAGGGGATTCGCGGTTTCCGTTCCACCGACTCCGAAGGCCTTGCATGTGTGTGTTTGTGTCTCTCCTGGACTGACAAGTGACCCCCCTCCCCCATCCCCTCCTCCCTCCTCACCCCCTCCTTCCCCTCCTCCTTCTCCTTCCTTCCCCTCCTCCTCCTCCTTCTTCTTCTCCGCCTCCTCCTCCTCCTCTCTCCCCTCCCCTCCAGCTCACTCTCCTCAATGTGCTTCCACCTCTGCTTCTCAAAGCGTGCATTTTTACATTTGAAAAATCAGTTCGACCGGCTAGCGAGATGCACCGCCGACAGACAGGAGTGATAGTTACGGCGGATGGACCTACCGTGCGCGATGAACCTGTGCATCTGGAGGCGCGGTGATCACCCTCCTCTCTCGGCTCCGCCATGTTGGTCGCACCAGCATCGAGACGTCACGCAGGCCGCGGCCAGACGCAGCGCGCCGTGACGTCACGCGCAGGGTTGACGTCACCCACAGCCGGAGTCGGGGTGTCCGCGCCGTGACGTCACACGCAGCCGGAGTCGGGGTGCTGCTTCGTGACGTCACCGTGCGGAGGCGGGGTCAGTGCTTCCCCAGGCGGGAAGAGACTGTGGCCAGAGGTGAGCATCCTCCAGCCCCACTCTTGTGTGGGAAGGAACTGCAGGTGCAGGTTTACACTGAAGATAGACATAAAATGCTGGAGCAACTCAGCAGGACAGGCAGCATCTCTGGATGAAAATCAAGTGTGCGTTCATTTCAAAGGCACCAACAAATTCATACGGTCATGTTCTAGGCACAGATAAAGGCAATGCTACCCATTCAATTATAAGTTCATATGTTATAGACATGCGGAAATCGTCCCTCCCCCCCCCCCCATGTTTTGCGAGGTGGGGGACACATGCCCGCCCCGGGAATGGCTGTGACGCCCAGGTCGGCTCGCCTGCCCCGCACTCCAAATACGTGCAGATATGTAGGTTAAGTGCTTCGGTAAATTGTAAATTGTCCCTATTGTGTCAGATGTTGCTACGGTATGGGGTGATTGCTGGTCGGCGCGGACATGGTGGGCCAAAGGACCTGCAGTTCCCAGGTCACTTGCGCGCCCAGGTGGGCTCGCCCTGCCCCGGGACTGGCTGTAGCGCCCAGGTGGGCTGGCAGGTCTGGCTGTAGCACCCAGGTTGTCTGCATGCCCCAGGACTGGCTGCAGTTCCCAGGTCACGAAAACTATATTTTTTTAAATACGCCCATGGGCCAGATGATTTTGGGTTAAGGGCCGGATCCAACCCGTGGGCTGTAGGTTGCCGACCCCGGTCCTCGATGTCAGGCCTCATTGTCTTTCCCCCAGCCATGTTTTAAAAGCGATTTCCGCCCATGAATTAGGCCATTCAGGTCTACTTCGCCGTTTAATCATGACTGATCTTGGGGATCATGACAGAAGCCTCCTCGTGGAAATCCCTGGAAGCGACTCTGTGACTCGTCGAGCGACAATTCTGTCAACATGTTGGATGACGACAGAAGCCAACAGCGAGTTACATCGTCGGATACACGAGCGAACGCGATGACTGATCTAACCTCCTCAACCCCATTCTCTTGCCTTCTCCTCATAATGCCGGACACCCTTACTAATCAAGAATATCTGCCTTATCAAGTCAATCTCTGCATTAAAAAAATATCCATTGACTTGGCCTCCACAGTCATCTGTGGCAATGAAATCCACAGATTCACCACCCTCCAAACAAATTAATCCTCATCTGCTTTGTAAAGAAACATCCTTTTATTCTGAGACAATGCCCTTTGGTCCTAGACTCTCCCACTACTGGACACATCCTCTCCGCATCTACTTGATGGATTTGAGTTTAAAAGCAAGGAGGTCCTACTGCAATTGTACGTGGTGAGACCACACCTGCAATTTTGGTCTCCTAATTTGAGGAAGGACATTGGTATGGAGGGACTGCAGCATAGGTTCACCAGGTTAATTCCCGGGATGGCGGGACTGACATATGATGAAAGAGTGGGTCGACTGAGCTTGTATTCACAGGAATTTAGAAGGATGAGAAGGGATGTTATAGAAACATATAAAATTCTTAAGGGATTGGACAGGCTCGATGCAGGAAAAATGTTCCCGATGTTGGAGAAGTCACAGTTTAAGAATAAGGGGTAGGCCATTTAGGACTAAGAGGAAACAAAAATTCACCCAGCAGGTTGTGAATCTGTGTAATTCTCTGCCACAGAAGACAGTGGAGGCCATTCACTGGATGTTCTCAAGAGAGAGTTAGATTTTGCTCTTTGGGCTAAAGGAATCAAGGGATATTGGGGAAAAAGGAACAGGGTACTGATTTTAGCCATGATCATATTAAATGGTGGTGCTGGCTCATGGGGCCGAATGGCCTACCCCTGCACATATTGTTCTATGTCTCTACTCTATCCAGGCCTTTCACTATTCACTAAATTAGGTTGCACTATTGAGTCTTGGGGGCATATTGATTCCAATTGAGCGATATGGACTTGCAATCAAAATTGTACACATCAGATTCCCACAGATATCAAAGTCATTAGAATAAAATGCGAAGGAAGTAACTGCAAATGCTGGTCTGCACCAAAGATAGATACAAAATGATGAATGAAACAATATGCTGGAGTAACTCAGTGGGTCAGGCAGAATCTCTGCAGAAAAGGAATATGAGACTCTGAAGAAGTTGTCTCAGCCCGAAATATCATCTATCAATTTCTGCAGAGATGCTGCCTGATCTGCTGATAGGCTGTGGGCCGAGCATCGAAAATGTGTCCAGGATTTAACCTTTGTGATCCATGTCTCGGAACTACATGAAATTTTGCACAGATTTAGATAAAATATAATCGAGAAGGAAATCATAATTAGTCAGTGCCAATAGTTGCACATTAATCAATTAATTTAATAAAAGTAAGCACCATCTAGTGTCCCATGCCCATTTTACACCCTAATTCCGTGCTGCGGTCTATTTAAACCATATTATTATACCATATATTATTTATATTACTAAAGTCTGATCTTGACCATTTCATGTTGTTTGTGTATTGATTTTAGAAAAAACGCTGCCACTTACGGCTGTAATTTTTGGCCATCTTACTCAGAGTCCCCATCCACTGCGCAGGACATGAGGATTTTTCCCATCGATGAAAAATAAAACAGTAATTCTTGTTTAAAAAATGTTGAGATTCGCTCTCCTGAGGGTCAGTCTCTGCAAGATGGGGGAGTGAGAGGGTCTCTCAGTCTGAGCTGGAATAACACTGAACACATGTCTACTAAATTGTGAGTGGTTTTACTGACCTATCAGAGCCCTTAATGTGGATTGAAAATATCGTTTGGAAATGCTAAAGCTGTGTTGCCTTTGGTTTGGAAATGCTAAAGCTGTGTTGCCTTTGGTTTGGAAATGCTAAAGCTGTGTTGCCTTTGATTTGGTAATGCTAAAGCTGTGTTGTCTTTGGATTGGAAATGCTGAAGCTGTGTTGCCTTTGGTTTGGAATGCTAAAGCTGCATTTCCAAACCAAAGTTGCCTTGCCTAATTAAAGTTGCCTTCCCTAATTAAAGTTGTCTTGCCTCCTATATAATTAAATGTCTGATCTTCACCACTTTCAGTTTGCGATTTATACTGTTTTATTTTTAAACACTACCATGGACGGCTGTGATATTTGGCCATCTTACTCAGTCCCCCTCAGCTCATCGGGTGCTGAGGATTATTCCCCTCGATGAAAAATAAGTTATTAGTGTGTAAAAAATGTTGAGATGCACGCCCCCTGGGCCACCTTCAGCACCCCCATAGCGCCTGCTCCGTCAGGCAGCCCGCTCGCTTGCTGCAACACCGGCCTACCGACAGCCTGACCAACCACTCTCAGGCCCGACTGACCACTCTGAGCACCCACCAGCGGCCCAGCCCGACCAAACACTCTCAGCACCCACCGGTGGCCCGACTAACATACTAATTACTAAACTAATAAACTATTACTAAAACTCTTATCTTGACCACTTCTGGTCTGCGTTGTATTTAAATTTGCGCAAAAACGCTTTCCTATATCGCTAGGGTTTTTCTGCCACCTTACTCACCCCGTCCTCCTCTGCTCCAAACCATTACGTTTTGTTCCGATCGGTGAAATATTAGAAAAGTTATTAAGGTTTACAAAATCGTGAGATCAGCAGATTGGTCTTCTCGCCTGTCATTCACCATAAAGGTAACGCGAAGATAATAGAGCTCTGGAGACCAGGCGCGAGTCAGTCAGCCCGGAAGCCGTGAGTGAGAGTTGTCCAGAACTGTGAGCCCACCAGCCATAAGTGATTGAACTGTGAGCCCACTAGCCGTGAGTGTCTGAACTGTGAGTCTACCAGCCGTGCTTAGTCCGGAAGTCGTGCTCAGTCCAGAGATGGCGCTCAGTCCATAGGTCGTGCTCAGACTGGAAATTGGGCCTGAGTCCAGAAGTCGAGCATGAGTCCAAGGCCGCGCTCAGTCCAGAAGTCGGGCATGAGTATAGTTAAGAGAATTTTACTGTCATATGGCCTGTGTGGATGTGTGGGGGTGTGTGTGTGTGGGGGTGGGGGTGTGTGGGTGTGTGTGTGTGTGTGTGTGTGTGTGTGTGTGTGTGTGTGTGTGTGTGTGTGTGTGTGTGTGTGTGTGTGTGTGTGTGATAAGTGTGTGTGTCAGGCATGTGCCGTCAGGGTATGCAAGGTAGGAACTGCCCACCCTGACTAAAATTATGAAATGGTAATTATTAAATCTAAATAGTAAAGGCATGGGAGAATTACGCCTACCTAAGAGATCAATCTCTTAGGTAGGCATAATTCTCCCGTGCGTTTCACCTGCAATGCTTGGAACACGCGAAAGTCTGTGCAGCCCACGTCCGTCGACGCTGTTTGAAGCCGTCAATTTCAAGGAGAGCTGAACGCAGCTGAAATTCTGCCTTTGCAGCGTGGACTGCGTACTGCACATGCGCAGCAGCCTACTGCACATGTGCAGCGCAAGTTTCCTGGCGGGTTTTTCAAACATGGATTGTCCTTATCTTAACAGTATCTTAAAAGAGAGAAGAACGGGGTTCGGGTACAAATAATAAGATAAGTAATTTTATTTGAGCTATATGTTTTTAAATACCGTATTTCCCGGCAATGAAGACGCTATTTTAAGAACGATATTGCTGTACTGAGGAATAGCCATGTCTATCCCTCATTGCTGGCAGCTGATGGGAAGCGGCTGTAAAAGGACAGCACCGCAGAGGGGGAGGGGAGAGTTCCTTTTACAACGTGTGGGGAGTCTGGCCCGTGGTAAACTTGCAGCGAGGTCAGGAGTGGTGAGAAGGAGCGGGTCGGGGATCATGCCAGCAACTCACTTGCCGCGACCTCCGGGCGCGGAGCCACCGCATTGTGACCGCGGAGGGAAGCAGGTCAGGTGGCTGCGAAGGGCCGCCGGGACCGGGCAGCGGAACCATCCGTCACCTCAGCACCTTCTGCCAGCCGGCTCACCTCTGGCAGTGCTCTCCAGCTGAAAACCTCTCTTCTGCCACTCGCCGGCCTCACTCATGTCAGCCGCTTCCTGCAAATCCATAAATTCCGACAACGCGATCAAGGGACCAATTGAGGTTACTCAGCTGTCGGAATGTAAGGATTTGCGGGAAGCGGCTGACATGAGTGAGGCCGGCGAGCGGCAGGAGAGAGGTTTTCAGCCGAAGAGCACTGTCAGAGGTGAGTGGGCCAGCAGGCGCTGAGGCCCTGATGGCCAGTTCCGTTTTCCGGTTCCGGCAGCCACTCACAGCCACCCGAGCTGCTTCCCTCCCCGGCCACAATGCGGTGGCACCATGCCTGGAGCGCCGCAGCAGCGGCGAGTGAGTGAGTTACTAGCATGAACCCCGACCCCCTCCTTCTCAATGCTCCTGCCCTCCCCCCAAATTTACTCCTGGCCAGACTCACCACACGCTGTGAAAGGAACTCTCACAGCGTGTGGTGAGTCTTGGGGGGGGGGGGGGTTGAGGGGGGGGATGGAGTGAGTGCATGGGGGGGATGGGTAAGGGGAGGAGTGGGGGAGGTGAGGGTAGGAGGGGGGATCAGGGGCATCACAAGGGGAACCCCTCAGCCACGCCTGCATAGTTGGGGGCTAAGCGTGAGTGGTGGAATATTGGAATTGGTGGAGAGGTGAAATATTGCATTGGGGGACCAGGCCTCCCGTGTGAGAATGGAACCCAATGGGTCCCACTTAGTCTAGTTACCTTTATTACCTGGAAACCTTGTTATTGTTTTGATGTAATTAGGAGGCAGCCATGATCCCAGGGTCCTCACTGCCTAGTGACCATGAAACAAAGCATTGGTCAATTTGTGTCCGACCTCAATGTCAAACGTACATTTATTGGACAATTACTACTCGGAAAATTTGAGGTTTTTCTCTTTTTTTTTAAATGTGCAGGTTTTGGTCTTGATGAGTTTCAGCTATGATTTATATAATATTTTTACACAATATGTTAAAAATTCAGGTAGTTCCGTGAGTTGGGTCACGAACTTGAACGAAAAAGCTCCTCGGCCCACAGCCTATGAGTTACTCAGCATTTTGTGCCTATCTCAATTAGAATATTATGTCTTTGCAATATTAATGCACAACAAAACCAAAGAAACCAAGAATAAATTAATGCAGATGTTGGGTATCTGAAATAAAACCTTAGCATCTGCATCTGTAGAAAAACAAAACCTTAGCTCAGCATCTGTAGAGATAGAAGCAGTCAACATTTCAGAGTTCACATCTGGAACTATAATCTGAGCATTTCCTCCAGTATTATTTTTCTTTCATTTCTCATTTTAAAGAAGAAATAAAAAGACTAAGCACACAATAAAGGGAATTAATAAATGTTACTATCATTCCCTCCATTCTCTGTGCTGCCCACCAGAAACACCACATGCTCCCTCTGTAGTCACCCGAAAACAGAAAATACTATATAAAACAAAAGTTTCTATATTTATAACTGGTTTTAAAATCATGTTTTTCTGTTTCTCCACGCATGGTCATGTATATTTTTAACACATGGCAAAAAAGTAGAATCCTGATAATTAAGAGTGAAGTACAACATGGAAGAAATGATATGAATAGAGCCAAAATAAAACGTGGTATATAAAGATAATCTAATGTTTATCCATTAATGAACCATTGAACTAAATGGTAAATGCATACATGGTTAATATGAATTCCAAAGAATTCCAGAGAAAAAAAATGTACACAGTTTTATCTCACAAATGATAAATGAAACTGTTTTACATACTGATTCAACCGAGTTTATCCACAAAGCATATCTTAGTTAGCAGAAGTTTGTTTGGATAACCTTCATACAGCAGTCTGTTGAAGTACAGGGGTGAAATTGCAAGGCACATTAACAGCGTTTTTGTTAAAGTATTTAACTTCTTCAATGGCAGGCAACTAGTTTAAAAATGTCTGCGCACATGTACACTTTGAAAAGACACCCAGGAGGGCTCAACCAATAAGGCAATATTGGTAGAGCTCAGGAATAAAAAAAGGTGCGATTACCACAATGGGTTTATTCCCTAGTCCAGCGTTTCTCAACCTTTTCACCCTTGCGGAACGCTTGAAATAATTTTCATGTCTCAAGGAACCCCTCGCGTCACATGGTGATCTCTGGCATCACAAAGGGGACCCGTCGGTCGCGCCTGCGCAGTTGGGGTTGGATTGCCGGTCCAGGATTGCTATTTTAACATCCAGCATCATGTATAGGTGAGTGCACTGGGGGAATATTGCGTTGGTCTAGTTCAGGGGTGTCCAACTCATTATAGGTCATGAGCCGGATTGGGCAAAATGCGAATTAATGCGGGCTGGATCAGTTGTGCACGCGCGAATGCACGCTCCCACAGCTTTCGTTGCTTTTGTTTTTTTAAACGTGCTCTCGTGTGTCTCAATCTCTGCTATCACTACAACGTTTTTCACTTTACAAATTTTGTTTCTTCTGGAAAAAGATTGCCTAGCAAGCATTACTTTTATGAATTGTTTTTTAAATTGTATTTATTTATTTATTTATTTTTAGTATCTTTATTTATTAGCGGTACTGTAAGTTACATCAGTGTACATCCCTTGTATTGTATTACAGTCATTATACACCTTAATTATTATTTTTTTTAATTTTAAGGCTTTAGAAAAGAGAGAATAGAGAGAAAAATAGCAGCATAGAAAGTAGAAAAGTGAAAAGGAGATGTGAAAGTGCCAAAGCATGACAGAGGGAAAGGAAACCCTTGAAGAGTTAGAAATGGGAATTAAGAGATAGACCCTGGAGAGGAAAAAAAAAGAAAGAGGGAAAAATAGAAAAAGAAAAAAGAAAAGCCAGTTACTTTATTATAAACATCTCGCAAAAGAAATCTACCAACTCGACAATTTTTCTTACCCCTTTACCAAGACCCGTCACCGGTACTTTTTTGAAGTATTCTTGCACCTTATCCTGGTAATAGATTTATAAATGCAGACCACGTCTTATAGAAACAGTCTGATTTTCCTGCTAGTCGGAGTCTCATATCTTCCAAGTGTAGTGTTTCGAACATAGATGAAATCTACATATTGACTGTGGGTACCGGATAATTTTTCCAGAATTTTTTAAGATTAGCTTTTTTCCAGTTATTAAGCCATATTCAAATAGAGTCTTTTGAAACACGTTTAATTCAGGGCAGTCTTCCGATATCCCGAAGATTATCCAGGCTGCTTCTGGGGTCAGTTTTATTTCAAATATTTTTGCGAAAATTTCAAAAATTTCAGTCCAAAATTTTTGAATTTTTGTACAAAAGACAAATGAGTGTGGTATATTAGCTTCTTGACAGTGACATTTATCACATATAGGAGAGACATTGGGAAAAAGTTTACTTATTTTAGTTTTTGAATAGTATAATCAGTGTAAGATTTTAAATTGTATTAAGGTGTGTCTTATATTGATTGAACATTTATGCGCGTTTAATAAATATTCTTCCCACCTTTCTTTGGGAATTTTTATACTTAATTCTTTTTCCCAGTCTCTCCTGATACCACCTGTTGTTGGTATTTCTGCATTTAGAATACTATTATATATATATATATATATATATATATATATATATATATATATATATGATATTAGGTTTGCTGATTCTGCCTTTGTATTCATTACGTCTTCCAGTAAGTCTGGAGGCATATTGTGATAATCTTGTGCGTATTTTTTCAAATAGTCACAGATTTGGAAATATTTAAAATACTGATTGTTTCTCAAATTGGATTTTAGTTGTATTTGTTTAAATGATAATAGTTTTCCCGATTCATACACATCTCTGAAGATTTTAATTCCAGTTCTTTCCCATCGTGTAAATGCTTTATCTATAGTTGAAGGTTTAAATGAGGGGTTTTTACTGATAGGAGATAAGAGAGATAAATTTCTTAATTTTAGATTGTGTTTTATTTGTTTCCAAATTCTGATTGTACTGTATATAATTGGATTATTGTTGTAATTTATATTATTCATCGATATTGAAGAGAGAAGGATTACTCCAATATTATAAGGAGAGCAATCCTCTCTCTCCATAATTGTCCAATCTGGTTGTAGGGGAGAGTTATCCAGCAATTGGATCATGTTTCTGATATATACAGACCAGTAGTAATACATAAAGTTGGGGAGTGCTAATCCCCCTACTATTTTGGGTTTATTCCAAGTGTAGGCCACAAGAAAGTTGTGATGAAAGAGAGAAAAAAACAATGCTATTTTGGCTAAGGTTGTTTTGGGAGCCCCACCCTTTCCATTAATAAACCATTTGAAATCGAACTTTAGCAGACACAAATGTAGGTCTAACAAAACAAATTATGGTTTTGTTAGGTCTACTTCTCTGCCACCATTTTAGCGCTGGCATCCAAGAGAGATTCCGGGTTGTGGCCTCTCCTGGTCAGTGCGGGTTTCTGGAACGGTCGGGAGACTGCGTAGGGCCTAGAACAGATGCTTTGCGGTCGGCTGAGCTCACTCCTCTGCCATACTACGCCACGCAGTGTAAAGAGAAAAGTATCCACAGCGCAGCCCGCACCGATACAATGTTGTTTTTTTATCCTCACAGCATTCGAACCCAGGGCCCAGCCGCTCCGCACCGCGCAACCTAACCCCACTCAGTGCTCACCCCCTCCCTCCTCATTGGCCGACTACCCAGAGGGTGGTCCCTTCTCCTATTGGGCCAGCCTGGTATCAGTCATGAGCCATTTAAAAATAAATTTAAAAAAAACTTTTTAAAAAAGACAATTTAAAAAAAACATTAAAAAAAAAGAAAATTAACAGAATTATAATTTATTGACATATTAATCATTAACAAAAAAATAGCAGAATTATGAATAATGGGTCTAACACTATGTCACACGCACAAACTGTTCCCCCACAACACTGATTACACTGCGAGAGGGATTTACAAAGTTGGGTCGGGTTTACTGAAATGGCCGACGAAAAGGCTGATGTTCCGCTCCATAACGTACTACACGTCTGCTCATTGGTTTTAGCAGGAGTGCTTGCTACAGGATCCTTGCCGGGGACAGCTACAGCCCGCTCTGGCATTGGGGAAATCCCGTGGGCCAGATTGGACCCCTTCGCGGGCCGGATTTGTCACCCCTGGTCTAGTTTATCGCTATTTCTCGCAAAACCCCGAGCGACCTCTCGTGGAACCCAAGTGTTCCGGGGAACCCCGGTTGAGAAACACTGCTCTAGGCCTTCCAATAACAAACAGGAGTCAGAGGAGCAGATATGTAGAGAGATTATGGAAAGATATAAAAGCAACTTAGTGTTGTAATTTCCCACATACTCACTGGGACTCACGTTGTCACAGCCTGAAATGGGGCAGATTTTGCTGGGTACTTCCAGGAGGGTTGCTTGAAACAGTGCGCAGATGGTCGAGTGAGGGAATGAACTACACTGGACCTTGTATTGGGAAACAAATTTGGTCAGGTGATCAGAGTTTCAGTGGGAAACCATTTTAGGAACGTGAACGTAAGTGTTCCGATAGTTACTGACATGGATAGGACTGAGTCTCTGGTGAAAGTGTTAAATTGAGGAAAAGATAATTACAATGGTAATTAGGCTGGAGCTGAGGAGAGTAGATTGGGAGCAACTATTACTGTCTGTAACTGGAGTCATTTTCAGGCTAGCTGATTAGAATGCAGGACCAACATGTTCCTACGAAAATGGTATGGTTCAGAAACCATGGATGATTGTTGTTGTTGCAAATTTAGTCAAAAAAAGAAAGCATATGTAAAGTTAGCTGAAATCAAGCAGAGCTCTTGAGAATATAAAAGTAACAGGAAATAACTCAAACTGTGAATCATGAGGCCTAAAGGGCCATGAAATAAGAAGGCATAAGTAAATCCCGTGGCATTTTATCCATACATTTTTATCAATGACAGAGGTAGAAAACAGGATGTGGTTCTGCAGAGTGAATATAGAGAGTTAGCAAATAAGTTAAAATAGATCTCAAGGGTAGTAATCATTGAATTACTCTCAGTGCCATGAACTTGTGAAATAACCCAGATGAATGTCTGGCTGAGGAACTGGTGCAGGGGCAGAGATTCTCATTCTTGGATCATTGGCATCTCTTCAGGGGCAGAAGTAGCCTGTACAAGAGGGAAGTCAAGGGACCAATATCCAAGAAGGGAGATTTGCTCCTGCCATGCAGGAAGGTTTAGACTAGATTGACGGGGATGGTACAAGAGCAGAAAATAGGGAGACAAGAAGTTGATGGAAATCACTGCAGTCAAAGAGAGCAAGATTGGTGGGCAGAACACCCATGAACATGGTAAAGAGAGAGGGAGGGTTAGTGGTTTAAGCTGAATTCATTTCAATCCAAGAGGCATAAGGTCCTATAAGGAATGAGTAGATTTAGGCCATTTGGCCCATCAAATCTACTCCACCATTCAATCATGGCTGATCTATCTCACCCTCCTAACCCCATTTTCCTGCCTCCTCCCCATAACATCTGACGCCTCTCTTTGACTGCAGCATATTAGGAAAGGTGGATGGTCTCAGGGTGTGAATTGGCTCAAGGGACTGGGATATGATAGCCATCACAGAAACATGGCTAAGAATAGAGTAGGACTCACAGCTCAATGCTCCCTGGCATAGATATACAGGCATGTTAGGGGAGCAGGCAAAAGATGAGGGAGGGATGACATTTTGCTGCAGGAGGACCTAATAGTAGTGCTTAGAGAGGACATTCTTGGGGGATCATCCAGTGAGGCCATATTGGTAGAATTCAGAAACTGTGATGTTTGGTGGACTGTGTGGGGTGGGAGGACCCGTTGCTCCTCCCTTGCAGCAGGTAACGCTGCACAGGATAAAGGGAGATGTTTGTATATCGTTTATCCTGTCTGTGAACAGTGTGAGTGTGCAGTCAGATTCTGTGTGTGCAGCCATTTTTGAGTTGTCTTGCTGCCAGCCATGAGTAATATAATAAAGACTTCTGTTTTACCTTGAAGACTCTCAAGTTTTTGTGCAGACCTAGAAAATGAACACGAAAGAAACAAAACATCATCTGAGTGATACTGTTTGGAGGTAAAGGGAAATCTGGCAAGTGGGAGGCTTTTAATTATGCAATAGAAAGAGTTCAGGGACAACGTGTTCCTGGTAGGGTGAAGGATAAGGCTGGAAGGTGCAGGTAACGGGAGTCTCTTGATGAATAGAATCCTCAGGAGAGAATGAAGGAGGACAATAAAAAAGGATTTGGCAGGCAAGGTGAAGGGAAAATCTAAAGAGATTCTATAGATATATTTTGAATAAAATGGGTGGCTAGGTAGAGAATCAGTCCCCTTAAAGATTTTCATGGCCCTCTATGAATAGAGCCTCAGAAGATGGGTGAGATATTTAAAATATATCTCTCATCAGGTTTTACTGTGGAGAAGATCATGGAAGCAAAGAAAATGCAGAGACCCTTGGATAGATATTTGCTTAAACATACAGAAGACTGGAGGGTGGCTAATCTTGTACCGTCATTAAAGAAGGGCAGCAAGGAGAATGTCTGCTAACTTGATATTAATGGATGGTCAGTTACTGGAAAAGATTTTGAGGTACAAGACCAACCTGCATTTGGGTAAACAATGACCGATTAGCAATAGTCAGCATGGATTTGTGCACAGGAAATAGCGTCCAAAAAAGCAACATTGTATTTTGTTGGCGAGGTAACCAAGGATCAATGAGGGAAGCCGATGAACCTTGTCCATATGAACTTCAGCAAGAACTTTGACAAAGTCCAACATGAAAGGCTTCTCTGGAAGTTTAGATCTCATGGGATCTAGATTGGATACATAGCAAAGCACAAAGTGTTGGAGGAACTTGGCAGGTCGGGTAGCATCTTTGGAGGGAATGGACAGGCACCATATCGGTTCAGGATGCATCTTCAGAAGTAGTCTGTTCATTTCCCCCACAGATGCTGTCTGACAAGCAGAGTTCCTCCAGCACATTGTGTTTACTAAAGATTCCAATATCCAGTTTCTTGTGGATCCTAATTAGATACATAATTGGGTTAATGATAGGAAGCAGAGGCCTAACGCAGGAAAGATGGGCTTTCTGGTCGCCTTGGATATGTTTGACCAAATTGCTTGGTTCTGTGCAGTACGACTAAAGGATTTGAATGAAAATATAGATGAGCTGATTCATAAGTTAGCACATTGGTACATAAATTGGTGGAAAGAAAGTGTCAACGCATACTGCAGAATATAGATTAGTTGAAAATAAGTGATGAAATAGTAGGTGAAGTTTAATCAGGACAAGTGTGAAGTGTTACATTATGGGAAGGAAAGTGACCAGTAAATAGCAGGACCATTAGGGCCGTTGATTTAAAGAGGGATCTTGGGGGGCTCATCCATTGCTCCCTGAAAGTGGCAAGCATGTGCATAGGATGCTGAAGAAGGGGTACAACCTAATTGACTTAATTGGTCAGGGCAATAAGTGTAAAAGTCTCAAAGTAATATTGCAGCTGTTCTACCACAAATTCTATACTTGTTCCAATCAATTCCACTATATCTACCCAACAAGTTTTTAAAAAAATTGGACTCAGATATAACAAATTTTATTTGGGATTATAAGACCCTTAGAATACAAAGACCACACCTGAATAAAACCAAAGTAGTAGGGGGATTAGCACTCCCTAATTTTATGTATTATTATTGGTCGGTAAATATTAGAAATATGATTCAATTGTTGGATAATTCTCTTCAGCAACCAGAATGGATCATTATGGAGAAAGAGGACTGCTCCCGCTTTAATATTGGTGCGATCCTTCTTTCACCAAAGACGGTGAATAATACAAACTACAACAAAAACGCAATTATACATAGTACAATTAGCATTTGGAAACAAATAAAATACTATTTAAAATTAAGAACCTTATCTCTCCTATCTCCTATTGCTAAAAACCCCCTGTTTAAACCCTCAAATATAGACAAAAGCATTTTTACAATGGGAAAGAGCAGGAATTAATACTTTGGGAGATCTGTATGATATGGGAAAATTATTATCATTTAAACAATTACAACTAAAATACAATCTGGGTAACAATCAGTATCTGGGTGACATGAAAAATGAAAGCAGAAAATTATGAGAGACCTAGATTGGGTAGATAGTCAAAGTCTTTTTTTCCCCCCCCCCAGAGTGGAAATGTCACATATTGGAAGGCATGGCTTTAAGGTGAGATGGACAAGGTTTAAAGGGGATGTGTGCAGCATTTTTTTCTACAGAGTGTACAGGAATATGCTGCCAGGAAAGATAGACAAAAAAGCTGGAGTAACTCAGCGGGTCAGACAGCATCTCTGGAAAAAAGGGATCAATTACATTTTGTGGTTTTGACTTGAAATGTCAACTATTCCTTTTCTCTGGAGATGCTGTCTGACCTGCTGAGTTACTCCAGCTTTTTATGTCTATGTTCAGTTTAAACCAGCAACTGCAGTTCCTTCCTACACATGCTGCCAGGGAAGCTGGTGGAAGCAGATACGATAGAAACATTTCAAGAGGCATTTAGATGTGTGCATGAACAGGCAGGGAATGGAGGGATACAGACAGTGTGCAGGCAGATGTGCAGTTTAAATTAGCACTATGGTCAGTACAGACAATGCGGCCCAAAGGGCCTATTCCTGTGCTGTAATGTTCTATGTTCTGTGTATGGTATTACTCAATCAGAAAGAAATGTGAATGTATTTTAATTTATAAAATAAATATTATATATTTGTAATTCAAATGGATACATAAATTATAAATGTTAAAATGTATTTCTATGCACTGTCCATCTTTCCAATACAAATTCCTGTGTCCATCATCAGGAGGTACAATGGGATTAAAATAATTTTAAATGCGGACATAAAAATTTCTAATGATTGAATGTTTCAAAAATATTAATTGAATTGCATCTTTGTGCACTGGACTGAAACACTTTACTTCAAGGCTGAATCAGCTCTTGACTGCTCACATGTAGAATGATGATGGATGAATTATTAAGGTTTTCTACATGTATATTACTGTTGCTAAAATGGAAAATATGATCCAAGATACTAATATAAGCCAATTTTCTAAGATTCACCCATTCAATATCCAGCATGGCCCTGTAGATCATCAGTGGATTTTTTGATAAAATGACCAATGCAACTTCTCTAAGGTTAATGCAGTTGCATTAATATTATAATACATTATTTTACATACTGGTAACATAGTGAAATATTCCATATTCTGAATTTCTTCACCGGACCAAACTCATGATGGAGCAAGAGAGTTTTAAATAAATACAGTGGAATGGTGCCATTTATACAAGGAGATAATTGTTGACTTCAGGAAGGAAAGGCCGAGAGTCCATGAGCATGAGTTAATTGGTGGGAGAGTGGTGGAGAGAGGCAACAGGTTTAAGTGCCTGCGTTGTGTCTCTCTGAAGATCTATCCTGGGCCTAAACATTTTTTTAAAAGCTCATCGACACCTCTACTTGATTGAATTGTTTTTTTCCCAGTGAATGTGACAATAAAACACACTTGTTTAATTGTGAGAGTCTTGGACTGGAGGTCATAGCCTTAGAATTAAAGGACTGTAGTGGTACCAAATGTGGTGAACAAACAGTTGCTTTATTAAGACATTACATGGTTGGTGTACATACAAGTTTGGTCCTCTAACATAATGTCATTGCTGCTGCTGAGTGAGGTTGTTGTCTCGAGCTCAGCTACCTGTTGACTCATGATCTCAAGGTGAGATCTGCTTATGTAGTAGGACACTCCCCTAACCCATGATGTGACATCACATTCCTCGTAACCACTGATGAGGGTTCGACCATAAGTGGTCTGACCATCAGCTGACGTCACAGGACCCCCCCCCACCCCCATAACCAGAGGAAGGAAAACGAGCAGGCCAACGAAACGCGGCAGCCAAAACTCGTAAATGCACAGGCGAAAAGAAATAGAATGTGCATCCCTTCTACAAGAAGGTGTGTAAGCATGGTCGAGGGCGGCTCCTGCTGTGGGTCGGGGGCACACCGGCCATGGGTCAGGATGGTGGGGCCCGCGGGCAGAGTCAACGATCCGGCTGTGGGCCATCCCGGCCGTATGCCGAGGGGTGCGGGGTGTCTAATGCAAAAGCTGCAGGATGGACGACACACAGTCGCATCTCATCGACCAGCAGGGGATCGTGTCCCGATAAATACGGCCCCCAGCAACGGCTGGGAGACGTCGGCAACAATGCAAACCAAACAAAATACAACAAAGAAATGAGAATAAACTAATAGCTAAACCCGGTGAGGTCGTTACAGTGTAAAAAATTGAAAAGAAACAAAACAAACTACAGTGAGCAAACAAGTACAAAGTGGTAGGAAATTAAGTTAAAATAGTCCAGTATCGGATGTGAAGCTGTGCTGGAAGCTGGAAAACTGGAGTTTGCAGTATAGGAGCAGGGAGGTTCTACTTCAGTTGTATAGGGTCTTGGTGAGGCCACACCTGGAGTATTGCGTACAGTTCTGGTCTCCAAATCTGAGGAAGGACATTATTGCCATAGAGGGAGTGCAGCGAAGGTTCACCAGACTGATTCCTGGGATGTCAGGACTGTCTTATGAACAAAGACTGCATAGACTCGGTTTATACTCTCTGGAATTTAGGAGATTGAGAGGGGATCTTATAGAAACTTACAAGATTCTTAAGGGGTTGGACAGGCTAGATACAGGAAGATTGTTCCCGATGTTGGATAGTTCCAGGACAAGGGGTCACAGCTTAAGGATAAGGGGGAAATCCTTTAGGACCGAGATGAGAAGGAATTTTTTCACACAGAGAGTGGTGGGTCTCTGGAACTCTCTGCCACAGAGGGTAGTTGAGGCCAGTTCATTGGCTATATTTAAGAGGGAGTTAGATGTGGCCCTTGTGGGTAAGGGGATCAGAGGGTATGGAGAGAAGGCAGGTACAGGATACTGAGTTGGATGATCAGCCATGATCATATTGAATGGCGGTGCAGGCTCGAAGGGCCGAATGGCCTACTCCTGCACCTAATTTCTATGTTTCTATGTGACACTATCCAACCTGAGGTGGCGCTGTTGACAGGGGTCAGTGCAGGCCGAGCGTCGCTTCCGGCCTGCCACAGCAGCCATTTTGGCAGTCGTTGCGGAGGCCATGTGGTAGTAGGCCACGGCAGCCATTTTGGCTGCCGACCGAGGCGGCCTACCGAGACGATTCCCAGATGCGTGCGGGGCGGCCGGCATCAACGGGCCTTGCCCCACCGCTGCAGGTAGGAACTCCACCCACCATTGCTGTTGGAAACTGGCTGCATTCCTCACCCCCCGCGCAGACTGGAAGCTGCTGGGGAATCCGCCGTGGGCCCGCTGACTCACGACCAGCCGAGGCTCCAGCAGTTGCTGGGCCAAACTCAGCCCGACCAGACAGACAGCCAGCTGCCGGGGATCGCCGAAATTCACGCCGGTGAGGAGCAGAAGGACGTCTTCGGGCAGCCGCCCCAGGTGGCCTGCCCGATCGGGAGGCAAGGCCTTGAGCAGCGGCCGGTGGGGTAATGGGCGGGCCACTCTCACCCCACTCCCGGGGCCGGCAGGCGGGCGGCGGTGTTGCTGGGGACGGGGGGCTGCTAAACTCGCAGCTCCTGCAGCAGCTGGTGGGGGAGCGGCGGCTGGTGGGGAAGCGATGGCAGCCGCGGCATCTCAGCTCCGGTGGTCGGCTATGCGGGAGAGTTTGGCGGCCGTCAAATAAGGCCTGGATCTCACCTATCGACCCAGGCAGCCTGTGGCTGCTGAGACCAGTCACAGGAGCGCGTTGAGTTGGTTGGCGGCGGCGTACATTACAGTAGGGCCGGGTTGGCGGCAGCATCGTTCAGCAGGGCTGGGCTGTCGGTTGCAGACATCAGGTCCCCCGAGGCTGCGTGCGTCGGGAGAAATCCAAAATCCCAATTTAGATCGACGCGGGTCACCAATGTAACCATACGTGGTGAACAAACAGTTGCTTTATTAAGACATTACATGGTTGGTGTACATGCAAGTTTGGTCCTCTAACATATTGTCATTGGTGATGCTGAGCGAGGGTGTTGTCTCGAGCTCAGCTACCTGTCGATTCATGATCTCAAGGTGAGCTCTGCTTATGTAGCAGGACACTTCCCTTAACCCATGACGTCACGTGACAGCCCTCGTAACCACTGACGAGGGTTCGACCGTAAGTGGTCTGACCATCAGCTGATGCCAGAGAACATTCCTTTTGGAAGGAGATGAGGAGGAATTTATTTAGTCAGAGGATGGTGAATCTGTGGAATTCTTTGCCCCAGAAGGCTGTGGAGGCAAAGTCAATTGATATTTTTAAGGTAGAAATAGATAGATTCTTAAAATGGTATGATAGTACGGGTGTCAAAGGTTATGAGGAGAAGGCAGGAGAATTGGGTTAGGAAGGAGAGATAGATATGCCATGATTAAATGGTGGAGTAGACTTGATGGGCCAAATGGCCTACTTCTGCTCCTACCACTCATGATTTGAAGATAGACACTCTTCATTTAAAGATCTATGTGTATAATAGCTGTGCAGAGATTGATATAAACAAGCAGTTTTACATCGCTTCAATTGATTTAGGATAGTAAATCAGAGCAAGATTTAAAAAACGAGGTCCATGAAATGCTCTTTCGTTAAGCCTCTAAATAAAGGTGCAAAAACATTTAAGCTTTAAAGAATTGGAAAATTGCAGAAATCACTGCATGTGTGAATGTAACACAAGTGTTATGTAATTGTCTTCTGAAAGGAGAAAAAGAACCTGTCAAAGATGTTTCAGTCGTTTAAAATGAGTTTAGTATTTTTTTTAAGTGAATAAAGGAGCAAAAACCACAAAAATGTGCAGATATGTCACGGAATGACTCCTGATACTGTAAGTTAATGATTTCAGATGAGATCCAGGAACAGAGCCAGGGAAGATTGTGTTTCCAAACAATTTAAAGACGATTCCTAAAGATTGGCAGAAAGATTGCTTTTCTGTAAGATTTCTTACTTTCTTACTAAAGAAAGTAAGAAATACATAAATTTGTTCATCATCCCATAGCAATATATTTTGTTCAGAATGACTCCTTATCATAAAATAGTCTGTGTAGATTATTTCCTTGCCTTGAATTTTCAAATGATTTATGATGCTGAACCAGGCTTGTTCATTGTTTTAACTTGAAGATTGTGCTGCATCCAAAAGAGGAATTGCTGAACAAAAATAATTAATTTATCTCATTCAATGGTTATTTTAGAATCTAGGCTGGTCTGTTTAACCCCCAATTCCATATATTTGGTAAATCCAATACTCCTTTTGCATGTGAGCAATGAATTGATTAAATTCCTTTTGTTGAAATTAGGATTGAATTATTGTCGTACGGTTTCTTTTACATCTAGCTCTAGATTTTGTTCAAAAATATTAAGTGGATGATTATGAATCAATAATCATTTTATCTTGCAATCAATAATAATCAATCCATGAGTACAGGCTCAGAGTTGTCAAACGCTCATCATACGTTAACCCAATCATCCACAGGATAATTCTCATAAACCTCCACAGGACCATCTCCAACACTCACTCAACCCTCCTCAGATATGGGGTCCAAAACTGCTCACAAACAACCCTTCTGCAAAACATTATGGTGTGAAATAGAAATATATGCTGCCTGGTATAAATGTGCAGTAGCAGCTCAGGCCAGTTTTTGCCAGCACATCAATTGTATCATGCTCGAAGAGACCATAAGTTAGATACCTAGAGATCAGGCTTTTCAAACAGTTGTTGTTTTAGAAATTGGAAGTAAACATCATATGCAGGGCACAACAAAAATATTTCAATAGACAAGTGAGCAATGCTTATGTATTGTGCACAAGAGATCTACAGTTATGTTGAGAGCCTCATGGGAATAAATGTGTTCTTCCATGCACTGCATATAATATGGAACCTTGCATATATAATGCAGGAACCTTGTATTTTGTCCCCATAGTTGGTTCCTCTACTCAGCTCTATGTTCTTGGTGGCCAGGCATCCATCTGTCCTACCTTGATTTCCACCGCCTTAAAATCAACAACACAATCTGGTATTGTCAGTCTGAAACCAAGCTTGAGAGTGGCATGTAAATGGGTTCAAGATCACAAAAGTTAGTTTATCTCCTGCAATGGATTGGACAATCTATTGCCAATAGTTAATATCCACCTTTATTCCAAGAATGAACGCCTATAACACCAGCCACTGATAATACTAGACCGATAATGCAGTAAATTTAGGGAGGAATATGAAAATTAAAACAACATAGAACAGCAACAAACATACTGTATATTCTTGCATCATGGTTCAACCCCATCGGTCGAACAAAAACGGTTCATGAGTTGGTCTGGTTATGTCTGGTATCCAGCGTGGATCCATTACATTTCAAAAGCAGTACAGAAACAATTTTGTAAGAACCCATTCACAGTTTGATGGATTCTTTTGACCTGAAATTAAAAATTTATAAGCTGATACAATTAACTTTGGCTGTTCACAAGCAGCTGCTACAATTTGCCTAATTAAGCTATTTTCCCAGAAGAATCATTTTAACAGTGACCTAAAAAAGAGGGGCAGACCAAGATTTTTACAGTTAACATCTGCTACAAGCCACAAACTACCTCGTCAATCCATTAAATGTGTATTAAATGTTCCCTCTCAAACATTATGAGATATTATAAATGATGTCCTGATCACTCTGTGGTAATTTAAGGACCTCGTGTATTTTCAATTCCCCTGCCATTTGCTATTTTTCCTCATCCATACAATTACTAAAACTCTCATCTTGACCACTTCCGGTTTGCAGTTTTTTTAGATTTGAGCACAAATGGGAAGTTATGTCGCTAGGATTTTTCGCCATCTTACTCACCGTTCTCCTCTCCTCTAAGCCACCAAGTTTTGTTCCGGTCAGTGGAATAGGACAAAAAAGTTATGAAGGTTTAAAAAAAATTGTGAGATCAGCAGATCGGTCTTCTCGCCTGTCGTCAACATGAAGATAACGCACCTTCTGGCATCCGCGGAGAATAAAGCCCTGGACACGGGGCTGAGTCCGTGAGCAGTGTGCAGGCAGAGAGCAAGTTGAACTGGAAGCCTCTAAGTGAAGTCGAAGTGGGACCAGGAGCTGCTGCGTGAGGCTGAAAGCTGAAGGTGTGGGGTGAGCACAGTGCGTGCTGCGTCTGCTGCGACCACCCCCCTTTCCTCACCCCCCCTTTCCACACCCCCCCTTTCCACACCCCCCCTTTCCTCACCCCCTCCTTTCCTCACCCCCCCTTTCCTCACCCCTTCCCTCACCCACCCCCCCTTCCACACACACACACCCCCTCCCCCAACCACCCACCCCCTCCCCCACACAACCCCCCCCATACACCCCCCTCCCCACCCCCTACACCCCTCCCCCTCATACACCCCCTCCCCTACCTCCACAACCCCTCCCCACACACACCCCCTCCCCCCCACACACACACACACCCTCCCCCGCCACCATTCTCCTGTGCTCCAAGCGCATCAAGTTTTGTTCCAATTGGTGGAATAATACAACATTTATGAAGGTTCAACAGTCGTAAGATCAGCAGATTGGTCTTCTTTGAGTGAGTCCAGAAAGCCGTGAAGTGGGTCCAGAAAGCCGTGAGTCGGTGAGTGAGTGTCCAGAACAGCGTGAGTCAGTGAGTGAGTCCAGAAAATAGTGAGTCCAGAAATCTGTGGGTCAGTGAGTGAGTCCAAAAAGCTGTGAGTCAGTCAGTGAGTCCAGAAAGCCGTGAGTCAGCCATGCCTGCGCAGTTGGGGGCTATGGGTGAATGGTGGAATATTGCGTTGGGGGACCAGGCCTCCCGTGTGAGAATGGGATCCAACGGGTCCCACATAGTTAAGTTTTAAAATGCTGTGTGTTAAAAAGTGATTCCCGGTTTTGTTGTGGAATTTTTTGGGTCAAACTTATACTTTATTTTCTTCTTTCTCCCTGGATAAACATAAGACTGAAGGTCTTTTTTTTGTTTCTTTTTTGTTTCGCCTTGTAGGGTGCGTTTACTGAAGTTAATTTACAATCAAGACTTAAATACTGAAATGCCCAGCTAATAAAGGAATATTAACGTTAAGCAAGAGAGACGATTCTCACAATGAAGTTATTGTTTCCTTTGTTGGAATTTAAACCTCCACACTGGAACAGATGTGTACATGTTACTTGCATAAAGATGTAATAGTCAGATACATGGGAGGTGGTCTCGGAGGGGAGGGTGCTCCTCAAACTGAGGAGCATGTTGAACAATACAGCTCACCCCTTCCATGAAACGCTGGTCAACCCGAGGACCAGCAACAGCAACAGACTGGTTCCACCAAGATGTAGTACAGATCGCCACAGAAGATCCTTCTTCCCTGTGGCTATCAAACTGTACAATTCCTCCCCCTTCTGTTGTGGGGTTTCATGTATCTGGATTTCATCTCTGTCAACAGATCAATTCCCATCCTGGGCTAAATAAAGTTCTATCGTATTGTATTGTAATATTTCCAGGCAATTCTTAATTCTTGTACACTCTGTTCTCATCCAAGTGAAAAGCCGATGCTCCCATCTGTCATTCTATGCCTGATTGGTCAGAGGATGATAAATATCACTATATCAGCATCACATATCCCATTTATATTCCAAGTTCACTGCGTTGCGTACAGTTACCCAATCAGAAATATAATTTCCTCATCTCCAAGGGGGCTGGGAAACAGGGATGCTGAGCGCTGCCAAAACTTTCACCAATACTGCATACTAATGTTGCACAGTTATTTGAAAACTAAGCAAAAGAACTGTTACTTCTTCAGATTATTAGGATCCAGTAAAAACAACTTATTTTTGTAGTCTGTTCTATTTGTAAAATCAAGGAACCCAGATGTTCTATTTTAATAGTATCAACCTACCCTGCCAGGGTTCAACTCACATCACCATGTTATTTTGTCCTTTCACCCACTTTCAAATCATATATTACCTGCAGTATTGGTACTGAATGTATAATTTGTGTACAAACCTGGACCAGCTGGAGGCATGACATTCCGTGGCTTTTTATTTCTTTTTTAAAGCTTAAACTTAAGAAAAACATATAGCTTACATAATATTTATTATTGAAAACGAGCATGGCATTTTCTTCTGTCCTCCATTCACAACAACATTTCTACAGCAACTGCACAGTCGTTTATGATCCCCGACATTGAAAACATGATATTCACGCCTTAGTGGCATCAAGCTTTTTACATCCCTGGTTTCCTTTGTGACATCCATCTCCATTAATAAGCTGCAAAGTAGGAGGTTCTGTGATCTAGTCCAGACATGCATCTGTGTGAATAGTAGTAAGCAGGCAGAGAACATTTTTGCTGCAATCTAAACCAACTGCTAATCCCCTTGTCACAGAAACATGCAGCATAGAAGGGGGCTCTGGCATATTGTGCTGGCATCAGCATGTTGAGGAAGCCATGCAATTGGTGCCACTTCCCTGTTCATTCCCGTTATCAATGTTAACTTGTCCTCCTCAAATATTATCTATTTCCCTTCTAAAAGTTATTACAGAATCTGCTTTCACCAGCGTCTGGCGAGCGAATTCCTCAGTGAGTTCACCACAATTTTAAGTTATCTTGAAATATGTGTAAAAAGGTGGTTTGTGGAATTCTCTGAGTAATTCTGACCCGAGTAGCTTTGAAGAAAGATGCAACACGGGACAGCCAAGTCAAGTCAAGTCAAGTTTATTCGTCACATACACATTCGAGATGTGTAGTGAAATGAAAAGTGGCAATGCTTGCAGATTGTGCAAAAACACTACAAAACAGAATGGAATTACATATTTGTGAGAGAAAAAAAGAAGAAACAGCAATTTAAAAAGACACCACACAACAGTAAATTTGTACAGTAAGTTAGTCCCTGGTGAGATAGGAGTTTACGGTCCTAATGGCCTCTGGGAAGAAACTCCTTCTCATCCTCTCTGTTTTCCCAGCACGGCAACGGAGGCGTTTGCCTGACCGTAGCAGCTGAAACAGGCTGTTGCTGGGGTGGAAGGGGTCCCGCATGATCTTGTTGGTTCTGGATTTGCACCTTCTGATGTATAGTTCCTGCAGGGGGGCGAGTGTAGTTCCCATAGTGCGTTCGGCTGTTTGCACTACTCTCTGCAGACCCTTCTTGCCCTGGGCAGAGCAGTTCCCAAACCAAATTGTGATGTTTCCAGACAAGATGCTTTCCACAGCCGCTGAGTGGAAGCACTGGAGGATCCTCAGAGACACTCTGAATTTCCTCAATTGCTTGAGGTGGTAAAGTCGCTGCCTTGCCTTACCAGTGCAGCAGCGTGTGATGTCCATGTCAAATCCTCAGAGATGTGGACTCCCAGGTATTTAAATCAGCTCACCCTATCCACAGTATCCCCATTTATCTTCAATGGTGTGTACGTCCTTGGATGTTGTGCGCTCCTAAAGTCCACGATCAGCTCCTTAGTTTTTTTGACATTCAAGAGGAGGCTGTTGTCCTGACACCAGAGTGCCAGATCAGCCACCTCCTCCCAGTAGGCGTTCTCATCGTTATCGGAGATCAGGCCCACCACCACAGTGTCATCAGCAAACTTGATTATAGAGTTGGAGCTGAACCTAGCCACACAGTCATGTGTGTACAGGGGGTGAAGGACGCAACCCTGGGGGGATCCTGTGCTCAGGGTGAGGGAAATACATCTATTTCCTCCCATCTTGACTACCTGGGGCCTGGCGGTGAGAAACTCCAGGACCCAGGCACACAGGTGGGTGTTGAGCCCCAGTTCCAGCAGCTTCTCAGCAAGTCGTGTGAAGGCTGAACTGAAGTCAATGAACAGCATCCTCACATAGCCCCCCTTCTGGCTGTCAAGGTGAGAGAGAGCGGTGTGCAGAACCTGGGAGACCGCATCATCCGTGGATCTGTTCGGACAGTATATGAATTGTAGCGGGTCCATGTTGCGAGAGAGGAAGGCACAGATGTGTTTCTTGACCAGCCTCTCAAATCATTTCATGACTACTGAGGTAAGGGCCACCGGACGGTAGTCATTCCGACAAGCTGTCAGGCAAACAGACTTTTTGACATTGTGTCGAAAGGCTGGAGAGAGGAGATGGAAATTCTCAAGAAGGCAGAAAACCAGCAGACGCACACTAATCGGCCTGTCCCACTTCGGTGATTTTTCAGGCGACTGTCAAGTCGTAGCAGGTCGCTGAAAAACCGGCGACTGGAACGACAACTGTCAGAGTGGAACACATACACACATCGTTTCCTTCACCAGCCCGTTATGCAGGTGGGGGACAGGGCAAGCGGTGGGAGCGCTGTCTGAGTGAAATTCACACTGGTGCAAAGCCAATGTCATACAGACACACACCACGATGTATAGGAAGGGTGGCGCTGTAATTAAGACGGTGAAAGCACAGTGTACAGGAAGGGTAACTTAAGTCCTTTAAAAGAGGGGGAGAGAGTGGGGAGAAGGTGTGGAGACAACTTTTAAGAAGCCAGAGATACACGCTGTGAAGCTCGGTGGAAATTAACATTACCGGTCGGTTATCCTTGGTTCTGAAAACTACTGTTTACGGTTACTCCAGCATTTTGTGCCTACCTTTGGTAATGAATTTGCTCTGTAAAAGTTTAAATTTAACAGCTTAAGTTTTATCATACAAACCAACTACCAGGAAGTGCAATGGGTCATGATGGCTAATGATTATGTTGGAGTTTTATCCAATATTCTATTTTTGATATTAAGTACAACATTGTAAAAGCTGTGCAAGTTTTGGAATGCCAAATTTGGAATTGTTTTGATGGGAAAAGTGAGAACAATGAAGACACAGGAATGGAGACTCCCTTTTAACCCAGATCTATCATGGTTATAGGAGTTTCAATTTTAGTTCATGGAACCACCAAATTACTTTGGGTTGTGAAGCCACAACTTGCCCACCAAGAATGACTGGTGGTCTTAATGCCAAAACCAGAGATTAAAATGTGCCAAATTTCTAAATGGAACTATGCTCCCCTAGAACCGAGTAAAATGAAATGAGGGATAGGTGTCTGATGTGCTTTCAGAAAGTTAATTGGTTGGTTAAATATTGCAATAAGGCCGTCCGTCCGCCTTCCCTTTACCAGTTATTCTATTTTAAAATCACAGGTAGAAAGTTTCAAATGCTGAGGAAACTTAGCAGATTCCAAAGTTCCAAAGACGTACAGGTTTGTATTTGGCTTGATATAAGCGTAAATTGTCCCTAATATGTGTAGGGTAATGTCAATGTGCGGGGATTACTGGTCGGTGCGGACTCGGTGGGCCGAAGGGCCTGTTTCCGCGCTGTATCTCTAAACTAAACCAAAGTAGTTCAGGGAGGCTAATTAGGTGCATGATGCTGAGAAAGTAATAGACAGTTTCTCCATGACCAACAATCTACACAGTAAATCGATCTATTACCCCATGATCTGTCTGCTTCCGTCTTTCTGTAAGATGTCCCCCTAAACCCCAGCCGCTTTTCTAAACCATCAGTTGTGACACTCTGACAGTCAACCTGCATGCCCAGCCACAAGAGGACACCCACCAACCAGCACTCCCCGCACTACCTCAACCCCCCATTACATAACGCCCATTGAACAAATGAGAAAGTTTCCCTGCAATGGGGACCTCAACCAGTAGTCCGATAGACGCCCAACCACTCAGACATAAATTCAGCCCATTATCCATTCAGATGTTTCCGACAGTTTAACCCATCCATAATCCAGACTCCATGTTCCATTCCTTGCAATCTATCCCCCAATTTCTCCCATCTGTTGAATCTCACAGACTTTGCTATTGTGAAGCAAGCTTCCCGTCTGATATGCTCCGGATTGCCAATCCTACTGCCTGTGGGTGAGAATACAACTAAAATAAAACAATCAAGTAGCTGTTCAAAAAAATGCCCCTGGAGAATTGAGTACCCAACTTACAACAGCAACTGCATACCTCAAGGTATTTATCCTCATGCTAAAATCTGGATCATTAACCAGCAGCCAAACAATTAATTCGAGCCAAAGATTTTCTTGCGGAACTTCAATTCTGGGATTTCAATTCTCTACTTACCTGCCCATTTTCTGTTGAGCATGAGACGTGATAATAATTCTTAGAGAATCTCTGGAAGAGAATTAGATGTGCCTAAGATTGTACTGACTGCTACAAAATGCAAATACCTGCATCTAATAATTGGTAACCACTGGTATCAAAGTTAAAATATATCCCAAGGCCGTCACAGGAAGTCTTCACAAAATTTGGTATCAACCTATATGTGGAAACATTGGATCAGATGATCAAGATCTTGGCTAAAGGAGGAAGGGAACATTTAACGAGGAAATTTGAGAGTTTAGTTTAGTTTAGAGATACAGCGCGGAAACAGGCCCTTCGGCTCACTGGGTCAGCGCCGACCACCGATCCCCGCATATTAACACCATCCTACACACACTAGGCACATTTTTTACATTTATCAAGCCAATTCACGTACATACCTGTACGTATTAGGAGTTTGGGAGAAAACCGAAGATCTTGGAGAAAACCCACGCAGGTCACGGGGAGAACGTGCATACTCCGTACAGACAGCACCCGTCGTCTGGATTGAACCCAGGTCTCCAGCGCTGCATTCGCTGTAAGGCAGCAACTCTACTGCTGCGCCACCGTGCCGCCCTAGATGAGCTTAGGGTCTTTACAACCAAAGGGATAACTGTAATTAGAGTCCCCAATAACTGTAATCGGAGAAGGGCACATTTGAGGGGCACTTTGGTATTGGAGAATTGTATGATTAGAGGAAGTTACAAAGATAGCAAAGGATATGAAGACATTTGAAAAAAGGCAAGAACATTTTAAAATTAAGGGACTGCTGCAGGAGGAGTCAATGCCTCATCAGCCTGATAAATGAACAAGATGATTGTTCATTTATCTGCCAAAATGAACAACCTCCAACGTGATCCAACCACTGGCCACATCTTCCCATCTCCTCCCCTTTCTGCTTTCTGCAGAGACCACTCCCTCTGTAACTCCCTGGCCAATTTGTCCCTTCCCACCCGAACCACCCCCTCTCCGGGCACTTTCCCTTGCAACCGCAAGAAATGCTACACTTGTCGCTTTACCTCTCCCCTGGGCTCAATTCAAAGACCCAAGCAGTCTTTCCAGGTGCAGCAGAGGTTCACCTGCACCTCCTCCAACCTCATCTATTGCATCCGCTGCTCTAGATGTCAGCTGAGACCAAGCGTAGGCTTGGCGATCGTTTCGCTGAACACCTCCGCACGGTTCGCATTAACCTACCTGATCTCCCGGTGGCTCAGCACTTCAACTCCCCCTCCCATTCAAAATCCAACCTTTCTGTCCTGGGCCTCCTCCATGGCCAGAGTGACGACCACCATAAATTGCAGGAGCAGCACCTCATATTTCGCTTGGGCAGTCTGCATCCCAGCGGTATGAACATTGACTTCTCTAATTTCAGATAGTCCCTACTTTCTCCTCCCCTTCTCAACTCTCCCTCAGCCCACTGGCTCCTCCTCTTCCCGCCCCCCACCCTCACATCAGTCTGAAGAAGGGTTTCAACCCAAAACGGTGCCTATTTTCTTTGCTCCACAGATGCTGCCTCACCCGCTGAGTTTCTCCAGCATTTTTGTCTACCCAAGATGATCGAAAGTTTATTCTGTGAAGAAAATGCTAGGGACAGCCAGCCAAGAAAGTACTGGAATGGTCAAGTTAAGAAGTTGTAAAGATAGGGATGAGGATTTAAGCCAGAGACAACTCGAGCCAGCTAATGAGTGGGGAACTGCCCCGCAAAGAGTGGCTCAGCCTGAACCCGCTCCGTACAGGGGTCGGCAGTTCAACGTCAACATGCATTGCAGGGGGCTGCGTTCATCAGTAGCCTGCATGTGTGGAGCAGACCAGCAAACAACGCAGCACATCATTTTCGACTGCGCTGTCCTCTGCCTCCCTGGTGGAGGGGTAGACCTCAAGGCCCTCGGCAACAGCACATTGAACTGGCTACAGTGCCAGGAGGGCGTTACATAACCTCTGCTGACTCAAACGCAAGAAGAAGATGAGTGGGGTTTCCTTAAATGGGTGGAAGCAGGATTGAGTAGAGTGCCTGCATGATCAGATAAGGTTACCCAGGTTCAAAGATAGCACAGAGATTATGAGCAGCTAATTCCAGCCACAGATAAGGACACAACTGTAGCATAACATCTCAACGTCTATACTTAATACCCTGATCGATGAAGGGCAATGTACTAAAAACCTTTTGATTAGCCTATCTACCTGTGATGGCGCTTTCAGGGAACCAGGTACCTGCACTCCTTGAACCCTCTGCTCCACAACACTTCCCGGTGCCCTACTATTCACCGTGAAGGTGCTGCCCTGGTTAGACTTCCCAAATGCAACATCTTGCGCATATCTACATCAAACTCCAATAGCCATTCATCAGCCCACTTGCCCAGCTGATCAAGATCCCGCTGCAATTTCTGAAAACTATCTTCACCATCCATGAAACCACCCACTTTAGTGTCATGCAAACTTACTGGTCATACCTTGTACATTCTCATGCAAATCATTGATAAACAACAAACAGTAATGCACCCGACACCGCTCCATGAGGCACACCACTAGTCAGGTGAATCAGCTGCGACCAGTATATATCTATAATGGTTAAACCTCATCTGTTATGTGTGAATCCATTGTAAATTCCGGACACATGATTAAGTTATAAATTAATGACATTATGGCTCTATTTTGTTTTGCTACATATCAAGATGAAATAATCCATCCAGCAACAGCCTAAACTTCCATTCCCTTAACCCTCGGCGCACTATGGCCATTGCATGCAGTGCAGACTTTCACTTTACTCCCCAAATTGTAATCAGCACCTGGAAGTATGATGGTAGCAAGCAATTGGGCTTCCGCCTCTCCCACAGCCTTCACAAACCACATCATCACCAGGTCAAAATCCTGAAAGTCTCCACACAAGAATAGTGTCAACACATGGACCACATTCAACCTTTGTGCAGTTGGAAATGGATTCAGTGGTGCCATAAACAGTTCATCTCTGAGGTTGCCACTGAAGCATATGCGAGGCAGAGGCAAGAGAACCCCACTCTGCTAAAACCAGCCTATAACTCAGGATGATCATGAGAGGTGCTGCATTCCTGAAATAGAAGATAATTCCTGGTCACATCCTGGAGACTTATGCTCTGCAATATAATGGGGCCAAAAATCTTTAAATGTAAAGTACTTTTATAAAATCTTGCCTGATTGTCAGTTTAAGTTGTCGGTGAAATATAAGTAAAAACAGACAGAAGTGAGACAGGCATTGAAAAAAAAATGCATTTGTTAAATAGCAAACCTTTTGTCTACTCAAATAACCTTGGGTTACAAGTACGAAATTCGAAAATATAGAAGTGCAATATTTTGCATTATTCCTTCCACAATAATCCTAAACAAAATATTCAACGAATAAAACTCCTAATCAGAAATCCAAAGTGATCTTCAAACTAGGTCTGTGTTCCAGACATTCTCTCATTTACACTTAACAATTACCATATTTTAGTAATAAGTTACTTAGCTTGTGAAATCTATGCATTAAAGATGTTGCTACGTTATTGTATTTTGTGTACTTGGAACAGCAATTGTTTTGCAGAAATTAGTCACCCTTTTATCACTAGTAACTGTCTATAGTCAGCCATCTTGGAGGTGTCAACCATTTTGTTCACTGATATTTTCAATTTCCCTGCATATTTTCCCACTTGCCTTTTGCTTTCTTCTGCAAGAATGTGAGAGTGGCTCTGGTAACCATAACTATTGTACTTTTAACATAGTTCTTGACCAGCATTAATTTTATTTACTTTCCACTGGTATTTTATATTCTCAGCGATCATATTTCCTTCTTTTGCCAAGTACCTTGAGAAAAACACTTTCAATGCTATACTTCAGAAACCAAGGTCAATTTGCATATGCATGAGAATAATACCACACAATGCCTGTAATGTATTCATACATATTCATGTATATGTTAATGAGTTGGTGTTCAATATAAGTAGAGAATGTTGGGTAATAAATCTCTCTCTCGTGATCCAGGCAACCTGCATGTAAGTTGTTATTCATTCTGCTGTCCGGAATTTAACAAAATTGGCGACGAGGATGGGATAGAGTTTGTGAACTCATCCTTTAAATATACGACTGTTTTGCAACATGCAGTATTGTTTAACATTTTAAACAGTAAATACGGAGTTGTGTCGCAGTTGTTTGCGAGCTGGACATGATAGGCCTAAGATCCTTCTATGCATGAGGACTGTAGTTTAAAACAGCAGCTATACAAATCATCGAGAGTTTGTCAGGTGATCATATGTTGTGGCAAGATGCTGTCCTTGGGATTAAATACTTTTTTTTTGTCGAGTTCCTCAAGCTGAATAGCTTTTGTACAGCTAAGTTTTAGCTGAATTGTTACACAGATTTGTTTGTGGTCTAGTGGATGAACGAATTCAGTCCAAACTCATGAACACTCCGGATCTTACATTTGAGAAAGCATGCAAGATTGCTACCACAATGGAGATGGCATGAAAGAATGCTTGCGAGTTTCATCCACCACAGACTGCAGTGGCCGTTTACAGTCATAAGGCGGTGCCTATGGCCAAATCAAGGGGCGCTAAAACAAAACCAAAGTATGGCGGGGAGCTGAGTTCAGCCAGTTGTTATCGTTGCAACTGGCTGAATCACTCATCCCAATTTTGTCAGTTCAAAATGGCCAAGTGCTATAACTGCTATAACTGCCAGAAGAAAGGCCATGTTGGGCCAAGCTTAAAACAGGAAACCAACAATCTGCAGGAAACAAGCAACAACACCAGAGAGGAGTTCACAACTTGGAGGTGAACCCAGGTGTAAATTAACTTGGGTTGTACACCATTTATGCAACCAACATCGATAAGCCTACTACCAGCCAAGGCAAGGACTTTTGAACGAAACTATTGATTAATGAACAGTTAATCGATATGTGTATTGACATGGCAGCAGATTGTTTGGTCATGAGCAAAGACCTGCACGAGACAAAGTTCCCACAGACACCATTGTTTGAGAGTAAGGTCAAGCTGAAAATCTATTCGGGCGAAGTTTTGGAGACAAGCGGAAAAATGAACTGTAAAGTTCAGCATAATGGTCAGTCAGTAACATTGCCCATCATAGCCTTGTCCACTACGATACAACACGCGAGATGAAACTTGCCTGTGATGCTTCAAGTTATGGTGTAGGTGCAATGATCTCACACATAATGAATGACGGACAGGAAAAGCTTACTGCTTTTGCATCCCGCACCTGCAATTATGCACAGATAGAAAAGGAAGCACTCAACGTCATGTTCGGAATCAAGAAATTCCATCAGTTTCTTCTCGACAGACAATTCATCCTAGTGACTGATCACAAGCCACTACAAGTGATACTTGGTTCCAAGTCAGCTATACCTTCCATGGCAGCATCAAGGATGCAGCGCTGGGCAATTTTACTGTCCCAGTATGACTATAAGATTGAGTATAGAAGCTCCAAGTTCAACGCAGTTGCAGATGCACTGTCCCGGTTGCGCCATGAGAACTCTGACTTGGGAAGTGAGAACTCAATCTACACGCTGCATGTTGTAGATGAAGATTTTCCAGTGACTGCAACAGAAATTGCAGCAGAAACAGAGAAAGACAATGTGCTGAAGTGGGTCTATGAACAGACATTGAACGGTTGGACTAAAATAGATAGTGGATTGAACTGAGTTCTGAACTCAGAGCTGAAGCCTTTCCATAATCAACGCCATGAATTATCATGTGAGGAGGGGTGCATTAAGTGGGGTTTCAGAGTGGTTGTACCAGAGTTTTTGAAAAACAAAATTATGAATGAACGTCATGCCGAATATCCTGACATAGTAAGCATGCAGTCAATTGCCAGAATTTTTGTGTATTGGCCTGGTATCGACAGTGACATCGAGTCACTGGCGAGCAAATGTAGCGTCTGCCAAAATTGCCGGAGTAAACCACCAAAAACACCACTACAACCCTGGTCATGGCCAAGTAGGCCTTTTCAGAGAGTTCATGTAGATTTTTGTGAAAAGGGTAATGATCACTTTCTGGTACTCGTAGATAGTCATTCCAAATGGATTGAGGTTTAGCATATGGGGTCAAACACTACTACTAAATGTACCATAGATGAGTTGAGATACATTTTTGCATGCCATGGTTTACCGGAAGAACTTGTTTCTGATAACGGGCCTCAGTTTCGTTCAGAACGGTTCAAAGAGTTCATGCAGCGGAATAGTGTATAACACACACTTGTTCCCCCATACCATCCAGCCTCCAATAGGGCGGCAGAAAGATCTGTTAGAGTTATCAAAGATGCTCTCAAGAAACAGGGTTTGCAGGGTAGTTCAAAGCTCAGCATGAAACATCGTTTGGCTAGTTTCTTGCTGAAGTACAGAACCACACAACACACAACAACAGGTTACTCACCTGAACTGTGATAAAGAGAAGGCTAAGAATACGCCTAAGTCTAGATCAACCCAATTTGGCCTTGAGAGTTGAGCAAAAACAGTTGTCAAAAACGACATTTTGTCTCCCACAAAAAGGAGAGGTACTTCAAGCCAGATGAGCAGGTTTGTGTTCTCAGTCCTCCCAACAAGTCCAGTCGAGACAAATGGCATGTTGGGAAAATAGTGGAAGTGTTTGGAACAAAAATATACTTAGTTGAAGTTGGAGATAGAATCAAAAGCGTTCATGTTGATCAAATGATTCCAGACAAAGATGAACCAAAAACTGAGCATGAAGTCCTAATCCTTGAGGTTTTTATCTGAAAGTGAGTTGGAAGAGACCACTGTGATTGAAACACAAAGTTCAGTTAGTACAGACAAAGAAACAGATTCCTCTGGTCAAAGTTAGGGTACTAAAACAGAGCCAAACATGCCGACAGTTGAGTCTCCACCTAAACCTGTTACATCTGTTATTGTTAGACGATCAGGCAGGATCCGTAAACCAGTAGTCAGGTTAGGTTTGTAAGTTAAATAAATCATTGCACAAGTAAAACAAAAATGTGTAGATATGTAAAATAAATATATTATGCTGACCGGAGGGAATAGACCCCACCGGGGCTGGCATGGGCTAGCTCCTCATGCCAGCAGGATCCATCGCTTATCAGCGTTTTGGATCCACCCACATATTGCTACTAAAAAGACAAAACAAAGAATACCCCTTGATTCTGCGAGAGCGGGGTCGGAAGATGACTCATCGACAGACCACACGGCAACAGACCTAGGAACGGAATCGACTATGAGTATTACTAGCACAGCAATTGACAAAGCAGCAGCACCGGCAGGACATAAGTTACGAAGTTGTATCTGTGGCTTGGAAAAGTTAATATCAGAGAAGGGTCTCATGATCCATTAGGGCAGGAAAAAGTGCCTGAGAGAGCTTGGTGTGGGGCCTCGCATTGACCATTACTTTCTAAAAGGTAGACCAAATCAGTCGAGTGAAGCCCAGTGGCAGGATAACCACCACAGTCCACAGGGTATCACCACCCCAGGCGAAGCTCAACTAGGTACAGTGCCACCAATGGACACGAGTCCAGAGCCCAACCAGCCACAGTCAGCGGTAGAAAGAAAAATGGAAGGGAAAAAGCCTCAAATCTTGTGGCCTAAATCCTGCCAGAGGAAAGAGTGGGAGACCGTTAACGCTGACCTCATCCATCTTCTGGAAGGATTGAAGGGATGTGTGGAAAGAAAACTGGAGAAGATGGGAGACACCATATACAACTATGGGGCGGAGAGATTTGGGGTGAAGGTCGTGAAACAGAGGACACAGACGGAACCAGCTCTCCAGTACAAGTCCAGGAGGCAGCAGGAGATCAAAAGACTGGTGAAAGAAAGGAGGCAGCTGAGAAAACAGTGGAGGAAGGTTACAGAGGCAGAAAGGAAAGGATTTGAGGCACTGCAGGCAGAAATAAAGCAGCGCCTGGCAATCCTGCGAAGAGCAGAATGCCTGAGAAAGCAACACAAGAAGAATGAACGGGTGCGGACAAGTTTCCACAGAGATCCGTATAAGTTTGTCAAAAGCCTCTTTGTCAAGGAGAAGAACGGGATCCTGAGAGTACCTGTAAGGGAACTGGAGGAGCGCCTGAGGAAGACGTACTCTGACAACCTGAGGCATGAGGCAGTCACCATTCCAGATGACATGCCACCTATCCACCCACCTGAGCACCAGATGTACATAAGGCCTCTTATATGGAAGGAGGTGGAGAACACAGTCAAACGGGCAAGAACAGCATCGGCCCCAGGGCCCAATGGCATTCCATACAGGCTCTATAAGAACACCCCTGGTGCCCTGAAATACCTTTGGAAGTTAATGAAAGTGGCATGGGGAAAAGGAATCATACCTAAGGCATGGCGAAGGGCAGGTGGGATCTTAATTCCCAAAGAAAAGAACTCCTCAACCATTAGCCAATTCTGCCAGATCAGCCTTCTGAACGTGGAAGGAAAGATCTTCTTTGGTGGTATGGACCAAAGACTCTCAACATTTTTGCAGAGCAACAACTTCATTGACACGTCAGTGCAGAAAGCAGGGGTACGTGGTTTCTCAGGATGTCTGGAACATGCAAACATCATCTGGCACCAGATACAAACTGTCAAGAAGGAAAAGAGAGATCTGCATGTGGTTTTCTTAGATCTAGCCAATGCCTTTGGTTCAGTGCCCCATGAGACTCTTTGGGCAGCTTTTAATTTCTTCCAGGTCCCAGAGGTCATCACAAAGCTGGTAAAAGCTTACTTCCAGGACCTCCAGTTCTGCGTCACAACACAGGACAACACCACCACCTGGCAGCACCTTGAGGTAGGCATAATGGCAGGCTGTACCATTTCTCCTCAGGTTTTCACCATGGCAATGGAGCTCATCATTCGAGCATCATGATGGGTGGTCGGATGGGAACGCTTGAAGAGTGGGCTGCGTCTTCCACCAATCAGGGTGTACATGGATGACATGACCACAATAACAACAACAAAAGTATGCACCAAACGCCTGCTGGATAAACTCCAGGAAAACATCAAATGGGCACGAATGGAGATTAAACCCAGCAAATCCTGCAGTGTTTCCATCGTCAAAGGCCGGCTCACTGACGAAAGGTTCCGTATCAATAACGAGACAATACCAACTGTCCTGGAGAAGCCTGTCAAATGCCTCGGGCGATGGTACACGGCATACCTCAATGATGCAGTGCAGGTGGAACAACTCAGGCAGGATACAATCAGTGGCCTCAAGCAAATCAACAATACTGCTCTCCAGGGAAGCTGAAGCTTTGGTGCCTGCAATTCGATCTACTGCCCCGACTCATGTGGCCAATTACCATCCACGAGGTCACTTTATCCCATGCCAACCAGCTGGAGAGACTAGTGAACTCACAAGTGAGGAAGTGGCTTGAGCTACCGAGATGTCTCAGCAGCATAGGGCTCTATGGGAATGGAGCCCTCTCACTGCCAATCTCAAGCTTAGTGGAGGAGTACAAATGTGCCAAAGTGAGGCTGGACATGACACTAACAGAATCCCGGGACCCAATAATAAGAGGTGTCGCTCCAACCCTAGCAACAGGGAGGAAATGGACTCCAGCAGCAGTGGTACTGGACGCAAAATCCGCCCTCCAACACCGGGACATAGTGGGCCATGTCCAACAAGGCCGAGGGGGCTTTGGCCTGGGAGCAATGAAACCTACCTGGCAAAAGGCTACTCCAGCTGAACATCGCCACCTGGTGGTGGAGGAGGTGCGCCACCAGGAAGAAGCAGCCAGGTGTGCCAAAGCCATATCCCAAGCCAAACAAGGCCACTGGATGACGTGGGATGGCGTTGAGAGGAGGAAGATCACATGGAGAGAGCTGTGGACCATGGAGTCAAATAAGTTGAGCTTCATTATCAGAGCCACATATGACGTCCTTCCCTCTCCCACAAACCTAAATCTTTGGCTGGGAGAGGATCCAGCCTCCCCGTGTGCAGTTCCAGCAAACCTCAAGCACATCCTGGTCGGTTGTAAGACCAGCCTAACACAAGGCAGATACACCTGGCGACACAACCAGGTGCTGAGGTGTTTGGCAGCTGAACTCGAGTGCAAGAGAGTTACCACCAACGCCATGCCTATCAATGCCCAGATACCATTCCTGCAAATACCATCCTTCATCCGGGAAGGAGAGAAATGGAGGACTAACCTCTCGCCTCTCAACTCATGCCCACTGAACGCAGCCAGGGACTGGGAAATGCGTGTTGACCTAGGCCAGAGGCTTTCGTTCCCAGTTGAAATCGCAGTTACCAACCTGCGACCAGACCTCGTTCTCTGGTCCAACTCCTGTCGGCGTGTTTTCATCATTGAGCTGACGGTCCCATGAGAGGAGGCTGTGGACGAGGCTTATGAAAGGAAAAAGCTTCGATATTCAAACCTTGCAGCAGAGGCAGAGGAGAGAGGTTGGAGGGTAAGGTTGTGACCATTGGAGGTGGGGTGCAGGGACTTTGTAGCCAGTTCCACCGCAAGGCTCCTGAGGGAAGTAGGAGTCAAAGGGTAGGCACAAAGGAGGGCATAAAAGAACTTGCCAATGCCGCTGAACGGAGCAGTCACTGGCTGTGGCTGAAGAGGAAAGATGCTGTCTGGGCTGCCACGTGACCATCTAGAGGCTAGCAATAAGACACACACCCAGGTCTGATCAACCTGCGGTGGGCCTGCCTCGACTGAGGGTGTCCTGTGATAAAAGTGTCTTGTGATATTCATACATATTCATGTACATGTTAATGGGGTGGGAGATTGCATCCTTCACGTGGTCCGCCCTGTTTCAACGAATGCAATCAACCCGGCGTGCACAATCAAATAAGATCAAATAGAACAAGTTGTCCTACAACTTTAGGCTGTGCACACCATACGCAAGACGAAGCAGGGAATGTTGGGTAATAAATCTCTCTCTCGTTATCCAGGCAACCAGCGTGTAAGTTGTTATTCATTGTGCCATCCGGAATATAACAATACTTTTCCCGGTTTCCCTCAAAATCATGGACACATGTACCTGTACTCCTGGATTCTTCTGCTCCCCAACACTCCCAAGGGCCCTACTGTTCACTATGAAGGCCCTGTTCTCATTTGACTTCCCAAAATGCAACATTTCACACTTGTTTGAATTAATGTCCATTTACCATTCCTCAGCCTGCTTACCCAGCTGATCAAGATAACATTGTAACTCTTGATAAACACCTACACTATCTGTGTCACCTGCAAACTTACTAATCATGCCTTGTACATTCTCATCCAATTGTTGGTATAAATCACAAATAGCAATGGGCCCAGAACTAGTCACTGAGGTACAGTGGCACTAACGTCTGTGGTGATGAAGTGCTTTGAGAGGTTGGTTATGGTGCACATCAATTCCTACCTCGACAAGTACCTCGACCAACTACAGTTCGCATACCGCCACAATAGGTCAACGGAGGATGCAATGCCACTGGCTCTCCACTCCGCACCTGGACCACTTGGGCAATAAAAACATCTATGTCAGGCTGTTGTTTATAGACTACAGCTCGGCGTTTAATACCATCATCCCCTCCAAGCTGGTTACGTGAGGAGGTGTGGTGATTAGGAGCTCCCATCCAGAAACCAGAACTAGTGTTTTTTATCATCTTTATGGAATTCGGAGGAGACTCAGCGGTACTTTAAACCTCTTTGTGTATCGCTGCAACTTGTTTTAAAGTTTTCTGCTTGTTTTGGGACTGCGAGAAGTCTTATCAATTGACTGCATAGCTCCCACTACGGTGACTGGCAACCTGCCAGGAAACTGTTTGCGAACCAAAAGAGGGAAGAAAAATCTTTCTGGATTTGTACAACTGCGGCCTGGTCTGGTTTTCGTGAGGTGTGGGAGGTTTTCTGCACCTGCACCGTCTCGACCTTCTTTTGCGGCCTTGGAGCTTGGAGCTGACGACGAAGCCTCCTTTCTTTCGGCAAGACCAAGAGAGATAAGAGGCTTCCAACAACAAGTCCCTTTCGTTGCTGTGGGAGTGGCGAAGAACAGCTGGGATTGCCTGCGAAGGTCAGAAGCTCGCCAGGAAACGCAGGAGAGCTGAGATAATCCGGCAAAGAGGTGGTGATGAGGCAGTTTTTCGGGGGAGCCACCATTATCAGCGTTTGAGGAGACACCACTTTGCCTCTCTCCCTCGATCTGTTCCATTTGATGTCTTTGTACTTGGCCTCGTGCCATTTGGACTGTCTGTGTCTCAGGCTTTGTGTAAGTGCTATGTTTTAAATTGTAGCGCCTGATACCATGCTGGGTCAGCGTTCTGGGGGAGCGGGGCCTTCCAGGAGCTATGCAAAGGTGGCTGGTTCAGCTGCTTCGGCTGCTGCTGTGGGGGTCCGGTTCTCCATGAGGAACCTGCCTTTCAAGCATGGAATAAGGTGCTACTTGCCCTCTCATATGAACCCGGAAGACTGCTCGGCAGTCGTGCTCGTGGCGGCCAAGCCCGCAAGCGTCCTGCACATGGGCAGGATGTTCGGGAAGGCCATGTTCTTCCTCGAGTCTGTTGAGGGGGTGAACGCAGCAGTGAGCAAAGGGATCTCAGTGGGGGGGAACAGTCTTGCTGGTCGAGCCCTTGGCGACCACAGCACAGCGGGTGGTCCTGCCTAACATACCGCCCTGCATCACAAATGAGGCCCTCCTTCCCCACGTTCAAACCGTGGGGAAAGTACTCACGGCCATCACCCTGACATCCCAGGGGTTCCGTAGGAAGGAGTTGCGGCACGTTTTTTCCCTCCGGCACCAGCTGACAATGTTGCTGGACCGGGAGGAGGTAGTTGACGGGTGCTTCTGTGTTCAGCAGGATGGGCGTGATTTCACCATCTACCGGACATCGAAGTGCCGAAGGTGCCATGCCTGTAAGGAAGTGGGGCATATTCTGAGGTATTGCCTCAAATCCCAGGCAGGGGCCTCCACCTCCAGTGCCACTAACCCCCCTCCCCCCCGCCCTGTAGTTGAGTCAGGGAACCCTGGGGTGGCACAGAGCGGGGTTGGGGGTGGGGTGGGTCAAACGAAGTGGGGCAAGGTGGCAAAGAAGGTGAAGCACCTGGAGAACCAAACCCCCAGGGCCAAGAATGATCCACCCATCCCGTCACCTCCCATTATGCAAGCCCCATAATCCAGCCGGGGGCGGTGGGGATCGGGCGGGAGGAGGGGGTTCCACAGAGGAAGGTTGCTCAGGTGACCCCAGAGTCTGTGAGCTCCTCTCCATCACAAAAACAGGAGGAGGAATCTCTCTAGGGAGGAGCAGAAGGGGGACGAACGGGAATCCTCCAGGGGGGAGGGGAGTACTGTGTTGGAGGATGGCTCCCGCCCTCTGGTTCGGGCCCCAGTCCCATGTTCTGGAGGGGACTCTGGGGAGGGTGGCGATGGGGACCACTCGGTTGATATGGAGCAGGGGGAGATTCCTGTTGGGGGAGAAAGCCCAGGAGGAACCCACCCAGGACGAGGTGCAGAGAACGCCTCTGGAGGTAGAGACTGTAGGCGGGGAGAGGGTTGGGGAAACCAGCCGTTCTCTCCCTCAGGACCTGGCTCCAGAGGGACTCCCTGAGCTTGGTGATCCAGAGTCCACTCTGGGCCCAACTGGAGGAGGGATATTCGATGGTCTTGACTCCCCGGGTACATCTGGGGAAGGCCCCTCTGCCACTTGCCCCAGGTTGGGGACTGAGGTGGAGGAGAGACCAGCGGGTGAGGAAGAGGTAACCGCCGCCCCCGGTGAGGCAGGAGTATCGAGCACGAAGGGTGTGTCCGGGGACAACTTCCATCTGCAGTGAGCAGGTGGAAGGAGAGTCCTCGGACAATGAATCAATGGATGTTCTCGCTCCCCCCCGACGCCACTCCACTCATTCCAGTGCAGAAAATCCACAAGTTCATCCAGGCCACCGAAGGAGCCCAACATCGGCCCAGACTGGCCTCCCTCCAGTGGCCAAACCTCCACGGGCTCACCAGCTCGCTGAACCATATCCTCAGAAGGAGGGCGAGGGACAAGGGGGTGAAGGGGAACGACTGGCATCAGCTCAGGTCCTTCTTGGACGACCTGGAGAAGGACACCAAGAACAAGAGCAGAGCCATTCCTGTTGAGGGTAGAGAGACCAGTAGAGCGTCCCTTGTAGCCAGGGTCCGGAGGGCAAGGAGCACAGCCATGCAAGAGGCGGAGTGGCTCTGCTGTCAGTGACCGAAGGGCCAGTGATGGGATCCAGGGAGTAGGCAGGACTGAGATGTCCTGGTTGGGTTGCTCCTAGGCCTGGCCAAGCTGTCCATCCGCGAGTCACGGCACCAGGCGGAAGAAGGACTTTGCCCGAGCCAGAAGCTTGACCCTTTATCAGGGTTGTACAGTAGTTACTAGAATATTTGTAAAATAGTTGTTTGATGATTTTGTAACATGGTGGTGGGTCTGTCACCACATATTAGGTTTTTTTTGTTTTTTGTATCGTGTTGGAATTGAAATAAATTACTTTTTGATACAAAAAAAAGCTGGTTACCAGGCTCACGGAACTGGGCCTATACGCATCCCTCTGCAATTGGATCCTCGACTTCCTCATACACAGACCCTAGTCTATTCGAATTGGAGGAACCACTTCATCCTCCGTAACAATTAGTACGGGAGCACCTCAAGGCTGCGTGCTCAGCCCCCAGCTTACGCACTCTATACCCATGACTACATAGCCGGTCAGAGTGCGAACTCCATCATCAATTTCACCCACAACACCGATTACTGTGGTTGGACGAATCACAGATGGAGAGAGTCAAAGTATAGAAGTGAGATCGACCGACTGACCAAATGGTGCCAGCACAGCAACCTGGCTCTCAACTTCAGTAAGACCAAGGAACTGATTTTGGACTTTGGTAAGGGTAGGATGAGGACCCACAATCCTGTTTATGTCAATGGTGGAGAGGGTCAATAACTTCAATTCCTGGGTGTGCATATATCAGAAGATCTTTCCTGGACCTAGCACACCGATGCAATTGTAAAGATCAGCGACTCTACTTCCTGAGAAGATTACGGAGATTCGACATGTCGAAGAGGATTCTCCTAAACTTCTACAGGTGCACGGCAGAGAGCATTCTGACTGGTTGCATCGTGGCCTGGTTCGGCAACTTGAACTTCCAGGAGCGAAAAAGACTATAAAAAGTTGTGACCACTGCCCAGTCCATCACCGGCTTTGACCCCCCTACCGTCGAAGGGATCTATCCTAGTTGCTGCATCAAAAAGACAGCCAAAATTATCAAGGACCCACACCATCCTGGCCACACACTCATCTCACCATTGCCATCAGGAAGAAGGTACAGGAGCCTGAAAACTGTAACGTCCAGGTTCAGGAACAGCTACTTCCCCACAGCCATCAGGCTATTAAACACAACTAATAAGTATGAGCTCTGAACTGCAAAAGACTATATTATTATTTGTTATTTGCACTATATTTGTTATTTATTGAACGCTTTCTTTTTTTTCCCCTGTTATGTACAATGTTTACATATTCACATATTCTGTTGTGCTGCTGAAAGTTAGAATTTCGTTGTCCCGTCAGGGACATATGACAATAAAACACTCTTGACACCATTACTCACAGGCTTTAGTCCAAAAAATAACCTCCACCACCAGTCTCTGCTTCCTTCTACGACATCAATTCTCTATCCAGACAGCTAGCTCTTCCTGCAACCCATGCGATCTACCCTTCAGAGCAGGATACCCTCCATGTGAACCTTGCTGAAGTTCATATCTTTACATCTACTGACTTGCCTCTTGTTAACTTTTTTGGTTACTTGTTCAAAAAAGTCAATGAAATTCATGAGACACGATCTCCCATGAAGAACCCTGTCTTTCCAAATAAATTTGTATCTTATCCTTCAAAATCGTCTCCAGTAACATTCCCACTTCCTATATTAGGCATACAGTTATATATACTTCCTATATTAGGCACATTAGGCTACAGTTCCCAGGTTTTTCTTTGCAGCCCATCTTAAATAGAGGCACAACACTTTTAGTTCACCCATAAAATGACCACCATTAAGGCTTTCTTCTGCTTTGAATGAATGTTTTTTTTCTGCAGTAAAAATGCTGTTTCAATCCAAGTTGGTTTATTACTTAATGATCCATCTCTATCCAAAGGTTATCATGAGAGACTTCTCTGAAATACTGAAAAAACAAGGTGATGGGTCCCAAGTCAGATGGTTTTGAAAACAGTGAGAGAAGGTTTAATTCAAAGAAGGAAATTATATATGTATTTTTAAATATAGGAGAGGAAACAAAGTTAGATTTGCAAATTAGATTTGCAAATTCAGTTACACATTCCACAGTTAACCCAAGGAGGAGGAGGAGGAGGAGGAGGAGGTCTAGCCACTCATGAATTGCAGGAATGGCTCTCTAATTGCAAAGGGAAAGGAGGCAGGGCGGAATCAATCGATTACAAAGGAGGTGCTCAATCTGGTCCTGGAGTGAGGTTAGTCTGAGGCTCTGAGTGCAACAGGGCAGTCACGGTATTCACAGGTGGGGTGTGTCTGTTCAGGAGGTGCAGATCAACCCTGTAGATCAGCCCTATTAATCTCTGTCAATATAACCTTCACCACACACATTATGCATGATACACATTCCACCATGTAATCCAGTCCGGGATTTGAGTAAGGAATGCAGTTACAAATAACAACCCTGTTCGGCCCGGTGCTTGGCAGTCTGCAAGATGATACCAGTATGTATTATTCTCTTTGCATACGTTTTAATAAAAGCTTTTATTTTATTAGGTTCACCTAATACTTTAATGGTTTGATTACAAAATATGGTGTCAGAAGATTTAGACCACCTCTCCATTTCATTTGCCTGAATTTATTTTAATTTGTTTTTTTGTACCGTCTTCTTGCCATGGCTGGAGCCTTTCATAAACCTGACCCGCTAGTGTTTGATGGTGACCTTGCTGAACCTTGGCACATCTTTGAAGTAGAATATGGAGTGTTCATTCACGCGGCACACCGTGATGCGCCCACTGTACAAGCATCTATTCTCCTCAATGTGGCGGGCACCGAAGCCACACTGCGGGCACAGGATTTCAACTACGCACCAGCTGAGCTTAATGATGCTGGTGACATTATGACCCCTGCGGATCTAGCCAAGACCCAATGTGCCTCCTTAGAAAGTTCCAACAGCTATGCCAGCTGCGTGTTAGTTTTTTCTACTTTTTATGTTTTTTAGTGTGTTTTAATGTATGTTTTGAATGTTTCTCGGTGTGTCTTGTGTGAGGGGTTGTGTGGGGGGAGAAAAGGGGGAAACCGCTTCGGTCGCCTCCTCCACGGAGAGGCGACTTTTTCCATGTCACCTCCCCCGTGGCCTAACATCGAGGATTGGTGCGGCCTTTCCCGGAGACGTGCCCGGGGTTTCAGCTGCGGGCGCAGCGAGGACTCTTTCGTCGCAGAGCGGGCGAGCCTTCGCCGGGGCTTGCCGGAGGGGACGCTCCGTTCGCTGGCCCACGGCAGCCTGAAGCCGGGGTCTGCAGAGCTCCAGCTGGCGCGGCATCCTGGGCCCGGAATCCCTCGCCGAGGAGGGGAGCTCCGACTGCGGTGCTTCCGGCTGCAGCGTGGTGGGGACTTTAGATCTTCGACCACCGGCATGCGGCCTACACCAACCTGAAGCCGCGGTCTCCGGTGGGAAGGCACCGATTCAGGACTTACAGTGGCTTGCAAAAGTTTTCATACCCCTTGAACTTTTACACATTTTGTCACGTTAAAACCACAAACGTAAATGTATTTTATTGGGATTTTATGTGATAGACCAACACAAAGTGGCGCATAATTGTGAAGTGGAAGGAAAATGATACATGGTTTTCAAATTGTTTTACAAATAAAAAACTGAAAAGTGTGGCGTGCAAAAGGATTCAGCCCCATTTACTCTGATGTCCCTAAGTAAAATCCAGTGCAACCAATTGCCTTCAGAAGTCACCTAATTAGTAAATAGAGTCCACTTGTGCGTAATCTAATCTCAGTATAAATACAGCTGTTCTGTGAAGGCCTCAGAGGTTTGTTAGAGAACATTAGTGAACAAACAGCATCATGAAGCCCAAGGAACACACCAGACAGGTCAGGGATAAAGTTGTGGAGAAGTTGAAAGCAGGGTTAGGTTATAAAAAAATATCCCAAGCTTTGAACATCTCATGGAGCACTGTTCAATCCATCATCCGAAAATGGAAAGAGTAAGGCACAACTGCAAACCTACCAAGACATGGCCGCCAACCTAAACGGACAGGCCGGGCAAGGAGAGCATTGATCAGAGAAGCAGCCAAGAGGCCCATGGTAACTCTGGAGGAACTGCAGAGATCCACAGCTCAGGTGGGAGAATCTGTCCACAGGACAACTATTAGTAGTGCACTCCACAAATTGGGCCTTTATGGAAGAGTGGCAAGAAGAAAGCCATTGTTGAAACAAAGCCATAAGAAGTCCCATTTGCAGTTTGCCACAAGCCATGTGGGGGGGACAGCAAACATGTGGAGGAAGGTGCTCTGGTCTGATGAGACCAAAATTGAAGTTTTTGGCCTAAATGCAAAACGCTATGTGTGGCGGAAAACTAACATTGCACATCACCCTGAACACACCATCCCCACTGTGAAACATGGTGGTGGCAACATCATGCTGTGGGGATGCTTTTCTTCAGCAGGGACAGGGAAGCTGGTCAGAGTTGATGGGAAGATGGATGGAGCCAAATACAGGGCAATCTTGGAAGAAAACCTGTTAGAGTCTGCAAATGATTTGAGACTGGGGCGGAGGTTCACCTTCCAGCAGGACAACGACCCTAAACATACAGCCAGAGCTACATAGGAATCAGGCACGTGCCGTCAGGGTAGGCAAGGTAGGCACTGCCTACCCTGACTAAAATTATGAAATGGCAATTTTTAAATATAAATAGTAAAGGCATGGGAGAATTATGCCTGTCTAAGAGATCGATCTCTTAGGTAGGCATAATTCTCCGTGCCTTTCACCCGCAGCGCTTGTAACACGGGAAGCTCTGTGCAGCCCCCGTGCCGTCAACGCTGCCTGAGCCGTCAGATTCAATGGAAGCTGAAGGCAGCAGAAATTCTGCCTTTGCAGCACTGCGCATGCGCATCATCTTTCTGCGCATGCGCATCGCGAGTTTCTTGGCGGGATGTTCAAATATGGATTGCCATTATTTTAATAGTATCTTAGCAAACAAATGGAGAATGGACTTAATGTAACAATAATGTGGTAAGTGCATTTCTTTGTGCTTTATGTTTTTAAATACTGTAGTTCCCGGGGTGGGGGGAGAGCTCCGTTCACAGTGTTTGGGCAGTCTGGCGTTGTGAAGGAGGGGATTGGGGTCAGTAACCCACTTGCCACGCTCCGGTCTGAGTGCAGGTGAGATGGGACTAGGTGAGAGTAAGTGTTCGGCACGGACTAAAAGGGCCGAGATGGCCTGTTCCCGTGCTGTATTGCCATATGGTTTTATTGTGGCCGGGGAGTGGATCAGCTCGGGTGGTAGCCGCAGCACTCCGGGCGCGGAAAGCAGAACTGGCCGCCACTTCCGCGGAAGGAAGCAGCTCGGGTGACTGCGAGTGGCCGCCGGCACCCTGCCACTTCAGCCCCTTCTGCTGGTCCCCACTCACCTCTGGCAGTGCTCTCCGTCTGAACATCTCTCACCTGCCGCTCGCCGGCCGGCTTCCCGCAAATCTTTAAATTCCGACAGCGCGTTCACGGATCCAGTTTAGGTTACTTGGCTGTGGGAATTTAAGGATTTGCGGGGTGCGGTTGACATGAGCGAAGGGCAGGTGAGAGATGTTCAGACGGCGAAGGAGATAGGCGACGTTTCGGGTCAAGACCCTTCTTCAGACTGAGTCTGAACATCTCTCACCTGCCGCTCGCCGGCCGGCTTCCCGCAAATCTTTAAATTCTGACTCAGTCTGAAGAAGGGTCTCGACCCGAAACGTCGCCTATCTCCTTCGCCCCTTAGATGCTGCTGCACCCGCTGAGTTTCTCCAGCTTTTTGTGTAACCCCCATCTCTCACCTGCCGTTCGCCGGCTTCGCTCATGTCAACCGCGCCCCGCAAATCCTTAAATTCCCACAGCCAAGTAACCTAAACTGGACCCGTGAACGCGCTGTCGGAATTTAAAGATTTGCGGGAAGCCGGCCGGCGAGCGGCAGGTGAGAGATGTTCAGACTCAGTCTGAAGAAGGGTCTCGACCCGAAACGTCGCCTATCTCCTTCGCCCCTTAGATGCTGCTGCACCCGCTGAGTTTCTCCAGCTTTTTGTGTAACCCTCGATTCTCCAGCATCTGCAGTTCCTTCTTTAACACGGCAGGTGAGAGATGTTCAGACAAAGAGCACTGCCAGAGGTGATCAGAAGGCGCTGAAGAGCAGCCAGTTCTGGTGTTGGGTCCCGGTGGCCGTTCGCACCCGAGCTGCTTCTATCCCCGGAAGTGGCGGCCAGCTCTGCTGTCCTTGCCCGGAGCGCTGCGGCAGCGGTGAGTGAGTTTGATATGATCTCTGTCCCCCTCCTTCTCAAAACCTCTCCCTTCTCGCATACTTAACCCCTGCCGCAGGCTCCCCACACGGTGTGAAAGGAACTCCCCCTCCAATTGGACCCTTGAATTAGTATTGTCATTCCATATGATGACAACTGATTCAACGTCCCGATGTGCTCCCATTTTTCCCACCATCTCTCCACCTGCCTTCATCCTCCGTCCCCCACCCATTCAGTAATTAAAAAATGAAGGAGATTTAGAACCCTTGGGGAAATTGAATTGTCACTTATTTTTTATTGTTTACGAAGAGAACAATCTGCGCATGCGCGGTTTTAAGATTTCTTTTGAAAGCCGGCTGACTGCCTACCCTGAGTAATTACTCACGGCACGTGCCTGATAGGAATGGTTTAGATCAAAGCATATTCATGTGTTAGAATAGCCCAGTCAAAATCCAGACCTAAATCCAATTGAGAATCTCTGGCAAGACTTGAAAATTGCTGTTCACAGACGCTCTCCATCCAATCTGACTGAGCTTGAGCTATTTTGCAAAGAAGAATGGGCACAAATTTCAGTCTCTAGATGTGAAAAGATGGTAGAGACATACCCCAAAAGACTTGCAGCTGTAATTGCAGCGAAAGGTGGTTCTACAAAGTATTCTCAGGGGGGCTGAATACGTTTGCACGCCACACTTTTCAGTTTTTTATTTGTAATAAAATTTGGAACCCATGTATCATTTTCTTTCTACTTCACAATTATGCACCACTTTGTGTTGGTCTATCACATAAACTTGGTCATGGAGCACCACAGATTATTTTCACGTAACCAGAAGTAAGATGAACCAGTCGAATCCAACACCAGTTCCCCGAAGAACATAGCTGGCAGGTGCCAGTTCAGTGATCTACGCGACAACCTCATCCATAGCAGACCCGTGTACGGCATACTGAATGACAAGGTGAGAGATGAGTTACTCCGGGACGAGGAGCTCACTCTAGTTAATGCTTAGCGCTCCTGTCAGGTTGCTGAGCTAACCAACACCCATACCAAGTCTCTAGGACCCGGACCCCACTCCGCATATAGTGTCAACGCGTTCTACAGATTTCTGCGCCAAGTAAAGCTACCACCAAAATCATTAATAACTGCTCCAATTGTGGTGGCTCGCATACAGGGGGATCCGTGAAACGTGCCCCACTTTCGGGAGAAGTTGCCATTATTGTAAAAGGAAAAAAAACTTTATTCGTTGCTGCCGCTCTCGTGGGAACACAGTCGAGACAAACCAACCTCTCCACTTTCTTCAGCCTACACTTTCCAACGAGGACCTAGAGGACATTCCCACACCTGCAGAAGCAGAATTGCTTGAGCACCAAGCTGCCAGCTTCAGCATACATTCCTTGTCAGATCCGTCATGCAAGCACAAGGATCCTATAACAACGCTTCAGATCACCAATGCCAAGGTTATTGCAAAAATCAACACCGGGGCTCGCTGTAATGTTTTGCCCTTATCGGATTTCAAGAGAGTTTGAAAATTCAAAGTTGTTAGAAAAACCAGTGCCAAATTACTCCCATTTGGGTTAGGAGAGGTCCACCCGGTCGGAAGAGAGGAACTGTACTGCCATCTGGCTTCGGTTGTTTACAACCTCGACTTTTTCATTGTCCGTGGGAACATAGCCCCTCTGCTGGGTATCGATGCATGCCATGACCTGGGTTTGGTCACCTTCGGCCAAACTGTACACCAGCTCACCCTCACCCCCAGCCTGCTCAACAGTTCCTCTCACAGTACAAAGACCACTTAGCAAACTTCCCCACATGTACACCATTGTAACTGACCCAGAGGTCACGCCAGTTGTCTGCACCCCTCACCAGATCCCGCTTGCTATGCGAGACCACGTTCAGAACGAACTTAACAGGATGGAAACTCTGGGTGTGATTGCCCATGTCAGCGATCCATCTGCCTGGGTCTTGAACATGGTTGCATCAACCGAGAAAAACAAAGATGAAATACAAATTTGCATCAATCCCAAGGATTTAAACACTGCCATTAAATGCCCACACCACCCGATGCAAACGGTGGAAGAAATCGCGGCCAACCTGGGAACAGTAACAGTATGCTCAGTCCTGGACGCAAATAACTCATTCTGGCAGATTCCACTAGACCATGAATCCTCCATGTTGACCACGTTCGGCACACCTTTCGGACGTTACAGATTTTTACGCATGTCATATGAAATAAACTCGGTTAGTGAGGTTTTTCAATGCACCACGGAGTAGTTATTTGCTGGATACCCATGTGCATTCATGGTAGATGACATTCTAGTTGCTGGACAAAATGTTCCGGGTCAATTAAGTGAACTATGTGGGTCATGTATTCACCAATAAAGGTCTCAAACCAGACCCCTTGAAAACCATTGCCATCAATGAGCAGCCAGTGCCCACGGATGTGACCGCATTACAACGGTTTATTGGCATGGTAAACTACTTGGGAAAGGTCATCCCAAACTTCAGCGAATTCTCAGCCACACTAAGGCAACTGACTCACAAAGAAACAGACTGGTCCTGGCACGACCACCAGCAGAGGGCGTTTGACACTCTTAAGCAGCAGATGTCCTATGCTCCAACACTCGCTTACTTCGATGCCAAGCTGCCTGTCACTTTAACTTGCAATGCCTCGCAATACGGACTGGGATCAGCCTGTCTCCAGAATAATGGTAGAGGCCACAGACCCATTGCCTCTGCCTCCTGCACCATGACTGACACAGAACAGTGCTACGCACAGATCGAGGAGGAACTGCTAGCTGTGGTCTTTTCCTGCAGGAAATTCAATGACTTGATTTTCAGCAACACTGTCAGTGTTGAACTGACCACCAGCCACTGGTCAGCATTCTGAACAAGCCGATACACGCCACCTGTGTGCCTTCAACGTATGATGATGGTATTACAAAGGTACGACATTAGACTGGTTTACAAATGCGGAAAGGAAATGCACTTAGCTACGCGCAACACCTGCCAGAAACACCTGTCGGACAATGATGGTTTTATTGTTAAGATGGACTCCTACCTCCCATCCTCGTGTCTAGACGATCTGGCAGCACAAACAGCTGCAGACGACACTATACAGTCACTCTCCTCTGTCATCCGACACGGATGGCCAGACAAGCAATACATGCTACCGCCCTTGATTTGCCCAATTTACCCTGTTCGTGATGAACTGGTACTTCAGGATGGCATTGTGGTGACAGGACACAAGGCAGTTGTTCCTGCATCTCTGCAAAACAAGTATTACGATGCCATCCACAGGGGTCATCCCAATGTGGAGGCAACGGTTCTGAGGGCAAAGAGTATGTTCTTCTGGCCTGGAATGTCCGACTTTGTGCGTGAGAAAGTTGATTCCAGTGCGGTGTACAACAGCCTAGTGTCGCACCAACCCAAACAGCCCCTTCTCTCGCACCCCACACCTGACTTGCCATGGTCCACAGTTGCAATTGATCGACTTACTCCGCAGTCCAACCTCAGCCATGGTTGTTGAAAAGCAGGCACGCCACTTTCCTGTCCACGGGTCTCCCATTCATCTTCTCTCTGTCAATGGCAGCCAATTCACCAGTCAGCATTTCAAGAACTTCATTAAACGCTGGGATTTTCGCCGCATCACCAGCAGCCCCGAGAACCCGCAGTCCAATGGGTTTACAGACCGTGCGGTGAGAAGTGCCAAACAAGTGATGGAACGGTCCCATCAGGCCTGTTCTTACGTCTATCTCAACGTACTCAATTTACGGAACATTTCTCGTGATCCGATTCTGGTTTCTCCTGCCTAGCACCGTATGTCAAGGCAGACTCGCACTATGCTACCTATAGCAAAGCAGATGTTGCAACCACAAATTCGTGCCCCGGTGGTGATCCAGGCAAAACTACAACAGCGACGCGATACCCAGAAACAATACTATGACAATTCAAGCACACCGCTTCCGCCTCTGACCAAGGGACAGGTTGTCCGCTTGCAAACGGCAAAAGGCTACGACCAGCTGGGCGTCAGTCAAGGCACTGCTCCTGCGCCTCGCTCTTACCTGGTCAGTGTTGATGATGCCACCTTCAGACGTACCTGACAACACCTTCGCCCCATCAATGAGCCAGTGCCGCCTCGACACCATCCTGACTACACAGCTGTGTCTCCCTCACAGTCCAACGATTCCAGTCCCATGGTCCCACATCTGCCTGCTGACCCCAGTCCAGATGCTTTGCCTGCTGCTTCGCCTCCCCGACCGCTACCGCGGTGTCCATCCTCACCCTCAACACCGTTCAGACCTGCGGTATCACTCCCTTCTCCTACTCAATCTCCGGTGAAGGGAGTAAACGGTGGATACTGTATGCACGCAGGTCGCGTCTGCAGGCCGAATCCAAAGTACCTTTGAACTGTCTGTGAACTGTTTTCTCACTTGCTGCTCTCAGCACACAGTCCATGAAGTAAAGTGCACTCTCCTCATATTTAAGAAGGAACTGCAGATGCTGGAAAAATCGAACGTAGACAAAAATGCTGGAGATGCTGGGTTTCTCCAGCATTTGTGTCCACCTCCCTCATATTGGTGTTTTTCTATCTACTCCACTATAAGCTTGTTTAATTATAATTTGTTCTTTAATTGTTATATGGTTATATGGTTATAAGAGTCCAACCCCTGTCCCACAGTGCGAGTCCACCCACGAGTTATCCCGACTTAAAACCAAATCACACTCATGTTAATCACGTAGTATGAACGTAGCGGGAACATCGGAGCTTGTGGACGTAACTTAGCGACTCTTAACGCTAACGGCAGTTACACGGGAAACGTGTTTACTCGTGAAAAATTTTCAACATGTTGAAAGATTTTCATGAGTCAAATATACTTTTGAAGGAAAATATTGATACTTTTAAACTCGTTGTAAATCCGTAGTAGCCCATGAGTTTACCATATTAACTCATGGGTTTGGCCTGAGTGCCAGAAGTGACATGTTGAAGATTAGTCAGATCTTAATGGAAAATGTTACAGTGAGCTAACAATTCATTTTCAGTGAGTAATGCCTTTCAATGTTTTATGCCAGACCTTGAACAATTGCAGTTCAAATGGACACCCGTGCCTTAGTACAGCATAGCTTTTATAACCATATAACCATATAACAATTACAGCACGGAAACAGGCCATCTCGGCCCTTCAAGTCCGTGCCGAACAACTTTTTTCCCTTAGTCCCACCTGCCTGCACTCATACCATAACCCTCCATACCCTTCTCATCCATATGCCTATCCAATTTATTTTTAAATGATACCAACGAACCTGCCGCCACCACTTCCACTGGAAGCTCATTCCACACCGCTACCACTCTCTGAGTAAAGAAGTTCCCCCTCATGTTACCCCTAAACCTCTGTCCCTTAATTCTAAAGTCATGTCCTCTTGTTTGAATCTTCCCTATTCTCAAAGGGAAAAGCTTGTCCACATTAACTCTGTCTATCAAAAGCTTGTCCACATTAACTCTGTCTATCCCACATTAACTCTGTCTATCCCACATTAACTCTGTCTATCCCACATTAACTCTGTCTATCCCACATTAACTCTGTCTAGATGGTTTAGTATTACTAACTCCAAGGGAAGGGCACGAATCAGTTAGCGATGCAGCTCAATCAAACCAAACATTCAATGCAGGACAATGTTGAGTTGATGCAGCGTCATTGAGTTGTCCTGGTTTTCTTTGGAATGGGAGTTAAACCTTTCTCAGATGCAACCTTAATGTGATTAATTTCAAGTTAACGAGGCAAATGCAACAAGTTTGAGCAATTTTGGAAGGATTGTTTCTTGAAACAAACTGCTCTAAAAATTTGAAGGAAGGAATTGCAGATAGTAGTTTAAACCAAAGATATACACAAAATGATGGACTAACTCAGCTGGTCAGGCAGCATCTCTGGAGAAAAGAAATAGGTGATGTTTCAGGTCGAGATCGTTCTTCAGGCTGGGTCTTAGCCTGGAAAAGGGTCCCGTCCCGAAACGTCGCCTACTCCTTTTCTCAAGAGATGTTGCCTGGCCCGTGGAGTTACTCAAGCATTTTGTGTCTGTCTTTGGTTTAAACTAGCATCTGCAATTCCTTCCTTCCAAACTTCCTTCCTTCAAATGTCACCGATTTCTTTTCTCCAGAAATGTTGCGTGACCCATTGAGTTAACTCGGCAGATGGACAGAGAAAACAAAAGGTGAGTAAAAAAAGGTTAGCCAAGTCTGCCTGTCAGGAATGATCCCCTGATGCTGGAGACACCTGTGGGAATCTCACCTTGGCCTTTGGAATAGAGCGACCAACAACCAATATTTCCAGATTTCCAAGGGCAGGTCTCTTCCCTTGTTTATGTGCCTTTCACATTCCGGGGGGGGGAGGGGGTTGAGCGAATGCATTCCTGTTTGTAGGAAGGAACTGCAGATGGTGGTTTACACCAAAGACAGGCACAAAAAGCTCAGCGGGTCATGCAGCATCGCTGAAAAAAAAGAGTCTCGACCCGAAGTTTTGTGTATTCCTTTTCTCCAGAGATGCCATCTGGCCCGCTGAGTTACTCCAACTTTTTGTGTCCATCTCTTGTTTGAATAAGATTATTTGAAAATGAAATGATCCACACCAACTCTTAAAAATAAATCGCCTTTATGTGAAAAATAAACCAATTGCAAAACTTTGCCAACAGGAAGGGGAATATCCTTTGGGGTCGTTCGCTACCAGCCGCAGTCACGGATAAAACAGTGCAGGATATGATAACATGGCCAATGATGCAGGTGTGAGGCGAGATCCCCGAAATCTGCCGACCGATGAATAAACAGGGGTGAGAAATGTACTAACCGTCAGGCTATATATTGAAAAATCCCAAAACCCGGGTTCAGTGAGTTAAAAAAAGTACATTAGACAAGAACCCTTTACAAATAGCGAAGCTTTGCGTATGGCAGCGCACACACCTGGTGAAATGTCCCAAAGGGCGGAAACAGGCCATTCGGCCCACTGAGCCAGCCGTCAAACACTCATTTACCTCAATCTCATTTCTGCCCGCATTCACATCAATTTCCCACCTGAGCCCCATTCGACCACTCACCGACACATCGGGGGAAGGTGACAGTCCTTCAGGTGTTTTTGCCATTTATTTCTCATCGAGTCATGGGTTCATAAAACACAGCAAGTGTTGAGGGGAGCATTCATACAACAAAACAGCGTGCGGGGTGCGAAAGGGAGCACTTGGGGGAAACTGCATAAAATAGTACCGGAGGTTAGAATCGAACCCGGGTCCCTGGAGCAGTGACACACGCTGCTCAAGTGAACGTATAATAAAATGAATGAGGACAGACAATAATCAGATTAATTGAACTCATCAAAGGGCGTAGATTTAACGTGAGCAGCAAGCGGAATAGAGGGCATCTGATGATTTTTTTCTCAACCCAGTAAGTACTGTAGTCGTAATCTGAGAACACGACGGAGGGAGGTTTACAAAGTATATGGGCCAGAACTGGAATCACGGTCAGGAAGGCTATGGCTGGAATGAACATGGTGGGCGGAGGACCTGTTTCTGTGTTGTATGAACCCATGACTCGATGAGAAATGAGTGGCAAAAACACCTGAAGGATTGTGAGATAATGATCATGGATGACTTTTAATGGAAAGTCCACACACACAGATAGACAGCCAAGAAGAACTTCATATCTACACTCAGATGGACTGGCAGATGGAGGAGATAGGAGTTGGGGAAAGAGAGGAAAAGCCCAAGAGAAATACAGGGAAAGGGATATTGCAAAAGACAGGATGGAATCCTGAAACGCATGTCAAAACATTTAAAAGGCATAAACACAGAGCAAATAGGTGCAGGAGTAGGCCATTCGGCTCTTCAAGCCAGCATTGCCATTCAATATGATCATGGCTGATCATCCAAAATCAGCACCCGTTTCTGTTTTCTCCCCATATCCCTTGATAACCTTAAGAAATTTAAACAGGGGAGGCTTTTTATAGTAAATAAAAACAGCATGACATAATTTTTATCATGGGATGATTTTTCCACACATCGGGAATCGTTGTTGGCTCAAGAGTAACTCGGGAGAGGAATTTGGTAACTCGGGAGAGGAACTTGGTACAGTGCAGAAATTAGAAGTAAACGGCAGACTTAGACATACACGTGGGAACTCGTTGAAACTCGTGAACATAAACTTGGAATCTTGTAGAAAACCACGAGTTTGATTTTTTCTTTAACTTGGGATAACTCGTGGGTGGACTCGCACCGTGGGACAGGGCTGTCAGGATGTAGATCAACCACATTAATCTCTGTCGATTTAACCTTTGGCACACATATTATGCATGATACACATTCCACCATGTAATCCAGCCCGGGATTTGAGTAAGGAATGCAGTTACAGATAACAACCCTGTTCGTCCCCGAGTTTGGCTGTCTGCAAGATGATACCCGTGCAGCAGCATGTATTATTCTCTCTGCATACGCTGTAATAAAAGCTTTGCGGTTCACCTAATACTTTGTAATGGTTTGATTACAAAACAGGAGGTCTGATGATAAGCAGGGTGGGGAAGTTAATCAATTCAATTGCTGAAGTCATTAGACCAATAACAAAGAGGCCTGGCTCAATGAAGGGGATGGATAGTGTTCAATCCATTTGGAGAGTGTGATTGGGGTCAATTGTGGGATGGTGAGAATTGGTATGGTTGCAGAGGATTTCATGGGAATGGGATGGTTTCAGTCATCTTGTAGTGGTGGCGATGCTGCGGTGGACAGAGTACATATTAACAGCAGAAGCAATGCATTCTTGGGGCATATTCAGTCCAAATTGGAAAGGTGGAGAGTTTGGTCAATTTTTATGTGTGGGTCTGAAGAAAGATCTCGACCCGAAACGTCACCCATTCCTTCTCTACAAAGATGCTGCCTGTCCTGCTGAGTTACTATTTTGTGACTATCTTTGATGTGAACCAGCATGTGCAATTCTTTCCTACACATGAACTACTCACAACATGGACCGCATCAATTGTACCCATCCCTGTCCATAAGGATTGCTGGAAAAAGACTTGGCTCTTGGATTCCAAATCCTACATCCTCCAGCTGACAAATTTCCTCATGGATCTTGAGTCCCAGTCTGCTGATATGAAAGGTAATGATCTTCTGCTGGAACATTAACATCTCAATGTATCTGTGATGGACCCATCGCCTGAAAGCAGGGTTGTCATCCTCAGAACCACACCACACTGCCCCTGCCCCTCCTCGCCATTTCCTTTAACCCATGGTGTGGGAATATAATTTAAAGCTGTCAAGTTCTAAATATTTAAATTGAATTGATTTCCTACATTTTTATTAAATTCATTCCAATGTATACAAATTCAACTTGTAGTAATGCACTTTTTTGGATGATTCTACCATAGAACATAGAACAGTACAGTGCAGCAACAGGCCCTTTGGCCCACAATGTCCACGTCTAACATGATGCCAAATTAAACAATCCCTTGAGCCGGCATCTGATTCATATCCTTCTCTCTGCATATTCATGCACCTATCCCGAAGCATCTTAAAACTCACTATCTTACCTGCTTCCATTACCACCAACGCTGGCAGTGGGTTCCAGGCATCTACCGCTTTCTGTGTAAAAGAAAACTTGCCCTCCTTTAAACTTCTCTCTAACCCCAAAGCTATGCCCTTCCAGGCTGACATTTCTCCCCTGGGAAAAATATGCCGACTGCCTGCTCTATCTGCGCCTCTCAATTTTATAAACTTCTCAAGTTCCCCCTTAACCTCCAATGTTCCAGAGAAAACAATCCAAGTTTGTCCAACCTTTCCTTAAACCAATATCCTCTAATCCAGACAGCAACTTGGTAAATCTTTTTACATCCTCTCCAAAGCGTCCACATCATTGTGCAACCATATCTGAACAAAGTTGCCCCTGATAATGTGACTCTTATACTCAAAACCCTGACCTATCAAGCCATAGATACCAAATGCCTTCTTTCCCACCCTATCAGTGTTGCTACTTTCAGGAAGCTATGGCTTTGGACCCAATTATCCCTCTGTGTATCAATTATGTTAAGGATCCAGCTATTAACATTCCCCTTACATATGATCTCCCAACTCGCACCTTCTCAGATTAAACATCATGTGCCTTTCTCTGTAATTGATATTTCCTGCTGTATCCTTTGTCAGCCATCTTCGCTATTTACAACTCCACTGATATTCAAATCATATGTAAACTTACTAACCAGTCCATTGACATTTTCATCCCAGTCATTTCTATATATCACTACAGCACAAGTCCCAGCACTGATCCCCATGGAACACTACAGGTCGCAGAGCACTGGCAAGAATACCACCCTTCCACCACAAACCGCTGGCTTCTGTGGATAAGCCAGTTCTGAATCCAAACTACCATGTCATTGTTAATGCTGTGAACCTTAATCTACAGGATCAGCTTGCCATGAGGGACCTGGTCAAATTGTCAACTCTCCTATCGGATTCCTGTTCTGTAAAATGTAGGCTCAAATTACATAGAGTTTAGCCACAGAACAGCATGAATAAGTTCTAAAAATTCAAACAACCTGACAATACCTGGGTTCCTGTATCTTGTCCAACACACAAGTAAGGATGCTTTGGAGTTGATTGAAGCAATGCCCTTGCTGAAGAATTCATTCTTTGATATCTGTTTGTAAAATCAAGATAAGATGGCCCTGCCATGTGAACAGATTGGATGGCAATCTTGTTGGTTAAGTCCATGGCTTCCTCTGAACTCTCTTTGGACCAGAAGGTTGGATGTGATGTTGCTGCTTTAGCTGCAGGGTCCATGTGTAAATGTGGAATGTAGTCCGGAGAACTCGGCTCAAAAGACAGCTGGCCACAACTGAAATGCTGTCCACATATCCGAGAGTACATTGTTGGTGTCCAGCCATTTCTGGTAAGCTGGATAGCTTTTGTTATGGCTGCAGTGTGACTTCCTTTCTTCCTTATGACGGTGAACCACCGAATGTGGGTATCCTTGCCTCGACGACTTCGGCATCCAGCGACACTGCAGCAGTCTCCGTGGCTGTTTGAACGTGAAGTGGGTTTCTGAATAATTACAGATTTTGGATCAATTCCAAGCCATTGACAAAGAACTCTTTGGAAGTACACTCTCGTTCCTGAAATTGGAAGCCCATATTGCTTACAGAGCTCTCGAAGTTTGGCTTTTGGGCCTTCCCTTATCTGCTGTATGATTAATGATATTTCCTCTGCATTTATATTATCCATTGTTTAATACTGAAAAACAAAGCATCAGCACAATTAATAAATTCTTCATTACCAACATCCTGTTATGCAGTGATCATGATCCAGTCTGTCACTAAAGATGCAATTCTGCAGCATTACTTCTGATCAGAGAGAAGTGAAATCAAGCTGAGAATATATTGGTGCCATTTTCTGATCAAATGTTAAACCAGGGAACCTGATACTTTCCTGGGCGATTAGTAAAAATGCCTAACAGTATTTAAGAATAATGGAAGAGTTGTCCCCTGTGTTCTGGCCAATATTTTTCCACACAAGTAACATCCAAACAACAAATTAGCTGATCATTGTCACCTTGCCCTCTGTGGAGCTTGCTGTGAAGAAAATGGCTGCCACATTGTTTTAATTACAACTGTGACATCATTTCAAAAGTATTTCTGCAGCTGCATAGAACTTTTGGACATTGAGATTCTAAAAGTGCTTTAGAAATGCTAATCTTTATTTTTCTTTATTCAGGGTATCAGAGCAGTTCAAAAAGAATCATCTGGTTGGCCTACATCCATTGGGCATTGATAGGAGAGACAGGATTGTAAGTGCAATGACAGTCCAGGAGAGGGATAATCATAGTTCTCTTGGCATGAAATGAAAGCTGATGATTTGTATATTTCTAATTGGGTTTCACAGTTGAATTGCTTGGAAGTAGCCAGTGCAGAAATTAGATATTAATTGTATGAAAATCTTCAAATGTAACAAACTGCTTTAGTTAGAACTTGCCTGCTTGGTGAAATATAAAGGTTCCAAAAAATGTAAGAATTTAAATGTTAATCTTTAAACTAGTTAAATGTTTTGTGGGTTAGCTTTAATTTATATTCTTGGTCAGAATCATTGAGTGTCAAATGCTGTGTTAAGCAAAGTCAAGGAATGAGCAGTAACTTTTTCCACACAAAGGGTGGTGGGTGTATGGAACAAGCTGCTAGAGAAGTTAATTGAGGCTGGGTGTACCCCAACATTTAAGAGACAGTTAGACAGGTACATGTCTGGAGGGATATGGACCAAGCGTAGGCAGGTGGGACTAGTGCAGCTGGGATATGTTGGCCAGTGTGGGCAAGTTGGGCCAAAGGGCCTGTTTCCACACTGTGTCACTCTATGACTCTATAAGAAAGGTTACATCTTACAAGGGCAATAAATTGTGAATATTATACATGAACACTGTCATTACATTTGTGAATTTTGCTTACCGTTAAGATATGAAAGAAAGTACCGTAGAATTATTGACAACAATTACTAGTTTCAAGGGAATTGGCGGGGCTGAAAGTTCACATTCATTCATGTATAATAAGGGTGGATATGAACGTGTGCCAGGGCCAGTTGGAGAACGTAGAATGGGGAATATCACAGGAGCAGTAATCAATAAATTATCCAAAATAGTGACATGCTATAACATGCTCCTCCCAAGTGCTGTGATTTTTTTTGTTTAATCCTGATCTCCAGTGCTTTCTGTCTGAAGTCTTCACATTTCTCTGTGACCACATGGCTTTCCCCTGAGGCCTTACAATTTCCTACTCCGGTTTCATACTTTAATGATGTTTCTGTAAATTGCCATTGTGTTGGTATGTGGTAGAATCAGAGAGGGAAGTGTTGATAGGTAGATGGGGAGAAAAACATTTGATTAGTGTAAATGGGGGGGGAGAGAAGGTGCTCCTTCTCTCTCCCCCCCCCCCCCCCCGCGGATTGGAGGGTAGCTAATGATATCCCACTTTTTAAGAAAGGTGGGAGAGAGAAAACAGGGAATAATAGACCAGTTAAATTGACATCAGTGGTGGGGAAGACGCTGGAGTCAATTATTAAAGATGAAATAGCGGCACATTTGGATAGCAGCAACAGGATTGGTCCTAGTTAGCATGGAGTTGCGAAGTGGAAATCATGCTTGACTAATTTTCTGGAATATTTTGAGGATGTAACTAGGAAAATGGACAAGGGAGAGCCAGTGGATGTAGTGTACCTGGACTTTCAGAAATACTTTTTAGAGCACATGATATTGGAGGTAGGCAGGCAGTGACTAGTGGGGTACCGTAAAGCTCGGTGCTTGGACCGCAGCTATTTACAATTAATGATTTAGATAAAGGGATTAAAAGTAACATTAGCAAGTTTGCAGATGACACAAAGCTGGGTGGCAGTGTAAACTGTTATGCTAAGAGGATGCAGGGTGACTTGGACAGGTTGGGTGAGTGGGCAGATGCATGGCAGATGCAGTTTACTGTGGATACATGTGAAGTTATCCATTTTGGTGGCAAAAACTTTGGTGTCAAGTTGCGAAAAGGGAAAGTACAATGAGATCTGGGGGTCCTTGTTCATCAGTCACTGAAAGTAAACATGCAGGTACAGCAGGCAGTGAAGAAAGCAAATGGCATGTTGGCCTTCATAACAAGAGGAGTTGAGTATAGGAGCAAAGGGGTCCTTCTGCAGTTGTACAGGGCCCTAGTGAAACCACACCTGAAGTATTGTGTGCAGTTTTGGGCTCCAAATTTGAGGACGGACGTTCTTGTTATTGACGGAGTACAGCGTAGGTTTACGAGGTTAATTCCCGGGATGGCGGGACTATCATATGTTGAAAGAATGGAGCGACTGGGCTTGTATGCATTGGAATTTAGAAGAATGAGAGGAGATCTTATTAAAACATATATGATTATTAACGGATTGGACACACTAGAGGCAGGAAATGTACTCAATGTTGGGGGAGTCCAGAACCAAGGGCCACAGTTTAAGAATATGGTGTAGGCTATTTAGAATGTAGATGAGGAGGTTAGAACTTTTTCACCCAAAAGGTTGTGAATCTGTGGAATCCTCTGCCTCAGAAGGCAGTGGAGGCCAATTATCTGGATGCTTTCAAGGGAGAGTTAAGTAGAGCTCTTAAAGATATCGGAGACAATGGATATGGGGAAAAGACAGGAACAGGGTACTGATCGTGGATGATCAGCCATGATCACAGTGAATGGCTGTGCTGGCTGAAAGGGCTGAATGGCCTACACCTGCAACCATTGTCTATTGTCCTTGTTGCACCCCTCTGACTCCACTGCTGGAACTCCCACTCGTTTTCTGGACTTGCTGCCAATCCCAAATGGACAGAAGGCTCCTGGTGTGATCCATCACGAATGGGAACTTTGCAGATTCAGTTGAATCACATTTGGATTCAGGGTTGCATTAATGGGGCAGGAGCCCTGATCAAATCAATCAATTCAAAAAGCAAATACCAACAGAATCAAGTTCTATAAAAGAGTCAAATTCCTTCAGCATATTATACAACTCTCTGTACAAGTTCTATAAAAGAGTCAAATTCCTTCAGCATATTTTTACCACAGTCACATTTCCAAGTAGCAAATTTTACAACTTAAAAATGGACATATTACATTGTACTAAAAATGTTCCTCAGAGAACCAAAACTCTTAGTAACCCTAAAATTATTGAGAAAGAGGTAATGTCAAATCAAAGCTTTGAATCCAAGGAACCACAGAATTATTGTGCACATACATTATGCCCATTGCGTGTATGCTATCTCCTAACAACATATTCAATCTCACTCACGCCTATGTGGCCAAATTCTGCACTAACTCAATTAACAAGTTTGCAGATGACATCACTGTAAGGTTCCGGTTTAGGTTTATTTTGGTCACTTGTATCAAAGCTTTGTTTTGCATGCTGTCCAAGTGGATCAGATAATAATAATAAATAAATACAATCAAGACAAACTCAATTGCAATGGGTAGAGCAAAGGGGAAAATACAGAATGCAAAATATAATTCTCAGCATTAAAGTGCATCAGTTCCACTGGCAAAGTCCAATGTCTGCAATGGGGTAGAGGTGAATTAGCCAGAAGGACTATTCAGAAGCCGTTCTGAAGTATGTGCACTTTCAAGCTTCTATACTTTTTTGCCAAGGAGAAGGAGGAATGATTATGGTGGAACAAGTCTTTGATTATGTTGGTTGTTTTTCCGAGGCAACTTGAAGTGTGGATGGAGTCAATGGTGGTGTGCCTGGTCTGTGTGATCAACTGTGTAGGAAAGAACTGCAGAGCTGGCTTAAATTGAAGGTAGACTCAGAATGCTGGAGTAATTCGGCTGGATAGGCAGCATCTCTGGAGAGAAGGAATTGGTGACGTTTCAGTCTGAAGAAAGACCAGAGCTATTGTGAATAATAGGATTCTAACATAGGAGTCCTGTTGTCTTGGTGTTCAAGAAATGAGTTTAGGGCCAGGGAGATTGTGTCTGCTGTGGACCTTTTGCAATGGCAAGCAAACTGCAGTGGATTCGGACCAACTGGGAGGCTGGAGTTAATGTGCACCATCACCAGTCTCTTGAAGCACTTCGTGATGGTGGCTCTTGAACCCGCTGGACATAATGGGCTGGATCTCAATCAATGACAAGACAGAGCACAGGAAAAAGATGGAGCACTTGGTAGCAATGATGCTACCTCTTCCTCTAAGAGCTATGGACTTGGACCCCAAGATCTCTCTGTACATTAATACTGTTGAGTGTCTTGCAATTCACTATATACAGTACATTCCCCTCACACTAGAAGCACAAGTGTCTACTTTCCCCTCACACTTAAAGTGTCCTTCCAAAGTGCAACTCCTCACACTTGACAAAACAGGTAAAAGTGCAAGCTGAGAGTAGGTGAAGATTGTTAATATTTACCATGTGAATTCATGAAAACTATTTATTGGACGAACAAATTTACAGCATCAACCTGTGACTTGAGATCTCAATGTAAACCACGTCAGGCAGGGTTTCAGGAGATTCGGTCTGACCATATCCTCGCATAGAGCCAATTTGAATCTGCTCTGTTCACATGCTTTAGGTCTTAATCATTTCATAAAACAGAGGAAAATTTACTTTGGTCACTATCTAAAAACAAAATATTTCAGAACTGATTTCACAGAAGCACAATGCAAGAACAGTGATAAAGTTGTACAGTAAATTCCTATTTGTGCGTTTCCCAAAGACTATTAAGCGACAATGTACCCCCATGGTGTTGTGTTAAATGGCGAATTAAAATGACAAGAACATTAATTGTGAGAAACGAAAAGGGAGCAGTAACCTAACTTGGTCCTTGTGACACGGTGCGACTTCATAGAGTAGACGAAGAGTAGTTAGTAGCCAAAAATAAGAGTTATAAATATGATAGTTACTAACATATCCAAACTGAAATTCAGAAGAAACATTTTTACAATGTAAAATGTTTGATTGTAGAACTTGCTATCATGGAGTAGTTGATACTATATAGCATAGAAGCAACATGCAAATAATATTTAAAACAATATACCACAGTCAAAATTGAGGGTTTTATTTTGAAAAGCATACTTTGTGAAACATAGATAAAAGTCCAGATAAGGATATGAGAGAAGGGGACATAACAATATTTGTGAAGGGTTAAATGAAGTAAAGGGGCTTGATTGGAACATATCTATTTCATTAGACTAGTCAGGCTCATTTTTATGTCCAGCCAAATCGCTGCCTTGCCTTATTATCTCATATTATATCTCATATTATATCATATCTCATATTACCGATTATGCTCCAACCATTTAGTAATTGTTTGATAATATCTATTCACCATCAATTACATTAATACCCAAAGTAAATAAATAATTCTAATTCCTTGCACAAAGCATGTTTATTGCAGAGGAGAGTATATAAGGAAAGTACCTGAGATTCTAAGTCGAATTAAATTAGATTATTAAGCCGCTGTCCCACTGTACGAGGTAATTCACGAGTTCTCCCGAGTTTCCCCTGATTTGAACTTGGAAAATTATGGTAATAACCATTCATAGGTACTCGGGGACTATCGTGGACACTCTCCGCACTGTTGAAAAAACTTCACGAGCTTACCGCGTTTCCCGAGTACCTGCCGTTAGCGTTACGCGCCGCTAAGAGATGTCCTGAGCTCCGAAGTACCCACTAAGTACATTCTACGTACTTACCACGAGTTTGATTTTATTTTAACTCGGGAGAGCTCTCGGGTAAACTCGTATAGTGGGACAGGGCCTTTAGTTGGCACTGAAATACAATGTTTATCGTGAACATTTAGAACTCAAACTAAAACATTGTGTCATATTCTTCACACGCATAGGCCAATTCTTTTAATGATATGTAATGTAATATAGCAGTATAAATTAATGTTTAAAAAAAAACAAACACTTTCTGGTCATAAATACTTTTTTGTGAGGTCAAATGGGTGAATTTATTTTGTGAAATTGTTTAATTTCTTGATAAATGCACCTCCCATGACATTGGACGCAGTAAATCAGAAAATATGTTCTCTAATCAACTCAATTTTATTTTTGCAGAATGGCAAAAAAACAGTATTGTTCAGTTGGAATATCCGATTGTGTCATCTGAAGCAAATTCCTTCTACATTTCTGGGTATTTTATCACCAATTGCTAACATTGTCTACTCATTTCTGGATTAGGTATTTGGTGTTCACTCATGCATTTTTCTATCAACAAATTTGTCCATATGATATCCACAGCAGTGTCACATGGGGGGGGGGGGGGGGGGGCACCATCGACTCCACAGTCAAAAAGGCACAATTGAGGATGTACTTCCTGCGGCAGCGGAGGAAGAACAATCTGCCACAGGCAATGATGGTCCAATTCTATATGGCCATCGTAGAGTCTGTCCTCACCTTCTCCATCATGGTCTGGTTTGGTTCAGCCACCAAGCACGACATCCAGAGGCTGCAGCGAATCGTCCGATCAGCTGAGAAGGTTATTGGCTGCAACCTTCCCTCCATTGACGAACTGCACGGGCCAGGAAGCGAGCGGATAAGATCATCTCTGACCCCTCTCACCCTGGCCATAAACTCTTTGAAGCACTTCCCTCTGGAAGACGACTCCGGACTGTCAAAGCTGCCACAGCCAGACATAAAAACAGCTTTATTCCACGAGTAGTAGCTCTACTGAATAACCAAAAATGTGTAGCCTCCTTTTGCTCTGGTATTTTATTTAATGCACATGTTTAATTGATAATGTTTTATTAATAATGTTTAATGTTTTATGTGTCATTCCTAACTGTCACTATTTCATGTTGTCACTTGCAGGCAGAGCACCAAGGCAAATTCCTTGTATGTGAATACTTGGCCAATAAACTTATTCATTAATTCATTTATTCAAATAATGTCTCCACAACGAGCCACCCACATTGCATTAATGCAGCTTGGTTCAGTGGTTTTCACCTCAGGTCCCGACGACGCCAATGTGGTAACTGCAGACTATTCTGCAAATGAGGCAGATAGTGGTGTCAGGATGCATAGTTTGTGAGTTGGTACACTTCTTCTGCCACTTAGGCAGTGTTTCTGTGTGCTCCCAGTAACTTAAGATCCTAAATACATCTTTAGCACTTTGAGCAGTCGTTGGTGAGAGATTCCCAAGAGTCACTGGAAATATTGCACTCCTTCAAAGAGACTTTGCAAACATATTTGGATATTTTTTTGCTGTCCACCTAATGTTCTCCTTCCCTCAGAGCTTGTAATAATGTCTGTTTGAAGGAAAACTGGTGTCAGGCACACAAGTAATATGACCAACCCAATGTAACACAAACGTAAATCAAAATGTACTGACCACTTGTGTCTCTTTGTTTTAATGATTTTCCATGCAGAGTTGGAAGCCCTACCACTGCACTGCGGTTCTTCCCCAAAGAATGCCACCAAACTGCTAGATGCATGAGCACCACTTATCTCCAAGATAAAGATGTCCTCTTGGTATGTCCCTGATGGGCTGGCTCCATACTCTGAGGTTAATAACTGATGCATTTGCAATCTGGGAAAGCAAGCTTGGTTGGACAGGTGAGGATGGTGCCTGACATCCAGAGAGAACAGGGATCTCAGTTCCTGCATCGCCAACAGAGCGCAGAGCAGCTGACAAATGCACCATGCATCATGGCTCTGTTCCCTGTTAGCACTCATGTCTGGTGCCCTGGGATTGGCAGAGCTCTGGGGGGACAGAGACTGGGTCTCAATTGAGAAAGGACCTGCTTTCTTAGCTGCTGCTTCCTCAGCATTGTCATTGCTTGGCACAGAAGAATGAATCATTTCCAAAGTGGAAGAAGTATTCTCCCTGGCTCTGCACCAACTCCTGAGATGATATGGACATGGACTCCTCCATGATACCTGGTCATCTCATGCAATGATCCAAATCTGTTAGTCTTCTTCAATGCCTCCATTTCATAGGACCCATCTGTTCAAGTTCACATTTATTGTCACATGCACCAATTGGTACAGTGAAATTTGAGTTACCATACAGCCATACAAATAAAAAGAACACAATACACAAGAGAGTTCAACATAAACATGAAATAAACATTGTTCAACATAAACAATCTGCCACAGCGGAATTCAACGTTTTACACTGTGATGAAAGGCAATAAAGTTCTGTCCCTCCAAGTTTGAACTTCCAATGGAACTCAACCTGTACCAATACTTCTGAGACAATAATTCCCCTTCCTCGCCTGCCTGATTCCAGTCTACCTCTACTAGATGTCTCCTCTTAGCAAATTTGTCCCTTTAGTTTAGTCTCTCCCCTCACAATGTCAATATCTGAGCTCTATGTTGACCGATGTGCTGGAACAAGGGGTGCTCAAGTACAGCACTGCTCCTCTTCTCTATATGTGACTCCAGTGCTTCGCTGGGGCAGCAACCTGTGCCACAGGGCACCTTTCTCTGTCTTTTTCAGGGAACCTTGCAAATAAATGGAATAGATGGTCCTCCAGCAATGCTGAACCATGGACATTGCATCTCATCAGCAGGCATGCCAGTTAATGATGGTGATAATATTTACACCATGCTGCAGATTGGGATCTTCTTGGAACTGTTGATTTCCACACACATTTGAAAGTACTGTCAGAGACATTACCTCTTGAAGCAAGTGACCTAGGATTGCCTGCTTTACGGGACACTTTTGCAAGAGCAGAAATTTCCAATGAAGCCTTGAAAAAAATCTATGATCAGCCAAGATTATGACCATGCACCTAATTACAAGCTTCACCCACACGATAATATTGCTCCCATGGCAAAAGTTCCCATTTTATTGGAGTCCGACACAGTATGTCATAAACCTCCGTAGTTATCTATCCCTTGCAAAAGGAATATGTGTACATACACATTACTGGTGTCTGTGTTAAACATGTTTCTATTCGATTGCATACATTTTAAGATTTTTGTTTAGGCAAGATGAGGGATGAGTTTGTATCCTCTAATCCTGGTCTGCCGAAATGTGAAGGAAATACTAAACATTCTCACTGCAGTTATCAGGCATGTCTGATGATGAGACAAAAGTCTGTAACAAATGCAATGCAGAAACTATGGGTGTCTACTTGTCCAAGTGCACCTCGGAGACATGCGGGCTATAAAGCATCCATATGCAAGAAGAAGAAGAAGGCATTGTATTCAACGGGCCAAAGTTCCACTTTAATTCCTATTGATGGAAAATGGTTAATTATACATATGGTGCTGTACATTGCAGTTTGATTGTAGATGCAATTCGACCAGGTGAAGGTTTAGTTGTAGATGTAATTGTACCAGGTGGAGACACAAGTACCAATGAGTGAGGTTGTGCTAAAGTGCAATGAAATCGTACCCAGCAGATTTCAGAAAGCTCTGCTTCTCCTGGTGCCAGGGGCTCTTTATCTCCAGCACGCATCTGGTCCACCATTTCCTTTCAAATCCACCCGTTGCGTGTAGGTTTTCCCCTTCAGTCTGGAGAGACGTCCACCTAATCACCACCTTTGGTGATATTTACCTAAAACAGATAGAACAATGTTGCAAAAGGCAGCAGAGCACACGGGTCTTGTGAATTATTGGCTGATTATATGCAATAGTCATGCAGAAGGTATGGGGGGTGATTATTGGAGAGGGAGAAAAGACACACTGTGGAGTCAATAAATGAGTAATTTGATGCATGGAATCACACTGAATGTTTGTGCTGGACGGCAGTGATGTGTGCAGGGCAATCTTCAGACCTCATTTAACAGAAATTCTAAGAATGGAATAGAGCACAGACAGAAGTTGAGAGAAATGGGGAGAGAAGGAGTGAGGGGGAGGGCATATGGGGAGAGATGTGAGAATGTAGAGAGGCCCATGGAGGAAGAGAGATAGAAATGGAAAGTAGCTGGGAAAGGAAAAGAAAGAAAAAGCAAAAGAGAAAGACTCAGAATAGCAGGGACATAGCGAGAGAGAGAGAGATAGAGAGCGAGAGAGAGGTGAGAAAAGAGGCAAAAGGTGCTCATGTGTTTGTGATGTAACGACTGTGTTTCACAGGATGATGTTAATAAACTGTGAATGGAAGTGCAAAGACAGATGGAACAAGGAAGTCTTTCATTGTGAGGACTCACCTTGATTAATCGTCTGAGGTCATGAAGTTCCTTTTTTAACACAGTTAACCAATGCGGGCAATGTTGCCTGCAGCCAAGACCTCCCTGGCACCTTCCTGCCAGTTCATTGCAGATGGACTGAGAAGATCTCCATGGCCCTTTAAACAGAGGTCCTGCCTCCAGCACGTGATGGGAGTCAAGAGTTTCTCAAGGTTTCTCTTTGTAAGAATAGGAGCTTGCACACCACGCTTAGCAATTGGACGAGGCATTGTAAGCCCTTTCTTTGAAGGGCTGGCTAATGTTTCTGCTGTGGGAAATTCAACTACTGTTACAAGGGAGCCTGCCAATGCTGCTTATTATAATACAACGAAACATCACAAAAAAAAACAATTTTTTAAACAATGTTAGGGAGACACAAAATACACATTTGCAACAGAAGAACAGTGTAGATGCACATCTAGCCCATTATTTTTTAATGTTTTCATATTGTTCTTTCTTTCTCCCTCTTCTGCCTCTCTTCCTGTAACTTAATTCTTCTGTTTGCTTTGTAAATGGAGTTACACAGAAAGTGGCACTTCACTTCCTCAATCACTGTGTTTCTCCCTTTACTTGTACATCCCCAATTCTTTCCATTACCACCACCCTAGTTTTTTTCCCCCCTCTTTGAATTACCAATTTGTTGCCTCTCTTCTTTGCTCAGATGTTACTCGCCTCGCCCCCAAATGTTTTTCTGCACTTCACTGCCACCTCATTTATCATGTGGTGATTCAAAGGTTGGAGATTTCTCACCATCAACAAGCTTCCACTCAACTCTTTCTCTTCCCATTTCCTCTCTTCAATTGAACTGGACTTTCTTTCAAAATTCCGCTATTTCTTAGAATGAGAAAATAAACTACAATTCTTTTTATTGTCTTTCTCTTGCCTTATGCCTCAACATAAAATATCAGTTACAATCAGTTTGGAAAATTCAGAACTCCTAAAGGCTTAAAGTAAAACGTTTAAAGTCTCTCCCACTTTTGCTGTCGATGGAGTTTCAGAGCAACAAGCAGAATTTCATCTCCTTGCTCAGAAATGAACACCAAGATAAATAGATAGTTATAATTCCACAAAGAGCCTCATATAGACTGTTCACTATCAATGGGTATGCAGTGGATATAGAAGAGATTCACCCAAATTATGTCAAAAGGAAAAAGCTTTGGTTATGAGGAAAAATGCAACATATTAGAGTTATGAAGAGTTACATGTTTACCAAAATGTGAAGTGTTTTGCGAAGATAAATGGGAATAATTTAAGAACTCAAAAGGTACATGTTTAAGATTACTACCAGAAGAACGGAGGAAGAGGATATGAGATTTGCACATAGCTTAGTTACAAAACATAATTCACAATGCCATTAAAGAGAAAGCAGAAAAAAATGATTTTGGAGAGAGCACAGGAATCCAGGACATTGACTTTTCAAAATATACGCAAAAGACCCAATAGCTCTTTTCTATCCTGTAAAATTAGATCATTCCATTTAAACACAGAAGGAAACATAGCAAAGCTTCACACCATAAAATAAATACCACATCAGTGAATCCTCTCAAAATGCCACTGTCTGAATGCATCTGACCAAAAATAAAGAATAAAACACGGCAACCAGAGGCAACTGTATCTGTGTGTGTGTGTGTGTGCGTATATTTGCTTTATAACATTAAAACATTGGGCAATTAGAAGCAATCATTTGTGGGTTTCTTTTCATTTCATTCTCTTCCCTGGAGCTTTCAATTAATCATCCATTTTTTATAATACACACATGCCATGCCCCTTTTAGGAGGCCTACTGTCCATTTCTGAACAGTGTGAGACCAGAATACAATTAAGCACCACTGTGTTAGAAAATTGCTTACTGGTTATTTTTTTCTTTAACCTTTTAACACACCTATCCTGCAGATTTTTTCATTTAGTACAACCCATTAAACATCTGTAGCTGCAGCCCTTGACATGAACATGTCAAGGAAGGCCTCTTTCTCTATTAATATTATAATGTTTAAAAAATATATATCATTTCAGCAGCTAACAGTGGGGGGGGGGGAGCACATATGAAGCATTGCAGTGCATTTAGTTTTAACATCTGTTCCTGAAAGACTGTAGCACACATGTTTGACGCTTACCCTGTTGTTTGAACCCACACACAGTGAAGCCAGGCATCCAAGCTGACCTAGAACTAATCACCCAAAGAATCCCACAATGCAATCGGACTGCTGTAAACTGGGTTACTGCAAGTGCTGAAAAAGCAGGGACTCTCATTATGCATTTCAGGATCTAAGAACATGATCCTTCTCCAAACTGATAATGAGAGGCCTTTGATTATTTATTCACTGTGCTAATTAATAATAAAAAATTTAAAAATCCAATCTTTTACAAAAAATACAGTGTCAATGAAACAATATCTAATGAGGGCAAATAGGAATTGATGCGACTCAATAAGAAAAATTAATTAAGTACGTGATTTGCTTGAGCTTGTCTATCATAACCCCCACCCCATTTTTTGTGTCAGCCCTGTCCTTGCTGCAGCTTCCACTTTCCCCTTCAGCCAGGAATAGAATCATCGGTGTGAAAGACTTTTCAATTTCACAGTCAGTGTGACCCACTATTGCCTTCCCTATTCGGCTTATTTTAGCATTAACGGATGTGGCGGTATACTTATATTAAGCAACTAATCACACAAAATAGTGAGTTTGTTATTACATAGCACTCAAGAACGAATCCATTTCCTTCCTCGTTCACCTTGGTATGCATTTTTTGACAATAAAACCACACAAAAGATCGACTTTGTTTAGACTTTTGTCACTGTCTTAAGAACGTAAGACAGGAAATGTTTTTTTTTCAAAATTGCATTTTATCATGCTACGTACTAGTAGTAAATAGAAAGGGGAAATGCTAATGATTGGGGTGTCTTGAGTTTTTGAACCAACACTCTTCTTTGCACAAAGAATCCTCACTCTGACATGTTAGAATGTGGGGTGCCTATTTAATGAAACCCACCTCCCATCTGCACCAATAGTTTGGCTGATGATTAAAGCAGAATGTCTTCCCAAGGGATAATAGGCTGATTACGGTTAATTTATTGCCATAAATAGGCTTAAAATTCCACTTTTGCGAAGGGATTCCCTCGCTCATTTGCCCACAGTTTTAAAACAAGCAGGAACTTTCTATTATATTTCTCTGGTCCCTTCAACTGTGGATATTCTGATTAAAAATAAATCCTCTCATCAGCAAAAGTATAATACATGGAACAATTATATTTAAAGGGTCAAATGAAGAATTTTGAAGTTAAAACTTCTGTTGCTTCTCTCTTCAATTGAAATATCTAGGATGCACACATAATCTATAACTTCCCCAGTGCATTCAAAAGTCAAACAAACTTTATTGTCATTTAGAAATACATCGATATATGCAATTCCAAACAAAGCAAGCAGAAATCTGTAATTCTAATGCTGTGCTTACGCATTTAAAGTATGTTATTTTGTTAGGGTAAAGTGATCTCATAGTGATGATAAACTATTATAATTTTGGTGAGTATATGAAAACATTCATAGACAGAATAACATCAGATATTCCTATTATTCCATATTATTGCTGACATGAATCAAAAACGTATGAAGAAGGGTGTCAACCCAAAACACATCTGTCCAATTTGCTCCACAGATGCTGCCTTACCCACTAAGTTTCCCCAACAGCCTGTTTTTTTGCTCAATATTCCAACATCTGCAGTCTGCTGGACTCAAAATGTCCAGCACCAATACACACAAAAATCCTAGAAACTGTAAGGACGTGTATTAGTGGCTTAGATATGCAACTCTTCACTTACTGTAACTTACTGGGACCCTTCTTCAGATCAATAAGCTGCTTTTTGTTACAAAACATATGTCATAGAATCAGAGTGGTTTCGTCTATCAAGGAACCATTGTGCTTGCTCTGTTCAGTTCAGTTTAGTTTAGTGTAACGTGTACCGAGGTATAGAGAAAAGCTTTTGTTGCATGCTAACCAGTCAGAGGAAAGACAGCACATGATTACAATTGAGCCATTTACAGGGTACAGATACACGTTTAGTGCTAGGTAAAGCCAGTCCAATCACAGATCGTCCGATGGTCACCAATGAGTTAGATAGTAGTTCAGGACTACTCTCTAGTTATGGTAGGATAATTCAGTTGCTGATAACAACTGCGAAGAAACTGGCCCTGAATCTGGAGGTGTGCGTTTTCACACTTCTATACCTTTAACCTGATGGAGAGGGGGGGAAGAGGGAATAGCCAGGGTGCAACTCATCCTTGATTATGCTGCTGGCCTTGCCGAGGCAGTGTGAGGTATAAGTGGAGTCAATGGAAGGGAGGTTGGTTTGCGTGATGGTCTGGGCTGCGTCCACAATTCACTGCAATTTCTTGCGGTCTTGGATGGAGCTATTCCTAAACTAAGCTATGACGCATCACGCTTTCAATGGTGCATCTGTAGACATTGGTGAGAGTTGTTGGGGACTTGCCAAACTTCCTAAACCTTCTAAGGAAGTAGAGGCATCGGTGTACTTTCTTGATCGTTGCTTCAATGTGGGTGGTCTAGGAAAAGTTGTTGGTGATATTGACGCCTAGAAATGTGAAGTTTTCAACCATCTCTACTTCAAAGCCCTCAATGCAAACTGTGGTATGGGTTTGCTTCCTGAAGTCGATCACTACCTCCTTTGTCTTGCTGACATTGCGGGAAAGGTTGTTGTCTCAGCACCAGGACACGTGGTTCTCAATCTCCTTCCTGTAGAGTACATTATTTGATATCCGTTATTATCCGTTCCACAATGGTGGTGTCGTCTGTGAATTTGAAATTTGAATTAAATTTGTACATGCTGCACAGTCCTGGATAAAAGAGTAAAGAAGGGTGCTGAAAACGCTTCCTTGTGGAGCACCAGTGTTGATGATTATTGTAGAGGATGAAGATTTCTCCCTTATCCTTACTGATTGGGGCTGTTGGTCAGGAAGTCAAGGATCCAGTTGCAGAAATGAGTGCTGACACCGTGTCCCACGAGTTTGATGATGATCTTGGATGGTATAAAGGCAGAACTGTAGTCTATAAATAGGAGTCTCACATAGGTGTCTCTCTTATCTAGGTGTTCCAAGGATGAGTGTAGGGCTAGTGCAATGGCATCGTCCATGAACCCGTTGTGGCGGTAGGCAAACTGCAGTGGGTCAAGGCCACTTCATAGACTGGGTTTAATGCATTTCATAACTAGCCTCTCAAAACATTTCATGATGGTCGATGTCAACGCCACTGGACGATAGTAGTAGGATCTTTTAAAATATTCATTATGTTCATAAGTTCATGTTATTAGAGCAGAATTTGGCCATTCGATCCTTCAAGTCTGCTCTGCCATTCAATCATGGCTGATCTATCTTTCCCCCACAAACCCATTTTCCATCATCTTCGATAACCCCTCTCACCCTTACTAATCAAGAATCTGTCTTAAGAATCTCCGCCTTAAAAATATCCATTGACTTTCCCTCATGTCCATTGACTTGATTATTTTACTATACATTAGCCCTGCCCATTTTATCCAATTCCCTTTTGTAAATTATTAGTGAATCAGTTATCACTATCCTTTAAGAAAGCACGTTGCAGATTATAATAACAAGCTGCACCTTTTTTCTCCAATGTCAATAGTATTCCTTTTGAAAGTAAATTTAAATCTCTGACTTCTGTTTAAAAAAATTTACCTCCAAATATATTCTTGCTATATTTACTCATTAAACAAAACTTCTGCTGGATATATTTTGAGGAGCCATTAAGCTTAAGTCAGTAATATTATCATGTCTGATATTTTTAGTTTTAGTTTTTATCTGCCTGTATTTTTGTAGGTGGGTCTTGATATGTAGTAAGGGTGTGTTCTTTCGTTATGTTTGGCGCAGACACTCAGTTTAGAAGTGTCAGTTTGGTGTCGGAGAATGAGTGGAAATAGTTTTCTATCATGATCACGACACACACGTTACAAGACGACATACCTTTATAAGAAGAAGCTTTTATGTGATTTATATGACGTGAATGGAACAGCGATTAAGAACGGAAAGTTAAGAGTTATTTCTTTGTTTTGTATAACTTCAATAAAAAAAACAATTAATCAGGAAACGACGTCTGGAAGATTCATCTTTGCTGTCTTTTATGTGTCGTGAGTGTGTTAGGCTATACCTTCAAATCATCTCTGATAATTAATGGTTATCGAAGTTGAACTTTGAGAATGTTGTAAAAACTGGATTTAGGGAAATAATTCCCTCGCTGACGTTTATTTGCATAACTTCGATGCCATAATCTGACACAAAATTAGTAATTTCCCTCCACTCACTTGCAGAGGTCTTATCATCTGTTGGAAACTGTGATGAAATTGTGGTTGGGCAACATTTACATTAGCAAGTATTACATTAGCTTGTCCTTGCATTGTCTTTATATAGCCCTATGTACATAGAACATAGAACATGTTCATGAACAGGCCCATCGGCCCACAATGTCTCTGCTAAACATGAAGCCAAGTTAATCTGTTCAGTCTGCACATGATCCATATCCTTCTATATCCTTGTGCCCATCATATCTGCTACTACCACTCTGCAACGCATTCTAGGCATCTCCATTCTCTGCATATAAAACTTGCCAGACACATCTCTTTTAAATCTTCCGCCATCTGACCTTAAAGCTATGTCCTCTTTGATATTTCCACCCCGCAGAAAATATTCTGTCTGCCTATGTCTATACCGACGTTCCATAGAAAACAATCCAAGTTTGTCCAACCTCTCCTTATTGCTAATATCCTTAAATCCAGGCAGTATTTTGGTAAACCTTTTAAACAACTTGCTCAGTTTTCTGACTAAAATGAATAACTTCTCAGTTTTCTGCAAGAAAATTTCATATCTGTTTTCCAATCAAACCAAGAAGCTGAATGTTGACTGTGGAAGGGGAAAGCTGAGGATCCGTGAACCCTGTCTTCATAGACAAGTTGATGGTGGGGAAAGTCAACAAAACCAGGTTCCTGGGTGTGCATATTTCTGTTGATCTGTCCTGCGTCCAGCACATTGATGCGTCTACTTCCTTAGAAGATCCGGAATGTCGACAAATACACTCTCGAAATTCTAGATGTATGGTGGATAGCATATTGACAGGCTGCATTGCGGCCTGGTTCAGGAGGTTGAATGCCCAGGAATGAAGGAGATTACAGATGTGGTGGACATCGCTCGATACATCGTACTGATCTCCCCAACATCGAAGAGATCTATAGGAAGTGCTTCATGAAAACAGCCACCATTACCAAAGACTCACACCACCACTCTGGCCATTTCCATTTTGCTTCTTTGGGAAGAAGTAATAGGAGTCTCAAAACCATGACCACCAGGTTCACGAATAGCTTCTTCCCAACAATCATCTTGATCACTACACAACACCAACCAGTGAACTATGGACTGACTTGGGTTGCACTAAATCGTATGGCTTTTTTTGCACTAGTATTAGGGTTATTAATATGTTGATTTTTTTTTGTCTATTATATATTATCTATGTGTATTGTGTTATCGGCATGTTATTTTGCTATAAGCAATAATTTCATTGGTTCCATTGATACTCTTGGCTTGATTTTATCAACCAGGGAATGCCCTCCTGCCGTCCCGAAATGTGTACCATCCTGTACAGTGTATTGCATCTATGAGTTTGAAATGCTGCCCTGTACACCTAAGGTTCAGAACATAAATGTATGTCAAAAAGTATTCATTGGTATCTCTCCCTCGATTCTGTGAAACAAATATTCACTGCTGTGGATGAAAAATTAATATCCTTTCATATTTAATTTTTGATTGGAATTGAACAAGGTAACGAAAGGGTGTTTTGGATGTGACAATTGGAAGGTCTTGCTTGACCAGGTGCAGAAAAGTTGGTGGGAATCGGTAAAGTAAGATTAGACGTATTACCTCTTGTCTGGGAATGTGTTGAAGGGTGGATGGTAAATGTAAACATGAAATAGTTGAAGAGATAATGAAGTTTGTTTACATTTTTGAGAAGTTACAGTGGATCACCCGCACCCCCTGTCGCTAGTAGTGTAGATACGTTGCAGTAAATGGGAAGCTTATGATTGGCTTGGAATGGGGAAGGTGGCGTGGGTCGCTTGAAAAATGATGGAATAATGTCAAGATTCCCTTGTATTGTGTTTGACTTGTATTAACCATCTTTTGTTGAATAAGAATAGCATAAGCCAAAAGTATGTTATGACTAATGAAATAATTGGTACCCATGTAGTAAATGGTAGTTATAGGAAAACATATAGCCAAGGACTAAATATATTTTCGTATAGTTGTATCTAACAATAAACAAAAGTTATTTACTGCACAGTATAACTGTCAGCTAATTCTGCTGTGAAGTCAGAGAACTAGTGAGCAGTTTTCTGCCGCCATCTCTCCATGATATCATGCAATAAAGTCTCTTGAAGCAAACCTGCAAAGTCTGTAACTTTTTGTTTTTTCTTTTATTTTCCTCTAAATTAATTTATTCCACAGAATTTGGAGCAGCGAGCAAGGTCCCAATTGTAACGGGATTTGAACGAATATAGAGGAAATAAAAGGGAATGATAAAATAGTCCGAACTGAAAAGGGGACGGGGGTGGCTTCCCAGAGAAGGGAGAGCCCACCGGGCAACCTAGCTTACTGGCTATTGACTCACGCTGAGCCAAGATACCTATTAGGCTTGAGGCAAGATGCGGAGGAGATAAATGTACTCACGCTGGGAGTAGAAGATAAATTGAAGCAGGTGCCGTAAAGCGTGCTTTAGAAATGGAACGGTGACTTCGAGGTTTGCAGACGGAGTAAAACCTGTGCACGCAAACGTAAATAGAATATTATAAGACATTGTCCGCGGAAACCTAACTTTTGTTTTACAGACTTGAGAGAAGAATATGTGAGGCAACAGTAGTCAATCAGAGAAATCTGATCCTACTGATAGAGGGAGGCGTGTGGAAAAGAAACAGGTGGTCCAGGAGGGAACGATGCAGATAAGAAAGAACACTGCAAAGGTGATAAAAAAAAGACTAAAAGGCACCGGGAAGAGGTAGGAGATCCCATTGTTCCACTGGGAATGCCAGCAAATGTGATATTGATAAAGAGATGACCAATGTCCGGTAAATCTTTATGTTAATCTAGCTGATCAATTAAATGGAAATTGGCAAAGCAAGGGAAGTTATAAGCTATTTCTGCCCTACCCATCTCTAAACAAGAAATGGGTTGGCGAGATGGGGGCACAATTAATATATGCCATGTGTTATTAGTGATAGTTGGAATGGTAAATGTAACTTTAAAATTGATGGAAATAATAAGGAGATGGACGGGGATGGAGAAAAGACACCAGCCCCTAGAGGAGGAGAAAGGTGTTAAGCAGACAGAGGGAAATGAGGGACCTGTGCCTATTATACCAAAGCAGGTGGCAGCAAAATGATGATCAATAGGCTCGGGGAAATGAGTCCCTCACTCCCTGGTTTCCCCACAGAGGAAAGGAAGCTATAATGGGCGGAGCGAGAAACAAAGTGATATAGGGGAGGTGGTGCAATGCTTGCAACACAAAGACGAGATTATCCCAGATTTTATAGCCCAATTTAAGAGTAAGTGGGAGGAACATGCCGGAGGGTCCCTAGCTGAAAATGGGCCTCTAGCTGTTCACACTTTACTAAATTGTTTGCTGCCCCAACAGGCTCAAGCTTTTAAATTGGTTAACCTAGATTGGTAAAATTAGCTGTGGGAGAATGTGACCACTTCGCTTGTGAACATGGAAAGGGAGGGCGTCTAGCCCCTTACTGATATTTTTATAATCTCTAGAACGGCCCCACTCCCGTTATTGGGAAGACAGGCTCTATGCAAACTGGGAGCAGTCTTACACTGTACTGCAGACAGTATGTTTATGGAATTCCCACAAATGCAAATACATCAATTGCTAAATTTAATTAAGGAGGACGAATAAGGGCAAAAGATGCTCATCCAATATTGCTGGCAATTAAGTAGCAATCCGTACAGTCAATTGGTTAATTAAATCCATTGTGCTCTGCAAAGAGTGCAGGATTGAAAAGGCTAGTATTTACAATATCTTGTTGAAACCAGCCAAGAACATAAGCAAATAAATTGCACTGCATTAAATACGTGCCTCCCTAATCCCAGAAACCAGGAAAGGGTCTCCCCCTGGTTGAATAAACTCAAACAATAGGATCCCTTATTTGTTCCTTGGGGTTCCGGTATTATGAATAATGGCCACCTCTCTTAAAACCAAAGGGATCAATTTGAGAAGGAAGACACCTCTGAGTCATACTTAACTGTAGCTACTAGACCTCCAACAACAGTGAAAGAAATAGAAGTGATTAAAAAAAGGCTGAAGGACAAACAGTCAATTCATGTTTTAAAGTTGCTAATGACACAGAAGGAAAGATCACATGGGTCAGAAAGGAATGGGACATTTGAAAAGCAACGGCTGCCTACTAACGATCTGCCAAGGTCACCAATGGCTCTGGTCCAAGTACGCTATGAACTATGGTTCAGAACTTGATGAAGGCTCGAAATCAACCATATCCTCAGGAATGGTATAAAGAGTAAAAGCTACTTTGGGCAAAGTATAGCAGCAAAATTGGTTGTTGTGGCCAGACGCTATGCCCATAGTGATGTATGCCATGAGAAAGAAGGTGGCTCTAATTTAGAAATGTTCAAGCCTTGTGTGAAATAGTTGGTATAATCTATGAGAAAGTTAAGCAGGACAGGTCCCTCCGGCAGAAGGAAATATGCACCCGTTTAAACCAGGAGATCAGGTTTGTGTGCAAGTACAAGATACAAGACACATTTATTTGTCACATGTACCAATTGATACAGTGAAATGTGTGGTCGCCATACAGCCATATAAATAATAAAGAGCACACAACACGAAAGTCTTTAACACAGACATCACCACACAGCGGGGTCAAAATTTCCCACTGTGAGGGAAGGCTCCAAAAATTCAGTCATCCTCCTCTGTTGTCCTCCGGTGGTCGGGGGGCTCACGAACCCCCCGCTGTCACCGCTACGGGCGGCCCGTTGTTCAGGTCCGCTCACCGAGGTGATGGAAGACCGACGTCGGGACTGGAGGACATCCTCAGCGTCTTGGACATCCGAAACGGCCACCTCCTACAGGAGTCCTCCTACCGGGCGGAGATTCAACGCTGGCGACCCTTGGCAAAGTGCCCCAGGACTCTGTGATGTTGAAGTCAACGGAGCCCGTGCTGGGAGCTCCGCAATCCACAGCTCCGCGATGTTGGAGCAACACTCCGGAGCTTCAACGGCGATCCAGGTAAGCAATCGCCTGTTCCGCGATGTATCTAGGTATGTTGCAAAACTTACCTTTAGCAGCGCTGCATTTCTGCCGCTCCCTGTGTGCGCGACTTTGGCGCCTTTCAGAGGGGGGCGGGCTTAAAGTGCCGATTTTCAACAGACCTGGATAATCGATCCATGTCGGGCGATTTCTTTGCGGAAGAAAAATCGCTCCGACATTTCATCAATGAAGGTATTTTTAAATTACTCTAAATTATTTGTTAACTAGAGTAATTTAAAAATCACCTTCAAAAGCCGTGAGCACCGACAACCGGGAGGATTTTCCGTAGGGGAGAAAAAAACGTAAATAGTTTATTTTTATATTAAAAGTTGGTTTTTTGGGAGGCTTTAATAATATTTTCATGTTGCGAAATGGGGTTCAAAAAATGTATGAACAAACAATATTTTTCCTCCCGACTTCACCGCTAACCGCAACGTTCCAATCCACCGCATTCCACTAAAACCCACTCGCTAGTTGATTTAAATGGCCATTAATTTATAGGCATTAAACACTAAATTCCTTCCATTTGGCCCAGAAATTCATGAAAATGAGATTTAAAAATTATGTTATATTGTGGATTATTGTGTGAATGTTATTTGGACACTTAGGCAATTTTAAAAAAGTTTATCTTTTCTTAAGAAATGGATAGACGTTTAGATCTACTCATTGAATTTTGTAATTAGCTACAATTAGATAACTAACTAATTATATGCTTTAATTTCAGGTAATCCAAGTAAGATTGTTTAATATTTGTTTCAGAATGCTTCAATCTATAATAACTGAAAATTTCATTGAGTTCTCTTAATTTTTAAGAAAGTTATGGGCTTTTAACTTTTCCAGATCACAGCTTTTGAGTTAAGTCAATTGAAAGGCAATGGGGAGCAAGATGCTAATTAGGGAATTAGATGCTAATTTCCGAGTATGAAAATGGCCATAACTTTCTTAATACTGAAGATATGAAAGTAAATTAGGTGTCAAATTAAACTTATTTTTATGCTTTATCTGATGGGATAAATTGCAGACTTGATTTTTTAAATATCAAAATTTTGTAACATTGCTAATGTATCCAGCGTTGCTGAAGCTCTGGTCCGGGTCCCCGGCAGGAAAGGCCGCTCCAATCCAGGTGGTAGGCAACGAGGAGGGGGGCGAGGACGCGACTCGGAGAAATAGTCACGTCCTCACCAGGAAGTGACTGGGAAATGGTTTCCCCCTTACCCTACCCCCTCCCCCACATAGAAAAACTAAAGAAGCCCCAAAACTTTTAAAACTGACTGAAAATTTAAAACAGACAGAAAAATAGACAGACTGTAGGCAGAGGCTGCCATCAATGTGGCGCCCCTAGTGGCCTAGTGAATAAAGATTCTTGCTCTCCTTGATGGAAAGGACCATATTTTATGCTACTAACAGCACAAACAGTAGAAAAAGTAAACGAAAATCCCAATTGGGTACATGTTACAAGATGTAAACTGCATCACTCAGACGGAACCTTTGAAGGAAATGGAAGAACCATAAAATTTTGTGATGATAAATAAAAGAGTATTAAAATGTCGACCTATTCCTTATTAACTATCTTTGTAGTATTAAAAACATGATAAACTAACATTGTGTGGTATCAGAGAGAATATGAGGGTGAAGTGAGGGATCAAGATAGTTACGAGAACAGGATGAAGGTAAAAGTTGGAGTAAGAAATTCAACTACCAACTTTCACACAGAACACAATGAACTCGCTGCTGTAAGGTAAATAAGCTTCCTTATCTGATTAGAATGTTGGGTTTGTGCCCATATTCCTTCGCATGCACAAGGAGGTATCTCTTTGCCTGCTCAAGGACAATTTCAATCAAAATTATAATTGGATATATATGGTTCCTTTTTTGGAACGGATTAATGAGAGAAAATATTATAATCCTTTCTTACTATGTGTTGATCATAAAAATCAACAAGGAGGGAACTGTGGAAGAAAAATCAATATCCTTTCGTATTTAATTTTGATTGGAAATGACCAAGGTGACAAAAGGACAATTGGAAGCTCTCGCTTGACCAGGTGCAGAAAACTTTGTGGGAATCAGTAAAGTAAGATTAGACATATTACCTCTTGTCTGGGAATGTGTTGAAGGGTGGATGGTAAATATAAACATGAAATAGTAGAGGAGACAAGGAAGTTTGTTTACATTTCTGAGAAGTTACAATGGATCACCCGCACCCCCTACCGCTAGTAATGTAGATACGTTGCAGTAAATGGAAGGCTTATGATTGGCTTGGAATGGGGATGGTGGCGTGGGCAGCTTGAAAGATGAGAAAGAATAATGTTGATTCCCTTGTATTGTGACTTGTTTTAACTATCTGATGTTGAATAAGATTAGCATAAGGAAAAAAAATGTTATGAGTAATTAAATAATTGGTACCCATGTAGTAGATGGTAGTTATAGGAAAACATATAGCCAAGGATGAAGCACATTTTCATATAGTTGTATCCAATAAAAACAAAAGTTATTTACTGCACAGTATGACTGTCAGGTAATTCTGCTGTGAAGTCAGAGAACTAGTGAGCAGTTTTCTGCCACCATCTCTCCATGATATCATGCAATAAAGTCTCTTGAAGCAAACCTGCTTTTCGTTTCATTTTTATTTCTCTCTAAACAATTTCTTCCACAACTGCCATTTTCAGCATTTAGCTACATTAATATTGTGGGCGTCAGCAATATTAATTTTAATTCCATGGTCTTCAATTTTGTTGATGCTTATTATTAACATACTTTATCAAAGGAGTCTTGAGAGACCAAACACAAATCAGCTTCAGTGCCTTCATCTGATATAGTGACTCAGATTATGGCAATTATAAATTAATGAACAGTGCAAAGTAATGTCCTTTGCTACACCAAGAGCCACAACTATTTCCTGCTTGTACATGCATTCTGGACAGAACTCAGATCCTGTTCCACAATAATGTTGCTCCAGCCTTATGTGGACTAATTAAAGCTTGGCTTCTACAAACTGTACTCCTGTTTTGAGTTAAAACTAAAACTTTGGGTAAAAATATCGTCATCAAAATCTGCCATCTCTCCTGTCCTATGAATTTTACTTATTAAGAGCTACGTTAATGATTATTTGTTGCACGTTAACAAGTATTGCATTTTAAGAAATCTTTCATCTGTTACGGCTTGTTTCACATAAGACCTACATAAAAGCAAACATGGGATGGACACTTGCTTTGTCACTTTGGCCTGGTAGACCCTAAACAGAAAATCAGGAATGCTTCCCAAAATGGAATTCAAGGAAGAAATAGATAATTGGATAGGACAGTAACACACAACACCTGTTGCATAGTCCTAATTAGTGAGTGGGAAGTGATTTAATCTAAAGCTAAAAAAGGCTGTCTTTTCTCCCCTATCTTATTGTGATGTATTAAACCTTCAGGAATGGTGGGTATAAGAGAGAAACTGATCCCATTGTGCAGAAGTCAAAATCTCCTATACATAGATGACATCAGTCTTCTCCCCAGATACACAAGTACATGAAAATCTGCAACCGGTTTGATCTGTTCTTGGGAGTGAATTAATTGAGAAAAAAAACATTGTTCTTTGGCAACTTGTCCAACTGATTGTATATGAAAGAACTACAGATGCTGGTTTACACCGAAGATAGACACAATATGCTGGAGTAACTCAGCGAGTCAGGCAGCATCTCTGGAGAAAAGCAATAGATGACGTTCCAGGTCAAGACCCTTCTTCAGACTATCTTGTCCAACTGATTGTCCGTCCTTATTGCTTTCAGATCCAATTACCCTGAAGATGGTGGGATGATGTATCGTCACCGATTAACTGGACTCCGACAACTTTCACACATTTACCAGACACACTTTATTTACATGTGCACAATGAGAGCAGCACAGTCCCAGTTACAGTACTACTCTGATATTCCAATCAGAACGGTCAACTTTTTACAGAGATTTTGACCTTTGAACTGTGCGCACTTTCCAATTTCTCATCATCAATAACATTACATTCTCAAACCATTAATATACAAATGCAATAACACTGATACAGGCAAACCTACATGCTATTGAATCCTTTATTTGATTTTCAATATCAAGAACCTTGTAGTGTGCATCAAAGAATACCCATCCAAAACATTGGGGTATGTCAATGAATACCTATCAGGAACATTGATGTGTATCAAGGGCCTGTCCCACTACGGGGACCTAATTTGCGAGTTTTGGAGAGTTTAAAAAAGCGTCATGGTCTTGTTTTATGGCCGAAGTAGAACACCTCCTACGACTATGTAGAGAACCTCCTACGAATATGTAGAAGGCCTCCTTCGACTATGTAGAAGACCTCCTTCGATCTCCTTCGACTACGTTGAAGACTGGCTTCGGGAAAATTGGACACCGAATAGTGGAGAGTGAAGACGACTACCTTCGACTATACTAACACTATCTACGACAACCTTCGATTACCTGCGACTAACTTCAATTACCAATAAATAATGACATATGTTCTATGTCCTACTTCGACTAAACCTACGAGTAAAATAAATATTGATTTTTTCCATGCCGACCAATTTGTACTCCCGGACAATTTTCAGCATGCTAAACTGAGGCTAAACTCGACCAAACTGAGGCCTCGAGTATGCGGGAACTTCTCTCGAGCATGAAGGAGAGGTACATAGACCTCCTAGGGCCACGTGTCGACCATACTGCGAGTTTGAGTCGAGCTCAAACTCTTCTAAACTCGAAGATTGGGTCCCCGCAGTGGGAAAGACCGTTCAGATAATGCCTAAAGGTTGTTGTGCAATACTACTATCCTCACCTTTGTCACACTGCTGTTTCCACATTGTGCTGCACAGATATCTTAACCTTTGTCATACTGCAGCTTGCACAGATGGATCAGACAACCCAGTCCACGTACCAAGATATCGTTGGAGTGTGTAGCTGAAGTGAAGCTGACACTGGGATTGGAAAAGCCATACTTTGGCTCCATTTCAGGAAAGAACCTGGGGTGAGATTCCCTCGGGTTTGCTAAGAGCGGTGCTGATACAACCTCTGGCTGCTTCTGCGCTGCAGCAGTCATCTGATCTGATTTCCAAATTGTCTGGATATTGAAAATAGACTTGGTCACCAAAGACGCAATGTAGAATTCGACAGACATTGGCGAAGAATAGACCTCAATGTAACTTTCATTCTGATGGTTAACCTTGTGAGAAATACATCAAGCTGTACAAAAACAACTCTGTGGTTCTATCTTAGACACAAAGAGGGACTGGGTGACATTTCAGTTCGAGACCCTTCTTCAGACTGTTCTGTTCCTGTGTTGTGAACACTGCGTTTGACCATGTTACTGTAGTGTATTCTCTTCAGTCGGACTATGCCATACTATCTTTATGTTGTGAATGAACTTGTGGAAAAGCTTGTACAGAAGAGCTGGCAGTTGACTCATGGCTATTCCTTGAAATTCCATTTCAAGCAGGGTGCAAGGCCACCAAATTCAAGTGCAGTTTCTTACCATTTCAAGCCGGGTGCAAGGCCACTAAAGATAGCAAGTCGTGACCTCTCCCTCCTCCATCTTGCATAGACTGAGCCACGGCCACACTTCTGGGTTTTATAGCCCCTCCCACCAGAAGGGGCGTGGCCTTTGTGGTGTGATTGACACGAGAGAGAATCTCAACATTTTTTAAACACTAATAACTCTTTTATTTTTCATCAATGGGAAATATCCTCGGCACCTGATGAGCGGAGGGGGACTGAGTAAGATGGCCGAATATCACAGCCGTACGTCGTAGCATTTTTTCTAAAATCAATATAAAGCGCAAACAGGAAATGGTCAAAATTAGACTTTTTATTATATTGAAGGAAACTTTCATTAGGCAAGTCAACTTTAATTAGGCAACACAGGTTTAGCATTTCTAAACGAAAGGCAACACAGCTTTAGCAGTTCCAAACTATATTTTTAAACCACATTAAGGGGACTGACAGTTCAGTAAAACCACTCACAGTTTAGTAGACATGTGTTCAGTGTTATTTGCAGTTCAGACTGAGAGATGTGACCCTCTCGCTTCCCTCATCTTGCAGAGACTGACTGAGGCACTCAACACTTCCGGATGGGGCGTGGCCTTCAGGAGAGAGAATCGCAACATTTTATAAACACGAATAACTCTTTTATTTTTCATTGATGGGAAAAATCCTCTTGTCCTGCGCAGCAGAGGGGGACTCTGAGTAAGATAGTTAAAAATCACAGTCATAAGTGGCAGTGTTTTTTCTAACATCAATATACAGAACAACAGGAAGTGGTCAAGATCACACGTTTAGTAAGATAGATTGTCACATGCACTCAGGTACAGTGAAAGGCTTTGGTAGAGCAAAGGCAAAGAGTGAAGAAAGCCAGGACTACATGGGGAGTAATGTGCTGAAGCCCTTGCAGTCTCTCTGGAGAAGCGCTAATTTAGTGCCCTCCTACGACTGCAACATTAAAACCATCTTACACTGTTAGCTCAAGGAATGCAAGTACATGAAGAGTTTGTGTTATGTTGATTTAATGTAAATATTATAAGTAGAATAATATGGCTTGTACTGATAACTGTGTCATATGAGAGTACTGCATTATCAAGTTTTGAGAATAAAATATATTTTAGGAAATTACTCATTTTGAGCAAAGTAATGGAAAGAATGGACATAATGGCAGATACAATTTGGCGCACTGAAGTGTGAAATAATTTGTTTCTGCAGAAGGGCTGCATTCTCAAGGGAAGCAGGAATAAAGATATCTGATGTTTCACATATATGTTGTTTGTTTGTTACATTATCCCTGGCCTTATAAACTGACATATTAAGTGCAAAGGTCAAGCCAAATCTTTCTAAATACGTAGATTAGCTGGAGTCCTCTGTTAATCTATGAATTCCACAACTTCAAGTCCTTGAAGACTTCTGCCTTCACTCTCTTCCCCTCACCCCACAATCAGTCTGGAAAAGGGCCCTGACCCGAAACATCGTCTGTCAATGTTCTCCAGAGATGTTGCCTGACCCACTTTTGCCCAACTCATTTTTAAAGCAGGCAAGGGAATGTTTATAGGGTGTTTAATCATTCTGGGAGTAAGGAGAACATTTCAAAACTGGCATAAGAGTCTGTAGTCCGATGACACAATTTAAAACGAATTAGCAACAACATCAGAGGAGAGCATGAGCAGAACCATTTCTTAGCCCACAAGTTGTTGTGAATTGTAATGCAGTCCTGAAAGACTGGTAGAAATAAATTCAGGTCAATTTCATAAAGCTATATAAAGGTAAGAAAATTGCACAGCCAATGGAAAAGATCTTGAATATCTAGATAGCTCTTCGATAATTAATTTTGGGTTAAATGGTGTCCTAATATGCCATAAAATTCTGCCATTCAATGAGTGCTGCCAGATACAGGCCTTTTTTTTAATAAATGCTGGTGACAAGGCCACACACTGACTATTCAGCATTGATACATGTAAAAATGTATTGTTGAGGCACCAATGACACAACACTAATTCTCCAACTAACTGCAATCAGCAGGAAAACTTGAACTGAAGCTTACAAAGGTGACAATCAAGAAAGTAGGATAAAAAATATATTTTAAAAAGGGCTTATAGGTAACACAGGAATACTTTTATGTAACTCTGAAGATTCAAACCAGAACAATTATAATATGAAACTCATGAAAAAAATGTTTATAGAACAATCTTGGAAGCAAATCCAGGGCCACTTTTAAGCAAAGATCCTATAGCGGATCTTTGCTTCTAAGAGTTTGTACTCTTCAATATTAATTGATAAATGATTATTTATTAAAAAATATATATTAACCGAATATGAGAGAATTAGATGGGTAAATGTGTATATACATAACGGATGGTTAAATGGTTTTCCAGCTCGGATTCAGACGTGATGTCCAGTGTGTGAGTGAAGGGGGAGTTCGGTGTGTGTCAGGGACAAGGCCTCCATTGCTGAGCAGGACAAGGCACACGGCTCCCTCCTCCACCACCACCAAAGAAGCGCTCCTTTGTCTGCGAGGCGGTGCAAGCTGATTGGCCGGCGGCGGACATTGTTGGAGCGGTGTCGCTGATGGACAAGGACAGTCACCAATCAGCTGTCACGTCCGCGGCGCGTCGCCGCAGCGGCCCCCCAATGGGACGCCGGCAGGGGCGGGACATCGGCGCAGTATATAAGGAGCCCGCGCCCGCCTCAGCGCCGACCGGGCGCCATTTTGCGCACTTCTCCACGTTGACCTTTGCAGCCGGTTTGAAACAAACGTTGTGTGTGGGGTTGGGGGGGGAAGAAAAACCCTCGCGCACACAATCGCTGGTGGTTTTTTTTTCTTTTTAAAGGAAAAAAAATATCCACGGAGAGGAAATGTCCCGGGATCGTTTCAGGAACCGCACGGGATTCCAGAGGCGCGGCGGCATGAGCCCTCCGTTCCGCGGCGGTGGTGGCGGCGGCGGCAACCGCAACAACGTGAATATCCCCACCCGCCCGAACGGAGCGGGGAACGTGGCCGAGGCCCTGAAGCAAGTGCCGGCGCCTTCCTCGCAGAGCCAGACGGCGGGAGCGGCGGCGGTGGTGGCGGGGGCGGCGGCCCCTACACAGACCCCGCCTCAGAAGTCGCCGGCCCAGGCCTCGCAGAAGTCTCAGGAGCCCGACAAGAAGAACGGCGACGCGGCGCCCGCGCAGCCACCAGCGGTGGTGGCGGCCGGGGCGGGGGCCAGAGGCGGGGGCGGCGGCGAGGGCAAGCCGCCCTACCAAGGGGCCGATAGCCAGAACCGCCAGCCGCGCGACACCAAGCCGACCGAGGGCGAGATACGGCAGGCGGCGCAGGATGTGCTGCGGGCCCAGCTCTCGCTGCTCCGCAAACCCGGCGAGAAGACCTACACCCAGCGCTGCCGCCTCTTCGTCGGCAACCTGCCCGGCGACATCACCGAGGACGACTTCAAGAGGCTCTTCCAGAAATATGGCGAACCCGGCGAGGTTTTCATCAACAAAGGCAAAGGCTTCGGCTTCATCCGCCTGGTGAGTGTGGGCCGGCCACCTGGTGGCCGCGGGCGGCTAGGCCGCAACAGGCGCGCTCCCGGCCCGGGGTGTGTCGCGTGAACGCGCAGGAGCGCAGCCCCAATCGCGGGGGCGCGCATGCAGTCACAGGCCGCCGTGTTACTCAATTCTATCATTACTCTGCACCGACATTATGGATTTTGTTTATTTTATAATAAAAATACTGTACAATAATGCGCAGTATGTTAGAAGAAACTGTAGATTCTGGTTTAAACCGAAGATAGACGCACAATGGCTGGAGTAACTCAGCGGACGGGCAGCATATCTGGAGAGAACGAATGGTGGCGTTTCAGGTCGGAGTCGAAACTTCTCCCATTCCTTCTCTCGGGAGATGCTGTGTCTCATTGAGTTACTCCAGCATTTTGTATCAATCTTTATGTACACTGTGCTGCACGTAGGAATTTCATTGTTAGTACAGCTGACAATAACAGACATTTTACTTTTATCTCGTTAATGTCCCCCACCTCAATCTCCTTTATGGGGTCAGTCCTGTTCACGCACATGGGGTACTTTCCTTATCGTGGAGGTGGCAGACAGCCCAGTTATTCGAATATTCTGTTAGCGCGCGCGCCCCCCCACCACCGTTCTTCCACGTATCCAGACACGCTAGAAATCTCCCCAATGACCAATTATCCCAGCAATCTGCACAAATTTGGTTTGTGGGAAGGAACAGCAGCCGCCAGGGGCAACACACTCGTGCATTAAAATATTTTAACTCCACCTAGGCGCAGTGGCCAGGGTTGCATGTGGGTGACAGAAATTGTGAGGCAGTAGTTGATTCGCGAAGTTTGACTGGCGGTGAGAGGAGAGTCTGTAATACAATTCCCTAAATGCGCACTGCAGGCAATCGGATTTTGTAGGTTTTCTGCACTCGTATGTCCTTTATACTTGCATTTACTGCCAATTGTGCACGCGGCGTTGGTTAAAGGTTATTTCTCAGTTAATGGTATGGTTCAGCTCACCAAAAATCGTGTGTGCACATGAGGTGTTGATTTTCTATTAATTTCAATATTTGCATCAAAAAGCACAATTTTGCATGTTTTGTTGTTTATTTTAGTTTGGCTTGTGCTTTTTTTTTGGCAGTTTAGACTAAACTTAGATTTGTGGTTTCCAAAGTTCTTGTCTTTCTTTCTCTTAAGGAAAGTAGAACTTTGGCTGAAATAGCCAAAGCCGAACTTGATGATACGCCTATGAGAGGCCGACCACTTCGTATCCGTTTTGCCACACATTCTGCTGCACTGACTGTACGCAATCTCTCTCCTTATGTTTCAAATGAATTGCTGGAGGAAGCTTTCTCTCAATTTGGTCAAGTGGAGCGAGCTATTGTAATTGTAGATGATCGTGGCAGATCAACAGGCAAAGGAATAGTTGAATTTGCTACAAAACCAGCTGCGCGGAAGGCACTTGACCGATGCAGTGATGGAGTATTCCTCTTGACAGCGTAAGTTTTTTAAAAACTTTTTAAAATTCAGTTTTAAATGTTTCTTGAACAACATTATAGTTCATGAGCAGATATATAATTAAGTGTGAGGGTTTCTGATTTTATGTAGTTGCATTACATTTACTGATGGAAGTATCGGTATGGGTTTTAATTATAACTGACTTTCAATATTTCAGCAAGAGCTCAATAAGAATGGGGATTCATAAATGTAGCCCTGGAAGAGAACAGCTGTCAAATTTTAATCATTTTCTTGTAGGTCTCCTCGTCCTGTAATTGTGGAACCAATGGAGCAGTATGATGATGAAGATGGTCTTCCAGAAAAGCTTGCCCAAAGGAACCCAATGTATCAGAAGTGAGTTTTAGAATAGTTTTCAAACATATTCAAGTGGATAACGAGTAATTTATTTGAATTTTGTAACATCACTGTATTTGCCTTGATGCAGATTTGATTTATTTGAAATCGTGGAATTATTAGACTAATTCAGGTGAAAGTTGTGCCTCCTTTGCTTGCAGAGAGAGAGAGCATCCTCCTCGTTTTGCTCAGCATGGAACATTTGAGTTTGAATATTCCCAGAGATGGAAGTCACTTGATGAAATGGAAAAACAACAGAGAGAACAAGTTGAGAAGAACATGAGAGAGGCCAGGGATAAGTTGGAAAATGAAATGGAAGATGCATACCATGAACATCAGGCAATGTTGTTGAGGCAGGGTATGTTAAGAGTCATTTCAACCGTATCTGAGACTGCAACATGAAGTTACAAATTGCCTTGAATGAAAATAGCTACGTTGAATTGTTATTCTGTTGAATTTGATGTTTATTATGCAAATGATTGCATTTGTGATTGTTGTGGGATTTTGTAATCAATTTGTGCAGTCAAATGGAATTTATTGATCTCTGCACAAATTTGGTGAACTTAATGCTCTAGTTGATTTGTTTCTGTTGTGAAAAATTACTCCAGATCTAATGCGGCGCCAAGAAGAGCTGAGGCGCATGGAGGAGCTCCACAGCCAAGAAGTTCAAAAGCGTAAACAGCTTGAATTGAGGTGAGAATTAAGACCACGCCTAATTGCTATAACATGAGAATACTGTGGCCTATGTGTTAAAGCTTATTATGTTAAATTTTTAATTTAATACTGTGGTCTACATTATCCAGGCAAGAGGAAGAGCGTCGCAGACGAGAGGAGGAAATGCTGATGCGACAAAGGGAAAAAGAGGAGATGATAAGGCGCCAGAGGGAGGAGAACTTCCGCATGGGATACATGGATCCTGTGAGTTTCCTTAAATGGGTGTTTTGGCTTGAGGAAATTGTTCTAATGCAATATGTAATGATTGGGTATCTTGTGCACCAGCACTTAGTTGGGAAGAGGCTTGTGATGCTTGAAATGAGAATGCCATGAAAATCCCAGCCTCAAATTCTAGCTGCTTCATGTCTGGAAATGTTAGTTATAACATTACTTTAATTTACGTTGGCAGTATGAATGAAATATCTTGACATTTGCACAACACAGACAGATGCTTCAGATTTCATTTGTTGAAAGGTCACTCTTTAATTTTCTTGAACCAGATTACACCTCTTTTCCACGTAGTAGTTTGAAGCTGGACCAGATTGTACCAGAAGCTGGACAAAATGAGGTTACACGTATTTATGCCCTCAAGTCTCTTGGCACTGCCCACCTGAATTTGTTTGGCACTGAAGCACCCAATGCTCTGAGGTCCTATTGCTTATTATAATGTGACTAGCTGACCCGTTGTGATACCAGTCGAGTACACACTGTGCACGTGCGGATATGGGCAACCCCCCCCCGCCCAATTGCCCAGGTGCGGCTGAGGGGGCCGGCAACTTGATAATTTGATGCTTATGTAATTAACTGTACAGCTGGAGTCTCCAGTGATTGCATGCTGTGGTGGAATTGGACTATATTTAAGACTTACCAGGACTGCCAAGTGAAACTCAGCTTGTGCCTTTGGTTTAAACTTGGAATTGTTTGGCTTTGTATCTTGTAATGCAATTGTATAGGACTAGTGTTTGTCTGTATCTGGGTGTGTCGGGCAATGACAAGTAGGTAAAAAATACAAAAGGTATGTGTCTCTACTTGTGCAAGGGAATTTTCCTTTTTTAAATATCTGGCGATTCTAAATTAATGGTGCTAACTTTATTAACTGTTTTTGCAGAAAAATGTGGATTTCAGATTTCGCTGGGACTTGGCCTGGACAGTTCTTGCAAATTTGGTTGTCGGTTCTGATTTCTAATGAAATGACAAATCTATTTTTTACTTTTTAGAGAGAGCGTGAAATGCGTATGGCTGCAGGAATGGCAGGTAAATGCATATTTTCCCTTTTATTTTTCTGAAATATTTTAAATACTTGAGTTTGCTATGGTTTCAATAATCTTGCTTTTATCGCCAAAACAACAATTGTCACTCTGTGTATATTGGCTGTATTGACTGTCAAAATAATGGCAAGTGATACAGTGGATATTGGAAATGGGTCGCATTGGGTTCATTGGAAATGGGTCGCAAATGTTGTGGGTTGCTTTGAGAACAGTATGGGTAAAGAATTGCATTACAAAGATGACCCTTGCGGGTACAACTGGTGACAGGATGACAATGTAGATGATTGTGACCATGTAAATGATTTATAAGTAGTAACAGTCCCTGGAGACTGAGGTATATGGAAGGGTGTGAGTCCAGGTAAACATTACTAGAAGCCTCTGGGTGAACACAAAATTGAGACTAATGGATTATCGACAATTAAATAAAAGATTGGAGTTCAAGTGGGTGCTGTGCCATGGTAATGCATGGAGCTCTGGACTATAGTGTGGTGCCATGGTTGTGCATGGATTCACTGCAGCCTCCAGATGTCGTGCTTGGTGGCTGAGCCAAACCAGACCAAAGGTGAGAACAGACTCTATGGTGGCCGTGTAGAATTGGACCATCATTGCCTGTGGCAGATTGTGCTTACTCAGCTGCCGCAGGAAGTACATCCTCTATTGTGCCTTTTTGACTTATTGTTGTATTAATTGAAATGAAGTTATTTTTATTTTACATAATGGCAACAGTGAGGACAAATGGTATATGATGTTGTGTAAGTGACATACATGTTTATTGCTAATTTCTCATTGCTTCACATTTCAGAACAATATACTGCTGCAAACCAAAGCTTCCCACCAATGGCAGCGATGGCCTATGAAGGTCACAGTACATTGAGTAGTCCTGGAGGACCCAGTGCGATGCCTGGACAGATGATGAGCGCCAGTGCAAACACCGGTGACATGGCAGGGGTAAAGCATACTGTGGTTCAGAGTGAATGCTTGAATGTATGGTCTGATTGTAGAGTGAAATGAGTGGGTATTTGGTATGGTGACAGCCTGGGGAAAATTGTAATGGATACTTTGCAATTTAAACTAAGGTCCGTGTGGGGTCCATCTGCTTATCTTGTCATTATTGAAACAACACAAAATGGCAAACTTAGAAACCGCTTGAATAAGGCTCTGGTAGGAGCTGAGTAACATAGTCTGGACTTGGCATGGGGTGGATTCAACTTGGTTTTTTTAATGGATTTACATGTGACACGTTAATAAACATTACACAAGTTGATTTTAATCAGTTTTGCAACTTTTGCAACAATTGATCACAGGATCTAATTGCCATGCCACTGAAAATGTTTGGCTATGCCAAACAGCATAGTCATTACATGCTTGCAAGTTTGAGTGAAATCAATGTGATTGTGGGGCAGAAGTTTGTAAATTCAATCTAGTAAAAATACATTTAAATTGCCAGATCAGCTGACGTATTACCAAAGTTTGGGATTTTAGAACTTGAATGTAGAATTGATGGTTTGTATGGTTGGGACAAGCATGCCAAATTAGGTATGCAGGGAAAATGGGTCACTTTCAATTTCCCAAATAGGTACTAGAGAATAGCAATGGCTCAACTGCTTGCGTTCATGTTAGGAATGAAAATATTCCCATAGTGTCTTCCGATTGGTTAGTGGGTTATTTCAGAGGTTACAAGTGGTGTTAGTAGTTGCAATTGTTCTGATGCAGAAGGCGGATTGTCTTGCTCTATCCAGTTTGCAATTTAGGTTTCTTGTTCTACAGGATATAAACTTCTGATTTCCTGTCCAAATGTTCCGGCATCTGCAGCCACTGTTATATACATAAACATTGAACACGTGGTTCCAGTTTAAGACAAACTGCAATATTAAAATAAGCGAATAAAGAATTGTGATTGCAGTAACTCCATTTAAAATTGCATAGATACACAGTCCACATTTGGAAAAATCAGCAATCCCATGGCACCTGTAACTGTTCAACTGCAGCTAGTAAATAGTATTTCCCTGCATCTTAAAATTACTTATCCTGACCGTTGCTAGGTCATGCATAGTGAAAAGATGCAGTGGATGGGTTTATTACAGTGGAAAAACTGGGTCACATGGGAAGATGGGGTGTGGGGGCGAGCGGAAGTTTATTCATAATTTGTGATTTAAGAAGCTGTTCCTGAAATGTCCTTCCAATTCCAAATGGTTTAATCTTGGATTAACTCATGTTTCAGTGTTATTTCTTTGGTTGCTTCAAAGCCCTCAGTCTTGCATTGGATGATGATTGTTTTAGCAGAATATGCCAGCACTTAGTTGGCTTGCAGTGTGATGTTGCCCCATGAAATAAATTGAAAGAGGCTGTTGAGTGTCCTCTAGCACAACATCAAGCCATGTGTCGTGGCAAACCTGCTTGCCCTACCCTCCAAATGTTTGAGGTGTTCGGCGCAAGTGGTAAATTTGATGAGGCTTTTTAAATGGAAAATTGAGTTATGGACTAACTGTGTATTCTCTGCAGTATTCTCAATTTATCCTGGTAATCCTGAATGGTAACAATGATCCAGTGTTGTAGTACTTGTGTTGTATTGTGATGGTAGATTGTGGACTAATACATTTTGAATTTTATATAATTTTCTCTTCCAACAGTTTTAAAGGCAACTGATCAGATCGAATTTTCAATCTGTAGTGAGAAACTATCATGCCTTAATAGTAAACAGTTTTTTACTGAAACAAAATTATTTGTACTCAACAACTCTTCAGTACTACAATACTGGCTTGTTAGTCAGATTGTGTTAAAGGGGAAATAGGTGGGAATAAGTCGGTGGTTACTTGTGACTTCGATTGAGGCCTGTGGCTATTTAACTTGAAGTGTTAAACACTGCATCTCTGACAGATTCAATGCTGAGATTGCAATGGTAATGAGAAGTTCTAAGCCCAAATCCTCTTTTGTGCACATTACACTGCATTCCTATTCTTGTAAATAATTTGTTTGCACTGAAAGCAGAATAGCCATTGTTCTTAAGCTGTCACAAGTCATGGGAGGATTATACCCACCATGGATTCCTCCATGTGCTGGTTGGTAAACTAATGAACAACTTGCCCTCTTTTTTCTTTTTATGTGCCTGGTACCTGTGGATCGCCCCATTCCTGGTTGTAATCGACGAACGTTGACTACGGATGCCTTCCCTGACCTAAATGTTACACATTTTCCACACTTTGTAATGTGCAACTTGTATGGACTTTGATTGCTACCATGTGTGATGAACTTCCAATAGCGTAATGACCGCTTTGGACAGGGGACACCAGGTCCAATGAATGCTCAGCCCCCACGTCCTATGGGGCCTACTGGTCCCAATTTTAGTAGAGCGAGAGAAGAATATGAAACAGCTAACAAGAAGCCTAGATACTAAAATTTATAGCTCTCCTTTAGTGTGCATTCCAGATAGTCTCCTTTAGATGGAAACTCTTCATAAATGCGTTTTTTTTAGTTGGTGGCAAAAGTTGCATTTTATGCCTATTCAGATTTGTGTATTGACTAAACTTTGTAAACTGTAACAATTCACGCTGGCACATTGTGAATGTTGAATTATGTCAAGCAAGTGATAGTGCAAATAGGCATCTTTTCCCAGTACTTCAAATGTACACTGAAGTGCCATTAAACCTCTAGAAAGTATGCTCCATGTATCTTTTGAGTCATTGTAGAAGCATGTTAAATTGTGTAGGCTAAATGCTTGTTTTGAAATGGTGGAATTCTGTATTTTGGTCGTCTTTTTAAATTAAAACTCATTCGTAGTGCTAATTTGAAACGAGTTGTTTTTAACCAAGAATAAAGTCTCTGCTAAATAGTGGCAAATTATAGGCTTCCATAAATGAGACAATGTATTGCTGACTATTGCAAACTTTGTACCATTTATCAAAGTTAATTCAATAAGGTACGGGTTGATGGGAATTAAGTGCAACAAAAACTGGCTTTAAATTGTAACAATTTTATTTCTGTTTGAGATCTTATGGTTGCTTTAATTTAAATTGCAGTAGGTCAAAGAGCATTAAATATAACTTTTCTAATAGGTTTTTAAATTTTCAAAAATGATTATTTTTGTCGTTCTAGTTTTGAATCCCAGAAACCTGCAAGCCAAATTCTGTCAGTTGTAACAGTGAAGTCCACTGACAAATCTAGGTTTCTGATTTGGGAAATACATTTGAGATTTGAGTGTCTGAAAATGTTGGGAGGGCAGGATGATTGATTATGTTGCAGTAGTACTTAAGATGTTAAATGTTTAGACTGGTGCTAAACTCTATTCTACAAATTTTTCCTGTTTTAATTTACTATCAAGATTAAAGCCGAGGATCTCTGGCCGTCATTCTGAGCGACCTTTCCTTGTAATCGTAGATAGTGAAGCTGTAAATTTGGACACAAGTCGTCTTTATCTTGCAGTTTTTCCATCAAAGGTGGTTTGAAGCAATTGGGGCCCCTAGCTGACAGTTTTTTCTTTGCCCCATGGAATCCGAAGCTCATCACGCTTTTTTGTTTTTTGGCCAACTTGTTCTAATTAGATCCAACAAATGTCGAGGTTTCCGATTCTAGGCTCTATTGATGGTGTTGAGCATGTTTTCGGAAACTACATAAATACCTAGAATAGTCCCTTCGAACCAGCACGGTCATTCAATATGATCATGGCTGATCATCTAAAATCAGTACCCTGTTCTGGCTTTTTTCCCCCATATCCCTTGATTCCCTTAGCCCAGAAAGCTAAATATAACTCTTGAAAACAGAACAGATTGATTTTTGAAGTTTATTTCCACTATTTTTGGTTTGGAAGTTGGGAGATTATTACTTGTTTCGTTGGTTTCTTGTTTCAATGGTTTCTTTGGCCACAAAAAAATGCCATTTGACTTCTGCATTCTCGTCCTGTGTCTATTGCAATGCAACTATTAGACATGCATTTTGGCAGTGCCAGCTGCATTCAGATTTGCAATTTGATTGATTTTGTTGCCACTGCATTTTTTCCAATTGGTTTTATACAATTTCAGATAAAGATAACATGTCCCACCTGTGTTTGAACTGTTCTCGTCCGTTCCAATTTGGGTAGATATGAGGTAATCTGAAGCTGTCCTAAATCCATTTGGTGGATTAGAAATCAATTCGTAGCATATCCCCTTAATTTGTAAGTGAGTCTTTATGGCTTGCTGATAAATGTCATTGGTTGTCTTGCCATATGATGCCACTAAGATGTTATAATAACTCTCAAATTATAATGATGCCCGATTACTCTGTCCTATCTAGAAGAGTAGATACTTTTTAGTCTTAGGCCTGTAAATTAATGTATTGTGACTTGCAGAAAACAAATTTGGGCCAGCAGTATCCCAGATCTAACGTTTGGTATTCTGGAACTTGAGCAGTAGTAATAGAAATGTGTATTTGAGTAGTCAATCCAGTAAAAAGCATGAGGACAATGTGCACAACATTTAGTAACCATACCCAGGTGTTCCTGGTGTTGATGCACATTCATCTTTGGACCTTCTGCATCGCCAACAAAACCAGAACATTTGTGGAATCTTATTTGGACGTGAGGATTTTTTAAAAGTATGTGTGCATGTGGTTAAAGTTCTACCAGACAGATTTGCTGTGAAACTGACAGGATCTAAAAAGTGGAGTTCTGAAGACTTATTTTTAGTTTCCAGTGAACTTAATACCTGGTGAAAGATGTTCTCTGAACAATTTGCAATTTATGATCCAGAAAGCCTTTTTAAACTACTGACCTACTATGGGTCCAACTGTTAACTTGTGAAGGTTTCACCTAAAACTTCATTTGAAAAGTTGGTCCTTTTGCATCGTGAATGACTAATTGAAAAATGTCAATAATTGGAATCCAGTAGCATTTCTGGGAGGTGCAGATCTGCTCATAAGAATGAATTTGCAACAGGATGCCTGGACCACCAGAACGTGACTTCTATGTCTTCTGCCTATAGAAGCTGAAGAGCTTCAATGGGTAACTGCAAACCAAGCAGTAACATGCTGTGCCAACAAATAATTGCTGTTTAGCATTGTGATAATGGTAAGTGTTAAAACTTATTTGTGGGGATGGGTGGTGGGGCATGTTTGAACATATAATCAAATCCACTGGTATGATTTTTATATAGCTCTACTAGCCGTAAGTGCAGTTTTTCTAGTGAGGGGCAACTATTTTATCATTTGTTTATTTTTTTTAATAGCAAGGATTGGATATTTTTAAATTAAACTTCTGGATTGATTTAATATGTAACTTGAGGGCTGCTTACTTGCGTCCTAACTTATTAATGGAGATTTTTAAATCCCAGGCTATGCAATGTAGTTATTGCAAATGTGAATAATTTGCCCACTTTCTAAGTAACGCTAATTACAATCTACATCCTCTTTGATCTGCTTTAAGCTTCACTTTGTTCTCTTAAAATTGCTGCATTTGAACATGGGTTTCATAATTTAATTGGGGTTAGTATATTTAGGTGGGGGATGATAAACCAGGGCCCTGTTCAAATCTATATAGTAATTTGATAGATTTGGTTTTGTGATGTTACTTGTAACTAGGGGCTTTTGTGAGCCCTTTGAGCTCACCAGTTTGGGGAATTTTTAGTTCTTTAGGTGATACAAGCAGAGCTTAGAATTATTTTTGCAATGCCCAGTTTTCAATTTTTTTGATGCCACAACTTGGTGCATTTAGTTGCAATAGGGGTATGTTTTTTTTGTGAATTTGAAATTGGAGCAAAGTCCCTTTGGCCTGAAAGGCTCACTTATACATTTTTAGAGATATGAGCTCGGTGTATGGTATCAGTTAATCTCAATACATGTAAAGGAAAGCTTAGTTGTTGCCATCTTGGTATTCAGGCGCTGAATTTTGTAATGCCCATTAAGTCTGGGAACAAATTGAAATAACTTGTCTTCCCCAGTATTCTTTGGTGGAAGTTATAACAGTTTCAGATTCTCAGGTCACATGGCAACGCATCTGAGTTACAAGCCAGCAAGTGGCTGCTGGCAGCCAATTGTGCTGCATCCTTGCAAGTAATGCCACTCTACAACGAATAATTACAGTCAGCTTGTCTGCAATACATTACATTGAGGATCTGTAGTACTGCAAATGGGATTGGGCAGTAAGACCTGGAGAATAGTATTCCTGCTTGTTCTGCGGTACACAGTACAGACTGCATACAGGTATGTACAAATAACTTGTTAAAATGTCTTTCGTAATTTCTTAATTCAGTGAAATGGTTCGGGCATCACCCTTCTGACAGTGTGATTACAGTGCAGCACTTAGCGGTTGGACTGTTAGCATTCAATGTTTACTGGTATGAATAATGCATTACAGCCGAAGTGATGTACAGCTATTAGTGCAGCTTTCAAATACTGTTGTACTACAGCATTAAGACTTTGATGCACTTGTGGATCGTTGACAAATGGATAGATCTGTGTTCTGTTCTCCAATTGTACTTTTGGCTTCATAAAGCTGTTGTGTGACCGAGGTCTTGAATAGGAAGGTTGTAGTTGTCTGATTAACTTTTTCTAAACCTTGCACTTGAAGCTTTGCCAAGACCATCGATAAAGCAGTGTGATCTACATAGACAATAAGCCACTTATTGTCATAACTTGAACATGTAATTAGTTTGGGGTTTGGAAAAAGGGATGGGTGGGTGTGTAATTGCCTGCAATTATGGAGGAACTGATCTGCCAACTCGAGTTTTGGAAATTGAGGAGTTCACTTTTAACCTACTTGCTCTTGATGAGCCTCTGTCAGACCCCCTTACCCTGAAATGCGTGCACCTATTTATTGTACTTGGTCTATCTCCTGTAACGTTTAGTATAGCCTCTACAGTATGTTTTCAGATTTTACCAAGACAACTTTGTAATGACTAACTACAATCTACCTTGATCACTGGGTTATCTGGCCAGAAATCCTATGACCAGACCCTGTACAATGTATTTGCGTATAGGAAGATTTATCTTGGGTTCCGCAGATTTTTAAGAAAGCTTACTTGTTGCATATGGCAAGTATCGTTTCTGTAAACGTCATATTCACTACTTCAACTGTGAGTTCAACTGCATCTGGCAATATGTACTGAAAATAACGATTTGTTATTCATTTGGTATTTTAGAAGAGCAAACTTTCACCATGCTTTGCCCTGGTATATAACTATTTGTTTGGCTGCTCTGGCCTTGAACTAGTTACTAAAATTTCAGGTATACCTGGAATGAGCCTTAGTCAAATCACATTGCTTTTGGTTTGCTTTCTTTGAAGCTGTTAATAAGCAAATGGCTTGTTAGTCTATCCACTGAAAGATGACATGTTCCTATAATCAGATGGATCACATTATCAGTGTTGGGCTTAACATAATGGGCAGTTTTCCAGTAATCTTTTTTGTCGAGTAATTTGAAAATTGAAACCATCTAGGAGAACATAGTGGTATGTGCTCTTGACTGCTTAGATGTTTAGATCACTTGGATGAAGTAAACTGCTGTAAATAATCTTTGAGATTAGGATGGAATAGGTTGTAAGTGCTGTCATGGCCCTTGACCAGATTGTTCAGGTCTTTGACTGTTTTGGGGCAGTTTATGTTATAATGCTGGGGTTTTGACACGGAGGTCATCTGTGCAAATTGCAGTATTCTCTGTGCAAGCTTAATTTGATTCAGTTTGTCACAAAGCTCACGGCAAGATTAACACTTGATGCAATCTTAGAGCTGAAGTGTTGATCACATGTGTATTCCATTTTTGGGAAACATACTTGCTAAGTCAAAAGAAATAATTATCTGTTTAGAATGAGCAATGAAGTATAATTTCCGTGTAAAAAGCTCTGGCTTATCCCTGAAGCTGAAATCGTGTTTCAATTCTGCACATGCAATTTGTGAGTGGGATGTGAAAATAGATAGCTAAGTGTCTGCACTGTATTCCATCTCAATTATTCTCTATGACTGAGCTTTTTCAGTTTAATTTGGCAACAATATTTTGAGCAACTGTGCAGGAGTGTGATGCCAGAACATCATAGGATACTTGGTGTCTAGTAGTGTTGTAAGAGGTTAGAATCGCTTCTAAGATGTGTAACTTCCCTTAAGTGCACACTTGCCTGATTAGGCATCTTTCTGTGCCAGCTTGGTCAATTTTAATTGGTCCGTTCAAATCTTAGAACTATTAATTTTGAATAATTTAAATCTTCTGTTTGCACACTGCCGTACTTGCCTGTGAAGCTTGGCTTAAAGCACAACATCTTGCTTAGCACCTTTTCTTGGGCTTGTGCAGGCAAGTCACCACAAAGTACCCTGTGCTTTTCTGGTGTAATCCATTGATGCGCATTAGTTGTATGAACGGTATCCTTTGTATCCTGTTCCCATTAACCAAGTCTTGCCCCATAAATATTAGTCAATGGGTGCCACTGTGGAAACAGTGGCACTTGAGACTATTGGGGAATTCAGGCAGCTTTTCTACTCCACATCTACATTTTGGCTGGATTTGTATGGCAAGTTTTCCTGATGTAATGTGATCTAAGGATTATTAATATTATCAATTACTGTTGCGTTCTTACTAACTTGATGTGTTCTCTTTAGGCATGGTAGCGCTTGATGCTTGTTGATTGGTGCATTAAAATTGCCAGTAAGTAACTGCTAAAATCCCCCCAAAAATTGACATTGACAATTAATCATTTTTTAAAGTGATGTGAAATGTATTTTTCAACTCTTGTGTGGTTGTCTTGCGTAATATTTTGCTTATTTGTATGCGAGATGCAGAGTTTGGCTAATGTAGCTTGATTGGATGCGAAATGAGTTATGCGAATTAAACTTTTATCTGCTTTCATTTCCAGCTACCATCCACAACCAGGATGTTTCACAAGTGGTCAGTCAACACAAGTCATGAAGAGGGGTGAGTATATTGGAACTCAAAAGATAAGGGCAGTGAGTTTTTTAATCAAAGTAGGTGTCTCATGAAGCCTAAAGGACCTGTCCCACTTGGCGATTTTTTTTTTCGGTGACTGACGTATCAGGTCATCGAAAAGTAATTTCCAAGTGATGACGTATTGACACACGGCGTTTCCTCAAGTGTCACAACTTTTTTTGTAGCCGCTGGATTTTGAAATGTTCAAAATCTTTTGGCGGCCCTGTCAATGGGGCCAGCGGTCGCAGAAAAATCAGCAAGTGGGACACGCCCTTTACTACTTTAGTCTCAATTGCATTCTCAGTTTACATTTTAATATGCTGCTGCATTTTAATTGTTCATTCCACCTTAAGTGCAGAACATTTAAATTATTACTGCAGGGGAATGAAAATAACAAAATAGCTAAATTGGTTTGGAAATATTGTCTACTTGATTCGTCAGTAGTCTCTGTGGGACGTACAGTTGAACCAAAAGGATTTCTCTGGTGTTTTGGTTGCTGTCCCATATCATTCACTAATCACTGAGCTCAGAACTGTTGAAACTTGGTCTCCAATTGAACCCCTCTTTCATAAATAACTGCATGGACCTGTTTATTAGTGGTGCAAGGGGTTAATCACATCTTATATGAGTGTAATTTCCCTCAATTGCACGATTGCCTGAGCTTGGGCTCGCCCATAGTGGGAGAAGTTGGATGCTACGTTATCTTGCAGTGATGCAAAAGGAGCTTGCTTTAGGAATGTGTCCATGATGTAGAAATTGTATTGGGGTTGCAACAGAGCAAGTACTAGTTCCAGACATTTTGCATGGTGATATTTGCATGCCATTTAAATTTAATTTTGTTTGAGAATGCATCATTAATAGTGCTTGGTAGTGTCGTTTTTACAGTAATTTATTCAGTTAGTTACTTGACAGCTTTTGATGTATCAGATTTCCATTCTTGTAACTTGTGTTGGGACTTTTGTATTTGTCACAGAAGGTTCGGAGACATAACAATCTCAATGCTGAACAATTGCCTACTATGATAGGAAGTGTCAGCATAAATGTGTTAGAATGAACATTGTCATAAGCTACTAACTTCCTTTTTTGTCCTCAGGATCTTGGAGGGACAATCACCTGGATGTCACAGCCACTATTCATGACACCAGTGTTTTCTGTCAATGTAAATAAAATATTTTGTATCAATATTGTGTTGTGCTGCTGCTTTGAGCTATGGCATTTATGATTGATGTAGTCTTGAAATCAAGTTAGGTGTTTTAGTTGTAAACAAAATGAATTGACTTGCTACATCTCAATTAACCATGCCACTTTGATCTCCACGAAATTACATCTTTTTGTTCAACCTTATATGACAGGATCGGTCCCATGACCTCTAAATTGCTTCTAGTACATTCACTTCTCTTTGAGAGTGATATGTATGCAGTATTTCAGATATCATCAATTTATATGCTGTGAGAAGTTGGTAAATTCTCTCCCACTTTATCTCCATACTTTGCCATATGTTCTCCTTGTGATAAATAGATGTTGCTCGCTGTCCTGCTGCACGATGATTTGTGATTCATGCACAATATTAACCCAGATGCCACTCCACCTGAGCTTGAAATCGCGTGCCATTATCGTGGTAAAACACATGAACGCCCCCCTTGGCCTTTTGCTTCACACTGATAACGCATTAGCAAATCGCAGCATTAAAGGTCAAGATTAAATCAGGGTTCCTGGAGCCGAGTCACTGCGGCAACTGTCGGTTTAGGCCGTGGGAATTTAAACGAACAGCACTATGGGTTCTAACTAACTATAGGCCTACCAGCTGGAGTGCTATTGCCTTTACACATAGCGCTCTGGCCACAGTGCTATGGGTCACAGACCGTTTGGAAAGGGAGAGGAGGGCTTACAAAATGGCTTCTACATCGTATAAACAGAAGTATACAAAGAGATGGTAAGGAATGTACTGTCAAGTCAGGTGCGTAGAAGACATGTCAATTGGTAGCAAAGTTATGCATTCTTGTACTCTTGCATGGGTATGACCGCACAAAAAAAAACATTTTCCAGCAAAATTGCACCATGTAAAAATACTGATTTTCAGGTACTGAATACTGAAATGCTCTGACGAAACTTGGCAGCTCTGGTCATGAAGTTTTATAAAGCCGCAATATGAGTTTCTGATTCGCGTGCTAAATGCCTGACTGATGAATGTACTTCACCATGAACTACTTGCGTTACAACTTTCAGGGATTTATGGACTTGGGGATCCCATCTCACTGTATATTAATCGTGTTAATGGTCTTGCTGTTAATTGTATGTACAGGGCCCTCCATGATGTTTGGGACAAAGACCCTTCATTTATTTATTTTCCTCTGTACTCTACAATTTGAGATTAGTAATGTAAATTTGTCAAGATTTTAATGAAGACCATTTTTGATACATTTTGGTTTCACCATGTAGAAATTACAGCAGTGTTTATACAGTCTCCCCCCCCCCCCCCAATTTCAGGGCACCGTTATGTTTGGGACACAACAATGTCATTTAAATGAAAGTAGTCCTGTTTAGTATTCATTGGGTTCAGATCGGGTGATTGACTTGGCCACTCAAGAATTTACCATTTTTTAGCTTTGAAAAACGAATCACTATAAGTTAATCTTCATCTCGTCTGTCCACAAAACCTTTTTCCAGAACTGTGGTTGCTCTTGGCAGACTAAGCCAGCCATCATATTTTTGCAGCTAACCAGTGGTTTGCATCTTGCAGTGTAGCCTCTGTATTTCTGTTCATGAAATCTTCTGCGGACATTGACAAATCCACACCTGATTCCTAAGGAGTGTTTCTGATCTGTCAGATAGGTGTTTCCCTTTTCTTTATTATCGAGAATTCTTCTGTCATCAGCTGTGGAGGTTTTCCTTGGCGTGTTAGTCCCTTTGTGATCAGTAAGCTCACCAGTGCTCTTTCTTAATGGTGTTCCAAACTTGATTTTGCCAAGCGTAAGGTTTGGCTGATGTCTCTTAACAGTTTTATTCTTGTTTCTCAATCTCGACTAGAGTGAATGGGTGATCGATGGTTGCCGAAGGGTTCGTTTCCATTCTGTGCCTTTCATCAATCATTTTGTTTAACAGCAATAAAGCTGCTGACGGTGATGGAAAGACTAGGGGCTGAGAGCTCTTATACCTGCATTAAGGAGGCAATTAAACACACCTGAAATGGGGTGACTATGTATGAACACAGCTGTGATTTCTACATGGTGAAACCAAAATGTATGGTAATGGCCTCTAATAAAGTCTGACAATGTGCGCTTTAACCTCATGTGATTTTTTTTTCTATTAAAAATCTCAAATTCAGTACCGAGGCAAAAAAAATAACTGAGGGATTACCTCACACTTGCTTGGATTAATCTCCATCTGCCATATCTATGTTAATTTCAGTAGCTCATCTATATCCCATTGTATACTTCGAAGGCCTGTCTCACTCCATAACTCTTAATGTTGGTTTGGGCTGCTAACTAACTCGTCTATGTATATGTCCAAATCATGTATATATGTCATAAATAAGTTTCCAGCATAGATCCCTACAGATCTCCACTGGTCACAGTTTGAATATTGTCCTTCCACCACAATCCTCTGTATTCTAATATACAAGATACATTTATTTGGCACAGTGAAATGTGATCACCATACAGCCATACAATAAAATAAGGAGCACAACACACAATAGAGTTCAACATAAAACATCCCCACATAGCAGCATCAAAGGTTTCCAACTGTGAGGGAAGGCATCCAAGCTAGTCATCTTCCTCTGATGTTCAGCCGTGGTTGGGACCTCTGGAGCCCTTTGTAGCCATCGCTAGGGGCAGCCCGGCACTGAGGCCCGCTCGCCAGGATGTTGGGACTCCGATTTAGGAAGGAGAGGCCAACCTCAGCGGCTTGGACCTACAGGTTGGCAGCTTCCCACCGGAGTCCCCAGGCCGCGTCGGGCGGGGATTCGCACTGGCCCCCCTCGGCAAAGGGCCCCAGGGACTCCGTACTCCATATGGTGGGGGGGGTGGGTAAGCGGCTCGGAGAAATAGTCGCATCTTCGCTAGGAAGCGATTTCCTTCTTACTCCTTCCCCACATAGAAAAACTAAAGAATCCCCAAAACAAAACTGTTTAGACAAACTAAAATAAAAAAGGAAAAAAACAGGCTGTAGGCAGAGGAGCCTTCAATGCAGCGCCCCCTCTGGATCTTGTGTAAGCCAGTTCTGAATCCAAATGACTTGCTGTCGCTGGATTTGCCACATCTGGGGCAGCTGATGCAGTTTGTGAGTTGCTGCACTGCTTCCATCACTGAACAATGTGTTACTAAAATAGAGATACTGTAGCCCTGAGAGTCTAGAATATTTCTTACTCGGGAGAAGTGAATCTGGAAATCTCTGGAGTATCAGGCATAGATTTCAATCGAGAAAGAGATTGCCATTTCTGGACATTAGAGAAATCATGGTATATGAAGACCGAAGAGCAATTGTTGAATGGTACAGCAGACTTGAGGGCTGAATAACATATTCCTGCTCTTCCCCCGATAAGCTCATTGCTTTCTGTGCTCGCATGGAAAGGGAGAACGATGTACTGTCTCGGACTCCCACAATCCTCGATGCCCTGTGATCTTGGAGACTCCTGACCTTCCTACTAGCAATGTATTCATCTCCATTTTCCAACCACTATTCCTCATGGCTCTTTGTAATCTTCGCATCACCTTGCGTATTCTCGTTTGATTCACACTTCACATTCTTTTGAAGTCTCTAGCTGTGTAACATTTCATCAGCACTTTTTGTCAGCAAAATTCAAAATCCTTTTGAGGCTCAAGGGGTAAGGCTGTGTTAAAATGAGTTTCTGCATGTGGTTTATGTGTGGCTTACTGAGAAAAATCAACAAACATCTCTGGAGAGAAGGAATAGTTTATGTTTCGGGTCGAGACCCTTCTTCAAACCCGACCCGACCCATCCTTCTCTCCAGAGATGCTGCCTGTCCCGCTGAGTTACTCCAGCTTTTTGTGTCTCCTCGGTTTATACCAGCATCTGCAGTTCCTTCTGACACATGAGACATTGAAACAACAGCAGACCAAACAATGCCTACTCCCCATTCAATAACACCATGTCCTTCATTTCCACAAGGCTGTTTTCTTGTGCTAATCATATCCCTTGATTCCCTTAAGCAGTGGCCCTCAACCTTTTACATCAAAGGCTGAAAATTGAGCAAATATTTGGACTTGCGGCCCATATTTTAAAATAGTGTGATAAATGAATTGATAATTTTGTCAAAATGATTAGAGTTTTCAAAACATTTTATTTTGGCTTTGCAGGAACTCATTATTAATCATAACATTAAGGAAATTAAATAAAAATCAAATTAAATATTTGAAAATATTTTTACAAATGTGATAGAAAATTAAATTAAAACTTTTGGATCCTACACGGCCCAGTTTCAATCCTTTCAGGCCCACTTCTGGGTTTTGGCCAATGGTCGGGAAGCAGCACATTTAAGTTTATGAACCTCTGCCCTGGAGCTACCGCTAAATCCCGAAGATTTGTGACTGTCCGGGTGAAGGAATCTCTTTCCACTTCTGAAGAATTAACCTCTGATTTCAAGAAACCTCAGCAGAAGAAGCATTATCATTGCATCTTGTTGAACCTTGTAAGGACTTTCTAGGTTTTAATAAAATTATTTCTCATTTTTTTACGTAAAACCACAGTAAACTCCCGAGGTGGGTAAAACGGCCTACATTTAAGCAGTAGGTATTCCAGGTCTGGGGAACAGAAGCTCTCAACTGCAGCGTGGTTGGTGCACCAGTCGTTGTTGATATAGATGCAGAGCCCAAAGGGCAAGGGCGGAGGGCTCTGCATCTATATCAACAAGGACTGGTGCACCAACCACACTGCAGTTGAGAGCTACTGTTCCCCAGACCTGGAACACCTACTGCTTAAATGTAGGCCGTTTTACCTGCCTCGGGAGTTTACTGTGATTATCATCATGACCATATACATCCCACCACATGCTAATGCTAACCTAGCGCTGGCACAGCTGCACTTGGCCATCAGCAAGCAGCAGGATGCCCACCCCGACGGTGCCTTCATTGTTGCAGGGGACTTTAACCAGGTGGACCTACGAGCTGCTCTTCGCAAATTCCACCAGCATGTGCAGTGCCGTACCAGGGGCTCAAACACGCTGGATAAAGTGTACACTGACATCAAGGACGCATACCGAGCCCTCCCCTGCCCATCCCTGGGAAAATCCAATCACCTCTCACTGTTTCTACTGTCTGCATACAAACCCCTCATCCGCAAGACCAAACCTGCAATGAAGACGGTCAAAATATGGCCCGAGGACGCCACCCTACAACTCCAGGACTGCTTTGGTCGCAACGACTGGGACCTGTTTGTGCAACAGGCTACCAGTGGTACAGAGGTAGACTTGGAGAAGTACACATCCACTGTGCTCTCCTACATCAACTGCTGTGTGGAGTTTGTCACAGTGGACAAGGAAATAAAGATGTTCCCAAACCGCAAACCGTGGATGAACAAGGAGGTTCAGAATCTGCTACGGGCACGCAACATTGCCTTTAAATCCAGGGACACTTCTGCCTACAGTGCTGCCAGGTCAAACCTGAACAAAGGCATAAAAAAGGCCAAAGACATCCACAGGCAAAGGGTGGAAGACCACTTCAACACCGCGGACACCAGAAGCATGTGGCAGGGTGTCAGGGACATCACTGACTACAAGAGCAGCCCCCACTCTGATATCACACTGGCCAATGAGTTAAACACCTTCTTTGCCCACTTTAAAACTGGCAACACCACCAGGTGAGGAATAACCCCAGCCATGGCGGAGGGACAGGCCTTAACACTGAGCACCCAGGAGGTACAGTGCACTCTGCGTAGGAACAATCCATGCAAGGCTGCAGGCCCGGATGGAGTCCAGGGAAGGGTACTTCAACCTGTATCTATTTCTGGCAACGGTCCCCAAGTGCCTGAAGACAGCTACCATAGTGCCGGTGCCGAAAAAGTCTAAAGTCACCAACTTGAATGACTACCGCCTGGTTGCCCTAACTCCAATACCAATGAAGTGCTTTGAAACGCTGGTCCTCTCCCACATCAAATCCAGCATCCCTGCATCATTGGACTCTCATCAATTTGCATACAGGGCAAATAGATCCACAGAGGATGCCATCTCTGTGGCTCTTCACACTGTCCTGACCCACCTGGAAAGACAGGGCACCTACGTGAGGATGCTCTTCATTGACTATAGCTCTGCCTTCAATACGGTCATCCCCACCAAGCTCAACACCACCAGCTAGGCCTCAGCTCACTGATATGCGATTGGATCCTGACTTTTCTGACGGGGCGACCGCAGGCAGTGAGACTGGGGCCGCACCTGTCCTCCACTATCACCCTGAGCACCGGCACACCACAGGGCTGTGTACTGAGCCCCATGATCTACTCCCTCTTCACCCACGACTGTGTCCTGCATTTGACAACAACACCATTGTCAAATTTGCAGACGACACAACGGTGATGAAACAAACTATAGAGCAGAGGTGCAGAACCTGGCGGACTGGTGCTCACGGAACAAATTGTCGCTAAACACCTCCAAGACCAAGGAGCTGATTATCGACTTCAGGGGGTCACAGAATGGGGAATACGCCCCAATCTCCATCTACGGAGACAGTATGGAGAGAGTGTCCAGCTTCAAGTTTCTGGGCACTCACATCTCAGAGGATCTCACATGGTCCACCAACACCGCTGCACTGGTCAAAAAGGCACAGCAACGACTGTTCTTCCTAAGAACATTGAAACGGACTGGTCTGCCCCAACAGCTGCTGACGACCTTCTACCAGTGCACCACAGAGAGCATACTAACGTATGACATCTCTGTGTGGTATCTCAGCTGCATGGAGGCGGAGAGGAGAGCTCTTTAGCACGTTGTCCATAGTGCACAAAAGATTATTGGGACACTGCTACCAGCCTTGGAGGGCATCTACTGCACACGGTGCCTCAGGAAGGCCGTCAGCATCCATAAAGACTCCTCTCACCCTTGTAATGGACTGTTCGAACTACTCCCTTCCGGCATATGTTACAAGGCCTTCTACGCCTGCACTACCAGACTCAGGAACAGCTTAATTCCCAGAGCTATAGCGGCTCTGAACCGGCCCTGCTGAGTACCATCCCACCCCCCACCCCCATGGACTGTCTCCCCCGGCCTCACACTTTAGTCTGCGTTGATGTTACTGGTCAAATGTTCGTTTTTACAAATCTTGTTCTTGGGGGTTGCTGACCGACATCTCGAAGTTGCAAACCAAATCTCGTTGCACTTATGTGTAATGACAATAAAATATATTATTATTATTAAATAGTGGCTGCAGGTTGTAAACGTGTTCATTTCAGAGGCAAATCCATTTTTTGTCCATCTCAGGGCTAAGCCAGTAAGGCCATGAAACTCACATTAGTATTAAGTTATAAGTAAGTGTATAAGTAATATAATGTATTAAGTTATAAGTAAGGGGAAACGAGAACCAGAGGACAAAGGTTTGTTATTGTCACAGTGAAAAGCTTGTGTGCTATCCAGTGAACGGAAAGACAATGTGAATACAATCGTGCCGTTTACAGTGTAAAGGGCCTGTCCCACTTACGCGACCTTTACAGGCGACTGCCGGCACCCGTGATAGGTCACCAACATTTTCAACATGTTGACAATTCCGCGGCAACCAGAAAGATGCTACGACTCTTTGGAGACCTCTCATGACCATAGGAGACCTCTCACGACCATAGGAGACCTCTCAACACAATACAACCTGTATGGCCGTGAGAGGTCTCCAAAGAGTCATAACGTCTTTCTGGCCGCCGCTGAATTTTCAACATGTTGAAAATGTCGGCGACCTATCATGGGTGCCTGTAAAGGTCACGTAAGTGGGACAGGCCCTTTAGAGTATAGATTTAATAGTGTGAGATATAAAAAATCACAAACGCTTTAGAGACAAAGTCAGGCAAAGAAGTTTTTATTAAGATAATATTCTGCAGATTACACAGAGGCACCCCAAAGTCAGGAAAGTAAAGCCCCTTTATACACACAATTCTGCTGGCTTAACGTCCCCTTCTGGCTCTTCCCAATCAGAGCACTGAGGTGCACAGTCTATAGGTTCGTCCCCCAGTACCTCCCACATCATACATCGCATGTTCATGGTAATGAGCAGTTTCTCCACCAGGGGCATGTAAGTAATATTCATTTATTTCATTAAGCATGCTCAGTTGCTGTTGACCTGGCCTAGTTTCTTGTATTTTAATTGAAAAGCTAGTATCTGGTGATTATGGCCACATCCCCCATCTCTGCCTGACACTATGCAATGCTATCAGTGGTACTCAAGGACGATGCTGGTTACCTCATTCACAACCAAAGATTATAGAGGAGCAAGATAGGCCACTCCTCGGAAATCCAATGGACTGGTGTGTAGTACGTAACGAAACGTCACGGCCGCCATTTTGGCAGACTGCCTCCCTCTGTGTAATCTGCTCCAAAGCTACAGAGCAGTTGCAAGCAAAGATGATAGAGGATCAAGATGCATTAGAAAGTTATTGGATTTATTTGTAATAGATGTTTACTTACCTCTCGATCTCTCTCTTCTCACTATCTCTCTTTATCCCCTCTCTTCCCTCGATCTCTCGATCCCTCTCTCTCCCTCTCTTCTCTCGATCTCTCTTTTCTCCTGATCCCTCTCTCCCCCTCTCTTCTCTCAATCCCTCTCTCCCCCCTCTTCTCTCGATCCCTCTCTCTCTCTCCCCCCCTCTCTTCTCTCGATATCTCTCTCTCTCCCCTATCTTCTCTCGATCTCTCTCTCTCTCCCCTCTCTTCTCTCGATCTCTCTCCCCTCTCGATCTCCCTCCCTCCCCTCTCCCTCCCTCCTTCCCTCTCCCCCTTGTTCCCCCATTTCCCTCGCATCTTTCCTCCCTAGCCCCCACCTTTGCATAGTTTCCCTTGCATGTATTGTGCAGCTTCCCTTGTATTGTTTTAACACACACTGTGCACAAAATTACAGGCACACACAAACACACATTCATATAAATATATGGTGGGACAGATAGAAGAGCTTATTAAAATCGTCTTACAAAGACCATTATGTAATTTATTTATATCCTCTTTTGGGCCTAAGGCATAGCAGGGCTGCCAACTCTCACACAGAGGGAAGGGAGGGAGAGAGGGAAATCGAGAAGAGAGGGGAGAGAGATAGATCGAGAGGGGAGAGAAAGAGATCGAGAGGGGAGAGAGAGCGATAGACAGAAGAGAGGGAGATCGAGAGAAGAGAGGGAGATAGCGAGAAGAGAGGGGATAGAGAGGGATCGAGAGGTAAGTAAAGATCTATTACAAATAAATCTAATAACTTTCTAATGTTAAAACAAAAATGACAAAAATTATAGAGAAGCCTAGTTTCCCAATGATGTAGACGCCATAGTCGACGCCATCTTTGGTCCGCTAATATGGCGTCAACAATCACACATGTGATACTACGCCTTTTCCACTGAGTGGCGCATCTTGCTCCTCTATAATCTTTGTTCACAACGATGTTAGAATCCTTGCCCGTACCTTCACAACAGTGGGGGTTTAATTACTCTATTTCTCACAATAGGAATCTGAGCGGTACCTTTTTCACACAAAGGGTGGTGAGTGTATGGAAGGAGCTGCCAGAGGAGGCAGTTGAGGAAAGGACGACTGCAAAGTTTAAGAAACAATTAGACAGGTACATGGATAGGATAAATTTGGAGGGATATGGGGCAAATGCGGGAAGGTGGGACATGTTTGTCGGTAAAATGAAGTGGGGCCGAAGGGCCTGTTTCCACACTGTATGACTCTTATGATTAATATTCTGTGGTTGCTTTGGAGAGGATAGCTCAAATAGCTTGTTTTTTATTTTAACGTAACGTTATATTTATTTTATTACTGCTTCTCGTGATAACGACTTACTCCTGCATCAATACTAACTGGCCACAAGTGTTGCCTTTTTCCCGGATTAGAAAAAAACAGCTCCAAAATGGGAGGTGGGCCACTTGTAGCGAACCTTCTGTGGCAGCAGAGACTGGATACAAATCCTGCCTGTCTCCCACTTTAAAAAAAAAACCAGCAGACATATTTCCAGCCAAAACTCGGTTGGATGGAAACACCAGCCTGTACAGCTTGTTCTGCAGAGAGAGCCTGCTGTTAACAGGATTGTAAACAGGGGAGGTTGAATGAGCATCGCCTGGAGATTTATTCGAAATTTGCAACAGATTGAACCCTATTTAAGCAAGCAGAGAGCAAAGATTACTTGAAATATTTTTGCATGCAAGGAAATATCAATTTCAAATGAAAAAAAAAAGCCTGGGCTGGCGCCAGTGTGTGGGGTTGCAGAGGCGGGATGCAGCAGGGAGGGAGGGAGGGTTGTTGGCACCAAAGGCACTTGGCTAGGTGGACTGTCCCTGTGTCCGTCAGGTCGCCCCTGGAGCAGTTCTTCCGCTCTGGCCCTGGCTGCCAGTTGGGTGGGACACGCGGTGTCTATGGGGCTGATGTTCGAGGCTTTGCGGCTGGTGGTTGGCTTTTTGTTCATGTTTACTGGGGCGTTGAAGCTGACGGATCAGGTCTCCGCCGAGCTGTACGCCGAGGGGGTGAGTACGAGCCGCGGGAGAGTCTGTCCCTGTCGCGGGACAGCGACCTGTGCAACTCCTATCCCGGGATAAATAACTGTCTGTGCAATCTTATCCCGGGATAGTGACCTGTGCATCTCCTTTCCCGGGATAAATAACTGTCTGTGCAATCTTATCCCGGGATAAATAACTGTCTGTGCAATCTTATCCCGGGATAGTGACCTGTGCAACTCCTATCCCGGGATAAATAACTGTCTGTGCAATCTTATCCCGGGACAGCGACCTGTGCAACTCCTATCCCGGGATAAATAACTGTCTGTGCAATCTTATCCCGGGATAGCGACCTGTGCAACTCCTATCCCGGGATAAATAACTGTCTGTGCAATCTTATCCCGGGATAGCGACCTGTGCAACTCCTATCCCGGGATAAATAACTGTCTGTGCAATCTTATCCCGGGATAGTGACCTGTGCATCTCCTTTCCCGGGATAAATAACTGTCTGTGCAATCTTATCCCGGGACAGCGACCTGTGCAACTCCTATCCCGGGATAAATAACTGTCTGTGCAATCTTATCCCGGGATAGTGACCTGTGCATCTCCTTTCCCGGGATAAATAACTGTCTGTGCAATCTTATCCCGGGATAGCGACCTGTGCATCTCCTTTCCCGGGATAAATAACTGTCTGTGCAATCTTATCCCGGGATAGCGACCTGTGCATCTCCTTTCCCGGGATAAATAACTGTCTGTGCAATCTTATCCCGGGACAGCGACCTGTGCATCTCCTATCTCGGGATAAATAACTGTCTGTGCAATCCTATCCCGGGATAAATAACTGTCTGTGCAATCTTATCCCGGGATAGCGACCTGTGCAACTCCTATCCCGGGATAAATAACTGTCTGTGCAATCTTATCCCGGGACAGCCACCTGCAAGTTTCTTTCCTCTGGGCATCCGCTCCTGCCCCTTTTTTATCCTTACAAAGTTTTGTATTTTCAAGACTATTTTTCATTGCAACTTCATGCAAAAATGACCTGCAGGCATGAGTCCAGGGTTCTTCTTCTTCTTTCGTGTGGCGTGCACAGCCTAAAGTTGTTGGACAACTTGTTCTATTTGATCTTCCGTTTGTGCACGTCGAGTTGATTGCATTAGTCGAAACAGGGTAGACCATGTGAAGGTTGCAATCTTTCACCCCGAGTCCAGGGTTGAATTCACTGCATCCGTGCCCTCCTGTCCCGTGCCGGCAGCCCACCTGTCCTCTCCACCACTGTAGTAGTTTGGATCTTAGTGGAAAGAAGCGGGGAGTTTTGGGAAGCCTACCCATCGGCACAGTGATTAAAGATCGATGCACATTCAAAATAAAAGTGGAAACTGGAGGTGTGTCTTTGTACAACACCTTAAAAAAAAAACGCGACTGTTTTGATCCACAAGGGCGGGAATTCTGCTCTCGCTGAAACTTCAGTAATCCCTGATCTGTTGCAGTTTTACATGTGTGAGCGTGGTTATATTTCCACTCGGATGGTTCTGGCTTGGAGGCGACCTGCAATGATAAAACACGCGCATACATTTGCTAAACGAAAGGTGAAATCTGTAACAATATACGGAAAGGTGCGAGTTAATGTGATTGGGTTTGTATGCAGGATGGCTGTGAAGTTGCATTGAAATAGTCTTAAAAATATTAAACTTCTCAAGGATAACAAATGTGGCATCAACACAGCACAGGAACAGACCCATGGCCCATAATGTCCACCAAATATACTAGAGGAGTATGTTTGATGTCCACTGACCTTAATGTCTGCACGTGATCCATATTCCTCCATTCCCTGCATATCCATGTGCCTATCTACAAAAACACTTAAATGCCACTCTCCTCTCTGCCCCCTACCACTCTCTGTGTGAAAAACAGAACGTAACTTTTAGTTCAGTTTAAAGGTACAGTGTAGAAACAGGACCTTTGTCCCACCCCCCACGAGCCCATGTTGACCATCGATCACCCACACATTAGTTGTATGTTAACGTGTAAGAAAGAACTGCACAGTGGCTTGGTTTGGCAACTTGAGCGCCCTGGAGAGGAAAAGACCACAAAAAGTAGTAAACACTGCCCAGTCCATCAGCGGCTCTGACCCTCCTACCATTGAGGAGATTTATTGCAGTCGCTGCCTCATAAAGGCTGGCAGCATCATCAAGGACCCACACCATCCTGGCCACACACTCATCTCCCTGCTACCTTCAGGTAGAAGGTACAGGAGCCTGAAGACTGCAACAACCAGGCTCAGGAATAGCTACTTCCCCACAGCTATCAGGTTATTAAACCTGGCTCGGACAAAACTCTGAACATTAATAATCCATTGTCTGTTATTTGCACTTTACCAGTTTATTTATTAATGTGTGTATTTACGTATATAATGGTATATGGACACACTGATCTGTTTTGTAGTCAATGCCTACTATGTTCTGTTGCGCTGAAGCAAAGCAAGAATTTCATTGTCCTATCAAGGACACATGACAATAAACTCACTTGACCTTGAACATCTCTGGAGAGAAGGAATGAGTGTGGAAGAAGGGTTTCGACCCGAAATGTCACCCATTCCTTCTCCCCAGAGATGCTGCATGTCCCGCTGAGTTACTCCAACTTTTTGTGTCTATCTTTGATTTAAACCAGCATCTGCAGTTCCTTCTTACACACCCATTCCTTCTCTCCAGAGATGCCGCTGAGTTACTCCACCATTTTTTGTCTATCTCCAGTGTAAACCAGCGTCTGTAGTTCCTTCCTACAAATTAGGACGTTGGCAGCTTGGGTAATTATAATTGAGAAGAAGGTGACTGTTTAAATCAGTAATATGGAGGCCAGGAGAATGTGAATGCTGAAGAGTATTCTATGAACACATAGGGTCCAGAGCCCAATGCTGGCGGCAGGAAAATGTGAACACAAAGAAGGCAGGACGAAAGATAAGAAAGGTCCAGAATGTAGGGTAAAGCTCCCTGTGTGTATCACAAGTGCCTTTTATTGGTGGTGGAAACCTTGGTGGACATTGGTAATCTCTGCATATATTTTTGTGAAGAGCTGGGATGTTGGCACATTATTGAGGAAGGGCAGCTTGCAGTGGCCACTAACTGGTGGTAGTCTGATCTCATACCCAATTCAAAGCGGGTTTTTATCAAACAAAATCTCAAGTCCTTGAAGGTATTGGATAAATGAATGCAGTAGCTCTACTATCTGAGTTCTACGAGTGTCTGAGTCGTAGAGTCATACTATGTGAAAACAGGCCCTTCAGCCCAGCGTTCACACACCACCCAACATATCCCATCTTAAAGCTTGTCCCACCTGTCTACGTTTGCCCAATCTACCCAACCTACCCAATCTCGGTACCTGTCTAAATGTTTCTTAAACATTGCGATAGTACTGCCTCAACTACTTTCATCGGCAGCTCGTTCTAAACACCCACCACCCTTTGTCTGGAAACGTTACCCCTCAGGTTCCTATTTTTCCCCCCTCACCTTCAACCTATGTCCTCTGGTTCTCGGTTCCCCTACTCTGGGCAAGAGACTCTGTGCGTTCACCCGATTTATTCCTCTCAGATTTTGTACACCTCGATGAGATCACCCCTCATCCTCCTGCCCTCCAAGGAGCAGAGTCCTAGTCTGCTTGTAAAATTGTGCTTGTAAAATTGAGTATTGTTTGATATTTGACAATAGAGGGCACTACAGTCAAGTTCAACTCTCTTATCATTGAGCATCTGTAAACTCAGCAATGGTTACTAGCATTGAGAAACTCAGGAATTAACCCAAAGGACCTGCTATCAGTTCTAGCATCTCGCGTGACATTCTGACAAAGATCAGGTATATCAGTGGTGTCCTGGGATGCAATGATATGCAGAACTCATTGACAAGGAAAGATGAAAAAGCCGAGCGATCAGTGCATCAGCCCTTGTATACCTGGATTAAGGGGCACTAAGGTAACACTTGTTTTGATGTGAATCTGTCACTGATACATCCCTTCTAAAGGGCTGTAAAACAGTAGGGGGCTTGTGCTGAGCTTTCCCTGGATCACACCTGCGTGTAAACACTTTCGCTTTTGTGGGATAACCTTTTTTTTAAAAGACCCACAGTTCTTAAACATTACGTTCCATTTAACTTAATGACCGTAGTAACTCGGGTTAACAGAAGTAAAATGGATTCTGAGTTAAATGCGTTTGCCACAATGCTGCAAAGAAAACCACTTAATGTGGTTAAGTGCAGCACAGTGGCACAGCGATAGAGTGGTCGCTTGAGCCGTACGGCCTCGCGGGTGCCGTTCCACTTCGATCGCCGGAGCCGTATGGAGTTGTGCGGAGCTGGTCCCGACATCGCGCGGGTCTCCGAAAAACTGACACTGTTCAAAATCCTGTGCGGCAACGGCCGACAGGCCCGCAACCGCGTCGAGGTCGTACGCAACGTCTCACCGCCTGACGCCATGCGACGACCAAGTTCACTCGGAGCGCCTCCTGCTCAGCTGATCGGTGAGTATGATGTCGGGATCAGCCCCGTACAACTCCATACGGCTCCACGGTTCGAATTGGAACGGCACCCGCGAGGCCGGACGGCTCAAGCCACCACGTTTGGTCGCGCTCGCCGCATGCAGTCGCAAGCTGGTGGGACAGGCCCTTTACAGCGCCAGTGACCCTAGGTTTCATCCTGACTATGGACGGTGCCTGTATGGAGTTTGTGCATTTTCTGTGTGACCGCGTGGGTTTTCTGTGTGTGTTCCGGGTTCCTCCCACATTCCAAAGGCGTGCAGGTTTGCAGGATGATTGGCTTCGGTAAGTTGTAAAATATTCCCTGATGTGTGTAGGTTAGTATACGGGGTTCCTCTTGATAAAATAAAGTAGGTTGGTGTCATTAATTTCTTGGTTGCCAGATTATTATAATAATAGGAACAGTTGTAGGAGCAGTCTATTGTTTTAAAACCAATATAAAGATGTGAAAAATGGTATATGGCTTACAAGAAGCATCACATTATTATCTCTCAGGTAATCAAGTGTTGGTAGGATCATCGGAATGATTAAGTTAGACCCTGAGTATTTGACACATAGCATTTTCTGCAACGGCGCTATTTGTAAAAAATGAATTTTAATAAACTAAATGCATCTTCGGTGATCACTTCACCAAGCAGCTGTGTTTGGTTCAACAAAGATGATCCTATGCTTCCGGTTGCATGCAACTTTAATTATCGACGTGCCAGTCTATAGGTCACCCATTCCTTTTCTCCAGAGATGCTGCCTGACCCACTGAGTTACTCAAGCTTTTTGTGTCTATCTTCAGTCTATAACCTTCTCCACTGACACAGTTAGGACCATCATAAACTAGAGTAAAACATACATTGAGGCAATTTGCAGTGAACATTGATTTTTCCAAGCAGGTAAACTTCCCTCTCCTTGATTCCTACTTTCGTAAATCGTTTCTATAAAATGTCTTTCTCATGACCAGTTCTCGTGGTCCTTATCACACAATCTGTCGTGACCAAACTCCACATAGTGTTTTTTATCTTGCACCTCACCCCTACCCCAGCTTTATTTTGATAACTGTAAACCCTCTAGTCTTCTCCCATGCCTGAGGGAGGATTCCTGAGCCAAAATGTTAGCTGGGGTTCTGCTTCGGATATGCTTGAGTTCTCCCAGCATTTTCTGTTTGTGTGTCAATATGGATAAAGTTGTTGTAAAGCGATTGCAATTGCTGGCAGCGGAATTGGTTAGAACCTTTGTCACTGCATATTGACTTACAGCCCAGGGAATGCAAATGTTAATATTGACATTTGTTAACAAAATGGAATAGCAAAACCAGTTTAGTTGATGATAAACGAATTATTGTTGCAGGACAAAGGGTACATTAATAAAAGTACCAGTTGTGATCAGTATATTGCAGCAGGGAAACAGAAAATCTCAAGATACCAGGATAATTTGCAGAGGGCAGTCTCTCTTTATTTGTGAACCAGCTTTGCAGATGGGAAAAAACATTATAAAAAGGGAAGGTAGACACAAAATGCTGGAGAAACTCAGCGGGTGAGGCAGCATCTGTGGAGAGAAGGAATAGGCGCTGTTTCAGGCCAAGACCTTTTTTCAGACTGTCGGGGGGGGGGGGGTGGGGGGGGGGGGGGGGCGGGAAAAAGAAAGGAAGAGGCGGAGACATTAGGCTGTGGGAGAGTTGGGATGGGGGAGGGGAAGGAGGGAGAACACAAGGGCTATCTAAAATTAGAGAAAGTGTAGTCAAGATAGCTATGGGAGTCAGTGGGTTTAGTAGATGTCGGTCAGTAGTCTGTTGCCTGCGATGGAGATGGTGACATCTAGAAACGGTAGGGAGAATTTGACCGCCGGATGGAAATCCGTGGTGAAATGGATGAAGTCAGTGAGTTCTGCATGGGTGCAGGAGGTAGCACCAGTGCAGTTGTGAATGTAGCGGAGGTAGAGTTTGGGGATAGGGCCAGGGTACACCTCAAACAGGGAATGTTCGATGTGCCCTCCAAAGAGGCAGGCATAGCTAGGGCCCATGCAGGTGCCCACAGCTACGCCTTGGAATTGGAGGAAATGGGAGGAGTTAAATGAAAATTGTTGAGGGTAAGGACCAGCTCTGCTAGGCGGAGGAGAGTATAAGTAGACTGAAATTGGTTGGTTCTGCGGTCGAGGAAGAAAAGGAAGGCTTTAAGACCCTCCTTGTGGGGGATGGAGGTGTAGTGTGACTGGACATCCATTGTGAAGATGAGAGAGTGGGGGCCTGGAAAACGGAAGTCATGAAGGAGACGACGAGCGTGTGAGGGGTCTTGGACATAGGTGGCGATGGATTGGACCAGGGGAGATAGGATGGAGTTGAGGTATGTGGAAATATACACCAAAGTTTGGTGATATATTTTTCATAAAAAGGGAAGGAAAGTATTAGTGAGAGGCAGATTGACAGGAGCATAGTTACTATAGTACAGGTGATAGTAATTGTTCTCATTTAAAAAGGATACTAATGATTAGAGTTCATTGTCTTTCATTACTACTACATTCTCTGCTATTTCACATATACATCTGAACATTTTTCTTATAATGTTGGCTTTTGATGATAAAAGCAAGATTTGACATCCCAGAGACACAAACTGCAGTTTCTGGAATCTTGAGCACAAAACAAACTACTGGAGGAACTCAGCAGGTCAGTCAGGCAGTATTTTAGTTTACTACAGTTTAGAATTACAACATGGAAACAGCCTCTTCGGCCCACCGAGTCCATGCTGACCATCGATCACCCATCCACACTAGTTCTATGCTATCCCATTCCCTGCAAACAAGGGGCAATTTGCAGAAGCCAATTAACCTACAAATTAGTACATCTTTGGGATGTGGGAGGAAACAGGGGCCTAATTTGTCCTCTGCAAATTGTTCTGGTAGCTGGAGAAAACCTGGATGAAACCCACGCAGTCACAGGAAGAACGTGCAAACTCCACACAGACAGCACTCGAGGTCGGGATCGAACCTGGGTCTCTGCCTCTGTGAGACAGCAGGTCTATCAGGTGCACGCCTGCGCCGCCCTTGTGGACGGAATGAGGGAATGGGCAGATAGCCGATGAGTGAGGGGGTGGAGCAAAGCTTGGGAAATGATAGGCGGGTACAAGTGAAGGGGGATGGGGTGGGGGATTGGCAGATGGGTGGAGTAGGTGTCCAGCTAAAGGTGAAAAGGAGACCAAAGGGTGTCGGGTAAGGAAAGAAGAGGAAGAGCAAAATGTAAAGCCGGTGTGTGTGTGGGATCTGGATGGAAGAGAAAGGGGTGGAATAAAAAGGAACCATGGTACTTGGGGATGGGACATAAGCGGACGGAGGAGGGGACAGGAGCCGGGTGATGGGTGGTGGAAGAAATGTGTACCCACCAGGAGGGATGGGGCAGAGGAAAAGGAGCGTAGGTGGGATAATACTGGAAATTGGAGAATTCAGTGTTCATACCATTGAATGCGAAGTGGTCTTTCAGTTTGCCTGTAGCCTCACTCTGGCAATGGATGAGGCCAAGGACAGAAAGGTCAGAATGGGAAGGGGAGTTCAAATAGACTTGTGTGCCTTTGGTTGCATGAGTTTCTCTTATACTATACCCCTTGTGGTTGGGATTTGGGAATAGATAGCGTGAAGGCACAGAGGGTAGGGGCATCGCGCTAGAGGGCAAAGGTTTAAGGTGAGAGTGGACAGATTTAATAGGAATGCGGAGCAACACGGTGGTGCAGTGGTAGAGCTACTGCCTTACAGCGCCCGAGACACGGGTCCGACCCTGACTACAGGTACTTGGCTGTACGGAGTTTGTGTTTACTCCTCGTGATCTGTCTGGGTTTTCTCCAAGATCTTCAGTTTCCTTCCACACTCCATAATCATACAGATCTTTTAGGTTAATGTGCTTGGTATAAATGTAACAATTTCCCTAGTGTGTGTAGGGTAGTGTTATTGTGCTGGGATCACTGGTTGGCGCGGGCTCGGTGGGCCGAAGGGCCTGCTATATCTCTACACAAAACTAAACTGAGGGCCTGAGGATGGTGGATATATGGAACGAGTTGTGAGAGAAAGAAGTTGAAGCAAGTACAATAACAACATTAAAAAGTCATTTGGACAGTTGCAAGGATAGGAATGGTTTAGAGCGATATGGGGCAAACACAGGCAGATTGTATTATTAGCTTAGCTGGGTATCTTTATCGGCGTGGACGAGTTGGGCCGAAGGGCCTGTGTCCATGTTGTATGAATGAGTAATAATACATGCATGGCTTAATTCCAGTGTTTATGTCTCTTAATGATAAGAGAATGTAAGTCACCCACTGCTGTTCACAGTTTGATTCAAAGATCATAGTTTGATTGTTCAAAGATTTGCTTGTCAGCAGCTCTAAGGCTAAGAATGCTGTCGGTGTTTTTGGCAGCAGTTCATTCAACTGAGATACAATTATTGATCACCACTGTGCTCTTTGAACCTCACTCTAGACAGATTGACAGAGCTGGGATTAGCCCTGCACCAGGGTAACTGGAGGATGTTGTTTGCTGTGACTTGGAGTGAGAGACGGGACTCCTTTGAAGTAATGGATCTCCGTGGGTTGATACTGCATGTGGTGGACTTTGTTTAAAAACCTATCTAGTTCATCTTCAGCAGAAATTGGCTGGAGTTCACCTTTGCACAAAGCTTGAGGGCCTTTGACTTGGCTCTTGCTCTGCTTAACCTGTGAGCCACCTTATCAATCAAGACAGACACAAAATGCTGAGTTACTTGAAATTAATCAACATTCATGCGGCTGGTGTGGGGAGGAACTGCTGGTTTAAACCAAAGACAGACACAAGAGCCTGGGTATTGCCACCTGTGGATTGATAATGTGTTTAGCAACATACTTTAGCAAAACAGAATGGAAACAGGACCTACGGCCCACCGAGTCCACGCTGATGAGCGATCACCCCCGTACATTAACACTATCCTACACACACAAACATTTACAACCTTTACCAAAACTAATTTTTAAAAACCTGCGCGGCTTTGGATTACGGCAGGAAATCGGAGAACTTGGAGCAAACCCACGCGGTCACAGGGAGAACGTACAAACTCCATACAGACGGCACCCATAGTCTGGATTGAATCTGGGTCTCTGGCGATATAAGGCAGCCATTTTACCGCTGCACCACTGTACTGCCCGCTTATTCTAGAAAACTGGATAAACACAACTCCAGCACTCCTGATGTTGACTTGTAGAGTGTCAATGGATGGATTCATTAAGGAAAAGCCTGTAGCACTGGGAACATAAGCACCAGCCATATATGAGTTGCATGAAGGCCTGGGGTTAATGGCATCATTTCAATATGGGCATAACTAAACAATTTAACATGGGTGCCAGCTATGCTCATTTTCTGTGCTTTGGAATGAGATCAAAAGACCTTCACATACACCAGGAGCCCTTTGTAGTGCGCAAGCTTTCTGCTGATAGTTTTTCCAAGGATTTTGTTTGTTGTTGTCGGGCTCATTTTACTGACGCATTGCATTTCTGGCAGTTGTTTTGTAATATTTAAAAACCCATTTTCAGGAGCCAAGTTGGTTTATTTCTTAATTCCTTGTATAAGGTTAAAAATGTTTTTTAAGGTGCAATATTTTATTTGAAGAGCTGGCTTCTAAAAACGGTATTACTCAGACCCGGTACACACCATGGAATGAAGAAAAGCCTCATATACAGGGGGAATACCTAAGCACCTTTTCGTTTAAATTGTCCAGAACCACCTGCACAGGTTTATTTTTGAAGATATCAGCATAAAATATAAAACACAGATCAACACAGATAATTACAAAGTGCTGGAGTAACTCAGGCAGCAGCTCTGGAGAAAAAGGGTGGGTGACGTTTCGGGCCAGGACCCATCTTCAGATTGAGGATTCAGACAGAAGGGTCCTGGCACGAAACATTACCCATCCTTTTTTTGCCAGATGTGCTGCCTGACCCGCTGAATTACACCAGCACTTTGTATCTATCCAGATATAAAGCAGCATCTGCAGTTCTTTGTTTCTACATAGATCAGTACAGCACAGGAACAGGCCCTTTGACCCACGCCATCCTGCCAAATATGACGCAAGTTAAATAATCTTCTGCCTGCAAGTGATCCATATCCTCCCATTCCCTGCATATCCATCTGCCTATCAAAAAGCCTCTTGAATGCCACCATGCTATCTGCCTCCACCACCGCCCTTCACAGCACAGTCCAGGCAACCACCACTCTCTGTGTAAAAAAACATGCCCCACACCTCTCCTTTAAACATTGCCCTTCTCACCTTAAAACCTTCTGGCCTTTGACATTTCCACCCTGGTAATAGGCGCTCACTGCCGACCCTACCTATGCCTCTCGTCATTCTATATACTTCTATCAGTTCTCCCCTCAACCTCTAACAAACCTCTAACCTCCAGTGAAAGCAATCCAAGTCTGACCAGTTTTTATAACCAATACTCTCTGATCCAGGCAGCATTCTGGTAACCATCTTCTGCACACTTTCCAAAACATCCACATCCTTCCTGTATTAAGGTGACCAAATGTGGCCTGACCGCAAGTCTATAAAGCTGAACCGCTTTATCTACTTGTCTTCCAGGAGCTATGGATACGGACCCCAAGATCCCTCTATACATCAATGCTGTTGCTTTTAACATATTTTCCCCTGACATTCAACCTCCCAAAGTGCAACACTTAACACTTGTTCGGGCTAATCTCCACCTGCCACTACCCCCCTCCATTTTCTATTGCTGATCTGTATCAAACTGTGCACTTTGACAGCTCCACTGTCCCCAACTCCACCAATATTGATGTAGATTGCAAACCTGCGAACCAACCCATCCACATGTACGTCCAACCCATTTGCAGACATAAATGGAGAAATATATAGAGTTTAAATAATAAGTGTAGAGAAGGATGTTTACTAAAGGGGCTGTCCCACTGCGGCGACCTAATCTGCGAGTTTAGAAGCGTTTGCCCTCGACTCAAACTCACAGCATGGTCGACACGAGGTCCTATGAGCTCGCTGGAACTCTCCTTCATGCTCGAGGGAAGTTCCCGAATACTCGCGGCCTCAGCTAGGTCGCGGAAAATTTTTCAGCAGGTTGAAATTTTTTCCGCGAGTAATATTTGGTCGGCATGGGTCTTTTCAACTCGTAGTGCTGTGGAGTGGGGTCGCTATTTAGTTATAGGCAATCGAGGGCAGCCGTTGGCAATCACCTTCCCCGACTGGTCATTATTATTGGCTCATTGGAGTTTCAAGACCAAGGAAGACCTACCGGTAGGTAAAGTGCCCGCTAAACTTTATTATACTTCTTAAAAGTGTCTCCACTCCTTCTCTCCACTTCTCTCCCCTTCTCCTCTCCCCTTCTCCTCTCCCCTTCTCTCCCCACCCACCGCCCCCCCCCCCCCCCCCCGTGCTCTCTAAAGGACTTACCGTTACTGTGCAGCCGTTTTACCTTCATCTTCATCGCACAGACAGCGCTCCTCCATTTTCACTGGCCCCCGCCGTTGCAATGTGTGTGTGTGTCCGGACGGTCGATCTTGCTCGAGGCTTTCCAGGCGAGTGCCCTCAAGCTGGAAGGTCTTGTTAACATGCCGATTAGGTCGCTCAAGTGCAACAGGCCCTTAAAACCTTTCAATGTAACGTACAGAATAAGTCATTTAAAATATGATATAAAAGATCTAAAATGGAAATAGACCCATAGCTTCTTGAGAGACAGGATGGTTGAGGGGTATATGGGGAGGATGGATCAGTAGGATTGATCAGACAAACAAATCATTTATCGGTCCCTTCCTCTTGGCTCCCTGGTTATTAGGTTTTTGTTGTTACATTGACGAGACACAAAAAGCTGGAATAACTCAGTGGGACAGGCAGCATCTCCGGAGAGAAGGAATGAGTGATATTTCAGGTCGAGACCCTTCTTCAGATTGGTTAGGGATAAAGGAAACAAGAGATATAGACGATGATGTGGAGAGATAAAGAACAATGAATAAAAGATATGTGTCTTTTTACAATACTGCACACAATAATGTGACAAGAGGGGTCAAATTTCAAATTCCTTCAAAAAAGTTGACAAGCGATTTATTAGGTTCATGACTAACATAGTATCAACAAAAAATATAAGAAAAGATAGCATATTGATGGCAAGTTTTCGAAAATGGCATCAGAAAACACAAATACATTTTAAATAACGGTTGTCGCGTGGTGTCGACCAGTTACCTGGTTGGCACAGCAAGTGCACGTATTTCTTATTCCTTTCTATGTTGATGAATACCACATGGACCAATAAAATTGCAAAACCGTTTCCACTTCATTCACCTGATCATGTAGTAGAATACTGCATCCATCTGAGTGGACACCACAACACGCGCTACACATCTTACACACAAACGTACGTTGTGGTGGACACTCAAAGGTTTGGTGTCCGAGAAAACAAACGTAACATTTTCACCAATATCAATAGCTGATGATTCATCAGAAGGTTTAGAAACATAGAAAATAGGTGCAGGAGGAGGCCATTCAGCTCTTCGAGCAAGCACCGCCGTTCATTGTGATCATGGCTTAACTTCCCCAATCAATAACCCGTGCCTGCCTTCTCCCCATATCCCTTGATACCACTAGCCCCTGGAGCTCCATCAAACTCTCTCTTGAATCCATTCAGTGACTTCGCCTCCACTGCCTTCTGTGGCAGGGAATTCCACAAATTCACAACTCTCTGGGTGAAAATGTTTTTTCTCACCTCAGTCTTAAATGGCTTCCCCTTTATTCTAAGTGTGGCCCCTGGTTTTGGGCCCGCCCAACATTGGGAACATTTTTCCTGAATCTAGCTTGTGCAGTCCTTTTATCACTTTATATGTTTTTATAAGATGCCCCCTCATCTTTCTAAACTCCAATGAATACAAGTCTAGTCTTTTCAATCTTTCCTCATATGAGAGTCCCACCATCTCAGGGATCAATCTCGTGAACCTATGCTGCACTGCCTCAATCACAAGGATGTCCTTCCTCAAATTAGGAGACCAAAACTGGACACAATACTCCAGATGTGGTCTCACCAGAGCCCTATACAACTGCAGAAGAACCTCTTTACTCCTATACTGAAATCCTCTTGTTATGAAGGCCAACATTCCATTAGCTTTCTTCACTGCCTGCTGTACCTGCACTCCAACTTTCAGTGATTGGTGTACAAGGACGCCCAGGTCTCGCTGCACCTTCCCTTTGCTTAACCTGACCCCATTGAGATAATAATCTGCCCCCTTGTTTTTCCGCCAAAGTGGATAAAGTCACATTTATCTATATTATACTGCATCTGCCACGCATCTGCCCCATCAAGGTTTGATTTGGGATGATTTTTTAGTAAGTAAAATGTCTTCCGGAAGTTGACACGAAGGAATGAAGTTAACGACTTGGTCTGTATGAAAGGTAAACAAGAGACAGTGTGTTGCCAAGTTGAAGATTGACTCAGTTTATTAGTTTTGATGAACAACATATGTCCAAAATTTTTTTTACATTGATTTTAAAAAGTCGGAAAATATATTGTAAATGGTTGTTGCGTTTTTTGACACCACGATGTCTTTGATATATTAAATTGGAAAATAAGAAAAAATAGTTAACTCGTCCAAAAATCGCTACTATCATAGGATACCTCGTTGGGTTTTTGAAAAGCATTAGAGGTTTGGAGCCTCCGTGGTTTAACTTCCGGAGATACCGACCCCGATAACGGTCTTTGTGACAATGGACACCAATCACAACGACCGTTATGGGATCTTTGCCAGGCGGAATACCAGACGTTACTGTATTTTTCTCATGGTATTGATGATGATATTTCCCCAGATCATTATCAAAACGTATATGTATGAGGGGCCAGATTAAGTATATTAATGAATTCAATATTTATGACTAAATATGGCAGAGTTTTTAATGTCACATTTTTGGTGTCCAAAATGGTGGTAAAATGATGACATTTGTGTGTTATGAAAAAAGTTTTTGTCTTTTGGTCTCGAAGTTATCTAATTTATATCTGTTATTTGTACGGTTTCACATGATGGGTAGATTTTTGTTAAGAACAGTGTATTGGTGTAAACACATGAATAATAATTTAATTCCTCAAAATTTCCCCAGTATCGTAAAAAGAATTGAATGCAAAAAAGGAAACAGGTCATTGTTAGCTGTTTGTGGGGTGAAAATGCGAAGCTAGCGCGACTTGGATGGGGGAGAGGTAGAGAGAGAGGGAATAGTCTGTCTATCTTCGGCTTAAACCAGCATCTGCTGTTCCTTCCTGCACATTTTGTGTTTACATTTATCTGTTGATTTTCTTTCCCTTTATCTGCTTCTTCTACAGCTGGAGGAGTTTGTGAAGTTCGCAGAGGTCTTCCCGTTGAGGAAGTTGGGGGTGGATGTCGACCCTCTGGTTTTCATGACAATCGTGGGCTGGTGCGAATTGATCGGAGGCTTGCTGCTGGCATTGGGGCCCAGAATCTTGCAGAAAATCAGTAACGTTGTCCTCTCAGTCATTATGATGGGTAAGGAATGATGTAAATCGCACTGCAGTCAGACAAGCCACGTGGGCAGCTTGGTCTACTGTGAGCAACTTTTAGATGGGTGATTTGTGACGGAGACATGAGGAACTGTAGATGCTTGTTTACCGATAAAACACAAAGTGCTGGAGTAACCCAGCGGGTCAGGCAGCATCTTGAGTATGTGGATAAATGACGTTTTGGGTCAGGGACCCTTTCTCAGACTCATTTGTGATATTCAAGCAAAACCTTCAGGTGCACTAAAGACTTGGGGCTGCAGACAAGAGATCCCAGAATGAGAAATAAACTCAGGATACAATGGACAAAGGGGCATCTTGTTCTAAGGTGCACAGTAGATGGATATTAAACCCTACCGATAAATGAGCTTCACAAAGCAATAGGAGATTCCAACATGCGATCAACAAACGGAGGACTGATGTCAGCATCAGTTTCCATGCAATGGGTATTTGACAGGTGGAATAGAACCACAGAGGGTACAAGAGGAGTGGGCAACCTTGTTCTGCATAGGGGCCAGGATGCATGTCTGTGAGCGGATAGCGGGCCACATCTATCGCGTGTACACATGGATCCCGCCCCGGATGGCCGGCATCAAATCATGTGTACACATAGATCCTGCCCCATCGAGCACACCACCTGGAGCGCTGGCCCCTAGTTAAGGGCGCTCACGAACATGGTGCACCTACGGCCCATTGCCTTGGCTTTGTCCTGAAGGTGGTGGCTCTAATAATCACACTCACACATCCCCGGCCTATTGACAACCCCGATCCTGACAGTGAAGCCCAGACGTAGAAGGTGCGCGGCCATGCTGGCGGCTTTGCGTTATAGCCAGAGCTCGGCGTTCGCCGGGAGGTACCGGAGATGACGGTAGTCTGCGGGCCGGATGAAAAAATCTGCCTGCGTGCTGGATGATTCGGGTTACAGGCCGCAGGTTGCCGCCCCCTGCTGTACATACTGTATAATACAAGATAGGCACAAAACTCAGCGGGTCAGGCAGCATCTATGGAGAAAATGGTTAGGTGACTTTTCAGATCCGGACCCTTCTTCAGTCCTCAGTCTGAAGAATTGTCTTGACCCGAAAGGTCACATCCTTTTTCTCCAGAGATGCTGCCTGACCTGCTGAGTTACTCCAATACTTTGTGTCTGTCTCTGGTACAAACCAGCATCTGCAGATCTTTGTTTGTACTTATAATATAAAGGTCTTGTTCATCACCATTCTTCGTGAAAAACACATCTGCAAATGGTGTAGGAAGTAGCAAAGCCACAGAAGGATGTTCATGTCACTCGCTGAATGCTCCTGCTAGTGACATGTGCTATTCATTGCCATCTGATTTGTGTCAGGTAGCTTGTGCCGTGAACTTGGCTGAAACTTGTGATGCTCTCAACCACTAAAGGAGTTGGGGTGTGGAGGGGACTTTTCATTCCTGAAGTCTGGAATTAATTTGACCTAATATTCCAGTGATTAGAAAACCAGTTCCTGTAAACATCACCTCTTCTGTCCATTTTGTGTCGCACTTAAAGATTTAATGTTTCAAACTTTGTGTTAACTCAGGGCTTCTTCTGTATCCTAATCCTTGCAATGCATCACTTTGAGACGAGCTGAGAGTGGTGCAGCAGGTAGTGCCAGTGCCACTGCCTGCTACCCTCAGGTTAAGTTAGGGCACCAGTCTTGTCTGGGTTGAGTTTGCACATACTCTCCATAATTGGCCACCGTGGCGCACCGGTAGAGCTGCTGCCTTACAGCGCTTGAAGCGCCAGAGACCCAGGTTCGATCCCGTCTATGGGTGCTGTCTGTACGGAGCTTGTACGTTCGCCCTGTGACCACCTGGGTTTTCTTCGGTTTCCTCCCACACCCCAAAGATCAACAGGTTTGTAGGTTAATTGGCTTGGTGTGTGTGTAAATTGTCCCTAGTGTATGTAGGGTAGCGTTAATGTGTGGGGATCGCTAGTCGGTGCGGACACGGTGGGCCGCAGGGTCTGTTTCCGCGCTGTATCTTTAAACTAATCTAAAATTGCATATGTTTGCTGTGGCTGCCGTGGTTTCATCACACATCCTAAAGACAGGTTTGTTGTTTAAGTGATGACTGCAAATTGCCTTTTGTGTGGGGTTCAGGCTGTAGGAGACTGAAGGACGTATGAGGGAGGATTGCCAGGATATGAGGGTTACCAGGAAATACATCTGGAACTGTGAACCAGCAGAGATGAGACACCTTTTTAAGAACATATGAAAAATGTAAATATGAAATGTCAAGTGTCCATGTTTCCATTACTGATAAGCCATTTATTTGAAGCCAAGGCCAGTATCTGAATATCCAGAGCTTTGAACCCTACTATGGGGAGTGTTATGCTCTGGGGCTGCCAGAACACTGTTTTTATGCAAGAGCCAAGACAAGGAGTGCCACTGGAGGAACTCAGTGGGTCAGCAGGCATCATGGACAGTCGATGATTTGGGTTGGGACCCTTCACCTCGACTGAATGATGAGAGGTCTGGCCTGAAAGGTAAATTATTCATTCCCCTCAGTTGCAAAACCTGACATCAGAGAACGTGCAAACATCCCACCACAGATTGGGAGGGAGTAGTGAGAACCTGGGGTCGAGGAGAACCGCCAATCAGGGGGAATTGTTGTGGCCAGAACAAAGTGGCCTTGCACACCCCAGTCTACCTCTCTCTGCCTCACACATCTTTCATTTCCTTTCACAGCATCTTCTGTTTGACAGAAAATTGTTAAGATGTAAAGTGTAGGAAGGAATTGGTTGATGCTGATTTACACCGAAGATAGACACAAAATGCAGGAGTAAGTCAGCGGGACCGGCAGCATCTTTGGAGGGTAAAAATGGGCAAAATTTTCGGGTCGAGACACTTCTTCAGATCTAAAGTTGTTGCGTTATCTTAGAAACCTAAGATAAAATTGTGGGGTTCTAACCCCTGAAAAAAGAGTGGACTCGCGTTTAAAAATCAAAGCCAGAAGCAGGGAACCAGATGCTCGTTTACAGGAAGAGGCTCAAGATGCTTGTTGTGTATTTAGATGCTTGGAACAGACTTAAATACAATATACAATACAATATTTTATTCCATGTCATTTGAACCTCAGTGAGGCTCAAACGAAACTCTGTTTCCACAGCCATACAAACAAAGACAATTCCTACAAAACATACAAACAATTCAATTTACACAAACATCCATCACAGTGAATCTCCTCCTCACTGTGATGGAAGGCAATGTTTTTTTCTCTCCCCTGCACCATTTCTCTCTCGATGTTGAAGCCCCAGGCGGGTGATGGTAAGTGCCACGGCCATTTAAGGCCGCGCCGGGCGATGTACGGCCTCGCTCCAGGCCCAAAAGTCACATGTTGGAGCCCCCGGCGGGCGCTGGAATGTCCCGCAGCCATTAAAGCCGCGCCGGGCGATGTTCTGCCCCGCTCCGGGTCATTCCAACCCCGCAACACGGGCTGGAGAAGTTGCGTTGAGGGAGCTCCGAAAAGCGGTCTCCCACCCGGACCCGCGAGCTCCCGATGTTCCGTCCACCGGTCTGCAGCTGGAGCTTACGAGCCCCGGATTCGGGCCGCAGCAGCGAACCGCCACCGCTCCCCACGCTCCAAGGCCAGCCAGCCCCGCTCCGCAGGCTCCGCGACTGGAGCCCCAGGTTGTTCCGGTGGGAGGCCTCTCCACGGTACTAGGCCCCAACGACAACGGAGGCCCGACAGGGAAAAGGTCGGGTCTCCGTACAGGGAAGAGATTTTTTTAAGTTTCCGCCCCCCACATATACACCATTAAAAACAGTATTTAAAAACACGAACAACTACATTTAACTAGACAAAAAATTTTAAAAAGACAGACAGGCTGTAGGGGTCGCTGCAACCTGAGTCGCGCCGCCTCAAAAATAAGGCTCGGTCACGGGAGTAAACTAAGCAGCTTCTTTATTCCAGGACGCCACCTTGAGTCTTCCCGTGCACATGCGTACTTGCACAATACAGCACATATACTAATTATATATGCTAATTATATCACATACCTAACACTCCTCCCCCTTTAACTTGGAGGCACGTAACACCATTTCTATTACATACCTAACACTGATGGAGTCACTCAGTTAGCCAGGCAGCATCCTTGGTGAACATGGATAGGTGATGTTTTAGGTCGGGACCCTTCCTCAGTCCCTACCCGATGCTGCCTGATCCGCTGATTCCAGTACTTTGTGCCTAAAACACAAGGTTGTCTTTCTCCCTTATTCCAAAATCAACCACCAGATGGCTCCAGAAGCAAAAGTAAACACAGAATGAAATGAAGACGAAAGGGTTTTGAGAAAATTCAATTGAAATCTAAAAAATATAAAACATGTTAAAATGCAAGCTGAACAGCGGGGAGTGAAATCATCAAATATTTGTTCTTTTTTTAAGTGAATTCCTTTTAATGTTTGGATGGAAAATTCAGCAACAGCTGATTAATTCAGGACAATGATTATATCTGAAGTAGGGTTTCGGCCCGAAATGTTGCCTATTTCCTTCGCTCCTCAGATGCTGCTGCACCCGCTGAGTTTCTCCAGCATTTTCGTCTACATTCGATTTTCCAGCATCTGCAGTTCCTTCTTAAACACTGATTATATTAGTCGCTGGAGAGAGAATTCTACCAGGCAGGGTTCTTTGTCTCACCCAAGTCATTGTGTCTTGATCGTATGACACATATTCTATGCTAGAGCTGCCACCTCACAGCACCAGAGACCTGGGTTCGATCCTGACCTCAGGTGTTGTCTCTGTGGAGTTGGCATGTTCTATGTGTGACTGCGTGGGTTTCGTCCGGGTGCTCCGGATCCCTCCCAAGACGTGAGTTTGTACGTTAATTGCACTGTATAAATTGCCTCTGGTGCATGGGAAATGGACTTGTAAGTGAGATGACAGAACTGGCGTGAACGGGTCAGCGTGGAAAGGCCTGTTTCTGTGCTGTATCTTTCAATCAATCTCTCTCCTCATCTGGTTCCTCCTGCTGCCCTCCAGCACCTGCCTCTCCCCTCCCTCACCTTTTAATTCTGGCTATCTCTGCTCTGCCATCTTGCCCGATGTAGGGTCTCAACCTAAAACATTGCCCATCCCTTTCCCCCTCAAACAGTTCCTGCTTAGCCCGCAGAGTTACTCCAGATTCCAGCAGCTGCAGTTTCTTGTGTCTCTGGGATTCTCAGATCCTGGCCATCACTCGGCCTGTTTAGTTTAGGGATAGTTTAGGGATAAACTTCAGTTTAGTTTAGGGATACAGCACGGAAACAGGCCCTTCGGCCCACCGAGTCCGCACTGACCAGCGTTCCCCGCACATTAACACAAGCCTACGCACATTACGGACAATTTACACTTATACAAAGTGTACAAACCCAAGCCAGTTAACATACAAACCTGTACGTCTTTGGAGTGTGGGAGGAAACCGAGGATTTAGAAGAAATCCCATATGGTCATGCGGCGAACATACAAGCTCCGTACAGACAACACCCGTAGTCGGGATCGAACCCGGGTCTCTGGCACTGCAAGCGCTGTTGGGCAGCAACTCTGCCGCTGCGCCACCGTGCTGCTGTTGACTAGACAAGGAGGAGATGAATATAGCTTTCATACGTCACAGGGGTAGTTGGATATTCGGCCCATCGAGCCTACTCCACCATCCAATCACGGCGGATCCATCTTTCTCTCTCATCCCCTTAAGTGGAGCACGTTCTTTACCATCCTAATACAGCAGCAAGCACTGCCTATCGAGAGTCACAGTTGTCAAAGGAGCCATGCAGCATGGGAACAGTGTATTAGACCAACTGTGTCCATGCCAAATATCAAACACTCATTTTGCACTTTTCCCAGTCTCCTCGCATCCTGAAGGAGCAAAACCCAAAACATTGCCTGTCCATTGGCCCTAGAGACGATGCCTGACCCGCTGAATCACTTTGTGTTTTACTGAAGGTTCCAGCATCTAAATAGGAAGGAACTGCAGATGCTGGTTTAAACAGAAGATGGACATAAAAAGCTGGACATAAGATGGACATAAAAATTCAGTGGGACAGGCAGCAACTGGAGAGAGAAGGAATGGGTGACGTTTCGGGTCAAGACCCTTCTTCAGATTCTATCTGAAACTCCAGCATCTGTAGTTCCTTTTGTCTCCTCACACTCTCATCAGCTCCTCTCAAATTCTACCACTCATCTACACCCAAGGGGTAATTTTACAGCGAGCAAATAGCCCACCAACACTCAAGCCTGTGAGATGTGAGAGGACACCAGAGCAATCGGGGCAACCCACACAATCGAAGAGAGAACATGCAAACTCCAAACAGTAAGCACCAGAGTTCAGGATTGAACCTGGGTGTGCGGAGCTGAGAGACAGCAGTTATAATATATTATATTATAATATATATAATATTATATTATATGCAGTTACTGCATCACTCTGCTGCCCACGGCTGTGCCTACTGTCCGTGGTCTGTGGAGTGTGCATTGTTAAAGAAAACTTAAAAACTCCACAAAGATAGGGAGAGACAATCGAGACTTTATTTAAGAGCGTCAAATACAGTGATACAATCTCGGAGATCGCTCAACGAACAAAGATTCATCTTTACAGAATTTTCCTTTGATGTTTTGTTTATTGCAGAAGGCACTTTCGAACTTTTCCTTCTTCCAAATGGCCTTATAACAAATATACATCATGCACCTCCGAAAGGCACTGCTGAGTAAACACAGCCCAATTCCACACAATTACAGATAAACAAATGACCAGTTACCCGTTCGATTTTATTTTATTGTTTTACAATTGCCATTTGTCCTTTGACACAGAGATCAGAATCTGACTAAAGTGGACTGCAGCAAGTGCCATTTACGCATTAAGCGAATTTACGCATTACGCATTTACTCGAAACGTCACCTATTCCTTCGCTCAATAGATGCTGCCTCACCCGCTGAGTTTCTCCAGCATTTTTGTCTACCTGCTATTTACGCATGCTCAGTTTCAACCTTCTTTAAATCACAGAATTATTATAACACAAGATGAGGACTTTTAAGCATTTTTAAACACTGTACCTATCCCTATCCCTTGGAGTTTTCTTGAAGCTTTGCAATTTATGGTTGACATGGTTCAGTGTGTGACAGTGATGTGCCTAATGGGTTTCAGTTGAACCACAGGATCACCGTTTACCCACTTATCTGTGCGGTGCTTGCTGCGAGCAATGGTGTGAGCAGCTAGAGTTGCTGTTTGCAACAGTACGCCACGAGTTGAATACTGAAAGTTCAGATCGCCACCCACGCACACTCAGTACAACACTCAAACAACAGTGCCCCGTCATTGACCCAGCGCAACAACATTGTCCTTCGGAAGAAATGATTGTGTACATTTTTAGACGCCTGAGCATCCAGCTCAGTTGACCCAGCCTGCACTGTCATGTCTGCTGTGGAAAACAGCCTGTCTGTCAGGGGACAGAGACTGCAGCGGTGCACGGCTGCCTCTGTTTTGCTTGGCAGTTCTCTTTTCCTTGCTGCAATGTCAAACCCTCCTCACCAGCACCTCGAGTTGAGGTCCCGCTCCTGAGCATTGAAACCTTGGCTGATATTCCGGAGACGGTGCGTGGGAGGGATGTATTGTGAACGGTGCCATCTCTCAGATGAAGCATTCAGCCAGGGGTTCACGTGCACTTTCAGATGCCTGTCCCATGCTCGTGGGACAGGACTTGAGGGTGCACATAACCAGAAGGCATAGTATTTAAGAAAAGCAAACTGGAGATTTAGTGGGAATTTGAGGATTAATTTGTTTGTGTTGCCATTCTTTATAGGCCGGCCTGTTTTTGTTTTATTAGATTCACTGAAATAAAACTAAACTTTGTTGATCTAGTCAGTTTTAGTCAGATGAATCATGACTTGATACAAATACCTTTCCTTTCATTCATAATGTCCACATTTTCTCTTTGTGCCTCATACTATTTTTTGTATTTTTGTATTTGCACTTTATTGCACTTTTACACAAAAACCAAACATCGGAATGATAAAAGTTATTTTCGTTTATATTTGTAAATAGCTTTGGAGTGACTTGGCTCATGAACTCACAGCCACCACAATAGGCCAATGGAGTAAAAATAGCTTGAAAATTGATTGAAAATCCTTGAGAAAAGTGCAGAAATCGTGTTTGTTCTGCCTCATACACCATGTAATTGCTTGATACTAAAATCACTGCAAACAGATAATGTACAGTAAGAGCATCACAGACAGCTTTTCATGTATTCTTGTTATCAGTGCACAACGCAATATTTTCTCAGAGTACTGGAATTTCTATGGATACGGGAGTATGAATAGTACTGAATTCTTAAAAAAGGACACTGGTCAGGCATAATTGGCAGGCAAAGCTTGTTTTATGTTCATACAGATGAACAGTTTGTACATAGCACCTTACCCTGCTTGCACATTGTTTAATTGGCTGTGAGAATCTGAATAAAATTTATGTTCATTGCATGTACCAAGATGCAGTGAAAAACATTGTTCTGCATGCTATCCAAACAGATCAGAAACACCTACATAGATAGAATCAGTTCAAAGTACAATAGAGCAAAGGGGAAGATACAAAGTGCAGAACATAGTTCTCAGCATTGTCTCGACCCGAAACGTCGCCTATCTCCTTTGCTCCTTAGATGCTGCTGCACCCGCTGAGTTTCTCCAGCTTTTTGTATACCCTTGCAATGCATCAATTCTTTAGACAAAGTCCAACATCTCCAATGGGGTAAGGGTGAATTGAACAGTACCCTAGCTTATGGAAGGACTGTTCAGAAGCCTGATATTGGAAGGGAACAAGCTGTTCCTGAGTCTGACAGTGAGACTTTCATGCTTCTGTACCTCCTACCGAACAGGAGCAGGGAGAAGAAGGAATGGCTGGGGTGGGACAGGTCTTTGATTATATTGGCTGCTTTTCCAATGGAGTCAATGGTGGGAAGTCTGGCCTGTGTGAAGGACTGTAGGAAGCGACACCTGCAACTCTCTGCAATATCTTGTGGTCGTGGGCTGAGTTGTTCCCAAACCAAACAATGACACAACTGACAGTACGCTTTCTCTGGTGCATCTGGAGATGTTTGAAAGCGTAAATGTAAGTGCGGTGCTGTTTGTTTCCGCATTTTGCTTCTCTCCAAACCATGTTTCTGCGAAAGTGGTTCTCTCTTTCAAATTGAACAGTGAATCAGCTGCTTTCTCATGTGAAATACAGACTGGACATGCCTCTGTGTAATTCCGAGGACCCTGCCGATATCTCAACTGCACACCTGTAGGCATTTTTGGGAAGTTTGGGAATATGTGTTTGTACATGCTTCTCTCAGGGTGCCGAGGAGGGAACGTGCTTGGACAACTACCCTCATTTCTAAGGTAAATATGAGCCAAGGTTTTCCACACAGCTGGACAGCTGGGCCTGTTTATCAAGGCATGTGCTTGCTGTTGCCATTCTGATGGAGTGATCTTTCAGCCAGATGAGATTTTGCTTTGACTTTTCTGCTGCTGACCCACACAACTGATCGGTGTCACCAATTCCAACAGATACATTTCACCACAGTTCTGGCTTGAGCCTGACTTGAGGAAGATGTGCACTGCAAGTTCCCGCCGTTGAACCAGGAGCCCTCCGGGAAAGCCACCGAGCCCAGCTCCTTCACGTACTCGAGAACTGGAGAGTAGGTGGAGGGAGCCGGCGATGGTGGCGCACACCGGAACAAGGGGCCGGTGAGAGAACCGGGGTCTTCCATGCCTTCAAGGTCAGCTGCAGGAGCCCCTCCCGGGGCAAGAAGGCTGAAGGTAGCCGGGCGAGGAGAGGGACGATGGTTCGCAGGATAATCCGGGCGGAGGCGACGGCTGCAATGGGCCTTTATGACCAGCTGCAGCTGGGACTTTGAAAATGGCGGCAAAACTTGGACAACTCTTGCATAGAGTCAACTCTATGCAAGTTGACTTGACAAGACACGGTGGGCTGGTTCTTTACTTCAGTACTTAATCGGCAATAATCTTACTGAACTGTATCCAAAAAATGTATTTCACTGCACCTTGGTGCATGTGATAATAAAAAACCATTGTGCATAACATCTCAAAATGTGTAGGAAAGAACTGCAGATGCTGGTTTAAATCGAAGATAGACACAATATGCTAGAGTAACTCAGAGGGACTGGCAACATCTCTGGAGAGAAGGAAGGGGTGACGTTTCGGGTCGTGACCCTTCAGCATCTCATCAGGTCCAAGCTATGTTTACCTGTAAACAGTATTGACATACACAGAAAGTGGTCGTAGGTCGGTAACTAGCCCAAGAAAATAAATGCAAACATGACATCATTTTATCATGTGATCATTTTCCACTCGTAGCTACTCGTAGTTGGTCTTAGGTATGGAAGACTGAGGTCTAGGGGGGTCGTAGGAGGTCGTAGACATAGTCGTATGAGGTCTTTTACTTCGGCGAGTCAACACGACCGTGACATTTTTTTCAACTTGTCTAGGTTCTTCTAAACTTGTGGATTTGGTCGTCCAAGTGGGACAGCCCCTTTATTCAGGTTAATCTAGTTTTTAAAGGAGGGGGGGGAAGCTTTGTTCTGATGACGATGAGAAACTAATGATTTCAGGAGGGGAAAGCTGCCATGGAGTCATCTAGTTATTCAGCAAGTAAACGGACCCATTGCTCCAATGTACCATGTTGACTGTTGTCCACCGGAGCTCGTTCCAAATGCCTGCATTTGCCCATATCGCTTCACATTTTCTATCTATGTACCGGTCCAAACATCTTTTGAACATGGTAATTGTACCCACCTCTGCCACTTCTGCTGGCACCTCGTTCCACATGCACACCACCCTCTGTGCAGGAAATGTTGACTTTCAGGTCTCTGTGAATGTTCCCCCTCTCACCTTCAATCGCCGCCCTCTCGTTTTAGACTGCCTTACCCTGATAAAAGACTGAGACCGTTCACCTGATCTATGCCCTTCATTGTGTCTTGGGTCATTTCAACCTGATGCTTATCACTCTGAATAAAATTTATGATTGTGGTTTTATTTATTGTGTAAAGGATTTTGCTGTTTACTGCGCTAATTCCGAGCACTCTTGTAACATGCTGGTGCAATAGATTTTGTATCTGAAAAGTACCAGAAATTTACAACATGTATGCTGGCGTGTGGTTTGATTGGTGAAACGTTCTGCAAGTTTCTAACCAGTTCTCATCACTTTGAAAGTCGACGGAAAGTACGCGAGGAATGCAGCTTTCAACAAGTACTTAGCTCAACTAACCACTAATCTTAACAAGACTAGCACTTTCTGGAGAATCTTCTGTCTGTGCACACTGACGCACAAACAGTACTGCATTCATTCAGGGAAAAGATGGAGATGTTATTTCTCGAGAATTCCACCACCATGCCTTTGCCTAGTTTCAGTAGAACACCACCTCATATTTTGCCTGGGCAGCTTACACCCCAACGGTATGAATATTGACTTCTCTAACCTCAAGTAACCTCCACTTGCTTTCCCTCTCTCCCCACCCCTTCCCCCTCTCAGTTCCCCGACCAGTCGGACTGTCCCCCTAATTACATTTTATCTCTGTTTACTTTGTTGTCACCTTCTCCTAGCTCACAATGGTCTATTCTACATTCTCCTTGGCCCACATCTCTTTTGATGTCTCGTTTTTCACACCTTACACTTCCTTATCTCTGTATCTCCCTTTCCCCTCACTCTAAGTCTGAAGAAGCGTCTCGACCCGAAATGTCACCCATTCCTTCTTTCCAGAGATGCTGCCTGTCCCGCTGAGTTACTCCAGCATTTTGTGTCTGTCTTCAGTTAAGATTTGTTTACTGTCAGGCGTACCGAGGTACAGTGACAAGCTTTTGTTGCGTAAGACCCAGCCAGCGGAAAGACAATAAATGATTACAACCTCAGGCTGTTGGTGAGTATTTGGTGAAAAGGAGACTAATGCTAATCTTCCTGTTGACATTTTTTATTCTCTGCAATGAAAACTCAGACTACTTGGTTATAATTCCTTCCTCTCTAGTCCACCCACACAAAAACATGATCTAATAATACCGTGGCGACCACCCTCCTCCGGCAGAGTTTAACCACGCATTGTGCTATTCTAAGTTGTATTCCTTCAGCACGAATATTCACTTCTGGATTTAAAAAGATAGGAGTAAAATACTTGGTTTAAGTGAATGGGCAAAGGTCTGGCAAATTAAACATATTGTGGGAAATGTGGAATTGTTCACCGGGGGGAGGGGGGTGGGGGGGGGGGGTGGGTGGGAAGGAGTGTATGATCTAAATGGAGAGAGATTGTATGGGCCTGAGCTGCAAAGGGATTTAGGTGTCCAAGTGTACAATTCGTTCAAGGCCAGTGTATATGGAAGCAAGTAATTTAAAGTCAAACAGAACATAATAGTCTCTTGCTAGGAAGATTGAAAGTAAGATTCGGGGGATTATATTTCAATTATCTAGGGAGCTAAGGGCGATTACAGTGCTCAGATTTCCTCCCACTTCATAAAGACGTGGGTTGGCAGGTCAATTGTTTACTGTAAATTGCTTCCAAGATGTAGGTAAAGGATAGGATTTGATGCTGGGGGTGGGGGGGAGGGAGTGATGGACGGCTTGATGGGAATGTGGTGAGAATAAGATGGGATTGTGCAGGATTAGTGTAGATGGACAATATGCAGGGGCACTACCTGTGCTGCTTGACGTGATGAGGTTGGGTATAGTGTTGGTCTCCTTATTTGAGAAAGTTTGGTAATGTATGGAAGGCAGGTTGGGAGAGGTTTCCCAGACAGACCTGAAATGAATGAGCAGGTTGTTTTATGAAGAAAGCTGGATGAGCCATGCCCGTGTTGGAATTTAGAAGAATAAAAAGGGACTTGAACGGAACATGGAATATCCCGGATATGGGAATAGGGAGGGAGGGGGGAGGGGAGGGTAGTTGGACAGGGTGGATGTGGAGAAGATGTATCCTCGTGTGGGAGACAGAAATAGAGCGAATTTCTGTCCTGGGCCTCCTGCATTGTCAGTGAGGCCAAAGGCAAATTGGAGGAACAGAATCTCATATTTCGCTTGGGCAGCTTACAACCCAGTGGTATGATCTTTGATTTTTCTACCTTCAAATAACCCTTGCATTCCCTCCCTCTCTCCATCCCTCCCCCCACCCAAGTCGTACCACCTTAAACCATATAACCATATAAACCATATAACAATTACAGCACGGAAACAGGCCCTCTCGGCCCTTCCAGTCCGTGCCGACCATTCATTTTCCCCTAGTCCCATCTACCTGCACTCAGACCATACCCCTCCATTCCCTTCCCGTCCATATACCTATCCACTTTACTTTTAAATGTTAAAATCAATCCTGCCTCCACCACTTCTGCAGGAAGATCATTCCACACAGCCACCACTTTATGAGTAAAAAGAAGTTCCCCCTCATGTTACCCCTCATGTCTGTCCCTTAATTCTCATGTCATGCCCTCTTGTTTGAATCTTCCCTACCCTCAATGGGAAAAGCTTGAAAGACGTCTTGTTCAGTCTCATTGTATGTGCTCATTCTCACCTCGGCTACAGCTCGTTCTCACCTAGGTCTGTTTCCTTTATCTTCTTTGCAAATCTTTCATTCATTTGTTCTATATCTCTCTACATCATCGTCTATATCTCTCGTCTGCTTTTCCCCTGAATTTCAGCCTGGAGAAGGATCTCGACCTGAAACGTCACCTATTCCTTTCTCTCCTGTCTGACCTGCTGAGTTACTCCAGCCATTTGTTTAAACCAGCATCTGCAGTTCCTTCCTACACATATTGATTTTTTCTTTAATTGACTATTATAATTCTGATCTAGAGGAAAGAGATTTCATGCTTTAAAAGATGATTATTAGTTTAATTTAGAGATAGTTTCAGTGTTTGTTTTTAGCGGGCATAATAGGAGTTGATACCTTGCAGCGCCAGAGACCATGGTTCGATCCATACCACGCGTGCTATCTGTATAGAGTTTGCACGTTCTCCACGTGACTGTGTGTGTTTTTTCCGAGATTTTCGGTTTCCTCCCACACTCCAAAGACATACAGGTTTGTGCTGTAACTCCAAAAAAAATCATATTGTTTAAAATTTGAACAGGCAAGCCCAAATCTTTTTGGATGCATTGCAAGTACTGCCACTGACGTCTTCCATGCATTTTAGTATTCAATTTCTTGGCTAGATTCTGGAGGAGCATTGCAACTCGGACAACAGTGACTGATTTCTGTGTCTACTTGCAAGCATATGGATTTACTCCACAGAGTATTGCTGGTCTCACTGTTATTTTTAACCAAAAATTGTGACCAATAATATAATCTGTTTTCCATATTATAATAGAAATCTGTTGTGCATTCCCGAAAATAAAGTGGCAGTAAAGCACCTTGCACAACACCAGAATGGAACATTGAGAGTCACTGGCAATAAATCATGTTTAAAGTGTGGCTGCTGTTTAGTGGGCAGTAAGGGGCCAATTTTTGCTCAGTCAGCTCGCAATATTAGTGCGATGGCTGAGTGCTTTGATCTCTTTGATAGTGTTGGTTGAAGACCAATAGCTTGTTAATTGGTTGTATAGTTTTGATGGGCCATTATCACATAGATGGGTGATTTTCAATATATTGTTGCCTGATTAACTGTAGTTGCATAAAAGTATTTATTTATGAACAGTTACTTTATGAGCAGGTTATTGTTAACTATTCGCAACAAGTTTCTTTACTGCTTCATTGTATACATACAAGAATTTGATTGAAAATATGAAACTCTTACAATTATCTTTTAACATCAAATGGAATGGGTCAACGGCATGGTGGCGCAGCGGTAGAGTTACTGTCCTGCAGCGCTCACAGTGCCAGAGATCTAGGTTCGACCCCAACTACTGGTGCTGTCTGTAGGGAGTTTGTACATTCTCCCCGTGACCGTGTGGGTTTTCTCCAAGATTTTCAGTTTCTTCCCACACTCCAAAGATGTACAGGTTTGTAGGTTAATTGGCTTGGTATAAATGTAAATTGTTGTAAGTGTGTGTAGGATAGTGTAAACGTGCAGGGATCGCTGGTCGGTGTGGACTCGGTGAGCCGAAGGGTCTGTTTCCGCGATGTATCTCTAAACTAAAACTAAAAGTGGAATAGGTTGATTCTTGTTTGATTTAAGAAGTTGACATAGCATTTTAAGATGCTGTCTCAACTTCTCAGAATAGCAATTAATCCTTCAGTTGAACAAATGTTATTTAAAGTTTCACAATTAAGTTTAGTTTCAGTTTTAGAGATGCATTGTGGAATCAGGCCCTTCGGCCCACCCAGTCCACCCCAACCATCAATCGTCCATACACTAGTGCTATGTTATCTGACTTTCACATCCAACACACTAAAGGCAATTTATATAAGTAGTTAATCTATAAAACCTGCACATCTTTAGAATGTAGGAGACTTGTGCACCCGGAGTAAACCCACACAGTCACAGGGACACCGTACAAACCTCCACCTGCAGTCAGGATGGAACTGGGGAATCTGGTGTTGTGAGGCAGCAGCTCTACAGCTGCGCCACTGTGCTGCCAAGTCCCCAAGGTCCCACTGTCACATATGTTTGTTGACTCCACTTTGTCCTGCAAAGCTGTTCATCATCTGCCGACAGTTACCGGCTTTGTTTATGCTCACCATCTTACCATTTCAACTTTCATTTCATATTGATTATTTTTGTTCCGCACCTTGGTTTCCTTCACAAGATTTAGTTTACTTAAGTTTATTGTCACGTGTACCGAGGTACAGTGAAAAGCTTTTGTTTGTTGCGAACCAGTCAGCGGAAAGACTATAAAATCAAACCTTGCGCAGTGTGCGTACACACGATAAAGGGAATAATGGCACAGTGGCGTAACGGAGAGTTGCTGCCTTACAGTGCTTGCAGCGGCAGAGACCTGTGCATACACATATTCACCAGCATTTGTGTATTTACAGGGAAATAAAGTGAAGTTGTAAAATGGTTTGTGTGCACAATGTTACGTGATTCTTGGAGGGAAATTCCAAACCATTCCTATTTAATAGATGAAATAGTGGGACAGTATCTGCTTCAGAGCGTTGATTTTATTTTTCATCATTACGCAGGAGGAATGTGTCAAAATGACTCACATGCCGCTGCCTCTGTGAACAAGACAAGTTGATAGATTCTGATTTTTATCTACTTTCTGCAATTTGCTGTGGTTTTCAAATGTTTAAGAATATGAAATTCATTGTCAAATAGTAGCTGTTTCTGTTTAAACCACATTGAAATAAATTATTTGAATATATTCTAGTCCCTATTTGGATACATTGCTCAACCTTAAATGAGCTGCTCACAATGTCCATAGAGGCTAATTTTAATTCAGATGAAACCATTCCCTTTCAAATAATCAATATATCTTGCAACTGGAGTTCAGGATGTCCCCTGCCACTCCTTTCTCTCCCCTCTGCCATCAGGCAAGAGGTACAGAAGTGTGAAAATGCACAGCTCCAGTTTCAGGGACAGTTTCTTCCCAGCTGTTATCAGGCAACTGAACCTTCCTACCAACAACTAGAGAGAAGGTAGACAAAAATGCTGGAGAAACTCAGCGGGTGAGGCAGCATCTATGGAGCGATGGAAATAGGCAACGTTTCGGGCCGAAACCCTTCTTCAGACTTCTGAAGGAGGGTTTTGACCCGAAACGTTGCCTATTTCCTTAGCTCCATAGATGCTGCCTCACCCGCTGAGTTTCTCCAGCATTTTTGTCTACCTTCGATTTTCCAGCATTCCAGTTCCTTCTTAAACTAGAGAGCAGTTCTGAGCAACTATCTACCTCATTGATCTCACTTTATTAGACTTTATCCTACACTAAACATAATTCACGCTATTCCCTTTATCATGTATCTGTACACTGTAAATGGCTCGAGTGTAATCATGTATTGTCTTTCCGCCGACTGGTTAGCACACAACAAAAGCTTTTCACTGTATCTCGGTGCACACGACAATACACTAAACAGATTAGTAAGTGTGCCAGGGGTTGTGGGGCGAAGGCAGGAGAATCGGGTTGTGTAGATCAGCTATGAGTGAATGGCGGAGTAGACTTGATAGGCAAAATGGCTTAATTCTGCTCCAACAACTTATGAACTTAAACTGAATTAAATAAAATAAACACAATAGGGGCCCCAAACCCTATTCCCTCAAAATTTACGGGTGCCCCAATTCCCATATTTCCAATATACTTCCCTGGTACACTCGACTATTTGCTATTTACTGTGTGACATCTTAAATAAAGTGAATTAAAAGTATGCTTGTGTTTTAATGGGATTAATATCCAAATTTCCAGGAAACCTGCCTGACCAGCACCACCAAGTTCTCAAGAATGTTGTAGGAAGGAACTGCAGATGCTGGTTTAAACTGAAGGTAGACACAAAATGCTGGAGTAAGACTGAAGAAGTGTCTCGACCCAAAACATCACCCATTCCTTCTTCCCAGAGATGCTGCCCGAGTTACTCCAGCATTTTGTGTCTATCCCAAGAATGCTGAATGATTGTGGATATGTTTTGACAAAAATAGCATCAAGGGGAATGGGCAGAGAACAACATTGAGATTGATGTCAGTGATAGGACTGGATGTGAAGCAGGCTCACAGGACCGATTACTCACCCCAGTTTTAATGTTCCAATGATCTGACATCATCTCTGAAGCTGAGTGGTATATATTGCATTATTGCAGAAGCCTTTACCGTGGTCAGCTTATTGTAGTCAGGACTGTGTAACTGTATCACCATACATTTAATAGAGTTCAATTTTGTTCATCATGTCAAGTCTATTAGAACCTGTCTTTGGCATGAAAAATTATGTGGAAAGCTGAAAGGCTTATTACGCCCCCCCACCCCCCCCCCCCCCCCAGTATGAATCAGTACCCACATAAGAAAGAAATGAAAACTGCAAAATAAAAATGACGAATAACAAGTTGGATGTTGGAAATGTTCCTTGGGCTTTTCTTACAGTAATCTTTAGGAATAGTTTGTCCTTAAAGTCTGGGATTGTGATCAAGGGGAAAGCTATGAATGTTGTGCAGGAACGAGCTGCAGATGCTGATTTATAACCATATAACAATTACAGCACGGAAACAGGTCCTCTCGGCCCTTCCAGTCCGTGCCGACCATTTATTTTCCCCTAGTCCCATCTACCTGCACTCAGACCATACCCCTCCATTCCCTTCCCGTCCATATGCCTATCCACTTTACTTTTAAATGTTAAAATCGATCCTGCCTTCACCACTTCTGCTGGAAGCTCATTCCACACAGCCACTACTCTCTGAGTAAAGAAGTTCCCCCTCATGTTACCCCTAAACTTCTGTCCCTTAATTCTCATGTCATGGCCTCTTGTTTGAATCTTCCCTACCCTCAATGGGAAAAGCTTATCCACGTCAACTCTGTCTATCCCTTTCATCATTTTGGAGACCTCAATCAAATCCCCCTTAACCTTCTGTGCTCCAAAGAATAAAGACCTAACTTGTTCAACCTTTCTCTGTAACTTAGTTGCTGGAACCCAGTCAACATTCTAGCAAATCTCCTCTGTACTCTCTCTATTTTGTTGACATCCTTCCTACAATTAGGCGACCAAAATTGTACACCATACTCCGGAATTGGTCTTACCAATGCCTTGTACAATTTTAACATTACTTCCCTACTCCTATATTCAATGCTCTGATTTATAAAGGCCAGCACACCAAAAGCGTTCTTTACCACCCTATCTACATGCAATTCCACCTTCAGGGAACTATGCACAGTTATTCCTAGATCCCTCTGTTCCACAGCATTCCTCAATTCCCTACCATTTACCATGTATGTCCTATTTTGATTTCTCCTGCCAAGATGTAGCACCTCACACTTATCAGCATTAAACTCCATCTGCCATCTTTCAACCCACTTTTCCAAATGGCCCAAATCTCTCTGTAGATTTTGAAAATCTACTTCATTATCCACACCACCACCTATCTTAGTATCATCTGCATACTTACTTATCCAAATTTCCACCCCATCATCCAGATCAGTGATGTACATGACAAACAACAGTGGACCCAACACAGATCCCTGAGGCACCCCACTGGTCACCGGCTTCCAACCTGACAAACAGCCATCCACCATTACTCTCTGGCATCTCCCATTCAGCCACTGTTGAATCCATCTTGCTACTCCGCCATTAACACCCAAAGATTGAACCTTCTTAACCAACCTTCCGTGGGGAACCTTGTCAAAGGCCTTACTGAAAACCATATAGACAACATCCACTGCTTTACCCTCATCAATTTCCCTAGTAACCTCTTCAAAAAATTCAAGAAGGTTTGTCAAACATGACCTTCCAGGCACAAATCCATGTTGACTGTTCCTGATCAGACCCTGTTTATCCAGATGCTTATATATATTATCTCTAAGTATCCTTTCCATTAATTTGCCCACCACTGACGTCAAACTAACAGGTCTATAATTGCTAGGTTTATTCTTTGAACCCTTTTTAAACAATGGAACAACATGCGCAGTGCGCCAATCCTCCGGCACTATTCCCGTTTCTAATGACATTTAAACCGAAGATAGACACAAAAAGCTGGAGTAACTCTGCGGGGCAGGCAGCATCTCTGGAGAGAGGCAATTGGTGACATTTCTGGTCTGAAGAAGGGTCTCGACCCGACACGTCACCCATTCCTTGTCTCCAAAGATGCTGCCTGTCCCGCTGAGTTACTCCAGCTTTTTGTGCCTACGGTGAATTTTGTCGCACGGTAAATGGTAGTATATCTAATTGTTTTTGTTTGTGACTCTGCAGGTGAACTGTATTGTATCCTGGCGATAAAGTTGCCCCTGCACATGTGCATGCCTTTTGCTTGCTTCCTTGCTGTACTGATACTGCTGCTTTATGTCTGGGGAAGAGATAAAGAGAAAAATAAAAATTAGCCACCACTCTCCGAGAGCTCGGAACATAGAATGGTGATTTCAAAAACAAAAGTAGACAGTTACTATGTCCTACATGCCCACTGAAGGGAATGAATACAGTGGTTTGTGTAGGATGGAACAATAGATGCTGACCTGCTGAGTTCACATCAAACTACTGTATCAGAAGATAGACACAAAAGTGCTGGAGTAACTCAGCGGGTCAGGCAGCATCTCTGGAGGAAAGGAGACCGGTGACGTTGCGGGTTGGAAGAAGGGTTCCGACCCCAAAACATCACCCATCCTTATTCTCCAGAGATGCTGTCTGACCCGCTGAGTTACTCCAGCACTTTTGTGTCTATCTTCTGATACAGTAGTTTGATGTGAACTCAGCAGGTCAACTAGGGATAACCAGTTAGAAATGAGAGTATAACATTCAACTGTCGATGCCTTAAGGCTACAGTTTGACGAGCAAGATTAAAAACATCAATTAGAGGTAACTTAGGCCGAAGAATTATCCCGCTTCCAGTAGGTATAACGTTTATTTTTAATGAAGCACTTGGAAAATCATTTAATGTGAATTACTGTATCTAAATGCACTGATCTTTAATTTGAAAAAGAAAACCTGGAACAGCTAAAAGCTTTTCTAATTGACATAATATCCTTGGATTGTGTCCCAGTTAATTTTGTCAGTTAGGACTTAGTTGCTAGACTGTGAAACTGTGCTCCCCTTCCTGATCAATCATGTATCAGAGACTGGAGTGCAAGACCTAGTCTGATACATACAGAATTGAGGGGATGCTGCACTTCCAGCCGTGCCATTTTTCAATTCAGATGATAAACTGTGACCCTTCTCTACCTCACAGAAGATGCATCCGACTATTGGTGAGGTTGGAAGATTAATTGTGTCATAGAACATGGAACAGTACAGCACAGGAACAGGCCATTCAGCCCATAATGTGTTGTGCAGAGCATGATGTTATGTTAACCTGATCCCATCTGCCTGTACATGATCCATATCCCACCATCCCCTGCACTTGCATGTGCCTGTTTAAAAGACTCTTAAACACCACTATCGTATCTGCTTCCACCACCAGCCCTGACAATATGTTCCACTCCCTCACCACTCTCAGTGTAAAACAAAACATGCCCCACATATCTCCATTAACCTTTCCCCCTCACACCTTCTAGCTATGCTCTCTAGTGTTGGACATTTACACCTTGGGAAAAAGAGTCTGCCTGTTTACGCTGTCTCTGCTTCTCATAATTTTATATACTTCTATCAAGTATATAAAGTCTTCCTCTCTTGGACCCACAATACCTCAACTCTGATCAAGAAGGCTCACCAGCGTCTCTTCTTCCTGAGGAGACTGAAGAAGGTCCATCTGTCTCCTCAGATCCTGGTGAACTTCTACCGCTGCACCATCGAGAGCATCCTTACCAACTGCATCACAGTTTGGTATGGCAACTGCTCTGTCTCCGACCGGAAGGCATTGCAGAGGGTGGTGAAAATTGCCCAGCGCATCACCGGTTCCTCGCTCCCCTCCATTGAGTCTGTCCAAAGCAAGCGTTGTCTGCGGAGGGCGCTCAGCATCGCCAAGGACCTCTCTCACCCCAACCATGGACTGTTTACCCTGTTTACCCTACCATCCGGGAGGCGCTACAGGTCTTTCCGTTGCCGAACCAGCAGGTCCAGGAACAGCTTCTTTCCGGCGGCTGTCACGCTACTCAACAACGTACCTCGGTGACTGCCAATCACCCCCCCCCCCCCCCCCCCCGGACACTTATTATTATTTATTCAAATCATTTGCTGTGTCGCTCTTCCAGGGAGATGCTAAATGCATTTCGTTGTCTCTGTACTGTACACTGACAATGACAATTAAAATTGAATCTGAATCTGAATCTGAAGTCTCTCCTCAATCTCCGACGTTCCAGAGAAAACAATCCAAGTCTATCCAACCTTTCCCTGAAGCTGAAACCCATTAATCCAGGCAGCATTCTGGTAAACTTTGTTGACTTTGGATCCCGGCCATTATTTATCCTTCAGCCATTGTCAGTAAAATAGACTTTCTGGTCACCATCAGTTGATGGGAGATTCCTGCGTGCAAACTGTTTGCGCCAATTTCCAATATTGTTGCAATGTCTGAACTTCAAATCAGCTTCATGAGCTGCAAAAAGCTTTGGGTTAGTCTGAGCTTTAAACGGTGCTGTTTAAGTGTAACTGTCTTTGTGTTGAAATACAATTGCAGTGATTGAAGAATTGATTTTATGGCCCATCTGACAAGAGAGAGATGGTAGATTGCTCAAGGTTTAAACTGTTAATGGAGGAAAGTATATACTGTAGTTGAATGTTCTGTACTTTTTGAAATGTGTTCACTTGTACTGGAAGTTGAAAAAGAGAATGGAAATTGCGCTTAAATGAACGCTCCTCACTGTGCTATGGTGGAATTTATGATGGTGTTGATTCCAAAAGTTTTGCTGCAATGATGACAGTGTTAAAACTTTAATGTGTGTTTAAAGTTCATTATTCATGAATTTTCATTGTTTTACTGTGGTTCGTAACACTTTTATCCAATTTTGCATGACTTGCTATTTTCTGCTATCGGACTGAAAACTTGCTTAAAGTTTAAATACAGTAAACCCTCGTAATAATGGACCTCATAATTGCCGATTGCCCGCTATAACCGAGTAAGGGATCTACTCCAACCACCTTGCGGTCATTCCGTGAAACAACGAGTTGTTTTCAAATACAAAGTTCTCTTTACAACATTCATAGAGTTAAGTGTTGATCTAAGCGATTGTCAATCGCTTCTCAATTGCTTGTCAATTTCAGTGCCGTATCAATTTTAATTGCCTTCTAATGCTAGTGTAACTAGCAGCCTGCGTTCTTTAAGAGACAGTCTGGTAGAACTGAAATCCATTATTCGGAGGTCTGTAATAACCAAGGTTTACCGTATTCCCAATTAAAAAGAAAGCAACACTTCTATATCAATGTTTGTGCATTTTACTGAGCCTTGCACAAATTTTTAAGTGTAGCCATTCATCATCAAACTCTGTACCTCTGTTCCGTTCCTTATTATAATTACTTGCTGCGTGCTGTGCTTGCTTTGCCATTTTAAAACTTTAAACGCCAATAAAAATATGACTTTAAAATATGTTGTACGTACATTTGTGGAGTTAATCGCCTTTTAAACTCTACTTGCTCTGCTAAGTTGTATTATTGACCACAGAATTTTCTGTAGCTCATTGTTTGTGATATTACTTAAACTTGGCGAGCTTTGTGGGTCACGCAACAGGGAGGTACATTTTAGAAAGGATTCTTCCCTGCAAAATTGGACATGACTATATGATCCAATGATAGTCTTATTTTAAAGATGGTTTCTGTAGAAGGTCAGCTTCTGGGATGGTAAAACCTAGAGACTCTCACAACTAGGTGATGCTAGGTGAATGGTGAGAGGAAAGTATTTTGTTTAGGCTCAGGAAGCACCAGGAATCGAGTATGATTAACTTCCACGACTGCTCTTTGGTTGACAGGTTCAATGGTACTTTAAGGGCCTGTCCCATTTACGCAACTTTTTCGGCGACTGCCGGCACCCATCATAGGTCGCCGAACATTTTCAACCTGTTGAAAATTCAGCGGCAACCAGAAAGACGCTACGACTCTTTGGAGACCTCTCACAACCATACATCTCTTATGGTCGCGAGAGGTCACCCGCGACATGTCGCCAGGCGTCGCCTGTATGGTCGTGAGAGGTCTCCTATGGTCGTGAGAGGTCTCCAAAGAGTCGTAGCGTCTTTCTGGTCTCCGCTGAATTTTCAACAGGTTGAATATTTTCGGCGACCTATGAAAAAGTCGCCGAAAAAGTTGCGTAAGTGGGACAGACCCTTCATTGTCACAGGTACCGAGGTACAGTGAAATTCCTTTTTTGCATAAGGTTCAGTAAGAATATTACTTTACATAAGCACAGTTTTTGTCAAGTACAAGTGTGCAGGACAGTTGGCATGTTTTGCCACCATTTTCCAAGATTCAAGTCCTAAGTTGTTATAAATGTAGAGTTCTTAACCTGGCCATAAAGGCCCAATGTCCCGGCAGTGTTGCAGGGTTGGCCTGGTCCAAGTCCATTTGTTGCTGTCCTCCTCCGCTGCTCCACGCCACTGCAGGCCGCGTCCGATCCACGTGCTCAGCCCTGTGGAGCAGCGCCTGATCGAGTTTTACTCCCCTGGGCTTCCAGTGGCCCATTCCACCGATGCCGCAACCCGGGCACATCGACCCCCCGTTGACCCTCGCCTTACCAGGTCACTCTTCATTCTTCCCTGGTGACCCTGGGGAGCCACCCACAGCCCACCTTGCAGGACTCAGAGCGGGAGGCAAAACACCAATCCGCTTACCGGCACCATTGTCTTGTCCTGCCTATTGGTCATCACTCCCGGAAAGTCCACAAGAGACTACACCCACTAGGGACATTTTTTACCTTTATACCAAGCCAATTAACCTACAAACCTGTACTTTGGAGTGTGGGAGGAATCCGAAGATCTGTGAGAAAACCCACGCAGATCATGGGGAGAATGTACAAACTCCGTACAGACAGCACCCGTAGTCGGGATGTCTGTGTCTGCCGCTGCCACCATCTTGAATGTCTTCATCCCAAGCAGCTCCACATAAGAAGCCATTTAGAAATACACAAAGTGCTGGGAGTAACTCAGTGGGTCGGGCAGCATCTCCGGTCAATAAGAATAGGCGATGTTTTGTGTCCGGACCCTTCGTCAAACTTCTTCAAAACAATTCTCTTCCTCAGACAACAGACTCTGATCTGTTGCAGCTGACTAACTGAGTCGTTGTCCTTTCTTCCTTACATAGGTATCCTGACAGCAGCAGGAACCCTACATTGCATTTGCCAGCAGAGGTTAAGTGACCTTGACTCTGGGTTGTTGGCTGGCGTTGGGCTGGTCCAGAGATGCAGGAAATAAATCTCAGCCTCGTCGAATTTACGATCTCTGCTTCTGACCTAGCTGTCTGACTTCAGAGATGAATTGACTCATTCTTGTACCATTGGCCAAAACAATGCAGTATGAGCACACCAGTTAATGATTTAAACTGGACATCTTCTGAACTATGCCCTGTCGTGCACATCTCATGTCACCAGCCAAAGAGCAGAGTATTTCAAGGGATGCAATCTTAAAAAAAAATAAAAATTAATATATAAAGGATAGATCCTAAAAACACAGCAGACAGCTCGTGTCGGAGAGTTTTAGACCATTATGGGATCTACCCTTCCTTGGTCATTAGTTGCCGGCCCTGATTTGTTATGGCTTTTTCCTACCTCCAGTTCCCTCCCCTCTACTTTCAGTCCGAAGAAGGGTTCCAACCCGAAACAACACCCATCCATTTTCTCCAGCGATGCTGCATGACCCGCTGAGTTACTCTGGCACTTTGTGTCTTATCTTCACAGCAGAAAGCTCCTCAAGTTCATTGAAACCTTGTTAACGGGGTATTGGGTCTGTCTGTTACGCTGCTGAGTTGCTCTGTTGAGAGCAATGTTGAAGGCATGGTGTAAGAGGCGGAAACCGGGACCCGCAGATGCCGAGTGCAGGAGTAACTCAGCGGCTCAGGCAGAATCCCTGGAAAACATGGATAGGTGACGATTCGGATTGGGCCCTTCTTCAGATGGATTGGCAAAAGAGGAAGTAGTTCTGCCTTTGGTTGCTCATTTTCTCCAGGGTGGTTTTTGACCTTTGAAGAGGATATTATCACTGGAGGTTGCTACCCCCAATCTCTGTCCATGGTTGCTATGCAGCTAATATCGGTTGAATAGGAATGCAGTGAGCATGTGCATTTAGGATGTGGTGTGTAATCCATTACGCGTTTGGTCTCGTAGCTTTTATTGACTAGTGATGGACACAAGATGCGAGAGTAACTCAACGGGTCAGGCAGCATCTCTGGAGAAAAGGAATAGGTGACGTTTTGGGTCGGAACCCTTCTTCAGACCCGAAACATAATCTAATCCTTTTCTCCAGAGATGCTGCCTGACCCGCTGAGTTACTCCACCATTTTGTGTCTATCTTCATCATAAACCAGCATCTGCAGGTCCTCCTACTGAGGTGGTGAATGAGTGAGGGATGAAGCAGGCTATGTATGTTGGACAATTCTCAGTATGAGCCAGCATCTGAAGACAAAGGAAAGATAACTGCATGAAAAATTATGCAAATTATTTTACCTGGAGCTTCCTTTGATGATAGGTTATCCCTTGAGATGATATATTAAATAGACTTTGTGTTTTAAGGTGGTAGATTCTGGGGAACGCTCTGTAGGCTGTAAAGGCGGCTGGAGATATATTTAATTTTTTTTTAATTTTCCAGGTGCCATCTATTCCCTGCTGATGCTGAAGAAACCCCTTTACATGTGCCTACCAGCCGCCATCTGTCTTGCCATATTACTCCTGCTTCTGCAGGTCTGGGGAGAAGAGAGAAAGAAACAGAAGGGAGAATAGTGAACCTCAGTCCAAGGATGCTGGCATCATTTGGGGTTCTACGAAGTAACTGAAATATTTGTTAAATTGGAAATGATGTAAAACATGCCAACTGAAAGGAATTAATGCCATGTTTTGATAAAACTTCCAGGGCCCAGCTGGGAGCAAGCCGGTGGGAATGACGGAATGCTGTTCATCAAGTACATATTACATTGATTTTAAAAAAGTAATCAGACTGCTGCCATGTGAATATTAGGGCATGAATGCGTTTCAGCAATGGGAAAAACTTTCAGTTATTGTATATCTAAATTAACGGGATTAATTCACCAGATTCATGTTGGAATATAAGTAGGAAAGGAGTAGGCTATTTGCCTCTTCAAACTGCTCTGTCATTGATCTGCTCAGACATTTTCCTGCACTACACCCATTTATGTTGATTCCCTGAAGGGCCTGTCCTACCAGCATGCAACTCTATGCGATTAGCGCCACCTAATGTGGTTGCTTGAGCCGTCTGGCGTCGCGGGGCCGGTCCCACTTCGATCGCCGGAGCCGCGCGGAATTGTGCGGAGTTCGTCCCGACATTGCGCGGGGCTCCGAAAAACTGACTATGTTAAAAAATTCCGCGCGGCAATGGCTTGTCGGCTCGCAGTCGCCTTGACGCATTACACACCGCCCCGACATCGTGCCTCCGTGAACCTATCTGTAGGTGCCTCCGTGACCCTCTATGTGTGTGGCTCCATGGCCCTCTGTGTGTGTGTGCCTCTGTGCCCCTCTCTGTCCTGGCGAACTTACCTTAGACTTCGCTCCAAGTTCGCCTCACTTTGTGCCGTGTTGCGCCACTCACCCGACCTCCGCGCGGCCCCTGCTGCCGGTTTGGTCGCGCTTGCCGCATGCTGGTTGGAACGGCCCTGTACAGGGGATCACCCGACCTCCGCGCGGCCCCCGCTTCTAGTTTGATCGCGTTCATCACATAGAGTTGCATGCTTGTAGGACAGGCCCTTTACTTTTCAGAAATTCATTGTAGAGTCATAGACTCTGTATAGATCTGTATGCAGCACAGAAACAGGTCCCTCGACCCAACTCCGCAATGCCAACCAAGATGCCCGTCTCAGTTAATTCCATTTGCCCTGTTTGCAATGTCAGTCCTGTTTGAAATGGACTCAATGATTGAGCTTCCACGGACCTCCACATTAGAGATTTATTTGCTCTCCATGAAGAAATTTGCCCTCACCACAGTCCTAAATAAGCTAGCACTTATTCTGAAAGTGTGATCTCTGATCCTGGACCCCTCTGACAAGGGAAACATGCTTACTGCTCTAAACGGGTGAGTTTCGAAAGAAATTTGCTAATATTAATGAGATGTCTTCTCATTTTTACAAATCAAGAAGACAGACCTAATTTGCTCAATCTGCCTTCCTATAATAAATTTTCCCTTTATAACAAGTCTGCTGAATCTGTGCTGAAATGCATTTGCATGTATCATATAGTTGATAATGCAGGCAATCGGCAAGGGAATAGTATAGCAACTCGCATATAAAATGGAAATGGAGGAAGATGTGTATTTTCTCGGAAGGAACCGCAGATGCTGGCTTAAGCCGTAGATAGACACAAAGAGCTGGAGTAACTCAGAGGGACAGGCAGCAATTCTAGAGAGAAGGAATGGGTGACGTTTCAGGTCTGAAGAAGTGAATCGTCACCCATCAATCTGTGATCAGAGACACGAGGCAGGTGTACAGGGGCATTGGAATACTTCAATGCAAACAGAGCAAACCGAGCAGGAAGAGAAAGCTAATGGTGTTAATTCCTACAGAATTGAACAAGTAATTGTGATGGTTCATTGTTATTAAGATATTTCACTGTGAGTGTATTGTCATTAAAGGGGAAGCTGCAACTTTTGTACCAGCGGCATGCTTTTTACTGATGTCTGAATTTAATTACGCATCATCAGGCTCTATTGTATAGTCTCATTGTGTCAAATCCTACGCATCTTACATGCTGTGCTTACCCAATTAATATTGCAATTGAGAATCGAATAAAAGGAATGTTTTAATAAAAAGTCGCCCATTGTAAACCTCTGAAATGAATTACTTTCAAACAAAATTAAACTGATTCTGTCGGAATAGTTCTCTTTGCCACTTTTAATTGACTTTCCCATTCAGAGGGAGACTAGAACTCGGGAACATTAATATAAAATGGTCACTAAAAAATAGATTAGGGAATTCAACAGAATATACTTTACACAGCGAGAAGTGAGAATATGGAACTTGTTATCACAGGAAGTTGAGGCTTTTAACATTGATGCGTTTATGGGGAAGGCAAATAACTTAATGAATCATGAGAAAGAATTAGACAAGTTGGTTGAAGGTTTTAATGTATGGAAAGTAGATGGAGACTTGTGTGCTGCATAAATATCAGCCTGGACCTGTGGGGCTGAATGGCCGGTGCCTGCTTTGTACATTTCAATCAAACTATGTTATTTATTATAAAAATCCTGGCATTTTAGTCTTAAATGAAGACTCATATTTGATGAATATGCTGGGTTTTTTTTTTCATTTGATGTAGATTTCTTTTAAGTGTGGCACACATTTGCAATGTTTATTTTAATGATTACTATCGTTTAGAGATGATTCCAGGAGTATACCATGCATCTAAGGTTTGAATGCTTGGTGACTGCGTGCTCTATGCTTCAGGTGAAGGGAAGTTGGTGTCTTATCCCTTGGCGTCTTGAGCCAGATGTCCATAGAACGTATCCATCAATGAATAAATTTTATTAGCCAAATATGTACACATTCAAGGAATTTGCCTTGGTGCTTTGTTCGCAAGTAACAACACAATATACAGTAGACAATTAAAAATAAAACATAATTTAAACGTGAAGAATGAAATAAAATACCAGAGCACAAGGAGGCTACAGACTTTTTATCGTTGAGTAGAGCTACTGCTCGTGGAAAAAAGCTGTTTTTATGTCTGGTTGTGGCAGCTTTGACAGTCCGGAGTCGCCTTCCAGAGGGAAGTGATTCAAAGAGTTTGTGGCGAGGGTGAGAGGGGTCAGAGATGATCTTGCCCGCTCACTTCCTGGCCCTTGCAGTGTACAGTTTGTCGATGGGGGGAAGGTTGCAGCCAACAACCTTCTCGGCTGATCGAACGATGCATTGCAGCCTCCGGATTTCAGGCCTGGTGGCAGAGCCAAACCAGACCATGATGGAGAAAGTGAGGACAGACTCTATGATGGCAGTATAAAACTGGACCATCATTGCCTGTGGCAAATTGTGTTATCTCAGCTGCCGCAGGAAATACATCCTCTGTTGGGCCTTTTTGACTGTGGAGTCGATGCTGACCTCCCATTTAATGTCCCTGGAGATGATGGTTCCAAGGAACTTAAAAGACTCCACAGATGTGACTGTGGTGTTGTTGATGATGAGTGGGGGGAGGGGAGGGGGAGCTCCCCTAAAGGCTACAATCAATTCCACTGTCATAAGAGCATTGAGGTCCAGGTTGTTGCGATGGCACCAGGACACCAGCTCTGTCACTTCTTGTCTGTAAACAGATTCTCCATCCTATATCAGTCCAATCAGAGTTGTGTCGTCTGCAAACATGAGAAGCTTGACAGAGTAGTGTATGGTGGTGCAGTCAGTCGTTGGTTTAGAGAGTGTAAATGAGAGGGGAAAGTACGCAGCCTTGCGGTGCTCCTATGCTGAGGGTCTGCGGGTATGAGATGTGCTTTCCCAGCCTCACATGCTGCTTCCTGTCTGTCAGGAAGTTGGTGATCCATTGACAGAGGGGTTCAGGCACAGTCAACTGGGAGAGTTTGGAGAGTAGTAGCTCTGGCACAATGGTGTTGAATGCAGAGCTAAAATCCACAAACAAAATCCTTGCATAGGTCCCCTGGCGGTCTAGGTGCTGGTGGATGAAGTGCAGGCCGAGGTTGACTGCATCATCCACTGATCTATTGGCCCGGTATGCAAACTGTAGCGGGTCAGCATGCCTTTCAAGGGTCTTCATGATTACAGAGGTCAGTGTGACAGGCCTGTAGTCATTAAGACCAGTAATCATAAGTTTATTTATTGTCACATATACCAATTGGTGTAGTGAAATTCACTGGCCAGGTTAGTCATACAATTTAAAAGAGCAACAGACTCAGAAAACACATTTTAACATAAACATCCATCACAATGACTCCTACACATTCCTCACTGTGATGGAAGGCGAAAATAAAGTTCCAAGTCCTTCCTTTGTTGCTCTTCCTTGGTCGGGGGCCTTGAGCCCTCCGTTGACCGGACGGTCATGAGTCCCGTGGCCGGTGGCGTTCGGGCCCTCCATGTCGAGGCGTTTAGCTCCCGCATCGGGGGGATGCCTGCTCCGCCATGCCGGGCGATCAAATCTCGCGTCGGGGCTGGACGAACCTTCTGCGGCGTTGGAGCTCCCGACTTGCCTCTCTCTCTCTCTCTCTCTCGAGACTGCGAGCCCTTGATGGTAAGTCTGCAGGTCGCGGTGGGAGTGATCGCAGGCAAGAGATCCGCTCCGATGTTACGTCCGCGCCCGGCGGTGGGGTTCACGACAGTCCGAGGCGGCTTCTGGCTCCATCGATGGTAGGCCGCAGAGCCCAAAGAATGTGATCCTAAACTTGATCACATCTCCGGGAAGGTAAGAACCTGAAAAAAAAAGTTTCCCCCAACCCCCCCCCCCCACATAAAACAAACAGAAGAACATTAAAACAAACTTTTAAACAAACGCTAAAAATAACAAAAGGGATGAAAAAACAAACAGACTGCTGGCAGGGCTGCCATCTCCCTCCTCCGGCGCCCCCAATTCGCAATTCTTGGCTCTTTGGGTCCAGGAAGAATAGTGGAGACTTTGAAGCAGGCAGGGATAGTGCAGGTTTGCAGGGACCAATTGAAAATGTTTGTGTAGACTGGTGGCAGTTGTTCGGCACAGAGCTTGAGGGTAGAGGGGAAACATTCTCCTGTCCTGGAGATTTCCGGCTTTTCTGTCTCCTTAATTCCACCTCTTTCCACCTCCTCAATTGCTATTGTTAGTGATGGAGAAGTGGCCAGATTGACGTTGGGCAGCAAGGAGGGGGTGGGTAGTGGACGAGGGCCCAGTCTTTGCAGACTGAAGTCAGGCTGTAAGTGGATGTGAAGTGGTGGTTGGGGAGGGGTGTGTGGGGAAGGGTCCAATCTTTGCAGACGAGTCAGGCTGTAGGCCTGTGTGGTGATTTGGAAGGAGTGGGGGAGGGAGGGGGTAGGGGGTACCCTACCTCTGTTAATCTGTTTCTGTCTATCGAACTTACAGCAGAACTCGTTCAGGTCGTTGGTCAGCTGACGATTGTCCAAGGAGCTCTTTCTCCTCTTCCTCTTGTAGCTGGTGATTTCTTGCAAGCCCTTCCACACTGAAGAAGAGTCATTAGCTGTGAATTGCTCCTCAACTTCTCAGAGTACCTTTCCTTGGCTGCTCTGATTCCTGTTCTCAGCTTGTACTTGGCCTGCCTGTCGAGATCTGCATCCCCGCTCCTGTAGGCCTGATCTTTCGACTGGTGGAGCTGTCTGAGTTCTGCTGCAAACCAGGGCTTGTCATTGTTGAACCTGATCCTGGCCCAAGTGTGAATGCAACTGTCGTCAGAATGATCCATTTAAGCAGAAGATAATGGTTAGAAACGCCACACCATGCTGACCAGCTCCTCGTGTTCACGTGAATGAACAAGATATAACGGGTTGGAAAGTGGGGCGGATGTAAATAATGGTCACATTATTTCTGTAATGGAGGAGATGGGAAAGATCTTTCCAGACGTAATGGATCTATGATTGACATACATAATGTGATCCAGTGATTTGAAGTCAACTGCTTCATGTACCTGGAATGCATTCCAGCTATCCTGTGCTATTGTGCATTTATTTTAAAGGACTATTTTATCTATATAACTAAAGGTCTCATCTTGACCACTTCCTGTCTGCGCTGTATATTGTTTTTGAAAAAACGCTCCAATATATCGCTATGATTTTTGGCCATCTTACTCACTGTCCTCCTCCGCTGAGGCAGCCCTGAGGACTTTTCAGGTCCATGAAAAATAAAAAAGTTATGAGTGTTTAAAAAACCTTGAGATCAGCTGATTGGTCCTCTCGCATGTCAATCACCACGATGAAGGTAATGCCCCTGCCGGGGTGGGGTGGGGGCAGGACTATAAAACCCCGGATGCCTGAACATAAGTCAGTCACTCTGGAAGATCGTGAGGGAGAGTCCACAACTGTGATTCTAACTGTGAATCAACTGAACTGTGAGTCTGCAATGTACTTGCAATAAATGATTTGTTAGACCTTAATGACAATGCGATGAGTTGTTTGGCAATTTGGTGGCCTGCACTCTGCTTGAAATGCTTTGAAATTGAATTTGGTGGCCTGCACTCTGCCTGAAATGCTATGAAATTGAGTTTGGTGGCCTGCACTCTGCATGAAATGCTATGAAATTGAGTTTGGTGGCCTGCACTCTGCCTGAAATGCTATGAAATTGAGTTTGGTGGTCTACACTCTGCCTGAAATGCTATGAAATTGTGTTTGGTGGCCTGCACTCTGCCTGAAATGCTATGAAATTGAGTTTGGTGGCCTGCACTCTGGAATAGAATAGAATAGAATAGAATAGAATGCCTTTTATTGCCATTCAAACAGCTTGGTTTGAACAAAATTGCATTTTCTACAGTCTTCCATTACAAAAAAACCCAAGACCCACACTTAACACAAACATCCATCACAGTGAATCTCCAACACCTCCTCACTGTAATGGAAGGCAAAAGTCTTATCTCTTCCCTTTGTGCGTCTCCCGCGGTCCAGCAGTCCAACTGCAGCGTCGAGGCGACTGGATCTCACGATGTTAAATCCTCCGGCGGGCGATGGTAAGTCCCGTGGCCGTTTAAGCCGCGCTGGCCGATGTTAGGCCCCACTCCGGATCCTTTAAACTCCGCCATTCCAGTGGGAGAAGTTGCCGTTGCGGGAGCTCCGAAAAGCGGTCTCCCACCAGGGACCCGCGAGCTCCCGATTTTCCTGTCCACCGGGCCTGCGGCCGGAGCCTCCGAAGCTCCGAAGTCAGGTTGCAGCCGTGAGACACCACAGCTCTTCCCGTTCCGAAGTCGGCCAGCTCCGCGATGGCAAGTCCGCAGGCTCCACGACTGGAGCCCTTAGGTTGTTCCCGGCAAGAGGCCGCCGCCGGCTCCACGATATTAGGCCCAACGACATTGGAGATCCGACAGGGAAAAAGTCGGGTCCCCATACAGGGAAGAGACTAACGGTTTCCCCCACCCCACCCCCCACATATACACAGCTAAAGAAAAATAATAAAAACTAGAGTCAATACATACATTTAACGTGACAAAAATTTAAAAAAGGACAGACGGACTATAGTTGAGCCGCTGCCATTAGGTGCCGCCACACCAGAACATGGAATTGCTATGATATTGAGTTTGGTGGCTTGCGCTCTGCCTGAAATGCTATGAAATTGAGTTTGGTGGCATGCACTCTGCTTGAAATTGAATTTCAAGGAATAGCCGTGAGTTAACTGCCAGCCCACCTGGGCCGAAGGGCTTGTTAATGCACTGTACCTCTAAAATAAACTAAACTTAACTAATTCCAGTATGTGCAGTCTCTTGTGTCTCCAACTGAATCAAGCTGCCTTCTAACCAGAGTGCTTAACCATTTCAACACCTTGCCTTCCAGTTCACTCCCTTGTCCCTGCTCTGCCATATCATGTCTAACTGTTTTAAATGTTAATTTCATTAACCCACCTTGGTTCTACAACCCTATCGCCCTCTCTTTCAAAGCCCAAATCAATCTCTATTCTGAAACTCAATAGACTCCAAACTCAACAGCATTTTGTGTTTGACTTTGGAAGTCGTCAGAGATGAGAATTATTTGCAATAAAGGACGATGTGGCACACTGGCACAGCTGGTAGAGCTACTGCCTCACAGTCAGAGATCCAGTTTTGATACTGACCTCAGCTGCTTTCTGTGTGGAGTCTGCCTTGACCATATGGTTTTCCTCAGGTGCTTCAGCATCCTCCCACATCCCAAAGTTGTACAGGTTTGTGGGTTGATTGGCCACAGTATATAGGGAGTGAGATAACAGAACTAGTGTGCACGGGTGATCGATGGTTAGTATGGACTCAGTGGGCTGAAGGGTCTGCTTCCATGCTGTATATTTCAAGTAACAAAAAAACAAATGATGTCTTTTACAATTTTTTTTGTCATAATCAAGCTGATTTTCAATTTCTTACAAAATTTCTTACAGTAAAAACAAATTTTGAAGAATGCAAATTCCCCTGTTTCTCTCTTTCTGTTCTTCAGAAAGCCCTTGACACAGAGAGCATGTTATGAAGTCTCGATCGGTACCTGCCCATAACGTAGCATAATTTCAGTGCAGTGATCTGCTCACACCGACACTTTGTTACGGGAAGATTAGCATCAAAATCATCACGGGCTGTGAGAACAGGAAGTGAATATTAAAGAGAATTTCCCCAACCAGCCAAGTCACCAAGAACCAAGCATTTTATGACCCATATAATGTAAAATTAACCGTGTTACTGAAGAAAGCTATAGCCCTATGTTTAATTTTCTTTGCTCCAAATGTTACCACCGGCTGAAGTAAAGCAGTGGAAATATTGGAAGGATAAGCTGTTTCAGTTTGGTTATTGGAATACATTGAAAAGACACATCAGGACCTTCAGCAGATGAAAGAGAAAGAGAGCTTGCCACTACTGGCTGGGCACTAAGACCGGAATAGCTTGAATCTACCAATGAGTTTGTTTTAAGTGGATCAGGCTCCTAATGTCCAATCCCTTTCAGAATTACTATCTTTAATCCATCAATGCTCACCAAATTTATTTATTAAATCAGTTGATTATCAGTATTTGTGCTGTTTTTTTATGAGAAAAACACATAAAATGAAGATTTAGCTGCAGATTTGTGAATGTTATTGAAGCATGCTAAAATGAATATGAAACAAGTTGGCCAGTGAGCCTAATTTAACAGAAGTAATTTCTAAAATAAACTAATAAACGAAGAGATGAGTCCGTTGCTGTACATTATATGGTTGAGAAAACATCAGTGAGTGAATTTTTTTAGTGATTATTAAAAGCTGAATGAAATAAGTCAAAAATTGAACTTGCACATTTCTTGAAATTGAAAAGCGAAAAGCCGCAGGTGCTGAAAATCCGAAATAAAAACAGGAAATATTGAGAACAACCAGCAGGTCAGGCAGCATCTGTGGAACGAGAAAAATAGTTAATGTTTCAGGTTGAAGACATTTCGTCACAACTGGGAAAGGAAAAAAAAATCAACTTAGTTGCTTGGAGGGGCAGCAAGGGTGGGGGGGGGAATTGGATCGGACAAAAGGAGTACCTTTGTTTGGATCTGGCCAGGTTGCCCTGATGATGAGCTATTTACAACACCATCTCATCAATGGAAAAATGGAAGCCCATGGTGAGATTACAAATGAAGGGACATGTAAAAGCTTTAAAGTACAAGTTTAGGAAATCAAAATGGAAAAGAGTAAAATTGAGTTAATGCAACAGAGGGATTACCTACAGCTGAACTGGCAACATTTGATACAAATAGGAAAAGCAAGTCAACGTGGAGCTGCATAAGCTGCAATGTACACAGATGAAAGATGATATAGAGGAACAAGGAACTGCAGATGCTCGTTTACAAAAAAAAGACATAAAGTGCTGGAGTAACTCAGCAGGTCACACAGCATCTCTGGAGGAACATGGATAGGTGATGTTTCGGATCGTCTGAAGAAAGGCATCGACCTGAAATGTCAAACTTGTCCATGTACATTCAAATTGGGAATTGGACGGCACAGTGGTGCAGAGGTAGAGCTGCTTCCATACAGTGCCAAGACCCGGGTTCAATCCTGACAATGGGTGATGTCTGTACGCAGTTTGTGGATTCTCCCTGTGATTTTAAGGGTTTTCTCCACGTGCTCTGGTTTTCTCCCACTCTCCAAAGATGTACAGGTTTGTAGGTTAATTGGCTTCGGTAAAATTGTAAACTGTGCCTACTATGTTTACAATAGCGCCAGTGTACGGTGTAATCGCTGGCCTGCGCAGGCTCAGTGGGCCGAAGGGCCTGTTTCCAAGCTGCATCTCTAAAGGCATTAGGTCTGAAGACTGAAAGTGGCAGACAACTAGAAGCTCAGGGTACTCCTACAGACTAAGGGCAGGTGCTCTGTAAATTGGTCTCCAAATCTGCACTTGGTTTCTGCATTAGAGGAGCCTACATTGTGAGCAACAATTGCGATTAACTACATTGGAAGAAGTACAGGTAAATCCCTGCATCATCTGAAAGAACTCTGGGCCTCTGATGGTTCGTTCGCTCGTGAGTCAGACGACGTATAGCTCGCGGTTGGCTTCTGTCGTCGTCCAATATGTTGACAGAACTGGTCGCCCGACGCGTCACAGAGTGCATCGTGTCGCCGTTTCCAGGGATCGCCACGAGGAGGCTTCTGTCATGATCCCCCCTCTGATGGTGGGAAGGGATAAGGAGAATAGTAAAGTATTTCCACTCTTACGATTACATGGGAAGGTGCCAAGAGAAGGGGAGTGATTGATGAAGATGGAACAGTGGACTGGAGAGTAGTGAAGGGAATGGCTCCTATGGGATGTTGAAAGTAGCCTGGAGAGGAACCCAATCAAACCCCCCTCATCTATATCCACCTATCACTTGCCAGGCTTTGTCCCACTCCCACCTCTTATCTAACTTTCTTCCCCGACCATAATCAGTCTGAGAAAGGGTCCCGACTCAAAGTATTGCCTAACCATTTCCTCCACTGATGCTGCCTGACCCACTGAGTTACTCCAACACTTTGTGATTCACTTGAATTTATTGTCATATGCACAGGTACAAATTGGCAGCAAAATTAATGAAATGTTCAAGTCTTGTACTGCAGCAAGCAAAACCAACATATCATCAATGTACCAGTGAAAGAATTGAGGAAGGAAGCAAGTGAGCAACAAATCATTGTGCTTTCCATGTGTGGATCTAGTACAGTACAATACAGGAACAGGTTGTTCATGCCACCAAGTCTGTGCAGACCTGTTCATTTGCTCCTGAGATGCTGCCTGACCCACTTGCTCCAGCACTTTGTGTCTTTCTTTGGAAGGTGAGGTTTTGTTCCTCAAGTGGAAGTCACTGGGGCAGTCCAGGAGGCCACAGGCAGACAGGTAGCTCAATGAGAGGAACGGATGATGACTGAAAATGGCGGAGAACTGGAAGCTCAGGGTACTCCTACAGATTCAGCTCAGATGCTCTGTGAAGTGGACCATTTCCACCTACCTCCACATGGCTTATGTCCCCTGCTTGTTCATCTTTCTGTCTAAAAGTCTCTTAAACATTGCTATCATATTTGCTTCTAAAACCTGTCCTGCAGTGTTTTCTGGGCTCCTACCACTATGTTTAAAAAAAGACCCACCTCACACCTCTTTTAAGCTTTCCTCCTTCCACCTTTCAGCTTAGTTTAGAAATGTAATTTATGGATGCGACATGGAAACGGGCCCTACAGCCCCACAAGTCCGCGTCACTCACCGATCTCGCCATTCACACTAGTTCTATGTTATCCCACTTTCTCATCCAATCTTGATACTCTCGGGTGAGATGTGGGAAGAAACCAGAGCACCTGGGGGAAAGTGCAGACTAAGTTGCAGACTTTAGCAGCCAACAACAAATATAATGATTTCAGACAATTTGTTCCTTCTGTTTGTGTCTGCAAGGTGATCCATCTAATATGAACTCAGTTTTCTCACTACAACCTTGGACTGATCTGCTGGGTATTTGCTGCATTATCCTTTTAATTTCACGTATCGGGAACAAACATGTTTCACTGCTTTCATGTGTTCCTCTGTTTGTTTCCTCTCTTTCTCCGTCTCTCTCTCTCTAACTACCCTCAATAACCCATCAGTCTGTCAGCTTCATATAAAGTGGAATCACCGCCCCTGGTCTCGCCCACACAGAGGTATTTCTGGTGTCATGGAGTGGTGCAGCATAGAAAGAGGCCTTTTGGCCCATCGTGCCTATGCCGACCATCATATCTATCTATACCAGTCCCAATTGCCTGCATTAGTTCCAATCTCTCTCTGTACCATACTCATCTATTCCTTACCTGTCCAGATGCCTCATAAATGTTCTTGTTTCTGCCTCCACCAGCTCCTCTGGCAGCTCATTTCTGATACAAATTAAGGTTTCAATAGACAATAGGTGCAGGAGTAGGCCATTCAGCCCTTCGAGCCAGCACCACCGTTCAATGTGATCATGGCTGATCATCCACAGTTTAAGGTCAGTTTATTGTCACATGTACCAATTAACGTACAGTGAAATTCAAATTACATTTTATGTGAAAGATTTATCCCTCACATCCCCTTTAAACCTCTCGCTTTCAAACTGAAAGTGATGCTGTCTTTTTTTGAGACATCCTTTCCATGGGAAAGAGGTACTGGCTATCTAGCTGATCTGTGGCTGCATATGTTTATGCACCTTTGTCATGTCACCTCTCAACTTCCTTTATCTCCAGGGAAAACAGAACCATACTACCCAATTTCCCCTTATAACACAAGCTCTTCAATTCATGTAGCATTCTTGTTCCTCTTTTCAGCACCCTATCTAGTTGAATCACATCCTCCTGTACTGTGGTGACCAGAACAGAACACTGTTTTCCAAGTGCAGCTTTACCAACGTTTTGTGTAGGAAGGAACTGCAGATGCTGGTTTAAATCGAAGGTGGACACAAAATGCTGGGGTAACTCAGCGGGACAGGCAGCATCTCTGGAGAGAAGGGATGGATGACGTTTCGGGTCGAGACCCTTCTTCATACGTTTTGTTCATCTGTAACATGAAGTCCCAACTCTTGTACTCAGTGGCTTGGCCATTGAAGGCAAACATACCATTCACCTTCCTCACCACTCTGTCTACCTATATTGTCACTTACAGGGAACTGTGCACTTGTAACAACACTCTTTAGAACCCTAATATTCCCTGTGTATCTCCTGTCCAAGTTTAACTTCCCAAAATCATTTGTCTGAATTGAATTCTATTTGCTATTCCACCCACTTTCCCTGTTTTCTAGATCCTGTTGTGACATTGGACAAGCCAATATATTGTGTGTAGGCTTAAATCTCACTTTTAGTTCAGATTAGTTTATTGTCACGTGTACCGAGGTACAGTGAAAAGCTTTTTGTTGCGTGCTACCCAGTCAGGGGACAGACTATGCATGATTGCATTCGAGCCATCCACAGTGTACAGACGCAGGAGAAAGGGAATAACATTTAGTTCTAGATAAAGTCCAGTAAAGTCCAATTGAAGATAATCTGAGGATCTCCAATGTGGTAAACAATAGCTCAAGACCACTCTCTAGTTGTTCTTTCGCGTTCGCTCGTGTGTCAGACGATGTAGCTCGTTGTTGGCTTCTGTCATCGTCCAACATGTTGATAGAATTGTCGCCCGACGTGTCACAGAGTGCATCGGATCGCCACGAGGAGGCCACTTCCATGGATCACCACGAGGAGGCTTCTGTCATGATCCCCATCTAGTTGTTGATAGGATGGTTCAGTTGCCTGATAACAGCTGGGAAGAAACTGTTAAGGGCCTGTCCCACCAGCATGCAACTCTATGCGATGAGCACGACCTAACGTGGTCGCTTGAGCCGTCCGGTGTCGCGGGGCCGGTCCCACTTCGATCTCCAGAGCCGTGCGGAATTGTGCGGAGTTCGTCCCGACATCACGCGGGGCTCCGAAAAACTGACCATGTTCAAAAATTCCGTGCGGCAACGGCTTGTCGGCTCGCTGTCGCCTCAACGCATTACGCACAGCCTCGACGTCGTGCCTCCGTGAACCTATCTGTAGGTGCCTCCGTGACCCTCTATGTGTGTGGCTCCGTGGCCCTCTGTGTGTGTGCCTCAGTGCCCCTCTCTGTGTGCCCCTCTCTGTCCTGGCGAACTTACCTTAAGACTTCGCTCCAAGTTCGCCTCACTTTGCGCCGCGTTGGGCCACTCACCCGACCTCCGCGCGGCCCTCGATGCCAGTTTGGTTGCGCTTTCCGCATGCAGGCGCATGCTGGTGGGAACGGCCCTGTACAGGGGATCACCCGACCTCCGCGCGGCCCCCGCTTCTAGTTTGATCGCGCTCATCGCATAGAGTCGGATGCTGGTAGGACAGGCCCTTTACTGAATCTGAAGGTGTGCGTTTTACACTTCTGTACCTCAAGCCAGATGGGAGAGGAGGATTTTGCCTTCTCTATTGTTAGGCTGCTTGTTTTTGTTACTTCATTGCCGCTTTTGGAGACTCAAATTCTCCAATTTGACGGTGTGAACCAAGTCTGGAACCACTGTATGATCATCCAAGATCTGTTCCCTTGCTCATTCATGGAAGGAAACGTTTGTCAGTGTGAGCAAGGTGTGGGTGGGTGAGCTCAGAAGACTAAAGAGTGCCAAAGTAAAAATTGCAAGTATTAGTTTAATATTCTCTTTGCTGAATATGATTTCATTCAGAAAGACATGCCAGAACAAAAAACATTTTTTATCATTTGAGCTGATTTTCCTCGGATCTTTACCACACTTAAAAATACATATCTCAAGCATGATATTTCCCTCCGCCTGGGATAAATAAAATTCTATCGTATCGTCCTATCGTATGATTATTTAAATGAAGAAGGTGATTGTTAGGTAACGCTGTCCATTGGTTGTGGTCTCAGCTTCTGAGGTTGTCTGCTTTCATTCGCCCATTGATAGAGCAGACTGCCTTTCTTAAGCATCAGACATGAAACTTGCTTGACCACTTACCCACATCTGATGTTATTGCGATGGTTTCACCCCCTTTACTCTTCTTACCACATCCTGATCACTTCTATTTGTGTCTTATCGAAAAACCTTGCCTTCTAATAAGTAATTGACAAAATGTGAATGGTACTTTTCTCATGTATTCAATGGTGCAGGAAGCAGGGATTTAGAATTATAGACTACTGGGATCTCTTCTGGGGTAGGGGTGACCTGTACAAAAGGGACGGGTTACACCATAACTGGAGGGGGACTAACGTTCTGGCAGGCAGGTTTGCTAGTACTACACGAGTGGGTTTAAACAAAATAGCGGGGGGGGGGAAGGGGTTGACAAATTGGGAGTATAAAGATGGAGTTAAAGGGGAAGTGAGTACAGGAAGAGTTATAAAAGATTCCCAAATTAAGGGGAAGGAAAGTTCGAGAAGGGATAAGAGAGTAAGGTCAGGGGCAATAGTGACCGGTGTGAGAGGGGTGGTGAATACCGAAGTTAAAGTGTTGTTTTAAAATTGTTTTAAAAAGTATAAGAAATCAAGTGGATGAGCTTGAGGCTCAATTAGAGATTGGCAAGTATGATGTTGTTGGAATTACAGAGCATGGCTGCAAGAGGGCCAGGGCTAGGACTAGGAATAGCTGGCCAAAGTTGACTAGAATGAGAACATAGCAGGATGACAGTGGAACACCAATGGCAGGTATTTCAGGGAATAATACAGAAGGCGCAGGATCAGTTCATTCCAAAGAGGAATAAAGATTCTAAGGGGAGTAAGAGGCGACCGTGGATGACAACAAGGACAATATAAATAAAAGAGAGAAGTATAACTTAGCAAAGATGAGCGGGAAGCCAGAGGATTGGGTATCTTTTAAAGAGCAACAGAAGATAACTAAAATGGCAATACGGGGAGAAAATATGAGGTACGAAGGTAAGAATATAGCCAAGAATATAAAGGAGGATAGTAAAAGCTTTTATAGGTATATGAAGAGGAAAAAAATAGTTAAGACAAATGTCGGTCCCTTGAAGACAGAAACAGGTGAATTTATTATGGGGAACAAGGAAATGGCAGACGAATTGAACAGGTACTTTGGACCTGTCTTCACTAAGGAAGACACAAACAATATCCCAGATGTACTAGTGGTTGGAGGACCTAGATTGACAGAGGAACTGAAGGAAATTCACATTAGGCAGGAAATGGTGTTGGATAGACTGATGGGACTGATAAATCCCCAGGGCCTGATGGTCTGCATCCTAGGGTACTTAACAAAGTGGTTCTAGAAATCGTGGATTCATTGGTGATCATTTTCCAATGTTCTGTCGACTCAGGGTCAGTTCCTATGGATTGGAGGGTAGCCAATGTTATTCCACTTTTTAAGAAAGGCGGGAGAGAGAAAAGAGAATTATAAACCAGTTAGCCTGACATCGGTGGTGGGGAAGATGCTGGAGGCAATTATAAAAGATGAAATAGCGGCACATTTGGATAGCAGTAGCAGGATCGGTCTGAATCAGCATGGATTTACGAAGGGGAAATCATGCTTGACTAATCTTCTGGAATTTTTTGAGGATGTAACTAGGAAAATGGACAAGGGAGAGCCAGTAGATGTAGTGTACCTGGACTTTCAGAAAGCCTTTGATAAGGTCCCACATAGGAGATTAGTGGGCAAAATTAGAGCACATGGTATTGGGGGTAAGGTACTGACATGGATAGAAAAGTGGTTGGCAGACAGGAAACAAAGAGCAGGAATTAACGGGTCCCTTTCAGAATGGCAGGCAGTGACTAGTGGGGTACCGCAAGGTTCGGTGCTGGGACCACAGCTATTTACAATGTATATGAATGAATTAGATGAAGGGATCAAAAGTAACATTAGCAAATTTGCAGATGACACAAAACTCGATGGCGGTGTGAACTGTGAGGAGGATGCTATGAGGATGCAGGGTGACTTGGACAGTTTGGGTGAGTGGGCGGATGCATGGCAGATGCAGTTTAATGTTGTTAAATGTGAGGTTATCCACTTTGGTGGCATAGATCAGCCATGTTCATAATGAATGGCAGGCAGACCTGAGAGGCCAGATGATCTATTCCTGCTCTCACAGGACATCCCAATGAGTTTTGCAGTCAACTGAGTAGATTTTTTGTGGTGTGGTCATCATTTAATGTACAACAGCACATTGCAGATGGCGCATTGTATTCTATTAGTTGAGATCATTGCTTGGTCAATGAGCACTGCATAATTAGCCATTCGCTTAGGTCTGCTGGATCTCCCAATTGCTAACTATTTTAACTCCCCTTCCTATTCCCATATCGATCTTTCTGTCCTGGGCCTCCTCCATTGCCAGAGTGAGGCCACACGAAAACTGGAGGAAGGCCACTTCTCATTTCACTTGGGTAACTTACGTTGGTATGATCGTTGAATTCTCCAATTTTAGGTACAGGAAGAGGGTGGATGGGTGGCCATGGGGAAAGGGAGTGTTGGGGGGTGGGGGGGGGGGGGTAGATGACCCATCAGGAGTGAGCAGAAGTAACAGTCAGGTCTGTGCCACCTTGCATGGCCACGATGCACAGAGGAGAAGGAGAACGTCAGGCAGAGCCATAATGATAGAATACTCTTTAGTTAGGGGGACAGACAGGAGGAAATGGGAAAGAGCAAATGACTGAAGTGTTGGTGGATGAATGCTTGGGGACCAAGAACAACTGCTCAATAAGCTTTGGAATAGTTATGTATAAAGAGTTAAAATTCTGTATTGGGGCAAGGTCATCTTTGATGGTATTAGACAGGAACTTGCTAAAGTAGATTGGAGTCGCTTGGCTGTGGGAAAGGAACGTTGGGAAACTTTTAATAGTGTCACGACAAGAGATCAGGACACGCATGTTCCCATTAGAGTGAAGGGCAAGGCCGATGGCAGTAAGGAAGCTTGGACAATGAGAGAAATTGAGGCTTTGTTCAGGGAAAAGAAGGAAGCATGGGACAGGATTGGGCAGCTGGGATCAAGTGTTTCCCTGGAGGAGTTTCGGAAGCAGAGAAACATACTTAAGAAGGAAATCAGGAGGGCGGAAGGAAGCAGGAGATAGCTCTGGCAGATAATATTAAGGAAAATCCAAGATATTTTATATTAAGGGAAAGAGAGTAACTAGAGAGGGAATAGGGTCCCTCAAAAACCTAAGCAGTCATCTCTGTGTGGAACCACAGAAGATGGACAAGGTCCTCAATGAGTATTTCTCCTCTGTTTTGATCATGAAGAAAGACATGAATACTGGGCAAGTTGAGACAGTTGATGGAGATGTCTTGAGGACGGTCTGCCTTATGGTCGTGGAGATGCTGAACTTCCTAAGGTGTATGATACACGGCAATGGTACCCTGCAGATGGAGTTCAGCTTAGTTGTTATTTTACAGGAGGAGGCCATTTAAACCCTTGTGTCCATCCATTTTTTAACAGATCTATCTCATTTCTCCTTTTATTTCTCTGTACATGCCATCGCTACACTTTTTATTCTGTCACCTCTTCCCCACTCTTGGGAGTAATTTACAGTAGCCAAATAACCGTGATCTCACATTGAAGGAAACTGGAAGGCTCAGGGGAAATTATAGTGAGAATGTGCATACTCGACACAGAGGGCATCTGAAGTCAGGCTTAAACCCTGATCACTGAAACTGAGAGACTGCAACACTAACTTGGGCCATTGTGCCACCTCCGCATATTACCAGGCGGTGCCAAACTCAAATCTGCTCACATGTTAGCACCAAAAGGTTATTCCGTGCAAATATCCTTTTCCTCAACCATTCACACATGGAGAGAAAATAGGTCATGAGAATGGAACAACTTCTTTGAGATACCCTGATAGGAGGAAGACTCTTTTAATTTGTTAATATAATAGGATTTAGCGTGAATTGTGACTTATAAAATCCAGCCATGAGTCAGAGGACACTTGACATGCATAAGCATTGAAGAAAATAAGATAACTGCTAAACCAAATCTATTTATTAGTAATCCCATTTCGTGTAAAAACCACAGCCTGCTTCACTGAAAGACGTATACAAAGCACAACAAGCATTGCTTCATGCTCTAAAGCAATCAGGCCATTTGGAATGACATCAGAAACTGTGTGAATGATGCCCTCAGTGGTTTGTGAAAGTCATTTGAGTCCTGGGTTCGTGCTACACGCTAAATTCGCTCTAAATCTCTCTGCTGATTTATGATCCGGATACTTTCCTAATAATTGAATGCATCTCATGAATTACGAAGCTTGTTGCAACGTTGTGAGAGCAGCTCGTGTCTCATTGCACCCGTTAACAAGCATCTGTGTTGCTGCCCTCAAAATAAACTTGCATCAAGGGCTGTTTAAAGCAAATCTATTATAAAAATTAATAAAGTATGGAGGACGCTTCTCTTTGCAATATGCTGCTTATTACAGGCTCTCTCTGAGAATCATCTAATTCTGGTCCCCTGGTCAACCCTGAAGTGCTCCTTCATTTGTCTTTCACTGCCTACTCCCTTACTGATCTTCTTGGCAGTTCACTCTTATTTTTCTTTCTTCGTAGCCCCCCCCCCCCAGTCATGGCTGACCATAGGTGTCCCAAAGGTGTTATTCCCAATATGGAGGAAGCCTGTGCGTGATTTTGTTTAATGTGGGGAGACTGGTGCACAGACAGCCACCCCACGGTCCTTGACAGATCTGGGTCAGGATCCAGTGGCATGGAGTCCAAGATGATTGGAGATACTTTTCTGCTGCAGCCTTCATCCCCCTTCCCAGCCGTTGTGACGCTCCACTAAGGTCAGCCATCATCCTCCGCCAGTTCCACCGTTGAGGCCTTGGTTGGATTGCTCTTTGTCAGGGACCTTCCCCTTGACCTTACCGCTACGGGTGGCCCTACCAGGAGCATAGCTCCAGACGACATCACTCTCAGGACCTCAGGTCCACAAAAGCTCCACCACGACAAGGTGACAATCCACGGAGAAACTTTCTTTTAAGGCAGCTTTTAAAACCTAACTCTTTGAACAAGGTCTTTGTGAGCAATTTATCAAGCTCGGTATCAACTTTTGTTTGACAGCAGCCCTGTTGTGACTTGGAAATGTTAAAGATACAATACAAATAGACAATACAATACAAATAAAATTGTTCTAACCTGAAACCTTGACATCCAAGATCTCAGAGAAAATCACGGGGAGAATGTACAAACTCTGCACAGACAGCACCCGTAGTCGGGATCGAACCCGCGTCCCCGGTGCTGTAAGGCAGCAACTCTACCGCTGCCCCGCCGAGGCGCCCTTTGCGCCACCGTGCCACCCTCAGTGGGTGGAGGTTCCTATTCTGGGGTTGTGATTAGTTTATGAGATGGGGTTTGGACTGGAACATATTGAGGCAAGTGATGGGGGTCCTAAAACAACACATTGAAGGGGTTGATACGAAGGTGCAAACAGAGGGCAGAAATCTTCAAGTAGACCTGACAATGGGAAGATCCATACATTAGATTCGGTGGCCAGACTGCTAGGTCCTCTGAGAGTCGAGCTGAAGTAGGCTGTGCATAATTTGTGAAGGCAGCATTCATCACCATCCAGGCACAAAGAACTTTGACAGAAGCACTGTCAAAATATGTGTTAAATGCCATCTGATAGCATTGTGCTGTTCAACTAGTCCCGTCACATGCAGAAGGACTACAGAAACCATTTGACATCCTGAGGAAATTGCAAGGTAAGCGCTGAGTCATGTTTAGTGTTTGGGCTTTTGCTTAAATTCCTTTTCATTCCAACGATCACCCATACACTCGTCCTATCCTACACACTGGGGACAATTTACAGAAGCCAATTAACCTCTAAACCTGCTCATCTTTCGAGTGTGGGAGGAAACCGGAGCACCCGGAGAAAACCCATCCTGTTATGAGGAGAACGTACAAACACTGTACGGACAGCACCAGCAGTCAAGATCGAACCGAGGTCTCCAGCACTGTAAGGCAGCAACTCTACCAACTCTAGCGCCACCGTTGTTGAATCCTAGAATTACTGGAAAAGTGATGGTGAACTCACCAGCCTGATTTGAAAACAGATGAGTGAGAAGCAAAAGACAGCATGAGTTGGGAGAATAGGACTTTAGTCTGATTTAAAATATTCTGATCTAGCCTTGTAAAATTATTGTTCAATAGCTACAGTTAAAACTAAGGCTTCAAATTGATTATGTAGCAATGTTACAACATTTTGAGATTTTAAAAATCAAGTTTGTAATTTATCCCATCAGATAAAGCATAAAAAGAAGTTTAATTTGACACCCAATTCACTTTCATATCTTCAGTATTAAGAAAGTTATGACCATTTTCATACTCGGAAATTAGCATCTTGTTCCCCATTGCCTTTCAATTGACTTAACTCAAAAGCTGTGATCTAGAACAGTTAAAAGCCCATAACTTTCTTAAAAATTAAGAGAGCTCAATGAAATTTTCAGTTATTATAGATTGAAGCATTCTGAAACAAATATGAAACAATCTTATTTGGATGACCTGAAATTAAAGCATATAATTAGTTAGTTATCTAATTGTAGCTAATTACAAAATTCAATGAGTAGATCTAAACATCTATCCATTTCTTAAGAAAAGATAAACTTTTTTTAAATTGCCTAAGTGTCCAAATAACATTCTCACAATAATCCACAATATAACATAATTTTTAAATCTCATTTTAATGAATTTATAGGCCAAATAGAAGGAATTTAGTGTTTAACGCCTGTAAATTAATGGCCATTTAAATCAACTAGCGAGTGGGTTTTAGTGGAATGCGGTGGATTAGAACTTTGCGGTTTGCAGTGAAGTCGGTATGAAAAATACAGCCGGTTCATACATTTTTTTGTCCCCTTTTCGCAACATGAAAATGTGATTAAAGCCTTCCTAAAAAACAAGTTTTTATGTAAAAATAAACTGTGTAGCTTCTTTTATCGCCTACCTTAGGTCCGTTCCGCTGTCACCATTCAGAGTTTTAGAAGATGATTTTTAAACTACTCTAGTTAATAAATAATCTAGCGTAGTTTAAAAATACCTGTATGAATGAAATGTCGGAGCGATTTCTCTTTAGCGACGAAATCGCCCGACATGGATCGATTTGGACTGCCTAGATAAAACCGGCATTTTAAACCCGCCCCCCTCTGAAAGGCACCAAAGTCGCGCACACGGGGAGCGGCAGAACTGCAGCGCTGCTCAAGGTAGGTATTGTAACATACCTAGATGATGGGATGAAATAATTCTGGGCCTATATGCAGATCATTAGAAATAAAGTAAAATATAGAAATTAAACACAGCCACAGCACTATCGTCATTTGTAACTGTACCACCCACAGCATCAGAGACCTGGGTTCGATCCTGACCTCGGGTGTTGTCTGTGTATTTTGCACATTCTTCCTGTGACCGCATAGGTTTCCACCGGGTGCTCTGGTTTCCTCCCAGTTCCCAAAGCAGTGGTTAATTGGCCTCTGTAAATTGCCCCTGGTGTACAAGGAGTGGATGAAAAAATGGGATAACATAGAACTAGCGTGAATGGGTGATCGATGGTCAGCGTGGACCTGGTGGGCCAAAGGGACTGTCTCTAGGATGTATCTCTAAAGTAAACTAGAGCTACACTGTGGGATAAGTCACTGTTCATATCCCTCATCCATGGCCCACATTCCAGCTTTCACCAGCCATCTTTCCCACGAGATGTTATGTCATAAGGAATAGGAGTAGAATTAGGCCATTTGGCCCATCAGGTCTAATCTGCCATTCAACCGTGGCTGATCTATCTCTCCCTCCTAACCCCATTCTCCTGCCTTCTCCCCCATAACCTCTGACACCTGTACTAATCAAGAATCTATCTATACCTTAAATGTATCCACTGTCTTGGCCTCTACAGCCTTCTGTGGCAAATAATTCCACATATTCACACGTTCAGACTAAAGAAATTTCTCCTTATCTCCTTCCTAAAAGAACATCCTTTAAATCTGAGGCTATGACCTGTAGTTCTAGACTCTCCCACGAATGGAAGCATCCTCTCTACATCCACTCTATCCAAGCCTTTTACCAAAAATCTTCACGTCTGGAGCCCGCAAAATGTACCTCCCTCATTGGGCTTCCCCCAGGAGGTGAATTCCCTGGTGCTGGTAACTCATGTTCATTTCATCGTACACAGCATTAAATAGTGACAATACAGCACAAGGAAATCCTTGCAGGGTTTTTTCTGCTTAGAATGTTTTACATTGCAATTTTCTCAATTAGTCGCGGTGAAAGCAGGTGATGGAAATCTATCTAGAAATGATTACTCTAGTTCTCCCTCCACAAATGTGCTTGATCTGCTGTGTATGCCAAGTATTTGTTATGTTTATTAAAGAAAATGTTAAAATCTTTCATATTTCATGTGTCACTCCATTTATAATTTAGTTGCACATGGTAAGAAGCATTATTCGTACCAGTTAAATAAAAGCAAGAATTGCCCCGACTCCTTTAGCTCAGTATTATTTATGGTTAAGGTGGTGGATAAAGCAAATCGAGTCAGAGAGTCATACAGCGTGGAAACAGGCCCTTCAGCCCAACTTGCCCACAACGACCTACATATCACATCTACACTAGTCCCACTGGCCTGTATTTGCCCTCTAAACCTGTGCTATTCATGTACCTGTCTAAATGTTTCTTAAACAATGTGATAGTATTTGCCTCAACTACCTCCTCCAGCAGCTCGTTCCACTCACCCACCACCCTTCAGGTTCCTATTAAATCTTTCCCCTCTCACCTAAAACTTATGTCCTCTGGTTCTTGCTTCCCCTAATCTGGGCAAGAGACACTGAGTGTCTACCCGATCTATTCCTCTCGTGATTTTGTACACCCCTCTTCCTCCTGCATTCCAAGGAAAAGAGTACCAGCCTGCTCAACCTCTCCCTATAGCTCAGGCCCTCGAGTCCTGGCAACATCCACCTAAATCTTCTCTGCACCTTTTCCAGCTTGACAACATCTATCCTATATCATGGTGGCCAGAACTGAACACAATACTCTAAATGCAGCCTCACCAACATCTTATATAACTGCAACATGACCTCCCAACTTCTATACTCAATACTTTGGCTGATGAAGGGCAATGTGCCAAAAGCCATCTTGACCACCCTATCTACCTGTGGTGCCATTTTCAACAAGCTACAGTATGTTCCTGCACTCCCAGATCCAACTGCTCCACAAGACTCCCCAGGGCACTACCATTCACTGTGCAGGTCCTGCCCTTATTTGTCTCCACAAAATGCATCATCTCATATTTCTCTGTATTAAATTCCATCAACCATTCCTCAGCCCACCTGGCCAACCGATCAAGACCTTGATGTAATTTTGACAACCATCTTCACTATCTACCACTATTACCACCCAATTCTGTGCCAAAAAAGATAGATCTAGTTTAATTTCAAATATCCACTATAGTGCTGAAAGAATGGGATTAACACCCATTTGACAGCAAACATGTTGACGATCTAGATTATAACGGACGATACAGTTTGGAAGAGAGGTTAGTGAAAGGTAAAGTAGGAATAGTTAGGACGGCTCTGTGCCACAACCAGTAGAGCCGCTAACTTATAGCACCAGAGACCCAAGTTCAACCCTCACCTTTGGTGCTGTCTGTGTGGAGTTTGCACGTTCCCCTTGTGATTGTGTTTTGCACATTCTCCCTGTCCAGATGCTCTGGTTTCCTCACACATCGCAAAGGCGTACAGTTTGATACGTTGAGCGGCCACTGTAAATTGCCGCTAGTGTGTTGGTGAGTGGCAGATTCTGGGTAAGGAGGTCAGAGAGTGATACAGTGTGGAAACAGGCCCTTCGGCCCAACTTGCCCACACTGGCCAACATGTTTCAGCAATACTAGGCCAACCTGGTTCATATCTCTACCTGGTGGGAGGAGTTATGAGAATGTGGGGAAAATAAACAAAATAAATCCGACAGGATCAGTGAAAATGGATGGTTGATCGGCAGTGCAAACTTGGTAGGCCGAAGGGGCCCGTTTCCAGACAGTACATCTCTAGCACAGGTAGTTTCCGATAGGGAAGGATTCAAGACCAGAGGGCAAAGAATTAAAAAAATTGGACAAAAGATACAAAGGGGGTGTGAGGCAAAAAACATTTTTTCAATTGGAGAGTAGCTATGATTGGAATTCACTGCATGTAAGAATGTGACGTAGAATGAATGAAAAGGGGAATTAGAGAGGTAACTGAAAGAGAATAATTTACAAAGCAGTGGGGCGATTGCGGGGAGCTGGGACGGCTAGAGGGTCAGCATGGTGGCGCAGCAGTAGAGTTGCTGCCTTACAGTGCCAGAGACTACAGGTGCTGTCTGTACGGAGTTTGTATGTTCTGCCTGTGGCTGCGTGGGTTTACTCCAAGTGCTCCAGTTTTCTCCCACACGCCAAAGACGTACAGGTTTGCAGTTTAATTGGCTTCGGTAACAATTGTAAATTACCCCTAGGGTGTAGGATCATGCTAGTTTATGGGGTCGCTGGTCGGCGTGGCCTTGGTGGGCCAAACGGCCTGTTTCTACTCCGTAACTCTAAACTAAACTAGGAGCTGGTATTGACTTTATGGATGGAATGGCCTGCTGCTGTATTGCACATAGAAACATAAAACTGGTGCAGGAGTAGGCTATTCGGCCCTTTGAGCCAGCAGCGCCATTCAATATGATCATGGTTGATCATCCAAAATCAGAACACAATCCCGGGTTTTTCCCAAAATCCCTTGATTTCTTTAGCCCTAAGAGCTAGATCAAACACTCTCTTGAATTGGCTTCCACTGCCTTCTGTGGCAGCAAATTCCACAGATTCACAACTCTCTGGATGAAAAAGGTTTTCCTCATCCCAGTACTAAATGGCCTACCCCTTATTTTTAAACTTTGACCCCTGGTCCTGGACTCCCCCAACATCAGGAACATTTTTCCTTTATCTACCCTATCCAATCCTCTAAGAATTTTATATGTTTCTATAAGATTCCCTCCAAAATTCCAGTGAATACAAGCCCAATCGACCCTTTCTTTCATCATATGTCATCTCGGGAATTAACTTGGTGAACCTACGGTGCTCTCCCTTAATAACAATAATGTCCTTCCTCAAATTAGGAGACCAAAATTGCACACAATACTCCAGGTGTGGTCTCACCAGGGCTCTGTACAACTGCAGTAGGACCTCCTTGCTCCTAAACTCAAATCCTCTCGCAATGAAGACCAACATGCCATTAGCTTTCTTCACTGCTTGCTGTTGCTGCATGCTTACTTTCAATGACTCATGTACAAGCACACCCAGGTTGCGTTGCCCCTCCCCTTCTCCTAATCTGCCACTAGTCAGATAATAATCTGCCCCCTGTTCTTGCCACCAAAGTGGATAACCTCACATTTATCCACAATATACTGCATCTGCCATGCTTCTGCCCACTCACCCAACCTATCCAAGCCTTGTAGCATCCTCCCTGCAGCTCACACTGCCACCCAGCTTTGTGTTATCCGCAAACTTAGAGATGTTGCATTTAATTCCATCGTCCAAATCGTTAATATGTATTGTAAACAACTGGGGTCCCAGCAACGAGCCTTGAGGCACCCCACTAGTCATGCCTGCCATTCTGAAAAGGACCCGTTAATTCCTACTCTTTGCTTAAGTGACTTTGCAGACGACATAGCTCTCCTTTCACACACACAGATTCAAATGCAGGAGAAGATGGACAGACTCTCACAAGCTGCAACAAAACTTGGTCTTGCATCCATATACAAGAGATGCAGGTGATGAGGATCCACTCCAATACCAGCAACCCTGTCCTTATGCACCGCACTACTCTAGAGGAGGTAGAAACATTCACATACCTAGGCAGTGTTGTGGACATCACCGGAGGGGCAGAGGCAGACATAAAAAGTAGAATCAATAAGGCTGGCATGGTGTTTAACACGCTCAGGAAGATCTGGAGCTCATAACACAACTCAATCAACACCAAAATACACATCTTTAACTCAAATGTGAAACAGGTGATGCTGTATGGATCAGAGACATAGAAAACAACGAAACAAACTACAAACAGGCTGCAAACATTCATTAACACCTGCCTCGGGAGAATACTTAACATCTGGTGGAGAGACAAAGTAAGCAATGTGGACCTGTGGAAAAGAACAAGCCAGGAGCCCATTGACTTACAAATTCGAAGAGGAAAATGGAGTTGGATTGTACACAGGAAACCTCAGGAAACTTGCCACAAACATCACCCGGCAAGCCCTGAAATGGAACCCCCAAGGAAAAAGGAAAAGAGGTCGCCCCAGGAATAGCTGGAGAAGAGGTGGCCAGCCAGAAATGTCTGAGAGTGGGCTCAACTGGGGAGATCTCAAAAGAACTGCCAACAACCGAGTGAAGTGGAGGACATTTGCCAATGGCCTATACTCTAATTTTGCACACTAATCTCTTGTGTGGGACCTTGTCAAAGGCTTTTTGAAAGTCCAGATACACCACATTTATTCTCTCCCTTCTACTTGTTACATCCTCAAAAAATTCCAAAAGATTAGTCAAGCATGATTTCCCCTTCATAAATCCATGCTGACTTTGACCGATCCCGTCACTGCTTTCCAAATCTTAATAATCTTTAATAATCGACTCAAGCATCTGCCCCACTACCGATGTAAGGCTAACTGCTCTATAATTCCACGTTATTTTCTCTTTCTCCGTTCTTAAAAAGTGGAGTTACATTGGCTACCCTCCAGTCCACAGGAACTGATCCAGAATCGAGAGAACATTGGAAAATGATCACCAATGCACAATTCTGTGAGTGGGCTATCGGTCTTGGGCTAGTGTGTGTCTGGCGCCAATGACGGAGGGGCACAGCTGCTTCGGCATGTGTTGCTGTGTCTGGTGTGTGTGTTTCACTGGAGATCACCCATCAGTAGCCCAGCACCGTCAGGTAAGCGTACAATGGGAGAAAGCATTCAAAGCACAGAGAAGTGACTGCTGCGAGCAGGTGTTTGTGTCATCTGCACTCACATTAAATGCACTGAGCTGATGGAAGCTAACTACCAAGGACAGATGGTTTCTTAATTCAGTATTAGTTAACGAGGAGAATGAAGGCGATCACGTTCAGACAGCAAGAAGCCCTGGACAAACCATGTGCTGTGGCTGTGGTACAATTCCCCCAGGAATCACGGCGTTGGGATCCTGCTTACAAAGCATGGAAGAAAGGTTTCATTCTCTTTCAGTGTACATGCCCGATATTAGATGTGAAGGAAGGAACTGCAAATGCTGTTTTTTACCGAAGATAGGCACAGATTGCTGTAGGAACTCAGCGGGTCAGGCAGCATCTCTGGACAAAAAGAATAGGTGAAATTTCAGGTCGGAACACCTCTTCAGTTGCTGCGAAGAAGGTTTCCGACCCGAATCATCACCTATTATAATTCTATTTGCTAATTAGTCTCAGAGGTTTGTAGATGAAGACCCTAGTCTATGGGCACTTGGCAGGCAAGTGTTGCTGAGACACAAGGCTAGATTGTGGGGATATTGAGAGTCTGGCAATCTATTAGTCCTATTTTTAATGTATTTGTGCTCTTATAAATCTATATATATTTTTAAAGCAAATGGTGTGGTTAAATGTGAGATCTCAAAACCTGTCTCTATCTCTGCTGAAAATTGGAATGTCTACATTTTAAGTCTAGTTTTTGTTCGGAGGCACAGCGCGAAAACAGGTCCACCGACTTTGCGCTGACCAGCAAACCCCGCACACTAACATTATCCTACACACACAAGGGACAATTTATAAAGCCAATTAATCTACAAACTTGTACATCTTTCGAGTGTGGGAGGAAACCAGAGCACCCGGAGAAAACCCATGCAGGTCTAGGGGAGAACGTACAGACTCTGTACAGACAGTACCCATGGTCAGGATCGAACCCAGCTCTCTGACGCTGTAAGGCAGCAACTCTACCACTGCGCCACTATGCCACCCTTGCTGCCAGTACTAAGGTCATAAGTGATGGGAGCAGAATTAGGCCATTCGGCACAACAAATCTACTCTGTCATTCAATTATGGCTGATCTATCTCTCCCACATTCTCCTGCCTTCTCCCCATAACCTCTGACACCTGTACTAATCAATAATCTATCTACCTCTGCCTTAAAAAATATCCATTGACTTGGCCTCTATAGCCTTCTGTGGCAACAGATTCCACTGATTCACCACCCTCTGACTAAAGACATTCGTCCTCATCTCCTTCCTAAAGGAACATCCGCCCATTAATTCTTTGACTTTGTCCAGTTTTTGTCCAGAATGGAATATGTTCAGATTTAATGTCATCCAAAATTCTTCCCAGAATGACTTTGCATGTCATATTCCGACAGGAGTCGTCTGTTTTCCTTATCTGTGAGCAGACTGCCAATGTGCCCTCCATTTATGCTGGATTACAGATCGTTTTGTTGCTGTGACCTTGGGCACAGTCCCAAACACTTCACTTGGAACTTGCCCAAATGTCAGGGGACATTCATCTCATTATATATGTCTAAAATATGCTTCCAGTCAGGGAGAGTTGGATTTAAACAATCTCCTTAAAATTATGTGACACAATGCACAAATGAAAAAAAATCCCACAGTTTGACACTGATCAGACACGATTAGCAGACTGGACGAAGAAGGGGAAGCTGTCATCTGATATGAAAGTTCCAACGTTAATTTTGTTATCTCAGACCACTGAATCAGCCATAGCAGTCGAAGGCAGCATGCAATCACATTAAGAAAAAATCATGATCTATGCAGATGCTGGCAACTTGTTAAATCTACACTGGTGCCGAGGTAATCCGCAGGAGTAGAGAATAAATTGCTTCAAAGCTCATAAATTAACGTTATAATGTTCTATTCAATGGCTGCTGGGATGATTAAGAACACTAATGCTGGCTTTGAGAAAGCAGGAAAAATAAGCAAGACAAGTATATATGTTTCCCCACACTCCACTTCGGGAGTTGGGAACTCCAGAAATTTGATTTAGAACGGCAAGGAATGCCTGGAATTTAATAGGGCTTAGGATGAACTTCAGATCATTGTAAATGCAAAGGCCATCCAATCACTTCCCATTCCGCAAACCAACCCAACAATCCTAGGCTGCTCTTACGTCAGTCAGGGTCTATGAATCTTTGGCATTCTTTGGAGACATTCCCAGAGGATCACTGAGGAATCTTTCCATGTGCGCCTGTCACCCCAAGCTATGTGCTCTTGTCAATAGCATGTCATAGAGTCATACTGCGTGGAAACAGGCCTTTCAGCCCAACACCAACACCGGCCAATATGTCCCATCTACATTAGTTCCATCTGCCTGCATTTGGGCCATATCCTTCTCAACCTGTCCTATCCATGTACCTGTCTGATTATTAACATTGGGATAGTCCCAGCCTCAACTACCTCCCCTGGCATCTTCTTCCACACACCCACCACCCTCCATCGACTCTTTGAAGTCTAGACTTAAAACTTACTTCTACTCACAAATGTTTCTTGAGGTCCTCTGAGGGAGCGCTGTATGTATGTATTTATGTATGTATTGTTAGCTCTATGTACCATTGTATGTAGCACGTTAGTACCTGCACTGATGTAAAGCACTTTGGTCAACGAGAGTTTTTAAATGTGCTATAGAAATAAAATTGACTTGACTTGACTTGAGTGAAATAGTTACCACTCAGATTCCTACTAAATCTTTCCAGCATCACCTTAATCCTATGTCCTCTGGTTCTTGATTTCCCTACTCTTGGCATCTCTACCTGATCTATTCCTCATGATTTTATACACCTCTGCAAGATCAAAATGTATTTTAGCAGCCAGAGGCAGGCCTTGCACTGAGCGCATGGGTTTGACCGGATGGGAGCATGACAACAGCAAGAGCAAGAGCTGGTTCAATGCGAGGCGTCCAATACATGCCGACATTTTAATTGAATCTTCTGCATGCGCCTGATCTAATGATAACAGATCAATGTTTTATGATCAATTTCAGATTGCTATCTGTATCTGCTGAATGGAAATTGTGGAAAGGGGAGGGAGTCAGGCTGCTTTTAATTGGTGCTTTTGATTAATAATTGTAACAGTTTGACAGCATTGTAATCCTGCGAGCACAATGGTTTCAGAGTTGGAAAGGTAACTTAGACACAGACTGCAGTCGATGAGATTGTAGGTTAACTGAGAAACAATAAGGCCTCTGAGCAGATGGAATCCATGCTAAAGTTTCCGAAAGTTCCCTTTGTTCGGCAGAGGGAAACTTCTGTCCACGTTTATTGGCTTTTCAAGAGTTAGGAGTCAAGTGTTTTATCGTCATATGTCCTGAAATGGAACAATAAAATCCTTACTTCCAGCAACACAACCAATATGTAAACATATTACTATGTAAAACCCACAGTAAACAACAGTTACAAAGTTCAGTATATATATATATTTAAAAAAAACAGATAAATAAATAGAAAATAGTAGTGAAAAGTCAACAATAATGCCCCCCAAGTCTATATATTTCAGAGCGTATTTGGAGGTTGCAGTGTTTAAGAGCCTGATGGTTGTAGGGATGAAGCTGCTCCTGAACCAGGACTTTACAGTTTTAGGTTGAACTTCCAACACAGCATTTGAGGGAATGGTCTTAAACTAAACATTCTCCAGAACAAAGCTCTTCCACCAACTTGCTGTCATTGACCCTCATGGAGAGGAAATCCTCACATCTTCCCTTTATCTCATCAGTTGTGATTTTAGCCAAACATATCTAGTTGTGGTATAACTGATCAAGGATTACTCAGTAAAACAACTCAGTAAACTCTTAATAATTGATCTCACTGATAAATTATCATCATCGGCGGTCACTGGAAACGAGTATGACTGTCCTCTCAAGGAGGACACCTGTGCGTGACTTTGTTTAACGTGGGGAGACTGGTGCACAGACAGCCACCACACGGTCCTTTACAGATCTGGGTCAGAATCCAGTGGCATGGATTCCTAGTCGGCCGGGGACCCTTTTCTGCTGCAGCTTTCATCCGCCTTCCCAGCCGTTGTGAAAGTCAGCCATCATCCTCCGCCTGTTCCACCGTTGAGGTCTTGGTTGGATTGCTCTTTGTCAGAGACCTCCCCCTCGACCTTACCACCATGGGTGACCTTACCAGGAGCATAGCTCAAGACGGCATTCTCTGTGGATTATCATCTTGTCGTGGTGGAGAAGCTTGTGTGGGTCCTGAGATCCTGAGAACGTTGCCGTCTGGACTAATAAATAATATGCAATTCCAACAGCGGACAGATTAGACTGGTTCTATGCCAACTCCTCACCTGCAGCCAGAGAACAGACCTCATTCTGTCAGTATGATTTGTACACGTGTAGGTGGTGACAGGAGACCCATCACACAAATATCAAACCTGATGCATCTTGCAGGTGAAGGGATCTCAGGAAACACTGATATTTATCATCCTAAAGATGGAGAGTGCCTTCAGTATCCTCAGGAGCGGCTGGGTTGGTGAAGAGTAAAATATGAAATGGAGCATTTATTTTATGCAGTATTATTTTTTAGGTATCATTTTGTACAATTCCTTGCCATCAAACGTATGGGAGTTTCTTGTTCTGCATTAGATGCCAGTCCTCAGCAAAACAATCAGATTATCAGGAGTGGCTCAATACTAAAACGTTCAATTCTGAGGGGCTGGAGATTCAAGCTTTACTTCAGATATTTGACCTAGCACAAGTCTCCAGTGCAGTGTTGAAGTGCTGCACTGTTGCAAGAGTCATCTTACACCATAGGGCAACATTTGTCATCACTGTTAGGTATAAAAGATTGCAACAGCTCTATTTTGCAGAAGAGTTAGCTGTATTTTCCGTGGTCAATGCTTACTCCTACATCAACATGCTAAAACTGTTTATCTGGTCATATTCACAATGCTGGTGTTGAAGTTTGCCGTGTACAAATTACCGCACCATTTCTCGCTAACAACTGTACTTCTAAAATACTTACTGCTTGCTAACCACTAAATACTAAAATACTTGGCTGGAAAATGCTGAGGGATATGAACAATGCTATAAAAATCCTATTTGAGTTATATCAATGTGTTATTTTTAATTTTCGTTACCTTTTTTTATTTTGCTTTTTAACAAGAAATGGTGATTATCATAAAGACTGTTGTAGGTAGACAAAAATGCTGGAGAAACTCAGCGGGTGCAGCAGCATCTATGGAGCAAAGGAATAGGTGACGTTTCGGGTTGAGACCCTTCTTCAGACTGAAGAAGGGTCTCAACATTTCTCCAGCATTTTTGTCCACCTTCGATTTTTCCAGCATCTGCAGTTCTTTGTTAAACATAAAGACTCTTGTTTTCTTTCCTGGTCCCATGGTTTTTCTGCCTCTTACTATGCGACTTTGTAATGGGCAGGGTGAGAGTTCCTGGCACAGAGATGGGGAACCCAGGCCACAACAGCTGCCAGAAGGATTTTTCTGCAAGGATCAGTTTACCTCAAAGATTAAGGTCATAGCAGAACAGCAGCTGGCTTTGATTGAAAGGAAACTGTGCACAACTGTTGTGGAAGTGATTTAAAGGGTCCTCATCGGTATTCGCAGTGGGGCAAAGTTGAACGATTTGCTAATAATTGCTGGAAATCCGTATTGATATTGTTTGTTAAGTTGTGTCGTTTTTTTTAGAGGTTCGGCGCAGAAACAGGCTCTTCGGTCCACTGAGTCCACACTGACCAGCGATCCCCACACATTAACACCATCCGACACACACTAGGAACAATTTTACACTCAAACCAAGCCAATTAACCAACAAACCTGTACATCTTTGGAGTGTGGGAGAAACCAAACATCTCTGAGAAAACCCACGCAGGTCACTGGAGAAAGTACAAACCCCGTACAGACAGCACCCGTAGTCAGGATCGAACCCGGGTCTCTGGCGCTGTGAGGCAGCAACTGAGTTTAGTTTAGAGACTCTATCACTCCACCGCTGCATCACCGTGCCGCTCCACGGTCTGTTTAAACCATCTTAATTATTATTTCTTGATTGGGCAGCACGGTGGCGCAGCGGTAGAATTCGATCTCTGACTACAGGTGCTGTCTGTGTGGAGTTTGTACGTTTTCCTTGTGACCATGTGAGTTTTCTCCACGTGCTCTGATTCCCTCTCACTTTCCAAACTCGTGCAGGTTTGTAGGTTAATTGTTTTCTGGAAATTGCCTCTAGTGTGTAGGGATGAGTGGGATGATGTAGAACTAGTGTATCAGTGGTCGGTGTGTAGTCGATGAGCCGAAGGGCTGTTTTCACGCTGTATCTCAAAAATATTTCAGTTAAGATTGGCTTTTCTTAGTTTTAATTTTAATTTCCAATCAATTTGCTTCCTTTCCCACTGCTCTTGCATAGATCAGCTCTTTGTGTGCATGCAAGTATTTCCCTCAAGTGGCTATTCTTCAAGTGTGAGTCCAGTATCAGCAAGCACTTCAACCCCTGAGGCATCAAATTAATTCTGCTCTGCTTTCATTTAGTGGCAGCACAAAAATATCTGAAAAGTGGGGGCGGCATCCTAGTGCATCAGTAGAGTTGCGCCCTTACAACTCAAGATACCCGGGTTTCTTGACAACGGTTGCTGCCTGTAAGGAGTTTGTTCATTCTCCCTATGACCTGCGTGAGTTTATTTCGGGTGCTTTGGTTTCCTCCCACATTCCAAAGACGTATAGCTTTGTAGGTTTATTGGCTTTGGTAAAATTGTAAAGTGTCCCTAGTGTGTGTAGTACAGTGTTAGTGCGCGGGGATTGCTGGTCGGCGCTGACTCGATGGGCCGAATGGGCCTGTTTCCGCGCTATATCTCTAAACTAAAACTAAAATAGGAAATGGATGGCAATCTGCAAAAGGAACCCAGGGGACTTTCCAAGACAGTATGACTCTTCCAACAGCTAAATAATTAGGGTATAGTACAAATTGTCTGTACAACTTTACTTCATTCCACTCTCATCTGCATTTCAAATGTATGTCGACAGACAGTGACACTGACTGGTGCTAAAACGAATGCCATTTTTTATATCGCAATTGGGAAGCACATGCAAGTTACTTAAGTCTTGCTTCCCTCATTCCCCATAGGGAGATCCTTCGCTTTGATCATCACTCAGGATTCATTTCTGACTGAATGACTGAGAGCTGAAGACGTAAGCACTGCATTATGTGAAAATTTCAAATGATCTCAAACCGTGCAAAGTGCTTTACAGCCAGTAACGTAGTTCTGAAGTGCAATCACTATCATACTGTTAGAAAGCTACGTCACATTACAGTTTGCTCTATATACTGTGGCATGTTAGGATGGGCTCCAGATATGAGGTGGGGTGGAATCACTAGATTAAGGTGAATTATTGATTAGATTGGAGAGATATCTTGACATGATTGGACTGAGAATATTGGGAAGGTTTCCATGTGCATACATGGAGTTCTAGATTTGATCAATGTGATTCGGGGGTCGAAAGATAATGAGAGAGGGCTCACAAGTTCAGATTGTGCGCCAGCATGAACTTGATGGGCTGAATGGTCTGGTTCATTGTCATGAGATGATGTAAAGTACAGTTGAGAGGAAGGGCTCTAGAATTAATGGGTTTGGAATTGCAGTGGGTTGGTCCAGATGGGATGAGAAGATACTGGAAGTGTCCATTTGGTGGTCTGGCATGTTTGAGTGTCTGGGAGAGGTGATCCAAATGTAATTGGGAGATGGCCACCCGAGAGGGGGTTGGAAGGTCTCTCGATTCCTAGCACAAGAGGTCTGGTCCAATACCCCACCTCAGGCCTGGGACATGCTGCCGGGTCAAGGCCATGAGTCTCACCCCAGTCACTCGCCCTTCTCCCCTCCTCCATCAGGCAAGAGGTACAGAAGTGCCAAAACGCACGCCTCCACATTGAGGGATAGTTTCTTCCCAGCTGTCATCAGGGACATGAACCATCCTCTCACCAACTAGAGAGTGGTCCTGAGCTACCATCTACCTCATTAGAGACCCTCAAACTATCTTTAATCGGACTTTACTGGACTTTATCTTGCACTACACATTGTTCCCTTTATCCTGTCTCTGTAGAATGTGGATGGCTTGCTTGTAATCATGTATTGTATTTCCGCTGACTGGATAGCACACAATAAAGAGATTTTCACTGTACGCAGGTCCACGTGAAAATAAACTCTACCAAACTAAACTAAACTGAACTGAACTCTTGGAGCAGGCCATGTTTACATCATCCAGGCCTCACTATTTTGATGCCTGATTCCCAACAAGTAAATACATCTGCATTTTTACCAATGTCCTCTTTTCCCGAATCTTCTTCAAAGGAGCTGGTTAACACTGAGCGCAGTAGAAAGGCAGTGAGGTGAGAACCTGTTACCCTTGTTTAACCATCCTGTATCTGTCAATTGGGCAGTTCCCCCTCTAACATCACTTTATGTATTAAAACAATTAACTAGCATCAATAAGCATGGATAGGATAGGTTTAGAAGGATATGGGCCAAACGCAAGCAGTAGGTATGTTGCAAAACTTACCTTGAGCAGCGCTGCAGTTCTGCCGCTCCCCGTGTGCGTGACTTTGGCGCCTTTCAGAGGGGGCGGGCTTAAAGTGCCGTTTTTCCACAGACTGGGATAATCGATCCATGTCGGGCGATTTCGTTGCGGAAGAAACATCGCTCCGACATTTCATGAATGAAGGTATTTTTAAATTACTCTAAATTATTTATTAACTAGAGTAATTTAAAAATCACCTTCAAAAGCCGTGAGCTCCGACAACCGGAAGGAATTTGCGTAGGGGAGAAAAAAAGGTAAATAGTTTAGTAAATAGTATAGGCTTTAATAACATTTTTATGTTGCGAAATGGGGTCCCAAAAAATGTATGAACAAACAGTATTTTTCCTCCCGACTTCACCGCTAACCGCAACGTTCCAATCCACCGCATTCCACTAAAACCCACTCGCTAGTTGATTTAAATGGCCATTAATTTACAGGCAGTAAACACTAAATTCCTTCCATTTGGCCCAGAAATTCATGAAAATTAGATTTAAAAATTATGTTATATTGTGGATTATTGTGTGAATGTTATTTGGACACTTAGGCAATTTAAAAAAAGTTTCTCTTTTCTTAAGAAATGGATAGATGTTTAGATCTACTCATTGAATTTTGTAATTAGCTACAATTAGATAACTAACTAATTATATGCTTTAATTTCAGGTCATCCAAGTAAGATTGTTTCATATTTGTTTCAGAATGCTTCAATCTATAATAACTGAACATTTCATTGAGTTCTGTTAATTTTTAAGAAAGTTATGAGCTTTTAACTTTTCCAGATCACAGCTTTTGAGTTAAGTCAATTGAAAGGCAATGGGGAACAAGATGCAATTTTGTATGAAAATGGCCATAACTTTCTTAATACTGAAGATATGAAAGTAAATTAGGTGTCAAATTAAACTTCTTTTTATGCTTTATTTGATGGGATAAATTGCAGACTTGATTTTTTAAATCTCAAAATTTTGTAACATTGCTACAAGCAGGTGTTATTAGTGTAGATGGGTCATGTTGGCCGGCATGGGTAATTTGGGCTGAAGGGCCTGTTTCCTCGGGTCTGACTCTTAAGAAGTACAAAATGGAGCAATGCATCAAACACTCTTTAAAAAGCTGCAAATAGCACCAGAGGGTAAAAGGCACCTATCGTTTCTATTATCACTCAAAAATGAATTTCCTGACAACATTCTTGTCCCACCAGGCAACGCATTCTGCCCTCAATTGTTGAACTCAATTGCTTGCAAATTTACTTTTTCCCAGAAAGTATTGTGGATAAATGACCTTGCTGAGTAGAAGGCTGATTTCTGATGATGGAGGAAAAAGAATTTCCAGTTGGAGGAGCGGAGACGTGGGCCCGACATTTAGCTGAAGCAGGATCCTCAGATGTGGTGAGATTTTAACGATAAGAACTTTGAAGCTGATCTGCTGAAGGTCAGGAGAGGAGTGGGACTTGCAGTGAAAGAGATGAAGGATTTTTAACAATACAAGATTTGATGATTAAATTGAGAACTTGAGAGATCTGAGAGAGGTTGGCAAGGCTGGCATTCATCAGCCTAACTCTGAAGGTGGTGGAGGTCTAGATTAATGCAGTATATGGAAGGTGTTGGGTATGGATAGGCAGTGTTTAGTTTAGTTTAGTTTAGTTTAGAGATACAGCATGGAAACAAGCCTTTGGGTCCACCAAGTCCATGCCGACCATTAATCACCTATTCACGTTCATTCTGTGTTATCCCACTTTCTAATCCATTCCTTACACATTGGGGCGATTTAATTTATAGAGGACGAATAACCTACAAACCCGTCTTTTGTAGGAAACTGGAGCGCTCGGAGAAAACCCACGCAGTCATTGGATTTCACGGTGCAGTCAACATACAGACTCCACACATACTGTACCTGAGGTCTGGAGATGGGCCCAATGGGGAAGAAAGACCAGTCCAAGGAACACTGATGATGGGCATCGTTTGGCTAGGTAAACAAAAATACTGGAGAAACTCAGCGGGTGAGGCAGCATCTATGGAACGAAGGAGATAGGCAACGCTTCGGGTCAAAACCCTTCTTCCGAGATGCTTTCTTCCATAGATGCTGCCTCATCCGCTGAGTTTCTCCAGCATTTTTGTCTACCTTTGATTTTCCAGCATCTGCAGTTCCTTCTTAATCATTTGGCTAGTGTCTGTCAGCTAGGGTGGCTGAAGGCTTCACATCCAGAACTACACTGGCCTAAGCAGGAGCTAATGAAAATATGGCCTTAGTGTTGCTGAAACTTTCCTGGAAGAAACTCTTGTTTCTATCTAACTGATATTGGCCTGGTAACCAGTTCATGTAGCATATTATTTGAAGATGAGGGGGCAAAGAGAAAGGATTGTGTGTGATTAGCACAGGGAACAAAGCTGTGATCCTGGTGGAACAGAAATCATTTAACATTTCCTTGATATGAACCATTCTACATTTCCTTGATCATCGTCTGCTTTTATGTCATTTTTGCACATCTTACCATTCCATATCTCTAGTCTCCCTCTCCCCTGACTCTCAGCCTGAAGTAGGGTCTCAAACCCAAAACGTCACCCATTCCTTCTCTGCAGAGATGTTGCCTGTCCCGCTGAGTTACTCCAGCATTTTGTGTCTACCTAAGATATTTGAGAACCAGGTGAGAGACCTGCCGTGAAGATTGGCCACAGAGAAGGGCTGATGGAGGAAGTTGCAGTGGTCACAGTCAGAAAGCATATTGTTGGTGATGTAGACGGCAGGGACAGAACTATAGGGCTCTCACTTCGTGAAATCCGGAGAAGTTGGAATAAGGCCAGAAGCTGAGTTTGAGTTTAGTTTATTTCACATGTGCCGAGGAACAGTGAAAAGCTTTTTTTGTGCACTAACCAGGAGAAGCTCAACCCCATTCTCCCGCCTTTCCCCATTTCTTTTCACACCCACCCTAATCAAGAACCTATCAATCTCCACTTTAAAAATACCCGATATCTTGGCCTCCACAGCCATCTGTGGCAATTAATTCCACAGATTCACCACCCTGATTATTATTCAAATATTATCTGACTACAGCAGACTATGTAATTCATTAACACAATGCCTCACGTTTAGACAATAACCTTTTTCAGTTCTCTATTTAATCTTCCCCATATACAATTATCTTCCTTCAATGGATTCGCCTGCCACTGTTGAATTTATTTTAAATGTATAAACTCCATATAAATCATTAGAATTATTTGCAGATTCAATTGTTACTGGGATTAAATATGTGTCCATGTCCTTTTACTGTAACTTGTAAATTAGATTAAAACACTGATAGTGATATATACAGAAAGCCCCGCCGACAATTAAATGATATAAAAAACTCCACCATCTCTCCAAAGTGCCAAACCATTAAGATCTGCTTACATTCAGTCATTTACAAGAAATCGCATCCGTGATTAAAGCGGTGAAAAAAAAAGAAACAGCTCTGACAGTAAAAGCTGCTGCAGCGTTTCAAAACAAACCACAGGCCAATGAATGTGAAGGGGTGTGTCTGAGGAACAACTGTCAAAAGAGCTAGAAATTGCAATTTGCTTTAGATTTTCAGTTTATATCAACAATTTACTTCTCTGACTGCTGCTGTGTAAAATGCAATGAGAATATGCTCTGCTAGATTTCTCTCCAGTTAATTACGTTAGCATGTTTTGAAATCCACAGTTGATCAGTTGCTTTAGATGGAGTAACTCAGCTGGTCAGACAGCATCTCTGGAGGAAGGGAGTAGGTGACGTTCCTTCTTCAGCTGCCTTGCCTCTTCTTCAGCTACTTTGTTTGGTGACATCAGGGACACTGGTGAGTACTTCAACTCTAGTTTCTGTATTCAGAAACAGAAAGACGCTTGAAGGAGTTTACGTTTAGACCTTGATAATACAAAAATGATTTTCAGCTCTCTTTTGCTTTGTAGTAGTATTGGCTGCCTGTTATTTTCTGTGCCTTTTTTTTAATGTTAAGTCCCATGTCCTAACTGAAACAGGGGATGACTAATATGACAAAACAGTCTCACCAAAGATAATCACAAAAAGCTGGGGTAACTCAGCGGGACAGGCAGCATCTCTGGGGAGAAGGAATGGGTGATGTTTCGGGTCGTGAGCCTTCTTCAGATTAGTTAAGGATAAGGGAAATGAGAGATATACAGACCATGATGTAGAGAAAGAACAATGATTCAGAGATATGCAAAAAAGTAATGGTGATAAAGGAAACAGGCTTTGTTAGCTATTTATTGGGTGAAAAAGAGAAGCTGGTGCGACTTGGGTGGGGGTGGGATAGAGAGAGAGGGAATGCCAGGGTTACTTGAAGTTAGAGAAATCAATATTCATACCACTCGGCTGTAAGTTGCCCAAGTGAAATATGAGATGCTGTTCCTCCAATTTGTGTTTAGCCTTACTCTGACAATGGAGGAGACCTAGGACAGAAAGACAGTGTGGGAATGGGAAGGAGAATTAAAGTGTTTGGCAGCGGGGAGATCAAGTAGGTTCAGCTCCCGTCCCACCAATGCTGTTGTGATCCTGTCTGCTTAGACAATGAGAGTAAATTGGATCGAGGCATCTGATGTTTTTGCCTTCAGGCTTGATCAGCTCATTTCTCTGGTTCAGCGATTCCCTGTCTTCCTTGTTGAAATTGAAAGCATGTTGTGAGGGGAAAGGGTCATAAATTTATAATTTGTGTCTTGGAGTGAAGAACAATGTTTCTGTAATTCATATTATGCAGACGCAAATTGAAATGGCTTTCAGTGAGAACTTTCTGTAGTTTACAGATTGCATTATTGTTTTTTTTCCCGTGATTATTCAATTAATGAATAATGAATGCTTGTCCTGTGCTGTATTTTATTAGACAGCGTGTATGTTGGCGAAATATGGAACCTGTTTAAAGTTCCCTCCCTGTCTTTCTATTGGCTGTCTGTTCTGTTCAGTGTGTATACTAGGTACTGTTCACGTCAGAGCTCAAGTATGTCCTTGTCGTGTGTTATACAATTGATTTGTTTTTGTGGAGAAGTGATTAAAAGTTGGATTAGTTTAATGGCAATCCATATAATAAGAATGGATCTGAAAATGATATTGTGATTATTTATATGTAGGAGCGGTTGCAGCAAGAACTTAGTGTAAAGTTGCTGAGGATTGTATTCTGTACCCACAGTGATGGTCAATCTCCCCTTCACAGATAGACACAAAATGCTGGAGTAACTCAGCGGGACGGGCTGCATCTCTGGAGAGAAGGAATGGGTGACGTTTTGGATCGAGAACACTTCTTCAGACCCTTCTCTCCAGAGATGCTGCTTGTCCAACTAAGTTACTCCAGCATTTTGTGTCTACCTTCAATTTAAACCAGCATCTGCAGTTATTTCCGACTCATTTTGTCCCCTTCACAGTTTGCAGGCTCATAACCATTCTCCCAAATTGACTGCTCAATAGAGATTTTTGTGTGGCAAATATAATAATTCATATTTTTTATTGAACCTGTTTAACTTAATTAATAACTTTCCTCAAACACCACCAATTATATTCCCCCCCCACGATACTTGGGGTCGTTTTAACTTCCTTCTGATGATTGTATAAATTGGATGATATGAAGTAGATCGCCTTTTACATTTCTTTCTGCACTCGACTTCCATCAAAGTTAAAATGGCTAATGTTGTTAGGTTGTTGAGTTGAACCCTGTCACCTTTCTGGTATGTGCAACAAGATATTCAATGGCACCAATTCTATGTTAGTCATGCTAAATGCTTGAGGGAGCAACTGTCGGTAATTGTTCTTATTATGGGGGGAAGGTAGGAGAATGGGGTTAGGAGGGAGAGATAGATCAGCCATGATTGAATGTCGGAGCAGACTTGATGGTCCAAATGGCCTAATTCTGCTCCTATCACTTATGAACTTATGAACTCTAGATCTTAGATTCCTCTATGGATTTAAACACATGGAGGTAAGTGGAATCCCCAGACTAATATCCTTGCATGCTTTTAATTCTTCCCCCTGAATGATAATGAACCACTTGACCACATGGTCCAATGCAAACCAGTCTTCTCTGCTTCCTAATTGATGTTCATGAATAATGGTGATCAGGCTCAGCTAATTATTCCTTGCTTTTAATTTCTTATTTTTATTCCACGCTGATTGATGGCACAAAGTCAACATTTGCCCCCTAGGCTGAAATTCACCAACTTGCTTAGTTTAAGAATTTTCTCTGGGAATTTCCTGAGTTCAGTTCTGTGGAATAATTTAGTAAATGTAGCAAGTGAATTTATAAAGTTTCTGATAACAGCCGCTGGGCAGTTACATATTGTAAGCATTAGTCATTGTGATAAGTCTGTTTCACGTTGTACATAATGCAGCTGCTACACTATGGACCTACACTGTCATTTCTAATGTTATAATCACACCAAAGACAAAGATATTGACATAAAATGGTCCAGATTCCAGATTCACATACAGGGGCATACATATTTAGTTTAGAGTTTAGAGATACAGCGCAGAAACAGGCCCTTTGGCCCACCGAGTCCGCGCCGACCAGCAATCCCTGCACAATAACACCAATCTACACACACTAGTGACAATTGACACTTATACCAAGCCAATTAACCTACAAACCAGTACGTCTTTGGAGTGTGTGAGGAAACCAAAGATCTCGGTGAAAACCCACGCGGTCACGGGGAGAACGTACAAACTCCATACAGGCAGTACCCGTAGCCGGGATCGAACCCGGGTCTCTGGCGTTGTAATCACTGTAACACTGCAACTCTACTGATGTGCCACTGCTGTGTCCAAGGCATTGTTCTCCTTGGAGCAGAGGAGTTTGTGAGGAGTTGGATAGTGGCTTGTGAAAGGCATTGGCAGTGAAGGAAGATGGACAACTGGAAAGAGGACAGAAAAAGAAGATAGACATAAAAAGCTGGAGTAAGTCAGCTGGTCAGACTGCATCTGTGGAGCAAAGGAAAAAAGATAATTGGCAAAAGAAACAAAAGCGAACTGAAAAGGAAAATCTTTTTTACAGCAAGCGTATGGAGTCTGAGTCTTTCATCTTAACCACAGCCGCATTTACCAAGCAGGTGGTGTACCAGTTTTATAGGTGATGGGGTTATTAGCAGTGTAATTACAGTTGCAACTGTACTTAGTTGACGCATTGCAGACTAACCTAGGGGATCATGCATTTTGACTCTCAAACTACTGAGCCGTGACACAGACTTTGCAGCTGTCATTCTGACAGTCATTCAGCAACCTCGGAGCTGTAACAAGAAGTCAAAGCTACACAAGGCCGTTCCTATGAATGAGCGGCAGAGCAGGTGGCGTCTGGGCTTGCTGCAGTGAGATTAAAACCATCATGATATCTTATTTTCCTTTTTACGTTCCTGTGTCTAACTAAATATGCAGTTTCACTCATAATCAATACGGAAAATACTGTAACCACTGTAAGCATCTGTGGAAAGAGAAACGGTTAATGTCTCAGGGCCAGAACTCTTCATCTGAACCGTATTTCATTCTCTTTAGATTTAGCTCTTAGGGCTAACGGAATCAAGGGATATGGGGAAAAAGCAGGAACGGGGTACTGATTATGGATGATCAGCCATGAACATATTGAATGGTGGTGCTGGCTCGAAGGGCCGAATGGCCTACTCCTGCTATTTTCTATGTTTCAATGTTTCTATTTTAGCACCTGTTCAGTGCCACCCTGGGTATACTCGGGTCATTTTTTAGTTTAGTTTAAGAGATACAGCGCGGCAACAGGCCCTCCGGCCCACCGAGTCTGCACTGACCAGTGATCACCCTAACTAACACTATCCTACACACACTAGGGACTATTTTACACTTATACATTTATACCAAGCTGATTAACCTACAAAACTGTAGGTCACATTCAAATTTGGGGGGAAACCAAAGATCTCAGAGAAAACCCACGCAGGGCACGGGGAGAATGCACAAGCTCCGTACAGACAACACCCCTAGTCGGGATCGAGCCCGGTTCTCTGGCGCTGTAAGTCAGCAATTCTACCGCTGCACCACCGTGCCACCCGTGTCATGGCCAACAGTGGAAAAAACAAATTGGCAGTGAACAGGTTAATCCCCAGCAGCATGTGTTGATTATATTTGTCCAGAGCGCACGTTAATTCTCCAAACTATTCCCAATATTACTGTGAAATTGGAAGGTATGAACTGTGCTGAATTCAGAGATCAGAATTTTATCTTCTCGAGAGGAATCTCAACTCCAAACACATTTGAGTCAATGAGGGTGTTGGAGGAAGAAAGTCCTGAGCTTAGCTTTTAGTGTCCCACAGTACAATTGCTCGCATTGATGCATTATGCCTTTCAGCTATCCTGCTAACTTGCGTTCATGTCCCGTTTCTAGCAGTCGGCCATGAAAATGACTAAGTATCTGATATACCAGCTCTTTAGGTTTAGGTTTATTATTGTCACATGTATCAAGGTACAGTAAAAATCTTTGTTTTGCATGGTATCCAAACAGATCAAGCACACGGTACATAAATTAAATCAAATCAAAACTCGAGTACAATGGATAGAGCAAAGGGGAAGATGCAGAGTGTCTTAGCATTATAGCGCATCATAGTCGCGTGTGGTAGGTCTTGCAGTCAAAGTGGAGAAAGTCCACCACTATTACCAAGATACACCTCTTCTCAAAAACCACAGGTAGGGTGTACTGATTGACGTATGGTTAATTGGTTAGTAAACAAAAGCGAGGCCCATTCATTTTTTGGTCATACCGCATCTGGTCTTGAATCCGTTCTTCCAGCTGCTATTTTGATATCTAGAATCATAAATACATATATATATTTTTAATTAATTATTTTTATTAGGAGCAATTGTACAAGAATAAAACATTCGGCATGTAAAATTCTACAATTATTGTACAGCTTCAATTTTGACCATTTAAGCTAAAAATGAGGGGAAAAAAAGAGAGAAAGAACAAGAGAAGGAAAAAGTGAAAAGTGAAAGGATAGGACCCCTAGACTGCCAAGGTAGTGTGGCCAAAGAGTGAATAAAGATATAAGAGAGGAAAAGGGAAAAATAAGAAAAAAGTGTAGATATACCTGCCCCTCGTCCCCCCCCCGCCCACCTCACCCGACCCATAATTGGATTTAAATCCAAATTTGTGCTGCGCCATATTATCCTTGTAAGAATTCGGTAAAGGGTGTCCATGTTTTGAAAAACTAGAATCATTTTCTAGAATTATCTTGAATTTCTGGCTTTAGCGAACATCTAACACCCAACATTAGTTTTGTACTTCAGTTAATATAATGTGATCAAAGTGGAAACATAAAGTTCAGCATCTTAGTCATACAGGATGCAAACAGGCCCTTAGGCCCAACTCAGCCATGATGATCAAGATGCCCCACCTAAGCTAGTCCCATTTATCTGCGGTCCCTCTAAATCTTTCCTATCCATGTATCTGTCCAAATGGCTTTTAAATGTTGTTATTGTGCCTGCCACAACTACTACCTCTGGCAGCTCATTCCATATACCTTCCGTATGAAAATGTTGCTCCTCAGCTTCCTATTACATTTCTCTCCTTTCATCTTTAACCAATGCCCTTTAGATTTCCCAACCCTGGGAAAAAAGATGCTGTGCATTCACCCTATCTATTCCTTCAAGATTTTATATGCCTCTATAAGATTACGCCACTGTCTCCTGCTCTCCATGGAACACTCGAGTTCTGTCAACATCCTCATAAATCTTCTCTGCTCCTTTTCCATCTTAATGGTATCTTTCCTGTAGCTAAATGACTGAAATAGAACACAATACCCCAAGTGCGGCCTCACTGATGTCTTGTACAATCGTAGCATACCATCCCAACCTCTGCATTCAGTTCCCTTACTGATGAAAGCCAGCATACTAAAAGCCTTTTCAACACCCTATCGACCAGAGACGCCACTTTTTGAGAACTATGTACTTGTACTCAAAGGTCGTACTTGTAATCAAAGATCTTGTTCTTTGCTCTTGCTCTAATATCTTTGCTTGTACTCCTAGATCCTTCTGCTCCCTGTAGCACTCTCCAGAGCACTACTGTTCAGTCAAAATGTTTGACTTCCCAAAATGTTGCACCTCACTCTTATCTGTTAAACTCTAATATCCATCCCTTGTCCCAACTTGCCCAGCTGATCAAGATCCCACTGTCATTCTTGAAACCCATCTTCACTGTCTACGATTCCACCTACTTTATTGTAACCTGCAAACATACTAATCATGCCTCCGTACGTTCTCATCTTATCACGTGGTTATTTTCAACCACACTCTACGTAGGGGATTTCTACAGGATGTCCTGTGCTGTATCAGTCTGTTTCTTATAAACGTTTCATTTACCAAAAAACTGTGGTATCCAGCAGGTGTTACTGACGTTCTGAATGCCTGTCACCCATGGATAAACATTACCAGTTAGCGATTCTGTATATCATGGTTCACATTATCATTCACTGGTCAAAAAGAATGAAAAAACGAAGTAGTGGAACTTCAATGAAAGATCACGCCTGTTTCTCTCCCCCTAGAAGTTCCCTGACCTACTGAGGTTTTTTTTCCCAACATTGAGCTTTGGTTGGAATTTTATGAGCACCCTCCAAGTGAAGGGTGATCCGTCCACAGTTAAGGAAAATATCGAACTGAAAAAAACATGAATTTAATGAGGGGATGATTTGTGGCAGATCAGAGGATTTTGTGAATTTTGGGAATCGAAGATGAATTAATGGGAGTAAGCCAGGAAGAAGTATTAAAAACAACGGGTAGACAAAAATGCTGGAGAAACTCAGCAGGTGAGGCAGCATCTATGGAGAGGAGGAATCGGCGATGTTCCGGGTAGAGACCTTTCTTCAGTGTGAAGAAGGGTCTTGAGGGATAGGGACAATTATCTGCCCACGGGTGTTCTGTGTGTTTTGCCATGATTCATTGAACGACTTCTGAACCTGTCTGGTGTCTGGCCTTGTCCTGACCGAATCCAGGCCACGACACTATATCTCTAAACTAAACTAAACTAAACTAAAGAAAGAAATGTAGTTATATGGTTGCAAAGATGGGCAGCTCTTGAATCTGACACATGCCTCACCTCTTCTGACATGTATTGTTCCATTGTTACAGGCTGTCTACTGCAGAGGGATCTAGATATGGAAGGAACCATGAACACAACAGGGTCACCACTGTGGAATATGACTGAGGAGCCTTTAAATATGATGTAAGTTTGCAACACGGTTTTGCTGTCCAGTGTCAATTCACTAGAGCACGTGCTAACACTGCATTGCGACTGATAACCAGATTGCTGCTAGCTTCTCTCCAAATAAAAGGGAAATTATATAAATGTATGGTTGACACAAAACCTGAAGTAACTCAGCGGGTCAGACAGCATCTCCGGAGAAAAGGAATAGGTGACGTTTCAGGTCGAGACCCTTTTTCACAAACATAAATGTATATTCCATGTAACCACCTGCTTTGGTTATGGCTCCCTCACTAAGGAAGAAAGTACAGAAAACGTCTTCCTTATTGTACGGCACTGCTCCGAACAAGAACACTTCTCTTAAATTGCTCAAACTATGCCTCAAGCTGCCATCCATTTGAACACTCTGTGGGTGAGCCAGTGAGTTAGTTGCTTTCTCACCTCCCTGCAATGTGATGCAGAAGTAAAAGCATCACGTTTTGCAAAAATCTGACAACCAACAGTGCCGACTGTTTGAACCCGTGTGTCACATACTGTAGAGTTAGCAATGGTGGGAAACAACCTCATTATTTTGATTACATGTATTACCTAACAAAAGGCATTCTCCAATGATCTCTTGATTGTGAATTGAATGTGTGGAAAATATGATTACATCAGTGGCGATCTCCTCCCATTAGCTACAACAGAGATTAAACATAAATGAGGGTCAAAGTGTGACAGATTCAGTGAGATAAAGTAAAGATGTTATGCACTTCACTGTAAATGTCACATCCAGTATTTAACATGAAATAGCTCGCATTATTCGGTTCCTAGTCACTGAACTAGTTTGCTCCTTGGATGCAGGAGGTGGGTTGGTGGTGGGGTGGGGACATGGGCTGAGGGGGTGGGTGGTCAGTGCTGTGTTTCGGAGCATGCAGCCTACATGGAGTTACCATGGCCAAGTTCGCCATCCGCGAGTCACGGCGCCAGGCGGAAGAGGGCCCTGCCCGAGCCGGCTGCCTGCCCCTTTTCCGCGGTTATGCCCGTGCCCGGGTGGTGTTAGAGAGGGACTACATTACGCTGTCTACGGGCGCCGTGCGGTATTTCCGGGACCGCTGGGCACCGCAGGGGGTTGAATACATCCTTGACAAGGAGTGTAAGATAGTTGTATAATAGTTTATTGTTTGTTGTGTGTTATGGTGGCGGGTTCTGTTTTGTTTTTTTTACTGTACTGTATATAGTATTTTAATATTTGAATAAATATTTTTGATTAAAATAAAACATGGTTACCATGAGGTGTTGGGGTATTCTGGGCATTGCCTGGTGAGTGATGGTGAAATAATCCAATCCATTATGAACCAGATGACCCTGATCACTGATAAAGCATTTTTAGGCTTGTAACTGTTTTGTATTAAAAGGGTGAAGCTACTGTGTGTAGCCATTCTTAACGAGCGAAATTTAGTGAATACCAGCTGCTGATTCCAACCTTCCCCTTACTATTCTCACCTGATCCTTTAAACCCAAATCCACCCTGATTTGTACTCAGACTTTTCTTCATCACCCACCCTGCCTACACGATCTTCCCACTTTAGTTTGGGCCTTGAATACAGTGGAATTCTGACATGGTGGGGACATTGGGCAAACCATATGGCTTGGTGTTTAATACACCTTTCCTATAACTAACTCCATTCAGAATAAGGAGTGTTAAGATGCTCCAACTCCATAGATTGAGAATAAACTTGGCTTGTCTAACATTGAGCTACACAGGGTGGGTATAATTATGAAGACAATTTGCTGATTAGGCCCAAAGTAAAAATGTTGACCATGATTTTTAGTTTCAATGTACTCTTTCACCAGCATTCTATCTGCTTCTCATTAAACCAGCTAGTTCATCTTTCCTGCAGATCAGCTATGGAGACAGACATAGTGATGGGTCTGTTACTGAGTTGATTTCCCAGTGGGCAGTTTATGGAAGGGGGACCAGGCAGCAGTTAGGCAGGAACATACAGCTTTAAATCTGTTTAGATTCACATATAGAATAAACCGGCAGGAAAGTACCTATTACGTGGAACATTAACACATTCCGTTCTTATGCTGAATATATTTTGTACTGACACATTAACAACACCTTTGCTGATAATATATGCATTAATTACCCATTACATCTTTTGGCAGGGATATAATAATCAGATTCAGCTCATTAAGTTGACCAAGAGCTGGAGTTTTAAATCATATCTGTGTTTGTTTTAATTTTCGGTTCTTAAAATACTGAAATCAGCTTTTACGATGCCCTGTAATTTTGCGAGGCATAATGATGGGTTTTGTGTTTTATTGTGGTGCAGAGATACAACAATGAACTCCAGTGAAAACCACAGTTTGATTATGGGAGCAGCTCTCAAGGCATGTGATGCCTGGCACCCAGTTCCGAACTTCATCCTGCCTCTCGTCTACCTGCTGGTCTTCTTCATCGGGCTCTTCAGTAACTTCATTGCACTTCTGATCTTTCTGCAGAATGCCAGGAAGATTAAAAAAGCAATCCGAGTGTACCTGATTAATCTCACTCTGGCCGACATCATGTTTAACGTCACCCTGCCGTTCTGGGTGGTTTATTATTTTAAAGGCGGAGACTGGGTCTTCTCAGAGGCCATGTGCCGGATGGCAGGAGTGTTCTACTATGTGGCGACGTACAGTGCCATCACCTTTATGATCCTCATTAGTATCAACAGGTACTGCACAGTTCAAAAGACAAAGCTCCCGATTCCTTTGAATGAGCCGACTGGATCTTTGTACACCTCCGTCTTTGTGTGGATATTTTGGGTAGCGTGTGGCATTCCCGCATTGCTGCAGCAGCAAACAACAAGGTGGGGGTTTCCCGCCACAAGATGTTTTGAAGAACAATCTGAAGGAAGGACTTATGTGTACGCATCTTTCATTTTCTTCCTCATATCCTTCTTGTTTGTCATACTGAGCTACATCTCAATTATGAAAGCTCTTTCCTCCCAGAGGAACATTCTGCAGGGCATGCATCGGAGGATGGCCAGATCAATGGTGCTGGGGATGCTCATTGTGTTTTTGGTCTGCGTTTTACCCTACCACCTTTCCCTCATCCCCTGGGAGTTAAGCAAGGCAAATACCAAGGGGACGCCTGGATGTGGCCCTCTTCGGGGCATAGACATAGTGCACAAATTGAATTTGGCTTTGTTGAGCATGAACAGCTGTGTTGACCCTATCATCTATTGCTTCTCCGTAAAGAGGTTTCGCAGAGAGTTAAAGAAGATATTCAGAAAACTGGCCCCGCGTCTGCCGTTTCAGGCACACACAATTGAGGCGTCAGAAACTCAGATCAGGTCAAATTCACTCACTACTTCATAAACGTCAGGCAGATAATAAATGGTACAATATCTTAACTTATGTGTCAACAGTCCAGTGCTTTCAGATAGACGCAAAAAAGCTGGAGCAGCTCAGCGGGTCAGGGAAGACCCTTCTTCAGACTGGTAATTTTCCCCTTCCTTGACTTTCAGTATGAAGAAGGGTTTCAAACCAACACCAAACCAGCAGAGATGCTGCCAGACCCGCTGAGTTACTTCAGCTTTCTATGTCTATCTTCGGTGTAAACCAGCATCTGCAGTTCCTTCCGACACAGTCCAGTGCTTTACATCTTTTCACTGACGTGAACTGGGTGAAATTACTCTTCGATCAATTATTGTAAAGCATCTACTAGGCTCTTTCCAGTTCCATCCAACACCAAATGAAACTTGATGACTCAAGAGACGATTGCGACAGTTTCTGTTATGATAAAGTCTATAGGATGAATTTTGAACCTCTGTTTTTAACGTATGGAAAATGGAAACGGAGAAATGTTCAACATTGAGTGCCAATACCTGCGCCAAAGACTAAAACAAAACCATGTCTGCCACATTGGTGGATTTCATGGTACATGAAAATGTATGAGGGATATTTTTGTGAGGAAGATTTGCAGGAAAAGTTCACAATATTTAACACAACATATGGAATGTAAGGCAAAGTATGCCTCTGCCTAGTGTGGGGGTTGTTTCTCACTATGGATCCTGACATAAACCTTCCTTTCCTGAGAGTATTAAAAGAAAATTGCAATTATGTACATGATGCTGGTATTTCTATCCATTGAAAACAATCCTTGTAATTTTGGTTTCTTTGGAAACTAGTTTGCAAGCTTAATTTTGTAACTTCTTTGTACACAAAGCATTTCATGGATTTGTATTCTATAATTTTATTAAATGTTGAAATATTTATGTTTATGTTTATACCCTTTTAAATCCTGACCTTGATTTTGCTTAGCTGTGGAGCTGAAGGCAATTAACACAATAATTGAGGCTTCCATTGTGACTGTTGTTAATGAGAATTCTATGAAGTCTTATTGATTGTGTGGTTGATGCATGTAAATGAAGGCTTATGCACGAAGTGTAAAATAAATCTGCTACTATTTATAGAAGACATTGGAGTCACAGAATAATTTGCTTCATCGAATCAGTGATGGTATTTTCTTCCACATTCACCATCCAGTCCACTTCCACTCTGCTGTTCACTCACCATGTGCCAAATATATTTCAAGCATTCAGTTAAATTGTTTTCGCAAGAGATTTGACACTTTGCTTTAACAATTTCTGACATACCAACTGCCTTGTTCTGAATGTATTGACTGTTCCCCTTATTTTTCCTTTATTTTGTTTCTCGGTTTCATTTTTATGTCACCATATCCATTCCACATAATCTCTTTTACCTCTTCCCTGAACCTTCCCAATTCCAGTGAAAAATATTCCATTTCTTAACAGTCCCTTGTAATTCTCAAGATTATGTCAAATGCCCAGTGTTTTTCCTGGAAGAATCTTCGCCTCGTGATCCAACTATGATATGTGCAAACTCATCTTTGTCCAAGTACAAAACTAGTATTGATGCATCAGGGCAGAACGGTTAACAGATGGACACAGTGAGATTGAATCAAAGCTGCTCATAATCTAAACACTTCCAGAAATAAGATATGAATTCAAATCCCATTATTTGTAAAACATTACACATGACCATAAAAAAAGTTATATTAGGGTAGCTAATGATTCTCAGAGGAAGAAATCTACCAGCCGTCCTTGGCTTGACCTCGAGGTTACTCCAGACTATTGTGGTTGCACCTCATGTGTTGGAAGGAACTGCACCAAAGTGTTTATCGGTTTACACCAAAGATAAACAGAAAATACTGAAGTAATCTAAATGGTTTCTGAAATGGTCAACCAATTCAAGGGCTGCGATAAAAGCTGGCCTGACCTGTCATGCTCAGATCCCTCAAACAACTAAATTAAATGCAGGTGAGTACAACAGAGATGAAAATTGTTTTAGCTCAATAGGGATGTAGCTCCTGATGCCAGAATACTTGTAGTAACCATGGAGACATAACTTCCTACATTCCTCCTGAAAAAGAAAGATTAACATAATTGACAATCAAATAGTAGTTTTGGTTGGGAGAATAACATTTCAAAAATTAAGGCAACCATGCTAAACTAATTGGCTCCTGATATTTACATAGAATATTGAAGAACACAGCACAGGAATGGGTCCTTTGGCCCACGATATTTGTGCGGACATGATGTGAAGGACAACTCTTATCTGCCTGCACATTATCATATTCCTCCATTCCCCGCGTATCTATGCGACTATTCAAATATCTCTTACATGCCACTATCGCATCTATAGTTCCACACAACAAAATGCTGTGCCAGAAATGTGACCAGAATTTGAGATGGTATTGTCACTATCCAATGGAGCATCACATACATGTATCAAACATTTTCAATTTTATTTTGGAATCATTAATCTATGTAAGAGTATAAAACACAAAGCATTGGCTGCGCCTAAACCAGAGGCTGCATCTCTGATCTGGTCATAGTTAGAGAACAAGGAGTGCAGTTGTTGAACAGGAACAGATGGCCATTCAAGATTCAAGATTCAAAATTCAATTTAATTGTCACATGTACTAATTTAGGTGCAGTGAAATTTGAGTTACCATACAGTCATACTAAGTAAAAAGCAAAAATACACACAGCACATAAAATAAAGTTTAACATAAACACCACAGTGGAATCAACATTCCTCACTGTGATGGAAGGCAATACAGTTCAGTCATCTTCCTCCTTTGTTCACCCGTGGTTGGGGCCTTTGAACGGGACCTTTGCCCATGGTCCTCTCGTTGGGATGATCGAAACTCCGGCGTCGGGACGGATTGGAACACTCCGCGGCATGGAGCTCGCAAGTCGGCCGCTTCTTACCGGAGACCGCTGCCTCACGGTGTTAAAGTCCACAGGGCCCGCGGTCGGAGCTCCAACACTGGTCATCCTCGGCAAAAGATCCCAAGCTCCGCGATGGTAAGTCCGCACTGCACCCGCGGCTTCAAGCTCCGGGCTGCACCACTCCACATTGTAGGCCGCAGAAGGGGGGGGGGGGGGGAACGGAGATGCGACACGTAAACAAATCGCATCTCCGTCGAGATAAGTGACTGGAAAGTTTCCCCCGATACCCCCCTCCCCCCCCCCCCCGCATACATTAAAACATACATTCATGACATGCTTAAAATAATAAAAACAGAGAATGGACAAGGCAGATTGTGGGCGAGGTGGCCATTACTAGCGCCACCCGGTGGTTTGATGTTTTTGTTAATTTTATCGGAACTACAGTTTAGTTTAAAGATACAGCACAGAAACAAGCCCTTCGGCCCTTCTGCACTGACCAGCGATCCCCACACATTAACACTATCCTACACACACTAGGGACAATTTACAGGTATACCAAGTCAATTTACCTACAAACCTGTATGTATTTGGATGGTGGGAGGAAACCGAAGATCTCGGAGAAATCTCACGTGGTCACGGGGAGAATGGACAAACTCCGTACAGACAGCACCCGTAGTCGGGGTCGAACTCGGGTCTCTGGCGCTGCAAGCGCTGAAAGGCACCGACTCTACCGCTGCGCCACCGTACCACCCATGCAGTGTCTGCATTTTAAACAAGGGAGTAACATGGAGGAAATTCCTGCAGAGGGAATACATGTCTCCAAAGAATAAATTAGTAAACAGAAAAATCTGAGAAGACAGTTTTGACCTTGCCCCCATAATTTTGAAATAATACAACCTGGATTAATAGTGACTGATCGTAAACAATACAATAGAGCAAGCAGAAATAAACAAAGCATGTAGGAATTAAACCATGATGCCAATTGTTCTTAAGGGATGATTCTGGTTCACCGGTTTAATGCTTGTTGTTCGTACAATTTGTTTTGACTTGGGCTGAAAATTATGCCTTGTGTTATATTATTGCTTTATATACCTGATCCCTAAACTATAACTTTGAAAGCATCTTTATTGCTTGTTTCTTCATTGATGGGTTATTTAAAACACATTATGAACTGACTGGAGCAACTTTCTGCGTTTTTTTTTGTTTTATTTGTGGTTTGAGGATACTTTATTGGAATCAAAATTAGGGGCTATAAGACAGTCAGAAAAAATCCAATAACAATGAATAGGAGACACATCTTCAACCACAGACTAGTTAAGTGGGTGTTGGATCCAGAACCAGCTTTTCCACTAGAGTTACAATACCATAATCAATCTGACATTGTGGAAAATATTCCATGTGCGTCTTGCTCACAAAAGTAAATGGATGGTACAATGGCGCAGCTGGAAGTGCTGCTGCCTCACAGTGTCAGGGACACAGATTCGATCCTGCCCTCGGGTACTGTCTGCGTGGAGCTTGCATGTTCCCCTTATGACTATGGTGGGTTTCATCTGGGTGCTCACGTTTCCTCCCGCATCCCAAAAGATGTGTGGATTTGTATGTTAAAAGCAGGATAACAGTGAACTGGTGCCAACAGATGATTATTAGCTGCCATGATGGGCTGAACGGCCTGTTTCCATACTGTATCTTTCAGTCTTTCATTAAATCTGATCTGATAATGATTGTCCTATCAGTGTGCTTTCTATCATTATCCAGTGAAGGAATCTATTTCAGGATATATCCAAGGACACTGTGGGAAACTAGAGAAGAAATTTCAGGAGCCCTGGCTGAGATATATCAATCATCGTTAGACACAGGTGAGGTGCCGGATGAATAGTGGGTGACTAATGTTGAGCCTCTATTTAAAAAGAGTTGCAAGGAATAGTCTTGGAAATATAGATGAGTGAGCCTAACATCTGTGGAAAGTAATTTACTGGAGAGGATTTTGAGGGATAAGAAGTATTTGGATAGATAAGGTTGATTAGGGTTTTGTAAGTGGGTGATCGTTTTTGAATCTTTTGAAGAAGTAGCCAAGAACGTTGATCTGGGGAAGGCCATAGACGTTGCCTATATGGACTTCAACGAGGCTTTTGGTAAGATTTTGGATGGTAGTGAAGGTTACCCTGACATCGCACGGCATCCAGGGATAGCTGGCTGACTGGATATAGAATAGGCTTCATGGAAGGAAGCAGAGGGTGGTACTGGAAGTTTGTTTTTTGAACTGGAGGCCTGTGAGTCTAGATACAGAAAGGATGGAAAGAGTGCAGAAAAGATTTACAAGGGTGTTGCCAGGACTCGAGGACCTGAGTTATGGGAGAGATTGAGCAAGCTAGGACTTTATTCCTTGGAGCGCCGGTGGCTATGGGGTGATGTGTTAGAGGTATATACTTTCATGAGGGTAATTGGTCGGATGAACGCACAGGATCTGTGCCCAGAGTAGACAAATCAAGAACCAGAGGACAAAGGTTTAAGATGTAAGGGGAAAGATTTAATAGGAATCTAAGGGGCAGCTTTTTCACTCAGAGGTTGGTGGGTATATGGAATAAGCTGCCAGAGTAGGTAGTTGAGGCAGGTACAATAACAATATTTAACAGACACTTGGACAGGTACATGGAAAATAAAGCTTTAGATAGATCGACAAAGATAGACACAAAGTGCTGGAGTAACTCATTGGGTCAGGCAGCATCTCTGCAGGGAATGGATGGATGACATTTCTGGTCGGGGACCTTCTTGCTGTGTTTTGTTTCTACACTGAGATTCAGAGGGGTATGGACCAGATGTGTGTGGCTGGGACATCCTGGTCGGCATGGACAAGTTGAGCCGAAAGGCCTCTTTCCCCACTGACTTTATGACTCTATGATACCACTGCAGGTGCTTCTCAGTGCCATATCTTAAGTCCAACCATCGGCAACTGCCTCATCACTGACTTTGTTTCCACCATGGTCAGGTCGGTGGGAGTTACCCCCGCCACGGGTACCATGTAATCCCATGCTACCTGGTCTATGGTCAGATAGTCGCCGACTAAACCGTCTCCCCAACCTGGTTTGCCAGGTGAGGAGGGGGCTGTGGACCCCCAGCAGGACCAAAAACAAGACCTGTCAAAGGGCAAATGAGTGTCTAGCGAGCCAACGGCCATCCACACTTCAGTAGAAGTTGCGATCACTGTCGAACACAGCATTGAAGGAATGATGATAAAGCACACACACCAAAATCCTACACTTCCAGCGGCGGAAGTCCGCAGGAACTGGAGGACAGAGATGTGTGGTGCGTCCGTCACCGTTCCTGTTGGAAACCAGCATCACTGCGTCGCTAATGTAAAATCTGAGGCATTAAGGCCTAGACTACATTTAGGTATGGCCTGATTGGAAGGAGATAATATTGTGCCACAAAAGAGCCATGCAATGACTATTTCCAGCAAGGGAGAGTTAAATCACCTGCAACCTACATCCAAGTTGTCTTCATCAACCTACATCTCTGAGTTGTCCTCATCAACATCTTGGGGACACCATTTCCCAAGAGGACAACTGGACCAGCCACGTAATTTTTATGAAACCTCATGTATATAAACAAAATTAAATTAATGCAAAGATAATGGCCATGAGTTTCCAGCCATAACTTTGGCAAGTATTTTGTCAAAAACATAAGATGGTCATTTTTTTCTGACTTCAATTGATCAAAGATTGCAGCAGATGTTTATAAATAATTCAGTAAACTTCAGATAGACTATTCTATTCGATTGGGCCTGTATTTTAAGCATATCAAAGTTCTGAAGCTGCTGCAGAGTAGATTTTGTAATATGCGGTCTCATATGTTCTTATGGCATAGAAGGCGGCCATTTCGCCCATCAAGTCTATGCCAGCTCTTTGAATAATCTCATCAATTCCATTCCATCATTCATTTCCCAGCAATTTGTACTTTCTCCCATGTCTATCAACTCCACTATGATTCTCCTGATTTTTATGCACGAGTAGTTGCTCTGCTCAACAGCCAAAAATCAGTAGCCTCCCTTTGATCTGGTATTTTGTTGGTTTAGATGCTTGATCAATGGTGTTTTATCATTAATGTTTTATTATTATTAATGTTTGGTGTTTTCTGAGTCATTCGTAACTGTCGCTGTATGTCATGTTGGTACTTGTGGGCGGAGCACCAAGGCAAATTCCTTGTATGTGAATACTTGGCCAATAAACTTACTTACTTACATCATCGCAAGCGACGCTGCTCTAGCCGAGGTTTGCAGCAAGCAACCAACAAGTAGGATGCATCACCCATGGTCATTCATGACCGAGGGGGGCCTACGATATGACAATAAATTCAACTTGTCTTGACTTACCTCAGACATTCACAAAAAGTGCTGGTAGGTTAATTGACCACTATGAATTCATCTTTAGTCTAGGCAAACTGTTTTTATGTCTGGCTGTGGCAGCTTTGACAATCCGGAGTCGCCTTCCAGAGGGAAGTAATTCAAAGAGTTTGTGACCAGGGTGAGAGGGGTCAGAGATGATCTTGCCCACTCGCTTCCTGGCCCTTGCAGTGTACAGTTCATCAATGAAGGGAAGGTTGCAGCCAATAACCTTCTCTGCTGATCAGACGATTCGCTGCAGCCTCCAGGTGTCGTGCTTGGTGACTGAGCCAAACCAGACCATGATGGAGAAGGTGAGAACAGACTCTACGACGACCGTGTAGAATTGGACCATCATTGCCTGTGGTAGATTGTGCTTGCTCAGCTGCCTTAGGAAGTACATCCTCTGTTCTGCCTTTTTGACTGTGGAGTCGATTGTAGCAGCCTCCCACTTAAGGTCCTTGGAGATGATGATTCTCAGGAATTTAAAAGACTCCACAGATGTGACTGTAATGTTGTTGATGTGTGGTTGGATGCAAGCCTGAGCGATGTCATATGGAGGACAGGCTGTTGCCCATGCAGCACGTCCCCCCTCTCCACGTCGCTGATCGATCCAAAGGAACAGTAGGGCTGTTACAGTTTGGCACCAGCACCGTCGCAGGAGCTGCCAGAGTGAGGTTGTAGACAACGACAAACTGCCTCAGGGGCTCCGACTACGGATTTTCTTGAGGTTTACTCCAGGAGCCTGTTCAATGACAGGATATGGCCACAAGGCAGTGGAGGTTTTAAATCAGAGTTTTCCTTCTCCTAGATGAACTGCCTTCCCAGGCTGACGAGCCCCATCTGCCCGAGACTCGTGGGGGCGGGAGCGTCTACCTTCCCGTGCAGGTCTATAGCACCTGCCCACTGCCCATATTGTCATATACATGCTGAGGAACTGGTACAATGAAAATCATAAGGTCATAAGTAATAGGAGCCAAATTAGGCCATTTGGCCCATCAAGTCTGCTCCACCATTCAATCATGGCTGATCTACCCCCCCATGATTGACAGGCACATAGACAGAGACTACACACTAAAAGTAAGTTATACAAGACAATGTAAAAGGAAAAATACATTAGGACAACACCCAATTAAAAAATAAGCCCATGGTAGTGCAAGGGAGTGGTTGTAGTAACCTCATGATCACAGGGGTATCATGCAAGTGCCATATGGACACCACTGGAAGTCAGGATTGGGGTAAAGTGTTTCTGGACCTGTCAGGCACTGTGTTGCAGAATATGGGTGATGTAGGCATTTAATTACAAGGAGAATTTAGATTAAACAGTGCTGCTCCCTGTAAAGCAGAGAAGCGTCAGAGGAGACACTGGATGTGTTCAAAGTTATGAAACACATTGACAGAAATTCAGAAGAAACTGCTTCCACTCGAAAGGAGTAGACAAAAGGGGAGAACTTCTGTCCGAGGAAGGGTTCTGACCCGAAACGTGAGTCTGAAGAAGGGTTCCAACCCAAAATATCACCTATTCCATTTAGACAGACAATAGACAATAGGTGCAGGAGTAGGCTATTTGCCCCTTCGAGCCAGCACCACCAATCACTGTGATCATGGCTGATCATCCACAATCAGTAACCCTTTCCTGCCTTCTCCCCATATCCCTTGACTCCGCTATATTTAAGAGCTCTATCTGACTCCGCTATCTTTAAGAGACCCTTCTTCAGATATTGTGCAGATGAATTTTATTTCTCTAGATATTTTGGATATCTGAGGTCGTAAGAATTGGGGAAAATAAAATTTAGATTAAATTGTAAAGCAGTAAAACCAAATGTCTTACAATTTTACAAGAACATCGTTTTTGGAAGTCAACAGAGAGGCGAATTAACTTATCATGCTGTGCTAGATATTTAAGGAGTAATTTTTTGTTGAAGGAGTAATTGAACTAGTGGTTTCAACGGCGGCTCAGCAGCATACTGTGGAGTGCAGAGAGCATGTCAAAGCACGAAAGAAGACATGACTGCAGCCAAGGGGGTTTCCAGCCGTAACGTCTGACCGTGCCACTGGAATCCAGCCCCTGCAGTCAAGAAGGTGAGGTTGCTCACGTGCAACAGCCTCTGCAGGCTCGAAGGGTCGAATGGCCTACTCCTGCACCTATTTTTCTATGTTTCTATGTTTCTATACCAGTGTTGTTTGGCATGTTTTGTCTCACCTACGTTTTGATGGCTGTCTTAGAGCTTCCATGTATATTATATTCTGCAGAGGCTGTCGCTTATCATTTATAAAAGTGCAACATTTATCCTGTCAGAATAATACCCCAGGGAGTAAGTTATTACAATGTTACTATTAAGTGTAATAAGTGAACAGCATTGCTACTTGGACAGTTTGATGGATTGATGAGGTACGACTGTCCGCAGGTATAACGTGACAGGTGACTAGCGACATTTGCTGGCTGGTGCCACAAAGTGAAAGAAAATAGTTTACAATTAGTTACACAGAGCTTACATTTGAAAGACTGTTGCCAAACATGGTAGATCCATGGCCTTATTTTAGTCTCTGCAATCACAACAAAATAATGCTGGAGTGGCCAAACTCCATTAACTCAAACAAAAACCAGTATGAAGAAGCATCCACATGTGTGACATGCCTTCTGAATAGTTTATAAAGGTACTTTAATCAAATGTTTTCTGTCCTGAATTGTAGAAATATTTTTGTGGGTGTCTTCCAATTGTTTAATGGTTTATTGTGATGGAGTAAACTCTGGTGTATTTGTAGGTGAATTTACTTTCCACTCTCCCCGTTGGATTGCAACCTTGTCGTGGTCGAGGAGCTTGTGTGTCTCAGTGACCCCTAGAGCTATGCCAGCGGGAGATTCGTCTCCTGTTAGGGTCTCCCATGCTGGACAGGGCGAAGGGTAGAAGCGAGACGAAGAGCGATCCACTGGTCCTCCAGGTTGTAGGTTGTAGGTATGTTACAAAACTTACCTTCAGCGGCGCTGCAGTTCTGCCACTCCCTGTGTGCGCGACTTTGGCACCTTTCAGAGGGGGGCTGGTTTAAAATGCCGTTTTTCTCCAGACAATTTAAATCGATCCATCTCAGGGGATTTCGTTGCCAAAGAGAAATTACTCCGACATTTGTTTTATGAAGCTATTTTTAAACTACGCTGGATCATTTTTTTTAGTAAGAGTGAATTAAAAATCGTCTTCTAAAGTTGTGAACACCGACAACGGGACGGATTTTACGTAGAGGATAAAAGAAGGTACACAGTTTATTTTTACATAAAAACGTTGTTCTTAGGAAGCCTTTAATCAAATTTTCATGTTGCGAAAATGGGACAAAAAATATATACGAACTGGCAGTATTCTTCCTGCCGACTGTGGGTTAAATTCACCGCAAACCGCAACGTTCCAATCCACCGCATTCCACAAAAACCCACTCGCAAGTTGATTTAAATGGCCATTAATTTATGGGAATTAAACACTAAATTCCTTCCATTTGGCATATAAATTCATGAAAATTAGATTTAAAAATCATGTTATATTGTGAATTATTGTGTGAATGTTATTTGGACACTTAGGCAATTTAAAAATGTTTATCTTTTCTTAAGAAATGGATAGATGTTTAGATCTAGTAATTGAATTTTGCAATTAGCTACAATTAGGTAACTAACTAATTATATGCTTTAATTTCAGGTCATCCAAGTAAGATTATTTCATATTTGTTTCAGAATGCTTCAATCTATAATAACAGAAAGTTTCATTGAGTTCTGTTAATTTTTAAGAAAGTTAAAGGCTTTTGATTGTCCTCGGTCACAGCTTTTGAGTTAAGTCAATGGAAAGGCAATGGGGAAGAAGATGCTAATTTCCGAGTGTGAAAATGGCCATAACCTTTTTAATACTGAAGATATGAAAGTGAATTAGGTGTCAAATTAAACTTCTTTTTATGCTTTATCTGATGGGATAAATTGCAGACTTGATTTTTAAAAACTCAAAATTTTGTAACATTGCTATAGGTTGAGCACAGGGCTAACAACCCTGTCTCGTAAAACAAATATGTTATGGAAACAGCAACTGAAGGAATCAACAGGAGTGGAGGACCTTCGTTGCTGCCCTGCATGCCAGGAGGCATAATAGGCAGTAAGTAAGTAAGTTACTTACTAATTGTTGTAGAGGAAAGAGACTGAGTGTTGGAGGTACAGTGGGCTCTCTCAGTGGTGATGCAGTCAGATAAGGTGGTGAAAAAGACATTTGGCATGTTTGCTTTCATCAGCGAGGGTGTTCAGTACAGGAGTTAAGATGTCATGCCACAACGGTACAAGATGTTGGTGAGACCACATTTGGTGTATTGTGTGAAGTTCTGGTCACCTTGCTAGAGACAGGTTGTCATGAAACCAGAAAGGCTGTAGAAAAGATTCACCAGGACTCAAGGGCTTCAGTACAATGAGAGGCTGGATAGGCTGGAACCTTTTTCATCAGGAATGCAGACGGCTGAGGGGTGACTTTATAGTGGTGCACAAATTCATGAGGCACAGATAAAGTGAAGAGTCACAATTTTTTTCCTAGGTTAGAGGAAACCAGAACCCAACGGGCAGAGGTTTAAGGAGAGAGGGGAAAGATTTAGAAGACATAGAAACATAGAAAATAGTTGCAGGGGTAGGCCATTCGGCCCTTCAAGCCAACATAGAAACAGAAAAATAGGTGCAGGAGCAGGCCATTCGAGCCAGCACCGCCATTCAATATGACCATGGCTGATCATCTAAAATCAGTATCCCATTCCTGCTTTCTCCCCATATCCCTTGATTCTGTTTGCCCCCAGTGCTCTCTCTTGAAAACATCCATTGAATTGGCCTGCACTGCCTTCTGTGGCAGAGAAGTCCACAGATTCACAACTCCCTGGATGAAAACGTTTCTCAAGACACCTGAGGGGCAATTTCTTCTTGCAGAGGTTGGCCCCAATATGCACCAAGTTGCCAGAGAAAGCTGTAGAAGCATGTACAATTGTGATGTTTAAAAGATGTTTGCATGGGTACGTGGATTGGAAAGGTTCAGAAGGAAATGAGTTAAACGCAGACAAATGGCACTACCCGAGTTATAAAACCTGGTTGGGGTTGGATGGGTTAGACTAAATGGCTTGGTTCCGTGCTGTATAACTCTATTATGACACAGAAGGAGGTTATCCTGGTCATCAGGTCCATGTTGACTCCCAGCAGAGCAATCCCATCAGTCCTGCCCCCTCCCCCGACCTTATTTTGAGTTTTGAAGGACGAAGGAGAACCTCATTGAAACGTACCGAATAGTGAAAGGCCTGGATGGAGTGGATGTGGAGAGGATGTTTCCATGAGTGGGAGAGTCTAGGATCAGAGGCTATAGCTTCAGAATAAAAGGACGTACCTTTAGAAAGGAGATGAGGTAGAGTTTCTTTAGTCAGAGGGTGGTGAATCTGTGGAATTCATTGCCACAGACGGCTATAGAGGCCAAGTCAATAGGTATTTTTAAGACGAAGATTGACAGATTCTTGACTATTAAAGGTGTCAGGGGTTATGAGGAGAAGGCAGGAGAATGGGGTTGAGAGGGAAATATAGGTCAACCATGATGAATGATGGAATAGACTTGATGGGCTGAATGGCCTAATTCTGCTCCTATAACTTATGAATATGAACTTATTTTCATTGTAACCCCACAATTTATTCTCTCTCTAATGTCCCTGTCCCAGGAAACCGAACGGAAACCTCTGGAGACTTTGCGCCCCACCCAAGGTTTCCGTGCGGTTGCCGGAGGTTTTTGTCCTCCGGCAACCACCTTCAACTAGCATCGCAACCGGCTTCGACAAAAAAATTACCGATTTTTAAAACGGAAACCACTTTCGACCATTAGGGAGACTGACAAAAACCTCCGGGAACTGCACGGAAACCTTGGGTGGGGCGCAAAGTCTCCAGAGGTTTCCGTTCAGTTTCCTTAGTGGGACAGGGGCATTACATGCCATCAACTCCTCTTCTGATTCTCGTTGCCACTGATCTAAAGCATGGGTAATATTTAGTAGCCAATTAACTTTCCAGCACATCTATGATTGAACATATAATGATGGAAGTGGACACGTATTGTACATAATTAGATAGATATATAATTGCAGATACCTTTGGTAAAATATAATCATATGAATATATATGGCAGCACACTTTGATGGAACTTACTTAGGTCTAGGTTTATTATTGTCATGTTTACAGAGGTACAGTGAAAAGCATTGTTTTGCATGCTATCCAAACAGATCAGATCTACCGTACATAGATAAAATCAGTTCTAATCCAAGTGCAATGGATAGAGCAAAGGGGAACAGTGTGCAGAATATAGTTTTTGGCCTTGTAGTGCATCAATTTCTTAGATAAAGTCCAATGTCCTCAATGGGCTAGAAATGAATTGAAAGTGCCCTAGTTTATGGATGGACCATTCAGAAGCCTGATAACGGAGGGGAAGAAACTGTTCCTGGTATAGACACTTTCAAACTTCTGTTACTTCTGACCTTCTGTCGGACGTTAACATGGAGAAGAAGACATGGCCAACGTGAATGTGTTGGCTGCTCTTCTGAGGCAGCATGAAGTGTAGAAGGAAGAAATGGTGGAAAGTCTTGTCTGTGTGATGAACTGGCCTACATCAACAACTCTCTGCATATTAGACCAGGTTGTTACATAGAACATAGAACAATACCACACAGGAACAAGCCTTTTGGCCCACAATATCTGTGCTGAACAAGTTGCCATCTTAAATTAATCTCCTCTGCCTGCTTGTGATCCATATCTCTCCATTCCTTGGTGGTTACCAATACCAATTTCTGATCAAAATGCCTGTTTGGTAATTTGGTGAGGCACATTACTACATTACAACAGGATCTTTGAAGTTAGTGCAAGTTTTCTATGAATGCAAAGTAATGGTGAGGTGCGAAGCATTGGATGTTTTTGCTGAGTTTGTTTTGGTGCAGTTTGCGTGGACATATTCATGTTGGTGCTATGGATTCTTGGTGTGGTGTGTTATGATACGTTTCTATGTGATACATATTCAGATGAATCACTTGGAGAATTCAAACGGGATTGTTGATATTTCTTGAACCTTGCTGTCAAAGCAAGATAAATTTACTGATGAACTTGCAAGAGTTCTCTTGAGGGTTTAACTGATTTATGCATAATGGAAGTTGCAAACATTTTTGCTGAGGTTTATGCTGATGAACTTGCTGAGATAAACTCTGATGTGAATCCCAAAAGACTCTTGTCAGCCTTTTGACACATTGTGACATTTTCAGGCTTTCAAAGTGACTCACTTACTATTATCCTTTATTTAAAGAAAAAGCACATTGTCAGCTTATAGATGGTGTCTGGAAACTTCACCAAAAACCACAGCGCGCTCTCAAAATTAAAACTACGTTGAAGATAGGTTGCATAGGTTGAAGATCCTTAATCATTTATTTTCCATTTGTGATTCAACTCAGTATAGTTGCAGAAAAAATAATCAGTGGATGAAAGAAATTTAATGTCAAACCTTTCACGATACATCACATCCTCAGGTTCTTCTGCCACTTCCATTATAGTTCAGATAGGGGGTTGAACTTCTAGCAAATGGACTTTCCAATAAGTAGAATTAAAATTATGTTTATTCTGAACTTAACTGTATTAGGCTTCCCTGGGCATCATTATCAAGAGATGTTAACATTAATTAAAATCTTTACAGTATTAGTTGGTAGTGTTGAAAATGGGTTAATGTCATAGCCAATGCATCTTGCAAAATAATTTATTTGAATAGGTAGGAAACAAGTGCTTCATACACATGAAATTGACCCAATGCTTACTAAAAATTAAATGCTTACTATGTGCTTACTAAAAATTATAATTTTAAGGACACAAGATTTATCAGCCTTCAATGTCAAATCTTAATTCATTAGTACACAAGGTATTAGAAACAAGGAGGTCCTACTGCAGTTGTACAGGGCCCTGGTGAGACCACACCTGGAGTATTGTGTGCAATTTTGGTCTCCTAATTTGAGGAAAGACATTATTACTATTGAGGGAGTGCAGCATAGGTTCACCAGGTTAATTCCCGGGATGGTGGGACTGACATATGAAGAAAGAATGGGTCAACTGGGCTTATATTCACTGGAATTTAGAAGGATGAGAGGGGATCTTATCAAAACATATACAATTCTTAAAGGATTGGACAGGCTAGATGCAGGAAAAATGTTCCCAATGTTGGGGGGAGTCCAGAACCAGGGGTCACAGTTCAAGAATAAGGGGTCGGCCATTTAGGACTGAGATGAAGAAAAGAATGTTTGCCCAGAGTTGTGAATCTGTGGAATTCTCTGCCACAGAAGGCAGGAACGGGGTACTGATTTTAGATGATCAGCCATGATTATATTGAATGACGATGCTAGCTCGAAGGGCCGAATGGCCTACTTCTACACCTATTTTTCTATGTTGCTAATAACAAATAAAAGCACAAGTAGGTGATTTTGTGCCTCCTCCACTATTTAATAAGATCATGGTTGATCTTTTAGCTCAGCATCATTTTCTTGCATAAATCCTATTTACCTTAATTCCCCTACTATCTAAAGATCTATCCATCTTTATCTTTAATATATTGAGAGCTTGCACCATAACCTTCCTGGGTAGAGAATTTCAAAGATTCTAAAGGTTTTCAAAGATTAACGAGCCTGTGGTAGAAGAATTGTGCTTCCTTCTCTGTCCTGAATGTGTGACCTTATTTTGAGTTGTAATCCCTGATAGTACGAAAGGATGCTTTGAGGCTCCTTTGCACATCCTGCACTGGGAAGAAAAGGCATTACTGGTGATGATCTGTGTGTGCTTGGATATGTCACTGTAGGGTTTTATGAAGACACTTCCAATAACAGGGCAGAGTGTTGACAGCAGAATGAGAAAATGGTTAACTATAAAACACTAACAAAAGTATGAAGAAGGCATGGAGACACACGGCCATTTTCATGAGGATATTTTATTAGCATTCTGTAATACGTTAACTTGTAATTTACGATGATGTTAAAAAAAAACGTAGAATCGAAGCACAAACCACTTTGCCCTTTTTTATTGCAAAAGCAGCAAGAAAAATAATGGTGTAGTTTGAATGCTATCTCCCGGAAAGTCTGATATGAAACTTCAACAAAGAGCAAACAGGATGGAGGGTGATAATCTTCTCTCATGTTTGGCACGTTAGAGTTTTATCATGATGTAGCTGGGCTGTTACAAACACAAAAACAGATTTGCTGATTCAAGTGATAGCTCTCTGTGGCCTAAAACAGGCGACTAATTAGAGTGAGGAGTTATTGATCAAGCTTGATTTTATTATCAATTTACTGTTAAGGGAAGACCAAAAGAATTTTTTGATGTCTCAATCCTGGGGATGGGGCAGCTGGGCGTAGAGAAGGCTCAGTCAATGCATTCAACACAGATCAATAGATTTAGGGAAGGTAGGCAAAAATGTCGGAGAAACTCAGCCTATGGACAGATGCCGCCTCACCCGCTGAGTTTCTCCAGCATTTTAGTCTTCCGTCAATTTTTCCAGCATCTTCATCAGCAGTTCTTTCTTAAACAATAGATTTAGGGAAGTTTGTTGAGTCCAGGTCATGAAATTGAGAACAAAATGTTAGTGGCGGATCAGCTACCATACCAATTGAGGTGAATTGATAGGTTAAATGAAAGATTCACCCATTTCCTGTGTCTTTATGTATTAATATTGTTATTTTATTGGACTTACTTTTTGTGTTTGTTTTGTTATTTTACCTATTATGCTGCTGCAAGTAAGAATCTCATTGTGTAAGAAGGTTTGTGCCGGAGATAGATATAGGCTGTGGGCCGAGCACCAAAAATGTGTCTAGAAATCATCTTTCGTGACCCATGTCTCAGAACTACATGAAATTTTGCACAGATTTAGATAAAATATAATTGAGAAGGAAGTCATAACTCGTCAGTGCAAAAAGTTGCACATTAATTAATTAAACTAACTAGAAAATGAGATCGAAAAAGTAAGCGGCATCTAGTGTCCAATGCCCATATTACACCATGGGCGCCTATATCCATGTTTCAGTCTCTTTCAACCATATATTATTATACCATATATGACGTGAATATGACTGTAATCATATATAATTATGTTTAATTATATAATATAAAAATAATATACTGAATGTAATTGTGAGGTTTTTTTGTATGAGACTGCCGCATTGTGCAGAGTGGGGGTCATGGCTAAAGTGGTACTGGGGTAGTGCCACTGGGGGAAGGCTAAGGCATCTTCCACTGACAGGAAAATGCTTAACCCTGAAACTCGCCCCCCCTTCCAGAGCTGCCCACGGTTGGAGCTGGAGCCGCTTTGGGACCGGCTGTGGGCTCCGTACGTGTGGCCACCTCGGCACGTCCACCTCAGCCAGCATGCAGTTCTGGTGGTGATGATGATGGGAGCAGCACTGCCCTGCATGCCCCCCGGGGCCACCTCCAGCAGCACAATAGCGCCGGCTCCGTCAGACCGCCCGCACGCTCGCAGCACACCCTGGAGGCCCGGTCCAACACTCAACACCCATCTGAGGCCCGGCCCAACACACACCACCAGCCTGAGGCCCGGCCCAACACTCACCACCCGCCTGAGGGCCGGCCCAACACTCACCACCAGCGTGAGGCCCGGCCCAACACACACCACCCGCCTGAGGCCCGGCCCAACACACACCACCCGCCTGAGGCCCGGCCCAACACACACCACCTGCCTGAGGCCCGGCCCAACACTCACCACCCGCCTGAGGCCCGGCCCAACACACACCACCCGCCTGAGGCCCGGCCCAACACACACCACCCGCCTGAGGCCCGGCCCAACGCTCACCACCCGCCTGAGGCCCGGAGGCTCGACCGATCCTCCATAGCATCCATCGGCCTACCGACTAGCCCGACCGACAGACTGACAGACTGACCGACTGAATGACTGACCTGCTGCATTGGCAAGAAACATTTCACTACACCAATTGGTGTTTGTGACCAATAAACTAACCTTGAACCTTGAACCTTTTATCCACGAGTAGTTGCTCTACTCAACAGCCAAAAATCTGTAGCCTCCCTTTGATCTGGTATTTTGTTGGTTCATATGCTTGATCAATTTTTTTTTAACATTAATGTTTTATTATTATTAATGTTTAGTGTTTCCTGAGTCATTCGTAACTGTCACTGTATGTCATGTTGTTAATTGTGGGCAGAGCACCAAGGCAAATTCCTTGTATGTGAATACTTGGCCAATAAACTTACTTACTTACTTATTCCCTTATCTTCTAAAGTGAGCATAAAACTAATCACGTTATCACATACTTCTACGTCTTCGGCTCTTGACCACCCACATTGCAATGGTGTAAACCAGCATCTGCAGTTCATTCCTACACATTGCAATGCTGGAATTGCACCAATTTCGATCAATCCATGTGTGGATTTAGGCTGAGCCTGTTTCAATCCGGGGAGGAACAAGTGTTGTTTTTTGTGCTTCCATTTAAACACTAGATGGCAACAGACATCTCCGGTTGAGCCACATTGCAGTAGGATTTTAGGGATTTGCTCTCTGATCCGACAAGAGAGCCCCGTCCTCTCTCAGGCGGCGAGCCGGAGTCTCACACACGGGATGGGATGATTCACTGGGGATTGTCCCGCTGCAGCAATGCCGGCCGCCACCTCCCACAATGCCCCGCGACGAAGAAACCGCCCTATGCTCTCAACGGAGCCGCTCGGCATTGTGGGTGAGGCGTCTGGCACATGCGCAGCGCAGGTTAGGTGTTGCAGAGGGCTGAGGGGTTCCCCCTGGGATTCCCCTTCGCCGGCTACTTGTTAAGACTCTGACCTCCAGCCCGGTGTCAAATCTGTTCATTGGTTTTGCGGGTCAATGAATAGAGTGGAGTCAGAAAACTTGGTAGTTGTAAGTAGGCTTGATACTCCTCCCCATTGCTGCCCTTGGAGTTTGTCTCTGGAATTGGTAAACTTCAATGCTGGGAACTGTTTTCTGCACTTTGCATCTTTCCTCTTCGCTCTACCTATTGTACTCGAGTTTGGCCTGATCGATTGTGTATAGTATTCTCTGATTTGATTAGACACAAAGTGCTGGAGTAACTCAATGGGGCAGGCAGCATCTCGAGAGGAAAAGGATGAGCGATACTTTGATTTGGGACCCTTCTTCAGTGCAATCCCAACAAGGAAATCTGATCCGTCTTTCCAATTCAGTTCATATTTCCTCCAACTCAATACCTCTCTCATACCTTCCACACCCCTCTTTATTTAAAGGTAAATAATTGGCAGTTGGAAAAAGGGTCCAGACCCAAAACGTCACACATCTTTTTTCACTTGAGATGCTGCCTGACCTGCTGAGTTACTCCAACACTTTGTATCTAACTTCAGTATAAATCAACATCTGCAGTTCCTTTCTACTCAATAATAAACTTAAACCTAAACCAACGTCTGTCCTTTCATCTCTGGCCTTTGTCCACCATCTGCCTATCAAACCTCCCTGTATCAACCTATTAACCTGCTAGGTGTTGTCCAGCCCCTCTTTTCCAGCTTTTTACCCTCTCCTCCCCAGTACAAGCAGTCTGAAGGAGGACCCTGACCTGAAATTACACCTATCCTTCTTCTCCAGAAATGCTGCCTGACCTGCAAAATTATTCCAACAGCTTTTTCCTTTTTTTTGTAAACCAGCACCTGCAGTTCCTTGTATCCACATCGACTCTAAGGGGACTGAGATCAGAGTAATTGGAACACTGCCTGACCTACTGAGTATTTTCAGTCTATTTTTGTTTCAGAGTGTACAACATCTGCAGTATTTTACTTTCACATTTACAATGTAAATAGATTGATTAAAATAAATCGCTGACAATATTTGTTTTAAGTTAAGTAGGAATGGAGACACATGAGAATGCTGATGCTGGAATCAGGCAAAACACAAAGTACTGGAGGAACTCAGTGGGTTAGGCAACATCTGGGAATGGAATGACTTAGACTGATGAAGTCAAGTCACTTTTATTTATATAGCACATTTAAAAAACAACTCTCGTTGGCCAAAGTGCTTTACATTGGTATAAGAATAGTATAACAAACAACAGTGGTTCATAGATTAAATACAAACATCACTACATACATATAACCCTTACTCAGAGGACGTTAAGAAAGGCTTGGGAGTAGACATGAGTGTTTAGTCTCGACTTAAAGTTGTTGATGGAGGGGGCAGTTGTGATGGGAAGAGGGATGCTGTTCCACAGTCTAGGAGCTGCAACCGCAAAGGCGCGGTCGCCCCTGAGCTTATGCCTCGACCATAGAGGGATGTTCAGCAACCCTAAGTCGGCCGATCTGAGGGACCTGGAGGTGGTGTGGTGGGTGAGCATGTAGGTGGGTGCAAGCCCATTGAGTGCTTTGTAGACATGAAGGAGGATCTTGAAATGTATTCGGAACCACACAGGGAGCCAGTGGAGAGAGGCCGGGATCGGGGTGATGTGGTCCCTTTTTCGGGTGCCCGTCAGGAGTCTAGCTGCGGTGTTTTGTACCATTTTCAGGCGGGACAGGGAAGATTGGCTGATGCCAGTGTAAAGGGAGTTGCAGTAATCTAGGCGGGAGGAGATAAATGTGTGGATGAAGGATCCTGATCCAAAATATCACCTGTATATTCCCTCTCCAGGAGCATTTTATGGCTCTGGGCCCGTTGGAGTCTAGAAGGAGTTTAGAAGCCCTAAACGTTATTCCCTTATTCCTTATCATGTATCTACACATTGCAAATTGGAGGAAACCAGAGCTCCCGGAGGACACCCGCATGGCCACAGGGAGAATGTACAAATTCCATATGAACAGCACCAGTAGTAGGGATCGAAGTCGGGTCTCTGGCGCTGTATGGCAGTAACTCTACCACTGCGCTACTGTACTGCCCCAGTTGATTTCATATTCACTGGCAGTGGTGACCATGGAGTTGTGACCACTCCACCGGTTGCTCCCCGGCCTCATCCAGTGTTGCATGTGCAGAATGGCACCTTGGTTATGACTGCACCCTCCCCCAGTGCCATGTAATGGGTGAGAACTAGGCTGAATATTCAAAACACATCAAGCCATTGATTCAAGCTCACTTCTAGCTGGTGAGGAAGGCATCCATTGAAGGTGTAACCTTTCCCTCAGAAATAAAGGCTCCATGCTTCCATGCACACCCAAAGACTAATTATATGATGTTCTTTCATTGAATGTACTTGGTGGGATGACTTTTAAAATGAAAGAGAAAATTGGGATAGAGTCTGAATAAAACTCGGACCTGACAAATGCTAACGGTCTGAAAAGTTTATTTTTCAATGTTATTGCAGATTGAATGTCGGCTTTTGTAGAGGTGAAAAGCAGGATCACCATAGCTATCATCTGTCGTGATACATTCATTTGGGAATTCAGATCTGCCCTGTTAAAGTGGTGAGTACTGTAACAGTGTCGGAGTGATGAAACATCTGCATCCAGACTTGATAAGATTGTCTCCAAGATGGAGCCAGTAAGTTGGCAGCAAACTATAACATGTGAAGTTTTTTTTCAGCCTCAACTAAACTTTTAATAGCATGTTGCTGCTTGATAACAATTACAGGTGCATCCTTGATTTTTTTTCCAGCACCTCTCGGTTCCAGAGCCTTTCTGAGTTATTTTATTTTGACATGGCCTTGGGGGACCAAGATACCCGCCCGCAAAGTCGGCCGTGGAGGTCGGCTATGGGAATCGATCTGCCGTCTCCGGCCAGCCCGGAGTTCCAGAGCCTCAGCTGCAGGGGGAAAATTGATTTGCACGGAAATGCCGATGAGGTCGAGATTGGCCGTCTCACCTGGCCAAGGCGCTACATTTTTGGGGGTCTTCTGGGGGGGGATTTGTCTGGATTAAAGTGGGGGCTGGACCACCAGTTGCTGGAAATTCAGCGGTGAAACTATATCAAAATGAAAATAGGACATCAAACTGTTCACCCAGAAAGATAAGTTATTACGAAAGACAGCCTGGAAAAGTTTTTTTGCCTTTCCTTCAAGCAGCCATCAACCAGAATATAGAACAGGCAAACATTTGCAAGTGTTGACACTATTTGCTTTTAAACAGCATTAAAACTATATCACGTGAACGGTGTGATCATAATGAAAATGATACATGAATGTTTATATGCCTCAAACTGGTAATATTCCCAAGTTTAATTAATATAGAGGAAAACACACGCAATTGATGATGGTCAGATGGCTGGTATTGGCATGTCTCTTACCACAGCTATTTATCACAATCTTGAATCTGGCTGCAGTTGAAATGGTAACTAACGTGAACAGGGAACGATTCACTATGAATCTGAGGGGTAACGTTTTCACACAAAGGGTGATGGATGTGTGGAATGAGCTGTCAGAGGAGGTAGTTAAGGCAGGGACTATTGCAACGTTCAATAAACAATTAGACAGGTTCAAGGATAGGACAGGTTTAGAGGGATATGGGCCAAACGCAGGCAGGTGGGACTAGTGTAGATGGCACATGTTGGTTGACGTGGGCAAGTTGGGCCGAATGGCCTGTTTCCGCGCTTATGAGTATGACAATCTTTAGATGTAGCCTCACTCACCCAGGGAATTGTTACAAAGGCATTCCCTCTCTCCATGTGCACTTGCTGAAAAAGGTCTGATTGGCAAAAACAATTTTCAGAGCAAGGTCGGGGAATGTTTGATCTCAGTTGACCTGGGATTTTCTCTTTATCAGCTGGACAGGTAAGGAATTGGGAAGAATACAGAGACAAGCCTTTGGCCTTCTTATGCATAGGTGCATTCATGGTCAGTCTTTAAAAATGAGCAACCTTTCAAAACAAAAATACTCTGCTCAATGACAACTGTCAAATGTGGTATTTTAACCAACAAAATAAATGAGGATTGTGCATGGGTCTCTTAAAACAGGCATAAGGATTATGATGTGCTAGCTTGTCCCCACTAAGTTTAATGTTGGTAGCTCTTTGACCTTTTACTGCCTGAGAAATATAATCATACAGCTTGTTGGTCTGCAACCCGACTCTACTGCTATATTCCCGCAGTTTAACTCCAGGATTCCTCACTACAACATGGCTTCAGGTCGGCAGCCTAGGCAATGCAGCCATTAAGTTGGTGTGATCTGACGTGTGGGACAGCATCCTCACTGATATGGTATTATAGCTGATGATGCTCACCCACAAGTCTGCACGCACTTGCTATCAATGGCACTTTGATAACCTGTGATGGCCAGTGTGCAACACCAACTTGAATTCGGTATGTTTTTTTCCCCTCATATACTTCTTTATTACAATGGAGGAGGCTATTTGAACCATCAAATCTATTTTGGCTCACAGAGTAAGCCCTTTGAACCCATTCAGTTCAGTTTAGTTTATTATCATGTGTACAGTGAAAATCTTGTTGTTGACAGTCAGCGGAAAGACAATACATGATGACAATCGAGCCATTTACATTGTATCGATACATAATAAGGGAATAAAGTTCAGTGCAAGGTAAAGCCAGTAAAGTCTGATCTAAGATAGTGGGATGGTCACCAATGAGGTAGATAGTTTAGGACTGCTCTCTAGTTGTGGTTGGGATGATTCAGTTACCACTTACTTACCCCGTGATCTAATCTCCTTCACATGTCCATCACTCCGCAAGTGATTCACTTTGCCCTTATCACTCCTAGTGTGGTTGATGTCTAGGGCTTGCTTCAAGTAGGCACATCCTTCATTTACTGGAGAATTGCGAATGCTGGCATGCCTGTCCAGTTTTTACCATGTTTACCTTTTACCGGCTGGCCATTTCAGAGAGCATTTCTGGGTTTGGTTTTTGTGTTGTGGAACCGGTTCTGCTGGTACCCTGGAGCTGCCACTCCTGGCCTTCCCTCCATGTTTCCGTAACAACTACAGTACAACATCACATTCTCATGTGCCAGTCATGCCCTGAGTTCACCTGCCTTACTGTCAGGCTTCTTGCATTAATATCAGACCTTCCTCATTCCTGTCCTAATTCTGCCTGTCCTGCCTACTGGAGTTGCTCACTTTCACTTCTGCATTTACTGCATTAATTTCTCATCTGCTAAACTACTACTTGGGCGGCACGTTAGCGCAGCAGTAGAGCCGCTGCCTTACAGTGCCAGAGATCCAGGTTCAATCCTGACTACGGGTGCATATCTGTATGGAGTTTGTACGTTCTCCCCATGACCTGCTTAGGTTTTCTTTGAGACCTTTGGTTTCCTGCCACACTCCACGGATGTACATGTTTGTAGGTGAATTGACCTGGTACAATTGTATAAATGTAAAATTGTCCCCAGTGTGTGTAGGGCAGTGTTAATGTGCGGGGATCGCTGATTGGTGCGGGCTTGGTAAGCCAAAGGGCCTGTTTCCACTCCGTGTCTCTCAACTAAACTCTAAACCATACTAAACCACTACTTTGGATCTCACCCCTCTGCCAGTCTAGTTTAAATAATCTAACTTCTCGCCAGAATATTGGTCCCTTCCAATTCAGGTACATGCCGTCCTTTTACAGAACACTTCTGCCCAGCAGAGATCCGAATGATCCAAGAACCTGAGTCCCTCTAGTCTCCAACCACTCCAGCCCCCATTCATGTGTCCTGCTCTCCTATTCCTACCCTCAATAGCACTTAGCACCAGGATTAATCCAAGGGCTAGCCACTCTTGAGGTCGTCTTTTTTAACTTCTGGCTAACTCACTATATTCACACCGTAGAATCTAATCCTTTGTCATCGGCACTAATCTGTGCAATGACCTTTGGCTGTTCGTCTGCCCCCTTGAGAATGTTGGGCATCTGTTCGGAGGCATCCTTGACCCTGGTACTCGGGAAGCAATACTCAGTGAGATTCTGTGGTTGTAAATAAGACTCCAGGATGATATGTCTTGTTTGTGGCCACAGAATCTCTCCTTTCACTGCAGCTCTACTTAATTCCATCCTCTAGTTTAAATTTGTATAGAGATACAGTGTGGGAACAGGCCCTTCGGCCCACACCGGGGACATTGTTTACATTTATACCAAGCCAATTAACCTACAAACCTGTACATCTTTTGAGAGTGAGAGAAACCGAAGATGTCGGAGAAAACCCACGCAGGTCACGGGGAGAAGGTACAAACTCCCTACACAGCACCCGTAGTTGTGTATCAGAGCCAGTCGCATATCAGAGGCATACACTTCTGAAAGGCTCATTATCACGGACCATGGGGGAGGGGAGTGGTGTCCATTAATGTCAATTATCCGCTGGAACCAAGTAATGGGCCTGTCCCACTTAGGCGATTTTTTAGGCGACTATAGGCGACTGCCGAAAAATTTTCAACAAGTTGAACATTTTTCAGCGACAGTGGTGACAATTTGGGCTGCGGTAGGTTGTCGTAGGCGCTGTCATAGGTTGTCGCCAGGTTAACGTCGCGTTGTCGGCAGGTGACGTAAGTTGTCGCCGGTGCTGACTTCGGTGAATTCCATTGTCCTAGTCGCTGGCAGTCATCTAAACAATCGCCTAAGTGGGACAGGCCCATTAGGGATTATCATGATGCAAGTGTGTTGGAAGGAACTGCAGATGCTGGTTTAAACCGAAGATAGACACAAAATGCTGGAGTAACTCAGCGGGACAGGCAGCATCTCTCCAGCATTTTGTGTACTCATACTCCAGCGTTTTGTGTCTATCATTATATAAGGAGTGGAAACAAACAAATGCAGTTACTGGTTAATACATGAAAGGACACAAAGTACTGGAGTTAGTCCGCATATCTCTGGAGAACATGGATAGATGACATTTCGGATGGAGACCCTTCTTCAGACATTTGTCTGCAGAGAGAGCAACAAGCGATCGATCTAACTCTGGTCACATCACGGTGAAGAGTGTGTGTGTGGCCTGGACATTGGCCTGATTGGTGTGGGTCAACGCTTTTGCTGTTGACCCACAGCCATAGGGATTCTCACACGCCGTTGTGGTGGCTGTTTATGTTTAATTCTTATGTAATTTTGTATCTTGTTGTTTTGTTTTGGTATGACCGTATGGTAAAATCAAATTTCACTGTACCTCAGGGGACACGTGGCAATAAAGGACTATTGAACTATTAAACATACATAGCTAGTAATCTGCAGGTTTGCGAGGATAATAGAAAGATGCCCTTTATTACTCAAATCCTGATTTAAGGTGACAGGAGTAGCTTGAGGGAACAGAGAGATAAGAAAGAAACAGTGTTTGGCTCGCCTATAAAAGGGACTATAAGCTTTTAAGGCCTCACAATATGTCATTTGAGGAAATATACCTCTTTAATGTAGTTTCCCACTCGGGACCAGAGAAGACCTGAAGCCCTCTAAATTGAGTCGTGGAGTGTCAGCGTTTCAGATGCTAATTGGCTGGAGGAACTTCGCCAGTCACATCGAGTAAAAAGAAAATGTTGTTGTTTATTCATGCATGAAGTGACCTTTTGTCATGTTGTTTGTGAATGCAAGTCCCTGTGGCTTGTTTGAGGCTCCACAAACAACTTGTTTCGTCCTCCGAGGCTTGAGGACGCCTCATTCATCTCCATGACCTTTTGCTCCACAGCTGATACTCAAATGGCCTCTGACACTTCTAGATTCCAGCTGCTTTGAGACCTCTGATGAGAACCTGACACCACCTCCCTTGATCTCCGGCCACCTCTTGACATGACCCCATTATTGTCCAGCTGTATGGCCCAGCCGTCCTTCAACTCTGAACTGACCCTCTTGACCTTTGATCCATGTGACTCTATGTCGCTCCGATTCCCTGTTCTGTTGATGTGTGGACTTGTAACCAGTCCTGCAAGGATGTATTTGCTCAAAACTAGCAGCTACACACTTCCCATCCATGATCTGACCCTCTTCCCGCCTGATATCCTCATCTTCAATCATTGAGCCCAATATTGAAGTGGACCACATTACCTCAGACTCCAATTCTATTCTGCTGGTGGTGTCCATTTAGAGTGATAAAGTTATCGAGTCTTACAGTGGAAACAGGCCCTTCAGCTCAACTTGCCTACACCAGTGAATATGTCCCATCTACACTAGTCCCACCTGCCTGCGTAAAATAATGTGATCATTTTTGTGGAATGCGGGCATTAGTGGCAAGGTCAGCAATTACTGCCCATTTAAGGCTCTCACACCTTGTCTGTTCTTAGCATTTTGTGGATGTCCGGTTTTGAGCTACCTAATCTGGTTCATTGGTTGGACCATTCAGTACAAAAATCAGGAAGTTATGACCCAGTTTTATTGGACTTCGGTCGTGCCGCGTTTGGAGTATTGCATACAGTTCAAGAGTCAAGATGGCGGACTGCTGGAGTGGGGCGCCGTTGTGTATGGCTGCTCTGCCTGAAGTTCGTCCTTTTATTTTTAGTCCTGTTAAAAACAAAATGTTTGTTAGAGGTCTTCTTTTATGTGGTGGGTGGAGGGAGGGGAAGGGGGAAACTTTATTTCCTAGTCCCTACCTAGTCGGAGAGGCGTTTTCCGTCCGAGCTGCTTCTTCGCCCCTTCCTTGCGGCCTACCATCAGGCTGCAGCGGCGATTCTTGTCTTGACCGACCGGAACCCGAGCTTCGGTGGCGGCACAGCGCTGGGACACCATCATGGAGCGGGCGATGCCTTACCGGTATGCTGCGACTGCCGAATCCAACATCCGAGGAGCTGTGGCTGCGGGCGTACAGCCGCGGGCGGCGCTGGATTTTAAACACCGCAGAGCCTGGGATCTGAGATCGCCAGAGTCGGAGCTCCAACCAGCGCGGCCTGAGGACTTCAGGTGCCGCGGTCTCCGGGGAGGAAACGGCCGCTCCAGACATTCCAAGCCGCTGAGTTCACCCGACGCCGGAGTTCCATCTTCAAGGCAAGAGGGCCTGAAAACATCGGACTGGCTGCGGAGGCCACAAATAGGCCCCGATCTCGGGTGATCACAGAGGAAGAGGACTTAACTTTCTGATGTTTTTTCCCACAGTGGAAAATTTTGATTCTGTTGTGGGGGGACGTTTATTTTGAATTCTATAATGTGTTGCGTCATTTTTTCTATTTTTTTCTATGGATGTACAGAAACTTAATTATTTCTTCTATGTAAAGCACTTTGGTTTCAACGCCAGTTAATTTAAATGTGCTATGTACATAAAATGTACTTACTTAACGGCCTGTCCCACCAGCATGCAACTCCATGCGATGAGCGCGACCAAACCAGCAGCAGGGGCTGTGCGGAGGTCGGGTGAGTGGCGCAACGCGGCGCAAAGTGAGGCGAACTTGGAGCGAAGTCTTAAAGGTAAGTTCGCCAGGACAGAGAGGGAGACACAGAGAGGGCCACGGCGCCACACACAGAGAGGGTCACGGAGGCACCTACAGAGAGGGTCACGGAGGCACGATGTCGAGACGGTGCGTAACGCGTCGAGGTGACAGTGAGCTGACAAGCCATTGCCGCGCGGAATTTTTGAACACGGTCAGTTTTTCGGAGCCCCGCGCGATGTCGGGACGAACTCCGCACAATTCCGCACGGCTCCGGCGATAGAAGTGGGACCGGCCCCGCAACGCCGGACGGCTCAAGCGACTACATTAGGTCATGCTCATCGCATGGAGTTGCATGCTGGTGGGACAGGCCCTTTACTTACCAGTTCTCGCTGCCCCATTAGAGGAAGGATGTGGAGGCAATGGGGAGAAGGCAGGAGAATGGGGTTAGGAGGGAGAGATAGATCAGCCATGATTGAATGGCGGAGTTGACTTAATGGGCCGAATGGCCTAATTCTGCTCCTATCACTTATGATCTTATGAGGTTTTCGAGAGGGTGCGGAGGTAGTTTACCGAAATGAAGAAGGGTCTCGACCCGAAACATCACCCAGGTCTTCTCTCCAGAGATGCTGCCTGTCCCGCTGAGTTACTCCAGCATTTTGTGTCTACCTTCGAATTTAACCAGCATTTGCAGTTCTTTCTTACACACAGTTTACCAAAATGCTGTCTGGATTAGAGGGTATTAACTATAAGGAGAGATTGGACAAACTTGGATTGTTTTCTCTGGAGCGTTGGAAGCTGAGGAAAGACCTGATAGCAATATATAAATTTATGAAGAGCATAAATAGGGTAGACAGTTAGATCCTTTTTCTCAGTGTGGAATTGTTAGACTAGAAGGCATAGCTTTAAGATGAAAGGGGCAAAGTCTTTTTACTTAGTGGGTGGTAGGTGGCTGATGATGGTGGTGGAGATAGATACGATAGTGATGTTTAAGAGGCTTTTAGATCGACACATGGATATGCCAGGAGTGGTGGGCTATGGCTCTAGTGCAGGCAGATGAAATTAATTTAACTTGACATCATGTTCAGCATAGATATTGTGCATCGAAGGGCCTGTTCCTGCGCTGTAGATTTGTATGTTCTGCGTTAACAACACAGTAAATAAATGCATAATAAACAATAATACAAAAAAAATCAGTAAATAATCAGTAATAATAAATAAATATATTATTTAACCAGGCCATAATAGTGCAAGCCAAAAAAAAACCTAGTGCAACCTACACAAAGCCCATTGTAGTTTATTGCAGAGGTAGCGTTGTGGTTAGGGTTGAGCAGGATGGTGTAAGGCCTAATGGTTGTTGGGGGGGAAAGTTCTTCTTGAACCAGGAGGTAACCGTTCTCGGGCTTCATTACTTTCTTCCTGATGATGCAAGACGAGAGCGTGGCTAGGGTGGTGTGGGTCTTTGATGACATTGGCTGCCTTCTTGAGGCAGTGCATCCTGTAGATCCCTTCAGTGCTGGGAGGCCAGACCTGTGATGGACTGGGCAATGTTGACCATTTTCCGCCGTCACTTTTGTTCGTGGGCGTTTGTGTTACTGAACCAGGCCGTGATGTAACCAGTCGGGATGCTCTCCATTGTACTCCTGTAGAGGTTTGACAGAGTATTCCAAGACCTGCTCCTCATCCCACGCTTTGCCGATAAAAACAACCTGCATTCTCATGCTCCAATATATTTATGTTGCTCCTGGGACTATTCCCAAGGTTTATTCTTCAAAATGGCTGTCTATTACCAGTTTAGAACATATCATTTAGCTGCATGTTCCTTCACAGTGTAATGAATCACCTTTATGTTTGGAATGACTTAGAATTTATGAAATGTTAATTTGCTTCTTGGCTATTTCCCAACACAGTTAAGTCATTAACTCCAACTTGTGTTCAGCTTGAAACATAACCTACATTGTGAGACGATATTTTAGGGAGTCTATTTCTTAGTCATAGAGTGATAAGAGTGATAGTGTGGAAGCAGGCCCTTCGGCCCAACTTGCCCACACTGGCCAACATGTCCCAAGTACACAAGTCCCAGCTGCCAGCATTTGGTCCATATCCCTCCAAACCTGTCCTTTCTATGTACCTGTCTAATTGCTTCTAAAATTTTGGGATAGTCCCTGCCTTAACTACCTCCTCTGGCAGCCAATTCCATACATCCACGTGAAATAGTTACCCCTCGGATTCCTATTACATTTATGCCCCTTCACCTGAAACCTATGACCTATTCCTCTCATGATCTTAAACACCTCTATAAGATCACCCCTCATCCTCCTGCATTCCAAGGAATAGAGTCCCAGCCTACTCGACCACTGCCTATAGCTCAGACCCTCTAGTCCTGGCAACATCCTTGTAAATCTTCTCTACCCTTCCCAGTTTGACACCATCTTTCCAACTGCATAGCACGGTGCTCAGACTTCAAGGGATACTTCAGGGATACGTCTACATTAATCTGGAACTTCTTCCCCTGAGTACTATTAATAAAGAAATACATGGCCACAATGTTTAACCTATATTCACAGAAGTAGCAGCAACTGCAGTTAAAGTATTGGTTAAATATATCTGGGCATTCCACAAACATTACTCATAAGTACTCCCAATTGTAATGGCAAAGATTTTGGTTGCATGCTCTTAAGAAGCAGCACACAGCTGACTTAAATTTGAAAGGAGGATGGTTGTAGGGAAAATTGAACGAGAGATTTTAGGACTTCATAAACGTCCATTCTCTGTAATTTGCTGATGATGAATTTAAAATAAAGGTTAATTGAGGTTTTTGTGATATTTTACTAAAATCTGATAATTTGTTTTTGAAGAGTAAGCATTCTTACATGGTTGAGTTACACTATCAGCATTTCCTGCTTCACGCTTCAGGGTTCTATTTATGTCTTTTGTTTTGATAAAATTGAAGAAGAAAAAAATGTTCAGATTATATGAACAATGGCAACAAAACTATATTTTGATGTAGTTTTGTTCCCTTCTCAACAAGCTCTGTCAAATAATTGTATATCCCTTAAAAAACCAACATTTCCCCAAATATATATCAGGAAAGCAATTTTGGATGTAAAAAATAATGATCATACTGTCAAGAGCATTCATAAAACGTGAGATTAATTTAAAATCTGATTTAAATCTTGCGTCAAAATACTTATTCACAAGATCTCTCATTTTCAACATCATTGAGTCCTTACAGCACAGGAACAGGCCCATTTAATCTGTTGTGTGCATGCTGACCATGAAGTAATTATCTATGCAGATCAAATTTATCAGCACGCTATGCCATGGTGATTCAGATGTTCATTCAAATGCTTCTTTCGTGTTGTGAAAATACCTGCCATCTACCATCTTCTCAGGTGGGTGTTCAGATTGCAACCACCATCTGGGTGAAAATAAAACTCTTCCTTAGATCACCTGGAAACCGCTTGCTGCTCTCCTTAAACATATGCCTTCTGGCATTAGACACTTTTGTTGGGGAAATGTTTCTTATCTTCTGCCCCATCTGGACCTCTCATAATGTTGTACATCTCTATCAGGTCCCTTCTCAACCACCTCTGCTTTGAGGAAAACAAACCTGACCTATCCAGTCCATCCCAGGCAACATCCTGGTGAATCTTTGCACTTTCTCCAATGCAACCACCTCCTTCCTGCACTTGGGCAACCACGACTGCACCCAGTACTCAAGCTGTAGCCCAAGCAATGTTTTATAAAGTTGTGCCAAGACTCCACTGGTCTTATTCCCAATGCTTCAGCTAATGAAGCCAAACGTCACAAGAGCCCTCTTCACTCCCCATCTACCTGTGCTGCAGGTGGATAGAAAAGTGAAGGATGTTTGGACTTATACTGCAGAATAAAATGGGCCAAGTTTTAGTAGGCATTGATCTGTAAACATTGTTACTGCTAAAAAATGATCGTCCCACCCTGTTCATGCTCAAAGGCTTTTATGGTATGTGTTCAATAAAATCTCAATGTCATAATAGCGTTACACTAACAGTCAAATGGAGTCAACTCTGTACTTTCATGTTGCAAAGCCTTCAATCAGGTTTGGATATACTAATTTTCCAGCCATTCTGCTTGAATTGTTAAGGTGCCAAACTAGCAGGTTAATCTGCCCATGGAGGATCACAGATATGTTTTGATCAGTTTCAGCATTGAAATCAATCTACTGAAGTGAGTCAGTGGGTGTAAGATAACATAATTGCAGTGGGAAACCGAGCTCAGAGTTTGTCTTATCGACTAGACTCTGAATCAGCTCTTTCTATTTCCTCCCCATTGAATTGCAAATGCTCAGCTTCCCTTCCTTGTTCCCTCATTCTGCTTTGCAGATATTGTCTGCTGCCTAATATGTCTAACATGGGTGACCTGGATAAAAACAAACTTTGGCCCCTATGTCTATGTGAACTGCTGCTGCATATCCTCTTTCACTCCAAAGTCCCTGTTATGATCCTAACTTCCAAATTTATGCATATTGCCCCCGAAACTCCAATTGGACTCCCCTGCTACCATACTGAAATGTTTGTTATTGAACTCACAATTTACATCTGATGGGATCGGGGTCGGGCAATGTGTTTGTTTTCAATTTTCAAAACCTGTCTTCAACTTTGATGGCATTGACTGCACCATCCTGCTTGATCTCCTCTTTATTGTTGCCCAGTCTGTAAAACCAGACTCTCCCTGGTTCCATTATCTGTGTTCGCCATGAGGGCCTTTGCAAGATCATGGCCCTGAAATGTTCATCATGATTGTCTGACAACCTCCAGACTGTCTAATGGCCGGAGTAATGAATGACTGAGAATCCTCAGACTCTCTCTTGTTCCATTATCTATCTTTGCCACGAGTGCCTTTGCAAGATCGTGACTGTGCCCCGAAAAGCATCACAATTGTCTGACAACTTCAAGGCGGTACGATGGCCTGAGCATTAGATGTCTGAGTGTCCTCAGACCTGTTCTGTTTTCCAACGGTGTAAAGCAAGACTATGTGATTCTCTCACACTGTGTGATCTCTCTGCAATGCTCTCTGATGCATATCCTGATAAAGGAAATTGAATCAAACTGATTTCCAGGACTGATGGTGCTAGTTTTAACCAAAGGCTCTCAACCAAAACCAAAGCGCAAGAAACCAACTTTACAGACTTCTTCTCTGCTGATGACTGCATTCAATGTCAGATCAGAAGCTGATATTCAGGAACGCTTGGACAAATTTGCCAGAGTATGTGGAAATTTTGACTTGACATTCAGCACAAAGAAAGCAGAAATTATGCACTAACTGCATCAAACACCCCATATACTGAGCAAAGCACCCTTGGGAATGGTCAGAAGCTTTCAATAGTGGACAAGTTCACGTATCTTGGCAGCACTCTCTCAGGATCAGTAGATGTTGGCGACTAAGTCAATAACAGGAGAGACAAATCCAGCTCGTTGATGCTGCCTGGCTGCGTTCTTCCAGCTGTTTATGTTTTGCCCAATTCAGATTACCTTTATTGTCATTCAGACCTTTCGGTCTGACCGAAATTTCGTGCCAGCAGTCATACATATATTAAAAGTAACAAAAACACACAAAAAACACAAATTTAACATCCACCACAGTGAGTTGACCAAACACCTCCTCACTGTGGTGGAAGGCAAAAGTCTTAGTCTTTGTCTCTTCCCTCCTTGTTCTCCCTCTGCGCTGAGGCGATCCAGGCCTCCGATGTATTGACCCAGCCGGGTGTTGGTAAGTGAGTCAGTCCCGCGGCTGAATCCAGCTCCACGAACGGGCCGATTCAGACTCCGCGGCCCGGGGCGGTCAAAGCTGCCGAAGCTGCCGCCCTCCAGTCCAGCGGGAGCTCCAGAAAACAAGTCACCAACCTGTGACCTGCAAGCTCCCGACGATGTCGTCCACTGGGCCCACGGCCGGGCCTCGGAAGCTGCGATGTCACCGCCGCCGAAACACCAGAACACCGCCACAACTCCAAAGTCAGGCCACAGCTCCAGGTCGGGCCGCTGCCGCCACCGGAACGCCGGAATGCCGCCACAGCTCCAAGTCGGGCCGCTGCTGCTGCCAGGTCAGGCCAGTCGAGCCACTGCTGCTGCCGGAACTGCCACTGCCGGAACTGCCGCTGCCGCGAACGCCGCCCGAGGCCATCAGCTCCGAGGCCCCGAGGCCGTCAGCTCCGCCATTAGGGCCTCAGCGCAGACGGAGACAGGGGATACAACAAGAAAAGGTCGTATCCCCCCGAAGGAAGAGACTAAACCCTGTTTCTCCCACCCTCCCCCCCCCCCCCCCACACTTACACAATCTAATAAACTAACTAAACTAAAACAGACATAAGCAAAACAACAAAAAAAAGAAAAAAACAGACGGACTGCAGGCGAGCCACAGCTGCCAGGCAGCGCCGCCACTTCCGGAATATTCCAGCATCTGCAGTTTCCTGCTTCACCTCTGGAAGACTGAGCTGTAACGTGTAGGAGCGAAGAGGAATCGGGTAAAGCAGAAGATGTCTTGTGCTGTTGTCATTCCCACCTTCCTCTTTGCTGGTGGGATGTGGACAGTCTATGGCAGACATGCCAGACTGCTTAACCATATCCACGTGACCTGTCTACACAGAATACTCCATATTAAGTGGTGAGTGGAGATTCCAGACACACACACATCCTAGACAATCCTCCCCAACACTACACATCATTCAAACAATCACATGTCGGGAGGGCAGAGCATGCCGGAAGAATGTCTGATGCCAGAATACCAAAGCAACTGTTTTATGGAGAGCTGGCTGAGGGCAAATGATCATGTAGTGGACAAAAAACAGATTCAAAGTCTCTCTTAGAACATCTGAGAAGATGTTTCAACATTGACACAGACCACTGGGAATAACAAGCATCACACCATCCTGTCTGAAGTGCCTGCACAAAATGCGGAGCTGGCTCATAGGAGAAAGATAGAATGGAGGAAGCAAAGTGGAAAATAGAAACTGAAAAGTCAAGAGCCATTAATGCTGTAGCATCCCTACACCTCTGTCACCTGCGTGACAAAGTTTAGAAGGATGAGAGGGGATCTCATTGAAACATATAAGATTGTTAAGGGTTTGGACACGCTAGAGGCAGGAAACATGTTCCCGATGTTGGGGGAGTCTAGAACCAGGGGCCACAGTTTAAAAATAAGGAGTAAGCCATTTAGAACGGAGACGAGGAAACACTTTTTCTCACAGAGAGTGGTGAGTCTGTGGAATTCTCTGCCTCAGAGGGCGGTGGAGGCAGGTTCTCTGGATGCTTTCAAGAGAGCTAGATAGGGCTCTTAAAAATAGTGGAGTCAGGGGATATGGGGAGAAGGCAGGAACGGGGGACTGATTGGGGATGATCAGCCATGATCACATTGAATGGCGGTGCTGGCTTGAAGGGCCAAATGTCCTACTCCTGCACCTATTGTCTATTGTCTATCGTGAAAGTAAGTTGCAAGCCCAGAGTGGTCGCAGCAGCCACTCCTGTATACACGACAATGCTATAAATTAGTTGTCCTTGCTTGCTTGTCAATGAGTGACAAAGAACAACAAGTAGTTCTGGTCTATATCTCTTATTTCCCTTTCCCCTGACTCTCAGTCTGAAGAAAGATCTCAAGCTGAAATGTCACCTATTCCTTTTCTTCAGAGATGCTGCCTGACCCATTACTGTGTTACTCCAGCTTTTTGTGTCTGTCTTCGGTTTAAACCAGCATCTGCAATTCCTCACTACACACGAGTTCCAGTCTTATTGATTAGGTCATTAACACCAAGTCAGCCCAGCACCTTCCTTTCCTGCACTCAGACCATTATCTCTGGTGCCCTTAAAGATTTTATCCCTGCCCCCCTCCTATTGTTTATTTCCATGCTACCTGTTTGCTGCTTCATCAGAAGGCACTATTTGTACCCAGCTTGTACACCACCATCTTTCTTCATCGTCAGAATGTCTGTCTGACATCCAATTTTAAGTGAGCAGAAATTTTCTTCAACTAAATTTTGGAAAGAACAAAGCCAGGAGCTTTGATTTTTCTGGGACCGTGTAAACACTTATGGAATTTGCAAATGACATCTTGAACTTGTTGGCTGAAAGTGTCCTGATCATACGGGATAAACCCTGATGACAATGGGCCATAAATGTAAATGAGACATTGCAGAGCCCGCTCAGCCATCTCATTTCAGATGCATTTTGAAACTATCTTTTTTTTTAACCGTTTTTGGTCACCTGCCTTATTATCCCCAGTCAAATTCTCTTTGACAATATTCTCATGAAACGCTTGGCAATCAAATCCTCTTCTCAAAGATCATCTCAGATGATGGTGAATATGTTGTTTAACTGCACAATTAGGATGATCAAATAATGATCCAAAGCTAAAACTGAAAGTTTTAAAGGAAAATGAAATCCTTTGAAGTAAGTAGCATAAATGATGCACCTAATCTCTTCCCATGGTTAAGTTCTGTCAGACTGCAGTGAATTATTATTCAAGCAGCAACCCCCCATTGGTAAAATAAGCTGACAGCAGTGGTACATATATCTGTTCTGATGTTTAATATTCTAATTCATATGGTCACTTTAGTTTGGAAAGATAGGAATTAATAGATATGTAATTACGGATCTGTAATTAAAAATGAGAGTCGAGTCTGTATATTTTGAAGCATGAAAATACCTAAAATCTTAGCAAGTTCACCGCTTTCATGCCTTTTCAAATACAGTTTTCCTCACTGTGTGTGTATGTTGTATCTGAGTATGAATAGAATGGACAATTAAAATGATGGACAATTGGAAACTCAGGATTACTACTGAGGGGTGAATGCAAGGTGCTCACCAGATCTGCGTCTGGTTGTTCCAATGTACAGGCCATTATGCACATGGAGTACAGTGCTATAGATTGGAAGAAGGGCTAGTGGAATTGCTGCTTCACTTTGGACAACGCTTAAGTCCCCAGATCGTGAGAATGGATGAGGTGAAAGGACGGATGTTGCTCATCCTATGCTTTCATGGCAAAGCACCATGAGAAGGGGAGTCTCGTGACACCAAAAACTAGAAATGCTAGAAGCTGGACTAAAAACAGAACGCTAGTAGAACTGAATGGGTCATGTAGCATCCATGGAGGCACAACGTATAACCTGATGTTTCAGGTCAGGACATGTACTTCAGAAAGGGGAGTAGCAAATAGAGGTGGGAGACCGGATCAGGGTATTATGAAATGAACAGTGCCTTTGCATTGCTTAAAGGGGAGGGGAGGAGAGGGGAAGAATTCCCAAGATATGGTGGCAATTGTGCAAAGAAATGCTAGAGTTTTCTTCAAAACTATTGTGAAGCTTGGGAATGCTGCACGTTAGCACACGCACTAAAACACCAACCTTTCCTAACTGCATTCTAATGGAAAAAATGGAGTACTAACTACCTACACTTCTCCTAATGGGAAGCAGAGAATTACCCGCTGAATTAGTGTCTAGATATTTCTGGTGTAGGTTCAACAAATCCATTCATTTCTCCGGAAATGAGTGGTGCAAAGTAGAGGCATAACATGTAGATAATTTACATTTTCAATTAATTAAGTTAAACAATCTATTCTTTTTTTTTATGGCTCTTTTAAGTGTTTTTAGTTTTAAATATTTTGAAACATTTTTAATAGCTTGATTAATGTTAATAGTCTTCAAATATGTGCATCAGAGTCCAAACTTTCTCCATTCATCATATGCCTGCAGCATCGGGGAATGTAAGAAGCATCTGCCTCCTGTTAAATGCTTCAATGTGCTTAGATGTAGAGTTAAAGAAGGAACTGCAGATGCTGGAGAATCGAGGGTTTTCTTCTTCAGACCTCTCGACCCGAAACGTCGCCTATCTCCTTCGCTCCTTAGATGCTGCTGCACCTGCTGAGTTTCTCCAGCTTTTTGTGTAACCCTGCTTAGATGTACAGTTGTGTCCAACTCCTCCTTTCTGCATTTGAAATATCTAGCAGAGAACTGCTGCCTCTGCTTCCTCCTGAAGAAAGTTTCCTCCAACATCGTGACCATGGTCCACATCTCCTTCCTGGCAGACGTTCAGCTAGAACTGGAGGAGCTGCACAGTGTAGTCAACAAACACTGGACAGTGTGCTCCGATGTATTTCCATATATAGCCGGGCCTTCAACAAGGCCAGTTTGAACATGACACTCCCTAAATACCACCAGCATGTGTCCGAGAGCACTAAAGCACTAAATGCACTTGATCAATACTTTACTGGCTATCATGGTATTTCTGTAGAGAACGCTTGTTTGGGTCCCATTATAGGATGCCTTATGCTGCGAAAAATCTTTGCTGTCACATTGGAAGTGGGTTTAATTAAGAATATTACTGCTCAAAGTTATGTTCTGGGAAAATATGGGCTGGGGAGGGAGGATAGCTGTAAAGCCACTGCCTGGATATTCCACGTTGTAATTATTAATCGCTCATGGTTTGCAGTTTAAAATTTTATGTCTAATAGCTAGTGAAAGCTGCATTGCTTGACTTGGAATTAATTTTGCAACTCATGGTCAAATGGGGCAAGATTTAAAAAAAAAAACACTGCTCACTGAACAAGCATAGGGCAGGATAAAACAAGTCTTCTGGAAATGTGGAAAATCATCTGAACATTTTTGGGGTTTTTGTTAAGTATTGTAGGTTGGTTAGAATAACAGTTCTTCAGGTTGAATGGGGGTGATGGAAGTGGTACAGTTGAAGAGTTGAATGAATACTCTTGTTTCCAACCACAATAAGGACTGCAATTCAAATAGACTGCTGCCACATATCAAGGGAAGTGTGCAAGTTAAATTGAAAGGACTATATTTTGTTTAGTCTAAGGTACTGAAAGAATTGGTAGAGGTTGTGCATGACACGGATGAGGGACGGCACAGTGGCGCAGAGGTACAGCTGCTGCCTAACAGTGCCTGACACCCGGGTTCGATCCTGACTATGGGGTACTGTCTGTGCAGAGTTTGTATATTCTCCCTGTGATCGCCTGGGTTTTCTCCGGGTTCCAAAGACGTGCGGGTTTGAGGGTAAATTGACTTCTGTAAATTGCTCCTAGTTTGTAGGATGTGGAAGTGGAATAACATCCAATTAGTGTACAAGTGATTGATGGTTGGTGCGGACATGGTGGGCTGAAGGACCTGTTTCAACACTGTATCTGTAAAACTAAAAACTAAAACTGTCTGGAATGTACCTTCACCAGTTTATTGAAACACAGGATTATTGAATAAAATGAAGTGCAAAAATCATTATAGTGAGAAAGGGTCAAACTAAAATGAACCAGTGAATTTAACATGAAAAGTATCTTTAGAAGTTATATAATTGATCAACTAGAAACTAACTAATCACAGGTTTTGGTTGGAGGCAAGAGATTTCAGAGGCTGGAATTGTGAGTAAAGAAATGCCAGTGGAACTCAGCGAGCCAGGCAGCGCCTGTGGTGGGATATTGGGTCGGGTACCTTTTTTGGACTTCGGCTGCTGCCAAGTTCCTCCAGCATTTGACTTTTTACTCCATTTTTGATTTCCTTTTTGACCAGGTCACCCCTGCCCACAGATTGATCTTTTCCCAGCCCCCCCACCCCCCCCCCCCCCCCCCCCCCCCCTTATCCTCCTGTTACAACTGTTTATTTTGCTTTGCAATCAATTCCACAGCATTTCCTCTATGATCTCCATGCCCAGAATGGTGGTCAATCACAAAGGAATATTTACTGAGCTTGGACTAGCGGAAGTGGCGGCGCTGGCTGGCAGCTGCGGCTCACCTGCAGTCCGTCTTTTTTAATTTTTTTTGTTGTATTCTAGTGATTGTTGTAGTAGAACTTTGTTTTATTAGGTTGTGTATTGGTGGGGGTGGGTGGGAGAAACAGAGTTTTAGTCTCTCCCTTCGGGGGGATGTGTGTCCCCTGTCACCGTCTGTGCTGAGGCCTAATGGCGGAGCTGTGGCGGCGGCCTGGTTTGGAGCTGCGGTGCTCCAGCGGCGGCGGCGGCCCAGCTTAGAGCTGCGGTGCTCCAGCAGCGTCGGAGGCCTGGATCGCATCAGCGCAGAGGGAGAACTGGGAGGGATGAAGACACTGACTTAAAACTTTTGCCTTCCACCACAATGAGGAGGTGCCTGGTGAACTCATTGTGGTGGATGTTGGATATGTGTTTATTGTGTGTTTTGTTTTTTATTATATGTTATGACTGTATGGTAGCAATTTTGTTCAGACCGAAAGGTTTGAATGACAACAAAGGAATCTAATCTAATCTAAGCCATGAATTGCCACAGGTTAAATCTTGCTAGCAGTCTGCACTTCACTAAACTATATCCTTTCCACTCTATACAGTATTTGTTAGACACAAAGTGCAGAAGTAACTCAGAGGGTCAGGCAGCATCTCTGGAGAAATAGGATGGGTGAAATTTCAAGTTTGGACCGTTCTTCAGTCTGAGTTTGAAGAAAGGTCCTGACCCAAAATGCCACCCATCCTTTTTCTCCAGAGATGCTGCTTGACCCTCTGAGTTACTTCTGCACTTTGTGTCTTTCTTTGGTAAAAACTACCATCTGTAGTTCTTTGTTTCTACTACATATCTGTTAAATTGAGACAGATATGTAGTCTTTTCTCCTCTTTCTTAACTCTAATCAGAGATGATTAACTTTTGCTCCGTCCATTAAAACATTCCTGTGAACATAATCAGTGTTAGTACGTGATGCCTGTCTTCCCTTTGTCCTGTTGTATACCACTTAACCATTTTTGTAACCAGAAATCCCCTCTGGCCATGGGCAGGGCATATAACCCCATATATTGCTTCCCTACTGTAAAAAGACGTTCCAGAGGAAAGTTATGTAATCACGTAGCATGGCCTTCTAAGTAAATCCTTGCTGTTGAGTTTCCGCAAGTTTGTGTGCATTTCTGAATGTCATAGTATCATCGTTCAAGGAAGGAGTTGCTCTGAAGAGAAGAAGGAAATGTGCTGTTTGCTACACAACAAGCGATCAAACAACAACTTCTCATGAAAAATAGTCACATAATAGAGTCATAACCTATTGCTGACAAACCACCGAAGGCCATTGAATGAGTTTAATGAGATTTCTAGCTGTGCTTTGCCTCTCTGATAGGAATGTGAATAGCATTTACAGCACTAATCTCTGAGAGAAGATGAAGCTGTCTTGGAAATACCTATACTTTACCCAAAGCTCCACTATTGGTGTGGACGCAAAATGCTGGAGTAACTCAGCGGGACAGGCAGCATCTCTGGAGAGAAGGAATGGGTGACGTTTCGGGTCGAGACCCTTCTTCAGACCCGACCCGAAACGTCCCCCATTCCTTCCCTCCAGAGATGCTGCCTGCCCCGTTGAGTTACTCCAACATTTTGTGTCTACCTTTGATTTAAACCAGCATCTGCAGTTCTTTCCTGCACAGGAGTAGTGGTGGAATGGCTAGGACGAGTGTTATTCCAGGGACAAGGAATAATAATCTGGCAACGTGTTTAAATGCCACCACAAAAGTAAGGAGATATAATCTAAATTATCTCCAATTTCTCTTTTTTTTAAAGTAAGTCTCTGTGCCAACAGTGCCCAAGTGGTTCTCTAATGCTCTTTAGGGAAACACATCTGTCCCCCTTGCCAACCTGGCCTCTCTATAGCTCCAGGCTCACAGCAATGCTGTTGCCACTTTCCCACCAACAAGCAAGTCATTCATTTCTACTAAAACTGCCAGGTTAAACACAATAAGAATAAATCCGTTTAGACAACCTGATATAGATCTACTCACTAAACTCACCGGCTGCCACAGTGGCACAGCAGTAGAGTTGCTGCCTCACGATGCCAGAGACCCGGGTTCAATCCAGACTAAGGGTGCTGCCTATACAAGAGTTTGGACGCTCTCCGCATGACTGCGTTAGATTTCTCTGGGTGTTCCAGTTTCCTCACATGTCATAGAAACATAGAAAATAGGTGCAGGAGGAGGCCATTCGGCCCTTTGAGCCAGCACCGCCATTCAATATGATCATGGCTGATCGTCCGCTATCAATAACCAGTGCCTGCCTTCTCCCCATATCCCTTGACTCCACTAGCCCCTAGAACTCTATCCAACTCTCTCTTAAATCCATCCAGTGATTTGGCCTCCACTGCCCTATGTGGCAGGGAATTCCATAAATTCACAACTCTCTGGGTAAAAAAGTTTTTTCTCGGCTCAGTCTTAAATGACCTCCCCTTTATTCTAAGACTGTGGCCCCTGGTTCTGGACTCACCCAACATTGGGAACATTTTTCCTGCATCTAAAGTGTCCAGTCCTTTTATAATCTTATATGTTTCTATAAGATCCCCCCTCATCCTTCTGAACTCCAGGGATTACAAGCCTAGTCTTTTCAATCTTTCCTCACATGACAGTCCCGCCATCCCAGGGATCAATCTCGTGAACCTTCGCTGCACTGCCTCAATCACAAGGATGTCCTTCCTCAAATTAGGAGACCAAAACTGGACACAATACTCCAGATGTGGTCTCACCAGAACCCTATGCAACTGCAGAAGAACAACTGCAGAAGATGTCCCAAGGATGGGCAGGTTTGCAGCTTAATTGGCTTTTGTAAGTTGTCCGGAGTGTGTAGGATAGAACTAGTGTATGGGTGATCATTGGTCGGTGCAGACTCGCTGGGCCGAAGGGTCTGTTTCCATGCTGTATCTCTAAACTAAACTTAACCTGGAGAAGTACCAATATGGACCAAGCTAGAGGCCATGCGGTTGTGAGGGTAGGAATAGGAGGATAAGGCAAATGAATATGCAGTTGAAGAGCTGAAGCAAGTGGGAGAGCTTCTGCTACTTGGACCATTGGGATCTCTTCTGAAACAGAGGTGACATTGTACAGGAGGGACATGTTGCATCTGAATTAAAGGGAGATCAGCATCCTTCTAGGAATGTTTGCTTATGTCACCCAGGAGAGTTTAAACTACTCTGACAAGGGGTAGGTCTCAAATGTGTAGTTTATCAGATGAGAAAGTTGAAGGAATAATAGTGGCTCAATAAACAAGTCTGGCAGGCAGGTCAGGCAGGGATTGTGGAAGGTCTGCAAGGCTAAAATGCATTTACTTTACTGCAAGGAGCCTCACAGGATTTTGAGTACAAAATCATGAGAGGAATAGATCAGGAATAGATACTCTGGGCACATTGTCACTTGCCCAGAGTAGTGGAATCGAAAACCAGAGGACGTAGGTTTGAGGTGAGAGGGGAAAGATTTAACAGGAACCTGAGGAGTAACTTTATCACACAGCGAGTGTTGGGTATATGGAAAGAGCTACCGAGGTAGTAGAGGCAGGTAGTATTGCAATTTTTACGAAACATTTGGACATGTACATGGATAGGACAGGTTTCGAGAGATATGGGTCAAACGCAGGCAGGTGGCACTAGCGTAGATGGTTGGTGTGGGCAAGTCAGGCCAAAGGGCATGTTTCCACGCTATGACTCGAGGTAAGGCAGATGAACTCAGAGCGTGGATTGGCATGGGATCGTGGTGCATCTATTACAGAGGGGTGGCAGAACTGGCAGGCGAACATTCTGGGGTACAGATGCTCCCTGCATGATTAAGGAGGAGGTGCACTTGAGAGCAGCATGGCAGAACTTAGAGTAGCTAGGGAGAGTGTAGGTCCCCTGAAGGATCACTGTGGTAATCCATGCGTGGAGCCACTGGAAAAGGGCAAGACTGCAGATGAATACCTCTCATCTGTATATACCATGTAGAAGGACATGGAAGCTCATGGCTTCAGGGGAGGGAATGGTAATATCTTGGAGCATTTGGAGGATGAGGTGTACAAACACATAAAGATGAATAAATCCCTGGAGCCTGACCTTTCCAAGGAAGTTATGGGAAGCAAGAGGAGATGAATGGGGTGCTGGCAGTGATTTGTGTATATTCAGTAGCCACAGGTGAATTGTCAGATGACTAGAGGAATGCTAATGTGCCTTTATGTAAGAAGAGCAGCAGGCAGTAGTCAGGGCACTACAACCGGTGAGTATAACATTAGTGGTGGGAAAGTTATTGGAATGGATTATATCGGACAGGATTTAAATGCATTTGGAAGCAAGGACTGAATACGGATAGTCGGCATGACATTGCGTGTGGGAAATCATGTCTCATGAATATGATTTAGTAATTTTGAAGAGATGACCAAGAAGATAGATGGAAGTATGGCGGTAGACTTTGTCTACCTGGATTTTAGCAAGGCTTTTGACAAATTTGGCTGGTCCGGAAGGTTGGAACAAAATGCGTCCAGGGTGAGCTGGCCAATTGGATAGAAATTGGCTTGGCAGTAGGAGTCAGAGGATGGTAGGGGAGGGTTGTATTCTTTAGTTTGGAGGCCTGTGACCAGAGACCAGTGCTGGGCCCTCTGTTGTTTGTCAAATGCTGTGAAAACTGTGCAGAATATACCATGAAGAGGCTCAACAAAACTGGGGTTTGGGCTCCAGAATTATTGTTGGGATGCATTACTGGGACAATTAAATATAAATTATGTGTAATCAGTGCTATTTTGAGGTGGTGTGTGGCCTTACAATATACCGGCATGCAAAAGAAAATTAAAGCCTTTTACATGTGTTGATTTTATACTTTGATTTAATGCTTTTTAATTATTAGCATATTGAATCAGTAGATTGGTCACAAAATCAAAACAGAAGAAGATGGTATATTGCTGGAAAAAAATATTGATACATGTAGTTTAACTTTTAATTGATAAGCGCACTGAGCCTTTTTGTCGCCAAAGATGCACTGAATATTAACCTAACCATTTATGTCTTGGTCCAAACGCATCTCGAATACTAGGGCTGATCAGTTATAGGGTGTAGAACTGTGCATAGTGGAAAGGATCCTATTGGTTCACAATATCCAATTATCTACACAAACTCCATTTTATTATCCTCATATGTGCCATAAATTCTCCCTAGATTCTATAACTCCACTGCACACTGACAAATATTTACAGTGGACAATTACCCTCACAAACCGCATGTCCCTGGGATGTAGTAGTTAACTGAAGCACTCGAGGGAAACCCATGCGGTCACATTGAGAAGATACTGACACCAGCACCAGACGTCATTGAACATGGGTCTCTGGAGCTGCGAGGCAGCAACTCTACTGTTTGGGCAACTGTGTCATCTCTGGGGCCCGATGGGATGATAGCTAAACTGCAGTGCATCACTTATTGCCTCATTCTCCCTGCTGATCTGCTTTCCCAAGGATTGTAAATATTCATAAATCCTACCAGAAACAGTGGAGGCCTCATTAAATAAGAAATGTGTGGGCTTCTGACATCAATTATGTAGGGCAGAGCAGGTTAAAGCTCTCTATTATGATTACCTGAAAATACCTTTTAAAATTCATGCTCCTTAAGTCCTTAAAATCATTAAATAAATAAATGGATGTATAAAAATCTAATGAGAGGCATGCTTCATATTGGGTTGTGTCCCACATTCAGTCTGGTGCAGTTGGCAAGTCCCTTCAATTGTCAGAATGAATGTCAACTCCAACCCTAGTTACTGAAGAGAGGTGGAAAACTAGTGTGGAATATTTCAATACATGTGCACAGAGGCAATTGCTAAAGGTCATAAGGGATAGGAGAGGAAATAGGCCATTCGGCCTGTAGATTGGTTATTGCATGTGAACCAATCATAGTAGATACCAGGTCCATGCAGTGTCGGTCGCCTCAAGTCTCCCCTGCTGCTTTCTCACTTCCGGGTTCACTGCCTCCTTTCTCCACTAACTTTTCTGGTGTGGAGGAAGAGGGCTTGGTCCGTATGCGATCGGGTTGCATTAGTAGACCGCCTAATAGATACGGTGAGTATGTTCAAATTCGAGAGCTGGATGTGTGTGTAACTATATTCGTTCTTTACGGGGAAGGAAGTAGATTGGTTATTGCATGTGAACCAATCTTAGTAGATATAGCATCGCCGACCCCACCTTAAGGGCCTGTCCCACCAGCATGCAACTCTATGCGATGAACGCGATCAAACCGGCAGCGGGGGCCGCGCAGAGGTCGGGTGATCCCCTGTACAGGGCCGTTCCCACCAGCATGTGCCTGCATGCGGCAAGCGCAACTAAACCGGCAGCAGGGGCTGCGCGGAGGTTGGGTGAGCAACGTTTTGCAAAGCGAGGTTGGGTGAGCAACGCGGAGGTTGGGTGAGCAACGCGGCGCAAAGCGAGGCGAACTTGGAGCAAGTCCAAGGTAAGTTCGCCAGGACTTAGAGGGGCACACAGAGAGGGGCACCGAGGCACACACACATACATGGCCACGGAGCCACACACATAGAGGTTCACGGAGGCACGATGTCCGGGCGGTGTGTAAATGTCGAGGCGACTGCGAGCCGACAAGCCGTTGCCGCGCGGAATCTTTGGACATAGTCGGTTTTTCGGAGCCCCGCGCGGTGTCGGGACGAACTCCGCACAATTCCGCGCGGGTCCGGCGATCGAAGTGGGACCGGCCCCGCGACTCTCGACGGCTCAAGCGACCACGTTAGGTCGCGCTAATCGCATAGAGTTGCATGCTGGTGGGACAGGCCCTTTACTGTATGCTTTATACTAACACCCACTTCCTACACTAGCCAGTCTTGGAAGCGGTCACCATGAACTAACAACTAATAACCTGCTGTACTGCTATACTATGTGTGTCGATTAAAGATGACTTTGAACTCCAGACTGTGTGATTTGCTCATTTACACGGCACATCAAGTCTACTCTGCCATTCAATCATGGCTGATCTATCTCTCCCTCGTAACCACATTCTCCTGCCTTTCCCACCATATCCTGTGACCCTTGTACATATCCACCATATCCTCTGACCCTTGACAAGATGTATGGATGTGCTTATGGTGTGTGGAAGAAGGTCTAACCAGGGGCCACACTATTGCTCACCTCAAGTATTTCTTCATCCCACAATGTTTAAAAGATTTTAAATTATCTTCAAAAGTTTTTTATGAGCTTGGGCATGAAAGTTTAATCACACAATTTGTGCAATTCATCTAGTTAAGCTACTATTTATTTTAGTTGTTAATTTTCCTTCTCTCTCCATGGGATTATAAAATGTACAATGGAGCAGCTCCAAAGAAGATCATTTGGTCCGAAGAAGGTGTAGGAAGGAACTGCAGCGGAAATACACAAAACACTGGAGTAACTCAGCAGGTCAGGCAGCATCTCTGGGGAAAAGAAAGAGGTGATGGTTTGGTTCATAGAAACATAGAAAATAGGTGCAGGAATAGGCCATTCGGCTCACTCAATATGATCAGGGATGATCATCCAAAATCAGTACTCCGTTCCTGCTTTCTCCCCATATTGAGACCTTTCTGCAGACAGTGCGGCACAGCGGTAGAGTTGCTGCCTCACAGCGAATGCAACGCCGGAGACCCGGGTTCTATCCTGACTACGGGTGCTGTCTGTACGGAGTTTGTACGTTCTCACCGTGACCTGCGTGGGCATTCTCCGAGATCTCCGGTTTCCTCCCACATTCCAAAGACGTACAGGTATGTAGGTTAATTGGCTTGGTAAATGTAAAAATTGTCCCTAGTGGGTATAGGATAGTGTTAATGTGCGGAGATCGCTGGTCAGTGCGGACCCGATGGGCCGAAAGAGCCTGTTTCTGCGCTGCACTCTAAACTAAACTAAACTAAAAGACAGGGTCTTCTTCAGACCAAAATGACATCCATGTTGTCCAGAGTGGCTGCCTGACCCACTGAGTTACTCCAGCCCTTTCTGTTTATTTTGTAAACCTGCATCTGCAGTTCCTTGTATCCACAAAGTCATTTTGCTCCATTGGTTTGGTATTGACACTTTCAAAGAGCGATCCATACTCTTTGCTTTCCCCATTACATTGTGATATACTCTCCTTTATGTTTTTACCCAAATCTTTTTTGAAGACTGCAACTGGAACTGCATCCTACGATAATGAATTTCAATTTGCATTTTATTGTTTAAATATTTTTCCTTAATTTTACTGTTTCCGTACCAATCACCTTAAATGTGTGTCCTCCAGGTACCTTTGTTGTTTGAAATGTATTCTTTTCATTTATTATGTCTAAACAGCAAATAATTTAAAATAGCTCTTTCAAATCCTCTTCTGCACATAAAACCTCTCACAACTTGAGAGTTCCAGACCATAGCTATAAATCTACATAATCAGCATTTAAAACATTTCTTTTATGAAGGATTATTTTTAATTTCCATAAGCATAATAAAAATTAACTTTAGTTTATAGCTTTCAGTGATACAGCCTGTGGGAATATAAATATTCAGGCTCCCCACTGGTCTAAGTATACATATTTAGTTAGGTTTTAATGATATAGCTTAGAAACAGGCCCTTCAGTCCATGAGGTTGCATCAACCCATACACTAGTTCTATCCTGCACACTAGGGACAATATACAGAAGCCAATTAACCTGCAAACCTGCATGTCTTTGAACTTTGGGAGGAAACCAGAGCACCCGGAGAAAACCCACCCAGTCACAAGAAGAACATACAAACTTGTTAGGAACAGCACCCTTAGCCAGGATCGAAATGGGGTCTCTGGCGCTGTAAGGCAGCAGCTCTATCGATGTGCCACTGTGCTGACCCATTTTAGAACTTTCTTCTGAGGTCTGGGACTGGTAAGCATACATTGTTACTGCAGGTTTTTGGTAAGATGATTGAGTTTTCACCACCTGGCGCATTGGACTGTCTGCCATTTTGTCTTCCTTGGCATAGTCCCCTCATCCCAGTCCATCACAACCTGGGATGCTGAAGGAGTGAGGCAGCAACTCTGCTAGTTACGATGCTGTGCGCATTCTGCAGTTGGAAAGACATTTGCAAGGTTTTGATGAAGGGACAGGAAGGAACTGTTACCACTGGAAGGGAAGGTCAGTAAGTACAGGATGCAGATCAACATAATTGGAAAAGCAACTAGAGATGTTCAGGAAACAAGATGTTATCATTAGACTCGCATAACCCAGGATAAATGATGGAATTTAATTCTATGTGAACTTTTTTAGGGAATTTGAACTTTGTGGGGCTATATGAAACAGCAAGGTTGGTTAACTCTTTGGTTAACTCTTCCAGAGAGCTCATTCTTGTACAATGAGGTAACTGACCTTCACTGTTGCATGGTTATATGAAAGTTCCATGTCTATCACATTTGATTGTTACAATTTTCCTGTTTTCTTTATTCGCTACACATTTATTGATATTATATTTTAGTGGTGGTTTTTTTGGTGAAATTTTAGTTTATTTTTCGTTTAGTTTAGAGATACAGGGCGGAAACGGGCCCTTCAGCCCACCAAGTCCGCACCGACCAGCGACCCCCGCACATTAACACTATCCTACACAAGGGCCAATTTTAACGTTTATACCAAGCCAATTTACCTGTACGTCTTTGGAGTGCGGGAGGAAACCGATGTTCTCAGATAAAACCCACGCAGGTCACGGGGCGAACATACAAACTTTGTACGGACAAGCACCCGTAGCTAGGATCGAACTGGTGTCTCTGGCACGGAAAATACTGTAAGGCAGCAACTCTAATGCTGCGCCACCATGCTGCCCTATGTAGCCAATTTAAATGTAGCCAATATAAAGTCCAAAATATCAATACGATTATCTTGTTAATGCAAACCACAAAAATATGTGCAGATATGTCTTTTTATTGTTGCCCATCTTACTTCTTTCTGCAGTATTCAATTGAAATATCAAGTGTCCAAATGAGTTTAGGGATGAATATGAAATTGCTTTGGTCTGTCAACCTGATCCTCCTCCCATCTGTTGTGGCCTTGTCATGTGTCTACAGGGAAGACCCATGGCCAGAGGCAACGCAGCTGGCAAACTCGAGATCCTCTACCGGGAAAAAGAAATGAAGGAGGGCAGGAGAGCTAATGAGGAATGACTCCACTTCCCGAGGCAGGCGTTGACCATCTGCACAGATGTAAAACGTAACTGAACAGCTGAAAATAGGCAAACAGTGGTAGCCAGTGGTATTTGTTCGCCCTGCTCCATCTGCCACAAAGGAAGAACCAATATGCCAAGTATCCCGGGAGAATAAGCAAAACAGGAAAAAAGCAAAGCAAGACGAAGGCAAAATACAGAACATATCTCAGCTTGAATTCAGATATTTTACAGGACAGTCATTTCATTGAACTTTTTAACATAAGCAACTAGTTTAAAATGTCTGAAACAAAGACTACCGGTGCTACCTGCGTGGAGTTTGTACATTTTCCCCGTGCCCCCGTGGGTTTTTACCCGGCTGCTCCGATTTCCTCCCACACTCCAAAGACATACAGTTGTTCTTCGGTAAAGATTGTAAATTGTCCCTAGTTTGTAGCATAGTGCTGGTGTATAGAGATTGCTGATCCGCGCGGACTCAGTGGGCCGAAGGGCCTGTTTTCACGCTGTATCTCTAAACTGAACTAAAGTGCAGATGCTGCTTAATACACAAAACATAGAAACATAGAAAATTGGTGCAGTAGTAGGCTATTTGGCACCTCGAGCCAGCACCGATGGCTGATCGTCCAAATCATGGCTGATCATCCAAAATCAGTACCCGGTTCCTGCTTTCTACACATATCCTTTGATTCTGTTAGCCCTAAGAGCTAAATCTAACTCTCTTGTAAACATCCAGTGAATTGGCCTCCACTGCCCTCTGTGGCAGAGAATTCCACAGATTCACAACTCCCTGGGTGAAAAGGTTTTTCCTCATCTCAGTCCCAAATGGCCTACAACTTATTCTTCAACTGTGACCCCCGGTTCTAGACTCCCCCAACATCGGGAACATTTTTCTTGCATCCAGCCAGTCCAATCCTTTAAGAATTTTATATGTTTCTATAAGATCCCCTCTCAACCTTCTAAATCACAGTGAATATGAGCCCAATCGATCCATTCTTTCATCATATGTCAGTCCCGCCATTAACATGGTGAACCTTCGCTGCAGTCCCTCAATAGCAAGAATGTCTTTCCTCAAATTAGGAGACCAAAAAGCACGCAATACTGCATGGGTGGTCTCACCAGAGCCCTGTACAACCACAGTAGGACCTCCTTACTCCTAAACTCAAATCCTCTCGCTATGAAAGACAACATGCCATTTGCTTTCTTCACTACCTGCTGTACCTGCATGCTTACTTCACTACCTGCCATACACGCAAAAGGATACAAAGTGCTGGAGTAACACAGTAATAGCCCCATTATTCTTGACTTAGCTCATCAGGAAAGATCTTTTCTATCCTGCCTGTTGTTCCCTTGACCACATTTAATACCTCGATAAGATTAATTGACCATTCATTTAAATATTCATGTGAATTTAAACCAAATACAGCATATCCATCTTCATAATCTGTCTCTTTTTGCTCCAGTAAACTGTGATCATTCATTCTTGTGAACAAATTTGAATAGATTTACGAACAAACGATTGATTTGAAGATGTTATATTTTTACCAAAAATAACGAACAAAAAAAATCAATCTTGCATTCTTCTTTGTTGAAACAAGGAACGGATATGAAGAAGGGTCCCAACCTGAAATATCACCTATCCATGTTCTCCACAGATGCTGCCTGTCCTGCTGTGTTACTCCAGCACTTTGTGTCCTTTTGCATGGTTCTTTTATGTTTAGATTGTCTCATTTTTCAGATCACTTTAAATTATGGTCAGATCCAAGTTGAGTAACTGGTAAAATCTTTAATTTTACTTCGGAGTCACGTGAGTGACTACGTGAAGAACCCCGACTGCACGCAGAGCGCGTCATTACGACGCACGCATAGCGAAGCACCGGACTGGCAGGTATGTCGCTCCTGCCAGAGGTAAGTTTAAACTCCAGGTAATAGATGCTGCTGCACCCGCTGAGTTTCTCCAGCTTTTTGTGTAACCCAAGTTATTTCTTACATAGAAACATAGAAACATAGAAAATAGGTGCAGGAGTAGGCCATTCGGCCCTTCGAGCCTGCACCGCCATTCAATGTGATCATGGCTGATCATCCAACTCAGTATCCCGTACCTGCCTTCTCTCCATACCCCCTGATCCCTTTAGCCACAAGTGCCACATCTAACGCCCTCTTAAATATAGCCAATGAACTGGCCTCAACTACCTTCTGTGGCAGAGAATTCCAGAGACTCACCACTCTCTGTGTAAAGAATGTTTTCCTCATTTCGGTCCTAAAGGAATTCCCCCTTATCCTTAGACTGTGACCCCTTGTTCTGGACTCCCCCAACATCGGGAACAATCTTCCAGCATCTAGCTTGTCCAACCCCTTAAGAATTTTGTAAGTTACCTGTTTTTTGATCTCCTGCAGGAATCTTTTCTTCCACAGAGGTTCCTGCTGGATGCTTCGCGGGTGCCGACCAGGGAACCAGTCGCGGCTGTGGGGAAACCCCGGTCCTACCGCGGAAGCAGGCAGCTGGAGAACGTCGGGCTCGCTGAGTTCAGTCACTGACAAAACGGTCAGTGACTTCAGAACGCTGGGTTCCCGGGGAGGGTAACTTCAGCAGCAGTGCGGTTTTAGACCGCAGTGGCCCACGATATGTATGTCTTCCTCCATTTGCTTTATTTCTCGGGGCTTCAAATGAAGTCATTAAGAGCCGTTTAGGTTCCTATTGTGTGATTGGCCTATGCAACTTTGATTCCGGTTGTCGGGAATAATAATATAACCTTATATGGTTATTTTGAATCTAACTTGCTGCAGCAGTCTGTGGCTTGAGAAATCAGCTGTTGCATGTTAAAATCAAATTATGTTCTGCAGATTCAATAGACTGATCTACGGCTTGCGTTGTCACATCAGTCCTTGTATATGTTCAGTGTGCTGCGATAGCACCAAAAAAGCAGGACTTTCTTTTCCAGGAGATGGAAAAGGTTTGTTGAATGTTCATGTGGCATTGAAGACGGTACAAATTACTGATGTTTGGAGTTCATTTTAAATAATCTTTGTCAATAATTAAGTTGTACGGCCATTAACTGTGCCAACGTGCCTTCTCATTGTATTGGCTGCAGCAAACAAGACCCGCACTGTAGGGTTCATCCTGGATATCAAGTTGGTAAGCATATCTTTAACACAATGTTTCTAGGACAAGTACAATGCAGTATGGGATGTCAACATTGTGTGAACACTTTTCACCAGGGTGGTCCAGCTACATCCTTAGTTTCGCCGGATCTCATAGGTGGTTATCCTCCTAGCGCAGGTGAGCGCAACAGGTTTAGTCGCTACATAGTTGCGATAGAACAAGATGATTACGTCTGTAAAAAATAATAAATAATATTTATGCTTATAATTCACTTAAGCACAGCACAAGCGGTGTCTTAAATAGTTCAAGGCATACCCAGGGACATTTGGTAAAGTGAGGACACATATAAAATCATGCGTTAGGTCACTGTGAGTTTTCGAGGCTCTGAACTGGTTATGTTGTTAGTCACAAAAACGTATATGACCGTATCTGTTCAGATCACTTCCAGAGGATAAAATGGACTTTGATTATGTAGGAGTAGATACTGATTCTAGTTATCACTCCATCAGGGCTGCTATAACATCAGCAGCAAGGGTTGTACGTGCCATTGGACCAAGTCCTAATGCTTGCAGCATAGTCAAGGGAACGAATTTCAAACATTTATACTAACCCATCACTAGACCAAGGGTATTTGTCAACTCTATTTTATTGATTATAGACTCCATCTGAGTGAAAGGTGGGACTATTATTATTACTTTATTAATAGCATCAGCATGTTTAAATCTATGTCATGACTGTATGTATTATGAATATATTTTCCTTCATTTGTCGATGAAACAGTTGTGGCTGTGTAGACTCGTTCTCATGGCGTGAAATCACAGAGCTTTGAAATCTTCACGTAGTCACTCACGTGACTCCGAAGTAAAATAGTAAGGTTAAAGGAGAACTTACCAGTTTGAAGTTTGATCTTTATTTTATGAGGAGTTGCGATGAGGGACTACGTGTCCTCCGCTCCCAACCCTCATAAATGTCATCTGGTAGTTCTAGTCTTCTGTTTTCTTACTATTATACTTCAGTCACTATTATCTGTAATTTCACACCGGTGCTTTGAATATTGACGCGCTCTGCGGGCAGTCGGTGTTCTTCACGTAATCCCTCATCGCAACTCCTCATAAAATAAAGATCAAACTTCAAGCTGGTAAGTTCTCCTTTAATCTCACTATTATTTGTTTGATCCACACTTCTGCCCCTGCACTGAGTAGATCCTTATAGATTTTTACACTAAAAACACATTCCTTTATATATCCACACAAAACTGTATCTTCCACTAGTCCGTCTATTCTGCTAACTGATGTTAGTGTTCAGGAGTAGACAATAGTTGCTGGAGAAGAGGAAGAGGCAATGTTTCGGGTCGAGACCTTTCCTCAGACGGGTCAGGAGATCATACTAATTAACACCAATCTATTTTAACACTTGTTTTCCTGTGTATGTAAACCGGAACTTTGCTGCCAAACTCTACTTAATGATCTTGTGCATTGTGCCTGAATTTTGTGAATAATCTGATTCAATGGTTCTTGGAAATCATTTTAGTTGGTAGTTATATTGTCAACTGTAAACTTCCCCTATTTTAGCAGCGTGTTAGGGGAATCGGTGGGAGGCAGTTTAGTTTTGTTTAGAGCCTGGAAACAGGCCCTTTGGCCAACCAGCGATCACCCATTTACACCAGTTCTCTTTCATCCCACTTTATCATACACTCCCTGCGTATTACGGGCAATTTTTTAGAGGTCAATTAGCGCACAAAACAAAACACCTTTGGGATGTGGGAGAAAACCAGAGCACCCAGAGGAAACCCACACAACCTTAGGGAGAAAATTGATGGGAGAATGGAATTGCTCTGAAAGCCAGCAGTGACTCGATGGCCCAAATGGACTCGTATTGCTTTAGAAAATATGAGTAAATATCAACCATATCTATTGTATTCTCTTCATCCATCCAAAGAAGCAAAGAAAAAGATGCAACATTTGTCAAACACGACTTGTTTAATAAATGTGTGCACACTGTTATTGATTAATCAAAGTGGATGTCATATTTCGACTTTTTATAGTATGGATTCTGAAATTGGTTCAGTGTTATTTGGTTAACTTTCTTGCATGAGAATGTTTCATTAATGACTCTAGAGACCAGTCGCTAAACATAAATGGGAAGTAAATTGTTTAATTTAGTTTAGAGATACAGCATGGAAACAGGCCTTTCCTCCCTCCTAGTCCAAGCTAGGAGCAATTTACAGACGGCCAATTAATCTACAAACCTACACATCTTTGGGATGTGGGAGGAAACTGGAGCACCCAGAGGAAACCGCACAGTTACGGGGAGAACAGGAACGTTTCACACAGACGACACCTGGGGTCAGGATCGATCCCAGGTCTCTGGCACTATGGAGCAGCAGCTTTGCTGTGCCATACTACACTGCGTCAACATTCTGTCCAACAGCAGAATTCAACCAACAGCAATTATCCAGCAGTGCACTCAAATTCTGTGTTTTATCAACCATAGGCCATCTAAGTTTCCTCGGATCAATTTGTTAATTTTGTTCTGTATTCCCTAAATTTGATCTCTAAAGGCCTTTTATAGAAAGCAATTAAATATTTGGTTGATTTCTCCAAAATGGACCTCTTCATTAATTTCTGGGCAATTACATATTTTCTTTAACATTCCATATGTTTACACAAATATTTACTGTTACCAATTATTTGCAAGATTCCATTATTGCCTTTCAAGTTCCTTTTATTTTTCCATTAACCTTTCATGTCATGATTTTTTGCTGCTCTGTAAGCTCAGACTAATTGTATAATAAGCCTCCCTTCTAATTGGGGAGACCCCATTAGATGTTGAAAGAAAAGGACCGCAGAATTGATCTTGAAAGAGTAATGACATTTACAGTGTGCACAATATGGTGATGATCTGGGATGATTAATGAAAAAAGTTTTAAGTGTTGAAATGAGAATTTAACTGGGAATATTTTTTTACCAACTTGAGGCAGGGCAAGTGTTCCCTTTCCCCCTCTCATGTACAATGCCTCCTCTTCTCCCACCTCTTCCCACTGCCCAATTTCATCAAACTTCATTCATTTGAAGCTTGGCTTTATTTTAACTTCCAGGCCACATTTACGTTTAGCTATCCCAGTTGCCTACTTGCAATTACATGCTAGTGAAAACTGACCTGGCCTCTGGTACCAGTTGGTGTAAGGGTTTTGGCAATATCTCAGGAGTGGTGGTAAACTGGGGAACTCGGGTAACTTAGATCCAAACCTCTCAGTAAGGAGCCCTCCTGCTTCTCTTGCCTTACCTGCTCTCTACCCCCACCAAGGAAAATGTACCTCCTTTTCCACTTTGGGATGTTATACTCAGTTGAAATGCAACCAGAATCCGAACAAAGTCAAAGTAGAAAATGTTCTGATATGTTAACTGTTTCTCTTTCCACAAATGCTGCCCGATTTGCTGAGTGCTTTTGTCATTTTCTGTTTTTATTTCAGATTTCTAGTGTCTGCAGTTTTTTGATTGTCCCATCGATTCATCGGAACTCGGCCTACATCTACAAAAGGGCTCAGTTAAGATTCCAGAAGACAGGAAGGAAGAACAGGCTGGTACATTTTGGAAAGCTATTTTAGCTGCACAGTCACTGTGATTAGGCTGGACAGAGTGGTTTAAATCAAATCAATGGTGTCTGAGTGACATTTTGCAAGAACTCCTACGTTTTGTCACCGGATTAATGCTCTGAAGTTTCTATGGAAGCATATCAGACTGGCCCTAAAATGAAATGGAATTACTTGCAGAAGCCAATCAGATTGAGATGTAATTCTGTGGAGCTTGGTATATTGATTTGATAGGTTTTCTGTCAAAACCCTGCAAGATGAAGGAGGATGGTAAATAAAAGCCCAAATAGAAATAATACGTTTGAAGGTTATGTCACAAATGCTTCAATGTTAACAAAACGTAGACGTTGCCAACCTTGCAAATTTGCCTGAACTCTGAAATAGCACTTAAATAAAAGTCCCCAGCATGAGAAGTGATTTACCTTGTGACCTTTAGGACATTGGATCAGTTTTTACTGCTGTAGGGCATCTAGTGACATCTGCTGTTTGATAAACTTGCTATGCATTTTTCAAGCCAAGAAAACTTTGTTCATTTAGGGTTGGATATTAACGGTACAACTGATGCAAGTTGAATACAGAGTTCCAGGTGGGAAATTTTGAGGTTGTCTTTTCCCTTTGTATCTGACTGTGTAACTGCACACCAAGGAATCTGGCTCGTTTAGCCATGTCCTCTTCATTAAAAAGCTGTTTTTAAAAGTTTATTTAAATTAATTTATTTTGTATGTTCATTTTGCTTTTATGTGAATTTATTATTGTTAGTCCTTTTAAATCATTTAATTGTGTCCAAATCTTTCGAATGTCTCTGATCAGACAAGCACCTGTCGTCAGGATCGAACCCGGGTCTCTGGTGCTGTAAGGCAACAACTCTCCAACTGTGCCACCGTGCCTGTTTGTGGGCCTTTGTTGACCCAGGTAGCCTGCTCTGCCACATGCAACAGCTAGGGTAAAGAGGAACCGAGGTCTTTGAAATCATTTGGTTTCAAAATGTACACCAGGAAGGATGATGTCAGAGGGCAGGCTAGATGCACTGTGATCTCACCCCTTGTCATGGGTTGACTTGGGGTGGATTGGCACAGATTGCCTGTAGCATACTGGGAGCAACTTCCTGTTGTATTTATAGGGAGAAACCTGCAGGATTGGGAAGTATAGTGGAGGAGTCTGTCGGAGAGTTCCCGAGATGATCTATGGCCTTATCTAGAGCTATACATCGACAGACTTGAAGTGGTGACCAAATCTAGACTGGTGAACAATAATGAAGAAGGGTCTCGACCAGAAACAACACCTACTCCTTTTCTTCAGAGATGCTGTCTGACCCACTGAGTTACTCCAGCTGTTTGTGTCTACTTACCCCCGAACACAAGCTGTCATGAGGATGAATTCTTGAATTAAGTTACTTGCGCTTCAAGGTAGTCAGACAGCTTGTTAAGGTGACGGTTACATGCCTTGCCATTCAGCTGAGTATTTTAGCTCCATGCTAAAGGCACGACATTAATGCACAGCTGTTATGTTGTCTCTAATTAGTTTGTATTTACCTGATGGTATAGGATATATTAAACGCATTTCAAAAGTGAAGCAGAATGCTGTTTTTGCAAAACTACTAAGACTGCGACTTTTGCATATTCAAATAGTATAGCACAGCTGGTGTATGTCTGATCATCATCAGTTATGCAATTCAGCAGTACGTAATGACAGCTTTGTGCATCGAGAGCAAGAGCATTATCTGTATGTAGTTAGGCAGAACACGGCTTCTCATTCTGTGGAGAAAGTATACAAATATGGATAAATAGTGCACTACTGCAGGCACAGTAGATCACAATCTATCCTGGAACCAGGGCATTCAGGCTTGAAATCAGGACAAACAGCATCCAAAATGCGGTGAGAGTGGAAAAGGCTGTTGATGCCAAGTCATAGAGTCATACCGCACAGAAACAGGCCCTTCGGCACAACTTGCCCATGCCGACCAAGATATTCCATCTATACTAGTTCTACCTGCCTGTGGTTGGCCCATATCGAGGATGGACACAAAATGCTGGAGTATCTCATCGGGTCAGGTAGCATTTCTAGAGAAAAAGGATGGGTGACGTTTTGGGACGGGACCCTTTTTCAGTCCCATTTCCCACTGAACCATTTCTGTCCATGTAGCTGTCCTAATGCCTTTTAAATGGTGTTATAATGCCAAAGTTAAATGAAATTTCAAAGTATGATAGGATTCTTAGGTAAGAATCCCGAGGGAGATGAATTAAAGTGTAGTTTTCGGAGTGGGGGTACAACTCAGCTGCCTTCCAGTTCCGGCTTAAGTGATTGCATGGTCTTATTCCAATCACACAAAGGTTAACGCAAAACTGGTTCTCTCATCGGGATGCTTGGGATGTGATATCTGTGACAGGGCCTCTATCCACAATCTCAGTGGGATGATATAATTAGCAGTAATCCTCTTGCTTTAAAGTAGATTTCTCTACTCGTGTAAGCAGCTGTACAGGAGAGTGATAAATTAATGTTGTACCACGACAAGGGAGATTCCTGTTTAATGCAGCATCATGTACGAACCGCAGCTCTTGTAGACTTAACTTTAAAGTAGGACGTGCTTATAAATTGTGCCCTTCGTAATCTCAGAATGCGTCAAGTTGTTTCCAACCCAGTGATATATTTATAATATTTTAATGTAAGAGAAGTGGCAAGCAATTTGTGCACAGCAAGCTTCCAGGTGATTTAGCTTTTCCTTGTGATGTTGGTAAAAAGATAAGTATTTGTGGGCACACAGAAGTGAACTCCCCTGCCCTGAAATAACTTGCATATTATTTGTAAGACCATTCTGTGAATAATAATTAAGCAGTAATATGTTGTTATCTGCAAACTTGCTGATAAGAACAGTATTTTGGACACAGTAAGTTCTGAAGAGGCTATTGGAAAGAAAATGAGAGTTGACATATCTGCTGCCTCTGTAATAATGTCGATAGACTCAAAAAGCTAGAGTAATCCACCGGGTCAGGCAGCATTGCTGGAGAAAAATAATACATGATGTTTTGGGTTGAGTCCCTTCCTCAGACCCGAAACGTCACGTATTTCTTTTCTCCAGAGAAACTGCCTGTCCCGCTGAGTTACTCCAGGTTTTTGTGTTCATCTTCAGTGTAAACCAGCATCTGCAGTTCCTTCCTATACATTCCGTAATAATGTACCTTTGTTGATACGGTGTTTTTCTTGATAGTTTCTGATTATTTCAAGTACCTTTGAGAGTGAATAAGGAAGATCCTGAGACACCAATAGATCTTTCACCTGAGAAAGTGGTTGGACGTCCAGTTAGGACTTCTGCCAAATGACTGCACAGATGACAATATGGCATCCCTTTGGGTTTGTATTTAAATGTTAGCTGAGAATATGTGCTTTGGAAGGGAGATTTAATCGACACTTGTGCTTCAGGTAATACATTGACTCACAACAGAAACATAATGCAAAAGACAACGTGCTTACAATGGCACAACTGAGCAGAATTTGGCAGAAGAATGGATAAGAGAATCAAAGTTTGCAATTGTAATGTATAATATTGATAGTGACTTATGCCCTAACTGAATGCCAAAATGTTAACATTCTAAGAAATGCAATGGGTAATTCTCAGATATATTAAAAAAAAATATGCAATGGGAGATAGCTGCTCCCTGAATTGTTCTTTTCTATCTAGACAAATGTTATAAGAGGATTAGATATTCTGACCTGGATTCCTTAAGTGGGAAAAATAGAAAAATGACCTATGTGCAATTTGCTCAACTTTTTCTTTCTTTGTATTAATATTTATTTTTAATTCTCCATTCATATCATAGAAATCTATGTTGGGAGTCATAATCCTTAATAATGGGGACTTGCCTAATTAAGTTATCTGATGGGTGGCTCTCTCACACTGGTTTGGTAACAGATCCTCCAGTTAATGAGATCCTGGCACAGCTGGTAGCAGGCGAAGTATGGAAGGCTCATAATACAATGAATAAATGGAGGGGGTTTTCCATGGCACTTCCCATAAAAGAATGATGGTTCTTTACGTCAAAATCTGCAGCAGAGCTGGTGACCTCTGCTGCAGACCGATTTCTGGAGCTCGCGGTCCCTGGTTAGAGACCGACTTCGGGAGCTCCAAGCCGTTGGACTTCGACCGCCATGATGCGGGGTCTTCGACCGCCATGATGCGGGAGCTTCGACCCCATGACGCGGGAGCTTCGATCGCCCCGACTGCGAAAGGTTCGACTGCTCCGACCATGGGAGAATAAAGAGGGAAGAAAATTGGACTTTATTGCCTTCCATCACAGTGAGGATTGTGGGGAATCCACTGTGGTGGATGTTGATGTTAGCTTTTATGTAGTTGTGCATCTTGTTGCTTTTTTTATTATGGCTGTATGGTAATTCGAATATCACTGTACCTTAATTGGTACATGTGATAATGAAAGTCTTTGAACCTTGAACTATAAGTTTAGTTTAGTTTAGCCCACCGAGTCCATGGCGGCCAGTGATCCCCGCACACATACAAATACCCTCCACACACTAGGGACAATTTACAATTATACCAAGCCAATTAGTCTACGAACCTGTCGTCTTTGGAGTGTGGAGGAAACGGGAGATCCCGGAGAAAACCCACACAGGTCACGTGGAGAACGCTCAAACTCCGTACAAACAGCACCCGTAGTCAGGATTGAACCGGGTCTCTGGCTGTAAGGCAGCAACTCTACCACTGTGTCACCATGCCACCCATGGATGCCGCAAGATGGAAATAAATGCTGAAACACATGGCATCTTTGAAGGAATTTCCATCATTTGCTGCATGCCTGATGACTATCATTAGAATTACGGAGGTGCAATCAGAACAATTATCTTGGGCACATGATACAATGGGGATTAGGTTCCATAGCCATAGCCTCCATTAAGGTGGCGTAGTGGTAGAGCTGCTGCCTTACAGAACCAGAGACCCGGGTTTGATCCTGACTACGGGTGCTGTATGTAAGGAATTCTGTATGTTCTCCTTGTGATCGCATAGGTTTTCTCCAGGTGCTCCGGTTTCCTCCCACACACCAAAGACGTACAGGTTTGTAGGTTAATTGCCTTTGGTAAAATTGTAAATTGTCCCTAGTATATGGGATAGTGTTCGTGTACAGGGATCGCTGGTCGGCATGGACTTGGTGGCCAAAGGGCCTGTTATCTCTAAAGTCCAAAAGCTCTAAAGAAGGGAAAGCACAATTTAGGATTGACCTCTGGCACCTGAATGGAATGCATGCTGCATGCTAACTTTGTGCTGTTCATTGATGTCATTACTTAAGCATCCAGTCAGCACTGTTAGCCATGTTGTGGATTTGGCTAAATCCAACCTGCACTGCAGAAATCTAGTCTGCGTCTCATAGAGTAGAAGCATTGTGGCTGGTGCAGAAGCAGGCAATGACACTATCTGGGCATAATGGAGAATGGCACAATGCAGGAATTGTGGTTCTCTTTACTGGAATGCAGTCAGATGAGATGGTCAGATGCCCTATATAGGGTCATAGAATCATATAGTGTGGAAACGGGTCCTTCTGCCCAACTTTCCCACAGCGACCAACATTTCCCATCCACACTAGTCCCACCTGCCTGCATTTGGCCCATATATCTCTAAATATGTCCTATCCATGTACCTGTCTACTTGTTTCTTAAACAATGCAATAGTCCCTGTCTCAACTGGCAGCTTGTTCCATACACTCACCACCCTTTGTGTGAAAAAATGACCCCTCAGATTCCGATTCAATCTTTCCCCCTTCTCCTTAAACCTATGTGGTTCTCGATTCCCCTACTATGGATAAGAGACTCTGTGCATCTACCCGATCTATTCCTCTCATGATTTTATACACCTCTATAAGATCACCCCTCATCCTCCTGCACTCCAAGGAATAGAGTCCCAACTTACTCAACCTCTCCCTTTAGCTCAAACCCTTGAGTACTGGCAACATCATCGTAAAATATCTTCTGTCAAGGCTGGCACCTTCCTTCCTTTAAATCCTCCAATTACTTCTCTGTAACTGTTCACTATTTAGTTGGTAAGAAGGGCTGGGTCTTCTTTACAGCAGTGTTCTTCAACGTACCAGGAACCAAGAGTCTGTGAATTGCTGCTGTCCTCTGAAGACGTCTTGGGAGTGGGCCTGTTCTTTGTGCACATCATAATTCTCTTCTGTGGCATTTTCCTTTCCATTTTCCGTGGTATTTCATCACATGGAAGTTGTTCACCTGTGTATTAGCTGCTCCGCAAATATGTTGTCATGGAGGATATTTGTTCATTTGCAGAGTTGGCTCAAATGCTGTTGGGGCAACGTATTACCAAAGAATGGAAGCCTTATGGTAGACATGTGCCTTACTGCTGATGGACACAAAGTGCTGGAGTAACTCAGTGGGTCAGGCAGCACCTCTGGAGAGAAGGAATAGGTGGCCCTTCAGACTGGGAGTCAAGGGAGAGGGAAACTACAGGTATGAAAAGATACAAAGAACAAATGAATGAAAAGAACAAACCAAAGCTTTGTGATTGTTGCCAGGATATTGGGTGTTGAATTTGTTTATAATCAAACAAATTGATATGTGTGTGGTAATTTTGTCTTGTACCAAAGGAAAAACTCCTTCTTAAACATGTGCTTGCTTCCCAGAGACAAAAATGCTGAAGTAACTCAGTGGGGTCATACAGCATCTCTGGAGAAAAAGGATGGGTAACCTTTTTTTATGTTGGGCCCCTTCTTCACACTGCAACTGCTTACTGCTGCCTAGCAAGAGATAATTAAATTACCATAGCTGCTCCAAAATGGATGTAGATTAGTGACTAATTTCAAACAACAATGGATGCCACGTAAGGAAAGTTGCAGATTTCCAGGAAGTGGCTTGACACGTAAAATATTGCGGCCACTTGGTGCACAACAGCTACTGGCAAAGTGTTCCTTCTCAACTGTCAGGTCACCGTGGCAGGACCAGATGGCACATTTCCGTGAGGGCATCCTCACTTCTGCTCCCTGTGCCATGAGCTTGTTGTCAGATTAAAGCACCTGCGCCTGGGAACAACTCTTCTGTGCTGGAACCTGAGGTCAAGATAAAATCCTTAGCACCAAGTACATCACTCCCTGCAGGCTTTGGAAACCTGCAAGATGTCCACACAGCCCTTGTAGAAACATGCCATCAGTAAATTAGAAAAAAGCAATTAGCGACTAACCAACAAATGTTAAAAAAAATGTTGATCACTTTTTGTGTCCGATGCTTCAGCTCTAATTTAACTGGCCTCGTGCCAGCACAGTTTACACACTTGTTTGTGGCCGTAGCTGCCTGTTCTGTATATAACCAAGAGGCATTACCAGCATTTTGGCGGTAAACAAAAATGCTGGAGAAACTCAGCGGGTGAGGCAGCATCTATGGAGAGGAGGAATAGGTGACATTTCAGGTCGTGACCCTTCTTCAGACTGATGGGGGGGGGGGGGGGGGGGGGGCGGGAAAAAGAGAGCTGGGAAGGGGGTGGGGAAGGAGGGAGAAAGCAAGGACTACCTGAAATTGGAGAAGTCAATGTTCATACCGCTGGAGTGTAAACGACGCAAATGAAATATGAGGTGGGTATGAGGTGGCTTCCCTTCCCAGCCCCCCCACAAGCCTACTGTCTCTCCCCCCCCCCCCCCCGACATCAGTCTGCAGAAGTGTCTCGACCTGAAACGTCGCCTATTCCTTCTCTCCATAGATGCTGCCTCACCTGCTGAGTTTCTCCAGCATATTTGTCTACCTTTGATTTTTCCAGCATCTGCAGTTCTTTCTGAAATACCAGCATTTTGGCAGTGCATTTATCATTTGCCGGCTCGTGTGACTCGGCCAACAAAGTCCAGGCAGCATTTGCCACATTGGAAGCAATTCAGCATCTGTCGCATTGAAACAGCAAGCCTATAGAACTGCATGTTACAACCCGTTGGTTCTCAACACCTAAATGCATTTGTTCTCCCCTGACAATTTTAGAATGTAACACCAATGAATATGTCAAGGCATTGTATACATTCTGAGGATGTTATCAGGACTGTTATGAAGAGCAATATCAAACTTTCAAACTTTTCATAATGAGTTATAAGGGGCGAGGCAAACATTACTATGTTAGATATGTCGGAAGGAACTGCAGATGCTGGTTTACACCAAGGATAGACACAAAATTGCTGGAGTAAACTCCGCGGGTTAGGCAGCATCTCTGGAGATGACGTTTCAGGTGGAGACCCTTCTTCAGACTGAAACATGGGGGAGAGGGAAAGTAGAGGTATGAAAAGGTACAAAACAAATAGAGCCGGTACTGATGACCCAAGAATGGTGAAGCCCCCACAGTGGTCCTGAATTGGCTAATGTGCTAATGCAGCCCATGGCTGCGTTAGATATTAATAAGTTGATGCTTTTTATTGGCAGTTGACAAGACATTACTGGAAGGTCAGAAGAATAAATTGAAGAGGTTGTAATGTTATTTTCTCTTTCACTAACAATTTCTGGAGTGGAGCAAGCTGGTTGTTTCAAAAGTTTCAAAGTTGAAGAAACAGTGATGCTGATCAGTAGAGGAAGAAAATAGAAGCCATATGAAACAGACAAGGACCGGCAACACGAGTTCTTGAGCCTGCTCTGCCGTTTCACTGAGACCATCACTCGTCCAAATGACTTTTGAAGTGAAAAGAACTAATGCTGCCTTGTTGGGTTGAATGACCCACATCTGTCCCGTGATATTCTGTGCTACAAGATTACATGGCACTCCGGAGAATGCAATTTGCCATGCTGAGACCTCCAGTGTAATTGTGCTCACTCCTTAATTGCTGGCTGCTTGATATATATCAAATCTAATTGTGCACTAATGCTGTTCTCCCATGAAATGAAAAAGGAAAACCTACATATGCAGGAAGTGTGAACTAAAAGAAGAAAATGCTGACTCCAGAGGTCAATTAACATCTGTTAAGGGAGGTGGCAGTTTAACATTTTAGGACTGCAACATTTGTCAGACCACTGCCCATCTGAAAGAAATACAGTGGAGACGAAGCTTGATTAACATAAATTACTACTTGTATTTCACATTTCCCAATAGTATCTTGTTCTTATATTTTTCCACGTTTGTTTCTATTAGGCAGCATGACGCAGTAATGAGGCACTCCCTGGCAACACCAACTTGGGTGGATACCCAGGAATGGCACATGCTCCGGGGGAAATATTCTCTTGGTTAAAGAGATCCTGGCATGGTTTTTGTCACTTTAGACTTTAGCGATACTATGTGGAAACAGGTCCTTCAGCCCACCAAGTCCGTACGGACCAGCTATCACTCTGTACACTAGCACTCTCCTGCATATTAGGGCCAATTTACAGAAGCCAGTTAACGTACAAACCTGTATGGGTAGGAATAGGAGAACATGATCAGTGGCTGAAGAGTGGTTGGAGACTAGAGGGACTCGGGTTCTTGGATCATTCTGGGCAGAAGTGATCTGTAAAAGGGCGGGATGTACCTGAATTGGAAGGGACCAACATTCTGGCGAGCAGATTTGCTAGAGGCACTCTAGATGATTTAAACTAGACTGGCAGAGGGGTGCAATCCAAAGTTTAGTTTAGGGTTTATTTTATAGATATGGTGCGGAAACAGGCCCTTTGACCCACCAGGTTGGCACCGACCAGGGATTAACTCTACCCTACACACGCTGGGGACAATTGCACATTTATACAATTATACCAAGCCAATTAACCTACAAATCTGTATTCTTTGGAGTGTGTGAGGAAACCGAATATCTCAGAGAAAACCCATGTGGTCACGGGGACGTTGTACAACCTCCGTACAGACATCACCCCTTGTCAGGATTGAACCTGGGTCACTGGCGCTGTAAGGCAGCAACTCTACCGCTGCGCTACTGTGCCATCCACTCTGCTGTGGTGATGCCACTACATTTGGTGACTTAGTGTGAGCATTTAAGGATGATCTGCACACGAGAAGGATAATGGGGAGGTGATTTTATTGAAGAAGCACACTGCTAAATCTGCAATAGGAGGTGGAGAAAGGGATAGAGTCATTGAGTCAAAGAGACATACAGTGCAGAAACTGGCCCTTCGGTCCAGCACATTCATGCCACCAAGATATCCCCTCCAAGATGGTCCCATTTGCCTGCGTTTGGATCACAACCTTCTCAACCTTTTAAATGTTGTTATTGTACCTGCCTCAACTACTGAAGAAAGATGCAAAGAAGATTAGCAATGATATTGCCATGAATCAAGGGCCTGAGTTATAGAGAGGTTTGGCAGATGAGGTCTTTATTCCTTAATGAGGAGGAGGTTGAGGGGCGAATGCGCAGTCATTTACCCCTCGTAGAGCAATCAAAAACCAGACGGCATAGGTTTATGGTGAGAGGGACAAGATTTAGTAGGAACCTGACTGGTAACTTTGTCACTCAGAGTATGATAGGTGTATGGAATGAACTGTGTGAGGAGATAGTCGAGGCAGGTACTATATCAAAATTTAAAGGACACTTGGATAGGTACGGGTTTAGTGGGATATTGACCAAACATGGGACTAACTTAGATGAGACTTCTTGGTTGGCACGGACGAGTTGGGCTGAGGAGCCTATTTCTGTGTAGTATGACTCAGCGAATCCATGGCTCTATAATTTAGCAACGTGCATTTAGACGGTTTTTATGTTGTGAACAGCAGGACGATACACTTTATGTTTGCTGAGTGGATGATTAGCCTCAAGGTCCTTGTACTTGAGAGATAAAGCTGCTTCAAGTTCCTGCTCCAGATTGCTATCCATGCCTTCCTGCTGAAACTACGTTGTGCGAGGAAAGCATTAGGCGCAGGGTACACAACACTCAAATAGCTTGTCGATGTTCAAAGATTAGTTTTATACTTCATAGCCCCCTGTTTGCACAGAAACACAATCCGGCAAATTTTTGCAAAAGAGAGAGAGAAAAGGATCTGAAAATGCAAAACAAAAACAATGCTTTTCCTTGAACTAGAAATGACAAAGATGGCAAAGATTACAAAATAGAACAAAATACATCAGTCGAAGGTCTTTGCAGGAAGCACAGCAGCATAGAAATCAGAACTGCTGTCTCAAGGCTAATTGTGATCCGAGTTCACTCCTGATCTAGGCGTCTCTGTGTGGAGTTTACAGTTTATCCCTGTGGCTGCATAGCTTTTCTCTCACAAAACTTGTGGGTTGATAGGAAAATCGGCAACTGCAAATTGCCCCTAGTGTGTGGGTGAGTGATATAATCTGGGGACAATTGATGGGAATACTGGGAGAATAAAATGGAATGTGTTAATGAGTGCTTTCTTTTCGGCGCAGTCTTGATGGACCATGGGGACTGTTTCCATGCAATATTACGCTGTGACTAGGTATTGTGGATGATCAGTTCTCTGTGTTCTGAGTTGACCGATGTGGGACTTGCAGTCTCGGCCAAGCCTGTGGCATGTGCTGCTTGTCAGAAAAGGATGGTAGGTAGTTTGGCAGGAATAGCATGACATCTCCCAATTAACTCTGGATGTCAATGTACTATCATTGTCAATGTGTTATCATTGCAATGACTTGAAATCCCACAGTATTCCTGATGCTCCTTCTCCATTTTGAGCAGTCATGAGCCAGTGCTTTCTGGAAACGAATGGAATCAGGAGGTGCGGGGCCCAATTGGGAACAATTTTGGTGAGCCTCAGGTTCCTAGCCAAGGTCTGTCAGCCCTGTTATTTTGTATATATTATGACATTGTACACTAAGGTGCTATGGATTATATACTGTCTTAACCTCTCCTGCTCCCATCTGACTGTCAGTACCTCCGCTGGCTTCCAACCTTTAGCGGAGCTGCTAATTACCGTTAAACTGCATTATGTGATTGGACACAATGCCCTTAGTGACAGCGACTGATTGGACGGGAGGAGACCGATTCGTTGATTGGACAGGAATTTTAAGGCAAGCTGGTCGGTGATTGGAAGCAACACCCATAAAGACAACGGTTGATTGGCTGCCAAATAACCGGGCACAAAAAAATGGACAAATAGGAAAACAAAAATCTGATATGTTACATAGGGTGGGTATTGATTAATTCTAGACAACAGATTTTAAAAAAATCTTGAATTTTTCGAAAAAAGTATTGGAAAAAAAAAATTGTGTTTATTTAAAGGAAAACTTATAGAACATGCTTGGATTCCTTCTTCTCCTCACCTGGTAATTGCTTCTTATGATAGAGTTTGGAAGAGACTGCCTGTTTTTGAAGTCTGATGTTGCGCATGTGAGGCTGCCCAAAAGAGTTGACTGAGTATGATTACACTGAGGACACTGATGTTCGTTTCCTCATCCTGCCATTGGAATAAGAGGATTCTCCTGAGACAGCGTTTGTGGTATTGTCCCAAAGCCTGGAGATGCCTATGGTAATTGGTTCAAATTTCAGAACTATATAGGAGGGATTCCTGATAGACCAGGAGCTTTGTGCTAGCTTTAGGATCTTGATTTTCAAGCACTCTTGTCCTCAAAGACTGAAACACTGTAGATGATGGTAAACTTCATTTTCGATGTCTGCTTTGCTGTGAGCTGCCTACTATGGTTGGGAACAATTGTGTGATTGACCAAAAGTGAACCAATTAATCCTGTGGAATTTTTAGTTTCATTTGACAATAACATTTTAACGTTTCTTCTCTGCTGGCGGCTCTGCATTGTCAGAGCAGATGTAAAGATGAAAGCAAGGGGGTTGCTTGAATTTTTGTCACAGAATTTCTCACATAAAACTGCACTGGAACAGGCTAGTTGTTCCACAATATCTCTGCCCAACATGATGTTGTTAATCTCCACTCCCTGCAAGTAACCCATATCCCTCTCTTTCTTGCATATCCATATGCCTAGATGAAGCTTTTTGAGCACCACTATCGTATTTGCTTCTACCAACACTCCTAGCAGCGCGCTCCAGGCACCCACCACTCTCTGTAAATAATTTACTGAGCACATCTCCTTTTACCTTTTCCCCCTTTGACCTTAAAGCTATGTCTCCCAGTCATTGATATTTCCACCCTGGGGAAAAAGGTTCTGACTGTCTTTGCAATCTACACTTCTCATAATTTTATAAATGTTTTTCAGGTCTGCCCTCAACCCCCAAAGCATGTTACAAAATTTTGAGATTTAAAAAATCAAGTCTGCAATTTATCCCATCAAAGCATAAAAATAAGTTTAATTTGACACCTAATTCACTTTCATATCTTCAGTATTAAAAAAGTTAGGGCCATTTTCATACTCGGAAATTAGCAACTTGATTCCTATTGCTTTTCTATTGACTTAACACAAAAGTTGTGATCGAGGACAGTCAAAACCCTATACCTTCCTTAAAAATGAAGAGAACTAAAAGAAAATTTCAGTTATTATAGATTGAAGTATTCTGAAACAAATATGAAACAATCTTACTTGGATGACCTGAAATTAAAGCATATAATTAGCTAGTTACCCAATTGTAGCCAATTACAAAATTCAATTACTAGATCTAAACATCTATCCATTTCTTAAGAAAAAATGTAACAAGAAATTAAAGCCTGTGTCCAATTAACAGTCACACAATAATTCATAATATAACATGATTTTTAAATCTAATTGTCATTAATTTATAGGCCAAATTGAAGGAATTCAGTGTTTAATACCTGTAAATTAATGGGCATTTTAAACAGCTTGCGAGTGGGATTTTCTGGAACGTGCTGTATTGGAACGTTGTGGTTGCGGTGAATTTAAACCCAATATCGGCAGGAAATTTTCTGCTGGTTCATATGGGGGCTAAATCACCGTTTCGCAACATGAAATATTGATTAAAGTCCCCTAAAGCAAGTGTATATGTAAAAATAAACAGCTTTCACTTACCTGTCCCCTACGTAAAATCGGTCCCCGTTGTCGGCGTTCACGGCATTAGGAGCTAATTTTAATTTTACTGCAGTGATTAATTAGTCGGGCTATTTATTAAAAAAAAACGGACTTACCGGCAGTCGGAACGCATCTCCGGAAATAGATCGCACTCCGACAACAGAAAGCTCCGGATTCCATGGGGAAAACCGCACTTTAACCCCGCCCCCCCCTTAAAGCCGCCAAAGTCGCGCACACGGCCAGCGGCAAAACTGCAGCACCGCTAAAGGTAAGTTTTGTAACATACCTACCCAGAGGCTTGTGCAACCTTTTCTCATAGCTAACACTCTCCAATCCAAGAAGCCTTTCCTTCCTAGCCTTTACTTTAAAATTAGAATGTCTTTATTGTCATTCAAACAAACAAAGATTTGAACGAAATTTCATTCCATGCAGACATAACAACAAAAAATACAAAACACACAATTAACACAGTTCCACACAGACATCCATCACAGTGAATCTCCAAACACCTCCTCACTGTGACAGAAGGCAAAAGTCTTATCTCTTCCCTGTTCTTCTCCCGCGGTCAGGCAGTCAAACTGCTGCATCAAGGCGATCGAGGCTCTTGATGTTAAAGCCCCCGGTGGGCGATGGTAAGTCCTGCGGCCGATTAAGCTGCGCCGGGCGATGAAAAGCCCTGTGATGGGCCGATTCAAACCCCGTGATTCGGGGCGGGTGAAGTTGCTGTTGTTGGACCTCCTGAAATTCGGTCACCTACCAGGGACCTGCAAGCCCCCGATGTTAACGTCCACAGGGCCTGTGGCCAAAGCCTCCGAAGCTCCGAAGTCGGGTCGCAGCCACAGTGCCACCACAGCCTCCGAAGTCAGCCAGCTCCGTGATGGCAAGTCCGCAGGCTCTACAACTGGACCCCTCAGGTCGATTCCGGTTGGAGGCCGCCAGCTCCACGATGTTTGGCCCCAGCGAAACGGAGACACAACAAGGAAAAGGTTGTGTCCCCGTTCAAGGAAGAGATTAAAAAGTTTCCCCTCCACCCTAACTAAAAATAAACCAAAAACCATACTCCTAACAAGACATTTAAAAAAAGACAGACTGGAGGCGAGCCGCAGCCACAAGGCGCCGCCACCGGAAGAGGTTGCATGCTATATTCAACTTTCTATATCTTTAAATCAATATCAGTTGGTAATTTATTTGCATGTGTTTTACTGTTTAAAAATATAAAGAGACTCCAAAGAATTTCAACATTCATTCAAGGTTGATGTCTAACATGAAAAGAGTGATATGTATGAAGCACATGGATTGAAGGAGTGTGGTCAGTAGCTCGATGTAATGAATTATGCACTGCAACAAAAGTAACTGCAGAATTAAAGAAGTGGACTTCCTTTGGTCAGAGGAGCTGGCCACATCTTCCCATCTCCTCCCCTTTCTGCTTTCCGCAGAGACTGTTCCCTCCGTAACTCCCTGGTCAATTCGTCCCTTCCCACCCAAACCACCCCCTCCCCTGGTTCTTTCCCCTGCAACCGTAGGAAATGCAACACTTGTCCCGATACCTCCCCCCTCGAGTCCATCCAAGGGCCATCCAAACTTTTTCACCCAGAGAGTTGTGAATTTATGGAATTCTCTGCCACAGAGGGCAGTGGAGGCCAAGTCACTGGATGGATTTAAGAGAGAGTTAGATAGAGCTCTAGGGGCTAGTGGGGTCAAGGTATATGGGGAGAAGGCAGGCACGGGTTATTGATAGGGGTCGATCAGCCATGATCACAATGAATGGCGGTGCTGGCTCGAAGGGCTGAATGGCCTCCTCCTGCACCTACTTTCTATGTTTCTATGGCCCAATCAGTCTCGACCCGAAACGTCGCCTATTCCTTTTCTCCATAGATGCTGCCTCACCCGCTGAGTTTCTCCAGCATTTTTTGTTTACCTTCGATTGTTCCACCATCTGCAGTTCTTTCTTTGGCTCCGAGGCAGGTTGGTCACAAAGGTGGTGAAAATGGCTATCATTTACTCATGCTAAAATTGTAACCATTTTAGCCACCTCAGTGGGCAAAAAAAACAATTAAACTTTCAGGTACAGTGTCACATCAATCCAGGAATAGTGTTAAAGTTTATTTATTGTCATGTGTGCTGAGGCACAGTGAAAAGCTTTTGTTGCGTGTGAGCCAGCCAGCAGAAAGACGATACATAAATACAGTCATTCACAGTGTGTACAGATACATGAGTATGGTTAAACTAAGAAATGTTCCTGCAGGAGTAGAGATTTATAAGATTTGGGCGATTTTGATGCTTGTTTGCAGATCCCCTTCTGTGACTGGGTTGGGAGCTATCTTCCACGAAGAATATTCACATTGTGGGGAAGGGGGATTGGGGGTGGAGGGGGGGGAGAAGGATATCATCTTGGATTTTTTTCCCTGAATTTCTCTGCTTGTTATCAGAGGGACTTCACATTCTAGACCCTGCAGGTTAAGATAATTGTCTGAAAGGCCCAGGAAGAACGGGTTGCAATATGTAGAACGTTTAACTGCTTTCTAAATGATACATTTGCGTGCACTCAGCCATTAAGTGGTCCCTGCGTTGTGGATAAAATTAATGCTAAAAGCTTTGTAGTTCAATATGATTTTAGGAGAATGTGACATCAAGAGAAAGGTCAATTAATTTCACTGGGACCATCAGGCATCTCCCCAGCCATGCTTGCATCCACAATCATCAGTCTTAATTGGTGTATCTGAATAGTCTGAGCAAAGGCCACTAAAGTGACTCACCTTTCAACAAGAATAATGTTTGAATTTGTTTTAAATATAGTCTCTCTGCGGGATGGAAAAAAACTGAGAGATACAGGAGTGTGGCAGTGAGATACTGTAAGTGGAAGAATATTCTAACAATGCAAAAAAGAACCTCCTTGCTGCGGTAACAAAAGATTCTGTGCACCCATTAATTCTGTGCAGTCAAGTGTTTTCACTCTCAACTAGAAATAGGAAAGGAAATGACTTTAGTGGAATGTTTATTTTAATTAGGGGCTGTGACGTTGGATCTCTGATGTGATGGTCCACAGTTATTGGGCCGAGTACTCCCTTTTCAGTGTAGGAGGAACTGCAGATGCTGGTTTCCACTGATAACCATATAACCATATAACAATTACAGCACGGAAACAGGCCTTCTCAGACCTTCCAGTCCGTGCTGACCATTCATTTTCCCCATGTCCCATCTACCTGCACTCAGACCATACCCCTCCATTCCCTTCCCGTCCATATACCTATCCACTTTACTTTTAAATGTTAAAATCGATCCTGCCTTCACCACTTCTGCAGGAAGATCATTCCACACAGCTACCACTCTCTGAGGAAAGAAGATACCCCTCATGTTACCCCTAAACTTCTGTCCCAAATTGTGATGATGGACACAAAAAGCTGGGGTAACTCAGCGGATCAGGCAGCATCTATAGAGAAAAGGAGTAAGTGACGCTGTGGATCAAGACCCTTCTTCGGTCTGAAGGAGGGTCTCGACCCGAAACGTCACCTATTCCTTTTCGCCAGAGATGCTGCCTGACCCGCTGAGTTACCCCACCTCTTTGTGATTTTTTTTTTCTGTGCAGCCCACAGCAGCAACAAAATATTATTGGTGACCAAAACTTGAAATGGACCTGGAACTTGCTGACAACTCGTGCTGTGTCAGCTTGCACCCACTTGGGGGGCAGTATGGTTTAAAAATAAAAATGACAATTGTGTTTGACCACAGTCCTGCGTTATGTGTCTGTTTGATTGTAATGGAGTTGGTTTGGAAGGTTGATTATTAAGCTGTTCTCTACAAGAAGATCTATTCCTAATAGATTTAGAGTGGCTTGCAAAAGTTTTCATACCCCTTGAACTTTTCCACATTTTGTCGCGTTACAACCACAAACGTAAATGTATTTTATTGGGATTTTATGTAATAGACCAATACAAAGTGGGGCATAATTGTGAAGTGGAAGGAAAATGATACATGTTTTTCAAATTTTTTTACAAATAAAAAACTGAAAAGTGTGGCGTGCAAAAGTATTCAGCCCCCTTTACTTTGATACCCCTAAATAAAATCCAGTGCAACCAATTGCCTTCAGAAGTCACCTAATTAGTAAATAGAGTCCACTTGTGTGTAATCTAATCTCAGTATAAATACAGCTGTTCTGTGAAGGCCTCAGAGGTTTGTTAGAGAACATTAGTGAACAAACAGCATCATGAAGCCCAAGGAACACACCAGACAGGTCAGGGATAAAGTTGTGGAGAAGTTTAAAACAGGGTTAGGTTATAAAAAAATATCCCAAGCTTTGAACATCTCACGGAGCACTGTTCAATCCATCATCTGAAAATGGAAAGAGTATGGTACAACTGCAAACCTACCAAGACAAGGCCGTCCAACTAAATTGACAGGCCGGGCAAGGAGAGCATTGATCAGAGAAGCAGCCAAGAGGCCCATGGTAACTCTGGAGGAGCTGCGGAGATCCACAGCTCAGGTGGGAGAATCTGTCCACAGGACAACTATTAGTCGTGCACTGCACAAATCGGGCCTTTATGGAAGAGTGGCAAGAAGAAAGCCATTGTTGAAACAAAGCCACAAGAAGTCCCGTTTGCAGTTTGCCACAAGCCATGTGGGGGACACAGCAAACATGTGGAGGAAGGTGCTCTGGTTTGATGAGACCAAAATGGAAGTTTTTGGCCTAAAAGCAAAACACTATGTGTGGCGGAAAACTAACATTGCACATCACCCTGAACACACCACCCCTACTGTGAAACATGGTGGTGCCAGCAGCATGCTGTGGGGATGCTTTTCTTCAGCAGGGACAGGGAAGCTGGTCAGAGTTGATGTGAAAATGGATGGAGCCAAATACAGGGCAATCTTGGAAGAAAACCTGTTAGAGTCTGTAAAAGACTTGAGACTGGGGCAGAGGTTCACCTTCCAGCAAGACAACGACACTAAACATACAGCCAGAGCTACATTGGAATGGTTTAGATCAAAGCATATTCATGTGTTAGAATAGCCCAGTCAAAGTCCAGACCTAAATCCAATTGAGAATCTCTGGCAAGACTTGAAAATTGCTGTTCACATGATCACAGGACACATGCCATCTGATGGGTGGCTTTGAAGGGAGCCAGCATGGAACCAGTGGGCTGCAGTGTCTCCTTCTATGTCATAGTAACACATACTGTACATTCACTGCCTCTCACCCCTTCAATTTCCAGCTACACACAGCACTCCCCACCCCACTCACCACCCCCCATATCTGGCAGTTTCTTCCATGGCCAACTAACTCCTGCTTCCCATCTACCCTTGCAATGTCTGGTTGTGATGGGTAACATTCAGTTCGATCCCCAGGAAAACCATGTAGAGTTTGGTTTAGTTTAGATGTGATGTCAGAAAATTTAAAATTACAAGGAAGATGAACCCAAGACCTTACATACTCCTACAGCATGAATACAGGCCTTTCGGTCCACCAAGTCCGTGCCGATCACCCTTACACTAGTTCTATCCTGCACACTAGGGGCAATTTACAGAAGCCAATTAACCTACAAACTTGTACGTCTTTGGAGTGTGGGAGGAAACCAGAGCGGCCAGAGAAAACCCACGTGATCACAGGGAGAATTTACCAACTCCTGTGGTCAGGATCGAACCCGGGTCTCAGGCACTGTAAAGGGGCAGTCCCACTTGGGCAACCTAATTGGCGAGTTTAGAAGAGTTTAAAAAAATGACATGTTAAAGACCTCCTTCGACTATGTAGAAGACTTCCTTCGACCTCCTTTGACTATGTTGAAGACCAGCTTCGACCAGCTACGACTAACTTCGGGAAAATTGGACACCGAATAGTGGAGAGTGAAGATGACCTCCTTCAATCTCCTTCGACCTCCCTTCGATTATGATGAAGATTATGTACGACCACCTTCGACTACCTGCAACTAACATGCCGACCTATTACGACTAAACCTACGAGTAAAAAAAGTATTTTAATTTTTTCTATGGCAACCTTTTTTTAGTCGTGGGCATTTTTTAACATATTGAAAAAAAGCCGCGACCTATCTGAGGCCTCGAGTACGCGGAGACCACTCTTGAGCATGAAGGAGAGTTACGAAGACCTCCTACGACCTCGTGTCGGCCATGTTGCTAGTATGAGTCGATGGCAAACTCGCCAGAACTCGCGGATTAGGTTGCCCAAGTGGGACAGACCCTACCTCTGCTGCCTTGCTGGATTTTCTGGATGCTAAATCATCTCCAACACCTTTGCTGCATTATATGCCAGCAGTTTACGCAGCGCAAGCAGCACCTTCTCCAGTTCCAGCGACTTTGGTACCCCTGTCCTCCAGGGCTGTTTGTGGGATATTGGGAGCATGAATAAGAAGCATAATTCCTGAACTTACTATTAAGGATGGAGATTATAAAATGCCTCATAGAACGATGAGGTATTGTTTTTCAAACTTGCAAGGAAATTAATTGGGATATGCCCTCGATGTTGTGATGAGTTTGCAGTGCATGTCCAGCATGAGCAACAGATCTACATGTTAAGCATGGGAGACAGTCAAGGTTACCAACGTGATGCACCAACAGTAACTTCAGGGTGGAAGAGGTCACTTTGCATTGTGAATTAAATAAAAATATATCCCCATAAATTTAACTGCCATTTGTCAAAAATGTTTGAATGATAATCAGAAGGAAATTAAAATACTCTTCTGCTGTGGAGGAAGGGAATTGGGGAAAATGATGAATGTAGTGAAGGATCTGTGCTGGAGAATGAATTATTTAACAGGCTACATGTAGCTGAGAACTGCTGAAAAATAACTGAGTAGTATGTTCGAGCCTTGCACTAAACTAAAGTAATAATCCCGTGTCAAACAATGAGTATCCATTAAATGCTGAATAATTAACAGCAGTTATTAGTACTCAGTATAGAGAGTTTAGAAGGAGTTTTCAATTGGTAGTTGTTTGCAGAAGTCAGCATATTTCAAAATGATGGCTTATTTCTGTCAGAATAATCGAGGACCAAGAAACATATGTTGAGTAAGTGAAAGAGCAGGAATAGGCTAATTATGAAATTGTTATTTTCACATTGAATGTCACTGGAGGGCATCATTAGCTGGTACAGTGGATGCGAACCATTGTATATCTGTAAGAGAACTTGACGAAGACAGGAATAACACCTTTGGAAGCTCCGTCAATGGATCTTGGTTTGTTTGATCTAGAAAAGCTGGATTGTTCACCTGAAAAGAAGACATTTTTGAAGTATTTTCTCCTTTATTGACCCCAGTCTTTCTTTAGGCCTGAGGCTAACCAAGAGAATGAAGGCTGCAGGAGTGTGGATGAGAGGAGCAGCAGGAATTCAGTCACAATGCTCCAGCCATGTTAAATGCAGGGTTGGTTTGATAAACTAATTGGTCCTTTCCAGCCCACCGTTTGCTGACACTTATATGCACAATTTCTGACTTACTGTGTTTTTTTTTGCATCACTTCTGTATAATTGTCTTCCAGTTGTGTGGTTTTGCTGCATGAAGATGTTGTCAAAGAGGACTAGTTAATCACACAAACTCTGTAAAATGCAGATGGACGTACATGTTTACTGCTTTCAATGGGTTGTGCAGCACGGCAGCATGAATAGTTCATTAGTGATTTTCACCATCTGCAAATAATCCATTGATGTTTACTCTACGGGATTCCAGTAGTAACTTGGGAAAAGTGTTGGATGTTTGAGACTGTTTTGTTACCTTCTGGTGCGTTAGGCCAAAGGTAAATATCATCACTCGCATTTTCCCTCACTGGGATGGGGCTGCCAAGAAATGAAATCCGGACTTTTATTTAGTTTAGTTTAGTTTGGAGATACAGTGTGGAAACAGGCCCTTCGGCCCACCGCGTCTGCGCCGACCAATGATCCTCGCTCACTAACACTATCATACACACTAGGGACAATTTACAATTTTGCCGGGGTCAATTAACCTACAAACCTGTACGTCTTTGGAGTGTTGGAGGAAACCGGTGCACCCAGAGAAAATGCACGCAGGTCACGGGGAGAACGTACAAACTCCGTACAGTCTGCACCTGTGGTTAGGATCGAACCAGGGTCTCTGGTGCTGTAAGGCAGCAACTCTACCGTGGCTCCATGGTGTCGCCCCCCACGGTGCCAAGAGTTGGTAGCGGTGCAGCAGGGGACATTGATAGATGACTTTTGGATTTAGATGCTTAATGTAAGGCCTATTCCTCGTGTATGTTTCAATGACTTGCTGAGATGAGAATGACTTTGAGCTTGGCTTCTGAAAAACATACACATGCACATCGTCACTAACTGAGATTGGAGTGATACAGGTTGTTGCATCAGGAAAGTCTGAACAGATTCTAACTGTGGTTGAAACAGAGCCATTGAGTTGTAACTGTTCATCTTACACAACTTGCACTGTGGTTTAAAAAAAAACTCGCATAACAATTAAAAAATGCTGGCACAAGATTCAACTAGTTAAATCAACGTTTTCACAAAATGCTCCTTTTAAAGAAGTTTTAGCAATAGGTTCAAGTGGATGGTGATACATTGCTATGTCAATTTGTTTTCACACTTTAGATAAACAGCTGTGGCATTGCACTGGGGAAGCATAGCTCTGACAGATAAAGGGTGATTTTTATGTACCTCAAAAGGGGTTTCACCAAGAATGAAAAGAACCATAATATGATATTACAGCATGTGGGCTGTCTTGGTGGTTAACAGAACACATTGTGTTCGAGATAGATAGGGACTGCATTGTTAAATCAATTATAAAAGTGTTACAAATCCTAATTCTGGGATAAATAGAAAAGGCAACGCATTGAAGGAAGCAATAACCTACAATGTGTGAGAATAACATATTCTGTAACCAGTGATGAATAACAGCCAAGGAATACATTGCTCCAAGTATGGCGATTTACATCATCCCTACTGTCTTGGTTCATTTATGCTCCTTAAAAATAATATGCTCCTCTTCTCTTAAGAGGTTTGGTGCAAATAAAATATGCATCATATGTCAACAACTAAGAATTCTGAAGTCTCACTACCCAGCAGTGGTATACAAATAATGTTTGGCTGATCAGCGTTCTTGAGGCTGACCTAAAAGTCTTTGTTGATTTCTTCACCGAAGCCTATGACAGATTGAATTTGACTAAATAGCCACAGAAGTGTTTGACTAATGTATAGTGTACAAGACAGCCCGTCTTCAGGCAAAAAGTCTTTGACTAATGTATTAATGCTTCTGATGTATAGTACTAACCTCTGAGAATAAAAGTTCATTAGGAATCCCTTGGAAAACATTAACCATTTTCCAAATCTCAGGAGCCGCATCTCTAGAGGGTCTACCAGGACTAGAGGGTCTGACCTATAGGTGAGGTTGATTAGGCTGGGATTCCATTCCCTGGAGCGCAGGAGGATGAGTGTTGATCTTATAGAGGTGTGTATGATCATGAGAGGAATAGATCGGGTAGATGCATAGAGTCTCTTGCCCAGCATTGGTGAATCAAGGACCAGAGTACATGGGTTTAAGGTGAAGGGGAATAGATTTAATAGGAATCTGAATTTAATAGGTAACTTCTCCACACAAAGCGTGGTGGGTATATGGAACAAGCTGTCAGAGGACGTAGTTGAGGCTGGGACTATCCCAACTTTTAAGAAAGTGACAGGTACATAGATAGGATATTGTTAGGAGGGATATGGACCAAACGCAGGCAGGTGAGACTGGGACTAGTGTAGCTGGGACATGTTGGCCGATGTGGGCAAGTTGGGTCGAATGGCCTGTTTCCACACTGTATCACTCTATGACTCACGGAAGGCAAACATCAATGATGATAGCCCCTGCCATCACTTTCTCGACTTTAGCACAACCAGTAGCAATCTGAGGAAAAAGCCTGGGCACATGACTTAGTCTAACAGGCAGCAGTGATATGCCTCATAGACTTGCACTCCCTATAACAGAATCCATGGGATCCTCAAGGTACTGGAGAGTTATCACTCATATTGTCTAGGAGTACAGGTGCATGGTTCCTTGAAGGTCGAGTCGCTGGTAGTTCAGGTGGTCAAAAGGGCTTTTGGCACTTTGGCCTTCATCAGTCAGAGTATTGAGTATAGAAGTTGGGAGGTCATGTTGCAGTTGTAAGAAATGTTGGTGAGACCGCATTTAGAATATTGTGTTCAGTTCTGGGCACCATGTTATAGGAAAGATATTGTCAAGCTTGAAAGGGTTCAGAAAATATTGAGAAACAGACAGGTACATAGATAGGATTTTGTTTGGAGGGATATGGACCAAACGCAGGCAGGTGGGACTGGGACTAGTGTAGTTGGGACATGTTGGCCGGTGTGGGCGAGTTGGGCCGATGGGCATGTTTCCACACTATATCACTTTATGACTCCATGTCTCTGACTGGCAAGTTAACACAACATTGTCACTATTCCCTTCCAGGCAAATATTCCCAGCCATGAGGCTTTAGTTGCACTCGGTGGGGTCCCTTGGGCAGGTCATGTCATTTGCATTCCAACCAGACGTTTAAAACAAGCACAAGCTCTATCATGGAAAGAGTTTATCTGGTGAACGAAGAAAAGGCCTAGAGGATGTTCTCTGAAACAAAATGAAAAATATAATCCCTATATTAACAGCACGGTGGCGCAGCGGTAAGAGTTGCTGTCAGGGACCATGGTGTGGTCGCGACTACGGATGCTGTCTGTATGGAGTTTGTACGTTCTCCCCATGACTGCGTGCGTTTTTTCCGAGATCTTTGGTTTCCTCCCACACTCCAAAGATGGTCAGGTTTGTAGGTTAATTGGCTTGGTATAAATGTAAATGTCCCTAGTGTGTGTAGGATAGTGTTAATGTGCGGGGATCGCTGGTCAGCGCGAACTCGGTGGGCTCAAGGGCCCGTTTCCACGCTGTATCTCTAAACTAAACTGGACTAAACTAAAAATCTCTTGGGACCCTTGGCCCGTGAATGCTCAAAGTGGAAAAGATGCATTAAAGGTAAAACTTACAAGCTGGTCTTCACATGTAAGGGCATATAGAAGCCTACTGTAAATAAGAGGGCGTTATCACACAAACTATCCACCCGTTTGATCTTCCGGCACCTTCTGCCCCATCTGGGACAGTTTTAAGATCCCACATTAGCTTCACCACTCAACTCAAAATGCACAGAAATAAAATGGATGCAGGCCATCTGTAACCCCAAGGGACTGCTTAAGAATAATAAATTAAAAAAACTGTTGTGAAGACAAGATATAGAGTTAAAGCAAAGTAAACAGGGGCCTGAGGGAAAATGTCTTCTGGATTAGTTATATCAAAATCATAAAACTATTAATAAAGAATGCCTTCACAATTTCACCATTCCTGGTCTACTGAGGAAATGTAATCTCAGGGTGAGAAAGGACATGGTCTGTGTTATTGCTTTGGATGAAAGGAAATAATTTGTTCAGCAGACTCCAACAAGCTGAGTTTTGTACGTCAGCATTCTGGATGGCCATGCAGGGGCTGCCTCTGTAAAATAACGGAAGAGTTTCATTTGCTGACTTCTATTCAATTTCATTGAGCTCCGTCTTGGTTATTTTAGCCTAAGATATAAGAAGCAGCTCAGTGGCGATATATTGAATGTCAGAAATGTCAAAGTAAAGACTGCTTTGGGAAGATAGGCAGCATTTCAAAGATTTGTACCAAAGCTTATCCTATTGAGGAAGGTGGCCTTAAAAGCTTTGCCTAATGAGGGGCTGTCAGTACAAAGCTAGTCAGAAGAAACATCAGAGAAGTCAATTTGAATGCTTATTTTTTTGTTCCTTACACTTCAAAACACTTCAAATACCCAAATAATACACTGGTTAATAAGTACCATGTTAATGGCAATGTTCAGCTTGGGTGGATATTGCAAACATAAGAGCAGAAGAATATTTACCTTCACTGAACGTTACACTGAAAGATGAAGGGAAGCACATTTTATTAGTAGCCACATAATACATGGAAAAGAAGGAATCATTAATGGTGGTTATTTGAGTTTCATGGTTGCTTGCACGAAAGTCAAAGGAGCTGAAAGGATACAAGAGTTAATGGGTGTGAAAGTGAGAGATAGAATGGAAAGACAGGTCTGTCGTGCATCTGGAGTATGGTCCAGTTCATTGCATGAGGGGGGAAAGAAACTGGAAGTGAAACAAAAACTGGACATAACAGGACCGGCAATAGATGACCTCGGGCAAGGAGGTTTGATATTTCCATCCTGGGAAATATGGTTCTGACTGACTCCCCTATTTGTGCCTCTCATAATGTTATACTTCTATCAGATTTCCCCTCAACTGCCAGCGTTCCAGATAACGTCAAGTATCTAAACGTTAGTGTAATTTACAAAACTGAGTGTACCTCATGAAATAATCTTCATACATTGTTGTACCTGGACTGCTGTTTTGTCAAAAGTTACTACTTTCATTGAAGGTTATTCTATGTATACCTCTATCTAATAAAGCTCTATTACTATTTTTTTCTCTGCAAGTGTTTGCACTAAGGAACTTATCGACACGTCTGTGCGGTGGCGCAGGGGTAGAGTTGCTGCCTCACAGCGCCAGAGACCTGGGATCTATCATGACCTCGGGTGCTGTCTGTATGGAGTTTGTACATTCTCCCTGTGACCGCGTGTGTTTTCTCCAGGTGATCAGGATTGCTCCCTCACTCTAAGGAGGTACTGGTTTGTAGGTTAAATGGCTTTGGCGAAATTGTAAATTGTCCTTAGTGTGTGGGATAGAGCGTGTGTGCCTCCTGATCGCTGGTCGAAGAAGACTTGGCGGGCTGAAGGGCCTGTTTCCGCGCTGTATCTCTAGTCGAAAGTATCTCTAAAATCTAAAGACATTTGCTGCTTGTGTAGGAGGATAGTGATCAAGTGTGAAAGAAATGGTTCTAAGTGCAGATATTCCTTGATTTACAGATCTGTGCTGTAACGTCACTGACCCCCTTAGTGTTTGTGTCCTCTGCTTACAAATCTATTTTTGGTGTAATAAATCACACTCGGGGGCAGGGAGAAAGAGATGACGTCCAGAAGCCATTATTGTTATAATTAACCGACTGCATCCTCCAAAGCACTTCCAGCATAATTTCATTCACTGCTGCTACGGCTAGCTATTGTAGAATTTATAAGTGCAGCAGAATCCACAAAGATTGGTAGGGGCTATTCTGCACTGAAATAGTAAGATTAAACGAGAACTTACCAGTTTGAAGTTTGATCTTGATTTTATGAGGAGTTACGATGAGCGATTACGTGAAGAAGGCCGTCAGTCGTCATGTGCGTCAATCTTCAAAGCAGTGGTGTGGAATCACAGATAAAAGAAGTCGACCTAATGATAGTAAGATTGGAAGAACTAGAACTACCAGATGACCTGATAATATGAGGGTTGGGAGCGGTGGGCACGTAATCGCTCATCGTAACTCCTCATAAAATCAAGATCAAACTTCAAACTGGTAAGTTCTCGTTTAATCTTACTATTTTACTTCAGAGTCACGTGAGTGACTACGTGAAGATTTCAAAGTCTGTGATTTCACGCCGGTTCGAATCCAGGCATCACACACTGAATGGATTGACCATGGATGAGTGAGAAAAAAGGTTAAAGCATTCAGACATAACATGGTTAAGTAACAAAACTGATGTTTTAATGCAAAATGAAAAACAATAATGACCCCGTTCAACCTGGGGGGAAACTATAAACAGAATTCAAAATGGTATGTGGAAACACCCCCGGTCCGGTAATAGGTTTGTTATAAAGCCGGCGGAACATCCTCTCATTGGCCCATCCTGCCGCCGCTAGGATGTTGTCGAGGGGCATGTCCATAGCCTTTGCTGCCGACGTTGATGCTGCCCTGGTGGAGTGAGATTTGTAAATATCAGTATCTACTCCTGCTAGTGCCAGTACCTCTTTTAGCCATCTGGAGATGGTTTGTGTGGACACCTTATGGTGTGGTTTTCTGTGGCTGATTAGTACAGCTAACTCTGTGCCTCTGAGACTGCTGGTGACTGTAATGTAGTGGTGCAAGTGATCTACCACACACAGTCGCGGATCTTCGGGGTATGCCAAAGACTCACGCCTGGGTCCCGGCACCCTGGCCCTGCTCTGTTTTACTAATTCATTAATGATAAAAGTTATGGTGTTGGCAGCGTTGTGCATGTTGTCGAGTCGTAGTTTGTGTAGGGTCTGGACTTGTTGTGCCGTAACAAGCGTCATTAACATGACCACCTTGAGGGTGAGCTTTTGTAAGGGTAATGTGGTGGCTGGCCCCCACTGTCGGAGTAGTGTCAGCACCACACTTACATCCCAAATGTTGGTATATTGAGGCCTGGGGGGTGTAGTGTTATACAGTGGCTTGCAAAAGTTTTCATACCCCTTGAACTTTTCCACATTTTGTCACGTTACAACCACAAACGTAAATGTATTTTATTGGGATTTTATGTGATAGACCAACACAAAGTGGCGCATAATTGTGAAGTGGAAGGAAAATGATACATGGTTTTCAAATTTTTTTACAAATAAAAAACTGAAAAGTGTGGCGTGCAAATGTATTCAGCCCCCTTTACTCTGATACCCCTAAATAAAATCCAGTGCAACTAATTGCCTTCAGAATTAGTAAATAGAGTCCACTTGTGTGTAATCTAATTTCAGTATAAATACAGCTGTTCTGTGAAGGCCTCAGAGGTTTGTTAGAGAACATTAGTGAACAAACAGCATCATGAAGCCCAAGGAACACACCAGGCAGGTCAGGGATAAAGTTGTGGAGAAGTTTAAAGCAGGGTTAGGTTCCTGGGATGTCAGGACTTTCATATGAGGAAAGATTGGACAGACTCGGCTTGTACTCGCTGGAATTTAGAAGATTGAGGGGAGATCTTATAGAAACGTACAAAATTCTTAAGGGGTTGGACAAGCTAGATGCTGGAAGATTGTTCCCGATGTTGGGGGAGTCCAGAACAAGGGGTCACAGTCTAAGGATAAGGGGGAATTCCTTTAGGACCGAGATGAGGAAAACATTCTTTACACAGAGAGTGGTGAGTCTCTGGAATTTCATTTCGGAGTCACGTGAGTGACTTCGTGAAGAGCCCGCCGGCACGCATGCGCGACATATCGTCGCATCGCATTGCTGCCGACGGCTGGTCGGGAGCGCGGCTCCTGACCAGCCCTTCAGAGGGCCGACTCAGGTAAGGCTAAGCCCCCTAGAGTTGGTGTTTCCTGTTGGGGGGGGGGGAGCAGTGTGTTCTCTCCCTACAGGAACGTGGATTTGGAGTCGCCGTCACTTATCCCGGAGCCCGCCTCAGCGGCTCACCTGCGAGTCGGGCCGGGAAACAGGCGTGGTAGTCGGGGAGCCCTGTTGGTACAGGGCCCGACCCGCCGATACACCGGAGCTCCAGTGTGAGTTGGTGTTTTGTTGTGGCGGGTGTATATTATGTTCTCTCCCTGCAGGTACGTGGGGAAATAGACGTGGATGTCGGGGAGCCCTGTTGTTACCGGGCCCGACCCGCTGCTATGCAGGAGCTCCACTGCCGATTCAAGGAGCAGGTGCTCCAGTGTTTATTTGAGGAGCAGGAGCTCCAGTGCTGGTTCAGGAGCAGGAGCTCCAGTGCTGGATTAAGGAGCAGGAGCTCCAGTGCTGATTCGAGGAGCAGGAGCTCCAGTGCTGATTCAAGGAGCAGGAGATCCAGTGCTGGTTCCAGGAGCAGGAGCTCCAGTGCTGATTCAAGGAGCAGGAGCTCCTGTGTTGATTCGAGGAGCAGCAGCTCCAATGCTGATTCCAGGAGCCGAGAACGGGGTGCCTCTCGAAAGGGGGGACCCTGCCACAAGTTCGCCATTGGCGACCACGGGGAAGGGGTCGTGCTGCGGCCCGACCCCCCTCCGCTAGCCCTTCGTTGAAGGGCAGGGGAGGAGCCCGTAAGCCTAAACCCGGTTCGGGCCAAGGCTCCACCAGCCGCCATGGTGCGGTCTGGTGCAACGGCGGGACCTGGGTCTGTGAGATCTGCTATCCAACTCCCAAACCCCGCCGCTGGGACGGGGGGCTTGGGTACGGTCCCGCCTCGGTCGCCGAGTCCCCTGTCGATGGGGGGGACGAGACCGTGCGTCGGCAAGGTCCACGATGTGGACAGCCGGCAAGCCCGCGCGGGCGTCGCTCCATGCTTCTGCTGGAGTCGACCCCAAGCCGTCAGGGCCCTTTGTGGCAACGGCTTCTGCTCCCGTTAAACGGAGACGGTTGAACACCTTTCCCGCGCGGGAATCGCGCGGTTCGCTGCGGCGGCCGATAGCGACAACTTCCGGCACCGAGATCACTTCTCAGAGGTGCGGGCCGATGAAAGGAGCCCCGGCAATCTTTCTGAGCCGGAGGTCTCCGACCACCCCAGTGTTCAGGGTGAAGGGCGTATGGCCGCATGACGCGGCTACTGGAGAGGAGCCATCCAGCTCCAGTAGGCACAGGGAGGTTAACCGCCGTCAGCAGAAGTTGAGAACCGTCAGCAGACACTAAGATAAAGTTGTGGAGAAGTTTAAAGCAGGGTTAGGTTCCTGGGATGTCAGGACTTTCATATGAGGAAAGATTGGACAGACTCGGCTTGTACTCGCTGGAATTTAGAAGATTGAGGGGAGATCTTATAGAAACGTACAAAATTCTTAAGGGGTTGGACAAGCTAGATGCTGGAAGATTGTTCCCGATGTTGGGGGAGTCCAGAACAAGGGGTCACAGTCTAAGGATAAGGGGGAATTCCTTTAGGACCGAGATGAGGAAAACATTCTTTACACAGAGAGTGGTGAGTCTCTGGAATTTCATTTCGGAGTCACGTGAGTGACTTCGTGAAGAGCCCGCCGGCACGCATGCGCGACATATCGTCGCATCGCATTGCTGCCGACGGCTGGTCGGGAGCGCGGCTCCTGACCAGCCCTTCAGAGGGCCGACTCAGGTAAGGCTAAGCCCCCTAGAGTTGGTGTTTCCTGTTGGGGGGGGGGGAGCAGTGTGTTCTCTCCCTACAGGAACGTGGATTTGGAGTCGCCGTCACTTATCCCGGAGCCCGCCTCAGCGGCTCACCTGCGAGTCGGGCCGGGAAACAGGCGTGGTAGTCGGGGAGCCCTGTTGGTACAGGGCCCGACCCGCCGATACACCGGAGCTCCAGTGTGAGTTGGTGTTTTGTTGTGGCGGGTGTATATTATGTTCTCTCCCTGCAGGTACGTGGGGAAATAGACGTGGATGTCGGGGAGCCCTGTTGTTACCGGGCCCGACCCGCTGCTATGCAGGAGCTCCACTGCCGATTCAAGGAGCAGGTGCTCCAGTGTTTATTTGAGGAGCAGGAGCTCCAGTGCTGGTTCAGGAGCAGGAGCTCCAGTGCTGGATTAAGGAGCAGGAGCTCCAGTGCTGATTCGAGGAGCAGGAGCTCCAGTGCTGATTCAAGGAGCAGGAGATCCAGTGCTGGTTCCAGGAGCAGGAGCTCCAGTGCTGATTCAAGGAGCAGGAGCTCCTGTGTTGATTCGAGGAGCAGCAGCTCCAATGCTGATTCCAGGAGCCGAGAACGGGGTGCCTCTCGAAAGGGGGGACCCTGCCACAAGTTCGCCATTGGCGACCACGGGGAAGGGGTCGTGCTGCGGCCCGACCCCCCTCCGCTAGCCCTTCGTTGAAGGGCAGGGGAGGAGCCCGTAAGCCTAAACCCGGTTCGGGCCAAGGCTCCACCAGCCGCCATGGTGCGGTCTGGTGCAACGGCGGGACCTGGGTCTGTGAGATCTGCTATCCAACTCCCAAACCCCGCCGCTGGGACGGGGGGCTTGGGTACGGTCCCGCCTCGGTCGCCGAGTCCCCTGTCGATGGGGGGGACGAGACCGTGCGTCGGCAAGGTCCACGATGTGGACAGCCGGCAAGCCCGCGCGGGCGTCGCTCCATGCTTCTGCTGGAGTCGACCCCAAGCCGTCAGGGCCCTTTGTGGCAACGGCTTCTGCTCCCGTTAAACGGAGACGGTTGAACACCTTTCCCGCGCGGGAATCGCGCGGTTCGCTGCGGCGGCCGATAGCGACAACTTCCGGCACCGAGATCACTTCTCAGAGGTGCGGGCCGATGAAAGGAGCCCCGGCAATCTTTCTGAGCCGGAGGTCTCCGACCACCCCAGTGTTCAGGGTGAAGGGCGTATGGCCGCATGACGCGGCTACTGGAGAGGAGCCATCCAGCTCCAGTAGGCACAGGGAGGTTAACCGCCGTCAGCAGAAGTTGAGAACCGTCAGCAGACACTAAGCCCAGCGAACTGCTCCTCCCTTCAACGAGCCCATACGCCACGGTCGCCGAGTCCCCCATGCATGGGAGGACGAGACTATGCGTCGGCTAGGTCCATGATATGGGCAGCCGGCAAGCCCGCGCGGGCGTCGGATCTCCATGCTAAGTCAGGTGCCGACTTCCCATCGCATTTGCCCTCCGAGGCAGCGAGACCAAGCTCCGCCGAGGAGGCGTTTGAGAGTACCTCCCGCGCGGGAATCGCTCAGCTTCGCTGCAGCGGCTACCGGCGACAACTTTCCGGCACCAGGTTCACCTCGATGAGGTGTGTGCCGATGGACGAAGCCCCAGCAGTTCAGCAGAACATGAGGACTTCGGCCGCCCGAGTTTTAGCTCAAGGGGCGTATTGGCCAGGATGGAGCGGATATTGGAGCCCCTCCTGCAGCAGAATCAACAAAATTCGGGGAAGACTTCTCCAAGAGGGAAGGATATTCGGGGTCCTCCATCCCAGCATATGCCTCAACGGAAGTTTACGCTGTCTGCCGTTGAGCAGGCAGCAGGCACGGCTGAAAATTTTCGTCGGAACAAAAGGCGTGATAGAGAAAACTATTCACGAGCCCATTGAATTCGTCTCCCATATTTTTACTAGGCCAAAAAAGGATGGAGGTTGTCGGGTGATTATTGACTTGACCAGTTGAATACCTTTGTAACATATACACATTTTAAAATGGACCCCTTTTGAGACAGCCAAATCACTGCTTTCGCATGGTTGCTTTATGGCATGTATTGATTTGAAAGATGCATGCTATTCAGTGTCCATCCGGAAACATCACCGGAAATTTTTGAAATTTGTCTGGATGGATCAGCTCTGGCAATATCGGGCCTTACCAAATGGGCTTACTACCGCCCTAGGCTTTACTAAATTACTCAAACCTATTATGGCCAAATTACGTATACAACATCATATTGTAATGGCTTATTTAGATGATATTCTGCTTATTGGCAACACTCTGGAAGCGCTGTTTCAGCAACTGTTACTATATTTCAGCAGCTGGGGTTTATAGTCCATCCAGAAAAATCGAAGTTTCACCCATCCCAGGTTATGGATTATTTGGGTTTCACGGTGGACTCTATTCTAATGAGGGCCAACATTCCATTTCACAAGGTGGAGGATGTTTCCCTTGCATGTCAGGATCTCGCATCCGCCAGTATACCATCTATTCGGCCTACAGCTAAGATGATTGGGAAAATCGTAGCTTTATTTCCGGCAGCCCGGTTTGGACCTTTGCATTATCAAAATCTGCGAAGGGCCACGATTGCTGCGTTAAAAAAAAAAAATAAATAAATTAAAAAAAAAAAAAAAAAAAAAAAGAACGCTGGTCATTTTGACAGACCTATGGGGCTGCCTTCCGATGCTAAGGTTGAGCTACAATGGTGGGTGTCCAATATTGGCAAGGCATTCAAACCCATTGTTGTGCCCAATCCGGTGGTATATTTGCAAAACTGACGCAAGCTTGGGGAGCTGCGGACAGCTCTTCTAGTTGTGGAGGCAGGTGGGATCCCCTTGAAGCTAGCATCTTGCTAATACAAGGGATTAACTATTTGAAGCTGCTTGCAGCATTTCACCGACTGCGGGCATATTGTGCTAATCTTAGTGGTACTCATGTCCGTCTCCAAATAGACAACACTACAGCGGTGGCATATTTAAACCATATGGGCGGTACCAGGTCAGTCTCTTGTGACAAATTGGCTAATACTATTTGGTGCTGGTGTATTGATCGAGATATTTGGATTTCAGCTACCTATTTGCCAGGTAGGCTTAATACTGTGGCAGACACCAGGTCACGCAAATTCAATGATAGTTTGAGTGGATGCTGCATCCTCCAATATTTGCCCAAATTACAGCCAAATTTGGCCAACCGGATATCGACCTTTTTGCGTCCCGGTTGAACCATCAGGTACCGACATATGTTTCATGGGAACCAGACCCTGGGGCATTAGCGATTGATGCATTCTCGCTAGACTGGGGGAAGTGGTTTTTCTATGCATTCCCCCCGTTTTGCCTCATCAGTCGGGTATTACAAAAAATCAGGATGGATTCTGCCAGAGGCATTCTTGTCATACCCGACTGGCCCACACAGCCTTGGTATCCGGTGGTCTCTGACATGATTAGTCAACCTTCGGTCCCTCTAGAGGGTTGCCCACATTTGGTTTCTCACCCTGTCTCAGGGGAGTTACACCCCTGCCATGCCTATCTAAAATTACTGGCTTGCAGGTTCTGACCAGGCCATGGATGCAGTATGGCCTTACCACCCGGACCATGAACACCATTGGAGCATCATGTCGAGAGTCAACCAGGCGGAGATATCTCTCCCACATCACCAAGTGGGAAGCCTACTGCAGTCGCTCTCACATCACCTGTGATGATGTCTCCATAGCCGACGTCCTGGAATTCCTCGCGGGGTTGCACCATGATGAGCACTTGAGTTATACTGCCATCAACAGCGCCAGGAGTGCGCTATCATTCTACCTCAACATCAAGGTAGGATCGAACAGGCTAGTGTCCAGGCTTATGCGGGGAATATTCAATCTGAATTCGCCTACACCACGCTACAACATCACCTGGGATGTCAGGGATGTACTTGCCCTGCTCAGGTCGTGGTCACCCATGGAAGGGTTACAGCTGGACCAACTCACTATGAAATTGGTGATGTTACTAGCGCTGACTTCAGCACAGCGGGTTCAGACGCTCCACAAACTACGTATTGACAGGATGACGTCGACCCCAGGAGAAGTAGTCTTTTTCATCGATGAGCTACTTAAGCAGCATAGACCTGGGTGCACAGGGCTGCAGCTGAAGTTCCCGGCATACCCTGCAGATGCTCGGCTATGTTTAGCCACTCACATCCGTTACTACATCAAGGTGAGGAGGAGCATCAGAGGAATGGAGTTGTACCTGCTTGTCACTCACAAAAGACCTCACCATCGAGTGACAGTCCAGACGATATCCAGGTGGCTCCGGATCGTCCTGAATAAGGCAGGTATTGACACTAATGTGTTTACATCCCACTCCACCAGGGCTGCATCTACGTCGGCGGCGAGAGTCATGGAGGTACCCATGGACCATATCCTCGCCACAGCAGGATGGGCGAATGAAGCTGTGTTCCAGCGATTCTATAATAAGCCTGTTGCTGCTCCCCTTCAGTTCGCAGAGGCCGTGCTGAACGCCGGGTGTGAACGTGGGGATGTCCCTGATTAAAAGGGTGTTATTTGTTGTGTTATTAACAAATCTTCTTTTTGTTTCAGTATAACCTCGTTTCGTCAACTTGTTTACTCCAATCCATCCTTGCTAGTGGTGTGTCCGCATGGACGTTGTCCAGGGCGTGTAATCACAGAAGCTTTGAAGTCTTCACGAAGTCACTCACGTGACTCCGAAATGAAATAGTAAGATTGAACGAGAACTTACCAAGTTTGAAGGTTGATCTTTATTTCATGAGGAGTTGCGGTGAGGGATTTCGTGCCCTCCGCTCCCAACCCTCGATCATCTTCAGCTGGTAATCAGAGTCTCTTTAAATCTTACTATGCCAAGTCATTTCTGTTGTTGTTTCTGTGATTCCACACCGCTGCTTTGAAGAATGTCGCGCATGCGTGCCGGCGTGCTCTTCACGAAATCCCTCACCGCAACTCCTCATGAAATAAAGATCAACCTTCAAACTTGGTAAGTTCTCGTTCAATCTTACTATTCTCTGCCACAGAAGGTAGTTGAGGCCAGTTCATTGGCTATATTTAAGAGGGCGTTAGATGTGGCACTTGTGGCTAAAGGGATCAGGGGGTATGGAGTTGGATGATCAGCCATGATCATATTGAATGGCGGTGCAGGCTCGAAGGGTCGAATGGCCTACTCCTGCACCTATTTTTCTATGTTTCTATGTTTCTATAAAAAAAAATTACAAGCTTTGAACATCTCACGGAGCACTGTTCAATCCATCATCCGAAAATGGAAAGAGTATGGCACAACTGTAAACCTACCAAGACATGGCCGTCCACCTAAACTAACAGGCCGGGCAAGGAGAGCATTGATCAGAGAAGCAGCCAAGAGGCCCATGGTAACTCTGGAGGAGCTGCAGAGATCCACAGCTCAGGTGGGAGAATCTGTCCATAGGACAACTATTAGTTGTGCACTGCACAAATCGGGCCTTTATGGAAGAGTGGCAAGAAGAAAGCCATTGTTGAAACAAAGCCATAAGAAGTCCTGTTTGCAATTCGCCACAAGCCATGTGGAGGACACAGCAAACATGTGGAGGAAGGTGCTCTGGTCTGATGAGACCAAAATTGAAGTTTTTGGCCTAAATGCAAAACGCTATGTGTGGCGGAAAACTAACACTGCACATCACCCTGAACACACCATCCCCACTGTGAAACATGGTGGTCCACTGTAATAACATCCACCGTTTTATTTTGACGAAACATCAGCTGATGAGGGAAAACGGTGGGAAAACATACAAGAACATTCCTGCCCAATGCAGTGTGAAAGCATCCACTGCTTCTGCCCCTGGATCGGGCTCCCATGAGACATATTTAGGTGACTGGTGATTCAACCTGGAGGCAAACAAATCAATGTCAGCCCACAATGTCTGTAAACACTTCACGATTCAACATCCATTCTGCGTTATCATTAAATTTTTGTGACCTAGTGTCCGCCACCATATTATATCTACCTGGCAGGTAGATAGCCGAGACCCAAATGTTCCTTGCAATACACCAATGACAAAGGAGGTTTGCCAATTTATCATATGACTTGGATCTTATTCCACCCATGTGATTGACATACGCCACTGCCGTGGTGTTGTCAATCTGAAGTTGTACATGGACATGATGCATGTTGCTGCAATAAGCCTTTAAGCCATCGAGCACTCCCAACAATTCTAAGCAGTTAATGCCATCATATTGTTGTAGTATTGATGATTCCTGCACATTCCATCTGCCCCCGCAGCTGGTGTTGGTATCGACTGCCCCCCAGCCCAGGCCACTTGAATCGGTTTGTATTATAACAGATGGTGTGTCAATTTGAATTTCCTTAGAACAATGATGTACATTGGTAGCCCACCAGTGTAACTCCGCAATAGCGTCTGGTGGTAAATGCATATGTTCCCCAAATTTGCCTGCGTGAGCTTTGAGGACTCGTTCCCTTGCTCTTTGTAAATTTTGGTAATGCAATGATCCATTGCATACACCTGGAAAGGCTGCAACAAGCTTGCCAATTATGCTTGCTACTTGTCTGATTGTTGGTCTCTGATTAGCAATTAGCTTATTGCAGGCTTCCTTCAATGTTGATTGCTTGTCAGCTGGCAGAGTCACTGACATTTGATAGTAAGATTAAACGAGAACTTACCAGTTTGAAGTTTGATCTTTATTTTATGAGGAGTTACGATGAGGGATTACGTGAAGACCCCGCCAGCACGCATGCGCGACATTCTTCAAAGCAGTGGTGTGAAATCACAGACAGTCACAATGACTAATATAGTAAGATAAGAGAGAACTTTCATACCAGGTGATCTTTATAGTAGAGGGTTGGGAGCGGAGGGCACGTAATCCCTCATTGTATTAAAATTAAAATTACAAAATTAAATTTTTGTAAGACCCGACTGATGAGGCAGAAGGGGGGAAATGCATAGCAAACAATCCCCCCCAATGCAGCGAGAAACATCCATCGCTGCTGGCCCCGGTCCCGATCCAACATCCATTCAATGTTGTCGTTGAATTGCGTGACCTGGTGTTCGCCACCGTATTTAGTTTACCTGAAAGGTAAGTGGCTGAGACGCAAATCCCTCTATCCAGACACCAGTGTCAGTTGTAAAAAGGCAATTCATCACATGATATCGATTTTATTCCACACAAAAGATTAATATAGGCCACCACTGTGGTATTATAATTTGTAACCATACATGCAACTGGTGCATATCTAAGCAGTAGGCCCCGGGGTCCATGAATGCTTCCAGTATTTCTAGATAATTAAACCCTAGTGCTCCCAACAGGGTTAAATCTTGTGCATTCCATCTGCCACCACAAACAGTGGTGGTATTAGCTGCTCCCCACCTTTAACACTGGCATCAGTCTGTAATGTAACCGAGGGATTTATGATAGTGATGGATTTGGAACAGAATTGAGCATTTCCCATCCACCAATTTAATTCAACTCTTGCCTTTTCTAATAACTTCATAGGCCTGTCAAAATGGTATGATTTTTGAGAGCTATAATTTTAGCTCTTTGTAGGTTTTGATAATGTAGTGGTCCGAATTGCGCTGCGGGAAAAGCAGCCACTATCTTCCCAATTACCATGGCCACCTACCGTATGGATGGATCCCTGATGCCAGTAAGGCTTCTGCAAGCTTCTATCAAGTCCACCACCTTGTTCGGTGGTAAGGTGGTAGACATTTGCACTGAGTCAATGGTGAACCCCAAGTAATCCATGGTAGTAGAGGGTTCCAACTTTGATTTATCTGGATGTATGATGAACCCCAGCTTTTGAAAGAGATGTTTTTTGGCTAGAACTGCCAATGTAGCCGTTTCCAAATTCTCCCCGACAATGAGGATATCATCAAGATAGGCCATAACAGTATGATTTTGTTTCCTTAAATAGGCCAAAGCTGGTTCCAATAATTTGGTGAACAGCCTGGGTGCTGATGATAACCCATTGGGTAAGGCTATATATTGCCATAATTGTCCCATCCAGATAAATTTAAGGTATTTCCTATGATCCTTGTGTATTGGTACTGAATAGTATGCATCTTTGAGGTCAATGCATGCCATGTAGTACCCATAGCTATTAGCTATCTGCTGTGTCGAAAGTGTCCATTTTGAAATGAACATACTGAACAGAAGTATTCAGTTCGGTCAGGTCTATGATTATGCGGCATCCGCCATCTTTTTATTTTTGGTAAATATATTAGATACGAACTCCTGTGATTCTCTCAATTACCCCTTTGCTAATTAGTCTTAATTGTTCAGCATGGCCCGCCGTTCTTTCTTTGTGAAAGTATAAACTTTCGGCTAGGCGTATGCTGGACTGGGGTAGGGAGTTCGTAAATGAATTCAATTTTATAGCCCTGAATACTTCCGAGTATGTAAGGATCAGAGGTAAAAGTGCGCCATACTTTATAAAACAAGTGCAACCGGCCTCCCCCACAAGATGAATTTTAGACATATGATGTTCCTGGGGGAGGCAGTCCCACTTACCTCCAAGGTATTGCCGGTGTTGCGGTCCAATACCACCGTTATTTCTTCTGTTGAGTTGCTGCGTTGTAGGGGTGGCGCATTTTCCAAGAAAGCCGGGCTGGGCCATGGCCTAAAAAAGGCTGTTGTGCAGGTGGGCCGGCCTTCGAGCTTTCACCACCGGACGATCTGTAGTGATATCTCTGTCCGGTGGGTGTGTAGGGGTGCTGTTGCTGTTAGTAGCTCTTTGTCCAGGTCTTTCCCCTATTTGGGGAGCTCCGCACAGCAGATTTGGTGGTTGAGCGTACCTGGTTTGCATAACCCCGCAATTTGGGGTTGAGTTGCTCTTCCTGTAGTTATTATCTCAAACTGTGTTACACAGTAAGGCCAGAGCATCCTGTTTCTCCCGGTAGTTCTATACCCACCGCAGTACTGGCACTGCCGAAATTCCGGCGGTCAAAAGCTTCAGGATCCTCTGAAGTTTGACTCCTGCCCTCTAATCGTAGGGCTCATGATCCCCCAAATAGGGTATTCACCGCGGGAACAATCAGCGAGTTACAATTATCAGGAGCAAGATACTTATCAGCTGTAGCATTGATGGCTTGCTCCTGAAGCTGGTTTGTAGTCATATAATTGAACTAGCTGCCAGCTTAGGGTGGATAGGTAACCTTTTTTTAGAAGGAACAGCATGTTACTTACCATATCCAGAAACTCTTCACTGCACCCCTGACACTGTTGGTTTGTTCAGCCAACTCCCCCTCTTCAGGGTCAGCCCAGTTCTGACCCCCAATGCTCCCCTGCGAAAAGGGTGAGACATTTAGGCAGTCCATAATAGGATCCTGCCGTGGGCCTGCGAAGAGGCCCACCGTGACCCTGCCCCTGCAAAAGCAGGTCACGCTGGAGCAATTGCTCCACCATCCGCTCCATGCGGGTAAGACGACCTCCGTCGCTAACAGCGAACGGGGTGTCCTCGGGCCTGGACCCAGCTGAGTCGGCAGTCCCGATCGGCTTCCGGGTGGATTTACCGCCTGTCCGTGGCGAACCAGCGGCCCTCCCGGGCGGAAGTCGGAAGCTGCAGGTCGCACCTGCAGCTCGGAGTCAAAACGGGTGGATTTACCGCCTGTCCGTGGCGAACCAGCAGCCCTCCCGGGCGGAAGTCGGGAGCTGCAGGTCGCACCTGCAGCTCGGAGAAAAAACGGGTGGATTTACCGCCTGTCCGTGGCGAACCAGGTAGCACCTGCAGCTCAGAGAAAAACGGCACGCTGCTGGCTGCTCTCTATAGCAGCAGCTCTTGCCGCTACTCTCGCCGCGCTCACCACTCCGGTGAGTCTTACCGTTCGTAAGTTACGCTGGAGGAGCCCCGCTCCTCCCGAGTGTCGCTTCCGCATGCGAACGACGATATGGCGCGCATGCGTGCTGGCGGGGTTTTCACGTAGTCACTCACGTGACTCCGAAGTAAAATTTGAGTTAATGGTAAACCCTAGGTAATCAATTACCTTGATTGGAGTCAATTTCGACTTAACGGGATGGATCACAAATCCCAACCTCTCAAACATGTGTTTGGTGGCTGAAACAGATGCTATTGCTGATTCCTTTGTGTTGCCAATTATTAGAATATCATCAAAATAAGCCATCACAATGTGGCTCTGAGCTCTTAGCAGTCCCAGGACTGGTTTTAGTAATTTTGTAAAAAGCCTGGGTGCCGAAGTCAGTCCATTTGGCAATGCCTTGAATTGCCACATCTGCCCAATCCAATTAAATTTCAAATGTCTCCTGTGTTCCCTATGTATAGATACGGAGTAATAAGCATCTTTGAAGTCAATGCGAGCCAAATAACGCCCTTTGAAACCAGCTTTGAGACCAGTTGAATAGCTGTACCAAAGTTGTCCATTTTTAAATGTTTATACTGCACATGGGTATTGAGTTCCGTAAAGTCTAGAATAATACAACTCCCTCCAACTTTCTTTGGCTTGGGGAATAATTACCCCTTTTGCTTTTAAAGCCTTAATTTCAGCCTGTATCTCAAACCTTTCCTGTTGAGGGAACAGATATGTGCGGTTTGGTACATTTTGAGTGGGTGGTGCTGAGCCAAGAGGGAACTCAATTTTATGGTACGGGTCTGCTGTAATCCAAGTCCATTCATTCAAAAATAGTTTCAACCTGCCCCCAACTTGTAAATTAGAGGTGTGTGATTTGTCCCACAAGGGACTAGAGAGTCCTACCTTTGGTGTTATCGCCTGTGTGGTCCTGGCCTCCTGCCTCCCTCCCTGGGACTGGTGGGCTCTGCCTCCTGTCCACAAGCCCCTAGGCTGGTTGCGCCTGTTGTGGAAGGTGTGTGGAGTTGGAGTTCGGCTCACGAGGCGGAGAGTCTTGGCCTCGTCATCCAGCTCTCGTACCTGCTTCGGCAGGTCTGCCCCAAACAAATAGTTTGCTGGTTGTACATTGCTGGCTTTACACAGCACGGCAAACTTTGGGTTCAGTTCCGGTCGTATGGCACTCTTCCGCAGACAGTTAATTTCAAATAAGGCATTGCAGAGGAGCCCCACTGCGTCCTGTTGTGTCTCCCCAAGTGGCCCGCCATCAATAGACCTGGCAAAAGCCGTTACCCTGAGGCCAGTATTTTCAGAATTTTCAGAAGCTTTACTTCCTGGGCTCTTACCCCAGGCCCAATCTGGCCCCAGATGGCATGGTTTACAGTAGGCACACTGGAGGAAGCACAGTTGACAGGGGTGCTATATCGGCCTGTTGTCTCCTACATTACCAGGTCTTTTAGCTGGTGCGAGGCCAGATAGTTAATGGTGGTGGCCAGTTCTTCATCCAGAGCCTCTCCGGTATGGGTGGGTATGGCAAACTTGGACGCCAACAACGGCACTGTTGCCCCTAAGTCCCCAGGGTGTTCTCCTGATGTGCCTCCCTGCTCCGAGTCAGGGAACTGCTGACTCCGTGTACTCCCATCTATGGATAGGGAGACACTTCGCAGCCCTGTATAAGGTGCTGCTAACGCGAGCTCCCGTGGAGACCGGCAATGATACTGCTCCCTCTACTGGAGCAGATCATTCTGGAGGCACCTCTCCAAAAGGTGCTCCATCTGGGAGAGACATCCACAGACGCTTCCCATAGTGGGAGGTGATTCCTCCGGCCCGGACTCATCAGAGTCTACGGGTCTAACAGACTGTGTGTGGCTTTGCACCCCGGCGGGGCTGCCACGGTGCTTCCTGTAGCACCACGTCTGCTACCGCTGGTTCCAACACCGGCAGCCTTGAAGGTGACTCGGACAGCCATTCGCTACCCGCAGCCCCGCGGTCTTCCGTAGCCGGCTTTGCTGACCGTCTCCGCACCTTCCACCTGGTAGGTCCGTCTGTTGAAAGAAAACTTACAACTGAAACCCACCAAGCAACCACCGTAAGTAACTAGTTTGAACACTTACCTCGGTTTTTAAAACTTACCGCTGGAGAGACGCGATCGCGCCTGCCAGTCCGTCGTTGGCGCATGCTTCAGACGTAATGACACGCATGACGACTGACGGCCTTCTTCACGTAGTCACTCATGTGATTCCGAAGTAAAATCAACATTGGGTGCTATATACCCCTTCCCCCTCCTCCCTCCCCACTTTTATCTTTCAGTCTGAAGAGGAGTTCCGATCCAAAACGTCACCTATTCGTTTTCACCAGAGATGTTCCCTGACCCGTTGAGTTACTGCAGCATTTTGTGTCAATCTTTCGTTTAGTTTAATTTAGTTTATTGTCACGTGTACCGAGGTGCAGTGAAAAGCTTTTGTTGCGAGTTAACCAGTTAGCGGAAAGACAATACATGATTACAATCGAGCCATTCACAGAGTACAGATAAAGGGCAATAACCTTTAGTGCAAGACAAAGTCAGTAATGACCGATCACAGATAGTCCGTGGGTCTCCAAACGAGGTGGATAGGAGTTCAGGAGAGCTCTCTAGTTGCGGTAGGATGGTTCAATTGTCTGCACCAGCTGGGAAGAAGGTATCCTTGAATCTGGAGGTGTGCGTTTTCGCTATAAATCAGCCCTTTGCACTTCCTTCCTACACAGTGGACACTATATGCTGGTTCATCAGGATGTCAATAGATCACATTAATGCTAAAGTCAAGATATAGAGGCCATATTGGGAATACCAGATGCAGTAGATGAGGCTAGAGGAGGTGCACGTGTATCTCTGTCTCACCTGGAAGGCCTCTTGGGGTCCCTGAATGGAGGTGATGGAGGAGAGGTAGAGACAGATGTTACATCTTCTGGGGTTGCAGTGGAAAGTACCTGGGAAGGGGTGGTTTTGGTGCAAAGGGAGGAGTGAACCACGGGGGTGACATGTGTAGCAATGTTACAAAATTTTGAGATTTTAAAAATCAAGTCTGCAATTTATCCCATCAGATAAAGCATAAAAAGAAGTTTAATTTGACACCTAATTTACTTTCATATCTTCAGTATTAAGAAAGTTATGGCCATTTTCATACTCGGAAATGACATCTTGCTTCCCATTGCCTTTCAATTGACTTAACTCAAAAGCTGTGATCTGGAAAAGTTAAAAGTCCATAACATTCTTAAAAATTAAGAGAACTCAATGAAATTTTCAGTTATTATAGATTGAAGCATTCTGAAACAAATATTAAACAATCTTACTTGGATTACCTGAAATTAAAGCATATAATTAGCTAGTTATCTAATTGTAGCTAATTACAAAATTCAATGAGTAGATCTAAACATCTATCAATTTCTTAAGAAAAGATAAATTTTTTTTAAATTGCCTAAGTGTCCAAATAACATTCACACAATAATCCACAATATAACATAATTTTTAAATCTCATTTTCATGAATTTCTGGGCCAAATGGAAGGAATTTAGTGTTTTATGCCTGTAAATTAATGGCCATTTAAATCAACTAGCGAGTGGGTTTTAGTGGAATGCGGTGGATTGGAACGTTGCGGTTAGCGGTGAAGTCGGGGGGAAAAATATTGTTTGTTCATACATTTTTTGGGAGCCCATTTCGCAACATAAAAATATTATTAATGCCTCCCGAAAAACCAACTTTTAATATAAAAATAAAGTATTTACCTTTTTTTCTCCCCTACGGAAAATCCTTCCGGTTGTCTGCGGTCACGGCTTTTGAAGGTGATTTTTAAATTACTCTAGTTAATAAAAATCTAGAGTAATTTAAAAATACCACCATTCATGAAATGTCGGAGCGATTTTTCTTCAGCAACCAAATCGCCTGACATTCATCGATTATCCAGGCCTGTGGAAAAACGGCACTTTAAGCCCGCCCCCCTCTGCAAGGCGCGAAAGTCGCGCACACGGGGAGCGGCAGAACTGCAGCGCCGCTAAAGGTAAGTTTTATAACATACCTAACATGTGCATGCAGACAATGAATAGAGAAGTAGATAAGTGCATTAACATAGTACATGGAGTAATAAACACCTTGGACATTGCACATGCATTTCACAGTAATACTTGTGCCATTGCTTATGATGCACCAATTGAGAATATATAGATCACAACCACTGTTCCAATGTATAAATGTTTTAGTGACTTTGCTTCGAGTTGCTGCTGTCTGGCCTCTGTGCTGAAGATGGTTGATTGATGTATTGTCACAGTGGAATTCTTTATTGTGTGCACCATACACAAGGTATGCAAAGGTCCGCCACATGCAGGCCGCCGACAGTTACAAAGTATCCATTGCGGTCCCCAATTGTCCCTCTTTGGCTCTTCTGTAGGAAACAAAATCCATAAAATAGGAAGGATTATTTGTCCAGAAGTTACATAAATACTTGTGCCCAGAAGCTCGACTGCAACCAGTTTGCAGAGCTGAAGATGTTGCATTCGTCGTGAATGCACAATCAGGACCCCAGCAAACAAATTGCAAACTTGGCCCAACTCCAATGTAAAGCGCAGGACCACCGGCTAACCACAGAAAACCTCACAGAATGCTTTGCATTTCCTGATACTTTAATGTATAACATTCATGAGAAGGGCATGGCCCTTAAAGTCACATAGTTCACGGCAGCCACAGAGCAACAAGCATGTCATGGGGAGATAGAGATTGCAGACGAGAGGCAGATAAATGCCACATTCAGTCAAAGGGAGATGCAAGACACAAGCTAGTTCAGTTTAACTTAGCTTATTGTATCGAGGTTCAGTGAGAAGCTTTTTGTTGCATGTTAGCTAGTCAACGGAAAGACTGCATGATTACAGTTGAGCTATCCACAATGCACATGTACAGGCGACAGCTTGGTTTATTGTCACGTGTACCGACATACATCAAAATGCTTTTGTTGTGTGCTAACCAACAAGGAATAAGGGAATGACGTAGAGTGCAAGGTAAAGTCTGATTAAAGATAGTCTGAGGGTCTCCAATGCGGTAGATGGTGGCTCAGGACGGCTTTACCGAAGCCATTTAACCTACAAACCTGTACGTCTTTGGAGTGAGGGAGCAAACCTGAGCACCCGGAGAAAACCCACGCAGGTCACATGGAGAATGTACAAACTCCGTACAGACACCACCTGAGGTCAGGATCGAACCGAGGTCTCTGGAGCTGTAAGGCAGCAACTCATATGAGGACACATCAGGAGTACAACTCCATCACATGAAGAGCTTGGCTGGAATTGTCCCCTCCAACTGTGAAAGAAATGTTAGGATATTGTAAAATATTTCATGGTGATCAAAACACCACAATTTGTACCCACAGAGTTTAGATCCTCATAGGAACAGTTTTTATGTCGAGCTCTGAATTCTTCAGGCATAAGAAAATTCAGAGCTGTTGTAACAAGCTGAGTAATAGAAGCAGGGATTCAACCAGTCATGTATTACAAGCTGTGTAGGTGGACCTGAAAATCGGCAGCATTTGAGAAGATTTAGTGCATCAGTTTTGCATTTGGTTTGCTCAGCTGGTTTCAGGGATTGTAGTGTGGATTTACGCGTGTTGTGGAATTTTATAATGCGGACTCCTTTGGAAAATTGTCTCTCTGTTTGGGACTCCTGTACATACCCACAGCTGATATTTGTCTCCTGTGCAGCCGTAGGAGATGTAACACCTGTCCCTATATCTCCTCTCTCACCTCCATCCAGGGACCCCAACAGATCTTCCAGGTGAGACAGAGGTCCACGCGTGCAGTACTCCTGATGTGTCCTCCTGTACATCAGCGAGACCAAGCATAAACCTGGCAACTGTGTCACTGAACGCTGGTACGCTGTCCGCCATGGCCTGCTGGATCCACCCGGTTGCTAATGATTTTAACTCCGCTTCCCTTTTTTTGTCCTTGGCCTCCTCCATTGCCAGAGTGAAGCCACATGCAATCTGGAGGAACTGCACCTCGTATTCCATTTGAGTAGCTTACAACCCAGCGGTATGAACATTGAATTCTCCAACTTCGATGTAATACCACCCTACCCCCTCTCTCCGTGCCCCTCCACCCAGTCCCCATTATTCCCACTATCTCCCGCCCCTAGCCACCCTGTTCCTTTTAATTTCCCCTCATCACTGGGGCCGAGTCCCGCATTTCCAATTCATCCCTCCTCTCTCTACCACCCCCTGTCTTCTTTAACCTATATCCCTCCTTCTGGCTTTACATTTCACTCCTCTCCTTGTCTGACACCCTCCTTTCATCCCTCCTTTTCACCTCAGGCCTTTATCACTTTATCCACCCACCTGCCAATTCAACCACCCTCTCCTGTACCCACCCATTAAATGCCAGGTTTTGTTCCTCCCCCACCACTTCTCTTCCCCCTACTACAATCACTCTTGTAAACAAGCATCAGACACAGTACGTACACAGTACAAATGAAATCCACCTGTGCATCAACCCGAAAGAACTGAACACTGCCATTAAGCGCCCAATTCTGACACCATGTAAACAAGCACCAGACACAGTCCGTGATTCAAATACAACTTTCTTCAGCACTGAAACTTAACAGCTTAAAGGATGGTTGGTTGTCAGTACATCCTAGCTGCTCAGACTGGGAGTGCTGGAAACAAGTGTTAGTATAAGTGTTACAGTGGGGTGGAGTTAGTGATGCTGGCTTATGTGTGATTGGTCAACATGCAACATCAATCTACAAGTCTGAAGAATGATTCTGACCCAAAACGGTTCCTGTCCATTCCCTTCATATATGCTGCCTGAAGCCCCTGTCCCACTTTCACAACCTAATTCACGACCTCTGCCGAGTTTGCCCTCGACATATTCGCAGCATGGTCGTCACGAGGTCGTAGGAGGTTGTAGGTAGGTCGTAGGTACTCGTGGCATCAAGTAGGTCGTGGCATTTTTTCTAGCATGATGAAAAATGTCCACGAGTAAAAAAGGTCATGAATTAGGTTGTGATAGTGGGACGGGGCTTGACCCACTGAGTTCCTCCAATACTGTGTGTTTTGCTAAAGATTCCACTACCTGCAGTTTCTTGTGTCTCTTCTTGTCATAGTCATAGAGTCATACAGTAGGGAAACAGGGCCTTTGGCCCAAACTGCCCATACTTACCGAGATACCCAAAGTTCACTGCACCAATTGGTGCATGTGACAATAAGTGTCTCTTGAATCTTGAATCTCTCTTGATACCGCATCTACACCTGCCTGTGTTTGGGTCGTATCCCTCCAAGCCTTTCCTATCCATGTACCTCTCCAAATGGGGTTTAAATGTTTTGTAGTACCTGCCTCAACTACTTCCTCTGACAGCTCGTTCCATACGCCCACTACCATCTGTGTGAAAAAGTTGCCTATCAGGTTCCTATTAATTCTTAACCTATGTCCTCTGTTTCCTGATTCCCTTATTTTGTGTAAAATAATCTGTGCATCTACCCTATCTATTCCCCTCATGGTCTTATACACCTCTACTAGATCACCCTTCATCCCCTTGCAGTCCAAGGAATAAAATCTTAGCCTGCCCAACTTCCCCCCATAGTTCAGGCCCTCAAGACCTGGCAACAACTTTTCTACACTCTTTTCAGCAGTAGCAGGGTGACCAAAATTGAACACAAGAACGGTCTCGACCCAAAACACCACCCATTCTTTTTCTCCAGAGGTGCTGTCTGAACCGCTGAGTTACTCTCGCTTTTAGGTCTATCTTCAATTTAAACTAGAATTTGCAGTTCCTACACAATACTCCCAATGTGGCCTTACCAACGCCTTGAGCAACTGTAATATGTCATCCCAACGTTTATACTAAATACCCTGACTGATGAAGGCTAATGTGCTGAAAGCATTCTTGACCACCCTGTCGACCAAGGAAATATGTACCTGTACTCCTAGATCCATCTGCTCTACAACACTTCCGATGGCGATGCTGTTCACTGTAAAGATCTGGCTTCCTTTGACTTCCTAAAATCCAACACCTCACATTTATCTGTACAAAACTCCATTAACCATTCCTCAGCCCACTTGCCCAGATCCTGCTGTAATTTGGAATCTTGTCTCCCACGCTTGGCTGTGGGGATGAGGCTGTGGATGCAAAGCAGGACATGGCACTGGAAGTCTCCTCTGTTTTTCTGCTTCTTGTGTTCTCGCTGCCCTCTCAGCTCCATCCCATGGCCTCGGACTGCAGGTGGCCTTGCCTTCGTCCTCCAGCATCTATTGCCTGCAGGTATGATGATGTGCTGCATGAAATCTTGCAAATCTTTTCTATTGTCTTAATACCCTCATCACAATGTGGAGATCCAAACCACAATACTCTCACTGTGACCCAATCAACATGGCTAGAAAGATTTAGCATAACGTCCCTGTTTTTATACTCAATACGTCCCTTAATAAAGACTAGAATTATGAATGCCACATTAATTGTTTTCTACCCTGCCACTTTCGAAGACGTGCACCCTTATCCCCGGTTCCCTCTGCTCCTAAAAATCCCTTCAAAACAGCATTGTTTATTCTGTATGGTCTCTCTTTATTCTTCCTACCAAAAATGCATCACCTCACATTTCTCCAGCGGAACTTCATCTGCCATATATCAGCTTGTTTATATGTTGCTGCAATCCATTACCATCCACTTTGCAGTTCGCAACACTGCCAAGTTTTGTATCATCTGTAAATATAGAAATTGTGAATTTTGCAGCTGGTCTTCTCGGTCGCGTGCTGATGAATGGAGGACTTGAATTGATGTTGAACAAGACAGAACTGAGAAAGGCAGGCCTGGTTGCTTTCAATGTTACTTTGGCACAGAGATTGGGGAGCAAAAGTGGCTTTTGCACATGGTTTTCAGCAAAAATCCTATAGCAAAGCAAGATAGATCACTCGACGAAAAAGATGTAGTGTGGTCATGGGCAGATTCATTGGTAATTTTCGGCCCCATTCCCGTAACCGGCTTCCGTCTCTGCACCAAAGATCCCGTAGCGGAGCAAAGATACTAGTGTGGAGACAGAAGCCGGTTACGGAAACATCCTCGTAACAATAAAAGTTATTTGGTAAAAATCTTCTCCTCATTTTCAGAATTATAATTTATTAACACAAACCGTTCCCCCGCAGTGTTGATTACACTGCGAGTCGGGTTGGGTTACTGAAATGGATGAAAAAAAGGCCCACGTTCCCCTCCGTTGCATACTACACGTCAGCCCATTGCATTTAGAAGGAGTGGTCTATCTTGCTCCGCTATAGGATCTTTGGTTTTCAGATAGATGAACTGGTGGAACCTGAATGAATAGGACAAAAATAGGAGCAGGAGGTGGTACGATACAATGCGATACAATAGAACTTTATTTATCCCAGGAGGAAAATTGGTCTGCCAACAGTCATAAGACACAAAATACATGAAGCCTGCAATTAAAAGATTGGGGAGGGAGGGGGGAGGGGCTGGGGGTAGGGTAGTCAGTCCATTCCTTGAGAGAAGGGGCAGGAGTTGTACAGTTTGATATCCACAGAGAAGAAGGATCTCCTGTGGGGTTTTGTACTGCATCTTGGTGGAACCAGTCTGTTGCTGAAGGTACTCCTCATGTTGACCAGTGTGTCATGGAGGGGATGAGCTGTACTGTCCAAGATGCTCTGCAGTCTGAGGAGTGGCTCATTCTAACTGAATGGAACATTCAGCATTAATGGGAGCAGGCCCGTCCTTCACAACACCAGGAATAGACTGAACCGCAGCACGTAGTGGCAATTGGTGCTTGTGTACTCCAGCTTTACACCCAATTTGGTGCAGTCACACACAAAGGCGACGATCAGAATGAGGGCTACATTGGGAACATTTCCCTCTCATCCCCCACTATTCTTTGGAGAACTGAACATCTTAACCCTATGGACACAATTCACTTTGGATGAAATTAAGAGGCTCAAGTGTCCGCCACTGTGCAAGAATGGTTAATGGGCCATTTCTACACAATGGACAGCAACATTGAGAGCATCTCGTACTTGATGACCTGTCCTGGCTGTCATTTCATTCTCAGTCTAATAGTAACAATAGCCAAAGTAACGTTGACAGCAACCAAGCCTCCCTTTCCATTTGCAAAAGCCTCTTATGGTCCCCATTCTCAGTGACAAAGAAACATTGAAATCCCTTTCCCAGTTCCCCCTTGATCAGCATCAATTCAAGTCCTCCATTCATCAGCACTCAACTGAAAAGGCCGCTTGCAGTATCCTCAATTTCTATATTTACAGATGACACAAAACTTGGTTGTGTTGTGAACTGGAAAGTAGATAGTAATAGATTGCACTTCTCTTCTGAAGAAGTAAGAAGTCAAGTAAGGGTAGCTGTGGCCTCCGCCGTGGGAACATGCCTGGGAACCTCCACTACACCTGCTGTACCAAAACTTCAAATTGCACTTCACCTAGACTGTTCTCTCTGGCCATTTCCTCCTGAATGCCCTTGTTCTCCTAAACCAGAGTCCCAGGTTCAGAAACAGAGGGTCAATCTGACAAGTTACTAAAGGGCCTGTCCCACTGGACGAGGTAATTCAAGAGTTCTCCCGAGTTCTCCCCTGATTCGAGCTCGTGTAATGTGCGTAGCAGGTACTTCGGAGCTCATGGATGTCACGTAGCGGCTCGTAACGCTAACGGCAGGTACTCGTGAAACGCGGTAAGCTCGTGAAGTTTTTTCAACAGTGCGGAGAGTGTCCACGAGAGTCCCCGAGTAGCTACGAATGGCTATTACCGTAATTCTTTGAGTTCGAATCAGGGGAAACTCGGGAGAACTCTTGAATTACCTCGTACAGTGGGACAGGCCCTTAAGAAGCATGGCCTAGATTTTGCTGCAATTGTCTCTGGCCCCAGAGGCCAGTCAATCTGGTTGCAGAAGTTCATGAACATGTGGACTTACTATGGGTCCAAACAGAAGAACAACAATGTCAAAAAAAAAGACACAAAGTGCTGGAGTAACTCAGTGGGTCAGGAAACATCTCTGGAGAATGTGGATAGGTGGCGTTTCGGGTCGGGACCCTTCTTCGGGACCGGAACGACCTGGGGGCTCCAGTCGCAGAGCCTGCGGACTCACCATCGCGGGGCTTGCCAAGTTCGGGACGGGACGAGCTGTGGTGGCGCGCTGCTGCGGCCCGACCCCAAGAGCTTCGGAGGCCCAAGCCGCAGGCCGGGTGGATGGTAACACCGGGAGCTCACGGGTCCCTGGTGGGAGACAGCTTTTCGGAGCTTTCACAATGGCAACTTCTCCCGCCCGAGTTGCGGGGTTGAAAACGACCTGGAGCGGGGCCTTACATCGCCTGGCGCGGCTTTAATGGCCGCGGAGCCTGCCGGGGGCTCCAAAATGAAGACCCCGAGCGTGGCCTTGCATCGCTCGGAGCGGCCTTAATGGCCGCGGGACTTATTTGCCATCGCCCGCCGGGGGCTTTGACTTTGACATCGGGAGGAGAATGGGGAGTGCAGGGGAGAGATAAGACTTTGCCTTCCATCACAGTGAGGAGGAGATTCGCTGTGATGGATGTTTGTGTAAATTGGTTTGTGTCTTGGTTCTTTTTCTGGTTGTATGACTGCAAATTTCGTTTGAACTTCAATGAGGTTCAAATGCCAACAAATAAATTGTATTGTATTCACTGTGGTGGAAGGCAACAACATTCAGTCAGGCTTCCTCCCTTGTTCATCCGTGGTTGGGGCCATGAACCCTCCGTAGTCGCCGCTACGGACAGCCGGATTTACAGGATGTCTAGTCGGGATGATTGAAACTCCAACGTCGGGACGGTCGAACGCACTCCATGGCCTGGAGTGGCGCTTTCCTACCGGAGACCGTAGCTTCAGGATGCTATAGGCCGGCGGTCGGGGCTCTTCTCCGGCGATCCTTGGCAAGGGATTCCAGACTCCGGATGGTAAGTACATGCCACGCCCCCGCTAGAAGCTCTGTAGACCACAGCCCATGATGTCAAAATCACCAGGCCAGTGATGGGAGCACTCCTCTCTGACGAACCGCAGCAAGGGTTCGCCCCACTCCGTGATGGAAAAGTCCACGCTGCGCCTGCTGCTGAAGCTCTGGGCCTGACTCCGGGAAAGGCCGCTCCAATCCAAGCTGTTAGGCCACGAGAGGGGAGGTGGAGAAGCGACATGGATAAAGTCGCCTCTCCATGAGGAAGTGACCAGAAAACGGTTTCCTCCTTTCCCCATCACACCACCACCCACATAAGACACCCCCAAGAGACACCAAAACAGACACTTGGACACACAAAAAAATCAAAAATAAATAACGAACACGCTGTTGGCAGGGCAGCTGAATCACAGCGCCCCCAGACGGCCTCATCCATGTACAGTTTTCATACATGTACAGTGGAAACAAGGAATTGCATATGCTAGTTTATAAAAGAAGATACAAGTTATTGGAGCAACTCAGTTAGTCAAGCAGCATCTCGGGGGAACGTGGATAGACTGATGTTTCGGGTCGGGAACCTTCTTCAGTTTGAACCTATCTATGTTCTTCTGAGATGCTGGCTGACCCGCTGAGTTTATTTCATTTTAGTTTAGAGATACAGCGCAGAAACAGGCCCTTCGGCCCACCGGATCTGTACCAACTGGCGATCCCCGCACATTAACACAATCCTACACACTCTAGGGATAATTTACAGACGGAGAGCTCTTGTGCATTCCTGTGATCATTGCGTTTTTTTACTGTCCATTGCTGTTCTTGTGACATCATAATTTGACGGATTTATTGCCCGTGGAGTTCAGAGAGTTGTATGTAAATTGGGTCATTGTGCAAAAACTTATAAGCTCCTTCATGCGAGAAGCGAACAGAGAATAATTGGCCATGGAAGGAGAAAGACTTTGGCATTTCTTATCAAAATCTCTCACTTGTCTATCATGATTAGTGCGGTCAATAAGATGAGTCATGGCACCCACAATCCAGTCACCGCAGGCAGCTTTGAGCAGCATATTACAAACAGTCCACACTTCTCTCAAGCTCCTTGAGTCACTAATATTTCTCTGCCTGTCATGCTCGACAGCGTCTTTCAGGAGCTTAGTGAATGCTTATTTTTGCAGGTTTTATAGGCAATGCTTCCAGTGAAAGTCATTCAATTGTCGTCCAAGCTGACATGCCCAGAAACTTTTTGACGCTCTTTTGTAATGAAGATAAAGTATTGAAGTGCTAGATTACTTCGAGATGTAATGTGTAGAAAAATGAATATGTTAAAATCTGCAAGTAAAGTAACCTCCCAGAACATATCCACATTAATAACAAGATTTTATAACAAGAGGAATCGAATATAGGAGCAAAGAGGTCCTTCTGTAGTTGTGCAGAGCCCTAGTGAGACCACACCTGGAGTATTGTGTGCAGTTTTCGTCCCCTAATTTGAGGAATGACATTCTTGCTATTGAGGGAGTGCAGCGTAGGTTTACAAGGTTAATTCCCAGGAAGGCGGGACTATCATATGCTGAGAGAATGGAGCAGCTGGGCTTGTACACTCTGGATTTTGAAGGATGAGAGGGGATCTCATTGAAACATATAAGATTTTTAAGGGTTTGGACACGCTAGAGGCAGGAGACATATTCCCGATGTTGGGGGAAGTCCAGAACCAGGGGCCACAGTTTAAGAATAAGGAGTAAGCCATTTAGAACGGAGACGAGGAAACACTTTTTCTCACAGAGAGTGGTGAGCCTGTGGAATTATCTGCCTCAGAGGGCGGTGGAGGCTGGTTCTCTGGATGCTTTCAAGAGAGAGCTAGATGGAGCGGAGTCAGGGAATATGGGGAGAAGGCAGGAACGGGGTACTGATTGGGGATGATCAGCCATGATCACATTGAGTGGCGGTGCTGGCTCGAAGGGCCGAATGGCCTACTCCTGCACCTATTGTCTATTGTCTAATATGTACTTGATTTGAGATGAATGAAAATGGATATTGTGTCTGTTTTTTCGTGCTTTGATTATTTGCATGCACACACAGTTCACACGATCTTGCACACACAGGGAGCATACACATGTACACATACAGATGAAGGTGGCAGAAGAGGTTTAGCAGAATGCTGCCTGGATTACAGGGTATTAGCTATACGGAGAGGTTGGACAAACTTGGATTGTTTTCTCCGCAGTGTTAGTTGGGGAATCCTCAAAGAAGTATATAACATTGTGAGAGGCATTGATAGTGTCGGCAGTCAGAATCTTTTTCCCACAGTGGAAATGTCAAAAAGTAAAATGCAGATTTTTAGGGTAAGGGTGGCAAAGTTTAAAGGAAATATGCGAGGCAGAGGTTTTACACAGATAGAGTGGTGGGTGCCTGGAATGTGCTGTTAGAGGTTGTTGTGGAGACACACGATAGTGGCATTTAGGAGACTTTTGTGCAAAGTACTATTGATACAGAGTCATTATATATCATAACAAGTAGAATACATACAGAGACCATCGAAATGAGTACTGTAGGCTCGAAATCGTAAATTGAACTGCCTTACCATCATGGCTGCCCGCATGCCACTAGGTGGTGGTGGTGGTGTTGGTGGTGTGGAAATCTGACATGGATTATGGATCAGGTCATCAGCAGCAAAACCAGACACGGATCAAATCAGCAATACTGTTGATCTACAACTTTTGCATAAGCACATGGATGTACAGGGAAAGGAGGGATATGGATCAAATGCAGGTAGAGGAGATTGGTTTAATTTGGCATGGATATGATGGGCAGAAGGGCTTGTTCCTGTGCTGTATTGTTCTATGTTCTGGTCGGTGTTCTAATACATAATCACCAATGGCATGTTTGGAACAGGTAACATAAAAAAATAGAAACTTAATAAAGCCCTGATTCAGTACTGCTCTGATTATGTCTTAGGATCTTCAGCATAGAGTCATACAGTATGGAAACAGGCCCTTCGGTCCAGCTTGCCAATGCCAACCAAGGTGCCCCATACACACGAGTCTCACCTGTCCGCTTATGGCACATATCCCTCTAAATCTTTCCTATCCTTGTACCTGTCCAAATGCCTCTTAAATGGTGTTATAGTTTCTGCCTCAATTACCTCCTCTGCCAGCTCATTCCATACACTCACTGCCCTCTGTGTGAAAATGTTATCGCTCAGATTTCCCCTCTTACCTTAAACCTCCTCTGGTTCTTGATTCCCCTAGTCTGGGTAAATGTTTGTGCATCTACCCTATCCCCTCATGATCTCCCCCTGTGTAAGATCACCTCTCACCCTCCTACACTCCAAGTCCTAGCCTGCAGAACCTCTCTCTATAGCTCAGGCCCTCAAGTCCTGGCAACAATCTCAGTGCAACCATACTCACTGAGAGTAATGGGCAACAAGTTATATTGTTTGGGTTGATGTGCAAAAGAAGGAGAGATGCATTGAGGTGCTCACTTCTCATGCTAACAAAATCCACATTTGTTTTGCGATAAGAAATTGCAAGTGGGTTTCATTTTATTCATTAAACCAATTTAGAATTTCACGATACACAGTGAGGAAGAACTGATGAAGTCCCAATGGAATAACCTCCAAGATTCAGTCTGTTCACAACAATTAGATGTGATCCCTGTATAGGCACACCGTCCTGCTCAAGGCTAATACCTTCCCGCTTGTTCCTGTCGCTTTTAATCCTACATGTTCACGAGGGCGCCTCGAAAATGGACAGCATCAAGCAAGTGGTTCATCTCACCGGTAACCTTGCTCATATTTGTCTGGCCCTCATGGGAGTTGCTCCCTCTGGAGCAGACCTTTTACGTGCGGGATGGATGGACCAAGCAGGGAGAAGAAACCTGAGTTTCACGCTGAATGTGACACTCATTCATTGCTTAATAATGTGGGAGCTCGGAACATTATTCCTCCATCCTGTGCGGTGCTAAAGTGAGGCAATCCTTTCAGTTTGAAAGTCACTTCTAACTGTGCAGCAGCAATGATAGATTTCTTCAAGTCTGTTGACCTGGAATGTATGACATTGACAACATTATTGACGAGGCACAATTGGTTTTGCGGCAATGGTAGCTCCTGCCGGGCTCCCTGTAATTTCTCCTTACACATTGTAAGATGCTGTGCGTGTTATATAAGAATACATATGATCATTGCTTGTTCCTTGAAAGTAAATTGGCTGAGATATACAAATCGTTATTAGATACGGGTGAGGTGCAAGAAGACTGGAGGGCAGCTAATGTTGTGCCTCTATTTTAGATTAGATTAGATTAGATTTTATTATTTGTCATTCGAACCTCAGAGAGGCTCAAACGAAACTCTGTTTCTACAGCCGTACAAACAAAACAATTCATACAAAACATACAAACAATTCTATTTACACAAACATCCATTACAGTGAATCTCCTCCTCACTGTGATGGAAGGCAAAGTTCTTCTCTCTCCCCCACACCATTTCTCTCCCGATGTCCAAGCCTCAGGCGGGCGATGTTAAGTCCCACGGCCATTGAAGCCGCGCTGGGCGATGTACGGCCCCGCTCTAGGCCCAAAAGTCACAACGTTGGAGCCCCCGGCGGGCGCTGGAATGTATTTAAGCAGGGCTGCAAGGAGAAACCTAGGTACTATAGACCAGGGAGCCTCACGTCTGTTGTAAGCAAGTTACTGGAGAGTACTCTGAGGGGTAAGATATACATGCATTTGGATAGACGGGCTGATTAGGGATAGTCAGCATGGTTTTGTACGTGGGAGATCGTGTCTCATGATTCTGATTGAGTTTTATGAAGATAGACAAAAATGCTGGAGAAACTCAGCGGGTGAGGCAGCATCTATGGAGCGAAGGAATAGGAGACATTTCGGGTCGAGACCCTTGTTCAGATGAAGTAACAAAAGGTTGATGAGGGTACAGCTGTTGACATTGTCTATATGGATTTCAGCAGGGCAAGTGACAAGGTTCCATATGGTAGGCTGCTCTGGAAGGTTAGATCGCATGCGATCCGGGGAGCGCTGGCTGACTGGATAGAGAATTGGCTTCCTGAAAGGAAGCAGCAGGTGATAATGAAAGGTTGTTTTTCACACGGGAGGCTTGTGACTAGTGGTGTGCCTCATGGATAGGTGTTGTTTGTGTCTGTTGCTGTTTGTGGTTCACATCAACAATTTGGATGAAAATGTACAAGGCATGAGAAGTACGTTTTGCAGATGACACAAACGTGGGTGCCATTGCTGAGCAAAAAAGGGTATCAAAAATTGCAGCAGGATCTTGATCAGTTGGCAGCTGGGCTGAGGATTCGTTGATGGAATTGAATACAGATAAGTGAGTGGTGTGACATATTGGGAAGTCAAACTAGGGCAGGACCTTCACATCGAATGGCAGGGCTCTGGGGAATGTTGTAGAGCAGAGGGATTTAGGAGTGCAGGTACATGGTTCCTTGACCATGTGCATCGCAAGTGGTCAAAGTAGTCAAGTAGGCTTTCTGCACATTGGCCTTCATCACTCAGAGTATTGAGTATAGACGTTGGGATGTTATGCTACAGTTGTACAAGACATTGGTGGGACCACGTTTGGAATATTGTGTTCAGTTTCGGTCACCGTGTTATAGGAGAGCTGTTAAGCTAGAAGTGTACAGAGAAGATCTTTGAGGATGTTGGCAGGACTTGAGGTTCTGAGCTATAGGGAGAGATTGGCAGGCTCGGACTTTATTTTGTGGAGTGCCGGAGGATATGGGGAGATTTTTTTTTTTTTTTTTAATATATTTTTATTAGAGGCCATACATATAACAAATAATATAGCATTTTTTTCCAAATGTAGTTAATACATCTTTCCAAAATTATATAAATGTTAACAAAATATATATATTGGCCTCACTTTTTTTTATAGTGAAAAAAGTATAAAGAAAGAATAGTGAATAATTATAAGAGTATGATTATAGTTGATTAATATAAAGAAGAGAGAAATAAAAAAAATAAAAAAAAATAAAATTTAAACAAAAAAAAAAAATATATAAAAAAAGATAAACAAAAATAATAATTTAAAAAAAATACTTGTGGAAAAGAAAACGGTATACATCTTATCAATGAATGGAGCTATTTCTAATTATAATATATAGAGACAAGTATATAAATCTGAGCTTAAACATTTTTGTTTGATCTTTCCACCGGGTACTTATTGAGTTTCAATGCTGAGCCCAGCTACCCCTTCATATAATCAGTGAATGGAGACCATATTTGTTCAAAAATCTTAGGTTTATCCATTAGGATAAATCTAATTCTCTCCAGTTGTAATGTCTCCAACATTTCCACTGGATGTGGGGAGATCTTATAGAGGTATATAAGAATGAGGGGAATAGATAGGGTAAAATATTTTACCCAGATTAGGGAAATCGTGAACCAGAGGACATACAGCAAGTTTAAGGGGAGAGGGGAATGATTTAATCAGAACTTGAGGGCAGCTTTTTCACATACAGCATGGTGGATACATGGAAGGAGCTGCCAGAGAACGTAGTTGAGGCACGTATTGTAACCATATTTAGAAGGCATTTGGACAAGCACATGAATAGGAAGGTTTAGACGGATGTGGGCGTAACTCAGGCAGGTGGGACTTGTGTAGATGGGGCATCTTGGTCAGTGTGGGCACATTGGTCAGTGTGGGCATCTTGGTCAGTGTGGGCAAATTGGGCCGAAGGGTCTGTTTCCATGCAGTATGACTATGATTTATGCTTGCGTCACCTGCATTTTTGCTTTCTGTGACTGGTGTACATGTTCACACAGCCTCCTTTGTATATCAACATTCTCCAATCTTTCACCACTTAAATAACACTCTGACTTTCTATTTCTCTTTATAATGTAACTTCATGCTTATCCATGTTAAATTGCATCGGCTATGTATTGACTCATTCTAATCTTGAAGTTTGCCTCATCTTGAGGTTTGTCTGCATCCTTACAATTCCTAATTCACCTAGTATAGTACCATTGGAAAATATAGAAATGATTGATAAATATTAGGGCTGGCAGAGTGGCACAGCAGTAGAGTTGCCGTTTGACAGCACCAGATACCTGGGTTCAATTCTGACTATGGGTGCTGCCTGTACAGAGTTTGTACATTCTCCCTGTGACTGTGTGGGTTTCTCCGGGTGCTCTGGTTTCTTCCCACACTCCAAAGACGTACAAGTTTGTAGGTTAATTGCCTTTGGGGTGTTTGCTGGTCGACGAGGACTCAGTGGGCCGAACTGCCTGTTTCCATGCTGTACCTCTAAAGTCTAAAGTATAGGCTATTTTGAATAGTTGGGTTTGAACATTGTCCCATGTAGAACTGGACCAGCCACTGACTGAAACCCAATAAAGACCTATTATTCCTACTGTCTCCTACCTGTCAGCCACTTTTTTACCCACCCATGAAAGGTAAATCATGTCTGACAAATCTGATAGAATTTTTTGAGGATGTAACTAGTAGAGTGGATAAGGGAGAACCAGTGGATGTGTTATATCTAGACTTTCAGGCTTTCGACAAGGTCACGCATAAGAGATTAGCATACAAACTTAAAGCACACGGTATTGGGGGTTCAGTATTGATGTGGATAGAGAACTGGCTAGCAGACAGGAGGCAAAGGGTAGGAGTAAACGGGTCCTTTTCAGAATGGCAGGCAGTGACTAGTCAAGGTGCCGCAAGGCTCAGTGCTGGGACCCCAGCTATTTACAATATATATTAATGATTTGGATGAGGGAATTCAATGCAACATCTCCAAATTTGCAGATGATACCAAGCTGGGGGGTATAGTTAGGTGTGAGGAGGATGCTTGGAGGCTGCAGGGTGATTTGGATAGGCTGAGTGAATGGGCAGATGCATGGCAGATGCAGTATAATGTGGATAAATGTGAGGTTATCCACTTTGGTGGCAAAAACATGAGGGTAGACTATTATCTGAATGGTGGCAGATTAGGAAAGGGGGAGATGCAACGAGACCTGGGTGTCATGATACACCAGTCATTGAAAGTAGGCATGCAGGTGCAGCAGGCAGTGAAGAAAGCAAATGGTATGTTAGCATTCATAGCGAAAGGATTTGAGTATAGGAGCAGGGAGGTTCTACTGCAGTTGTACAGGGTTTTGGTGAGGCCACACCTGGAGTATTGCGTACAGTTTTGGTCTCCAAATCTGAGGAAAGACATCCTTGCCATAGAGGGGGTACAGAGAAGATTCACCAGACTGATTCCTGGGATGTCAGGACTTTCATATGAGGAAAGATTGGATAGACTCGGCTTGTACTCGCTGGAATTTAGAAGATTGAGGGGGGATCTTATAGAAACTTACAAAATTCTTAAGGGGTTGGACAAGCTAGATGCTGGAAGATTGTTCCCGATGTTGGGGGAGTCCAGAACAAGGGGTCACAGTCTAAGGATAAGGGGGAATTCCTTTAGGACCGAAATGAGGAAAACATTCTTTACACAGAGAGTCGTGAGTCTCTGGAATTCTCTGCCACAGAAGGTAGTTGAGGCCAGTTCATTGGCTATATTTAAGAGGGCGTTAGATGTGGCCCTTGTGGCTAAGGGGATCAGAGGGTATGGAGAGAAGGCAGGTACGGGATACTGAGTTGGATGATCAGCCATGATCACATTGAATGGTGGTGCAGGCTCGAAGGGCCGAATGGCCTACTCCTGCACCTATTTTCTATGTTTTTATGTTTCTATGTTTCATATATTACCCTCTATCTCACATGCTTTGGTTGTGCACACTAACCTATGTGGAATTTTAATAAAGGTATTCTGTAACCCCAAATACACCTCACCCACTAGCTTTCCCTTATTTATGTTTCCAGTTACATCCCCAAAAAACTCCAGCAGATTTGTCAAACATAATTTCCTTTTAATAAATGCAGTTTGACATTTGTCTAACCCCAATGATATTTTCTAAAGGTCCCCTTATTACATCCTGAATAATAGTCCAGCATTTTATACGAGTCTGATAACCCACTTTTTATAAATAGTGAGATTACATTTGCTACTCTCCAATCTGCAGGAACTATTCCATAATTTGTAGAATTTTATTAGATTGTATCCACTATTTCTACAATTATCTCTTTTAGTACGGAAGCCATATGACAATCTCACTATCCCAGGATTCTGGTGACGCTCCCTTATACAAATACATATATCCTTCCTACGGTAAAGAGACCAAACCAGCAGAGTAGACACGGAATAGTCTCACCAAGGCTTCTTATAACTGTGGTAGATTTCTTTAATCCTGCACTCAGAACCCCTGTCAAGAAAGGTCAACTTAGCTGCCTGCTGCACCTTTGGTTCTTCTTCTTGCGTATGGCGTGCACAGCCTAAAGTTGGAGGGCAACTTGTTCTATTTGATCTTATTTGATTGTGCACGCTGGGTTGATTGCATTTGTCGAAACAGGGCGGACCATGTGAAGGTTGCAATCTTCCACCCCACACCTTTGGTTCCACTGGCACATACAGACCACCCAGATTCTTTAGCATATCAACATTTTCCAGTCTTTCACCCCAGAACTAAGACTCTGCCTTTCTGTTTGTCCTACATATTGGATGGCTTCACAGTTTATAGACATTTTTTCTAGTACTCTGGGGTGCAGATTATCGGGCTCTTGGGATTTATCAGCTGTCAGCCCCATTAATTTCTGTTTTAAGAGGACATCAGTCTGCATTCTGTTGGCATATTGCAGTTCCAAAGGAGCTTTCAGCTGCTTTAATGCAGCACAAATCCGATCCCCAGCTGGATCACGAAGAGACTGCATGGAAACGGGGAGACTTTGTGTGGCCTTTGCCTGTGCTTCCAGAGTGCAGGTCATGGATTCCTGGATTCACCCAACCTTCTGTGAGAGCTTGAAGATGGACCCTTCTGCGTTCCTTGATATCTCCTATATTTGAACAGTCAAGCCTGACAAAGCGTTGACCATCCCATTGAGTACCGACATCAACGTTGTCCTGAAAGCTTCCCAATCATGGTCAACATCTGAATCCTCTGAGGTGATATGACTGTATGGACTCACTCAATACCGAGTCTCGTCGCCAGCTTGCCATGTTAGTTGTCCTTGTCATCAAGATACAAGATACATTTATTTGTCACATGCCAATTGGCACAGTGAAATGAAATCACCATACAGTCATACAGTAAAAATAAAGAACTCAACATAGAGTTGATAGAATTCAACATAAAACCTCCTTACACAGCAGGATCAAAGTTTCCCACTGTGAGGGAAGGCAACAAAGTCAGTCTCTTCCTCTGATGTTCCCATGTTCCTCCGTGGTCGGGGCCTCCCCGAGCCCCACGCAGTCGCCGCTATGGGCGGCCCGATGTCCAGGCCCGCTTGCCGGTGTGATATAAGTCCGACGTCGGGGCTGGGGGACGTCCACAGCGGCCTGGACCTCCGATTCGGCCATCTCCGACCGGAGTCTGCAGCTCCCAAAGTCTGCAGGATGCGCCGGGCAGAGATGCAACGCTGACAGCCCTCGGCAAAGGGTCCCAGGACTCCACAAAGTTGTTCAGCACCGCCCGCGCTGGAAGCTCTCCAAACCAGAGCTCCACAATGTTGGAGCAGCGGCCCAACACTCCAGAGCTCCAACGGCGACCCAGGTAGGCATCGCCCACTCCGCGGTGACTCCAGCGCCGCGCTGCCGCTATTGCAGCTCCGGTCCGGTTCCCGGTCCCCGGCAAGAAAGGCCGCTGCAATCCAGGTGGTAGGCCGCGAGGTGGGGGGCGAGGACGCGACTCGGAGAAATAGTCGCATCCCCGCCAGGAAGAGACTGGGAATTAGTTTCCCCCTTACCCTGCCCCCCTACCCGCACACATAAAAGCTAAAGATTCCTGCCAAAACAAACTTTAAACTGACTAAAAATTAAAAAAAATATTGAAAAACAAACAATACAGCAGAGGCTGCTGTCAGTGCAGCACCCCTAGTGACCCATCTTAGCCTCTGACGTAGTGCCAGGAGGTGTCAGTCACAGTGATGTCCAGTGTTCATCACCATCATTGTCATCACGTCACCCCCTTCCTTCTCCCTCCACATTTCCCTGTTGCCCTTGCAACTGCTGTGTCTCCTTCTGCTGTGACTGCTCCGTCTAATGATGGTCTAATGAAGCTGGGAGCTGCCTTCCTTTTCCCAGCCATCTCCTTCGAAGGGTCTCGACCTGAAAAGTCACGTATTCTTTTTCTTCATAGATGCTGCCTCACCTCGCTGAATTACTCCAGCATTTTCTGCCCTACTATCCATGACAGCTATAGTATGTGTTGCTACTGTGGGGTGGAATGTGCCTTTAAGAGCCATTGACCTAGACTGAAACCTGAATGTGACCCCATTGAGAACTGAACTGGTCACATTTCTTTCTGGATGTAAAACACACTAACACTAGTGCACACTCGCCTTTCAACAGCTTCACAATTTATTGAGAGATACCTGGTTTGACGAGCCCCAGAAAATAAAATGAAATCCAATTTCCAGGTAGTTAATGCTGGCGGCACGGTGACACAATGGCAGAGTTGCTGCTTTACAGCGCCAGAGACCCAGGTTCGATCCTGACTACGGGTGCTGTCTGAATGGAGTTTGTACGATCTCCCTGCAACCGTATGGGTTTTCTCCAGGTGCTCAAGATTCCTCCCACACAGTACAAGTTTGTAGGTTAATTGGCTTTGGGAAAAATTGTAGCTAGTGTGTCGGATAGTGCTAGTGTACAGGGATTGCTCGACGGCGCGGACTTGGTGCGCTGAAGGGCCTGTTTCATAGAAACATAGAACATAGGTGCTGGATTAGGCCAGCCGGCCCTTCGAGCCAGCACCGCCATTCAATATGATCATCTAAAATCAGTACACCAGTCCTGCTTTCTCCCCATATCCTTTGATTCCGTTAGTCATAAGAGGTATCTAACTCTCTCTTGAATACGTCCAGTAAATTGACCGCCACTGCTTTCTGTGGCAGAGAATTCCACAGATTCACAACTCTCTGGATGAAAAAGTTTTCCCTCATCTCGGTCCTAAATGATCTACCCCTTATTCTTAAACTGTGACTCCTGGTTCTGGACTCCCCCAACATCGGGAACATTCTGGACTCCCCCAACATCGAGAACATCGGTTTCCTCCCTGTATCTCTACACTAAACTAAACTAAACCGTAATCATTAGAGTTGTTAACACTCAGGACATCAGCAAGTGTGAGAGGGTATGGGTGATGGAGGACGAACAAGACAAGGGATCAATGTAACCATTCTAAAATATTTTAACACAAACACAAAGTTCTTCCCTTAACGTTAAGAATTTGCATAAATATCCCTCTAACTGCCAGTAGATTTCAATTATGCATATGCCCCAGTGAAGAATATGTGTAGAGTTTTAGGGCATTGTGCATTGAGACCTATGTAACAGAATGTACCTTTATGATCTGACAAGAAGCTGCTTCTTCATTCTATTTTTGTGAGGTTACCTATTACCAATTGCCTTGGTGACATACATCTTCTGGCACCTTGACCTAATCTTCCTAGTCAGCAAGGTAATTGGAAAGGTACACTGAAACGCGAACAATAAAGGTAATGTATTCATGGCTGAAAATTAATTTCTTGTCAGAGATAAGAAGAACCAGAAATAACAGGACAAGGGTTGATCTGCTAACGCCTGTATTGATCGCTTGAAGCAGAACACAATTCATTGAAATTTAGCTGTAAGTACAATGCAATAACTAGCTAATTAATTATCAGCTGGCTTGGATAATTACAGTTGTACATACTATTTCATACAGGCTCGGTATTCTCTTTACAATTGTGAAGATATTTATGACCAATTAAAATAAAACAACAGTTTGAATACCTTTCTTCCAACCTCCATGCGCCTTTTTATATAGTTATACTGCATACATTATTTTAGATCTTTCTATTGTTGATGTAGCCCTGGCCAATTGCTAAAATGAAGGTTATTTTATTTGCCAATGACATTTTTATGACTCTTTACCAGCAGGGTAGTCCAAAATAAAGCCGTGGGTCACATTTGTCACGGCAGCCTTTGTTTGGCTTGCTGAAGAGTCTCTAATACCATGTTGTTCAAAAATTCCAAGATATGATGTACAAAAGACCAAAATTCCAAGATATGATGTACAATGATGTACAAACAGCTTTTTTGAAATCTGGTGTTTATGGAGTTACCGAGGTAGTGAAATAAGGCGAGGATCGTGTGGGGAGGCAAGGAAGGGTGTAAATTGGGCAGATGAGGCGAGCAAATGACCTCAGCGGTGAGGTGCATTAGCTGCAATGAACTGTTGAAGAAAGTGTCAACCTGGAAGCCGCTGGCTGCTTTTGATCCTCGAACACTTCGGGTAGGGAGTCCTTTATCTGACATTGGAGCAGGACTCAACACATTGACCTGTGCACAGAAGTACTGACACTAATTTCAGTATATAGCCCTCTGCTTCAGCCTGAAATTGGTCTTCCAAATCCAAAGATTATGAAAAATACTCATTAAGTAACTTGCTGATTTGACATAATTATCCCATTGCTTCTCATAAGATCTAAATTCCTTTGCCTTGATATTGTACGTTGGTGTAACATCTACAATGCTGGAGCTACTATCCGTATCAATGGTTTTAATTTGTTTGCAGTTTCTGCGTATAGAAGTTCTCCTTCCACAGTGTTTGGTCGAGCATTTGATGGCGTCCATTCCATTTGCTTCAATTTTGATCATATTGGTGTCTCTCCTTTTCACAAGGCAAGATAAGATTCCCTTCCATTCCATTCCAGGAACTCAACAGATCACCCGTTGTTATCCGTGTCACCTTTTGATATAATGCCATTACCAGGCACATCTTTCCTTCATTCCAAAAAGTGTGCCCTTTTTTGACACACTGGACGAATCCTCGACCATCACCAACATTCTCTCCCTTGTGACACCCTGTGAGTGCAGAAGATATTACATCTGCCCTTTCACCTCCTTCCACTCCACAATCCAGCACTTAAGCACTCCTGGATAAAAAATGTGACTGATTTGAAATGAACTTCAGCTGGCAGTTGAGAACTTCAGAAGTGGCTCTCAACAAGATGCTTTAGGCAGCACTGTGAATGTCTGGGTGTCTGTGTGTTAATGCATTCGATTCATGAACGGTCGGGATAAAAAAATCATGGACTTTGTGGATGTTGTAGTAAGTCCATGATTTATTTCTTAATAATGTTTTTGTTAATTGATAATACATGATTCAGCACACATAAATGTTGCAAAGTGTGCTCATCTAGCCATTATCTCATCTTCCTATGTTTTAGACTCAATGTTGTGTGAAAGAATTTCAAGTCATACCCATTGTCTTTGTTGATCTGGGTAGCTCTCTTGGTAACTATGCAGGCACAGGGAAGTGTCGATGCTGGAGTCATGAGGAAAACACAGTGCTGGAGGAATCCAACAGGCCAGGCAGCTTTTGTGGAGAGTTTAAGAAGGAACTGCAGATGCTGGAAAATCGAAGGTAGACAAAAGTGCCGGAGAAACTCAGCCGTTGCAGCAGCATCTATGGAGCGAAGGAAATAGGTAACGTTTCGGGCCAAAACCCTTCTTCAGACCCTTCTTCAGCATTTGTGGAGAGAATGGAGAGGTGACGTTTCGGATCTGAAGAGGATCCCTACCCAAAACATGAACTGTTCATTCCCTCCACAATCTGACCTGCTGAGTTCTTCCTGCACTTTTGTATTTTGGCTTTGTAATTATTCTGTGTTTGCCATTTATAATTCCTTGAGGGAGAATTTGTACTTCTTGTTTCATTACCACCCCCAATAAATGTGATAATAATAAACCAATACCAATAGTTATTTTTAAATTGCTTCCATCTTTAATTCTATCAGAGACCCATCCTTTCTTTCCATTCTTGCATTATTAAATCTGCTTTGGTCTCTATGGATAGTACCTGAGCTCCTGAATAATTCAGACATTTGGTTTTGATTTTGTTCTGCATTATTTACTGTAATTTGCGTAACATAATTTGTAAATAAATCGATCCCCGCACATTAACACTATCCTACACACACTGGGAACAATTTACAATTATACTAAGCCATTTAACCCACAAACCTGTACATCTTTGGAGTGTAGGAGGAAACCGGAGATCCTGGAGAAACCCCACGCAGTTCATGTGGAGAACGCACTAACGAGTACAGATAAGCACCCGTGGTCAGGCTCGAACCCGGGTCTCTGGCACTCTACCGCTGTGCCACCGTGCCACCCCAAAGTGGCATAGCTTGCTTCCAACTCTTCTTTCACAAATGATGACAGTGTGGGTACCCCATGTGCTGCCCAGTAAGCTGTGTGATATAGTTGGAGATGGTACTCAACACTGGCCAAAATGGTCCAAAATAAATAACTTGAAGAGCAACCAAATCGTAATATTTACATTTCACCATTCTTTGGTGCAGTAAATGTGCTAACTTGTATCTTCATAATTAACTCACAAGATTGCACATTAACATTTAATAGAGGCAATGTGATTTTGTCTTATTGTAGGACAATTTTAGTGTTTCCATGTAACATAGAAGAAGACCATTCAGTCCATCAAGTCCTATGCCAGTTGTCAGAGCAGGCCCATCAACCCCATTCCAACACTGTTTCCCTGTAATCTCCTCACATGCCCACCCACATTGCCCCAAACTCCCGACAAATTAACTAATTGGAACATGTTTGGAATGAGGGAGGAAGCTGGAGCACCCAAAGGAAACCTATACAGTCACAGAAGAAATCTCCACACAGTCATCAACCAAGGCCTGAATAATACCGCTCTATGTACTGCACGATATTATTATTTTCCTTACAAAACTGAGGGCTGTCAATGATTAAACATTTTTCTATTGCATGCACAAACTGTCGTTACTTTGCATTTTTTGAGCAGCCTCTGAACAGGGTACGTACAGATTAAGGATCTTCCTATATCACTGGTAAACGTACTTCATTTCTGATTCTTATGCCATGAATAATGCACAACAGCAACCCTTAAAATGTTTTTTGGTGCTTTATTATTATTGCATTGGAAATCTGAAGTCAGATCAGAAAGCTGGCATCATAAGACAATGTCGCAAAGCATCAGCAAAGAAAATAATCTGTTAGGATTTCAGGCATATAACCACACAGACAGACACATACACACACAGACAGACACATACACACACACACAGACAGACAGAGAGAGGCACGCACGCACACACACACACACACACACATACACACACACACACACACACACACACACACACACACACACACACACACACACACACACACACACACACACACACACACACACACCCCCCCCTCCTCCGCAGCTTGCACAATGAAGGGGCTGTCCCACTGTATGAGGTAATTCAAGAGCTCTCCCGAGTTTAAAAACAAATCAAACTCGTGGTAAGTAGAATGTACGTCGGAGCTCGGGACGTCACTTAGCGGCTCGTAACGCTAACGCAGTTACTTGTGAAAGGCGGTAAGCTCGTGAAGACTTGTGAAGATTTTTCAACATGTTGAAAAATGTCCACGAGAGCCCCGAGTACCTACGAGCGGCTATTACTGTAATTCCCCGAGTTCGAATCGGGAATAAACTCGGGAGAACTCTTGAATTAGCCCGTACAGTGGGACAGGCCCATTAGTGTTAGTTTTGTGCTTGTTTCTTGTGTCTTGTTTATTCTTTAGTCTTGTTTCTTGTGCTCGGTATCAGCATCAAGGCACCAGTATCTTTACAAGAGGTCCCTGCGTAAAGAGCAGCTGACATCAAAGTGTTCCTTGTTCATTATAATAGGTAATTGAGTTGCTTACAATAACATCTGAATAATAGCTTATCCAAAAATTTAATCTCCTTTCGTGTTTATAGAACTACCACAATTCAAAAATGATGAAAGCATTGTTTTCGCTCATCAATTTTTAAAGTTTAAAGGCTAGCTGGCCAGTTATAATTGCATGGTCAAACTATTTTTGACAGGATGGTTGTGGATACAATGGTATGGCTGATGGGTATAACGCTGGTATCACAGGCAGCATTTGGCTAACTGGAACCAAGTGCTGCTCTCTATTCCCCTTGGTAAACATCTCCTACCGTGATTTCCTTATGGGCAATTCATCACAATATCATTTTGTGAAAGAGTCTAATCATGGACACACACAGCATGACAAAAAGGTGGTTAGTAGGCCCATTTACATTTTCAGTGTTTGCAAGTAAGTGTTGCCTAGCAATGCTCGGCCTATGATAAATAGCTATTAATATGAATCTAGTCCAAATTCCCAATCACATGAATTCGTAGAAATTATTTGATTACTTTCCAGATGTTTAAAATGTATTTTCCCTGTGTTTCTGGAGCAAGCAGCAACAGAATGCTTGGGAATAGAGGAAAGAAAAATCATTCTGTGATTTTCTGAATCCATACTTTCAACGCAGCATATTGTCAAAGGGAGTACAGGCATCAAATTATTAACTGGACTGTTGCAGTCCCTCCTCCATGGCGCCCTTTGAGATTTGGGAGAGTTATGATGCCATTGTCACAGCAGAATAGAAGGTTCGTGAGGAAGGCAGAACCTGCAATAAGTCTCAGATAATCACAATGTTGAGTTTTTGCACAATATCTAACTTGGAAGGTACTTGGCAAGGAGATCAGTATAACAGAATGCCACCAATGAAGATTATGGCACAGCTATCTGACTACGATCATGTGAGGTTGGTTTGGTAGATTCTGCAGCAGCGTAAAATCTCTTGATTTATGTATTCATGTATAACGTAAAATCATTCATTCATGGTTTTTTTTGGGTGATCATAGGATAGTTATGGACAGGATGCCTGTTTGCTTATTGGTAGTTCTTGGAGTTAACATTGGACATGAACGTGTGTCCAATTATTGAACCTTGATATTTTGAGCTCAAAGATAGACACACAATTCTGCAGTCACTCAGCGGGTCAGGCAGCCTCTGTGGAGGTTTCGGGTCGTGACCTTTTGTTAGACTGAAAGACGGGGGTGGGGAAAGGGGGGTGTGGTGGTGTTACAGGGGGGGGGGGTGGTGTTAGAGATGAACTGGAGGCAAGACCCATTCTTTTTCTGCGGTGATGCTGCCTGACCTGCTAGAGTTACTCCAGCACTTTGTGTCTATCTGTGGTATAAACCAGCATCTGCAGTTCTTTGTTTCGACATTTTGAGCTCAGTTGGTTTTTGAATTGCATGTTTGTATTGCAACCACTACATAATTCACGAAGGATTATCAGCTTGGTTTGTTGATGTACTGCCTGCAGATGCATGGGATATTATTGATATGAGTAATGCACTGGTCAGGTGTACAACACATTGGCGAGGCTGCACTCTTGCAGTGTTGTGTTCAGTATTGTTCACCCTGCCCTAGGAAGGATGTTGTTAAGCTGGAAAGAATAAAGAGAAGATTTACAAGGGTGTTCCCAGGACTGGAGGACTTGAACTTCAAAGGCAAGCTTGGGCAGGCAAGGACTATATTCCTTGGAGCACAAGAGGCTGAGGGGTGATCTTATAGAGGTGTATAAGATCATGAGGGAAATTGGTAAGGCAAATGCACAGAATCATTTATCAGGAGTAGAGGAATGAAGAACCAAAGGCGATAGATTTAAAGTGAGAGGTGCAATGTTTTCACACAGAGGGTGGTGGGTATATGGAACAAGCTACCAGAGGATGTAGTTGAGGTAGGAGCTATAACAACAGTTATAAGACGTTTGGACAGGTACATGGATAAGAAAGGTTTAAAGGGACGTAGGCCAAACGTGAGCATGTAGGAATCTTGGTCAATGTGGAGAAATTGGGCCAAAGAGCTTTTTTCTCAGCTTATGACTCTAGGACTCGATGACTCTACTGGCTAACTCAAAATAAAGTTGCTGCCCCAAATTGCTATACTGCTCCAGTTTCCAGGTCCAGTGGGTCGCCATAGATGTGCAACAGTTTGCCTGGCCAAACAATGTGCTTTATCTTGGGGGCCATGCACCATCTAAAGCATTCTAACTGGTAAGCTTGCCTTGGCAGTTTTCTTGATGGTTACAATCTCATGCTGCATCAGTTTGTTGGTCTCATGCCTGGTACACACAGAGACCGAGTCTGGCTTAGTTTAAGTTTTAGTTTATAGACACAGTGTGGAAACAGGCCCCTCAGCCCACCAGTGATCCCCATGTACTTGCACTATCCTATGCACTTGCACTATCCCATGCACTGGGGACAACATTCACCAAAACCAATTAATTGACAAACCTGGACGTGTGGGAGGAAACCGGAGCACCGGGGGAAAACCCACGCGGTCATGGGAAGAACGAAATACAAACTCTGTACAGACAGCACCCTTTGTCAGGATCGAAGCCAGCTCTCTAGCACTGCAAGACAGCAACTCTACTGCTGTGCCTCCCTCAGTATTCTACCACCTTATAACCATGGAGCAGCAATATCCCCTGACAAGTGTTCCCAAAAAGCACCCCACTTCACACACTTGCCGCACCTGCAGAAGCAGTTATACATCTTGACCCATTAAATAATGTGATGCACAGCTTCACCTGTTGGTAGTAGACTTCATTTCTTGAAACCATACATATTTTGTACAGTATTTACAAATCTCAGTTCCCATTTAGCTACAAACTGGGGGTTAACAGACAAATCACCCTTAATCTGTTATAAAGCTCTGTTTCTGCCATTTCGGCACCGGGAGTGGGGATGTTCTACCATAATCCCTCATTATTCATGCGAAATGTCAAAACTCAGTTGCTTTAATTAGAAATGGTAGAAATACCAAATAAGGAAAAAAAAAGTATACAATGAATGAAACTTTACGCATTCAGAGTTTAAAAAAACATTGGATATCTACAATGTATTCCTCAGACTTGCACTTTCAGTGAACACCTTTGAAGTTTTGCATAGTTAAATGATTGCAACTATCATCAAACTTGGTCTGGATCTATCACAAACAAATGATTGGATGTGTACATATTGTAAAATAGACGGTATATACTTTGACAAACAACTTCTTTTTGTGGTTTGAATTTTAATTAATTTACTGGTTTATCTGAGCTGAGAAATATGTCAACATTACATAGAAACATAGAAAATAGGTGCAGGAGTAAACCATTCGGCCCTTCGAGCCTGCATATGATCATTCAATGTGATCATGGCTAATCACCCTAAATTATATATAGCTCGTTCTAAGCTTCCACCCAGTCAAGTTTCAGTCAATAAAATACTGAGTCAAGCACTTGCGCATCTAAACTTTATTTTGGAAAAACACAATAACAGTTCCCCTCTACTATACCTAACCACTGCGTGTTCGATCCTTGTATCTGCTTGTCCAAGCCTCCTTCCAAGCCTCATGCAAGCAGAGACACTCCAAAAGGTCACGCAGTCGTAAGCGTTCTTCCAGAAGATCGACACAGGACCTTGTGGGAGCGACCTTTTATAGGTCCCCGAACCTTGAGGGGCCGAATCACATAGGTGTGGTCTCTTTACAAACCAATAACATATATCGATTAACACAGTACATGATAGACCGTTCCCTTACACAATAATACAATCTTAAATACATTGTATTTGAACGAAGCTTCTAGAAGGAAGCAAACAAGAATAAACATTGAAACGTGTGCCCTGGGATTCAAACAGTTTCCACAAGGCTCAACAGTTTGACCAATCATCAATTAACAGGATGATCGTCTCACAACAATATAATACACTATTTACAATACCCTTGCAGTGGTCCAATCAAAATGATGCATTAGGTTTGCTTGCAAAACTGCTATACATTTTTATCAAATTAAGAGAAACAAGAAACAAGAAACCTGGACTGTTACCATCCTGCACATCAATCTAAGCCTAGACTGGCTGGCGCCATTCAAAGCCTGTAAATTTCAGCTGACAAGGGTTAAGCAATTCTGACAAGTGCAGGGATCCTCCATTTTATGGTGTCTTTAATTTGGTCAGTATTAACAAAATCAGCACCCTGTTCCTGCTTTCTCCCCATATCCCTGGATTCCATTTGCCCTAAGAGCTATTTCTAACTCTGGAAAACTCTGGAAAGCAGCCACCATTGCCTTCCGTGGCAGAGAATTCCACAACAGTCAACATTACAACAGTCACAGTTTGTTCTGAAACCCTTAATTCCTTGTATGTATACATACTTGGCTAATAAAATGTGTTCAATTCAATTAAATTTAATTAATTGAAGGTTAAAGTTGTCAGATAAGCATGAGTGATCACGCGCTGTTAATCAGCTTGCCATTAACATTTTGCATTTAAGGATCAGGAGTCAAAATTTCAGAGTTGAATATTGGATGGGTAGAGTAATGCATAGTTAGAACTAAATATGTATGTATAATCCAAGCAACCAAAAATGCATTTCTATCTCAATTAGAGTGTCTTTACTAGCATAAATATAATTTATTTCAGCATGGTTAAAGGAAACTTTTACTGTAAAACATATGTTTAATTATATAAAAACAGCTCCGATCTTTATCCAAAGGGGAGCTTGAATCATAATAGGTTTGGGATTTATTATTCCCATTGGGATTTTTGATAATGAACTTATTCGGTATTTTCGGGAAAGTTTGTTAAATTCTCAAGCTAACACAGAGGTAAAAAACTAGGCTGTAGTGCTCCAACTTATCAGTTAGTTAGAATAACAATGGTTTAGCGTTCAACAATGGGGAGTGTGGACGATCCTTGACTTATTAAGGTGCATAAGTTAATACAGGTCACCTTAAAAGTAACTGTGTGACCTTGTTCAAATGTAAAGAGAAATGACCACAATTAAGTACAATCACGCGCTCAATGCAAAGAGATGCAAATTTATAAACTGGAATATTTTTTTCTAATTGTGCCATCACTTCTAGTGGAAGTATTGTGGACTGTATCTTGCAATCACTTCACGTTGTAGCTCGTGAAAGAAAATCTGATTTTTCTAATTGAATGCTTTTAATTTGTGTGAAAATCCAATTATCTGATCGGTTCTTTTGATTGAATAGGGCAAGTTTCTGAACTTCAGAAAAATGGTGGAGAATGTAAAACTTCCATTAGTAGTCTGGTGTGTGGAATGCAAGATTTAAACTTATTGTTAATAATGAACAGTGTCCCGGGAATCTATGCTTTAGTGATGAGCTCCTTGGTTCTGTGAAATTAAATCCATCAATACGTTGAATTATTCTCTCTTTTCTCATATTTTATCGATGGTATTTATAACATGTAATTATAGCAATAAAGATGATCTTTGTGAAAGGATGACTAATAATACCACACTACTTTAAATTTAGGAACTGATTCTTTTCAATAAATAATGGCCCCTTATTTACATGTCACAGATACCCCCGATGTTGTGCATATCATAATCATAATAATCATAATCGTAATTTATTCACCAAGTATGTTTTGTAAACCTACGAGGAATTTGGTTTACCATACGATCATACCAAAAAAGCAACGACACACAACTACATAAAAATATGACATAAACATCCACCACAGCGGCTCTTCCACATTCCCTACTCTGATGGAAGGCAATCAAGTCTTATCTCCTTTCCTCCTATATCTCCTAAATTTAAAAATAAATTATGAATGAACAAATTTAATGATAATATCAAAAAATAGAATAATGCTGCTACATTGCTCACAAGGTTTTGTTTTACATTGTAGATTTGTGCTTCTGTCCATATAAGGACCAGCAGTGTCAATAAATTGAATGAATTTTTTTTTAGGTTTATTGATCTGCCTGCACTGTGATTGACTTGAAGAGAGGGGGACAGAAATGCAGAACAGGAGGGATGCAGATGTTTTGCTGAATTCCAAAAGGAAAACATAAACAAAAAATATCGTAACAATTAATGAATTATTTGATTATCTTTAACATTTTAAGAAAAGTCATTCATAAACTTGGGCGGTCCAGCAGTATTGCTGCATTACAGCGCCAGAGACCCGAGTTTGAACCTGACTACAGGTGCTGCCTGTGCGGAGTTTGTACCATCTCCGTGTGACCTCTGTGGGTTTTCTATGGGTGCTCCGGTTTCCTCCCACACTCCAAAGACATACAGGTATATAGGCTAATTGGCTTGGTATAATTGTAAATTTTCCCTAGTGTGTGTGGGGTAGTGTTAGTGTGTGGGGATCGCTGGTCGGCGTGGATTCAGTGGGCTGAAGGGCCTATTTCCTTGCTGTTTCTCTAAACTAAACTAAACTTGGCTTGGGGAGAATACACAACAGGCGCACTTTAAGTAGGTCAGGTAGCTGCAACATGAGAAACAGAGTTAAGGTCAAAAACCTTTCAACAAAGCAGCATTAGTGGGAAAACAAGCTAGGTCTAAGCAGCAGAGAAAGTGTGGATGGATGGATAATATAAAGGAATTTATTTGATAGAATGAAATCAGAGTTGCCCTGATGATACCATTGTTCACAGAACCATCTGATAGTGCTACTGGTAGATCAAAGTGCAAGCTTTTGTTGAAGAGGGCATCCAGCAACAAGGTAGTGCTCCACGTTCACTTCTCCTTGGATCCACTAGACTTATATTTAGCATGTCAGTGGAGTTACAGTGACGAAGAAAACAAACAAAGAGAGATGTTGATGCTGTGAAATGCAAATAAAAGCTGCGACTGAAACCTGAAATCTAAAGCGGAGTGCTGCAAATGCCCAGAAGGTAAGTCAGCATCTGTGGAAAGAGAACATTGAGTTAATGTTACAGATGAATAATCTTACAGCAGAACTGGACAGTTCTGATGAACAATAAAAACACGTTATTTGAAATTGATGTTTCATCCTAAAGACTGCAAAGTGGAAGATGAACTCGAGCTTCTTCCTCTTCTTGTGTACAGTGTGCACAGCCTAAAGTTGTAGGTCAACTTATTCTATTTGATCTATTTGTTTGTGCACATCTTGTTGATTGCATTGATCAAAACAGGGTGGACTACATGAAGGTTATAATCTCCCATCCCAACTCAAGCTTCGCGTGAGTTGATTGAACTGGATAGCTTGCAAACAAAAGCTTTCACTGTATCTCGGTATACATGACAATAATGATAAATCAAACCAACGTCAGTTTGTATGGAACATTGCAGGATGCCACAATTGGAAAAGGGCAGAATGCGAATGGTGGTAGTGTGGTTTAATTTATTTTTAGGTACAGTGTTGTTATTTTCAGTCTTGACAGCTTTGTAAAAACAATAGGGCTCAAATGGAGTGGCCATTTTGGGAGTGGCCATGGAACAGAGATGTTGGGAGATTTTATGATAAGTTGGTTTGGACCAGGAAACTGGAAACTGTCAAAATGGCAGAGGCATCAGATATGTTGTCAATGTAAGTGGATAGAGGCTGGACCAGGGAAGAAAGAGGGGAGTAATGGTACGGAGTAAACAAGATCAGGCTGCACCAATAGGTGTGTCTGCACAGCCTAGCTTGTTGCTCCTGAGATAAGGTAGATGCGGCTGTGCCTTGTTGGGAACTATAACATTATAGAGTCAAGTTGAGTTTATTGTCAATAAAAATCATGAAGTGCTGGAGTAACTCAGCGGGTCAGGCAGCATCTCTGGAGGACATGGATGTTTCTGGTCAAGACCCTGCAGTTTATTGTCAGGTTCATACATACGGAATGAAAATCTTGATTACAGCAGCATCACGAGCACATAGGTACATAATTTATACTTAAACTTCTGCAAGACAGTAAAAAGTAAAAAAGGACTGCAAACATCAAGGCACAAGTACAAAACACAACTGGAGAAAATACAAGACCGTGGTACTGTGAGAGATGGTGCATAATGTTCTGTTGCTGAGGGGGGGTTAGCATTGTGCTGGTTGGTTCAAGAACCTGATTCTCCTGTACTTCTACCCCGACGGTAGCAGCAAGAAAAAGGCATGGTGGGGATCCTTCTTGAGGTGGTGGGGAGGATTATGTACGTGATGCATAAGGCTGAGTTACCGCTCTCTGCAACTTCTTGTCTTCCTGTGCAATGGAATTGCCATGCTAGGCATGATGCAACCTGGCCGAGTACAGTGTTTTTGGTGTCATGCTGAATCCCTTTAAACGTGTAAGGAATAAAAGGTACAGAAGTGCTGTGGTCATGATTACATCTGTGTGCAAGGCCCGGGACAAGTCCTCTGAGATGTTAATGCCCAGGAATTTGAAGCTGTTAACTCGCTCCACCACTGACCTACCAATGAAAACTAGCACGTGTTCTCCAGATTTCATCTTTTTGAAGTTGATGATTAGTTCCTTAGTCTTGTTGACATTGAGCAAGAGGTTGATATTGTGGCACCATTCAACCAGGTGCTAAATCTCTCTCCTGCACTCGTCACCACCCAGAATTCAGCCAACCACACCGGTGTCGTTGATGCATTTACTGATTTGTAGAGAAAAGTCATCCCAAAGAAATAAGATCTGTGACTGTTTGGAAGACAATCGCAGCACAGTGGCGCAGCGGTGGAGCTACTGCCTTTACAGCGCCAGAGACCCGGGTTTGATCCTGACTACCGGTGTTTGGCGCTACAGAGTTTGTACATTCTCGCCATGATCTGCGTGGGTTTTCTCCAAGATCTTCGGTTTTCTGCCACACGCCAAAGCCGTACAGGTTAATTGGCTTAATAAATGTAAAATTGTCCTGAGTGTGTGTAGGGTAGTGTTAATATGCGGGGATTGCTGGTCGGTGTGGACTCGGTGGGCCGAATGGCCTGTTTCCTCGCTGTATCTCTAAACCAAAACTAACAATGGTTTGGTGTTCAATGATGGGGTCACGATCTAATATATCTGTTTATTAATGTACCCAAGTCAACTGTCTCTTTTGGCAAAGTACAATTTGAACTATTTTAAAGAGAAAAGTGGTTTGATTCCTTGCTGCTTGAACATCTCACAGTACTTGTTCAATGCAGCTCAAAATAATATCTTCTGAAATAAATCTATCTAATTTAGATTTGAATAAATCAATACTAATCACTTCCACCAACTCCTAAGAGAGCATACTGCATAAATTAACCATTGGCTCAACAAAGTATTGATTTCACAGATTGACATTTTAGACAGTTTATTAATAAAACAGAGTGGGGGCAGAGTAGAAGCATTAATATACATCCATTCAAGCAACTTACAATTATTTGATGTGGTTACTAGTTGGTTGATATGGAAATTGCTTCATTGTGTACTATGAGCAACTCTCTGACTGATAAGCACAAAATTTGCAAACAAAATGAAGTGGCATGTGTGTGTTGCCCATACAAAAGAGAAATTGAGCGGTGATATATTTTTCAGGATTCTGAAAGATGAAATAATGTAGACTATATGTCACCTTATTCATTTTACTAGAACAAAAGGCTAAAGGTTAGTTCCAATCTCATCTGAAGCAGCAATGTTTCAGTGAGTGAGTGGCCAATCTCTGAAACAGGGTTCACAAAGACTGATGGGTGATTAATATTTCCTACCACATGAAAATTAGATAGATTTTCTTCCTAAAATTACAATTCGGTCTGCAGAATATAGCTAATTTGAGATGACGTGTTAAGTAACATGGTTGACCTATAGTTCACAAAGCTTTTCAGTATTTAGATATTTTCATGACTTGTCCGAAAGTGTTGCAGACTAATTGATCGAGATTAATTGCTATGATTAGTGAACAGCTGCTCTTTCATTGCCTAATATGCCTTGTGGGGCAATTGAAGGCAAACCAATGTTTCTGGAATAGTTAATGCTGAATGTTTTTCAATCACATTTCCCCTGCTGCACATGAATTCAAACTGATGAACCTTTTCTCAAAACGTGTGATGGCTTTTTTAAATATAAAAGAATACCACTGAAGACGGTCTGAAGAAGGGTCTCGACCCGAAACGTCACATAGAAACATAGAAACATAGAAAAACAGGTGCAGGAGTAGGCCATTCGGCCCTTTGAGCCTGCACCGCCATTCAATGTGATCATGGCTGATCATCCAACTCAGTATCCCGTACCTGCCTTCTCTCCATACCCCCTGATCCCTTTAGCCACAAGTGCCACATCTAACGCCCTCCTGAATATAGCCAATGAACTGGCCTCAACTACCTTCTGTGGCAGAGAATTCCAGAGACTCACCACTCTCTGTGTAAAGAATGTTTTCCTCATCTCGGTCCTAAAGGAATTCCCCCTTACCCTTAGACTGTGACCCCCTGTTCTGGACTCCCCCAACATCAGGAACAATCTTCCAGCATCTAGCTTGTCCAACCCCTTAAGAATTTTGTAAGTTTCTATAAGATCCCCCCTCAATCTTCTAAATTCCAGTGAGCACAAGCCGAGTCTATCCAATCTTTCCTCATATGAAAGTCCTGACATCCCAGGAATCAGTCTGGTCACCTATTCCTATTCTCCAGAGATGGTGTCTGGCCCGCTGAGTTACTCCAGCTTTTTGTGTCTATCTTCAATTTAAACCAGCATCTGCAGTTCCTTCCTACACAAAGAATACCACTCTTCTTCCAAAGCCTGAGAAGCACCATATTCTTCACCTTATGATGACAGGATTCAATGTGGTCTTTAATTTATCAGAGAAGCATTGTGTGTCTTGGATCAGACAAAAGATTGATGAATCCTTTAAAAAATGATGTATAAACTTGCCCTACGCGTTAAATAATTGAGTTGGCGGAAGAGGAGTATTGTTGGTGTAAATGTCCGGGACAACGTTTTTACGTCCAGAGGCATAGGTTTGGACTTAATATAAATTAATGGGCTGAAAACACATGTTGATGTGAAAAGTGCCTTTTCATACAGGGATCATCACTATCAAAATCGATTCTGATCCTTATATCAGCATTTTTTTTAATGAGGGTATCTTTCTGGTAACCTGCTATTTATGATATCCTTTATGATATAAGTATGATATCACACTTATTAGTTGTTGTAAAATGAAGAACTTCACAATCAGCATTCCTACCAAGGGCAAAGTCGTGTGCGGCACCCTTTAATATTATATTCCGCAGTTGCTTTTGCCCTGATCAATCACCTCTTATTTTAATTACAGAGCAACATTAAGTTTCTTGACACACATTCACATTGTAATTAAGTTTAAATATCTTGCTTCTGCATGATTTTGGTTCCATTGTACAGTCCACTGCAAGCCGATGCTTAAATCCACAGGGATCGTGTCTTTAAGGCTCTTATTACTCACGCAAAAAAAGCAAACACAAATCTAGAAATCGTGGATGCATTGGTGATAATTTTCCAGTGTTCTATAGATTCAGGATCAGTTCCTGAGGATTGGAGGGCAGCTCATGTTATCCCACTTTTTAAGAAAGGCGGGAGAAAGAAAACAGGGAATTGTCGACCAGTTAGCCTGACATCGGTGGTGGGGAAGATGCTGGAGTCAACCATAAAAGCTGAAAGAGCGGCACATTTGAATAGCAGTAACAGGATCGGTCTGAGTCAGCATGGATTTACGAACGGGAAATCATGCTTGAATAATTTTCTGAATTTATTTGAGGATGTAACAAGGAAAATGGACAAGGGAGAGCCAGTGGAGGTCGTGTACCTGGACTTTCAGAAAGCATTTGATAAGTTCCCACATAGAAGATTAGTGGGCAAAATTAGGGCACATGGTATTGGGGGTAGAGTGCTGACATGGATAGAAAATTGGTTGGCAGACAGGAAACATAGAGTAGGGATTAACTGGTCCCTTTCAGAATGGCAGGCAGTGACTAGTGGGGTACCGCAAGGGTCGTTGCTGGGACTGCAGCTATTTACAATATACATCAATGATTTAGTTGAAGTGATTCAAAGTAACATTAGCAAATTTGCAGATGACACAAAGCTGGGTGGCAGCGTGGACTGTGATGAAGATGCTATGAGAATGCAAGGTGACTTGACAGGTTGGGGGAGTGGGCAGATGCACGGCTGATACAGTTTTATGTGGATTAATGTGAGGTTATCCACTTTGGTAGCAAAAACAGGAAGGCAGATTACTATCTAAATGGCGTCAAGTTGGGAAAAGGGGAAGTACAACGGGATCTGGGGTCCTTGTTCATCAGTCAATCAAAGTAAGCATGCAGGTACAACAGGCAGTGAAGAAAGCGAATGGCATGTTGGTCTTCATAACACGAGGAGTTGAGTATAGGAGCAAAGAGATCCTTCTGCAGTTGTACAGTGCCCTAGTGAGACCTGGAGTATTGTGTGCAGTTTTCGTCCCCTAATTTGAGGAAGGACATTCGTGCTATTGAGGGAGTGCAGCGTAGGTTTACAAGGTTAATTCCCGGGATGGCGGGACTGTCATATGCTGAGAGAATGAAGCGGCTGGGCTTGTATACTCTGGAGTTTAGAAGGATGAGAGGGGATTTGATTTGAGATGAGGGAAGCAGGAAACATGTTCCCGATGTTGGGGGAGTCCAAAACCAGGGGCCACAGTTTAAGAATAAGGGGTAAGCCATTTAGAACGGAGATGAAGAAACACTTTTTTACACAGAGAGTTGTGAATCTGTGGAATTCTCTGCCTCAGAGGGCAATGGAGGCCGGTTCTCTGGATACTTTCAAGAAAGAGCAAGATAGGGCTCTTAAAGATAGCGGAGTCAGGGGATATGGGGGGGAAGGCAGGAACGGGGTACTGATTGGAGATGATCAGCCATGATCACATTGAATGGCGGTGCTGGCTCGAAGGGCCGAATGGCCTGCTCTTGCACCTATTGTCTATTGTCTAATGTCTATAAATGAAGCAACTATACATATCTGCCTCTGAATAAATGTTCCAAATTTCTCTTCCCCCTTTTTAAAGAACAACTTGTCCCTGTTTTTTTTCTATTCTTCATTATCGCCAACACTATTCTTCTCACGAGACTTAGAAAGCAAAGTGCTATCAGAGGCAGTAACTGCACATGAAAGGGTTTTTTTTTTACTTTTGGAGGTGGGTCCGTTCAAACCTGGTTTGTTCTGACCCTTTATCCACCTGCGGTTCATGAACTCAAACTAGAATTTAATTTTGGACAAAATCATTCAGACATGATTCATAACTCTGGCTACAAATTCCTGGACTAATGATATTGCTACAGTTTAAGGAAACTTTGTGGTAAAGGAAGAAGGCAATTAAAGAAAACTTTTGGAAAGTCAAGTGGAAGGTTCAGAAAACCTTTGAAAAATGTTTTGAATCAATAGTAATCTTTGGAATGCTGAAATGGGAAGAAAATTAAAGAGTATGGGTCAGAATGAAAGGATTGGGTATCAGGTAACATGCTGGGGAGATGATTGTAATGAACAAGTAGAAGCAGTTTGGCTGAGTTGTGTTTTCTGTTTACAAAGTTTTATTTACTTTTTCATGTTTTGGATTGTGCTTGGCATTAATTAGCCTTGAGATACAAGGCAATTTCTTGAACTGCTGCAGTCTTTCAGGTGACGGTACTCCCACTATGATGTTGGGCTGGGAATTTCAATGTTTAATGAATACAAAATATTTTCCAATCCTGATATTTTGGTGACTTGATTGAGTTCCCATGGTCTGCTGTCCTTGTCCTTACCAGGCCGCAGATCATGGGTCGGGAGATGCTGTCAGCGTAGCCTGGGCTAGTAATCACTGCATCCTCCCCACCACAGAGTTCTGATAAAGTAATGTATCGGGTGTTGGATGGAGTGCCAATCTAACAGAACTGCTTTGCCTCGGATGTTCTTGAATTCTTGGAGCAGTACTATTTGAAGCAAGTGGTAAAGGGCCTGTCCCGCTTTCCCGAGTTATTCACGAATTCTCCCGAGTTTTCCCCTTGATTCAAACTCAGAGAATGTCTGTAACAAGTCCATAGGAGCCGTAGGAGTCTGTAGATATATAGTAGGGGCTCGTTATGCCAGCCGTAGGTACTCATGGCGGCTATTGGATCGTTCTGGCAGCATATCCAGCTCCTCTCCAGTTTACTATCTGGTAATGGTGACCTGCGGGATGTTGATGATGGGGAGCTAGGCAGCAGTAATGATCGTGATTGTGAGGATGGACGGTTAGACATTCCCTTGTTTGCCTGGCAATTTTGTGGTGTTGACAGTTAGCTGGCACTTATCAGGCCATAGTGCACAGAGCATAGGTATAGGCCCTTTGGTCCAACTCGTCAATACCGACCAAAATGCCTGCATTAGGTCCATATCCCTCTAAATCCCCCTGTACCTGTCCAAATATCTTTTAAATATTGTTATTGTAGCTACTTCCTCTGGCAGCTTGTTCCATATACCCATAACCCTCTGTATTTAAAAAAGAATCCCCTCGGATTCCTATTAAATTATTCTCCTCTCACATTATATGTATGCCATCTCGTTCTTGATTCCCACACCCTCAGAAACAACTCTCTGCATTCACCTTATCTATGCCCCTCACGATTTTATACACCTCTAGAAGATTTCCCCTCAGCCTCTTTAATTCCAAAGAATAAAGCCCTAGTCTGCCCAATCTCTCCATATAGCTCCAGCTTGGTTCCTCACAACACCCTTGTAAACCATCTCTGCACTAATTCCAGCCTCATGGCATCTTTCTGATAGCAGGGTGGCCGAAAGTGAACCAAATACTCCAAAGATAGACATAAAAGCTGGAGTAACTCAGTGGGACCGGTAACATCTCTGGAGAGAAGGAATGGGTGACGTTTCGGGTCGAGACCCATCTTCAGACATTCTTCTGAAGAAGGTTCTCCACCTGAAACGTCACCCATTCCTTCTCTTCAGAGAGGCTGCCTGTCCCGCTGAGTTATTCCAGCTTTTATGTCTCTATCTTCGGTTTAAACTAGCATTTGCACTTCTTTCCTATATAATACACCAAGTTTGGCCTCACCAATGATTTGTATAACTGTAACATAAACCTCTGCATTGAATTTCTTGCTACTTGCAGCATTCACTGCTTCTTTTTCTGCAGGTTTGGAAAATAGTTGAACAATGCATGTTCATCAGCCTGCATTGCCAGTTCTGTTGCCATTGAGGAATACAGCACAGAAATAGCCCCCTTCACTCCAACTTGTCCATGCTGGTCCTGAGTACCTGGCCCATATCCCTCTGAACTGTTCCTATCCATGTACGTGCCCAAATCCTTTGAAATGTAATTACACTGCCACTTGCACTTGCTCTGGATGGTAAATCACATTTAAAAGCCATTTGGGCAGGTTCTTCTTCTTGTCGAGTCCACACACAAGATTAGAAGTTGTTCAGCCAGAGCTGAACACACTTCTCGGCATCCGCATGCAATGATGTCTGTCCTGTGCTTCTTGTGCTTCTTGTGCGTGGTGGTGGAAAGATGGGCGGAAACAGGGCCGCGATGTGAACGCTCTTTCCTTGACCCCATTTGGACAGGTGCATGAATAGGAAAGGCTCCATATAACCACCACCCACTGTGAGCAAAATCTGCCCATCGACTCCCATTTAAATCTTTTCCCTCTTACCGTAAAACTACGTCCTCTAGTTTTAGACGTTGTGACTCTGGGGAAAATGCTGTGACTATCCAACTGATCTATGCCCCTCATTCTGCTAAAAACCTCTATAAAGTCACCCCTTAGCCTTTAACACCCCATGGTTTACAGCCCCAGTTTATCCATTCTCTCCTTGTAAGTCAAGCTCTTTAATCCCAGCGACATCCTTGTGAAACTTTTTTTCTCCCCTCTCTAGTTTAATCACATCCTTCCTATCATACAATGACCTTGCATTAGGCTTAGGCACCAACGCCTAAGAGGGCTGCAACATGATGACCCCAGTCTTGCATTCAGTACCTTGACCGATGAAGATAAGCTTGCCAAATGTTTTATTCCCCACTCTATCTAACTGTGTCACCACTTTCAGAGAACGATGTACTTGTACCTCTACTTCTCTCAGTTCCACAACATGCCCAAGGGTCCTGCCATGCACCGTGTCTGTCTTGGCCCAATTCAATTTCCCAAAATGCAGGCTTTTGCACTTCTGTGAAACTAGGTTGATCTGCCGGATTCAAAAAGCAAGAACTCCAGACGCTAAAATGTGAAATTTCATTTCGGAGTCACGTGAGTGACTTCGTGAAGAACCCGCCAGCACGCATGCGCGACATATCGTCGCTCGCATTGCAGTCGACGGCTGGAGAGGAGCGCGGCTCATCACCAGCCCTTCATAAGGGCCACTCAGGTAAGTACTAACAACCTTGAGTTGGTTGTTCTGTGTGAATAATTGTGTTTTCTTCCACAGAGACATGGACAGTAGGAAACGTAAAGGCCGTAAAACTTCTGCAAGGAGTTGTCGGCAACCCAACCCGGAGCCCCCCTCCACGGCAGGAGGACGGGCCGGGAAAAAGGCGCGCAAGCCGGGGAGCCCTGTATTCACAGGACCCGGTTTACCGACGCAGCTATGCCCTAGCGGGGTACCTGCAGAACAATCAGTCGGTACAGCGCCGGAGCAGGTGCATCCTGACTCCATCTCTCTCTCACCCACTGGGTCGTTCGCAGAGACGAGCAAGAGGGATTCGCGTGCTGATGCACGGCCCTTCTCCCTGAGCCCTCTTGAAGGAGGCAGGGATACAATTCCACTACCTAGCCCTTCGCGGGTTGAGGTCTCACCAGGAGCCACTAGGAAGTGGTCTGGTGAATCAGGCAGGCCCGAGTCCACTGGCAGACCAAGGAGGGCCAGTGTCGACTCACCACCCAGGGGGACCAGGAGGAGTCACAAGGGTGGAGCCTCGCCTAGGTCACCGCTTCCCCCGCTGGGGGCAGGTCGGGACCGTACGCCGTCTGGGTCCAGATTTAGGACAGTCGGCAAGCCCGTGCGGACGTCGGGTCACCACGCTGCGGCGTCAGGTGCCGACCTCTCCCCACCCATGCCCTTTGAGGCAGCCGGGTCCAGCTCAGCGAAGAGGAGGCGCTCGAGCAGGTCCGCGCAGGAATCGCTCAGCTTCGCCGAGGCGGCTGGTAGCGACACATCATCACAGTACCGATATTACCTCGACGAGGTACGGACTGATGATCGAAGCCTCAGGAGTTCCTTCGGGCACGAGGCCTCTTACCTCCCACACCCGCCCGATGAAGGGCGCTTGGATCGTATGGAGAGGATATTGGAGCAAGTTCTACTCAATCAGAAACAGGACACACACAGCTCCAGGGGACTCATGGATATATCCCCGTCCCCATCTATGGACAACATAAGACCAGATGAGGAGGATATCCTGGTACATGCCCCAGCAGCACCTGAGGTCCCTCAGGAAGATCTGCTGGATGTGGCAGCCAAATTCGGGTTACCCGTATCGTCAGGACTACCCCTCAACATCAAACTGGCCGCAACCATAGATTATCTTACTAACCATCAATTGCAGGAGGAGGTCCTTGCGAAGGCCATGGAGAGACACAAGGCTCCAGGGAACTGCAATTCACTCCACGTGCCGATTGTGAACATGCCAATCTGGGGTAATATCAGCCCGGGCATCAGAGCGCAGGAAGTGAAACTGCAGAGGATTAAAACTGCTTACGTCTGGGATCACCGCTTTTGCAAAGTCGGTAGATGGGGTTGATCTAAGCACCGAACAGGAGGATGCTCTAGCTCTACTCTGCAATACGCAGTACGAGATCAACGCTTTCCGGAAGAGCATTATCAAACCTTCCTTAAATCCCAAATTTGCGGGACTATGCAGAGCACCTCCTACCCCCCCACCTAGACAGCTGTTCGGGGAAGACCTCCCAAAGCAGGTCAAAGAGCTCGATGACCATGCGAAAACCATAGGTCTGATGAGACCACATTTTGTGGCCAGACCTTCGGCCAAGAAGACACCTTACTTCAGGCCACGAGGTCAGACCGATAGGCCAACAAGGACCTACGTTCCGGCACCTCCTCAATATCAACAGCCTCATCAGCCCAGGCCTTTTTTAGGACTAGGCCCTCAGTGGCCAGCATGGAAGATGCGGATTCCGCACCAACCACGAAACCCAGCGCCTCCACGTCCCACCAAAAATCCCAGGGACCGCCGATAACCATGAAGGTAAGGGGGTCTGGGTTCCATGCACTTGCATGTCTAACCTCACGAATTGGGGGCAGATTACGGGGATTTAAGGAGGCTTGGGAAACCATCACTTCAGATGAGTTTATCTTGCAAAGTATTCAGGGTTATGAAATTGAGTTTATTCATGGCCAATTGCCTCCACCCCAGCATATGCCGAATCGCAAATTTGCACTTTCCAAAAAAGAATTGGCAGAAGGCTATGCTGAAATCTTGAGTTTACAAGACAAAGGTGTGATAGAACGAACCACACATGAACCAGTTGAATTTGTGTCTAATATATTTACTAAAACTAAAAAAGACGGTGGATGCCGGGTCATTATAGATTTAACTCACTTGAATACCTTTGTAAAATACACCCATTTCAAAATGGACACATTTGAAACAGCCAAATCTTTGATTTCGGAGGGCTGCTTCATGGCATGCATTGATTTAAAAGATGCATACTATTCAGTATCCATTCGGAAACATCATAGGAAGTTCTTGAAGTTTACCTGGATGGATCAGCTTTGGCAATACAAAGCATTGCCCAATGGGCTTACTACAGCCCCCAGACTGTTCACCAAACTACTCAAGCCAGTGTTATCTACACTGCGGAGACAAAATCATACGGTCATGGCCTATTTGGATGACATTCTGATAATTGGGCACACTCTGGAATCCGCAGAGTTGGCGGTTTCAGCCACAGTGGAAATTTTTCAACAAATGGGGTTTATAATCCATCCAGACAAATCAAAGTTCCTTCCCGCACAGATCATGGACTACTTGGGGTTCACAATAGACTCCAATCGCATGATCACCACCATCCCAACTAACAAAATTGGTGATGTGTTTCAAGCATGCAAGAACCTGGTCTGCGCCAGTATACCGTCTATCAGATTAACTGCCAGGGTAATTGGCAAAATTGTAGCAGTATTTCCAGCTGCTCAATATGGACCTTTACACTATCAGAATTTACAAAGGTCAAAAATAACAGCATTAAAACTAAATGCTGGACATTATGATAGACCCATGCAGTTGCCGGTTAAGGCAAAACTTGAGTTACTATGGTGGATTGGCAATATCCATAACTCTTTTAAACCCATCATTGTGCCTCGTCCAATGGTATACTTGCAAACAGATGCAAGCTCCCATGGCTGGGGAGCTACGGACAACAATAACAGTTGTGGAGGTAGATGGGATTCACGTGAAGCTACTTTGTTGTTAGCACAAGGGATAAACTATTTGGAGATGCTAGGAGCATTCCACGGACTAAGAGCCTATTGTTCAAACATGACTAACACTCATGTCCGTCTCCAAATAGACAATACCACTGCGGTGGCTTATCTGAATCATATGGGCGGTACCAGGTCAATTTCATGCAATGAATTGGCAAACACAATTTGGCTCTGGTGTATTCAACGGAATATTTGGATCTCAGCTACCTACTTGCCAGGTGAGCTCAATACAGTGGCGGACACCAGGTCACGGAAGTTCAATGACAACATCGAGTGGATGTTGAACCCCCAAATATTCACCAAAATTACAGCCAAATTTGGTAAACCGGATATTGACCTTTTTGCGTCACGGTTGAACCATCAGGTACCAACATACGTATCATGGGAGCCAGATCCTGGGGCAATGGCGATGGACGCATTCTCGCTAGACTGGGGGAAATGGTTCTTCTATGCCTTTCCTCCATTCTGCCTCATCAGTCGGGTATTGCGGAAAATCCAGCTCGATGCTGCCAAGGGCATCCTCATTATACCCGACTGGCCTACGCAATCATGGTATCCGGTGGTCCTTGGAATGATAAGTCAACCATGGGTCCTCTTGGAGGGTTGCCCACAATTGGTGACGAACCCTGCCACAGGGGAACCACACCCCTGCCATAGTCATTTGAATCTATTGGCTTGCAGGATCTGAACAGGCCACTACTTCAGTATGGTCTATCTTCAAGGACAATGGATACCATGGGAGCATCATGCAGGGAGTCCTCAAGACGGCAGTACTTATCGTACATCAGGAAATGGGAATCCTATTGTGGCCGCATGGACGTTGCATATGACTCCGTCTCCATCACAGATGTGCTGGAATTTCTTGCGGGGCTACACCATGATCAACATCTCAGCTATAGTGCCATCAATAGCGCCAGGAGTGCGCTCTCGTCCTACCTCAATATTGAGGTAGGATCCAATAAATTGGTCTCCAAACTTATGCGGGGGATATTTAATTCCAACCCGCCGAGGCCCCGTTACAACGTCACATGGGATATTGGCAAAGTGCTGACCCTGCTGAGAACATGGTCACCCATGACGGGGCTCGAATTGGACAAACTCACCCTGAAGGTGGTGATGTTGATGGCACTTACTTCAGCACGAAGGGTGCAAACGCTTCACAAGGCCAAGATCGACAGAATGATCTCTACCCCTGAACGGGTCACTTTCTTCATTGATGAATTGCTCAAGCAGCATAGACCTGGATTTACAGGGCTGCAGCTGGAGTTTCCAGCATACCCCGCTGATGCTAGGCTATGCATAGCCACCCATATCCGCCACTATATCAAAGTGACGAGGAAAATAAGGGGAATGGAGCAATACCTGTTCATCAGTCATAAAAAACCTCACCATAGAGTGACGGTGCAGACGATATCCCGATGGCTCAGGATCGTCTTGAACAAAGCAGGTATTGACACTGATGTTTTTAAATCCCATTCCACCAGGGCAGCATCAACATCGGCGGCAAAGGCCATGGAGGTGCCCATGGACCAGATACTTGCCACAGCGGGATGGGCCAGTGAAGCCACTTTTCAACGGTTTTACAATAAACCCGTCACCGTACCTGGAATGTTCGCAGGAGCCGTGCTGGATGCAGGCCGAGAACATACAGTTCCCCCTCAGTGAGGGGTCCTTTCTTGTTGTTATTAATAAATATTATTATTTTTCAGAGAAACAGTGACGGAAATTGATTACTGCTGTCCACCTTTTCAGTAGCGTGTGTGATAGCATGGACGTTGTCCAGGGCGTGAAATCACAGAAGCTTTGAAGTCTTCACGAAGTCACTCACGTGACTCCGAAATGAAATAGTAAGATTAAACGAGAACTTACCAGTTTGAAGTTTGATCTTTATTTTATGAGGAGTTGCGATGAGGGATTTCGTGCCCTCCGCTCCCAACCCTCGATCATAAAGTCAACTGGTAACTAGAGTCTCTTTAATCTTACTATAACAAGTCATTTCTTGGCTTGGTTTTTCTGTGATTCCACACCGCGGCTTTGAAGTATGTCGCGCATGCGTGCTGGCGGGTTCTTCACGAAATCCCTCATCGCAACTCCTCATAAAATAAAGATCAAACTTCAAACTGGTAAGTTCTCGTTTAATCTTACTATTAAAATGGGAAATGTTGGAGTAACTGGCATGTTAGTCAACATTTGTGGATGGAAACAGTTGAGATTTTACATTGACCCTTTGTCTTTCGGGATTGTGGTGCTGTACTTATCTGCTGTTATTGTTGCTCCACATCATCTCATGAACAACCTCGTGAACTGCCGGATTGGTTCCACGTTTGTCTCGTTTCGGACGATGATAGAGCTGAACAACCTGATGGACATTGCTTTCAATGTGAAGAAGGGACTTTCACTCCACAAAGGCCGCGTGGCCGTTACTTTTAGCAAAGCTATCGTTAACTGATACAATGGTAATGGGCAGATTGGAGAGGAGGAGGTTAAATAAATGTATCACTCATATAGGTTTACTCACTATCCACCACACACCCAGCCAATGTAAACCATTCAATTATGAACTATATTCAGCTATACAGAATATATTCTTTCCCTCGGCCAATTTTGATGGTTCTTCTAAATGTTGCTCAAACCAGGGGATTCCTATTTCATCAGCTACAGAAGGCAATAGGCAATAACCAGCAGGAAAGTTCCTTCCTCACATTTAACATGGTGCCCTGCAACTTAATGTGCTATGGTATTAAAGTTGTGAATTCCCAGGGTAGCAATGTTACAAAATTTTGAGATTTAAAAAATCAAGTCTGCAATTTATCCCATCAGATAAAGCATAAAAAGAAGTTTAATTTGACACCTAATTTACTTTCTTATGTTCAGTATTAGGAAAGTTATGGCAATTTTCATACTCGGAAATTAGCATCTTGCTCCCCATTGCCTTTCAATTGACTTAACTCAAAAGCTGTGATCTGGAAGTTAAAAGCCCATAACTTTCTTTAAAATTAAGAGAACTCAATGAAATGTTCAGTTATTATAGATTGAAGCATTCTGAAACAAATATTAAACAATCTTACTTGGATTACCTGAAATTATAGCATATAATTAGTTAGTTATCTAATTGTAGCTAATTACAAAATTCAATGAGTAGATCTAAACATCTATCCATTTCTTAAGAAAAGATAAACTTTTTTAAAATTGCCTAAGTGTCCAAATAACATTCACACAATAATCCACAATATAACATAATTTTTAAATCTCATTTTCATGAATTTCTGGGCCAAATGGAAGGAATTTAGTGTTTTATGCCTGTAAATTAATGGCCATTTAAATCAACTAGCGAGTGGGTTTTAGTGGAATGCGGTGGATTAGAACATTGCGGTTAGCGGTGAAGTCGGGGGGGAAAATACTGTTTGTTCATACATTTTTTGGGACCCCATTTCGCAACATAAAAATATTATTAAAGCCTCCCGAAAAACCAACTTTTAATATAAAAATAAACTACCTTTTTTTCTCCCCTACGGAAAATCCTTCCGGTTGTCAGTGCTCACGGCTTTTGAAGGTGATTTTTAAATTACTCTAGTTAACAAATAATTTAGAGTAATTTAAAAATATCTCATTGATGAAATGTCGGAGCGATTTTTCTTCCGCAACGAAATTGCCCGACATTCATCGATTATCCAGGTCTGTTGAAAAACGGCACTTTAAGCCCGCCCCCCTCGGAAAGGCGCTAAAGTCGTGCACACGGGGAGCGGCAGAACTGCAGCGCCGCTAAAGGTAAGTTTTGCAACATACGTACCCAGGGGTAGTTCTTCCAATTGTACTAGCTTCTCTAGGGGTTATTTTCTGGAGATGGCTTTGTTGATAGCCAGGTTTATACAAACACTTTGTATTTTGCTCAAGATCCCAGCATCTGCAGTCTCTTGTGTCTCCATCGTGATGGAGGAGTTTGGCAAATAGATGGCAAGTTATTATTCTGTGAGTTACACAATATCAGTCTGTTGCTCGATTAACACAAACGCTGGAGTAACTCAGCGGGACAGACAGCAACTCTGGAGAGAAGGAATGGGTGATGTTCTGGGTCGAGACTTTTCTTCAGCTGTGGGACCAGGTCCATTGCAGGAACACCTTTGCATGTTGAACTTTAGTTGCCAAGTCCATACACATTGATTTATTATTGTCACATGACTGTTTTTATTCTTTTTAAATTTTTTTAAATTCTTTTTTTCTTTCTATAATTTTTTTTTATTCTTTCACTATAATAGCTTGACACTTCTGAATCTTTTTTTTTTGTCCATTTCAGAGATATAAAAGGATGATAATGTAATAAAAAGGAACTCCAGATGCTGGTTCAAAGATAGACACAAAATGCTGGAGTAATTTGCAGGTCAGGCAGCATCTCTGGAGAAAATGGATAGATGATTGGACAGGGGTTGGACAGGCTAGATGCAGGAAGATTGTTCCCGATGTTGGGGAAGTCCAGGACAAAGGGTCACAGCTTAAGGATAATGGGGAAATCCTTTAAGACCGAGATGATAAATACTTTTTTCACACAGAGAGTGGTGAGTCTCTGGAACTCTCTGCCACAGAGGGTAGTTGAGGCCAGTTCATTGGCTATATTTAAGAGGGAGTTAGATGTGGCCCTTGTGGCTAAGGGGATCAGAGGGTATGGAGAGAAGGCAGGTACGGGATACTGAGTTGGATGATCAGCCATGATCATATTGAATGGCGGTGCAGGCTCGAAGGGCTGAATGGCCTACTCCTGCACCTAATTTCTATGTTTCTATGTTTCTATGATATTTCAGGTTGGGACCCTTCTTCAGACATATTGTGTGTGGGGGTGGAGGGAAGGGGGAGCGGGAGGGGGGGGAGATGGAAGCAAGAAAAATATCAGAACAAATAGCAACAGAAGATATCGGGAAAGGAGGTTTCATGATAGGCTGATTGTTGGTTAGGGGTGTGATCCGAAGAGAGATACATTCTAATGAACTATGGAACTAGTTCAATTATGTTTCATGGAGTTGAAGGGGGGAGGTGGGGTGAAAGGGAGGGGAGGGGGGAAGGGAGTGTTTGTAGAAGTTACTTAAAATTAGAGAATATAAAAGAACCAACTACATTTTAATAGTAATCTGGAGACACATTGCGCCTGGAAGGACATTGTTGAAAACCAGTACTAAGACTATTCTTTCCCACCAACACTCCAGATAAGTGACATTTTAATTTCCATATCTGCCAGAGTGGGATTTGAACTCATGTCTTTAGTTGACCAGGCTAATAATTTAACCGCCACATTACCACTGTATCAATTCTAACGGGTAGTATCTTTTGTCAGTCTCTAACTCCTTACTTTCAATTTTACTAAACAATCAGAATATTGAATTGGATAGTCACGATGACCTTTGGTGCTAGAGATTTAATCTAACATTGATATACAGTTTTATTAGAATGATCTTTTAAATGAAAATGATTTATTTCATCTTGAATTTGAAATAAACTAAAAGCAATGCAGTGTGCAAATCTTGGTTGCATGGACTGCCATTTTGATTGACCGGGGAAGTACTGACTGGCAAGTTTGATCGACAGTCGTTGATTTGCACAAAATACGAATAAATAATGTTTATGAGGCTATTTAATTTTAACTTTATTTTTCTTGTATTTTATTAAGAGAAAAGTGGTATTAACCAAACAAATATCAAAGGTTACGGGGAGAAGGCAGGAGAAAGGGGTTGAGATGGAAAAATAGTAAGATATAGCTCTTAGGGCTAACGAGGTACTTATTTTTGGATGATCAGCCATGGTCATATAGAATGGTGGTGCTGGCTCAAAGGCTGAATGGCCTACTCCTGCACCTATTTTCTACGTTTCTAGATCAGTCACGATCGAATGGCGGAGTAGACTCGAAGTGCTGAACAGCATATTTCTGTTCCTAAGTCTTATGATTGAATGTGTACCTCAAGCAACAAGAAATGTAATTCCTGTGGCTTAAACAAAATGGCAGTGCTTTTTAACAACTGTTACATTGCTCTGGACCTAAAGGCTATATGTTGCAGTCGATCTGTACTTTTAATTAAAATTATTTACAAATTATGCTTCGTGCTGCTTCTAAATATGTAAATTTCTCAATAAGTAATTCCTTGTTGCAACTACAAGGAAAAAATAGCCCGGCATCTGTTTGGGAGCAGCAGGCTTGTTGGAGGTGGAATACACAGTGGCTTTGCTGCAGTCTGCACTTTATCAGGTGCAGCCCCAGTGATGGATGAGCTGTTAATCTGAGCCCTGCACCTTCCGACATGGGCCAGGGGTTGCTCACCAGCTGAGCCCCTTTGAGTTATTTTTCCAGAGTTTACTCACCAGCTTCATGAAAAAAATAATTAAGTGAAAGGAGAAATTAGCAAGTAGGCATCCAGAGGGAAAATATTATGTGATCAGAATTCAGAGTACACCATGCAAACTACCAGAGTTGTATATTTCCTTACAATATTGGAGGAGGGTATTTCAGTCCATCAACTCGATGCCGGCTCATAGAGCTACACCGTTCTCTGTTAAATTTCCCTGTAACCTTTCCTCAACTAATTTGCAACAATTACCTCCAGATTGTACCACTCACAAACACATTGGGGACATTACAGCAGCCAATTAACCTGCCAACCTGCACAATCTGGAGACGTGGGAGGAAACCTGTTTACCCAGGGAACCCACATGGTCAGAGGGAGAACGTGCAAAGTCTACACAGACGTTGGTGCAACACTACCTCACCAATTCTGTCTGATGCTCTTATCCCATTAAAATCATAAGGGGCTTAAAATTATTTTAATGGAAGTTAACGGCATGATATATATTCATAAATTATCAAACTTAATGAGTGAGGAGATAGGTACATTCACACATCAATGGGCGGCACAGTGGTGCAGTGGTGGATACCTGGTTTCGATCCTGATTATAGGTGCTGTCTGTACGGAGATTGTACGCTCTCCCTGTGATTGCATTGGTTTTCTCCGGGTGCTCAGTTTCCTCCACATTCCAAAGACGCGCAGTTTTGTAGGTTAATAGGCTGCTGTGAATTGTGCCTACTGTGTTGGATGTGAAATTGTGATAACATAGAACCAGTGTGCGGGTGATCATTGTTCAGCATGGACTCGGTAGGTGGAAGGGCCTGTTTCCACACACTATCTCTAAACTAAACATTTTAGTAAATTAGGACATTGCTTAACATCTATAAGCTTTCAGATTTATATATACCATTCATAATTCTAAATTACATTGGGCAAGTCTTATTTCCATTTAAGAATAAATTAGTGATAGTATTAAATTACAAAATATTAATGTTTAATGCATTTTGGAGAAATAGAAATGCTTTAGAATTAAATATCTTTGAGTAGTCAGCATGTCCACAATTATTGATGCATCTTTTCCTATATTATGATTGAAATTGACAATGCTTAAGAGAAGTGTAAGCTGATTTATCCATGTCAGGAACATCTGTATTATACAGCTACCCAGATCATATTGCTCCACATACACAAAGTATAATTTTTCCATTTTATTGAATAATCATCCATTGCACTACCCATGATTAAAATAATGGAATATGTACTGTATCCGGTCATTACTGAATACCATAAAACATTTTGTTACTAACATTATTGCTAGCTTAATGTAAATCATATGGGAGAATATCCATGACGCTGGATTTCTGTAAGCCAGGGCATTCATAACCTGAGGAGCCCCAGCATTATAAAAGAAGGACTTTCAAACATTGTTAATGTTTGGCAAAAACATGAGGGTAGACTATTATCTGAATGGTGGCAGATTAGGTAAGGGGGAGATGCAACGAGACCTGGGTGTCATGGTACACCAGTCATTGAAAGTAGGCATGCAGGTGCAGCAGGCAGTGAAGAAAGCAAATGGTATGTTAGCATTCATAGCGAAAGGATTTGAGTATAGGAGCAGGGAGGTTCTACTGCAGTTGTACAGGGTTTTGGTGAGGCCACACCTGGAGTACTGCGTACAGTTTTGGTCTCCAAATCTGAGGAAAGACATCCTTGCCATAGAGGGGGTACAGAGAAGATTCACCAGACTGATTCCTGGGATGTCAGGACTTTCATATGAGGAAAGATTGGATAGACTCTGTTTGTACTCGATGGAATTTAGAAGATTGAGGGGGGATCTTATAGAAACCTACAAAATTCTTAAGGGGTTGGACAAGCTAGATGCTGGAAGATTGTTCCCGATGTTGGGGGAGTCCAGAACAAGGGGTCACAGTCTAAGGATAAGGGGGAATTCCTTTAGGACCGAAATGAGGAAAACATTCTTTACACAGAGAGTGGTGAGTCTCTGGAATTCTCTGCCACAGAAGGTAGTTGAGGCCAGTTCATTGGCTATATTTAAGACGGCGTTAGATGTGGCACTTGTGGCTAAAGGGATCAGGGGGTATGGAGAGAAGGCAGGTACGGGATACTGAGTTGGATGATCAGCCATGATCACATTGAATGGCAGTGCAGGCTCGAAGGGCCGAATGGCCTACTCCTGCACCTATTTTCTATGTTTCTATGTTTCTATGTAGCATTTTTTTTATATTTTAGGAGTGACTGGTAGTGGCTGATGTGGAGATGGCCTGAATTAAAATAAAAGCAAATAAATAAACAGTCATTCCATGCTTTGTATTGTTGACCACACCTATATAAAAATGACAAAAATGTATAGTTCCGATTTCTACAATCCTTCAGATTCCTGAGATACTTATAGCACCCCTGATTCCATATTTCAAAATGCTAAGGATCAATTTTTGTTCTGTTTTTGTGGACCCTAATAGTGTGTGAAAATACATTAGGAAGAAAATTGAATTTTGCTCACAGGACCTTTACACATTTATGGGATTGCAGTATTCATTAAAATGTTTTTTAAAAAGGCTTTACAATGTATGTGATGTTATACTCTCAGTGGATAAAATATGATCCTGTCCAAAGCTAATAAGGTTACACATTAAACATAAGGATCAGTGTCATATGTGGAGAGCATGCAAACGCAATGCAAATTCAAGGCTGCAATCACCGCAGTGGGCAGCTGTATCCAGCAAACCAATTATTGTATTCGAGGAAATGTGTCCTGAATGAAGAATATGCTTTCAGCTTGTCAAATTGGACACAGCACAAATCAGTGAAAAATATAGAAAATTGTCAGTGGTTTTAAAGAAAGCTGGAAGGCGTGCAGCTATTTGACCAAATTGGTAATATTTTACTTTCTAACTCAAATACGATACAATATGATACCATATAACTTTATTTATCCCAGGAGGGAAATTGGGTTGCCGACAGTGATAAAACACAACAAAATACATGAAACATGAAATTGATGTGACAAGTGGAAAGTCCTTGATTGGGGATGTGCAAAGATTGGGGAGGGGAGGGGAAGTCTACCCCACGAGGGGAGGAGGGGGAGTAGGGTATTGTACAATTTGCTAGCCCCAGGGAAAAACAATCTCCCGTGACGTTGTGTGCTGCATCTTGGTGGAACGGGTCTGTTGCTGAAGGTGCTCCTCAGGTTGACCAATGTGTCAAATGGAGGTACATTTGAAGTTCAGCACACATTGTTGGCCAAAGGCTCTTTGTTAGGTGTCTCATTATAGAACCTGAATATTTCTTGACTAACCAGTCTTGGAATGAGGAATGCGTATGCATTGTATAGAACAGCAATGATCTGTTCAGAATGATAACTACTGTTGCAATAATACAACATCGTTGAAGAAGAAAAACATCCGAAGATGCTGCACATTCAGGTAGAACCTGAATTTTACCAGCATAACTGTTGAGATATGTGATCAAAAGCTTAAATAATAAGAGCATTTTAACGGCAATTTCATGGAGAGAGGAAGAAAAGCAAGGGGATTTCAGGCTGTAAAGCTCCAGACCAGGGGTTCCAAAGTACTGAAAATGCAATTGTTAGTAGTGTAGCCAATGTATGTGGGGTGGGGCTGGAAAACAGTGCTGAAATGGGCTGGTGGACGTTTATAGAGACAGGATTAAAATTTGGTTCAGGAGAGGATAGGAGAACTTTGTGTTGGGTAAACTGAAAGCTGTAGAACATGGAGATTGGAGATCAGAAGACTGTTGGAATAGCTGAATACAGTAAAAACAATGTAATCGCGGGCAGATAGAAGAATGATGGAATAGTGTTTTCAATGAAGACCCTATGGAATTGAAGAATGATCTCAAAGTCAATCAATCAATCAGTCAATCAGTTTTATTCGATTTAAATATTGAAATAAGAAAGTTGATCAACTTGAGCGAACAGATGGATCCTAGGCAAAGGTTTTGAGTTTGCGATCAAAAGATTGAAAAAAAGTAATGGTTTATCCAAGATGATGAACAAGCACCTGACGTGACAGAGATAGTGTTGATTCAAGGTAGATGGTGGAAAGGCAAAGCTCAGTAGACATGCAGATTGAAGCAGGCTCCATATATTTGATTGACATTTCCAAGGCTTTTCAACCAAATGGGAACGATCCAAGGGCTAATCCTGGGTAATTCCAAAGGTAATTTTGCAGACAAAATGTGCAGGAATGAACTGCAGATGCTGGTTTAAACCGAAGATAGACACAAAAAGCTGGAGTAGCTCAGTGGGACAGGTAGCATCTCTGGAGAGTAGGAAAGGATGACTTTTCTGGTCGTGACCATTCTTCAGACTGTATGCAGAGGCAGAAAGAGAAGCATGTATGAAGATTTTTGTGACGTGATTAAAATCATTGAGATGTGGAAATAGTTTAATTTTGTGTTGAAGTGTATTTGAGTAATTATCAAACAGTAAGTTAGTCAGAGTGAGCAGCTAACATGTACATTGACTCATGCCAACTGAAAGTACAAGTTAGAGATGTTCATCATAAACCAAATTAGTTGTCGGATTTCCAGATGACGTAGGTTCTGTTCGTAAATAATATTTACAACACATCTCAGCCGTGACGACAAATCTCTGTACTTGCATATTGATGGATTTAACTGAAAGAATGTTGAAACAAGGTTTGTGACAGAATTTCAATAAACGCAAGTCAGCTAAGAAGCACAAGTCAGATGTGTGATGTAATATACTCCACTTTCCTGGAAGGGTGCATTACTAACAACTCTGAAGAGGCTCAACTCCATCCAATAAGATAGTAAGTCATCGGACCAGAATAAGGCCATTCAGCAGATCGAGTCCACTCCGCCATTCAATCAAGGCAGATCTATCTTTCCCTTTCAACCCCTTTTCCACCATAACTTTTGACTCCCTTACTAATCCAGAACCTGTCAATTTCTGCTTTAAAGGTACCCCGTGACTTGGCCTCCACAGCCACCTGTGGCACTGAATTCCACAAATTCACCATGCTCTAGCTAAAGTAATTCCTTCTCATCTCCTTTCTAAAGGTACGTCCTTTTATTCCGAGGCTGTGTCCTCTTCCACGAGTGGAAACATCCTCTCCACATCCACTCAATTCAGGCCTTTTACTATTCGTTAGGTTTCAATGAGGTCCCCCAGTTTTTTGGTGCTACCGTCCATCATTTTACTGCAGATTGAGAGCAGGCTGATTGGTGATAATTGGCCAGATTGCGTTTGTCCTGTTTTCTGTGAAGAGGATATACCTGGGCAACTCTCCACATTGTTGGGGAGATGCCAGTGTTGGAGCTCTCAGAGTAGCTTCGCTAGCAGTGCACCTAATTCTGGAACACACTTTTCTCACTATTGCATCTAGGATGGTCTTTGCTATATCCAGTATTCCCAGCTGATACTCAGTATAACATGGAATCTATTGAATTACCGGAAATGGGTTTCTTCAATGCGGAACCCAGCATGAAGACAAGATGGATCGCCCGCTGGCACATCTGGCTGAACATGGTGCTAATGCTTCAAACTTGCCTTTAGCTCTCGTATGTTGGAGGATTTGAGTGTTCTTCTATTAGCTGTATAATTTTCCATCACTATTCACGACTATAAATGGTGGAATTTCAGAGCTTCGATCTGATCTGATGCTTGTGACGTTAATTAGGCCTGTTGTTTGCATGCTGTGTAGTACGTGTGTAGCCCTCTGCTGTAGTTTCGCTCGGCTGACATATCAGTGGTGCTCTCGGCATGTCCTTCTGCATTCCTCATTGAAGCAGGCTTGACAGTAATGATAGAGTGAGAGTCATGCCAGTTCCCCAGATTGCAGATGGTGCACATTTATACAGCTCTTTTGTGTGCCACACTGCCACAGTGCCACAGTGCCACACAAGGTTGCCCAGTATGCAGTTGCCAGATTGAACAAAGTCTATCGCATTTCATGCAAAGCAACATGAAGCAGGGTGCCTTTGGAGTGAAGACAGGTCTTTGTCCAAAAACTGTACAGTGGTCAGAGCTGCCAGTGTTACCAAAGACAGATGTAGTCAAGTAGATTTATCTCTCATGTTTGTTCATTCACTTTCTGCCCACAGTTAGTCTGGCTGCTGTCCTTCAGGACTCAGCTGGAAGTGATGCCACACTTGCCAATGGACATTGAAATTCCTCACCCTGAGTCCATTCTGTAGCTTTGCCCCTTTCATTCCTTCTTCCAATATTATTGAATATGGAAGAGCACCGATTCTTTAGTTACAGGCGGAGGTATTTTTCAATTTTTTTTACTATGAACCAACTGTAACTGTAAAACTTCAATGCCTGGAATCAGTGCTAAGCAAGGGTAATTCCCTGCTGTATACCAGCATGCCACTCCCATATTCCAAAGACGGGCAGGTTTGTAGATTAATTGGCTTCTGCAAATTGTCCCTAGTGTGTAGGATAGAACAAGTGTACAGTGATCGTTGGTCAGCACGGGCTCAGCGGGCCAAATGGCTTGTTTCCATGTTGTATCTCTAATTCCTGTAGTTACACAGAGCTAATCTCATTCATCAACTTTATTCATAACAAAATGATACATACTAACAAAAAACACAGTGCAGAGCTCCTTACGTTCTTAGTGTCATCTGTATATTCAGTGTTAAAGGGCCTGTCCCAACAGCATGCGCCTGCATGTGGCGAGCGCGACCAAACCAGCAGCGGTGGCCGCGCGGAGGTCGGGTGAGTGGCGCGACGCGGCGCGAAGTGGTGCGAAGTTGGAGCGAAATCCACAGGGTAAGTTCGCAAGGACAGAGAGGGACACACAGAGAGGGGCACGTAGGCACACAGAGAGAGGGCCACGGAGGCACACACAGAGAGGGTCATGGAGGCACATATAGAATGGGTCACGGAGGCACGACGTCGAGGCGGTGCGTAATGCGTCGAGGCGACTGCGGGCCGACAGGCCGTTGCCACGCAGAATTTTTGAACAAGGTCAGTTTTTCGGAGCACCGCACGATGTCGGGACGAACTCCGCACAACTCCGCATGGCTCCGGCCATCGAAGTGGGACCGGCCCCGCGAGGCCGGACGGCTCAAGTGACCACGTTAGGTCACGCTCACCGCATGGAGTCGCATGCTGGTGGGACAGGCCCTTATTTACTTGTTTTTGCACATGGTAGTGTCAGCACAAATCTCTCTTTAATATATTTATAGCACCAGTACCGATCATAGGCCTCTTGAGTGATGCCCCTTCCGTTGTTTGAGGAGTTTCCCCGCCAGCTGCAACTTCTCAACGACTTGATGGAGAAGTTATCTGTTTTGCTCCCATTGATTTGGACTGCACTTGAGATAAAAACACCCCAAAGTCCTCGTCCTTGTAATCGGGGCCTTCAATTGTCAACCTCAAGGGTCAAGAGCATGCTGCCAAAATATTACCAGCGTGTCTCTAGTCCCACCAGGGGCCAAAAAACCTTCGGCCACTGATACACATCCATAAAAACACCTACCACTCAATTTCCCCAGCAACGTTTCTGGAAATCTGATTATCTAGCTGTTTTACTTCCTGCCTGCAAACAAAACTGGAGCAGGAAGATACGGTACAGAAAGGCATTCATTGCTGGTCTGAGAAAATAGGCAACACGTGATACGTGACTGCTTTGAGTCAGTAGACTGGTCCATAATCAGCCAGAATTAGGTGACTTAATCAGTCAATGCGTGGGCGAATGTGTGCCAAAGGAGACGATCCCTGTGATCCCCAACTGGAAATTATGGATAAACCATGAGGTTCATACCCAGGTGAAAGCTAAGACCACTGCGTACAAATCAAATGATCCCAAGCAGTCCATGAAATCTTACTGTGATCTTCGCAAAGCCATTGGGAATGTCAAGAGACATTACTGCATAATTATCAGCAATGCTAGCTGACCTGGCTTTGAAGTCCATTATAGTATTCAAACCTTTCCACAGTCGACAGGTGTCTGAGTGGCTATACTGGGACTCAAGTTCATCCCAGTATTGTCTCATGATCTTCCTTATGGCTTTGTGAGGATCGTAGCAAGATTTTCTATACTGCTTGGAATCATTTGACTTGTACACAACAGTGGAAGACAAGGTAAATATTCATCAGGGTGAGGATCATCTCTCTCTCTTCTCTACTTTGAATAGTAACTAGAATGAAAGCATATTCACCAAGAAAACGAATTCCCTAATCTAACTTAATCCTAACACTGTCAGCCTTTGTAGTACGGTTAGCTGTGACTGTCAGGATCTCTGCTTCCCCATTGCCTTTGATGACTGCACATCTCATTTATCACCCTTTCAAGAGTATGTGCGAAACTGAACACAACTCGTTATTAGTGGGAAAAGTCGAAAGCAATGCCTGTGGGTGCCTTGGCCCATTATTGAGCTGTCTAGTGAACTGTTATATTATTTTGACTATTTATTTTGATGATAGTTGTGGAGATACTGCAGCCTTTTGCCACATCCACCAAACCATGTGGATGACCCTATCACCCTTGAACGAATGGTGTTTTTAGTTTAGAGATACAGCGCAGAAACAGGCCTTTCAGCCCACCAGGTCTGTGCCGACTTGCGATCCGCAAACATTAACACTATCCTACCCACACTAGGGATAATTTACAATTTATTTACCATGCCAGTTAACTTGCAGACCTGTATGTCTTTGGAGTGTGGGAGGAAATCAGAGTTCCTGGGGAAAACCCACGCAGGTCACGGGGAGAACGTGCAAACTCCATATAGACAACACCCGCAGTCAGGAACGAACCCGGGGCTCTGGCGCTGTAAGGCAGCAACTCTACCGCTGCACCACCATGCCGCCCTCATTCAGAACACATTTATTAGTGTATGTATTTCCTTGCTTCTGAACAAAATTGGGAGTGCTGTTCTTGGTGTAGTCTTCCTCTGTTTGGTTCAACAAACCACTGGCAGATGGTCAATTTTACTTTGGAGTCACGAAAGTGATTCCGTGAAGAGGGCCGCCAGTGCGCCAGATGCATGGCGCAGCGACGGGCTGGAGAGCGCAGCTCCACCAGCGGTAAGTTAAAAACTTGCAGGTAAGTTTTTTAAACTATGCTGCAAATGTCCCTAAGTTCCATAAGACTGGTTTCAGGAGCCAGCGGGAACATGGAACAATCAGTCAAAGGGAGGGTGAGGCGTGCCGCCGACAAAGTCAGGGAAACTGACCACGGGGCTGCGGCCAGCGGGTGGGCGCTTACGCCGGCTCCAGAACCGCCGGCAGTACAACCAGCGGCAGCGACTCCGGTGCCACAGAGCACCATGGCCACTCCAGTTGGGAGGAAGGCCAAAAGAAAGTTGGTAAGGCCTGTCGACTCTGATGAGTCAGGCCAAGAAGACTCCCGTCCCACCAGCAAAAAAGTCTGGGGACGTCTAGACAAAATGGAGCACCTCTTAGAAAGGATACTCCATCATGAGGTGTTCCAACCAGGGTTTTATACTCCCGGGATTCCCCAGCAGTCCGCAGCAGCAACCTCCAGCAGAGGTCTATACAGGGAAGACCTGCACCAACAGGAGGAACCATACGTCCACGGGTCTGCATGGGGGCCCATACCAGCAGTGTCAGGTCGAGGGCTGCATGATACCTCCCTCATGCATGAGCAGGGAGAGCCAGGGCAGTATGACACTGACCCTGAACTTGGTGGTATAGCAGAGGAGCATACCCCAAAGCACACGAGCTTAGCTCCAGGTGTGCTGGATGTGGCATGCAAATTCACCATACCGGCAGGAACTGGTGAGGGAGGAAAATCTGGCCAGAAACATAAATAACATGACTTCTCATCAGCAACCAAGAATCAACTATGGATGAAACATCCAAACGGTACGAAACACCTGTAAATTGTGCATCACAGTGAACCAGGCCACTTGGGGGCAAATGGGTGCAACCATGCGATCGCATGAATTAAGGCTGCAAAAAGTCTTAAAATTAATCGGAGCAGGCATAACGGCATTTGGTCGGACAGCCGAAGGGGCACCACTATCAGACACACAGTAGGATATGTTAGCCCTGCTGTGTAACGCCCACTTTGAAATTAACTGCCTGAGGAAAACCGTCATCAAGCCAACTCTAAATCCAAACTTTGCAGCACTGTGCAGATCCTCCAACATTCAGCCACCAAACTTGGTGTTTGGTGAAGATCTAGCAAAACAAGTCAAGGACTTGGATGACTAGGCGAAGACGATCAGCCTCATTAAAACACATTCCTCAGGCAGGATGCCGCCTCGTCGACCATACCCCTTCAGACGGGTCACAGGCGCTGGTGCGGGGCAAGGACCAAGCCGTGCTCTTCCATCACTACGCCATTGGCATGCACTAGTGCACACTCCCAACAGAACTAGGAGGCAAAGGAATCCAGCAACCATGGAGGTATGAGCAACTGGACTTGTTCAGGACATATCCTCTAGAGACCAGTCACCAGTAGGGGGTAGATTGCAATTGTTCTACGATGAATGGTGCTGCATAACATCAGATCCGTTTATACTGGACAGTATCCAGGGGTTTCAAATTGAGTTTATTTTTGAATTACATCCACCCATACAATATACACCAAGTCGGGTATTGGTGTTTTCAAAACCAGAAACTCTACAGGTAAATGATGAAATTGAAACATTATTCAAAAAAAGGGGTAATTAAAAGGACGGCTCATCAGCCTCAACAATTTCTGTCCAATATATTCCCCAGGCTAAAGAAGGATGGTGGGTGTCGAGTCATTCTAGACCTAACCCGACTGAACTCCTATGTCCAGTATAAAAACTTAAAAATGGAAACTTTCAGTACTGCTAACTAACTGGTTTCCATAGGATGTTATATGGCAATTATAGATCTGAAAGATGCATATTATTCAGTACCAGTTCATTACAAATACTGTAGATACTTGAAATTTAGTTGGATGAGACAGCTGTGGCAATTTAAAATGTTGCCCAATGGGTTAACCTCAGCCCCTAGGTTATTTACAAAATTGTTGAAACCATTATTAGGACTACTTTGGGCTCAGAATCACATTGTGATGGCATACTTGGATGATGTTCTGATCACAGGCAACACTCAGGAGGCAGCTGAATTTTCGGTTTCAGTTACCAAACATATGTTCGAGAGGTTGGGCTTCCTCATCCATCCAACTAAATCCAAATTGATGCCATCTAGAATCATTGACTATTTGGGGTTCACCATTGATTCAACTAACATGTCAGTGACTCTGCCTACGGCCAAAACTTTAGAAATTATGGAGGCCTGCAGCAATCTGGTAAATGAACAGCGACCCTCCATCCGACGAGTGGCCAGTGTTATTGGCAAATTAGTGACGTCCTTCCCTGGAGTGCAATTTGGACCTCTACACTATCAGAATGTGCAACGAGCTAAAGAACAGGCACTCAAAAAACATGCAGGTCATTTTGATAGACCAATGCAGTTGCCAGTCGAAGCTATCACCGAGTTGCAATGGTGGATAACAAATGTCTCGCATTGTACTAGTAACATTCTGAGTAAACAGCCTTCAGTTGTTTTGAAAACTGATGTGAGTGTTTCGGGATGGGGAGCCACTGATAACAATCCAGCTGTGGTGGTAGATGGAGTATGCAAGAGGCATTAATCCTGCGGATGCATGGGATAAACTATTTAGAATTGTTGGGGGCATTCTATGGCCTGAAAAAAATACTGTTCAACAATGCATGATTTACATGTTCAGCTCCAGATTGATAATACCACAGCAGTTGCATATATCAATCACATTGGTGGAATTAAGTCATTATCATGTGATAATCTGGCTAACCTCATCTGGCACTGGTGTATTACTAGGAACATCTGGGTCTCAGCAATCTACCTACCAGGTAGAGATAATGTGGTGGCAGACACCAGGTCATGTAAGTTTAATGATAACACAGAATGGATGCTGAATCCAAAAGTTTTTTAAAAGATTGTCACCCAGTATGGATTGCCAGACATAGATCTGTTTGCATCCAGGCAAAATCACCAGTTACCTAAATACGTTTCATGGGAACCGGATCCAGGGGCAGTAGCGGTGGATGCATTCTCGCCACATTGGGGAGGTATGTTCTTTTACACCTTTCCCCCATTCTGCTTCATCAGTCAATGTCTCACCAAAATTGAGCAGGACTCCGCTTCAGGCATTTTGGTAAATCCCAACTGGCCCACACAGCCATGGTTCCCATTGGTTCTGAGGCTGATGACACAGCCATTCATGGTTATCCCCAAATGCAGCAACTTGTTGGTTCACCCTGTGACAGGAGAGAGTCACCCTTTACATGATCGTATTAATCTGTTGATTTGCAGATTCTGACCAGACCATTCCAGGGGCTCGGACTATAGAGTCGGACCGTGGGTGTGAATACTGCGGCCTGGAGGGATAGTACTAAAAAACAATATGTATCTCATATTAAGAAATGGGAGATGTTCTGCTTACAGTCAAATATCTTATCACACTTCAGGCATACTTGATGTATTTGAGTTCCTTGCTACATTACATTTTGACGAGCAATTGAGTTATAGTGCCATTAATAGTGCTCGGAGTGCATTGTCCTCCTATTTATGGCAGGGGTCAGGACAACATCCTGTCGGATCTCATACATTGGTGTCCCGATTCATGAAAGGTATTTTTAACAAGAACCCTCCCAGATCTAGATATACGGAAATCTGTGATGTGAGCATAGTTCTCACACTGCTTGGGCAATGGGCTCCAATAATATCTCTGTCTTTCCAAAAACTAACGCTCAAAGTGGTCATGCTCATGGCACTTGTTTCAGTGTAACGGGTCCAGACATTGCAAAAGCTACGACTAAACAGCATGCATTCTTCTGTAGATAATATTACATTTTATGTATATGATCTAATCAAACAAAGCAGGCCAGGGACGTCCTGAACCAAAATAAGCTTTAGAGCCTACCCCATTGACCTGAGACTATGTGTAGTTACGCACCTGCGTCAATATATGGAGGTCACCAAGAGTCTTAGAGGCCCCGAAGCAACGATGCTCATCAGTCACAAAAAACCTAATTGAAAGGTGTCGGTAAAGACCATTTCTAGATGGCTGAAACAGGTTTTGGATTGTGCTGGAGTAGACACTGATGTGTTTAAATCTCACTCCACCAGAGCGGCATCAACATCCGCAGCGAGGACTTTAGACCAAATCCTCTGGGCCGCAGGATGGTCCAGTGAAGGGACTTTTCAATGGTTCTATGACAAACCTGTCCTCACGACGGAAGGATTTGGGTGTGCTATTTTGGGTTCTGTTTTGTAATTTCCCCCTGGGAGAGAGGGGTTATTATTGTTCCTTTTTGTTATTAAAACATTAATTTGTATAATTCAAACAATGTTCAATACATTATTTGTTTATCCTTTGTCAACAGAAGCTGTGTGCTATATGGAACTGGATCTACAGCATGAAATCACAGAGCTTTGAAATCTTCACGGAATCACTCACGTGACTCCGAAGTAAAATAGTAAGATTAAATGAGAACTTACCAGTTTGAAGTTTGATCTTTATTTTATGAGGAGTTACGGTGAGCGATTATGTGTCCTCCACTCCCGGCCCTCATGATCGCAAAGGTCATCTGGTAGTTCTAGTCTTCTGATTCTTACTATATTACTTCGACTGTGGTTACTGTGATTTTACGCCGCTGCTTTGAAGATTGACACGCATGTGCACTGTCGAGCCTTCTTCACGTAATCGCTCGCCGCAACTCCTCATAAAATAAAGATCAAACTTCAAACTGGTAAGTTCTCGGTTAATCTTACTATTTTACTTCGGAGTCACGTGAGTGATTCCGTGAAGATTTCAAAGCTCTGTGATTTCATGCTGTAGATCCAGTTCCATACGACACACGGCTTCATGTTGAAAAATGTCCATGAGAGCCTCGAGTACCAATGAGCAGCCATTACCGTAAATCTCGGAGTTTGAATCAGGGCAAACTCAGGAGAGCTCTTGCAATAAACTCGTACCGTGGGACAGGGCTTTAACCCCATTCTCCTGCCATCTCCCCATAACCTCTGACACTGACACAAAAATCTATCCATCTCTACCTTAAAAAATATCCACTGACTCGACAGCCTTCTGTGGCAAAGAATTCCACAGATTCACCACCCTCTGACTAATGAAATTTCTCCACATACCCTCTCTAAAAGAACATCCTTTAATTTTGAGGCTGTAACCTGTAGTCTTAGACTCTCCCACTAGTGGAAACATCCTCTCCACATCCACTCTATCCAAGCCTTTCACTATTCTGCATGTTTCAATGAGGTCCCCCCTCATTCTTCGAAACTCCAGCGAGTACAGGCCCAGTGCCGACAAACGCTCATCATAGCTTAACCTGCCTTAAGAGCCCAGCAAACACCATCCCTTGGCAAGTAGGGACATATTTAGCAAGTATCGTCCTTGCTAAGTATTAGCAAGTATTAGACATGTTAGTGCACCAAGTCCAATCATATTGGCACTTATCATTTAGATTTGTGTGACAAATCATCACTGGCCTACCCAGTGTTGAGGAATTTCCAATAATTGTGTTCGCTTCAGCCAGTAAGAGAAGACGCAAAGGAAGTTTAGAAGAATATTGAGGTAAATGTTACAGAAAATTTTGTTTGAAAGGTAGGGGTATGAGATGCAGCTGTAGTTTTATAACATCATTGAAAGAGATTGTATTTTCTCATTTCTTCAGTTGAGCCCAAGTTGGATTGGATTGCATGGTTATACAAATAGTAACAGAGTGCATACAGAGTTATATTTTGTGATATCAGCTATTGCCTTGCTAACACTACCTCCCACCCTCCACACCCCACCCCCCCCCCCCCCCCCCCCCACTACATACCTGCTACAGAGCCGCAAATGGCATAGCCCCTGGTGTTAGGTACGATTGATGCATATTGCTTGCCGCATGTGTTTTCTTAAAGACTGAGATGTTTAAATTTTAATGGGTTCTCAATGAAATATTAAGATGCTCTGTTGGTCCCAGGCCTATTTATTTTACATTTTTTAATTATTTGTAGTTTTGTATATATTACACGTGTGGGCAGATTTCATCACAAGAGGAGAGCAATATTTCTCATGATGTCTTTGAGGGCAATCAAGATTTATCTCACTTACAATACATGCAGGCAGGAACCAATGGGTTCCTTTGTTTATCACAGAGAAGGCTCATAAATTCTTACATTTAAATCATGTTGTAATGGGCTTTTAAGCAAACTGCTTGTAGAGAGGAATTCTAGCCTACAAATTCTAGTTGCAACGGGGAACCAACAACCGGTCGTTGAGTCCGAGGTTGCGTGAATTGCAAACCTTTTGCGAACTAAAAAAAAAATCTCAAATCAAAAGGATGATTCTGAAGCTCAGGTTGTGAGTGAATACTGCGTTCTTCGTAGAATGGAGAAGACTTTTTGTAGAGGTGTTTAAAATCAGGATCGAGTAAAAATAGGCACACTTGCATTCCTGTGATGATGGGTTGCTGACTGGAGGGAACAGACAACTGGAAGAATTTATTTTTATGTGATTAGAATTTTGAAGCTTGCCCTTGAATAGATCATGGAATCATTAAAGATTGGAATGGGTACAGCTGGCGAAGGTTATGGCGACCATCATGATAACTCTTGCTCTGATCAGTCTGAAGAAGGGTTTCGGCCCGAAACGTTGCCTATCTCCTTCACTCCTTAGATGCTGCTGCACCCGCTGAGTTTCTCCAGCTTTTTGTGTACCCTCGATGTTCCAGCATCTGCAATTCCTTCTTTAAAACTTGTTCCATACTTGTTTAGTCCTTTCTCCATAACACTGCTTTTTTTTCTCCCCTATTTATCTATCTGTTTCCCCCTTGAAGGCCACAATGAACCTACCTCTGCTACATCTGTAGGCAGTGCACTCCAGATTCCAGAAGTTACTTAAGAAATAATTTTCATCATGTCAATCTTAAGTGTCTTTGCCTTTATGATACACCTCGAGTCTCTAATCTTCAGCCCGTGCCCCAAAGAAAAGATCATCCATTTCATCGAGATCCCACATTTTGTATAGTTCAGTCTAATCTTCCCTGAGCCTTCTCTTTTACAAAGTAAACTGAGTCAGCTTACCCGATCTATCTTTATGACTCCAGTCCCTCATCACATTTCATCCTATTAACCACTCTTGTAAATCTTTTCTGAATCTCTCTAATATCCTCGCATCCTTCGTATAATGTGGTGACCTAAACTGAGCACACTTCAAACCCCAGACTGTTCCATAAACACCCAGAAGAGGTTTCCTGCTTCTATACTGTATGCTGTCATTGACAGAGCCCAGATGTGTATGAACGGCTTATTAACCTCTTTCCCAATTGCCCTGCAAGCTTCAATGAGAACACATATTTCCAGGTGCATTTGATCCTGAATATGTTTAAGAACAACGTCCATTATTTTATATTGCTTCTATTGATTGTCTTTTGAATGACTTAGTGTAAGTTCATTGGGCCAAATGCTCCTGTTCTGTTCTGAGTATTCTATAATTGCAACAAATATGCAAGGTTTCTACTTGCAAACTGCAGTCCTGTCACACTATTATTGCTCCATTCTGCTGTTTTGCATTTATTGGTGCATTTATTGCATTTATGAGTACAGTATGTATACCGCTTACAAAACCACTCTGATTTACAAGACAACAAACACATCTGTGTTAAAGAAGGAACTACAGAAGCTGGAAAATCGAGGGTATACAAAACATTCTTCGAAACCCTTCTTCAGACGTCTGAAGAAAGGTTTTGGCCCGAAAAGTTACCTATCTCCTTCGCTCCGTAGATGCTGCTGCACCCGCTGAGTTTCTCTGGCATTTTGTGTACCAACAAACACATCTGAATCATTTAAGACATTATTCTGAGGTCACATAGCAATCGGCATGCCTCACCTACTACCCATGCCCACTGGAAGATTAAGTGTTTGCCAGTCATGCTTCCCTCCTCACTCTGCTCCGTCCGCCTTAACCTACCTGATCTCCCGGTTGCTCAGCACTTTAACTCCCCCTTCCATTCCCAATCTGTCCTGGACCTCCTCCAATGTCAGAGTGAGGCCCAGCACAAATTGGAGGAACAGCACCTCATATTTCGCTTGGGCAGCTAACACCCCGGCGGTATGAATATTGACTTCTCTTACTTCAAGTAGCCCTTGCCTTCCCGCTCTCTCCATCCCCTCCCCTTCCCAGTTCTCCCACCAGTCTTGCTGTCTCTGGCAACATTCTATCTTTGTCCTGCCCCTGCTCCCCTGACATCAGTCTGAAGAAGGGTCTCGACCCAAAACGTCACCCATTCCTTCTCTCCAGAGATGCTGCCTGTCCCACTGAGATACTCCAGCATTCTGTGTCTCCCTCCTCACTCCGTTCATTATCTGCAACTAATATGAAACAAAAAAAAATTGGCCTTCTGGTCTTAGCAGGCTTGGCTGGTTAATACACTTACCCAATAAGTAGTGAATTTATTAACTGTTAATTTATGCTGGCATTGATATTAGTTTATCATTGTTACATGTACATGATACAGTGCATGAGTACAATCAAATCATATACAAACGGTAATGCAAAGAGAAGAAGTAAATGGGACATGGAAAATTGTGATGCAGCTACGGAGAGAGACAGAAAAGATAAAAAGTCCAAGAGCTACAGTGTGGTAGGTTGGAAGATTGGGTTATACCCTTGGCTTATGAGAGTCAGTTCAATAGTCTGGGAAGCAGCTGTTCCTGAATCTGGTGGTATGCTCTTTCAAGCTTCTGTATCTTCTGCCCAACAGGAGAGGGAAGAAAAGTAAGGGTTAAGGGAAAACAGGGGTGTGAGTGATCTTTGATTATCGTGGCTGCCTTCCAATACAATTTAGCTATGATCAACTCCAAACTCCTTATTATTTGCCTGGTAAGTATATAAATTCAAAATGATCTTAGTCATTTATAGCACTGTCCCACTCCCCACAAAGTCTTGTATTTGACTTTGGTATAACCTGATGAAGCGATGGCCCTTTTTCTTGAATGTCTGTGCTGAACAAAGGAACAAAAATCACATGTGAAGATCATCAGGATAATTATTTTCCCTCAAGCTCCAATTTGAGTAGCAAATGCACTTAAGCAGCAACAAGCAATTTGATGCTTTTTAGTGATTTAATTTTGGAAAAAGCTGATCACTGAACACTCATTGCTTACTGTCTTGAGCTATTTAGCAGTCTTGGAACTACATTACGGGTTTCTGAAAAGTACTGCAAAGTAGCGCTACTGGTATAATAGAGGAAAAAATGAAGATGTAATCACAGTTGTTAAGAGAAGCAGTTTAGTCCGTTAAGCCGTAACTTCCAGCTGAAAGCTCTATTCTCCTTGGGATCACACAGCACATTATATCCAAACGCCTAGAGAATTAAAAGAAATTAAAAATCCAGATGCCGGAAATCTGAAATAAGACCAGAAAATGCCAGACCCATTCAGTAAATCAGGATGCAATTGTGGAAAAAAGACAAGGATTTTGGTTGGAGAGCTTCCGTCAGAATGAGGAAAAAGAGCAAACTGGTTTGAAAGAGAGCAAATGAGTTTGCTTTCAATTGCAGATGGAATGGGCAGGGCAAAGGTAATATTGTTGATAGGGCGAGACTAAATGTGTTACCACATTGTAAGAGATTATCTGCGTCTGGGATTAGTTTTGGTAGTCAAGTCACTTGCTATGCAACAGCAAAGGCAATATGAATTGGAATTTTTGAATAGGTTTATCTCCATTGTGAGAAAAGCATTGAATGAAAGAGGCCAATTGATATCCCAAGTGTAGCTGAATTCACATGTTTGGTATGGTGTGGTACTTTTTTTCTCACATGTACCGAGGTACATTGAAATTCATTTTTTGTATAGTTCGGTACAGCATTTAGATACGCCTTAGATAAGCATCTCAGATACAGTAAAAGCGTACAGCAGTAGTACACTGAGACATTGAGATATTACCAGTTTGCTGCCATTTTTAAGTCCCAGTTGTTGTATGTGCAGGGATCTTGATCTGACTATGAAGGTTTGTTGTCCTGGTGGGTGTTCTGTGAAAAATTTAATTAATTTTATTAAGACAAGTGAGTGACAAGTCATAACAGAACACAAGGTTTGTTGTGAATATGCATAATTTTTACAAGTTTAATAATTAATCTGTTGATGCATTTAAAATAGCTATATTTACTTGTCATTGATTCCATTTTCATTCCATGGATATAATGGGATGTACAAGTATTATGAACTTCAAGTGATAATAATTAATCTATGAGGAATCAGTACCAGCATGAGTTCAAAGGAAAATCTAGATGATCATAATCAACACTTTGAGCATAATATGAAATTGGTGTAATTGGTGTAATGGCAATTATATACGTCTCTATAATGCCTGTCTAATCTGCCATGTTAGATTATTAAGCAAGTAAAAATAGGGAGGGTGAACCGGGAGTCATCTTTATAGTCCCTTGGGCCTGTTAGAAAATCAATCGTGCCTGAACTCTGTACTTATTTCATGTGCTCACCTACAGAATTTCCTATAATCTTTAATGACATTGTTTAACGAGACTCAGATTTAAATCTGAACCAGCATCAACGTCATCTGTGGAAAAGAGTTCAGAATTCAGAATTTCTCCCAGCCGGCTGGTTTACTAACTTTCCTCCCAAATGCGTTCTCTGGTTGTTAGACAAAGTTCTGTCATTCCAAATGGCCAAAACAACATAAATCATTTCCCTTGTTGATGTTTTTTGATTCACACACACTGAGCTTCCAAAGGTATGGGTCCAGAATTGATCGTCAAGGCTATCTACTCTGAAGTGAAACTTGACGTTGTGTAGCTTCATTGAAGTTAATTTACTGTTATTGGACGTGAAATAACAGTGACGTTTCTGATTGTAACACCATTTGCATATTTAGAGTATGCTTTGAATGGTTTTTAACATAAAAGCCTATATAGGTAGTTAATATTTCCAAATGTACCAAGTTGGGAACAACACATTTGGAATCCAAGATATTACTGCTTTATGAATTCTATGGATCATGTTTTGTGAATTATCAAAATTCTAAAGAGTTCAAAGGATGGTTAATGCTGATAATAATGCACCCCCCCCTTTCACATCTCACAGCTTATAGATTTACAGAGCCATCGGTTCTCTGAGGGCATCGTTGGTATCTGAGTCTGTGCATGTAATGTACAAATACCAAGCCCCATTTATATCAGATGCAAAATGTTAGAGTAACTCAGTGGGTCTGGCAGGATCCCTGGAGGACATGGATAGGTGACATTTTCTGGTTCAAACTCTTCTTCAGCCTGTAAAAGAGTTTCAACCCAAAATGTCGCCTATCTATCCTCTCCAGGGATGCTGCCTGACAGACGGAGTTCCTCTAGCATTTTGCATCTTATATCTTATAACTTTGCTGAGTAATGGGTCTGTCCCACTTAGGCGATTTTTCAGGCGACTGTCAAGATGGTCAAAAGCACTGCATACGGGAAGGGTCACATAAGCCCTTTAAAAGAGGAGGTGAGAGGGGGGAGAAGGTTGGGGGGGGGGGGGGGGAGAAGGAGTGATGACAACTTTGAAGAAGCCAGAGATACACGGCTGTGAAGCTCGGCGGACATTTAACATTACTGGTCAGTTATCCTTGGTTCTGAAAACTACTGCTTACGTTTTTTTCCCAATGAGCCAATGAAATTCACTGGTCAGCACCTACGAGAACCTACGACATCATTTGACCTCCTGGCAACCCACTACCACTGCATCTACGGCACGAGAATTCTCGCTACTCTCCATGGCGGCTTCATTCCGGTCGCCACTAATTTTTCAACATGTTGAAAAATTTACGGAGACCATAATGAGGCCGCGACTAGTTCCCAGAATGCATAGTCTCCTTCAGTCGCCTAAAAAGTCGCCTAAATGGGTCAGGCCCATTACTCCTGCAGTTTGTGTCTATCTTTGGTATAAGCCAGCATCTGCAGTTCCTTCTTATCCCATTTATATCAGTACAGTTTTCTGTACAATCTGAAGAAGGGTCTCAACCTGAAATGTCATCCATTCCTTCTCTCCAGAGATGCTACCTGTCCTGCAGAGTTACTCCAGCATTTTGTGTGTACCTTCAGTTTTCTACCCTTCTTGCTGACGGATATGGCTATAGAATATTGTAGATTATCAAACAAAGAGATGAGAAACAACAGAAAGCTGCCAGTAGAAATGCTGATATGATACGATAGAATACGATACAATGGCACTTTATTGTCAGACCGAGGTCTGAAATTTGTTTTTGCATTCAGCCATACAGTAAAATAAAGAACACAACACACAAATAGAGTCCAACATAAAACATCCCCACATAGCAGGATCAGCAAGTTTCCCCACTGTGAGGGGAAGACATTTGACAGGAAGCAGAAAGAGGAAGACTTACCACGAATACAGATGTTAACAAAGTTTTGAGAGGTTTTTAGCAGCAGATAAATAATACAAGGATTGTCCGAAGATGTCACATGTGAAAAGCTTTTGTTGCGTGCAAACCAGTCAGTGGAAAGACAACACATGATTACAGTTGAGCCATTCACAGTGCACAGATACATGATAAAGGGAATATCCTACAGTGCAAAATGAAGTCCAGTAAATATGATCAAAGATAGCCCAAGAGTCTCTGATGCAGCAGATGGTAGCTCAGGACTGCTTACTGGTTGCTGATAGGATGGTTCAGTTGCCAGATAACAGATGGGGAGAAACTGTCCCTGAATCTAAAGGTGTGTGTTTTCACATTTTATTCTGACTCTCCTTATTTGCGTTGATTTTGTGGTTTGCAGTATGCCAATGACATCTTTTGTTTCTCACTAGTCTGTTGTGAATGAAGCTCGCACTCACTATAAACCGCCAATTAATCCAGAACCAAGATCTCTTTTCTTGTTCTGTGGTTAGCTATTTCATTTCAATAATAAAGTTCGTGTTTTTCTGGATCTTTCCTCTTGATAAAAAAAAACACGGGTCGGTTCACAAAACCTTTGTCATGCAGTCGATGGCATTTTCACCCACTTTTCCAGTAGATGTACATCACCATGGGGGAAGACTTGGAAAATCAATTGACCTTTTAAGCTAATTATTTTATTACTGCTCGTCCCTATCTCTTCTCCCAGCTTTATTTTGCTAATGCAGTCCATTTCATGACAGAACGAACGATCAAATCTATTAAAAACTCTGCATTTCTGTTCAATTGATCGGGTGAGACGAGGGGTCTGGTTAACAACATTAACAGAAGAACAGTGTGTAACAGGCCTCATTGGAACCAGTTATTTTGCTCTGTGCAACTTGATTAACATAAAAACAAAAGTAAAATGTATTTTTCTCATCATGTAATCGGATGGTATCATTGCTTTTGTATTTGTTTCTTTCTAATCTATTTTCTAACCATCTCACTTTATTTGCTATCTGTACACTGTATGTACTTCTGGAATAACTTGCTTTATTATTATTTTTGTGTGTATCGAGCTACAGTGGAAAATGTACCATAAATAATGTTTAGTTAACTGCATCAAAACTTCTCGACAGTTTCACGTGATGAAGCCCATAAAGTATTAACAGTTGAAATCATCAAAGAATAGTTTCCCATGTCCAAAAGGAAGAAATCATTGTTTAGTGCTTGTTTTAGAAAAATCAATAGAAGGCCTTTTGAAGGTGGGTGAAACTGTTCCATTATATATTACAATATAACACCATGAGATGTGGTAGTTTGTTCAGTGAGGGAAATGAATTGTGACAGGATGCATTAGATAAATTGTTCCTGGCTAGGGTCTGCATATTGCACATCTAGATTAAAAGTTGTTGTAGCATTTGGCTTGCTATCACCCGCAGGGATTTCTCATTCCTCTGTGTGTTAGCAGAGCCTTGGGCTATATAAAAAGGCAAACTCATCTGAACATGTGAACTGTACCAAGTTGGTAAGGCCATTTTAAAAATAGCATACATTTTTTTTCTGGATGTAGAGATTAGGGTGGTTTAGATAAAATGGGGCAATCCATAAAAGCCTCAACCACATTCAATTGTGCAATTTGGGGATTCATAAGGTTGGTTACAGAGACCGAGTTGGAGGTACTTGTTTTAGAGCCAGAGGCGTCTGCTGTGGAGGTCTCAGAAGCTTATACACACCTGGTAGAATGTGGGTTTTGTGCCAGTTTGGCAGTCTTGATCTTTAAACATCATTTTGTTTGACTGACCAAAGGCTAAGTGACACGTTGAAAGTAGTATTGAATTTTATCATCAGTGGCCGCATTCAGCAAGAGGTGGTACTGAGGATATGGGATGTGGTCCGTGTTACTTCTGTTCTGATGCACATAATCACTTTGCATTATCCCTTTCAACCCAAGCCTACTTTAACACTCATACCCTCACATTGCAGGTGAATTGGCTCCTGTAAATTGTCCCTAGTGTGCAGAATAGAACTAATGTACGGGTGGACTTTCCCTGGATATAAAGGTCAGTATGGGAATGGTTAGCAACCAGGAGATTCACCGAGTCTACGCTTGGTCTCGTTGATGTACAGGAACACTAGATGCGGTTAGAGGAGGTGCACGTGAACTCCTATCTCACTTGGAAGGACTCTTGGTGTCCTTGGATGGAGGCGATGAAGGAGGTATAGGGATAGGTGTTACAGCGGAAAATACATGGGGTGCTGGTTGGTTTGGCTGGGAATGGATGACAGATGAGGTGGGAAGCTGTGACTGGTGGTGAGATCATGTCGAAGGTGATGGAAATGTCCGAGTATGATGTGTTGGAAGCGGAGGCTAGTAGGGTGAAAGGTGAGGACCAGGGCAACACTATCCTTGTTCCATCTGGGAAGAGGGAGGGGGAGAGGAATTATCGGATACAGAGGAGACAAGGGTGAGGGATCCATCTATGACAGCAGGAGGAAACCACATTTACTAAAGAAAGAGGACATCCGCCTAGCATGGACAACCTCTCCTGAATTTCCTTGTGATGCCATGAACTACTGAGTAGTAAGTAGTCTTGTTTTCGTATTAACCAGCATCTGCAGTTCCTTCCTGCACATCTTGTTTTAGAGGCTTCAAGGTGCTTCTAAAATGCTGCAACTCTGTGTTCACAACATCCACATGGCACCAGATTGTGGCAACTCTTTGCCTGCTCTTCCCAGAGAAGGTTCAGTTACCATCAAATACAATCGCTCTATTCTTTTAAATCTCTTTTCCATTGCATTTGACTTTGGCTTGATTTAACTTACTTACGTTATATCTGATCTGCCTGAATAGCGTGCAAAGCTTCTCACTGTACCTCGGTACACATGACAATAATGAACGTAAAATGTGTGTGCAGCTAAAACAGATAATTTGCCTGTTTTTAAAAATTGCTAATAACAATTGGGTTACTTTTAAACAATGAGAAGCAATTATTTATTATTCATTGCTTTTGATTATTGAAAATGAATTGTGCAAATACACATCCTGCTGAGCTGAGCACAGTATCACCAGTTAATTAGGTTAAGGCCCAATTTTGCAATCAGTGAGAAAGAATGACCCTCATAAGTGATCTTGAAGTAAACATTCCAACTGGGATTTGGCAGGCGTTGTGGCATTGATTTTCCTCATTCAAATGTGGCTTCCATTCTGGTTCCATCCATCAATGATCTATGGTATTCAGGAGCAGGGTTAAGCATTGGAGGTAAGGTTGTATGCTGGCACTGTGATTAAGTCAATCAACCAGCAGCCAGATTTCATAAGTTCATAAGTTATAGGAGCAGAATTAGGCCATTCAGCCCATCAAGTCCACTCTGCCATTCAATCACGGCTGATTCATCTTCTCCTCGCAACCTCAGCCTCCTGCCTTCTCTTCATAGTGACACCCGCACTAATCAAGAATCTGTCAATGTCTGCCTAAAAAGTGTCCCTGGGCTTGGCCTCCTTAGCCTTCTGCCTAATTCACCTGCGGAGGTAGATTCAAGTTACAAGCAAGATCATTTAAATTAGTATCATTAAAGAAGACTGGGATTTAAATATGAAATTGGTCTCAGTTCCAGTCAGGTCACCAGATCAAACCCATCTAATTCAGGGATGGAGATCTGCCATCTTTTTCTGGTCTGACCCCAGATCCACACTGACTCTGAGCTGCCTTTTCAGTTCTGGATCAGGTAAGGGTGGATAGTAAATACGGGGATATCCAGCAGTGACCACCTAGCATAAAATAATGATTTTTTTAAATTTTAATGAAGCCACTCGATTAGTCAATCAGATGAAAGATTCTCAGATAGCAAAGCAGTGGTTGATGTATAGAATGTGAAGTTAGACACAAAAAGCTGGAGGAACTCAGCGGGACAGGCAGCATCTCTGGAGAGAAGGAATGAGTGACGTTTCGGGTTGAGACCCTTCTATCTTCGGTTTAAACCAGCATCTGCAGTTCCTTCCTACACAATACAGAATGTGACGTTGGAATGGAGCAAGATATTAAACTGAAAGCTGAAATTTCATAATTATTGGGCCGGAAAGGTGGACGGGCAGGGAGAGGGACGTTGGTCTGCTGGTTGATCCATACGTCTAAGGAAGGCGATGGCTGGAGGCCCGCAGCAGCCTGGGGCTTGCATGGATTGGGCACTGCTGATAAGATCCAGAGTGCGGACTGAACCTTGAAAATGGTTCCAGAACCCGGCGCCTCTTACACGCAGGCTCAGTAAGCTATTTCTGAAAATCATTTATTATCATCTTACATGACTAAGTAATATTTTCTCAAGCATTGACATGTCACATTAGTTTTCCGGCCCAGATAAGTTGTTTCACAGTAATTATATCTTTAAATGCAATTAACAACTTGGATACACTTCATCCATACAATGAAATAGTGGGTAAAAAGTTGATGTTTGCATCACTGATGCGATATTGATTGCAACTGTGGAGGCGGCAACAGGTTTTCTGCAGAGGTGCAGTGTTCCACTGAAAGCAATTTTCAGATTTTCATGCTTGCTGCACATGAGCAGACACTAGAAGTTGTTGTCAGTTTTGCATGGCAGCTACATGGGCTGACAGCGTCACTGTTAATAAAAATACCTATTCCAGACCATTATCTTTGCTCCGTTTTATACCTATCTTATTTGAAAGTGTTGTGCATGCATGGACCAATGCTGACAATGGACCCCAAAACCTTACACGTTGTTATTTTAGTTTAGAGATACAGCAAAGAAACTGGCCCTTCGGCCCACCGAGTCCGTGCCGACCAGCGATCACCCCATACGCTAGCGTTATCCTACACACCATGGGGTAATTTACAAATTACATAATCTAAGTAACCTACAAACCTGTAGGTCTTTGGAGTGTGGGCGAAAACTGGAGCACCCCACACAGTCACGGGTAGAATGTACAAGACAGCATCCGTAGTCTGGATGGAACCTGGGTCTCTGGCGCTATAAGGCAACAACACTACCACTGCGCCACCGTGCTGCCCCTGGCCTCTGAGGTTGTATTGCAGTGACGACAAGTGGAATGAATTGCAAGTTCACTTTGTGGATTTATTCAATGTTGGAGAACTGCTGGCAGCATTGGGAATTGGCACAGCTCTACAGGCAACCATCTAAAGGGCATCAGCATAAACTCATGGCTCTGCCTGAAATATTAGCTCTCTGAGCAGATGCTAAAGTCCCTTGAGACAAGTCATTCACATTTAATACAAAACTTATGCTCACATCATATAATTGCAGCCATTTTATATATTTGCAATGTGCTTGCCTTTGCTGAAGCACGTTAAATAAAAAATCAGGACTTTTGCAACCTTTACAATTCCAGCAATTAAGAGCAGTATTTTCCGGAAATATTTTTGAAGTAATTAGAATTAATTAATTCTCCTTAAATATAATGTTTATATTGTAAAGATTTAACCTCTATGATAAGGTCAGAATGATGAAAAAGTTTACCTTGAAAAAGCAGAAAGCAATTAAATTATTTGTAATGGTGAAATGATTCATTACCATGGAGAAGCAACACGTGAAATTATTCTGTATTCAATCATTTATCGCCATACCAATTTAGTATATGATGAGCGTTTGACAGCACTGGGCCTCTACTCACTGGAGTTTAGAAGGTTGAGGGGGGACCTCATTGACATTACAGAACAGTGAAAGGCATAGATAGAGTGGATGGGGTATGGATGTTTCCACTGTTGGGAGAGTCAAGGACCAAAGGTCATAGCCTCAGAATTAAAGGGCGCTCTTTTAGAAAGAAGGTGAGGAGGAACCTCTTGAGTCAGAGGGTAGTTAATCTGTGCCTAACTCCCCTCTGACTAAAGGGTTGTGGAGGCCAAGTCATTGGATATTTTTAAAGCAGAGATAAACATATTCTTGATTAAAATGGGTGTCAAGGGTTATGGGGAGAATGCAGGAAAATGGGATTAGGAGGCAGAGATCATCCATGACTGAATGGTGGAGTAGACTCGATGGGCCGATTGGTCTAATTCTACTCCTATAACCAGTGAACGTGTGAACCAATTCCTTTCAGCCTTCCTTACTGACCTAAATGTGGAAGGTGAATGGGAGTAGATGCCAGGGTAGGTAGTTAAGGTAGGTAGTGTGACAGCATTTAAAAGTCACTGACAAGTACATGAATAGGAAGGGTCTTTTAGAGGGATATGAGAAAAATGCAGCGAAATTAAACTAGCTTAAATGGACCAATTTGGTCGGCATGGTCACGTTGGGGCAAAGGGCCTATTTCCGTGCTGTATGACTCTATGTTGACCTATGAAGTGCAAACAGTATTGGCCTGAGCACCTAACCCTTAACTCCAGTTGTAACAAGTTATTGCTGAGCAGATGCCAAACTCTTTAACCTTTCCTGGGGCGATGGGGGGACATTTTTGGCGAACATACATATGTAAAAATATAATGTAGATCACTTGGCCCTCCTCTGCAAAGAGATGTCTTTGCCTCCATAACCCTTTCTGCTTCAGAATCGAACCCCGGTCTCTGGTCCTCTAAGGCAGCAGCTCTACTGCTGTGCCACTGTGCCACCCTGATTTATCAATATGATTAGCATTCTATTTATTGCTGATCTACAACCATCCATAACTTTAAACACCAAATCTATTGTCAACCTCTAAGTGTTTTCTTCTTGATACTCAACAGTATCCAGTACTTGTATTTACTTCCTCAACATCTATTGTGCTTCTCCATCTTTGATTTTATCGATGCCTGGATGACCTTTGAACTTCTTTCATTTAAATTCCTTTGCAGTTTGCTTCCTGAAAGCCAACTGCTTCCTACAGTGGGAAAATAAAGTACAGCAGACGTTGGGAATTGAATTAAAAATGGAAAACACAGGAAACACTCCACAACTCGTGCAGCATTTAATGTTTCAAGTTGTTTATAGAGTCATAGAATGATACAGTGTGGATACAGGTCCTTCGGCCCAACTTGCCCACATCGACCAACGTGTCCCAGCTACACTAGTCTGAAATATAAATTCTGATGATGCTGCCGATGCTACCAGACTGATTCCTGGGATGTCAGGACTTTCATATGAGGAAAGATTGGATAGACTCGGTTTGTACTCGCTGGAATTTAGAAGATTGAGGGGGGATCTTATAGAAACTTACAAAATTCTTAAGGGGTTGGACAAGCTAGATGCTGGAAGATTGTTCCCGATGTTGGGGGAGTCCAGAACAGGGGGTCACAGTCTAAGGATAAGGGGGAATTCCTTTAGGACCGAGATGAGGAAAACATTCTTTACACAGAGAGTGGTGAGTCTCTGGAATTCTCTGCCACAGAAGGTAGTTGAGGCCAGTTCATTGGCTATATTTAAGAGGGCGTTAGATGTGGCACTTGTGGCTAAAGGGATCAGGGGGTATGGAGAGAAGGCAGGTACGGGATACTGAGTTGGATGATCAGCCATGATCACATTGAATGGCGGTGCAGGCTCGAAGGGCCGAATGGCCTACTCCTGCACCTATTTTTCTATGTTTCTATGTTTCCAGAATTTGGAGCTACCTTTCTTTCGTCTGACCTTCCAGTGTAGTATCTATTAATGCTGCCAGCTTGCACAAAGCTTTTACAGGTCCATTTATTTAGCATAAATGCAAACCTGCAGTAATAGATAAATTAGGAGGTGGTGGGAGAGGAAAGATCCAAATGATGCAATTTCCATGAACTTGCATGAAGAGTGAATTATTTTAAACACTCTTCTGAAAAAGATATGCAACAATCATCTAATGATCATTCATTGGTAGTCACCTGAAACGAGTATGACTGTCCTCTCATGGAGGACGCCTGTGCGTGACTTTGTTTAACGTGGGGAGACTGGTGCACAGGCAGCCACCCCACGGTCCCTGACAGATCTGGGTCAGGATCCAGTGGCATGATAAATTGGGGGTCATTCTTATTCTTTCAATTGTAACTTGAACAGATATACAATCATGGGACCTACAACCATTCTGATATACTGTGCAATTCATTGAGGGGTTATCTTATCTATAAACATACAGATGGATTTGTTGAGGTTGGATAAAAAATGTATAATGCAAAGTGCTGGAGTAACTCAGCAGGTTAGGCAGTATCTCAGGAGGATATGGATAGGTGATGTTTCAAGTTGGGACTCTATTCAGAGTCTGAAAAACTGAAAAAGGGTCCTGTCCGGAAATGTCGCCTATCAGTCTGAGGAAGGATCCCGACTAGAAATGTCACATATTGAGTTTGAAGAAGGATCCAGACTTGTATCGTCACTTATCCATGTCCTGCAGGGATGCTGCCTGATCAGCACAGTTACTGCAGCACTTTTCTTTTTGTCAACCGGATTCTACAGTTCCTTTATGTCCTCGCAGTTTGGATATTGGACTGGGAAATGCAATTGACTGCTTCTGGCATTATTCTGAGGGTATGAATCCTAGTTTCACAGGGTGAGTCTCGACGGTAAAACAACCCCCACTACTATCTTTCACACGCAGCAACAAGGTTGGAAGAGGGAGACAATAATAATAAAAGTTAATAGATTTTATTCAGTGTTTATAATGAGTGTGAAATGTGGGCATGTATAAAAACACCTGTTTGGAAGCTTCTGAGCAAAAGTGCTTGTAAACATCAAATATTCTCTCTCCTGTGTGTTGTACAAACCATTTTGGGCATTGATGTCTTTACTCCCACGATACCACAGTGGGTGGGTATGCCACCAATAAGAAGGATGGAACTATCCATTGACCCTGAGATAGAAAATGAACCGATTCCAAGGGTGAGCCTGAGGAATTGAGGAATCAAACAGCAGGCAGGCTGGATGGGTCTGACAGACTGAGAGAGCAGCAGAGATGCAGACCTGAACACAGTGGAAGTGAACTCTGATGGGGTTATAGACAATAGACAATAGGTGCAGGAGTAGGCCATTCGGCCCTTCGAGCCAGCACCGCCATTCAATGTGATCATGACTGATCATTCCTAATCAGTACCCCGTTCCTGCCTTATCTCCTGACTCCGCTATTTTTTAAGAGTCCTATCTAGCTCTCTCTTGAAAGCATCCAGAGAACCTGCCTCGACCGCCCTCTGAGGCGGAGAATTCCACAGACTCACCACTCCCTGTGAGAAAAAGTGTTTCCTCGTCTCTGTTCTAAATGGCTTACTGATGGAGGTGGGTGTGAATAGGGAAGCCCACTAGGAATTATTGTTTAGGACTGAGTTTACAAATAATCAGGAACTATCACAGCAGATTTTACTCAGACTTGCCTGGTTTACCGAACTGTTCACAGCAGCGGATAACATCGAGGACATTATATTCCCCTAGGCTTTTGAATTTTTCAGACAACTTTCAGGAGTGCAGAGAGGCATCCTTTGTGTTTGCAGCACCATGATCTGTCCTGATATGCCAGATGAGATGAGGTACAATATGTGGAATATATTTCTGCAGCCATAAAAAATTAATTAGGTTTCGTGAAAGTTAGAGGAACGAGAAATCATGTTTCATATCAGTGACTAATCCATTCCATTCTGGAAACAAAATTAATATTCATGGCATCCCCTTCATCTTGTGCACGTTTTTAACTCGAGCCAGGCTGGTCACAAGTTTGATAGAGATATTAGGAATTTGAACATAACCCGAAACTGATTTGATATCAATGCGATGGTTCCAATGTATGTCTAATGCTGTATTTCCTTGCTCACATCCATGCAATGGAAATGATCATTGGAGTCTGTCGGGACTAGTATGACAGGCACTGAAGGACATTGCCTTAACTTCAATCTTCAGCACAAATCAATCGCTCAGAGACCTGGGAGTGCATCTTCATTGGGAAACTGTGCAGAGGTCTGTAGTGCAGGATTAGCTGCTGGGAAAGGAATGAGAGTTTACAGCTGGAGACACTATTCTACTAGGAACTTCTTGCAACTCTCCCCATGAGCTCCAGCCTCATAAGCTCCAGCGCAGGCCTACAATTGGACTTAAAATTGCAATGGAAAATATGAACTGCAATAAAAACAGGGTCATTTTCTTCATTGGGCCAGTTCTTCCCTCCAATTGAGAGGGTGCACCACCCTGACACTTTGATTATAGAACATAGAACAGTACAGGAACAGACCCTTCAGCCCACCGTGTCCATCCCGAACCCGATGTCAGGTTAAACTAATCTCCTCCGCCTGTGCGTGATCCATATCCCTCCATTTCCTGTTTATCCAAGTGCCTGTCTAAAAGCCTCTTCAATGCCATTATTATATCTGTCTCCACCACCACCTCTGGCAGTGAGTTGCAGGCATCACCTCCCTCTGTGTAAAAAAGAAATTCGTGCTCGCACATCTCCTTTAGATTTTCCCATTCTCACCGTAAAACAGTGCCCTCTAGTCCTTGACATGTGTACCCTGTGAAAATGTTTCTGACTATCTACCCTATCTCTGCCTTTCATAATGTTGTATGCTTCCATCAGGACTTCCCTCAACATTTGACATTCCAAAGAAGACAATCCCAAGTTTTCCAATCTCTCATTATAGGTAATACCCTCTAATCCTGGCAGGATTCTAGTAAACCTTTACAAAGTCTCTACATTCTTTCAATAATCGGGTGACCAGAAATACACATAATACTCCAAATGTGGCCCAAATAAAGTCCTATAAAGTTGCAACATGACTTCCTGACTCTTATATTCAATGCCCGACCAATGAAGACAAGCATACCATATAACTTCTTTGCCACTTTATCTTTGTGTTTCCACTTCCAGGTACCTGGAAGGTATAATCATTTAAAAATAAATTGGATAGGCATATGGATGAGAAGGGTATGGAGGGTTATGGTATGAGTGCAGGCAGGTGGGACTAAGGGAAAAAAGTTGTTCGGCACGGACTTGAAGGGCCGAGATGGCCTGTTTCCGTGCTGTAATTGTTATATGGTTATATGGTTACCTATAGACTTGGATCCAAGATTCCCCTGTACATCAATACTGAATGGGATTTTACCATTATTGGAATATCTTCTCCTTACATTCAACCTCCCATAGGGTAACCCCTCACTCTTGTAAGGATTAAACTCCATCTGCCATTTCTCTACTCATTTCTGCATCTGTTCGATATTCTAACATGAACTACCACATTGTTCTGCTTTCATTGTTATGGAGGCACAGAGATCCAACATGGGACCAGATCCTTCAACTCACCAAGTGCACATTAATTACCTATTTTTATGTGAATCTAGAGCTGGCCCATTTTATTCTCCGCACATTCCCATCAACCCTTTCCCAGATTATACCTGTCAACCACACACACAAGGGATAATTTACAATGGGCAATTAACCTGCCGAAAGTTTGGGATGTGGGTGGAAACCGGAGCACCCAGAGGAAACCCCATGTGGTCACATGGAGAATGTGCTTGAAGGTCACCTGGACCTCTTCTTCCTTCTGCAACTGTTCCTCATCCAGACCTAGAGTGGACTGTAAGAAAGCAGATCCTAGTGCAAGCACAATAAGGTCATAAGGTCATAAATGATAGGAGTAGAATTAGGCCATTCGGCCCATAAAGTCTACTCCACCATTCAATCATGGCTGATCTATCTCTCCCTCCTAACCCCATTCTCCTGCCTTCTCCCCATAACCCCTGACACCCGTACTAGTCAAAAATATATCTATCTCTGCCTCAGAAACACCAACTGACTTGGCCTCTACAGACTGTGGCAAATAATTTCACAGATTCACCACCCTCTGACTAAAGAAATGTATCTCCCCTTAATGCCACTCTGAGCCTCTTAATACAGCCTCATTTCAACTGCTGATAATCACTCCCATAACTAGGTGCTCTGTTGAAGCAATAGGTTAAAAGCAGGACAGTTTGCACTAACATTTAAAAGTAAAGTGGATAGGTATATGGACGGGAAGGGAATGGAGGGGTATGGTCTGAGTGCAGGTAGATGGGACTAGGGGAAAATAAATGGTCGGCACGGACTGGAAGGGCCGAGAAGGCCTGTTTCTGTGCTGTAATTGTTATATGGTTATATGGTTAAATGCATCATGAATCTATTTTACTTCGGAGTCACGTGAGTGACTACGTGAAGAAGCCCCGTCAGGCGCATGCATATCATTATGTCGACGCATGTCGCACTGACGGGCTGGAGAGCGGAGCTCCGCCAGCAGTAAGTAGAAACTTTGCAGGTAAGTGAGTTTTTATAAACTTTACTGCGAGTATTAAAGCTCCATAAGTCTGGCTCGTGAGTCAGTAGGATTTAGTGGTCATGGAAAGCGCCGGTAAAAAGTTTGTTCGCGGTAAGCGTGGGGCGTGCAGCGATGTGGTTCCATCTCAGCGATCAGGTCGGGAGATAAGTGCGGTAACGCCGGCTCCGATACCGGCGGCCGTTCCCCCGGTGATTGAACAGCCTCCAGCTGCTCCAGTGTCGCAGTGCACTGAGGCCACAGGAACAAGCAGGAAAGCAAAACGATAGTCTGTCAGACCCGTTTTATCTGACGGGTCTGAGGAAGAAGAGGACTCCCCTCCGGATCGAAAGAAAATGTGGGGGAGACTAGAACAAATAGAGCAAATGCTCCACACCCTAATCAGCCAGGGGTCCAATGCCCCAGTGATTCCCCAGGCAACCTCTCAAAGAGTTCCATATGCAGAATATGGTGCCTGTCCACAATGAGTGCAACAAAATGGTAAGACAGGAAATGCGCTTTCAGCGTGTCTTTAAGCTGGTGGCAGCAGGCATAATTGCGTTCGGGAAGATGGTCAAGGGGTCACCGATGTCAAAAACCCAACAAGATATGCTAGCATTAGTTTGCAATGCCTACTTTGAGGTGAACTGCATGAGAAAGATCGCCATTCAGCTAACCTTAAACCCGAAGTTTGCAAGCCTGTGTAGGGCTAGCAACATTCAAGCACCAGATTACTTATTCGGCGAAGACCTCCCCAAGCAAATTAAGGACATTGACGAGGAGGCAAAGACACTTGGGCTTATAAAACCCTTCATTCCTGCTCCCAGAGTGGCATATAAACAGCCAGGTTGGATACGCAGGGGGTCGGATCCCGGGGCAGGGCCCAGCAAAGGGAGGGCGATGGGGCGAAGATATTACTCACCAGTACAGCCCAACAACAACCCCAATATCGGGAGAAGGAGACCTTCCAGGCCGTTTGTCGAGGTACAAGAACTTCTGGGGTACAACCTCCGGTTGGGGGTAGATTGCAATTGTTTTATGATGAATGGTGCTGCATAACGTCTGATTGGTTTATACTAGATACTGTGTCAGGGTCTACAATAGAGTTTATGGCAGAAGTTGATCCACCTGTACAGCATATGCCTAATAGAGTCTTGGTGTTTGCTGCACCAGAAACCTGGCAGGTAAAAGAAGAAATTAAAAATTTGTTCCAGAAAGGGGTGATTGAGAGGGCGGTTAACCATCCGCAACAATTTGTGTCCAATATATTCCCCAGACCGAAAAAAGATGGGGGGTTGTAGAGTCATTCTGGACCTCACCCACTTAAATTCCTATGTTCAGTATAGGCATTTTAAAATGGACACGTTCAATACTGCAAAACAGCTGTTATCACAAGGCTGCTATATGGCGACTATAGATCTAAAAGATGCATATTATTCAGTACCAATTCATCATCATTATCGCAGATACTTGAAATTTGGTTGGATGGGACAGTTGTGGCAACTTAAAGCATTGCCTGATGGGTTAATTTCAGCTCCTAGGCAACTGTCAAGGGGTAATAGACAAGGTTGTTCATTATCACCATTGTTATTTGCCCTCGTAATTGAACCACTAGCGGAAAGAATTAGAGCTCATCCGAATATCCACGGATATAAGACAAAATATTCAAACAATAAAATATCATTATACGCTGATGATGTACTTTTGTTCATCACAAAGCCTCATATTACTATACCCAATATTTTAAATTTAATTGAGGATTTCGGTTTATTTTCAGGTTATAGAATAAACTGGAATAAAAGTGAAATCATGTCAATAAAACCGAAAGATTCTACACATCTCGTACAATTTCCTTGTAAAATAGCTGTGGAAAAATTTAAATACTTGGGTATTGAAATTACTAGAAGATATCAGGACATGTTTAAAGCAAACTATAACCCTGTACTTAAGAAACTACATAATTTAATTGAATTCTAGAAAACGCTTCCGATGTCCTTAATAGGTCGAATAAACGCCATAAAAATGATTTTTCTACCACAAATTCTATACTTGTTCCAATCAATCCCACTATATCTACCCAAAAAGTTTTTTAAAAAATTGGACATTACAAATTTTATTTGGGATTATAAGACCCATAGAATACAAAGACCACACCTGAATAAAACCAAAGTAGTAGGGGGATTAGCACTCCCTAATTTTATGTATTATTATTGGTCAGTAAATATTAGAAATATGATTCAATTGTTGGATAATTCTCTTCATCAACCGGAATGGATCATTATGGAGAAAGAGGACTGCTCCCCCTTTAATATTGGTGCGATCCTTCTTTCACCAATGACGGTGAATAATACAAACTACAACAAAAACCCAATTAAACATAGTACAATCAGAATTTGGAAACAAATAAAATACAATTTAAAATTAAGAAACTTATCTCTCCTATCTCCTATTGCTAAAAACCCTCTGTTTAAACCCTCAATTATAGACAAAGCATTTACACAATGGGAAAGAGCAGGAATTAAAACTTTGGGAGATTTGTATGATATGGGAAAACTATTATCATTTAAACAATTACAACTAAAATACAATTTGGGTAACAATCAGTATTTGAAATATTTCCAAATATGTGATTATTTGAAAAAACATGCACATGAATTTCACAAAATGCCACTAGACTTACTAGATGAAGTAATGACTACAAAGGCAGAATCGGCAAATTTAATTTCACATATATATAATATTATACTAAATGCAGTAATACCAACAACGGAAGGTATTAGAGGTGAGTGGGAAAATGAACTAAGCATAAAAATTTCCAATGAAAGGTGGAAAGAGTACTTATTAAATGTGCACAAATGCTCAATTAACGTAAGACACGCATTAATACAATTTAAAATTATACACAGATTATACTACTCAAAAACTAAATTAAATAAATTTTTCCCTAACGTTTCACCAATTGGTGATAAATACCAGTGTCAGTGCACTCATTCATCTTTTGTACAAAAATTCAAAGGTTTTGGATTGAAATCTTTGAAATTTTCACAAAACTGTTTAAAATAAAAATGACACCAAAGCCAGAATGGATTATGTTCGGAATGACAGAAGGTAGTTCGGAATTAAATGAGTATCAAAATAATTTATTTGATTACGGCTTAATAATAGGAAAAAAACTAATTTTAAAATTCTGGAAAAATGCTCCTATACCAACATTAAATATGTGGATGTCAACTATGTTTGAAACTCTACATCTGGAAGATATGATGTAGCCTGGATGGAAAATCAGAACGCTTCTATCACGCGCGGTCTGCATTTATAGAATTACTACAAAGATAGGATGCAGGAGTACCTCTGGCCTTGGTAGGGGGCATTGGAAAACTATTGAGTTGGTGGATTTCTTTTGCATGATGTATATTACATAGTAACTGGCTTTTTTTTAGTTTCCTTTTTTTCCTTTTTTTTTAGGGTCTATCTCTTAACCCCCTTTCTCTAATTCTTTGACCAAGGGTTTCTTCTCCCCTTTGGCACGCTCTTTCACTCTCACAACTCTTTTCACCTATTTCACTCTCTTTCTTTCTATTCTTTTTCTTTAAAAGCCATAAAAATATGGGGTACAATGATTGTAACAATATATATGTGAAGTACATTGATGTATTTACCTCTAATAAATAACATTTAAAAAAAAAGATATATCTTATCATACTGCAACCATACAGGATGTATTGGAGTTCCTTGCTACGTTGCATTTTGATCAGCACTTGAGATAGTGCCATTAATAGTGCTCGGAGTGCTTTGTCCTCCTATTTAGGACATTTTTCAGAACGACAATCTATCGGGTCTCATCCGTTAGTATCCTGATTCATGAGAGGAATTTTTAATAAAAATCCTCCTAAGCCTAGATATACAGAAATCTGGGATGTCAGTATAGTTCTCACACTGCTTCGGCAATGGGCTCCAATTACGTCACTGTCTTTTCAGAAGTTAACACTTAAAGTGGTTATGCTCATGGCGCTAGTATCAGCACAATGAGTACAAACATTGCAAATGTTATGACTAGATTGTATGCATTTGCCTGTAGATAACATTTATTTTTATGTCTATGATCTAATCAAGCAAAGCAGGCCAGGAATGGCTGGAACCAAGGTAATCTTTAAAGCATACCCTGTTGACCAAGCATTATGTGTAGTTAAACATCTGAGTCAATATATTGAGGTAACTAAGAGTCTCAGAGGTTCCAAGACAGCAATGCTCATTACCCACAAAAAAACATATAAAAAAGTGTCAGTACAAACTATTTCTAGATGGTTAAAACAGGTTCTTGATTACGCTGGAGTAGACACTCATGTGTTTAAAGGGTGGCATCAACATCCGTAGCGAAGGTGCAGGACGTGCAGCTAGACCAAATCCTCGGGGCCACAGGATGGTCTAAGGATTCGACATTTTCTAAGTTTTATGACAAGCCTGTTCTGACACTGCCAGGGTTTGGGCATTGGGTTCCGTTTAATTTGGTTTGCTTTGTTTCCATATCATTTCTTTGTAATTTCCCCCTGGGATAGAGGGGTTATTACTGTCTTTTTGTTATTATTATTATTAAAATAGTTATTGAATAACTCGAAGCAATGTTCAATATATTATTTATTCTCTACTATGTCAACTGAAGCTGAGTGTCATATGGAGTGGATCCACGGCATGACATCACGGAGCTTTGAAATCTTCATGTAGTCACTCACGTGACTCGGAAGTAAAATAGTAAGATTAAATGAGAACTTACCAGTTTGAAGTATGATCCTTATTTTATGAGGAGTTACGATGAGGGATTACGTGTCCTCCGCTCCCAGCCCTCATAATAAAAAGGACCATCTGGTAGTTCTAGTCTTCTCAAAGCCTTAGTATGTTACTTCGGCTATTGTTTCTGTGTTTTGAAGTATGGCGCACATGCGCCTGGCGGGGCTTCTTCGCGTAATCCCTCATCGTAACTCCTCATAAAATAAGGATCAAACTTTGAACTGGTAAGTTCTCATTTAATCTTACTATTATAATAACCTGGAATGGCAAAAGTTTGAAGATGCTACATTCTGAAGTCCCTACACTCATTTGCAGGTCTGTTCAATTTAGCCCACAAACTGAGATAAAATTGATAAACCCCTTTGGTAAAATCTCAAAATAATGAACACATGATTTACTTTCTAAAACGATTCCTATTTGCTATTGTTCTCAATGGAGAGAAATATTTCCCTTGTACAAAGATTCTTTCTTTGTAAATATTTCAGTCGCATTGGTGTTCTAGTGGAAGATGGAGATAATGTTATTAAAATGGTTGTTTCTTCTCAATGGTGAAAGTGGATAAATTGGCACAAATACTATTCTTCTTTATAAAGAAGTAAACAAATAAACCTTGTTTATTGATGGTAGGTTGGAAGGAGCATCACATTTGCTAAAGATAATGGTGATCCTGCTTTTCTCTGAAATAAATAAGTTGCCTCTGGTTTCGAAAGTCACCTCTTGAAGCTTTATTGTGCCAAATAAACAGGAACTCCGATCATTTGGTACAACAAATGCAATGACTTGTCTAGTGCTTCAAATCCCAAACCTGCAGAGTAAGCGGTAAGCTCACCAGGTCGATACAGCAATAACTATTTACAATCTCGTGGTGTTAAAAGCTTTATTTGGAACCGTTTGTATAAATCATACAAATCACGTCTGCATTAAAATTGAGGACAGCACGGTGGCACAGTGGTTGAGATGCTGCCTTACAGCGCCAGGGATCCGGGTTCATTCCTGACTACGGGTGCTGTCTGTATGGAGTTTGCACGTTCTCCCTGTGACTGCATGGGGTTTGCCTGGGTGCTCCGGTTTCCAGCCACGCTCCAAAGACGGGCAGGTTTGTAGGTTTAATTACTTCGGTAACTTTGTAAACTTTTCCCTCGTGTGTAAGATAGTGTTAATGGTCACCGTGAGGGGGAAACCGGACCACCCTGAAAATACCCCACTCACAGAGAGAACGTACAAACTCCGTACAGACAGCAACTGTAGTCAGGATCGAACCCGGGTCTCTGTCGCTGTCAGGCAGCAACTTTACCAGTGCGCCACCGTCCTGATATAACAATAAGATCTCCGCAGACAACTGATGCGGGAAATTCACTGCGCAGCCCGTGTGATCACCCAGCGCACCATGAATACAATGATGTGAACAGAAATTAAATATTTGAACAAGGTGACCATTATCATGCTCAGTTCATTAATGAAAAGGTGCAGATAGCAGCTCTGGAATAATGGCCAGGCATCACAATTCTTGAATTGGATGGATGGGGAGGGTTGAGTTTCCATGGAGGCGGCTGGGTTACGACAGACTAAGCATTGAATACTAAACTCCAAAGGGGAAGGTTTTATCAGTTTTGATGAAGTCGTGTGTAAATGTGAACAGTTATTACTGCAACAAAATAATTTTAATTAATAAAAATTGATCCTATAATTAATTCTGCAGGACCCTTTGAGGAACAACGAGAAGAATATTAACCATTCTGATGTTGCCGTCAATATTTTTTGGCATCCATTAAACAGCTCAGCTTCTTTCCCTCATTCACCCACTATCATCTCATTATCAATTTTCCAGGGACAGGTTCCACATATCGGAGTTAAGTCAGCAGTAACGAGTCTGCAGACTTTTCTGTCACAACCACCTCACCCACCCCAGACTCCATCCTCTGAGAAACTTGTCTTAACTTTTCACACTTTCTATCCAGGCATATTCCTATCCAAGGCACATTCTACTCAATCTTGACCGGTTCTAGACTTAGACAATAGACAATAGGTGCAGGAGTAGGCCATTTGGCCCTTCGAGCCAGCACCACCATTCAATGTGATCATGCCTGATCATCCCCAATCAGTACCCCGTTCCAGCCTTCTCCCCATATCCCCTGACTCCGCTATCTTTACGAGCCCTATCTAGCTCTCTCTTGAAAGCATCCAGAGAACCTGCCTCCACCGCCCTCTGAGGCAGAGAATTCCACAGACACACCACTCTCTGTGAGAGAAACTGTTTCCTCGTCTCCGTTCTAAATGGCTTACTCCTTATTCTTAAACTGTGGCGCCTGGTTCTGGACTCCCCCAACATCAGGAACATGTTTCCTGCCTCTAGCGTGTCCAAGCCCTTAACATCTTATATGTTTCAATGAGATAGCCTCTCATCCTTCTAAACTCCAGAATGTACAAGCCCAGTTGCTCCATTCTCTCAGCATATGACAGTCCCGCCATCCTGGGTATTAACCTTGTAAACCTACGCTGCACTCCCTCAATAGCAAGAATGTCCTTCCTCAAATTAGGGGGCAAAAACTGCACACAATACTCCAGGTGTGGTCTCATTGTCCTGATATAGACTTACACCCTTAGTCTAGTTTAGTCAAACACTAGGTTAAGCTCTGGTTCCAAAACCTTACTTTATTTATGAACAAACTGCAGGGACGGTTGCCGATCCGCTCACGCAAGACAATGATATCTCGTGCAAACAGAACAGAAGTCGCAATCAACTGACCCTCCCCAAAGAATTACCCACCCTCTATATCTCTATTTTAGCCCATATTAGCAGATGCAGATAAGACTTGGCAGTTAAATTGATCAAGCCTCATGGTGCAGGCATCAGTTGGGTTTGCATTATGGACATTCTTCTCTCCATATAATCCAAGAGTCAAGAGTATTTTATTGTCATGTGTCCCAGACAGAACAATGAAATTCTTACTTGCAGCATCACAACAGAATATGTAAACATAGAACTCTGTAAACATTATAATAAATGTAAAATGTATTGACGTTCTGTATGTATGTATATATATGTATATGTATATATATACATGTGTGTTTGTAAGATTGTATGTATATGTATGTATGTATATATATGTGTGTATGTATATATATTAATATATATGTGTGTGTGTATATGTGTGTGTATATATGTGTGTGTATATGTGTATGTGCTTGTGTTTATGTATATATGTGCGTGTGTATATATAGATGTGTGTGTGTGTATATGTGGGTATATATAAGTGTGTGTATATATATATATGTGTGTGTGTGTGTTTGTGTGTATATGTGTACGTGTGTATATATATAGATATATATGTGTATGTATGTATATGTGTATGTATCTAAGTGTATATATATACGTATATGTATATGTGTATATATGTGTGTGTATATACATATGTGTATATATATGTGGGTGTATATATGTGTATATGTATATATATGTATATATATATATGTATATGTACATGTGTATATGTATATGTGTATATGTATATGTGTATATATGTGTGTGAGTGTGTATGTGTGTGCATGTATATGTGTGTATATATGTGTGCATGTTTCTGTACATGTGTGCATATATGTGTGTGTGTATATATGTATTTATATATACACACACACACACACACATAAAACAAACAAACAATAATAGTGTAAAAAGACAAAACCAATACTGTCAAGTCTATGTAGTTCAGAGCTTATTTGGAAATGGTAGTGTTTAATAGCCTGATGGCTGCAGGGAAGACGCTGTTCTTAAACCTGAACGTTACAGTTTTCAGCTTCCTATATCTTCATCTCCATGAGTGAAATGTGTGTGTGGCCAGGGTGGTGTGGGTCTCTGATGATGCTGGCTGCCTTTTTGAGGCAGTGCTTCCAGCAAATCCCTTTGATCGAGGGGAGGTCAGAACCTGTGATGGACTGGGCAGTGTTCACCACTTTGCAGTGGTCTTTTGCAGTGCACTTCCCTCCTGGGCGTTCAAGTTGCTGAACCAGGCCGTGATGCAACCAGTCAATATGCTCTCTACTGTACACCTGTAGAAATTCAAGACAGTACACTCTGACATACCACATCTCCATAATCATTTGAGGAAATAGAAGTGTTGATGGGCTTTCTTTATAATTGTACCAGTGTGCTGGGTCCAGGAAAGATCTTCAGTCATGCACACTCAGTATTTGAAGCTTTTGACTCTCTACACCATCCCCTTTATTGATCCAACAGAATCCCACTACCACTTAAAATATACTTTTGCATTTCTTGCGGTGTGCATGAGAAAATATAATATTGTTTTATTTCTCTCATGGTACAATCTAATTTTTCCATACAACAGTCTTTCATACAATTCAGGTGTGGACTGGAATTAATTCTCCATTTCATTTCACACTCTCTCCATAAAACCTCCGTAATGGTCGAATATTATGTAGCTGAATAATTTCTCATATTAGATTGACATCCCTTTGGCTCATTGGTAGTGTATTTTAAAATTGGCAATCCAGGAAGACCAAAAAGCTGGCATAATGTCAGTTTCATCTCTGAAGAGAAGGAATGGGTGACGTTTCGGTTCGAGACCCTTCATCAGTCTGAAGAAGGGTCTCGACCCGATAGGTCACCCATTCCTTCTCTCCAGAGATGCTGCCAGTCCCGTTGAGTTACACCAGCATTTTGTGTTAATCTTTGATTTAAACCAGCATCTGCAGTTCTTTCCAACACATAATGTCAGTTTCTATCTGTTTGCAGTAAGGTTACACGATGAAATATATTTATATTCCTGGATACATTTAGAAAAGGATCAGCTAATACAACTGGATGTTTTTACACCATCTCCAATGGAAAATTATTAAAATCTGCACTTGTTAAGCCATTACTTTCAACTTAAATGCAAAATAATAGTTTTTTCAATATCAGTGACAAAATTATCTGGAGAGTCCTAAAGGATGGTTTAGATAAAGGCAGAGCAGTATTGAATCTCATTCCATATTTAGAACATCCAGATAAAATACAACTTATGCAGCATTGTTTTATAATTAATCTATTTATTCCAAATGTCTGAAATAAATAGAATATTTCCCATTATTCGAATCATTGAATCTTATAATAATAGAACACAACAAGGCCATTCAGTCCTTTGCGATGCTCCTTGAATGAGCAGTCAAGTCAGTCTCAGCCTATTCTCTGGGGACCTGTAATTCTGTTGGGCTTGATCCAGTGTTTGGTGGACTTTTGATCCAGTGTTTCCTCTATCTTCATTTTGAAGTTATAATCAAAGCTACATTTATGAACTTTTCAGTAGTGTCGTCCAAATCACCCCAACTTGCTATGGAAAATAATTCTGCCCAACTCCAGTGTAGGAAGGAACTGCAGATGCTGGTTTAAAACAAAGATAGATACAAAATGCTGGAGTAACTCAGCGGGACAAAGACCACCAGGGGCGCCAGGGAGATGGCAGCCCTGCCGGCAGTCTGTTCGTTTTTTCTTTCTTTTTGTTATTTTTTAGTTTCTTCAAAGTTTGTTTTAATGTTCTTTGGTTTGTTTTATGTGGGGGGAGAGGGGAGGGGATCGGTGGAAACTTTTTTTCAAGTTCCTACCTTCCCGGAGATGTGAATAATATTTGGATCACATTCTCCAGGCTCTGTGGCCTACCATCGTTGGAGCTGGAAGCCTCCTCGGACTGTCGTGAGCCCCACCGCTTTACGCGGACTTAATATCGGACCGGATCCCTTGCCTGGGATCGCTCCCACCGCGACCACTGCGGACTTACCATCAAGGGCTCGCAGTCTCGGGAGATGCTAGTCGGGAGCTCCAACGCCGCTGAAGGCTCAACCAGCACGGACACGAGGTTGGATCGCCCGGCGCGGGGGAGCTGATATTCCCCTGATGCGGGAGCAGAATGACTTTATTTATGATAATGACAAAATAACTTTATTTTGCCTTCCATCACAGTGAGGAATGTGTAGGAGTCACTGTGTGGATTTTCATGTTAAAATGTGTTTTTGAGTGATTTGTTGCTTTGAATTGTATGACTGACCTGGCCAATGAAATTCCTCGTATGTTGCAAAACATACTTGGGGAATAAAGTGTGATTCTGATTCTGATTCTGAGATGCAGCATCTCTGGAGGGAAGGAATGGGTGATGTCACAAAGTCTGAAGAAGGGTCTCCGCCCTAAACGTCACCCATTCCTTCTCTCCAGAGATGCTGCCTGTCCCGCTGAGTTACTCCAGCATTTTGTGTCTATCCGCTCAACTCTTCTCTGGTCCCTCATCTGAAGAATGATCGCAAGCCGAAATGTCACCTATTCCTTTTCTCCAGAGATGCTGCCTGACCCGCTGTTACTCCAGCACTTTGTGTCTATCTTTGCTGGTCCTTTTGCTAATGATATCACATCTGTTTTCTCTGATTACTGAACGTTTTGCCACTGAAAACAATTTATAATATTAAAATTTCTCATTGATTTTGCATATCTCTATGGAATGCCTTTTTACCTTTCTCCGCTCAGGCCTATGGTTGCCAATCATTTCAACTCCCCATTCCCATCCTGACCTTTTTGTCCTGGGCCTCCTCCATTGCCAGATTGAGGCCACATGCAAATTGTAAGGAAGAGCACCTCATATTTTGTTTGGGTAGCTTACAACCCAGTGGTATGAACATTGAATTCTCTAATTTTAAGGAACTTCTACTTACACTCCCCTCTCCTGCCCCTTGCCCCCTTCCTCCACCCTAATCGTTTTACCAGTTCTACAGTTCTCCTCGTTATTTCCCTCTTGTGATCACACCTTCCCTCACCAACCAGGCACCACTCTGCCTGAGGACATTTGTATACATCCCTTCCTTGTCCTGGTCGTTTCTCGCCTCCAGCTCTTCACACCCCCTCCCACCCCTTATTTTCAGTCTAAAGTGTGGTCCCGACCCGAAACGTCACCCATGCTTTTTCTTGAAACTCTGCCTGACCTGCTCAGTTACTCCAGCATTTAGTCTATCTTTAGTATAAATCAGCATCTGCAGTTCTTTGTTTCTACTTACTGAAGATTAAACAATAGTGTGTATTGAAATTATTTTTTTTATTAACTAAAACATTCAATATTTGGCACCAATCTGTAGTGTGTGTATGGAAATAAGGGCTTTCACTCAATTACCCATGTAATTTATGATTCATGGCAGGATAGTCTTTGTATCTGATCTTTGATTGTGGTAACATTGACTATTTCAGGTTGCACTGAAGACATCTAGTCACATTGGATGAGATTTCATGTAGGAGGCCAAAATAGGTAAGGACGGCAGTGTCCTGTGCTGAAGAACGTTAGTGAATTATTGAATTTACGCACTTCCCGCGGCTCCTTCACCATAACATGAATTTATACACAAAGCCTGGGAGTGGCGCAGCAGTAGAGTTGCTGCCATTCAGCGATAGAGACCCGGGTTCGATCGTGACTGCAGGTGCTGTCTGTTTGGAGTTTGTACATTCTTCTTGTGCCCATGTGGCATCACTCTGCCTGACCTCATTTGTGGACAGCCCTTACTAGTCCTGGTCTTCTCTCGTCTCGTCTCCAACTCTTCACCCCCCCTCCCCCTCCACCCCACATTCTTTTCTTCCACATTCCAAAAACATGCAGATTTGCAAGCTAAACGGTTTCTGTAAATTGTTCCCAGTGTGTAGGATAGTACTAGTATATGGGCGATCGCTGGTTAGCGCAGGCCACAGTGTATCTCAAAACTAAACTTAATACAGAACTACAATTTCAAGGGTGCTTATCAATGGATATAGGAAAATGAAAACCAAGTTATAAAGGGGGTTATCAAAAAGGATGCAGTCTTGAAAAAAATGTTTTTGTGGGAGAAAAAAGGACAATGAAGATAAACTGAGGGGAGAGGTGAGGAATCCCAAAGAATTGGGGCCAAGATGATTAGAGGCTTGTCCACAAGAAGGAAAGGCCTGAGTAAGAGATACAAAGAACTCCAGCGATAATATAAAACTCCAAGAATATACAGGCACAGTTTGGAGCATTCATCAAATTACCTTGGGGGTTGAAAGTTTTTATGTCGTACAGAGTGAGCAGATGAGCAGTCGGCATTTATCATTAAAGATAATGGTTGTGCCATGATGTGTCGTGGGAGACCATTTGGGTATTTGAATTTCGATCAAGCCAAGGCAAAAAATGAGAGTCGCCATAAAAGAATGTTGGAGAAGCCATCCAGATAACAGTAGCAGGGATGAATGCTTCAGTGATGGATGGAGTGCCAATTTATGCAGGTGGAAGGAAGAGTTTCTGCTGATCCATTAGATGAGAGGGTCTGAGGTTGAGTTCTGACTTGGATTGGAAATGAAAATGTAGCATAGCATGCCTGACCTGTCTGAGCTAGTGCTTGGGATTGGGTGAGGCTTTGGTGGCAAGGCAGCAGTGTGCTGGTACAGGGGTTAGAAACAAAGCATTCTGGCACCTAGATGCTCACCTTCAAATGTTCAGACTTATTAATGGCTTGCTTTACAGCATGTAGTGTTGCTATTGCTCTGGAGGGTGGTAGAATGCATCTTCTACTGTATTTATGAACTATGCCAAATTTTGCCCCTGTGGAGAACTCTAGCCGATGATTCTGCACTTTACCACAGTGATCTGTACTTATGTGATAAATGAGGAGATAAGGATTTTTATACAGTCTCATCACAATAGGAATTGTATTGGAAGGAAATGAGGCTGAGTGGGTTGAAGCACAGATTAATGACCACAATTGATTTTATCTTTCACACTTAATTATTATCAAGAGGGTTTTGTTTTATGTTTTGGTACCAAAATCAAGCCCATTTATTGTATTACATATCAAAAGAATCTAATATTTTGTTTAACTCATAACTCCTTGTGGAGTACTGAAATATGTAATTGGCAACAATACTTAAATCGCCAAGGATTATTTTCAAAACACAGCTTCAATCTTCCAGTTATTTGATCCTTATTTTTTACCTTTATTTAAATCTTGGAGATTTTATCCAACTGCCAGGGTTTCAGCAACAACCCTGCTGTATGTTCATACAAATGTAAAGCTTCAAGGAGCTCCATTGATTCTCCTGTGCATGTTCATTGTACCCAACATGAAACAATCTGCCACCAGGTTGAACATCTTCTCAATCCCAGGTGGGAATAGTTGGCAGAGGGTGGTGGTGGAAGATTGTTTTTTCCCATTGGAAGACGGTGACCAGTGCTGTATCACATGGATAAGTGCAAGGACCTTTGATGTTTGTGTTATTTCTCATGGACACAGATGTGAAAGTAGGAGGTAAGATGAATAGACTTGCAGATATTATGAAAACCTGTGTTGTGATGTAGCGGGGAATGTTGTCCAAGGCTGCAGTATGATGTAAACCAGCTGGAAAATGGGGCAGAGCAATCGCGAATGAAATTTAATCCTGATGAAAGGAGGGATGCACTTTGGCAGGGCAAGCAAGGGTAGGGCATACACTGTAAACGATAAGGTCTAGACAGTGAACAGAGGGGCCATGAGGTACTAGTCCATAAGTACCCATGAAGTACTAGCAGGCACTAGTAGGATAAGGGTAGGGTGGTAGATATTGTCGGAATCGAATTTAGTAAGGTATTTGATGAAGTCCCCCATGGTAGGCTGATCCAGAAGATTAAGATGCATGGGATTTACAGTGAGTTGATTGTATGGATTCAGAACTGGTTTACTAATAGAATACAGAGGACGTAGTAGTGAATAGACAATAGACAATAGGTGCAGGAGTAGGTCATTCGACCCTTCGAGCCAGGGCCGCCATTCAATGTGATCATGGTTGATCATTCACAATCACTGTTCCAACCTTCTCCCCATATCCCCAGACTCCGCTTTCTGTAAGAGCCCCTTCTAGCTCTCTCTTGAAAGTATCCAGTGAACCGGCCTCCACCGTCTTCCACCAGCAGAGAATTCCACAGACTCACAACTCTCTGTGTAAAAAAGTGTTTCTTCATTCTAAATGGCTTCCCTTTATTCTTAAACTGTGGCCCCTGGTACTGAACTTCCCCAACATCGGGAACATGTTTCCTGCTTCTAGCGTGTCCAAACCCTTAATAATCCTATATGTTTCAATAAGATCCCCTCTCATCTTTCTAAATTCCAGAGTATACAAGCCCAGCCGCTCCATTCTCCATCCTGGGAATTCACCTTGTGAGCCTACGCTGGACTCTTTCAATAGCAAGAATGTCCTTCCTCAAATTCTGAGACCAAAACTGTACACAATACTCCAGGTGTGGTTGTCTGTGACCAGTGGATTTCCACAGGGATCTTTGGTGAGACCTCTGTTTGTATATATTTATATATATATATAACTGACAGACATAAAAGTGAATAGGTCGGCAATTTTGCAGACGACACTAAGATTGGTGAAGATGCGGATTGTGAGCAAGGCTGTCAACTATACAGCGGGATATAGATCAGCTACAGAAATGGATGGAGAAATTACAGATGGAGTTTAATCCAAGCAAGTGTGAGAGGTTGCAGTTTGGGACGTCGAATGTAAAGGGAAAGTATTAGTTAATGGTAATACCAGTAATAGCATTAATAGACAGAAGTATCTTGGGGTCCAAGTCCATAGCTCCCTGAAAGTGCCATCACAAGTAGATAGAGTGCTAAAGTAAGCACACGGTTCAATGATTCAATTATACTTTATTGTCACATGTACTACCAAGGTACATTGAAATTCTTGCATACAATTCGGTAAATTCAAAGGAGATGGACGGGGCAATTTTTTACACAGAGGTGGTGGGTGTCTGGAACACACTGCCATGGGTGGTGGTGGAGGCAGATACGATAGTGGGATTTAAGAGGCTTTTAGATAGGCACATGGACGTGCAGGGTATGGAGGGATAGGGATCATGTGCAGTTAGATGGGATTAGCTTATCTTGGCATCATACTCAACATGGACCGCGCTGCATTTAACTTCAATCTCCCTGGCTGGGGTTTCGGGCCTCCTGCTAAAGCTAGCTGGCCGGACATTAGCCCAATACTCTATGTAATATGCTTTGTAGATTAATTGATGAGAATTGACTAATAAAACCAACGGGAAGAAGGTCATGTGCAAAATCTTCCCAAACACTAGAAAGTTCTTGTTCACAAAAGTGATGAAAATGAACTATTCCAAGTTCATAACTATGAAATATAGAAAGTGATTATTCCCTCAGGCACAGCCTTGACTGGATGGAAAGCTCTTAGCACATGGAATAAGAATTAATGAAAAGTCAGCTGTACATTAATTTATAATTGCTAGTTTTTCATTTTGAATTGCTGAAAAGAAATATAATAAAATCCTTCCTAAAAGGATTCATTTTTCTGGATTCAATCATTTCTCATATTTAGATTAATTGTCTAATTTGAATATAACCTGTAAAAGTGGAAGAAATTGTTTGAAATGATTAATCAGGTTGCATGATTTCATTGCATAAATAACACAAGCCAATGGACTCTGCAGTTTTGCTCTGATTAAGCCAATTAGCTATTCCAAATGATTGAACACAGTAGGCACCCGATGTGACTACATTTGCAAAATTTATTTCCTGACATATCTGATCTGTATCTAATATCTGACTACATTAATACTCTCTGCACGGTTGGAAGTGCTTCCTTCTGAGCATATGTGAATGTGACAACATTGCTTAACACAAACTCCAGCAATATGACACAATCTGATGAAGGGTCCCGACCTACCCATGTTCTCCAGAGATGCTGCCTGACCTGCTGAGTTACTCTTGCAATTTGTGTCCCTTTGAGACAATCCAATCTCTGTTATCTGCAACACCTAACAGTTGCACACCAAGCTTCTCTGTTACATGCAAGGCGTTTTCTCCAAGTGCGGCCTTATGGGATGCAGTAGTAGCCATGACCAGCTTATTTAGTTAATTCCTCAACCTTTACTCCACTTCCACTAAGTCCCCCCACTTTAACCGATAGTCCCCCACAAACTCATTCTACATCAACATTCTCCCATCATTCCCAAGGTTGATATATTTTTAGGTATTGACATAATCACGGGACATGGGTAAATACAGGAAAAGGTCAGCCATTTTATTTAATGGCGGAACAGGCATATGGGCTTGAGTGGCCTGCTCTTGCTTTTGTTCCATTCTTCTCTTCCTATATTCTGGTAAAACTGAAATGTTATTAGGGATGGTTGTCGTTGGGGTGGAAGATTGCAACCTTCACGTGGTCCGCCCTGTTTCGACTAATGCAATCAATTCGACGTGCACAAATGGAAGATTAAGTAGAACAAATTGTCCTACAACTTTAGGCTGTGCACGCCACACGAAAGAATTCAATTCAATTCAATTCAATTCAATTCAAGTTTAATGTCTTTGCACAAATACAAGTATAGGTACAACAAAATGCAGTGATATAAAAAAATAAATACAGAGTGTAGTGATAGCAGTACGGAAATAAATAAATACAGGGTGCAGACAAGTCTATCAGCTGGGCTCCGAGTTCAGCAGTCTGATGGTGTAGTTGAAGAAGCTGTTCTTCGTCCTACTGGTGCGGGACCTGAGGCTCCTGTACCGCCTCCCTGATGGGAGGAGGGCAAACAGTCCATGGTTAGGGTGTGAGGGGTCCTTGATGATCTTCCCGGCCCGCTTCAGGCACCGTTTTCGGTGGAGGGCATCCATGGCAGGGAGCGGGGCACCGATGATGTACTGGGCGGTTTTCACCACCCGTTGTAGTGCCTTCCTGTCTGCCACGGTGCAACTGCTGTACCATACCGTAAAGCAGGTGGTCAGGATGCTTTCAATGGTGCAGCGGTAGAAGTTCGTCAGAATCCGGGGGGACAGGTGGGCTTTTTTGAGCCTCCTCAGAAAGTAAAGGCGCTGCTGTGCCTTTTTGATCAGCTTTGAGGTGTTGAGGGACCAGGACAGATCCTCCGAGATGTGTACCCCGAGGAATTTGTAGTTGGAGACCCTCTCCACCTCAGTCCCGTTTATATGGATGGGGGTGTGTCTGCCCCCTCTGTTCTTCCGAAAGTCAACAATTATTTCCTTCGTCTTCTGGGAGTTGAGGACGAGGTTATTGTTGGCACACCAGGTGGCCAGGTGCTGGACCTCCTCCCTGTAGGCTGATTCGTCATTATCACTAATCAGTCCTACCACCGTGGTGTCATCGGCAAATTTTATAATGGCGTTGGAGCCATACTTGGGGTTGCAGTCATGCGTGAAGAGGGAGTAGAGGAGAGGGCTGAGCACACAGCCCTGTGGCACGCCGGTGTTCAGTGTTATAGTGGAGGAGGTGAGGTTGTTGACCCTAACAGACTGTGGTCTGTTAGTGAGGAAATCCAGTGTCCAATTGCAGAGGGAGGTGGAGATGCCAAGACCGCTAAGTTTGGTGATCAAGCTAGCGGGTATGACAGTGTTAAAGGCGGAGCTGAAGTCAATAAACAGCAGCCTGATGTAGGTGTTGTTGCTGTCCAGGTGGGTCAGGGCAGAGTGTAGGGCCGCCGATATGGCGTCCTCTGTAGACCTGTTTGTCCGGTAGGCAAATTGGTGGGAGTCCAATGTGGGGGGGAGGCTGGCTTTGAGGTTAGCCAAGATCAGCCGCTCAAAGCACTTAGCGATGACAGGGGTGAGTGCCACTGGCCGGTAGTCGTTGAGGCTCCCTGTCGCTGAGTGTTTGGGCACTGGCACAATGGTAGATGTCTTGAGGCAGGTGGGGACAACACCCTGGGCCAGTGACAGATTGAAAATGTCAGTGAAGACCAGGGATAGTTGTCCAGCACATGCCCTGAGCACCCGCCCGGGGATGCCATCGGGGCCGGCAGCTTTGTGCTCATTCACCTTGCTCAGTGCGTCTTGTACAGCAGAGGTGGAGAGACTGAGGGGTTGTTCATTCGGGGGTGGAGCAACTTTAATGGCTGAAGTTTTGTTGTCCCGGTCAAAGCGAGCATAGAAGTGGTTTAGCTCGTTAGGGAGGGAGGCGTTGTCTGGGGGGGGGGTGTTGATTTTATGGTAGTCGGCCATGGACTTAATACCTTGCCACATGCGCCTAGGGTCGGAGTTGTCTCGGAAATGCTCCTCAATCCGCTGTTTGTGATTGAGTCTGGCAATCCTAATTCCCTTTTTCAGATTGGCCCTGGATGAGCTGTATCCCTCAGCGTCGCCAGATTTAAAAGCGGCGTCTCGAGCCTTCAGCAGGAGTCTGACCTCCCTGCTCATCCACGGCTTCTGATTAGGGAAGGTCTTTATCACTTTATGGGTGGTGACGTTATCAGTGCAGAATTTTATGTAGTCCAGAACGGTTGAGGTGTATGAATTTATGTCCACATGGGAGTTAAAGGTGGCCTGGGTGGCAAACACACTCCAGTCTGTTTGCTGAAACTGTTCCTGTAAGACAGAGACAGCCCCCTCAGGCCAGACCTTCACTGTCCTCACGGTAGGTTTCACACGTCTGATCAGAGGTGTGTATTTGGGGAGCAGGAACAGAGAGAGGTGATCAGACTGTCCCAGGTGGGGGAGGGGAAGGGCTTTGTATGCTTCAGTAATATTAGTATATACAAGGTCCAAAATATTATTACCTCTGGTTGGGCAGGAGACATGTTGGTGGAATCTGGGGAGCACAGTTTTTAGGTTGGAGTGGTTAAAATCGCCAGCAACAATAAAAGCCCCCTCTGGGTGGGCAGTTAGTTGTTTGCTGATAGCAGCTTGCAGCTCTTCCATTGCAAGCCTGGCATTAGCGTCCGGGGGTACATAGACTGCAGTGATGACAGTCGATGTAAATTCCCTGGGCAGATAGAAGGGCCTGCACTTTAACATCAGGTATTCCAGGTCAGCAGAGCAGTGGCTACCAATCCTGACAGCGTCTGTGCACCATGAGTTGTTCACATAGATGCACAGTCCGCCACCCTTGGTCTTACCGGATTCCTCCGCAGATCTGTCGGCCCTGAAGACAGTGCGCCCCTCCAGCTCGACGGCGTTGTCCGGAATGCTGTCGGTGAGCCATGTCTCGGTGAAGACCATGGCGTTGCAGTCGGCGATCCGTCTGTGTGTGGTGATGCGCAGCCGAAGTTCGTCGGTTTTACTCACCAGGGACCGGACATTCGCGAGGAAGATGCTGGGCAGAGCTGGCTGGTGCGGGTCTGATCTCAGCCTAGCCCGGTGGCCTCCGCGTTTCCCACGTCGTTGTTTGCGGTCCCTGCGCCGCCTCCGGACCCTTCCTGTCGGGAGAGCGGGTCCGCTAGACCACGGTGTCCTGGTGATCTCCGGCGGCAGTTTAAAGTTGTGGCTTCTGGTGCCCGTTCCGAAGAGACGGCCGAGCTCCAGTAGCTCCTGACGGCCGTACAGAGTCTTCGCTCGAGTGCTCCGGGCGAAAACTAAGGTAAGTGTGAGTAGGAAAAAAGCTATTTTACTAAAACTACGGAGACGCAAAGCCTCGCGTTGTACACGCGACGCCATCTTGGATCTAGAAGAAGAAGAAGTTGAGGTAGTGAAGAAAATGGTTCCATGAAAAATGGTATTGGCCAGAAAATAAAGTAATGTGCTTCATCCACCCAGCCAATTATCTCTACGTGAAACAATAAGGTTTCCATGTGATCGAAAAGAACAGGCAATTATTTTAATAAGTGTGTAGGATGGAACTGCAGATGCTGGTTTAAACCGGAAATAGACACAAAAAGCTGGAGTAACTCAGCGGGTCAAGCAGCATCCCTGGAGAGAAGGAATTGGTCAAAGAGGAAATAGGCCCATCAGCCCAACTAGCCCACAACGGCCAACATGTCCCAGTTATACTAGTTCCACCTGCCCACGTTAGGTCCATATCCCTCCAAACCTATCCACATGCCTGTCTAACTGTTTCTTAAATGTTGGGATAGTCCCAGATTCAACTACCTCCTCTGGCAGCTTGTTTCATACACCCACCAACCTTTGTGTGAAAAAGCTACCCCTCAGCATCCTATTAAATCTTTTCCCCTTAAACCTAATTCGTCTGGTTCTCGATTCTCCTCCTAATGAATCTACCCGATCTATTCCTCTCATGTTTTTATACACCTCCATAAGATCACCCCTCCTCCTCCTGCGCTCCAATGAATAGTGTCCCAGCCTGCTCAACCTCTCCCTAAAGCTCAGACCCTCTAGCCCTGGCAACATCCTCATAATTTTTTTCTGCACCCTTTCCAGCTTGACAACATCTTTCCTACATCATGGTGCCCAGAACTGAACACATTACTCTTAATGCAGCTTCACCAAAGTCTTATACAACTGCAACATGACCTTTTTGACCATCCCATCTACCTACGATTTCACCGTCAAGGAACCATGCACCTGTACTCCTCGATCCCTCTGCTCAACAACACTTCCCAGACCCCTACCATTCACTGTGAAGGCCTATGTTAGACTTCACAAAATGCAACTCCTCAAATTTTTCAGTATTAAATTCCATTAACCATTCCTCAGCCCACCTGGACAATCGATCAAGATCCTACTGCAATTTTTCACAATCATCTTCACTATCTGCAAAACATCCACTTTTGTATCATCTGCAAACTTGCTAATCTTGCCATGTTTGTTCTCATCCAAATCATTGATATAGATGACAAACAGTAACGGGCCCTGAGGCACACCACTAGTCCCAGGCCTCCAGTCTGATAAGCAACATTTCACCGTCACCTTCTGCTTCCTTCCATTAAGCTAATTTTCTATCCATTCAGCTATCTCTCCTTGGATCACATGTGATTTAACCTTCCTGAGCAGCCTGCCATGTGGAACCTTGTCGAATGTGTTGCAGAAGTTCATATATACAACATCTACAGCCCTGCCCTTATTGACCTTTTTGGTCAAGTCTTCAAAAAACTCAATTAGATTTGTGAGACATGACCTCCCATGCACAAAACCATGCTGACTATCCCAAATGAGCTCTTGTCCATCCTATCCCTGTATATCCTATCCCTCAGAATTCTAGTAATTTTCCGACTATAGATGTTGATGTTTCGGGTCGAGACCGCTCTTCAATAAGATGAGTTGAAAAGTTCCTAACTGGATAAGTACAACATCACTGGCAGTTAGCTGGGGTCAGTTAAACTTCAGACAGTTTAAACAAACAGCTTATATAGCATGAGATTTCCATTTTCACAACATAAGTTTCATAAGAAGCTTAGCATAAGTAGTCGCTGAGCATGTTCTCAGTTCTTTGCTTTGCCTTTCCACTATTATGTGAATGGGCAAGAAGGCTAATCTGAGCTCGTGACAGGTCATGAATCAGAGCTGCATTTCAAAGGCTGCCTCGATGACTTATCCTCCAAGTGTTAGATAACATTTTTATTACTCATTAACTGTGTTCAAAAGGAGCAGAGCTGAGGGCTTCCAGTGGATTCAAATGCATTGTTCTCAGCTTGCCTCAAAGGGAATGCAAAAAATCAAACCTCCTGGATATTACTGAAATATTAGATTTTCTCTGATCTCATTCGATATCACGATTTGAAGGAAACTGTTTCGTCATTATGTTGCCCACTTTAACCACTTCATTGCCGATATACATTTCATTTTGTCACTTTTCAATCACCCTGCAAAGATATTACATATAATTGAGGGTTACACAAAAAGCTGGAGAAACTCAGCGGGTGCAGCAGCATCTAAGGAGTGAAGGAGATAGGCGACGTTTCGGGTCGAGACCCTTCTTCAGACTGGTCAGGGATCAGGGAAACGAGAGATATAAACAGTGATATGGAGAGATAAAGCAAGAACAATGAGTGAAAGATATGCAAAAAAGTATTGGTGATAAGGAAAGCAGGCCATTGTAAGCTGTTTCTGGTGTGAAAATGAGAAGCTAGTGCGACTTGGGGGGGGGGGGGGGGGAGATGGAGAAGGAATGTCAGGGCCCGAGGGCTGAGGGAGAGGTGGGGGGGTGGGGGGAGAGGAGCAGTCTGGGTTAACAGAATTGAGAAAATTCAATGTTTAAGCCCAGAGGATGCAGACTCCCCAAGCGGAATATGAGATGTTGTTCCTCAAACTTGCGGTGTTGTTCACTCTGGCCATGGAGGAGGCCCAGGACCGAGAGGTCGGATACGGAGTGGGAGGGGGAGTTGAAGTGGTGAGCCACCGGGAGGTCGGGTTGGTTATTGCGGACCGAGCGGAGGTGTTCGGCGAAACGATCGCCTAGCCTCCGCTTGGTCTCACCGATGTAGATTAGCTGGCATCTGGAGCAACGGATGCAGTAGACGAGGTTGGAGGAGGTGCAGGTGAACCTCTGTCGGACTTGGAATGACTGCTTGGGTCCCTGAAAGGAGTGGATGGGGGAGGTGAAGGAACAAGTGTAGCATCTCTTGCGGTTGCAAGGGAAAGTGCCCGGGGAAGGAGTGGAGCAGGAGGGAAGGGAAGAATTGACGAGGGAGTTGCGGAGGGAGCGGTCTTTGCGGAAGGCAGATAGGGGGGGAGATGGGAAGATGTGGCGAGTGGAGGGGTCACGTTGGAGGTGGCGAAACTGGCGGAGGACTATCTGTTGTATGCGCTGGCTGGTGGGGTGAAAGGTGAGGACCAGGGGGACTCGGCCCTTGTTGTGAGTGGGGGAATGGGGAGAGAGGGCAGTGTTGCGGGGTATGGAGGAGACCCTGGTGCGAGCCTCATCGATAGTGGGGGAGGGGAAACCCCGTTCTCTGAAGAACGAGGACATTTGCGATGACCTGGTGTGGAACACGTCATCCTGGGAGCAGATGCGGCGTAGTCGGAGGAATTGGGAATAGGGGATGGAGTCCTTACAGGAAGCAGGGTGGGAGGAAGAGTAGTCCAGGTAGCTGTGGGAGTCAGTTGGTTTGTAGTGGATGTCAGTCAGGAGTGTGTCACCTGCAATAGAGATGGTGAGGTCAAGGAATGGTAGGGAAATGTCGGAAATGGTCCAAGTATATTTGAGTGCCGGATGGAAGTTGGTGGTGAAATGGATAAAGTCAGTCAGTTCTGCGTGGGTGCAGGAGGTGACACCAAAGCAGTCGTCAATGTACATATAATTGAATTGGTTCCAATTTTCAGCCGAGCATTCAGGTAGAATTGTGGCGATAGCATGCTTAAAATCAGAGTAAGATCTTACTGCCCCATTTGCACTGCCCACCACCATCTTAATTGGCATCTTCAAAGCTCTTGGTCATTGCTCCTGCAGGAAATGTGTGAGTACCTCATTACACTTTGCCAACTGGAAACTTTTAAAATTAATAGGATGCTGATGCATAATTCATGCATGAGTAGACAGGGCATACATTACTCACGTAGAAACAAGGAATGCAGATTCTGATTTACATGAAAAAAAGACACAAAGTGCTGGAGTATCTCAGCAGGTCAGGTAGCATCCCTCATCCCTCGAGAACATGGGTAGATAACATTTTGGCTTGGGACTGACGCGTTATATATGTTCTGTCCCATTGCAAAGGTAGCCAAGTTGTCATTTTAGAGATTAGTAATTAATACCACTCTTGGCCCTGCATCTGCATCCACACTGCTCTGCATGATGACTGCATACAGTGAGCAAAGACAAAGATGGCTTTTATTTAAAAATAGATGATTCAATATCTAGAGCTAAGAATACTAGTTGGATGGCAGTAAACCCATGATAGTATCGTATTTGCAATTTTCCAACTTCACTATCAGCTGTCTGGGCCTATCTCAATATACATAATCTGAATGGGCACTCATTGAATCTCCTGTTTTACTTCAGAGTCACGTGAGTGATTCCGTGAAGAAGGCCCGCCAGGCCACATGCGCAGCATTACGTCAGCCGCATTGGCGCAAGCACCAGTCTGGCAGGATGGAGCTCCTGCCGTGGAAAGTTAAACTTAACTTAAGTTTGGTTTTTACTTACATGGGGTTTTTTAGGCAGAAGCCTCTTTTTACAGAGGTTTTTCCTGCCAGTTTCGCAGCCCGACAAGTTGCCGGATATGGACTGTGGGGAAGTTCCAGTCCGACCGCAAATGCGGATAAACTGGCAAAATTGATCGAGTTGCGAGATAAGAAGCCGCTAACAGTGCAGCTAGCAACTCCCCAGCCTGCAGGGATGCCGTAAAAACAGCAGGATATTTAACCAGAGTCGCTGACGGGGGGTCAGCGGCTCCCCAGCCTGCAGGGATGCCGTAAAAACGGCAAGAAATCTAAGCAGAGTTCCTGACAGGAGGGCCAGTGACTCCCAGCCTGTGGGATGCCGTTGGAACGGCAAGGAAGCAACGCTGGAGCCACTGACAGTGGGGTCAGTGGCGCACAGACGTTGGTCCCCAGTCAAGAAATTACTGGGACTCATTCAGCCCTATTTGGACTCAGGTGAGTCGGGCTATAAAGGGTTTCTCCTTATAATAAAAAGTATGTATTTTATAGTGTTTTTTCATTAAGTAAAAGCTAAGAGCAAAGTAAAAAATTATTGTTTTGTGTTTTGACAATGTTATAATTGTTTAAGCACAGGTTGCTATGATTTATTTTTACCCTTCACAGGTAAAGCTGTACACTAAATGTTGATTTAGTGCGCTTACACAGCAATAGCGCGGGCCTATGGGACAGGCCGCTCCAGCAGCGCCTGACAGGGCTGCTTCACGTGTAAATGTGCAGGCTTATGCGAGAGCCATGCCAGCAGCACCTGATACAGGGCTGTTTCATTTGTGACATTACCGGCCTATGGGAGAGCCGTGCCAGCAGCGCCTGACAGGGCTGCTTCATGTGTGAAGTGCCGGCCTACGGGAGAGCCGTGCCAGCAGCGCCTGATGCAGGGCTGTTCATATCAAAAAGCGCCGGCCTTTATGAAAGGCGGCGCCAGCAACACCTGGGACAGGGTTGCTCAAATTCACACATATCTGCTCGCCCACGGAGTCAGGAGATGATTCAACACCGGGGCTAGAGAGCAAGGCCCTCAGAGACGGGGGATGAATTCCACACCGGGGCTGGATAGTGTATTGAAATGACTATCCTAAATACAGCAACTGTTGTATACAGTGCTGCAAAGGTCTCCCTCTCGCAGGCAGAGACCAAGATGGGTCAGTATCCTGCTGACACTGAGTCTCAGGGTTTTCCCAAAGGGATGAAGGGCACGTGTCAGAGGTACCTTTCCTGACAATAAAGTTGCGATCCCAGTAAAATATTCTATTGGGTTAAGGCCAATGGGTTCGTATCAGTATTTGTTACCTACGACCTGCGGCAGCGCCTGTTAGAGTTGCCTACGAATTACCCTCTCTGAGGAGGGAAGAGCACAAGGTCAAGATGATTCCGGGATCTAAAGATGTCAATAGAACAGACTCAAGCACATATGTGCCGGCAGTGAACAATGCCAACAGGGGGATGTGAGAGCCAGCCGCTGAATCGGTTATTCAGGTAGGTCTATTCTACAGGGGAAGAAGCCTGGCAGACAAATTAATTCGGCCAACAACGGGCAAAAGTCATCGTTCAGAACGCACTCCAGGTGCTCATCGGCAGTAGTGGTTCACTGGAGCTGGGGGCAGCATGATAGCTCAGAAATTCAATGCACCTTCCAATCATGCTCAACTAAATGGGTCTAGCACTTCCAAAATTTGGGTAGTGCACCGTTCACAAGTTGTAATATTTACATTTGTTTGTACAACACACAAAGGATAAACATATTTGGTTGAGGCACAGCTGGAGCATTCCAAGTAAGTTGGATTATGGCCAGGGTTTGGAAATTGGGCAGAAGTTCTCATGCAAACCACCCATGCAATAAGGCAGGATTGACATGTTATTATGAAGAATGGAGAGTATCGGGCATATGAACTTTCCGCATGTAAAAACTTATTCCTGACTTCAACAGATTCATAAGGTAAGAGATACATGTTATACAAATCCCATTGCAAAGGTTATCAAAGACAATATAACTGTACTATAAGAGTAAAGCTTTGCAGTATGGGATAAACTGTTTGTTGGTCATTGGGATTTACCTTTAATTATTATTAGCCTTGTCTCCGCCTTGTGGCATTAGATTGGGGTTATAGCAATCTGTTACAAAACTGAGTTATTTTCATTAAGAGTAATTGGCAATATAGCAGCTGTGTTGCAGCTGAGCAAATCAAGGAACTGATATTGTGTAAGTAGCAATTTGATCGTTGCTAACAACCTTGTACTATTGTCAGCTGAGGCTACTTCAGCCACAATGATGAAGTAACAGTATTCAGCATTGCTGAACATGACAATAACTCATTGAACTTGAAACTCGCTACAGTAGTGTGGTCGGTTGAATTCAGTTATTATGAACTGATGTTTAGAACTCAAAGATTAGAAGTTCCAAATACTATCACCTACTCAAAAGTAGTAGAGATTGCATGAGTTACCAATTCTTCAGTTGTTAGTATCAACTAAATATATACACTAAATGCACCATTGAGGAAGGTTTTGAGTGAATATACATATTCTTCATGCACAAATTTAAATTGCTACTCTACAATGGTGACATATGTTAGTCTCATGGTAATTAGGAAGAATATCCTGTAATTAATCTCCTTGCCACTGGTAGATCGTCCAGTATAGATTAGCGATAACACACAATAAGTGTTGGATCTCAAAGTATGATGAAAGCATGATTCAATACTTCATCAAATGTTTGTCATGTTTATGCATGTTTCACTGTTTGCAAAAATATGTGACACAACAGTGTGGAGAAATACATTCGCGCTTCAATAGTAAGAATGGACTTTATGTCTTCCTCATTAGCTGGGTCTTAAAACAGTCAGCAAGACCTCGTTTGGATTCGTACTATCGGACTGGCGAAGCGTCCATGTTGCCTGTTCCATCAGGCATTATGGCACAACGGTACAGTTATGCTAAAAAGCAAGAACTTGCTGTTTTAAACTATGGTTCAGGAGACTGGTCTTTGTACAGTAAAACGATTATTGACTTACACATTTTCAATGGATGACTTATGCCTCAGGTTGTCACATTTAGCCATGAGGGTGTTCACTGCAGTATGCATGGATAACATCCAAAAAAGCAGTACATCTCTATTGAGGGGATCAGAAATGTTTGTTAAATATTAATGATACATTTGATACGATACAAATTACTGACATTTCCAGTTCGTTTTAAGTGATATTGACAATAGTTCAGTTATAGAGAAATTACAGCTGTAACATAAGGGAACTACATTGTTGGGTCCAACCCAGATATCAAGTTGTTAAAAAGATCTTGATACAAGTACTCACATCACAAGATTATGCAGTTGGTTATTGTAAATGTGTAAACATTACTTCACCAAGAGGTTCCAGCTACAGCCTTAGTCATGACCCTAATATCAGCACAATGACGGCAAAACATTGCAAACGCTGTAGCTGGACAGGATGGAATTGGCTGTTCATGCCATTACATATTACATTCTGGTCTACACCAGCAGAGCAGACCAGGGCTGGCATGATTTTAAGATCATTTTGAATACCCCATGGTCTCATTTTATGTTATCAAGGCCACCAGAATTCTAAGAAGTATGGATTCAGCACTGTGTATTAGTTAATAAACAATTACACAAGAGAAGGTCGGTTCAGACTATTTCAAGGTGGTTGCAACAGGTATTAACATTGACGATTGTATGTCTCATTCCACCAGGTCAACATCAACGCCAGTATATCATTTAGATAGTGTGTTTACATCTCATTATACTAGGGCAGCAGCTATGTTGGCGGCCAAAGGGAGGGATGTGTCTTTCAACCAAATTTTAGCGGCCATCGGATGGGCAAATGAGCTGATGTTTCAGAATTTTTATCATCGGCCAATTGTCAATCCAGGGCTGTTTGCCAATGATATTTTAAGTACCTACATTTTAGGGGTACTGTTGTTTGTTTACATTGTTAAATAAACCCTATCATTACATTGAATACAATGTTATTACTAATGCATTTATTTCTCTTTCGAGTCAATCAAATGCAGTGGGATGCCGAGATTGTAATCTGCGGCATGAAATCACAAAGCTTTGAACTCTTCACGGAATCACTCACCTGACTCCGAAGTAAAATGGTAAGATTAAACGAGAACTTACCAGTTTGAAGTTGGATCTTGATTTAATGAGGAGTTACATTGGTGACTATGTGCCCGCCACGCCCAACCCGCTCTCATAAAGGATCATATGGTAGTTCTCGAGTCACTGATCTTACTATGTACTTTGGTGTTGTTTATTTGTGATTTCATACCGCTGCTTTGATGTTTGCTGCGCATGTGGCCTGGCGGGCCTTCTTCATGTAATCACCAACATAACTCCTCATAAAATAAAGATCAAACTTCAAACTGGTAATTTCTAATTTAATCTTACTATTATTTTTGTACTTGGTGAGAATTATGTTATCTCAAGCAGTTCTGAGGAGATATGACAGCATTATTGAGGATGACAGTGTACTGGCTCTGGTCTATCAGACACATCTAGAGGATCTGGCTGTCATGTAACTGCCTTGAGGTAGCCCAGCGAGCGCTGGGAAAGAAATTCAAGGGTATAATGTCTCTGGAAGCAAATGAGCACCCAGAGCTTTAGAAATAGAGATTCTGAATTTATAGGCACTGTGAATTTTCTGTGATCTGATGTGAATGGATCTTAGAAAATCAACATCATTGGCAAAGCAATTTTCATATTTAGCAGAATTTAGGATATTGGTCTGGCCATACTGGGTGGCAGCAGGTCTAACAATAATGAATCACGCTATTATTGTCTCATTTGAACGACTTCCTAATCATTCCTTTCTGCTTTGAAGCATTATAGACCAGGATGCTGCCTGGATTAAAAGGTTTCAGCTACAGGGAAAGGTTGGATAGAGGGTGGTTGTTTTCACTGGAATGTCAGAGGTTGAGGAGAGACTTGATAGCAGTGTATAGGCTTATGTGAGGCATAGATAGGGTAGACAGTCAGAACCTTTTTCCCCGGGGTGGAAATGTCCAACACTAGAGGGCATAGTTATAAAGTGAGAGCGGGAGAGTGGTGGGGGCCTGGATCGCATTGGTGGTGGAAGCAGATACGATAGTGGCATTTTTAAGAGGCTTTTAGATAGGCACATGGAAGTGCAGTGAACATTGGGATTTGGATCATGTACAAGCAGGTGACATCAGTTTAACTTGGTATCATGTTCGGCACAAACACTGTGGGCCGAAGGGTCCATTTATGTGCTGTGCTATTTTATGCATTTCTACACTTGGCAATAAATATTGGGAAAATCATGGGTGTGACTGAATATTTTTTCTGATTATATCTTACAACTTCTGCCTGAAGTGTATAAAACAATCTATTGGTTTGCTAATGCATAAAGTGTATTTGCATAAATTAATTACCCAATTAAATACTCCAAAGTTCATTGCACCTGCAGTTTCCGAGTAATTTTCGAGATTTAAAACAGGGAAGAGTTTGCAATGCAACATTTTCAAGTTCAACGAACAGCAATGCATTCTGCACATAAATTACTTCCCTTTTATATTCATCACAAAAGAAGCTATAATTACAGGTGTTGGTGTCCACAGGTTTTCCATGCTGTACGTGAGGCTAAATATCCCTTGATCTATCTGAAATGACACTTGAAAGGTCAAGTATTTGCCTTTTATGGAGTCCCATTGTGAGTAAAATGTCCAAATCATGCAAGTAAGGAGCAACATTTTTATTCTTCCACGTGATACACAGTTGCATGCTCACTTTACCAAGACAATTATTTTTGATTGTTAAGACTAAATTATTTAACACTAACCTGAGTTTAGTGTTAAAGTAGATGAAGACATTACAGTTAAAAAAAAATACATTGGGCCAAGGCACTAAGACAGCGTGCCCAATGGCTCAAAAAGGCCCAGTTTGCTGCTGTGTGCATGTTGACATTTCCGCACATTACCACAGCTTGGAACATTTGGATTTGGAGCTGGAGTAAGTCACTTGGCCTCTGGATCTGCTCCCCCTTATCAGCGCCCCTCCTTTTCGAATGAAGGAGTTACGTCTGCTCTGTTCCAATCTAATGAACTGTTTCCTGATTCAGAGAATGTGGGCAATGTAAAACCAACATGCCAAATATCTCACCCAAGAATAAGGCCAGTCAGCACCCAGAGATTCATCAGCTCACAGCTCCAACAGTTTTCTCAATTCCATTACCCTCAAAATTGCAATTTCCCTCACTTCCTTCCTCCCTTCAATTTCCTGGTTTACAGATATACCTAGTATGTTACTATAGTGAATCCTGTAGCACTTTCAAACTGGAAAGGGAGCAGAGAAGATTTACGAGGATGCTGCCAGGACTCGGGGTTCTGAGCTACAGGGAGAGGTTGAGTAGGCTGGGACTCTATTCCTTGAAGTGCAGTAGGATGAGGGGTGATCTTATAGAGGTGTACAAAATCATGAGAGGAATAGATTGGATAGACGCACAGAGTCTTTTGCACAGGGGAATCGAGAACCAGAGGACATAGGTTTAAGGTGAGGGGGCAAAAATTTAATAAGAATCTAAGGGGCAACTTTTTCACATAAAGGGTGGTGGGTGTATGGAATGAGCTGCCGGCGGAAGTAGTTGAGGCAGGGACTATCGCAACGTTTAAAACCTTTCAGCCAGATACATGGATAGGACATGTTTAGAGGGTTGTGGGCCAAATACAGGCAGGTGGGACTAGTGTGGATGGGACATATTGGTCAGTGTGGGCAAGGTGGGCTAAAGTCCTGCCTCCACACTGTTCAACTCCATGAATCTATGACTAAAGCAAAATACCTGTTTAGTTCAACTGCCACCAACCTTTGTTCGTTTGTTAATTCCCCAGACTCACTTAGTTTTGTATGAATGGTTTAAAGATACGGCAAACAAATTAACAGGCCCTTCAGCCCATTGAGACAACAGCGATCATTGCTCTCCTGTTCACATTAGTTCTATGTTATCCCACTTTTGTATCTCTGCCAACACACTAGGGGCAATTTACAGAGTCCAATTAACCTACAAACGTGCATGTGGTAGGATGCTGGATGAAGCTAGAGCACCCAGAAGAAAGCCACACGTCAGAGGGAGAATGTGCAAATTGCAAACAGATAATACCCGAGTTTAGGATCGACCCCGGGTCTCTGGCACAGTGAGGCAGCAGCTCTACCAGTTGCGCCACCATGTCGATTCTCATGTAGTAGTATGGAACTTGCTGGAAGTCAGCTGCTACCACAAATTATGGCCCCGCCCCACCTTTCCCCCCTCTTACCGAAGCCAATTAACCTACAAATCTGTACATCTTTGGAGTGTGGGAGGAAACCGGAGAACCCGGAGAAAGCACATGCGGTCACAGGGGGAACGTAAAAAACTCTATATAGACAGCGCCCGTAGTCAGGAACAAACCCAGCTGCTGTAAGGCAGTCAATCTCCCGCTGAGCCACTGTGTTACACACAATGTGTGACCACTGTTTTATTCAAATAAAATCTAACTAATAAATAATGCTTTTCAATTTAGTTTCAGGAGATTAGATCATATAACTATTGAGCAAAAACTTGCCGGATGAAGTATTTTCCTAAGCCCAGCTTAATTGATTTGGTTTATCACAAATTCATTTTGATAAGAATATTTCTCATAGTCATGGAGAGATACAGTCTGGAAACATAGAAACATAGAAACATTGAAATTAGGTGCAGGAGTAGGCCATTCAGCCTTTCGAGCCTGCACCGCCATTCAATATGATCATGGCTGATCATCCAACTCAGTATCCCGTACCTGCCTTCTCTCCATACCCTCTGATCACCTTAGCCACAAGGGCCACATCTAACTCCCTCTTAAATATAGCCAATGAACTTGCCTCAACTACCCTCTGTGACAGAGAGTTCCAGAGACCCACCACTCTCTGTGTGAAAAAATTCCTTCTCATCTCGGTCCTAAAGGATTTCCCCCTTATCCTTAAGCTGTGACCCCTTGTCCTGGACCTCCCCAACATCGGGAACAATCTTCCTGCATCTAGCCTGTCCAACCCCTTAAGAATCTTGTAAGTTTCTATAAGATCCCCTCTCAATCTCCTAAATTCCAGAGAGTATAAACCGAGTCTATGCAGTCTTTGTTCATAAGACAGTCCTGAAACAGGTCCATCGGCCAACAAGTGGATGTTCAAGCAGAACATCCAGCCAACCTTTTACACTAATCCTATTGCATTCTCCTGACATTCTCATTAACTCCACCCAGATTCTACCATTCACCTCCACTTGGTGACAATTTACAGTGGCTTATATTATCCTAACAGTATGCACATCTTGAGGAGGAAGCTAGAGGACTCGGGATAAAACCATTCGGTCACAGCAAGAATGTGCAAACTACACATGCATGGAGATCGGGATTGAAACCCATGAAGCAGTCGCTCTATTAGTTTGGCCACTGTGCTGCCCTGTATTTTTATGTAAGCGTGTCCCGTCATCAATGTTGACATAAGAGTTTAATCTTAAATGTTAATTGGTTGCAAAAATCCCTCACAGGAATTTTGACTTTAGGAAGAAAAGTAAAAAGGGTTTTTAATGCAACATAAACATTTGAGACCTTTTTGCTTCAAATTGGCCTTTGTCTTTTAAAATTAATATCACAAGATCATTATTTTAGGTCCATTAGAAACGCCTTGATCTCAATTGTTAATTTGTAAAGATATTTAAGATGTGGAGGCCAATTAAAAACTAATCCGAAATATTCCTTTTGTTACAGATTTTGTAGTCTAATGTTGATGAGGAATTTACTCATAAACTAACAGTTTTACCAACTAAACTGTATAAATGTGGCAGCATCTCTGGAGAAACGGAATGGGTGACCTTTTGGCTCGAGACCCTTCTTCAGACTGTCTGAAACATCACCTATTCCTTTCCTCCAGAGATGCTACTTGACCCTCTGAGTTACTCCGGAATTTTGTGTCTATTTTCGATGTACACCAGCATCTGCTGTTCCTTCCATCATATGTGTTGATTGTGTAACAATTCACCGAACCAGAGAGTAACTCTTCTGCAATACCCGTTAAAGGCAGCTCATCCGTTGCAATTGTAGAAATAGTTGTGAAGTTTGGGGATGAGAATCGAGACAGGAAATGTGTAACAGCAGTATTGGCCTTTATCACAGGATTAGCGATGACAATTGGAAAAGGGTGAACAAAAAAGGACATATACTGAACAATGTTTTAAATTGAAGTCAGAAAGTACTTCCATTAAAATCTTTAAATTGATATTTGAGAAAGGACTAACTTCTGGCTCATTAAAGATGACTGGTTTGGCTGCTGAGCACCTGTTGACACTGACTGCATCTTCAACAATGCATGTAGGTATAAAGCAGCACCCACCGTACAGCACAGACCAGTTCGCCATTGGAGCCCGAGAGACTAGATTCCGCATTAAAAAAATGTTGCAAATTTTTGAGATTTTGAAAGAAAAAGTGGTGGACTTACCCAGCAAGTCAGTGTGTATCCACGGAGACTAAAAAAACAAACTTTGTTCTGATGCAAGGCTTTTTCAACCTGGAACATTAGCTCTGTTCCTCTCTCCATGGATGTTATCTTACTTGCTGAGTGTTTCCAGCACTTTCTGTTTGATTAGATTCCCCCAAATGGTATAGGAGCAATTTCAGATTTGTACCCCTTAAGGCAATGCCACCAAGAAATGTGGGGTGGAAGATTGCAACCTACACGTGGTCCGCCCTGTTTCGACGAATGCATTCATCCCGGCGCGCACAATGAAATAAGATCAAATAGAACAGGTTGTCCTACAACTTTAGGCTGTGCACGCCATACGCAAGAAGAAGAATACCTAGAAATGTGCATCCACAGGCTCCTCACCATCTAGAACAATGCACACTCACTTTACATCTGTAGAACAGGCATTGATACTGGAAGCATTGGTCAGTCGGTGCAGGCACTTACAACATGTTGCCCTTACAAGGACATGAATCATCCTTCTTTCACTCCACCATCAGCAACAAATATTCACATAAATTACTTCATTCCCTCAAATGTAGACTTCACAATGGAAATGCCACAATTTCCCCAAATTATTATGAAGACTTGCAACTGAACTTTAAATCAAAAGAACGATATTTGATCATTGCACAAACAGTGTATGTAGGTCAAATGAAAGGATACTGCTGTTTTTAGCGTTGATTTATTTTTTCTCTTAATGATGCTGCCAATCTGCACGGTGGCAAGTTCTGAATTGTCGTTTTCATGACAGTCTGTGAATGTTTAACCAACAAGTTGCCTTCAATTCCATTTCCCTGGGGAAATTAGTTTGCAAAGGATTTCTCTATGGATGGCAAATGCGATTTCCAGGGATCTATGGTGTGCAGTAACATAATCTGAAGATTGATTCTCACCTTGCAAAATGACGTTGCAGACTATAAGCAACGCAATGACCGTAGAAATGTGCTCCATTCATTTTGATTAGGGTATATTTTATTAAAATTACACTTTGTACCTTGAAGAGCTTTCTTTTTGCACCAAGAATTTCGAGAAGTAGTTAGGCTAAAGGAGTGCAAAAAAAAAACATTCTGGTGCAAGACACCCAATGTCATTGTTCATTGACCAGAGTCTAGAAAACCAGTAAATGTGAAAACAATGAGCCTGCATCAGTGATGAAGATCAAGGATAACAACATGGTCCTTAATGAAGTATTCTCTGTGAATGAATGAAAATCACTATCGAAATGCTTCCTTTATAAATATCAAATTATCAACCCTTCCATCTGTCTATAATTTCACCTTTCTGTTGATGCTTGAAGATTGTATTTAAAATTAATGGCGTGGGACCTTATTTCTGGCTGAAGTAATGCATCTTGATAATTTGAGGCAATTGAATGTACAAACTGTGACGAACTGTGAGACTCAAAACATTCTATCATTCTTTTAATTTAAGGCACGTAATAAACTGGGCCTCCTTTATTGAGGCTACATGAAAACTGCAGGAACGGCTCCTCATATTCCACTTGGCTAAATTGCAACCCAATGGTAAGAACATTGAATTTCCCAATTTTAAGAAACTAACCACCCGCCCCTTCCCTTTACTTTTCCCCACAGCCCCAACCCCCGCCCCCCCCCACACACATCTTCGCCCTCCTCCCTTGTGCCCCATTTGGACTCACACTTGTTTCTCCCCTCCCCCTCCCCCCGCCCCTCCCCCTCCCTTTCCCCCTCCACCTTCCCCCTCCACCTTCCCCCTCTACCTTCCCCTCCCCCTCCCCGACCAGCTACATTCCTTCCACGCTTCACAATTTGCAACTCTGCAATCCTTTTGTCTCACACCGTTTGTCTTTTCATGGTGGCCGATTAGGAAAAGGGGAGATGCAACGAGACCTGGGTGTCATGGTACACCAGTCATTGAAAGTAGGCATGCAGGTGCAGCAGGCAGTGAAGAAAGTGAATGGTATGTTAGCATTCATAGCAAAAGGATTTGAGTATAAGAGCAGGGAGGTTCTACTGCAGTTGTACAGGGTTTTGCTGAGACCACACCTGGAGTATTGCATACAGTTTTGGTCTCCAAATCTGAGGAAAGACATTCGTGCCATAGAGGGAGTACAGAGAAGGTTCACCAGACTGATTCCTGCGTTGTTAGGACTTTCATATGAAGAAAGACTGGATAGACTCGGCTTGTACTCGCTAGAATTTAGAAGATTAAGGGGGGATCTTATAGAAACTTGCAAAATTCTTAAGGGGTTGGACAGGCTAGATGCAGGAAGATTGTTCCAGATGTTGGGGAAGTCCAGAACAAGGGGTCACAGTTTAAGGATAAGGGGGAAATCATTTAGGACCGAGATGAGAAAAACATTTTTCACACAGAGTGGTCAATCTCTGGAATTCTCTGCCACAGAAGATAGTTGAGGCCAGTTCATTGGCTATATTTAAGAGGGAGCGAGATGTGGCACTTGTGGCTAAAGGGATCAGGGGGTATAGAGAGAAGGCAGGTACGGGATACTGAGTTGGATGATCAGCCATGATCATATTGAATGGCGGTGCAGGCTCGAAGGGCCGAATGGCCTACTCCTACTCCTGCACCTATTTTCTATGTTTCTATGTTTCTATGTTTCATTACTGGCCAATCAATCTTACCCTATTACCTCTCAAGATTTTTGCTATCCCTCCTCCTCTCTTTCAGCTTGCTCCCCCCCCCCTCCCCACACACAATCAGTCTGAAAAGGGGTCCCAAACTGAAACGTCACCCGTCCATGTTTTCCAGAAATGTTGCCTGACACATTGAATTATTCCAGCACTCTGTGTCTTTTTTTGTAAACCAAAGCATCTGCGTTTTTTTGTTTCTAATAAGTATCTGTACTCTCTATATAAAAATACTTTGTCACTGTAAAATGTATTTAATTATGTGTGCGCTGTCATGCACATGCTAGGTTTCAACCAAAGAAGCTTGAACAAGCCAGACACATTTTTAGAGCTCTGTGTTTCGTGCATGTTTACACAGTCCACAAGTTGCTATTATTGCCATGGCAAGTTCTTGAAATTGCTTGCTCAACAGCACCTTGGAGACCTCCTCCACCTTTCCAAGAGCCATGAAGACTGGGCAATAAACATGGCCAGATTCTCAGATTGTATTTATTTATATTCGACAGGGACGGCATGGTGGTGCAGCAGTAGGGTTGTTGCCTTACAGTACTTCGAGGGCTGGAGATCCGGGTTCGATCCCGATCATGGGAGTTTGAACGTTCTCCCCGTGAACGCGTGGGTTTTCTCTGAGATCTTTGGTATCCTCCCACACTCCAAAGATGTACAGATTTGTAGGTTAATTGGCTTGATATATGTGTAAATTGTCCCCAGTACGTGTATGATAGTGTTAATATGCGGGGATCGCTGATCGGCACGGATTTACTGGAATGTACAATGGCTTGCAAAAGTTTTCATACCACTTGAACTTTTCCACATTTTGCAACGTTACAACCACAAATGTAAATGTATTTTATTGGGATTTTATGTGATAGACCAACACAAAGTGGCACATTATTGTGGAAGGAAAATGATATATGGTTTTCAAATTTTTTTACAAATAAAAAACTGAAAAGTGTGGAGTGCAAAGTATTCAGCCCCCTTTACTCTGATACCCCTAAATAAAATCCAGTGCAACCAATTGCCTTCAGAAGTCACCTAATTAGTAAATAGAGTCCACATGTGTGTAATCTAATCTCAGTATAAATACAGCTATTCTGTGAAGGCCTCAGAGATTTGTCAGAGAACATTAGTGAACAAACAGCATGATGAAGCCCAAGGAACACACCAGGTCAGGGATACAGTTGTGGAGAAGTTTAAAGCAGGATTAGGTTATAAAAAAATATCCCAAGCTTTGAACATCTCACGGAGCACTGTTCAATCCATCATCCGAAAATGGAAAGAGTATGGCACAACTGCAAACATACCAAGACATGGCCGTCCACCTAAGCTGATAGGCCGGGCAAGGAGAGCATTGATCAGAGTAGCAACCAAGAGGCCCATGGTAACTCTGGAGGAGCTGCAGAGATCCACAGCTCAGGTGGGAGAATCTGTCCACAGGACAACTATTAGTCGTGCACTCCACAAATTGGGCCTTTATGGAAGAGTGGCAAGAAGAAAGCCACAAACCATGTGGGGGACACAGCAAACATGTGGAGGAAGGTGCTGTGGTCTGATGAGACCAAAATTGAAGTGTTTGGCCTAAATGCAAAATGCTATGTGTGGCGGAAAACTAACACTGCACATCACCCTGAACACACCATCCCCACTGTGAAACATGGTGGTGGCAGCATCATGCTGTGGGGATGCTTTTCTTCAGCAGGGACAGGGAAGCTGGTCAGAGTTGATGGGAAGATGGATAGAGCCAAATACAGGGCAATCTTGGAAGAAAACCTGTTAATGTCTGCAAAAGACTTGAGACTGGGGCGGAGGCTCACCTTCCAGCAGGACAACGACCCTAAACATACAGCCAGAGCTACAATGGAATGGTTTAGATCAAAGCATATTCATGTGTTAGAATGGCCCAGTCAGTCCAGACCTAAATCCAATTGCATGAAATCCTCTGGCACGACTTGAAAATTGCTGTTTACAGGCGCTCTCCATCCAATCTGACTGAGTGTGAGCTATTTTGTGAAGAAGAATGGGCAGAAATTTCAGTCTCTACATGTGCAAAGCTGGTAGAGCCATACCCCAAAAGACTTGCAGCTGTAATTGCAGCGAAAGGTGGTTCTACAAAATATTGACTCAGGGGGGCTGAATACTTTTGCACGCCACACTTTTCAGTTTTATAATTTGTAATAAAATTTGGAAACCATGTATCATTTTCCTTCCACTTCACAATTATGCATCACTTTGTGTTGGTCTGTCACATAAAATCCCAATAAAATACATTTACATTTGTGGTTGTAACGTGACAAAATGTGGAAATGCTCAAGGGGTATGAATACTTTTGCAAGCCACTGTACATGTATACCAAGCCAATTAACCTACAAACCCATACGTTATTGGAGTTTGGGAGGAAACGGAAAATCTCAGAGAAAACCTACGTGGTCTCGGGGAGAGCATACAAACCCCATACAGACAGCATCCGTAGTCGGGATCGAACCCGGGTCTCCAGCACGGCAAGCGCCGCAAGGTAGCAACTCTACCGCTGCACCACCGTGCGTGATGTAATGACGGTCTCTGTACTTTCACAAAAATAAATAAAATTAAAGCTAGAGATGCTTGTCTGCACAAGCTCTTGCTTTTAGGAACTATTGCAGGTGCATCCTGGACTGGTGTTCCAACATTTAAAAAGCATTTGGACAAGTACTTGGATAGGAAAGGAATAGAGAGATGTGGGCCGCATGCAGTCACACTGCATTAGCGTAGATAGGCATCACAGTCAGCATGGATGAGTTTAGCCAGTGGGCCCACTACTGTGCTGTGTAGGTCTATGACCATCTATGAGATTATTGCATGACAGGCAGCAAGATGAGAGCCGAGACACAAAATGGTCTGCAGAGGGAAGCTTCACATAATTTTAAATGCCATTTTATAGCACTTAGGGCTCTCTGGCTGGTAGCAGAATGGATTCTCCTGCAAGCTATTCTTAGTCCTTTCATTATATGAAAGGCTTGAGGTGCCTTTGTGTTATTTTAAAGTTATTAACCTTTTTATTTTTGCATGGGTTAAAGGAAATTGAGTAAACTTACTATTCATAAGGAGCATTATAAATAAGGCCCTTCTACTTTAAAACGTAATTTGTTTCAGCTGCTGGAGCGGCAGAGTTCAGGACCAGAAAATGAACTGTTCGAGTTGAAAAGAGCATAAATGATGTTGACAGGTTTGTAATGAATGTATGAATATGAGCAGCTACGATTAATTATTTATGCCGTAATGAAAAGTGAAGACTTCAGGGGCTCTATCGCGGCAGATGACACGGAGGGAAGCCAAGTATTAAAATAATCACACTGATAGACTCACACCTGAAAGGACAGTAAATCTTATCATTGCCAGCTACTAATCTGCAGAGTTCTCAAAACTCTCCATCAACTTTTCTCGTTCTTACATGGGATTTCTAGTGCCTCATCTGGGTCCACAGTAGAGAAATTGATTGAAACTAATTGCTTTAGAAGATCTTCATTATCGGTAGAAATTGAGGGAGAAAGCAAACCAAAAATGTACAGTATTTTATCATCCAACAGTTTCTTCAATAAGCGGATGTTTCTTCTTTCATGTTATTACATTTTTTAAACTCCTTGATCATTCTTTATCTTTCTTTGGCTGCTATATGTTCCGAGTTAAAAAAACATATACGTTTTTTATTAAAATTGCTGATTTTAAAAATGGTTAATTTTAAATAAAGAGCAGCATGAGCATAAGTTTCAAGGCAGTTGGACAGCAGTTTGTAAATTGCACAGAATCGCAACATACTTTTTGTATTGACATCAAGTCATTACCTAGGTGGGCAAAATCCACAAATGCATCTATGAGTTTCCATATAACAAGGGTGCGTCTCAGTGCGTCACTGATTCACAAGAATCAGTGGTGCGTCTGGTAGAGCTGCTACCTCATTGTGCGAGGGACACGGGTGTGATCCTGACCTGTGGTGACGTCTGTATGAAGTTTGTACGTTCTCCCTGCGACTCCATGGGTTTCCTCCGGGTGCTCCAGTTTCTTCCCACATGCCAAAGGCGTGCGGGTTTGTAGACCAAATGGCCTCTATAAATTGCTCCTAGAGCATAGGGAGTGGATGAGAGAGTGGGATAACATGGAACTACTGTGAACCAGAGATCCAGGGTCAGCATGGTGTGCTGCAGGGCCTCTTTCCATGCCGTCTATCTAAACCAAAACTAAACGGAGTAATATGTACATCAAGTGACTGGGGAAATAGTTTTGTTGCTTCCTCAAATTCCGTAATGGTAGTTTCTAGTCCAGAAAAAGACACCGAGCTGCTGAAACGTCATGTCTTGCATTGCTATGCTCAACCTTGCTCGCTTTATTGGACTTTGTGATGGTGTAAGTTGTCCTCGGGATTTAAGCAAAATAGGATATTTTTATATTGATCTTATTTTTGTATTTAAGCATATCATATATTCTTAGGAGTATAATATTATATACTTAAAAGCACATTGGTCTAATTTTTACACTAAGATAAAGCAAGGATCTTGAATCCATCGCCTGGTGAAGCTTCCTTACAGCACCAGATCTGAGTTCGATCCTATCTACGGGTGCTGTCTGTACGGAATTTGCACGTTCTCCCAGCATGGGTTTTCCCCGGTTGCTCCAGTTCCCACCCACATTCTAAAGACGTACAGCTTTGTGGGTTCATTGGCTTGCGTCAAAAATTGTGAATTATCCCTAGTGTGCTGGATAGTGCTAGTTAGTATAAAAGGATCGCTGGTCTGCGTGGACTCGGTGGGCTGAAGGACCTGTTTCCATGCTGTGTCTCTAAACGAAACTAAACTGTCAAGCACTGTCAACCTGGATTCAATCCATACCTCCACACCTGAAGAATTGCTTGCTGATGTTCTGATCCTCGACTGATTGGAAAATAGACTTTAATGGTGAGAAAGACGGAAGCCAAATTTGCAAGAATCCTTGATCAAATCTTTCTTAAACGTCAGGAAGGTACTGCAGGTGCTGGTTTAAACCGAAGATCGACACAAAATGCTGGAGTAACTCAGCGGGTCAGGCAACATATCTGGAGAGAAGGAATAGGTGCCATTTCAGGTCAGAACCCTTCTTCAGTCTCTGATATTATATTATATTATCATAAGAATTTGTTTTATCTGCTGATTCTGATTGAAACTCAGGAATGGGTGACATGAAGATGGGTCTGAAGAAGGGTATGGACCCGAAACATCACCCATTTCTTCTCTCCAGAGATTCTGCCTGTCTGGTTGAGTTACTCCAGCATTTTGTGTCTATCTTCGTTAAGTACCACGCTGCCCAGCACTAGTTTCCAGCGTCACGCCAATTACACCCCGGAAAGTGTCAGACATCGAGTGCTACATTCAGCACCTCAAGCTTACTTTTTTGTCAGTGACATGTTGATTGTTTTCCCCAGGCATAATACCTTGCAGGCATCATGCCACACTTCAACTCGCGCTAAATGTCGGCTTGCATGTCGTGTGATTTTTTTTATTGGCAATAGTAAAGTGATGTGGTGAGAGCCTAAATAGTAACAGTTTGTATCCTGGCCTGTGCCAACGCTGGTGTACAATGGACCATTTGGAGACTATACAAAAGTCAGTGGGCATTAATGTGATGCTTTACTCTCCTATATACTGCATCCTGCAAGATAAGGCAATTTTTTCCAATTGCAATTTTCCCTGCGTATTACCCTTGCTGGGATCTTTTGTTCTCTGTGCAGCACTTTCTCCAATAGTCCTTGTCAGTCTTTTAATTCATCTGGTTTTCATTACATCGCCACGATTTTATATTTTTTTCGTATCAGATGAATGACAAAATGCATGAGTTTGTTCTGCCCCATGTGCCCTCTCTAACTCCTAGAACAATGATCGAAATAAGAGGACTACAGCTGTATGCATTTTGAACAATCACTGGGCTATGTCGTAGCCTGTGTCTCGCCAGACTCCTGTGAAAAAAAAAAGGATTTGGAATAAATGGCTAAACAAAAATATGATGAATATAGTGAATACTGGAATTGATTCAAAACTATTGAATGCCGAAAAAAAGAAGAAAATGCTGGATACATGTATGAGGTTGATTATCATTTGAAAGGAGAATATAAATAAGTACTTCAAGTGAAACCCTTAAGGGCCTGTCCCACTTGGGAGTCATTTGCACGTCACGCAGGTGGAGCGCGAGGATTTTGTGAATCCCAAAATCTTGGGGCGCTACGCGTTACCGTGCGTCACTGCCTATGTCACCACGCACCATGCGCGCATAATGCACGTCTTGCGTGTGTCACAGGTGTGTTGCGACGCGCGCGCCGAGCACGTGACACGTAAATTATGTCCAGTAAATGACGCCCAAGTGGGACAGGCCCTTTAGGTGGTAGAAATGTACAGAACCAGAGGAGACTTGCAGTTCGTCTGGTCAGTTTGAGGGCTGTGGAGTCGGAGTCGGAGACGGGGCAATTTTGGTGCCGCCTGAGTAGACTCGGCTTCCTCACAGCATATTTCACAGCAAATGCTTGTCTGAATGAGAGTCTATATCTTATTAAATAAAATCTCTGCTTTCAGCATATTGTAGCTGTAAAGATATTGCATAATGTGCAATTTATACTTTAGATGCCAAAACCACCAGAGGAGCCTTTTAGTATTGCACACAAATGTAAAAAAAAACAATATGGAGTAACAAATAGGATACATAACAACAGAATAATATTCTCAGAGTTGCAGGAACATAATGTCCCAAGGCACGGATGGCTATTGGAATAACATCTTTTCAGTTTAAAGTAACTAAGTATCAGTTTACAAAGCTGCATTTCTTAATCAGAATATGACATATTGTGGGACAAAATATGTGGGGAAAGTGGAAAGGGTGCATTATCTTATTGCTAGACTTGGTAACCTACAGCTTTAGCCCACAGTTTAAGGTACAAGCTTGATATTAAGTCGTAAATCAGGCCAATTCAGCTACATCTTGAAGATCTTGCAGGGCCGAAGGCGTCAGTAGTCGGTAAGAATCAATTCTTTGTGATCTAATATAGAAAGAGAAGTTGCTTTTGTCCATTGGCTATGGGATAATAAACATAAAGATCTGTTCCAGGTAATCTGGCTCTGTACTTCCTCTGTCGGCAGCAAATGTCATACTCCTCTCTTTCAGTGGCCCTTGAAAATAGAATGGTCTATACCAGCACCAACTGATATATTTGTTACTCCCAGTTGGGTTTCAGAGGGGCTTGAATTATAACCAATGTCCTGCTACCACCTAAAAAAAAACCTTTGATAGAGTCATGGCTCCCTGGTGTAAGCACAGAAGAGAGACGTAGGTACTGAAAAAAAACCTGAACATTTCTGGGGATGTTCAACAGGTCAGGCAGCATCTCAGATGCTGAGAGAAAAATAAAGAAGGACATCGACCCGAAACATCACCAATTCCTTCTCTCCAGAGATGCTGCCTGTCCTGCTGAGTTACTCCAGTTTTTTCTGTCTATCTTCGGTTTAAATCAGCATCTGCAGTTTCCTTCCTACAAATGAAGATTATGCTTCAGGGTGAGGTGCTGCCTGAGCTGATGACTGTTAATAGATAAATGATCTGATCAGTGACCATTACCTGAAAAGTTATCACTGTTTCTTTCTTCACAGACGCTGCCTGGTCTGCTGCGTATCAACAGTGTTTTAAATATGGCAAAGAATTACCCAAATCATTTCAATTCTGCTGCACTTTTTACGATGTCGCATGCACGATAACAGCTGCAGAATGCACACTTGGAAGCTTCATTTGATGAGGAAGCGCCTTCTGAAGACCTCAGGGAGGTGAGTCAGCACTATTTGTACAGCTGGAGGTGCAAGGAATGAAGTAATTACTTTGTAGATCTTTTTTTTCAATCCCCTGGACCTGAACACTGCATTTAAATGTGTAGGGAGGAACTGCAGATGCTGGTTCAGGTAGTCCTGGCATTCCCTCTCTCTCTCTATCCCTCCCCCACCAAAGTTGCATTAACTTCTCGTTTTCACCCTACAAACAACTAACAATAGCCTGTTTTCTTTATCATTGTTACTTTTTTGCATATCTTTTATTCATTGTTCTTTAACTCTCCACATCACCATCTATACCTCTCGCTTCCCTTATCCCTAACTAGTCTGAATGGTCTCGACCCGAAACTTTTTTTCAATCTCTTACCTTGCCGGAGATGCAATTGTTTTATGGATCTTATCTCCGATCGCTCTGCGGCCTAACATCATGGAGCTGGAGGTCTGGCTCGTGGGGACGAGGACACCATTGGAGCCAATCCCTTGCCTGCGAATTTCATCATCGTGGAGCTCGCAATGCCAGGTAGAGACCGGTCTCGGGAAGCTCCAGTCGCAGAAGGTTTCGACCAGCCCCGACCCGGGGTAGATCGCCCGGTGCGGTGGAGCTGACATCCCCCCGATGCAGGTCCTGCCGCCACGATGAGAGTCAAGGTCACCCCGTCCACAGAAGGATCGAGGCCCCCGACCGCGGGAGAATGAAGGGAAGAGATTGAACTTTTTTTGCCTTCTTTAACAGTGAGGAATGTGGAGGAGTCACTCTGGTGGATGTTCATGTTAAAATGTATTTGTGTGTTTTGTTGCTTTTTAATGGTATGACTGTATGGCAGCTTAAATTCCTTGGATGTTGCAAAACATACTTGGCTAATAAAATATGATTATGATTATGATGATGATAAACAGCTCTACATATAAACCACTGACCATGGTGTTTAACGTAATTACTTTTATAGAAACACAATTAGAAATGCTACTATTGCAATGTTTAAGGAACATTTAGACACGAACGTGGATAGGACAGGTTTAGAGGGATATGGGCCAATTGTGGGCAGGTGGGACTAGTGTAGATGGGACACGCTTGCCGGTGCAGGCAAGTTGGATCGAGGGGCTTGTTTCCTCACTGTAAGACTCCATGACAATGAGCTGCTTCAGAACATTTCTTTACAGTGTACCCCCAATGCTTCAGCAGAACACTGGTTATAGAGAACATAGAACATAAAGATCAAACCGGAGAGCACAGTACAATTTAAAGGCGATGTGTGGTGCAAAATTTTTACACAGAGGATGGTAAGTGCCTGGAACGTGCTGATGGTGGAGGCAGATATGATAGTGGCATTTAAGAGACTTTTGGATAGGCATGTGGATATGCAGGGAATGGAGCGATATGGATTTTGTGCAAGCAGATAATATTTGGTTTTGACACTGTGTTCAATAAAGACATTGAGCCAATGGGCCCAATCCTATGCTGTACTGTTCCATGTTCTATGAATAGGCCCTTTGGACTACTACATTCATGCCAAACATGATGCCTTGTTCGACTAATCTATATTCTACTGTATACTGTGACAGCCTTCCTCACTGTTCCCAACTCATATATCAATATATATATATATATATATATATATATATATATATATATATATATCTCAATATATATCTCAATATATATATATATATATATATATATATATATATATATATATATATATATATCAATATATATATATATATATATATATATATATATATATATATATATATATATATATATCTCAATATATATCTATATATATATCAATATATATCTATATATATGAAACAACAGAGGTTCCAGCTCACAAATAAAGTGCGGAACACTCCTGGTCATAGACCTACAACCAGAATAACACACATCCACCAAACCCTTCCATGAGGAAGCCTGTTTCGAATCCTATTGACCAAGACACTATGGATCCCATGCATCTTAACCTTCTTGATCAACCTACCATGAAGGACTTTATCAAATGCCTTATTCAAATCCACATAGACAACATGTACTGCCCTTCGCTCATCAATCTTTTTCATCACCTCATAAGATAAAGCATAAAAAGAAGTTTAATTTGACACCTATTTCACTTTCATATCTTTAGTATTAAAAATGTTATGGCCATTTTCATACTCTGAAATTAACATCTTGTTCCCTATTGCTTTTCCATTGACTTAACTCAAAAGCTGTGATCGAGGATTGTCAAAAGCCTATAACTTTCTTAAAAATTAAGAGAACTGAATGAAATTTTCAATTATAGATTGAAGTATTCTGTAACAAATATGAAACAATCTTACGTGGGTGACCTGAAATTAAAGCATATAATTAGTTAGTTACCTAATTACAAAATTCAATTACTAGATCTAAACATCTATCCATTTCTTAAGAAAAGGTTAACAGTTTTAAATAGTCTAAGTGTCCAAATAGCATTCACACAAGAATTCACAACATAACATGATTTTTAAATCTCATTGTCATGAATTTATAGGCCAAATGGAAGGAATTTAGTGTTTAATTCCTGTAAATCAATGTCCATTTTAATCATCTTGCGAGTGAGATTTTGTGGAACGCGATCGATTGGAACATTGCAGTTTGCGGTGAATTTAAACCCCATCTTGGCAGGAAAACCACTGCTGGTTCGTATATTTACATAATCACATTTTCGCTGATGAAATTTTGATTAAAGTAATCCTAAGAAGCAAATTTATATGTAAAATACACAACTTACCTTATGTTTTGTCCTATAAGAGAGAGCCGTCCCGTTGTCGGCATTGACGGCGTTAGAAGTCGATTTTTATTTTACTCCAGCGCTTAAATTGTTCCGCGGTTTTTAAAAATAAATTCACAGAACGGCAGTCGGAACAATTCTTCAGCATCACCTAGCAATTCGAGAAAATATATCTCGGACAGGCAGGAGAAAACGGCATTATAAACCCCCCCCTCAAAGGCGCCAAAACACACGGCCAGTGACAGAACTGCAGCGCCGCTGAAGGTGATTTTTGTAACATACCTACAATAGAATTATCTTTTACTTCCCTTTATAACATCCAATGGTTTAAATGGGGACCTTCAGATGCTCCAGATAACATTGCCTGCAGTGTTTGAGATGAAGGGCAGGCTAAAGAGCTCCACAATCTGGTCACAGCTGGCGGCATCTGGCCCAGATGACTTTTAGAACAGAAGTGTGGAACAAATGTGATGCCCACACTGAGAGCAGCACCTGTTGCTACTGCTGTGCTCCCATGGACCCGAGATCATACACTTCCAATGATTTTCAAGATATAACAGAGGTCTTAAGAGCTCTCTCTTTATCCTTTGAGCTTCCAGCAAGACTATGACTGCTGCTGACAAGCCCTTTTGATGTGCCCTGACTGCAGTGGCACTGAAGTTGGTTGGGTGGATCAGTGCAGGGTGTAGGGTGGAAGCCACCTGTAGTTAAAATGATTACATAGGCCTTCCAATACGCTGCTCTACACTTTTGACAGGCCTCCGAATGCCTTAAATAATGTCGGGTGTGAAATGAATGTTTTTGGTGGACATCGAAAATTCCCCACAGCTGCCCCAACCACTGCCTCGTCCCCCCTCTCCCATCAGGCAAGAGGTATTGAAGTGTGAAAACGCACCTCCAGATTCAGGGACAGTTTCTTCCCAGCTGTTATCAGGCAACTAAACCATCCTACCAACAACTAGAGATCAGTCTTGAACTATCTACCTCATTTGTGACCCTCGAACTATCTTTGATCAGACCTTACTGGACTTTATCTTGCATGAAGCGCTATTCACATTATTCCCTTTATCATGTATCTGAACACTGTGAACATGTATGTGAACACTTGGTTGTAATTATGTGTTGTCTTTCCGCTGACTGGCTGGCACGCAACAAAAGCTTTTCATTGTACCTGTGCGAATAAACTAAACTAACAAACTAACTAACTGTCCACAATGGGATGTCAGGCTCTCCTGAAATATCACAAGTGTCGCTGATGCAAGGATCTGCTGCTCTTTCCCTGTGTGGTGGGTTGCTCTAGGTGGATCTATTTGTCCCATTTAAGAAGCATATCTGCACGCTGGGTGGGATGTAGTATGCAACGGTATGTCTTCAGGAGCGAGATCATTCTCCACATATATTGTTCACCCACTTACTGAGGAAGTTCTTGCAGCTTGAGAGATGAAAAGGAGGACAGGAGGGGGATAGAGATTTAGACATGCAGAGCTTGATTAAATGTCTGAGATTTGTGTTGTTCGTGAAAAGGTTTGTGTTATCCTTCTCAGTGGAACAGTCGGCCTGGCGTTTGCCAAAGCTGTGAACTCCAACGGTGCCATCTATTTTCCTGCTCTATCTAGACAAGATCCAAGATAAAGCTGTTTCTTTATCCCTCACCACTGCGTCATTCAATTCTTCTCTGCGGGAGGGAAATAATATCTCGTAGTGTAGCAAGTACACATACATGGAGCTTCTGCAGATCATGTAAAAGCTGGGAAGAAGTAAGATGCCAAGAAAGGGGGTGACCTGGTGGTGCGGCAGTAGTCTTGCACCAGGTCATAGAACGGTAAGGGAAACATCACCTTAATGTCCCGGGTTCGATCCTGACTACGGCTGCTGTCTGTACAGAATATGTCGTTCTCCCCATGACCGCATGGGTATTCTCTGGGAGCTCCACTTTCCTCCCACATTTCAAAGACGTACAGGTTTGTAGGTTAATTGGCTTTGGTAAGAATTGTAAATTATAAATTTCCTAGTGTGTAGGCTAGTGCTCGTGTACAGGAATCGCTAGTCGGGGCGGACTCGGAGCCGAAGGGCCTGTTTCCATCTGTATCTCTACACTAAACTAAACTAAATGAAAGGTGGTTTGGAAGAACAAAAAATCCTAACCAGACGTTCGTTAAGTACTTGAATACCTGTGAGAAGACTGTACAGATACAGAAGATACTGGGAATTGCAGGCAGGACTGAACCTGAGGTTCAGTTGCAATGTGCCCTTTGCTTGCTGGAAGGAAATGTAATGAGCACATGGCAATTGCTAATATTGTCCTGGAACCATCCAGAGCACTTTCTCCCTCAAGAATACCATTACATCCTTTGTAATTCCTTTGGGTTGAGGTTATATCAATTGGAGGCTTATAAAATTTCTCTTTGAATTAATTGCCCAATTATAGGTCAAGCTAATTAACTGTTGTGTTTACAAAAAAGTGGTCAAGATTCCTGATCACGTTAACGTCTATCCAATAGAAGTCATTGAAATCGCATGGATGATAAACAGTTCAATTGTCTCAGCGATTGCCACGTAAACAATGGATTGATGTAATTGAGGGTTGAGGAGATTGAATGGGCCAACTACTGGGATGAGAGGGTTGCCCTAATCTTTAGACTTCAGAGATAGAGCGTAGAAACAGGCCCTTTGGCTAACCGAGTCCGCGCCGACCAGCAATCACCATGCACACTAACACTATCATGTTAGTGGGGGACAATTTACAATTTTACAGATGTCAATTAATCTACAAACCTGCACGTATTTGGAGTGTGGAATGCTTCTCACAGAGGGCAGTGAATCTCTGGAATACTCTGTCCGGATGGTGTTGGAGCCAGATCATTAAAGATATATTTAAGGTAGGTAGCTATTTCACCAGGTGCTATTGCAACTTTTAGGAAACATTTAGACAGATACATGGCTACGATAGGATAGGTTTAGAGGGATATGGGCCAAATACAGGCAGGTGTAGATGGGACATTTTGGTCAGTGTGGTCAAGTTGGGCCGAAGGGCCCGTGTCCATGCTGTATGACTCTATGACCATGATTATGGCTCTTGGGTGGATTTAGATAAATATTTGAAATATTGTAGAATCGAGAGTAATGGGGAACTGGCACTGAAGAGGAGCAGAGATAAGCCATGATCATATTAAACGGTGGGGTAGGCTTGAGAGGCTGAGTGGCCTAATGCTGCTCCGATTTTCTTGGGGTTTTGTGTGCTTGTGAATGGGTACTGATCAGCTGGGCCTTGATATTGGCATATCCACAAGGGTATCACACTGCTCTGGACTGAATGGAGAAACAGGCTTCACTTCCTGGATATCACAGGGGAATGGCACAGCTTTCAGTGAAACCACATCTTCTATTTTGCTGAGGCCAGATATTGTTGCATACAAAAGCTTTATCTCACAAGTGGCGACCCATGACTGATGTCAATCTAATGTGGTAAAAGTGAATACATCTTAAAAGGTTACATCTAAGATATTATTAATTCAAAAGGTTACAAGGTATTTGAAATGTCAAATGATAATACAGATTCAGATAAAGAAAACTGCAAAATATAGAAGGCTAAGTATATAATCCCAATTGTGGACATAAATTTCTATAGAGCTCCTTTTTAATTGTAATCGTTCCACAGATAATTATTACCAGTTATTAGTTTGCTTTAGTGCTCAACCTACTTCTATGTCTCATTCCATTTCAAGTCCATCTAAATCCTGCTAACTGATGCTATTCATGAAACAATCATATTTGACAGTTTTCTGCAAAAAAGATGTCAGTGCCGTAAATCTTTTTAAAGATTCCCTCACTTTTCTGAGACAGATTAACTATTTCACGTTGTGACTGTACCATGTCCTAGACATGTTCATCTGGCAAAAATTGGCATGCATTTCCACTTGCTCGGTATCTAACGTGAAAATAATTCCACACTGACTAGTATCAGGCATCAAGTTGTAAACCATCTTTCAGCTTCCAGCCAATCTTGCCCAAAGATGTAATCTTTGATTATCGTCCCTTAATGGTCCTAATCAGATGAATTAACAGTTCAAATAAAACCCGTAGGCATGGACACAGTAATCCCAAGAGAAATACATTCAGTAATTGCTCTTAATTACACTTTACTGACATTCTTTAGTATCTTCTTAGTATGTACTCACAAATCTTTCAATTGTCAAATAATGATTTTAGACCCATCTGATTGAGTGATCTTCCAGCCACCATTTTAAACATGTCCTCAAACATAACAGCATGTGAAACAAGCAGGTGTAGACATTAAAGAAGGGTCTCGACCCGAAACGTCACCCATTTCTTATCTCCCGAGATGCTGCCTGTCCCGCTGAGTTACTCCAACACTTTGTGTCTATCTTAGGAGTAGGTTAAATGTGTAGAAAGGAACTGCAGATGCTGGTTTACACCGAAGATAGACACAAAATGCTGGAGTAATTCGGCCTGGTCAGCCAGCATATCTGGAGAAAAGGAATAGTTGAAGTTTAAGGTCGGAACCATTCAGGTCTCGACCCAAAATGTCATCCATTCTCTTCTCCAAAGGTGCTGCCTGACCCGCTGAGTTACTCCAGTGTTTTGTGTCTATCGTAAGAGTAGGTGATTTGGATCCTTGTATTATCCTCTCTCTCCAATTCCTCCACATCCTTTTTATAACATGGCAACCAACACTGAACCTAGTACTTCAAACGTGGGCCAACTAACAATACAAGGTTTTCACAGCATTGATAGAACAGAAGACACTGGAAATAGTCAGCAGGTCCCACACCATCTGTGGAGAGAGAAGCAGTTAACATTTCAGATCAATGCCCTTTCATCATTTCTGAGATAAATTATTTTACAATAAAGGTAAATATGTATTTGAGTGAAGACTTCCAAAGGTTAAATGGAAAAAAGATAGAAAAGGGATCAAATGATGTATAAATATGGGCATGCACTGATTGAGAGAAATGGCTTGTTACTGTGCCATAGATTTCTATGCAATTATACAATATTGTGGGATATGACAATTTTAACCTGTCCAACTTGAGCCTGCACCTTGTGTGGACTCTGTGCTGAGAGCTCCGAATCCACTTCCCTTCCCCATCGATGCTATAAAGGAGAACTACAAGACTCAGTGTTTGGCTTCATATTCTCCTGCACGAAATGAACATGGAATTCAGAAACCAGCCTGCAACTTTTCTCGAGCATATGATTACAAAAGTGCAGTCGGAAGAAATGTTTGTTTTAAAATGTTGTAGATTAATTGAGGTGAGGTGTGCACCGGAAACATAGTCATTGTGGTATATTAGAATTCAAAATGACAATATAGATATGCAATGAATTTAATAGAATTGGCATAAAGAAGAGTATTTGAAAGGTAGAATATCAGATCATGACATTCAACGCATTGAAAAGCATTTTAAAATCAGACCGAATATCGGGAAGCTTTGTCAGAACTATGCATTGATTTATGTAATGTTTACATTATACAGGGTCTGAGCAGACTTTACTTGAAATACTTACACAAGAGCACAATGCTCCAAAAAACAATATCAAGAATGATTCCAAAGGAGACAGGATGTGTATAAACTATACATAAAAAGAGAAGCATAAGCTTTTGAAGCCAAAGAATAGATCAAATATTATATTGCATTGTTGAAATGAACCCGGTGAAGCCAGTCACTTAATTACAACCAAGATACATTTATATAATTAAAAGGTAAAATGAAAATATGCATTGAAACATTTCTTTATGCATTGAAACATACTGTAAAGATCTATCCAAACATTTAGTTCAGCCAAAAGCAGTGATACACAGTGGAGTCATAGAGAGCATGCAAACCCTTCGGCCACCAAGTCTGTATTGAAAATCAAGCACTACTTTACTACCAATCCTATCCTAACCCCTGTTAGTCTCCTCCCATTCTCATTCACCCCAATCCATCCCTCTGATTATCCCACTCATCTGCACAATATGGGCAACCTTTAGTGGCAAATGAATCTATCAATTTGCTTGGTTTTGGGATGCAGGAGGAATCGTTGCAATGAAGCACAAATGGGATAATGGGCAAACGCCACATTGACAGCACTGGAGGTCAGGATTGAATCCGGCGCTGCATCGCTGCGCCATCATTTTTGTTCAAAGAGCAGTGAGTTGAGTGAGTTCTAGAATTAGTCTTGATTGTTCTTATGCATTAATTAAATTATTCTTGAACTTTCTCGTCTTCCAGAAGCATATCTCCCTTAATCTGATGTTCTTTGTTGGTTCAGGCAGCCAATGAACAACACTGCAGTTTTTGTTTAATTTTCATATATGATGTCCAGAAATATTTACAATGTTTAACTGGAATAACTGAATAGCTTGAAGTATACAGCTGGATGAAAATGAACTATTTTAGAAATTAACCTACACAGTCCTATTTTGTTATTTTTAGCCTAATATAACTAGTGCTTTGCAAATAAGATTCACTCACAGAATGTAATCTCTCATCTGCAAAGATCATCCTGTCGATTGACACAAAAAGCTGGAGTAACTCAGTGGTTCATTCAGCATCTTTGGAGATCACAAATACGTGACATTTCTGGTTGAAACCTTTCTTCAGATCGACTCGAAACGTCACCTATTCCTTTTCTCCAGAGATGCTGCCTGACCCGCTGAGTCACTCCAGCTGTGTGTGTCTACCTTCGGTTTAGACCAGCATCTGCAGTTCCTTCCGACACACACTGCAGATATTTGTTCCGATATTTGATATCCCGGCAAATTTACAAGCAGCTATTGCAATAATGTACACACACCAACCAAAGACTGCCTTCTCCCATCAGTCATGGCAAAGGGCTGTTGCATTCTCTGCTTTCATGGATAACATCTGACAAGAGAGCAGTTCTTCAAGGTGATGCAGGTAAGTATGTTTAATTTAGTTTAGAGACACAGTGCAGAAACAGGCCTTTCGGCCCACTGAGTCCGCACCGACCAGCGATCCCCGTACACTGGTTCTATCCTACACATGAGGGACAATTTTACAATGTTACCAAAGCCAATTAACCTACAAACATGTACGTCTTTGGAGTGATGGGTGGAAACACGCAGGTGGGTTTTCTCCATACAGACAGCCCCCTTAGTCAGGATCGAACCCGGGTCTCTGGCGCTGCTGTAAGGCAGCAACTCTACTGTTGCACCACCGTGCGGCTGCATGATGAATGCGGTGAAGACATTGAAAAAGCTCTTGGTCCTGAAGAGCAGGCTGCATTGATGCAGTGGGTGACGCTGGTGAATTGGTGTTAAAGACCACTCTTTAGGAAAGGTACAGATGCCGAGAACAGAGGGAGGTGAGTTTGAATTGCTGCCATCAAATGAATAAATGTACTGCTGTCAGGATCATGGTGGCCAGGTGGAGTGGATGGTGAGCAGCAATAAACTGACCTCATTTACTTTGCAAATTAGAGCAGCAGATGTGACACTTCTTTTTTTACGTTCTGAGGAGGGATTTGATAATCCTGAAACTGCTATGCGTGTATAATGTACATTAATAGAATTGTTCTTTGCATGTGATTAATGTGGTTGAAGTCATATTTTAATTGCCATCTCTAATTGCACAGAAAATGCAGTGGTTGCCGTTTTTTCAAGTGTTGCAGACCGTCAGGCCACTGAATTTCCTGGAGAGTGTTCTGTGTAGAATTCCTTTATTTTGGCACAGTGATGTTCATTGACCCATGTGCTTAATGTTCAAGTGGGAAAGGCATGTGATTCGGAGAAGAATAGTTGGGGTGAGGATTTCTACCATCCAGTGGACCAGCAACAATTATATTTCCTTGACTGAAACCAGCTGTTGGAAAGTTTACTCACTAACTTCAGTCCTTGATTAAGATAGAAACATAGAAACATAGAAAATTGGTGCAGGAGTAGGCCATTCGGCCCTTCGAGCCAGCAGCGCCATTCAATCATTCATGGCTGATCATCCAAAATCAGTACCCCATTCCTGCTTTTTCCCCATATCCCTTGATCCATTATCCTTAAGAGCTATATCAAACTCTCTTGAAAACATCCAGTGAATTGGCCTCCACTGCCTTCTGTGGCAGAAAATTCCACAGATTCACAACTCTCTGGGTGAAATAGCTTTTCCTCATCTCAGTCTTAAATGGCCGACCCTTTTTCTTAATATGAGACCCCTGGTTCTGGATTACCCCAACATCAGGAAAATATTTCCTGCATCTAGCCTGTCCAATTTTATGTTTCTATAAGATCCCCTCTCATCCTAAATTCCAGTGAATGTCAGCCCAGTCGACCCATTCTTTCATCATATGTCAGTCCCGCCATCCCTGGAATTAATCTGGTGAACCTACGCTGCATTCCCTCAATAGCAAGAATACAGCAAGGAAATAAGCCCTTCGGCCCACCGAGTGCATGCCAACCATCGCTCACCCATTCCTTTCCTAATCTGAAGACTCTGAATCTGAAGAACTTTTCTTATCTGAGGACATATGTTCTTGCCTTTGAGGGAGTACAGAGAGGGTTCACCAGACTGATTCCTGGGATGGCAGGGCTTTCATATGAAGAAAGACTGGATAGACTCGGCTTGTACTTGCTAGAATTTAGAAGATTGAGGGGGGATCTTAAGGGGTTCTTAAGGGGTTGGACAGACTAGATGCAGGAAGATTGTTCCCGATGTTGGGGAAGTCCAGAACAAGGATAAGGATAAAGGGGAAGTCTTTTAGGACCGAGATGATAATTTTTTTTTCACACAGAGAGTGGTGAATCTGTGGAATTCTCTGTCACAGAAAGTAGTTGAGGCCAGTTCATTGGCTATATTTAAGAGGGAGTTAGATGTGGCCCTTGTGGCTAGAGGGATCAGGGGGTATGGAGAGAAGGCAGGTACGGGATACTGAGTTGGATGATCAGCCATGATCATATTGAATGGCGATGTAGGCTCGGAGGGCTGAATGGCCTCCTCCTGCACCTATTTTCTATGTTTCTATGTTTCTATTCACACTAGTTCTGTGTTATCCCACTTTTGCATCCATTCCCTAAACACTTAGGGAAAATCTCGGAGACTAATTAACCTCCAAACACACACGTCTTTGGGATGTGGGAGGAAACCAACGCAGTCACAGGGAGAACGCGCAAACTTCGCACAGACAGCACCTGAGGCTGTTTAAATCCAGGTCTTTGTCATTATGATGCGGTGGCTCTAACAGCTGCGCGACTCTGTCACCGATCTGATAGGGTTAATGTGGTTAAAATGCAACTTCAATATAAAAGATATTAGTTCTCTGCGGGATCAGGCAACATGCCCCAGATGGACTTCCGATGTGACAAGGTCTGGTGATCGATGGCAGAAATTGTGATGAGCATCACCAGGTTGGTTATAAGTATTGCACTATCAATTTTTTGAGGATGTGAGTTGGGAGACAGCTGGGAGCATTGGTATTGGTTTATGATCGTCACGTACACCATGATTCAGTGGGAAGTTTTGTTTTGAATGCTATATAAATCATACCATAACTGAGTAGAACAGGTAGTGCAGAAATTGAAAGAAAATACAGTGTGGTTTTCTCTGGTTCTCCTAGTTTCCTCCTGTATGCCAATTAAGTTTAATTAAGTCCCTCCCCAGGTACTTTCCCCTGCAAACGCAGGAGATGCAACATTGTCCCTATACCTCCCCCCTTGACTCCGTCCAAGGACCCCGACAGTCTTTCCAGGTGAGGCAGAGTTTCACTTGCACCTCCTCCAATTTCATCTACTTTATCCGCTGTTCCAGGTGTGGATTCCTGTATATTGGCGAGACCAAGCGCAGGCTCGGCGATCGTCTCACTGAACACCTCCGCACAGTCTGCCTAAACCTACCTGATCTCCCGGTTGCTCAACACTTTAACTCCCCCTCCTATTCCCACACTGACCTTTCGGTCCTGGGCCTCCTCCATTGTCAGAGTGAGGCCCAACGCAAATTGGAGGAACAGCACCTCATATATTACTTTGGTAGCTTATCCCCTCCCCCCCCCCCCCCCCCAGCAGTATGAACATTGACTTCTCTAACATCAAATAGCCCTTGCTTTTCCTCTCTCTCTCCATCCCCTCCTCCTTCCCAGTTATCCTACCAGTCTTACTGTCTCCAACTCCATTTTACCTCTGTACCGCCCACTTGCCTGATATCACTGAAATGATATACTCCCAAAATGTCACTGATTCCTTCTCTCCAGAGATGCTGCCTGTCCCGCTGAGTTATTCCAACATTTCATGTCTATCTTCGATTATGACCAGCATCTGCAGCTCTTTCCTGCACGTTTAATTACAGAGAATGTGCAGATAAAATAAGTGCAAGGGCTGCAAGAGGTAGACTGAGAGATCGGAAATGCGTTTATAGCTTATGGGAGGTCCATTCAAGTGCCTGCGGGGAAGCTGTTGTTCTTGAACTCGGTGGTATATGCTTTCAAACTTTTCTTACCTCTGCCCCACAGGAAAGGGGAGAGGAGAGAATAGTCAGGGTGTGAGATACCTGGGAAAGTTGATGGTTTGCATGATGGATTGGCCTGCGTCCAAAACACTTTGCAGTTTCTTGCGGTGTTGGGGAGAGCAGTCGCCAAACCAAGGTATAATGCATCCTGATATGATACAGTATGCCCTACTGTGCATCTGTAGAAATTGGTAAGAGCAATTGGACTCATGCCAAATCTCTTTGGTCTTTGGATAAAGTTGAGGCGTTGATGTGCTTTCTTGCCAGTGATGTCAATGTGGCTGGGTTAACATTCCTCAGTGTTTTGAGAATAGGAAACATTTTGGTAACTTTCCATGTTGTCGGTAAATCCTAGTATTTCTATTCCCTGAAATAGCTGGAGTTTTGTGAGGTTGGAAGCTGATGGATTGGGATTATTGTGAGGGAGTTATTGAGGAAGAAAAGATGCACAGTAAGAAAGCGTGTTGGATGCAAGTTGGGAAGCAGTAGAACACAGAATGGGGGTGGAAAAGAGTGAAGAGGACAAGTGTGAGAGGAAGGTTTGAGAAAGAATAAGGTTGGAGGCCATTGAACCTAATTCAATGCAAAACAATTGAACATCTTGTGCTGTGACGCTGCCGTAATCTGTCGACCTCATCATTGTTTTCACTCCTAGCTGCTTATTATCCTGTAGAGTAAATCACACTGGTAAGGCAGCAGCATTTAATATGGTGTGGACTTAGGGAGGAGAATAAATAGAATTTTCCATGAGTCACTTTGGACTAAAGATAGCGGTAGACATTTCCAATTTATCTCTTGCATTTAAGTTATAGCTCCTGTTGAAGGTTAGCTTTTAGGTAGGCTTTTAGAATTAATTGTCCACTTGTTCATAAATCTGACCATTTAAAGTCTCAACCACAATCAAGCTAATAGAGTTGTTGCCTCAAGTTCAATGCTGACCTTCTGTGCTATCGCTGTGGAATTCCACTTTCTAGTTGTGACTGTGTGGGTTTTCTCTGGTTGTTTTAGTTTCCTCCCATGTTCCAATTAAGTTTAATTGGCCACTGTCAATTAACCCCTTGTGCAGGCGAATGGTGGAACAGTACCAGAAATATAACAACACACCACAGAAACAGGCCCTTTGGCCTTTCATGACCATGCTGATCATCAAGCATCTGCCAACTATACTAATCTCATTATCCTGCACTTGATCGCTGAGCCACTGCCTTCATGATTCAAGACCTGTCTGGATACTTCCTAAATATTGTGAATTGCAGAGAATTGTGGATGTAGCCCAATCCATCACACAGACCAGACTCCCCACCATTGACTCCATCTACACTTCAGAGCAGTGTGGAAAAAAAACCTTGACCTGTACAAAACCTATGACCTGCCAGGCTTTGCCTGCCCCATCTCTCTTGCAGCTTTCTCCCCTTCACCCTCACCCCCACCACCACAAGCAATCTGAAGAACTGGCCTGACCAGAATCGTCGCCTATCCATATTCTCCAGAGCTGTGTTACTCCAGCAATTTGTGCCTTTTTTTGTAAACCAGCATCTGCAGTTCCTTGTATCTCTATGGCAACAGTGGTGGTTTTCTGTTTACCTTTGGCTTGCTCCAAATACTGGGCTAGTGAGGATTTCCCTTTGGGAATGGCTGGAAATCAAAATGTTAGAAAAGAATCCAGAGATATGAAAAGACTGGAGTCATATTTAATAATGGTGGCAAAATGGAATTAATACTTCACCCACAGGTAAACAGACTATTTACATTGTTTATGGCTGTGGTAAATAGAGCACTAATAAGCATTGGTAATAAAAAGTATTGCCAAGGGCTTAAAAATATAGATATAAAGTTAAAGTTTTACATTTGACAGGTAAAGAAAAAACAAATAAATATATAAACTAGATGGAAGTGCTGATTTCAAATGGTTAAGGGTAAAACAAGTTCAGGAGGACTATGGAGCCCTCAAAATTCAAGATGGAAGAACCACATCACGGCAGAGATCGTGGGGTCAGCTCTGATTTGGTTGGTCTACTTGGTCCAGTGAATGGAACCAGCCCCTATCTCAATGAGGAATTGTTTCCTTTCTCCAGGTTGGAAATACATTTTGAAGATAGTGATGACGTGGAGTATTGGAATCATTTGCAGAGGACATTTGAGAGCCATTAGTTAAGATAAAGTTTACAGATTTAAATAATGAAAAGTTTGAAATATCCCATAATTGTTGCTTATGATTTAATGCCTGAAGGTATATCATGAGAATTTGCAGAAAGCCCAAAGAGTCAAGAATGTTTGATTGTCAAATGTACCGAGAATGGGACAATGAAATTCTTACTTGCAGCAGCTTAGCTGGCCTGTAAACATAACAACACACATATACATACATAATAATCCATAATGCAATAAATTACTAACAGTAACATTAGGTAACTGAGGTGGAAGATTGCAGCCTTCACATGGTTTCGACTAATGCAATCAACTCGACAAACGGAAGATCAAATAGAACAAGCTGTCCAACAACTTTAGGTTGTGCACACCACACGAAAGAAGAAGACTAGGTAACTATAACTATACAAAAGGGTGGAGAAACTCAGCGGGTGCAGCAGCATCTAAGGAGCGAAGGAGATAGGCGACGTTTCAGGTCGAGACCCTTCTTCAGTCTGAAGAAGGGTTTCGACCCGAAACGTCGCCTATCTCCTTCGCTCCTTAGATGCTGCTGCACCCGCTGAGTTTCTCCAGCCTTTTGTGTACCCTCGATTCTCCAGCATCTGCAGTTGCGTCTTTAACTATAACTATAATAGTACAATAAAGGTACAATACATAGCAGAGCATAGTTGCTGAGATAATTGTTAATATTGTGCATTGTTCAAGAGCTTGATGGTTGCTGGGAAGAAGCTGTTCGTGACCCTAGTGTAATGGTTTTTAGACACGTATCGTCTTACTGATGTAGAAGTCAAATAAGAGCTTGGCCAGGGTGGTGAGGGTCTTTGATTATATTTGGCTATTTGAGGCCGTGCCTCCGATGGATCTCATTGATGGTGGGGAGGTCAGTACCTGTGATGGTCCAGGCAATGTTTGCCACTCTGTCACCTTCTGCATTCCTGGATGTCCATGTTGCTAAACCAGACTGTGATGTAACTGGTTAGCATGATCTTTACTATACACCTATTTCAGTTTGATGGCGTATTTGTTGATATATTAAATATCCGCAACCTACTTGGGAAGTAGAGGCATTGATGCACTTTCTTTGTGTTGCATAAATGTGCTGTGTCCAGGAGAGATCTTCAGAGATATACACGCCCAGGAACTTGAAGCATTTGACTTTCACCACTGTCGTGCCACATAGTGATTATAGAGAATGAATCATTAGATATTTGTAAATTGTGGCTAATCAAGAGTATGTAACAGTTCAACTGGCAGCTTTTGGTTATAAGATGTTAGCTTCTAATAAACGGTTCGCACCAAACAATGCAAAGCCTTGACATAACCTGAGAAATGACCAAAACTCTTTTGATTGAGTGACCAATGTTGAGATCTGGTTCCTTCCAGCTGGATTGAGCTCATCCAACCAGAGAAACGGCTACAGTTTGGAAATCCAGGGGTTGCAGCACACAAAATGATGCAGAGCACGTGATTGCTCCAGTGTGGCAATCCTGTATGGCAATTGTGAATGAGAGGACCAAGTCTCAAACATTAAACATAATTGTGAGAAATTGAACTCCTGGCTGCGTAAAAGGACGTCATGAAAATACCTGTAGTGTTTTTTACATGAGGAGAAAATAAGAAGTGCCAAACATAGATTTCAGAAACCTTAAAAAGGTTCTTGAGAAGGTAAGCATTGCATGTTTTATGCATTTGTCATTCATGGACTTTTAGAATTTTTTTGAGAAGGCATCACAAGTACCTGTTGGAGTTGATGAATGGATATGGGATGAGGTGGGTAATAAAAAAGGAAATTAAGAGTGGGAGCTAAGTTCAAGTTCAAGTTACATTTATTATCACATGCACCAATTGGTACAGTGAGATTTGAGTTACCATACAAACAGTTAAGGACAGCTGAAAAGCTGAAAACGTGTGGTGGTATCTCTAGAATTCCCTTCAGGGACAACAGTGTGCTCACAAATAATTTGATTGATTGGTTGGAAAGAACAATACTGTAATTTATAATTGATACTAAAATCAAAGGAAGAGATCGGGTAGATACACAGAGTCTCTTGCCCAGAGTAGGTGAATCGAGGACCAGAGGACATTATTTTAAGGTGAAGGGGAAAAGACTTAATAGGAGTCTGAGGGGTTAACGTTTTCACACAAATGTTGGTGGGGGTATGGAACGAGCTGCCAGAGGAGGTAGTCGAGTCAGGGACTATCCCAATGTTTACGAAACAGTTAGACAGGTACATGGATTGGACAGATGAGCCAAGTATGGGCAGGTGGGACTAGTGTAGCTGGGACATGTTGGCTGGTGACAATAGACAATTGGTGCAGGAGTAGGCCATTCAGTCCTTCGAGCCAGCACCGCCATTCAATGAGATCATGGCTGGTCATTCCCAATCAGTACCCCGTTCCTGCCTTCTCCCCATATCTCCTGACTCCACTATCTTTAAATAGACAATAGACAATATTTAATGTAGTGATGTGGTTTATACTATGCCTACATTAATATGTGTCTATTTAAAATAAAAGGTGTGGGCATGTTGGGTGGAAGAGCCTGTTTCCACACTGTATCACTCTGTTCTAAATAATCCAATGCGCCAATGAAGATCAATGTAATATTCCTAAACGGGTTGAATTGACACTGGAATTCAATGAGAGTGACTATCAGATGACTCATTTTAGTTGAAGCATTTGTTACTCAGATTTTAGGTTGGTAGCGTGATGTGGAAAAGCCAAGGAATTTGGAGGTTTGGCTTCAGAAGGTATTAAAAATGGCATCATCTCAAGTGGTTAAAGTCATTAAAAAGTAAATAGATTACTGCATTGCACGACTAGAAGCTTAAAAGATAAAAAGTGAAATATAATGGTGGATCAAATTAAAACCTAAAGGCTTATAGCTGGAGTAGTGTGCGCAGTTTTGGCTGCCTATTATATGAAAGACGCTGCAGTAATGGAAAGGGTATAGTATATACTCAATCGGGCTCTCTGGCGTGTAGATATAAAAATCCAAAGGAAATCTTGGAAAAATTAGAATATTTACTAATTTATTATTTTTCATATATAGGATGTGGAAGTGAAAATGCTACTATTTGTTGTTCTTGGGAAGGTGCTAGTCTGCTTTAGTCCTGAATTGCAGCAGTGATTGTTACAATGTTCTGGGAAGGATTCTTACCTTTGGCTTTCTAGTTGCCAGAGGTCAGCAACCACTTGGAAATATTGTGGACGTCTCATTTCACCTGGGAACCTGATGAGAAAGTCAAGTCATTGGTGATGTGGTTTATACTATGCCTACATTAATATCCAATGTGTAGGAAAGAACTGCAGATGCTAGTTTAAACCAAAGATAGACACAAAAAAAACTGAGGTAACTCAGCGGGACAGGTAGCATCTCTGGAGAGAAGGAATGGGTGACATTTCAGGTCGAGACCCATGATCAGGTTACCTCAGTACCAACTGCGTCGTTTTGTCTTGGATGGCATTAAGAAACCGTGATTGAAGATATGCTCATCCATATAAATATCAATAGACAATAGGTGCAGGAGTAGGCCATTCGGCCCCTCGAGCCAGCACCACCATTCAATGTGATATCCCATCACATTTTCAGTGGGCACCGTTTTGGGTGCGCCTGATCTGCTCTTACTGCCATAATATTTATATGACCGGTCTTGTTAAATATTTAGTCAATAATGAACTATATGCTTTCATGGAATATGAAAGGGTGCCACTGGGTGGATAGGAACAGGCTGTTTCCAATGATTTAACCATAGAAAGCATTTTATCAGGACACATCGCAGCTTGGTTTGGGGACAGCTCCATCCAAGATCGCAAGAAATTGCAGCGAATTGTAGACACAGCCCAGACCATCACACAAACCAACTTCCCCTCTATTGACTCTATTTATACCTCACGCTTCCTCACCAAGGCCAGCAGCATAATCAAGGGGAAGTCGTGCCATGGCCACTCCCTCTTCTCCCTTCTCCCATCTAGAAGTGTGAAAATGCACACCACCAGATTCGGGGACAGTTTCTTCCCAGCTGTTATCAGGCAATTGAAATATCCTACCACAACTAGAGAGCAGTGCTGAACTACTATCTACCTCTTTGGTGACCCTCAGACTATCCTTGATCGGACTTTGTTGGCTTTACCTTACACTAAACATTTTTCCCTTATCATGTATCTGTACACTGTAACTGGATCAATTGTAATCATATATTGTCTTTCTGCTGACTGGTTAGCAGGCAACAAAAACTTTTCACTGTACCTCGGTACATGTGACAAAAAACAAAACTAATTAACTGAATACAAGAAGAAGATTATATAATGAATTCTAAAGGATTTAGAAAAGAGAAACATTCATTGATGCAGAGATTTAAAAGGCTTTGGAAAGTATGAGGGTGGTTAGTATTTGAACAGGATATCATATCTTTAATTTGGGAAAAATTGTAAGGAAAGATGAAATTATTTGATATTTAGGCTACTGCTTGAGGATGTGATAAAAATCAATATAGATGTTTGGCTGAACAACCAATTTCATGTTTTCATTTCCACATCATAAATAGCATATGATGACAATTTGTATCTTCAATAAACAATCTTTTCCAAAATTGGTGCCCATGTTCTGATTCACACAAAGTCCCATTCACCAGCAGCTTGACATAGAATACATTAAATTTAACCGTGGTATGATGCTAAAATGTTATTGTTCAGATCACTCCATGAACTTTGCCCCTTCCATACCTTCTCCAAGCCCACAAACCTCTACTTTTGGCCCCTGTTCATCCTAATTGTCTTTGCCATTCCATCAATGACTGTGCTTTGACTATCCTTTCCCTGGAATTATCTCCCTAAGCTTCCCTGCTGTCAGTCTAAAGAAGGTCCCAGCAGAAAAGGTCACCGATCCATGTCCGCCAGAGACGCTGCCTGACCCACTGAGATACTCCAGCACTTTGTGTCTTTTTATTGCCCTGTGCCTCATTGTCATCTCCTCTTCTTTAGTCCTCTGATGAAATGCATCAGCTTGACCAAACATTTGATCGCCTTGTGTCAAATTTTGACCTAATTATGCTCCTGCAAAATGCTTTTGAATGCTTTAGTGCAAATTGTTTTTTGAGTATTCATTTTTTTTAATTGCACAGATGAAGACGAGATAATAAATTGAATAGAGTGCTTCTGGCAGAATCAGAAACAATTTGTTCTGAACATGGGTTTTCCGTTCACCTTGTTGAATTTACATTTTTTTTTAAAATGGATTTGTACATTGTGCAATCTTCCTTGTTAAATACATGTTCTGCTGAGGGTATAGCATTGTCTTAACATTCACATCACTTTCCTTTCTGGAAGATCCATGTCTGTGCAGGTCAGTTCTTTGTTGCTTAAAACGGGCAGAGTTTTCAATCATTTTTGGCTTCATATAGCTTATTTTTGTTTTTTTAACTCAGACAAACATTGCATGAGTAACATTGCCGCTGAAAATAGTATACTGTTCTCAAGCTTGAGTTATCCTGGGATAATTACTCATACCATCAATTGGAACCTTGCGGTAGACAGGAACAAAGGCTTTTGAAACACTCCTATGGTGTATGACTGCTGCTTGGTAAACAGTACAGGAAATAATGAGACACCAACTTTCTGATATCACTGAAGATAGACACAAAATGCTGGAGTAACTCAGTGGAACATGCAGCATCTCTGGATAGATGTTTCGGATTGAGACCATTCTTCAGAGTCTGAAAAGTCAAGACCCTTCTTCAGAGTCTGAAGAAGGGTCTCGACCCAAAATGTCGCCCATTCCTTCTATCCAGAGATGCTGCCTGTTCCAGTCTATCTTCGGTGGAAACCAGCATCTGCAGTTCCTTCCTGCACACTGATTGCATAACTGATTTTTTTCCCCCAAAATAAACATGAAAAGAAAATCTCTAAGACTTTGAGCGGTTAATTAACGACTGGCAATTGCTCCTGGTAACTGGGTGAGTGATAGAATTTGAGGGGAGTTGATGGGAATATGGGACGAATGAAAAATAATTACCATAAGATGAGTGCGTTATGCCCAGTGTTGATGGTGGACCAAAGGGCTCGACCCAGTGCTGTGTGAGACTGCGATTCTGAGAAAATTGAAGAGACTGGTTAAAATTTGTGCTCTGCCAGTTTGCAAGTGATGAATTTCTGGAGGAGCTTTGCCATTGCAATTTTGACAGAAGACCTACAGGAACCCTGGAATAATGGCTGTTTTCCAAGGTTTCTGCAGTTCTGCTGATTTCCGAGATGACAAGCCCGAAGAGCTCCCACGGGCACTCATCCCCACCCTGCAATGTTTACCGCATTGTGTACTTCACTCCAACTGTTCGAGCTGAATTGTTTAGAATGGGCTGGTTCTCTTTGAGTTTCCGAGTGGAATTTTGAATTAAGATGTTGTCACGGACCTATGTAGTTGTGTAAATAATGTAGTTGAAAGGATTCTCAATAGAGCTTACGGAATGTAGAATAGATTAAAGCTGGGATCCTATGGGGTTGGTTCATAACCACTATTAATATGCATTTGGTGTTTCTCCTGACTGTTCTGAAATGTATCTTATTCTCTAAAAGCGAACACCCACATGGGGTTATTTTTCCCCACTGTAGAATTGTTAATTTCACTGCTGAAAAAATGTGTTGCTTCCCTCCTGTGTACAATTTCTCCTCAGTCGAGTGATCACACAGAATCCGGCTTCCCCTCCTCCGCGAGGTTTTGCTTGCACCAGTTCTGTTTCATATTTTCCTGGAAGAGTGATATATATGTTTAATCGGCACTTCACTTTGTGGAGGAGTTGTGAGCTGCGTCTGAGGTGCCTGTTGAGACCATGAAGGATGCTATATTATGGAGTGTTTGATCACTAGTGTATGGTTAGTCAATGTAGTCCTCTGAGATTATGATACTGATAGTGGTGCAGTTATTGAAGAAGTGTCCTTGTGAGTTGGCTCTTACCTTGAATGTCATTACACTGGAAATTGAGTTCCTCAGCAATCGCTGCCACATGAGTTGCCTTTGTCTCCAACCCCCCCCCCCCCCCCCCTCCTCATCAATGCCACTTTGAGCTTCTGGTCTAAGCTTCACCACAGTCTCGGTCTAAACTTGGATCAGACGTTCCTGAATTAGGGGAGAGTGACCATTCAAGACAGCAGGGCATCATTTGAGCAAGAGTGACTTCCAGAAGCCCAGGCTAAACTGATGTAAATGGACATGAAATTGAAAACATTCCAGTTGTTGAAGTCATACCCTGCATAAAGGAAGATGGTTGCAGGTGATGAGGTCAACCATCCCTTTAGGAATTCCTCAGAGATGTGCCTTGTGTCCAACCATGTTCTGCTGCTTCATCGAGGACTGATCTTTCAACGTAGGTTCATGGTGGGAATGAATATTCAAGGTTCAATTCCATTCCCAAGTCCCCTGTGCATAGAATCTGTGACTGGACCATGCAGGAGGGTCCGGGGTAGTGTTCAGGTAGTGTTCATAATGACAATTACCAGCACAGACTATCTCTAACAAGATTAAGTCCAACTTGATCTTTACTGGTATTATGGTTTAAAATAGTTTATTTGTATTGAGCAATTCTTACACGCTGCAGCTTTACTGGCACATTTGATGCAACAGCAACAATTAATATACAATAAATGATCTCTAATTCTAAGTAAATCAACCATGGAAGTTCCCAAAAACCAAGTGACGTAGAGCTACTGTAATAGTGGCAAGTGGATAGTAGTTCAATGCTGAGGTAGGGTTGCGGTCAGGGTTGTGCTGTGTGGTTCACGAACCTGCTGGTTGATGAGAAGAAGCTATTCTTGAACCTGCAGGCAAAGACCATCAGGCTCCTGTACCTTCTTTAGTGGTGGGGAGGTCACTACCTGTAATGGACTGGGCAATGTATGCCACTTTCTGCAGCCTCCTTTAATATTGAGCACTTGAATTATTGAATCAGGCCTTGATTTCCACTGCCATTTGGTGGGTATATGAAATGAGCTGCTAGAGGAGGTCGTTGAGGCAGCCACTGTAATAACACTTAAAAGACATTTGGACAGGTACATGGAAAGGAAACGTTAAGAGGGAATGTAGAAACAAACAACTGCAGATGTTGGTTTATACCAAAGAAAGGCACAAAATGCTGGAGTAACTCTCCGGGTCAGGCAGCATCTCTGGCGAAAAAAGATGAAAAAAGATCCCAACCTGAAACGTGGGCCCAGCCACAGAAATGCAGTACTTCAAGATCAGTCAATGACTCACACTTTGACATCTCAAAGCCTTTCCACCATCTACAATGCAGAAATCAGGATCGTAATGGAATATTCCCCACTTTCCTGGATAACTACAGCTCCCAAAATATTGAAGAGGCTTGTCAAGTTCAAGTTAAAGTGAGTTTATTGTCATGTGTCCCTGATAGGACAATGAAATTCTTGCTTTGCATCAGCACACAGAACATAGAAGGCATTTACTACAAAACAGATCAGTGTGTCCATATACCATATATAAATATATACACACATGAATAAATAAACTAATAAAGTGCAAATAACAGATAATGGGTTATTAGTTATCAGAGTTTTGTCTGAGCCAGGTTTAATAGCCTGATGGGTGTGGGGAAGTAGCTATTCCTGAACCTGGTCGTTGCAGTCTTCAGGCTCCTGTACCTTCTACCTGAAGGTAGCATGGAGATGAGTGTGTGGCCAGGATGGTGTGGGTCTTTGATGATACTGCCAGCTTTTTTGAGGCAGCGACTGCGGTAAATCCCCTCGATGGAAGGAAGGTCAGAGCCGATGATGGTCTGAAGAAGGGTCTCGACCCGAAACGTCGCCTATCTCCTTAGATGCTGCTGCACCCGCTGAGTTTCTCCAGCTTTTTGTGTAATCCATGGACTGGGCAGTGCTTACTACTTTTTGTAGTCTTTTCCTCTCCAGGGCACTCAAGTTGCCGAACCAAGCCACGATGCAACTGGTCAGCAAGCTCTCTACTGTGCACCTGTAGAAGTTAGAGAGAGTCCTCCTTGACAAACCGACTCTCCGTAATCTTCTCAGGAAGTAGAGGCGCTGATGAGCTTTCTTGATAATTGCATCAGTGTTCTCGGACCAGGAGAGATCTTCAGAGATATGCACGCCCAGGAATTTGAAGCTCTTGACCCTTTCAACCATCGACCCGTTGATATAAACAGGACTGTGGGTCCCCATCCTACTCCTTCCAAAGTCCACAATCAGTTCCTTGGTTTTTCTGGTGTTGATGGCCAGGTTATTGTGCTGGCACCATATGGACAGTTGCTCGAACTCTCTTCTGTACTCCGACTCATCCCCATCATGATACGTCCCACAACAGTGGTGTCGTCAGCGAACTTGATGATGGAGTTCGCACTGTGACCGGCTACGCAGTCATGAGTATAGAGTGAGTACAGCAGGGGGCTGAGCACGCAGCCTTGAGGTGCTCCCGTGCTGATTGTTATCGAGTCTGACACATTTCCACCAACACGAACAGTCTGTGGTCTGTGAATGAGGAAGTCGAGGATCCAATTGCAGAGGGATGCGCAGAGACCCAGTTCTGCGAGTTTGGTAACCAGCTTGGAGGGGATGATAGTATTAAATGCCGAGCTGTAATCAATGAATAACAGCCTGACATATGAGTTTTGTTTGTCCAAGTGGTCCAAAGTGGAGTGGAGAGCCAGCGAGATTGCATCCACCGTTGATCTGTTGTGGCAGTAAGCGAACTGCAGTGGGTCCAGGTTTTTGTCGAGGTAGGAGTTGATTTGCCCCATGATCAACCTCTCGAAGCACTTCATCACCACAGGCGTTAGTGCCACAGGTCGATAGTCATTGAGGCACGTCACCTTGCTCTTCTTGGGCACTGGTATAATTGATGCCTTTTTGAAGCAGGTGGAAACCTCAGACCTCAGAAGTGAGAGGTTGAAAATGTCCGTAAAAACCCCAGCCAGTTGGTCACCATTCAGCACAAAGTAATCCCCCAAGCATTCATTCCCTGATCCACTGACACAGTAGCTGCAGCGTGCACCATCTACGAAATCCTGCGGTGTGTACTATCGACAAAATACATTGCAGTTACTCGCATGGGCTACTCTGACAACTCCTTCCAAGCCAGCACTCCTCCAGCAGTGTGCTCTTTGCTCAAGAAGGTGGCTAATTACCTATAAGTAATTAGGATAAGGATGGCTTATATTCACTGGAATTTAGAAGGATGAGAGGGTATCTTATAGAAACATATAAAATTCTTAAGGGATTGGACAGGCTAGATGCAGGAAAAATGTCGGGGGAGTCCAGAACCAGGGGTTACAGTTTAAGAATAAGGGGTAGGCCATTTAGGACTGAGATGAGGGAAAACTTTTTCACCCAGAGATTTGTGAAGCTGTGGAATTCTCTGCAGCAGAGGCAGTGGAGGCCAATTCACTGGATGGTTTCGAGAAAGAGTCAGATATCAATCTTAGGGCTAACGGAATCAAGGAATATGGAGAGAAAGCAGGAACAGGATACTGATTTTGGATGATCAGCCATGATCATATTGAATGGCAGTGCTGCCTCGAAGGGCCGAATGGCCTACTCCTGCACCTATTTTCTATGTTTCTATGTTTCTAAATGATATCCATGCCAGCAAAACCTACATCCTGAAAAAAACAATTAAAAATAAAGCAATGTATAGAACTTTGTGTACATTTACTGAAAAGATTGTCCAGATCACTCTTGCAAAACTGTTCTGCATTTGAGAGCAAAGTATTCAGGTCTTCACTTTAATTCCCCATCATGTTTCTGTCATAGTCCTCAGCAATTAGTGCTAAAATTATAGAGTAAGGACAGACATTTAATCAAGTTTATCATCAGGGGACTGTTTTCATTCCCAAAATAAGCTGTATTGATTTTGAAAGCATACAGAATAGAGAAACGTTTGCATTTATGTGATATCAGGTTGCTCCAAAACAATTCATGGTCATTGAAGTGCTTTTGAATTGTAATCACTGCTTTGTTGTAGAAAATACCAGCAGTAATAAGATAATGACCTGAAAATAGTTTTGTTTGCAATGAAGGAACTGACTATTGACTTTAGGAAGTGTGATGGAAGACATGCCCAATCAGCATCAATGGTGCTGAAGTGGAACTGGATGAGAGCTTCAGGTTCCTAGATAGAAATATCATTAACAATTTATTCTGGACCAACCATATTGAAGCTATGGGCAAGAAAGAATACCACTGCCTCTACTTACTCAGGCAACTCAGGAAGTTCGGCCCGTCTCAAATTATTCTTGGCAACTTCTACAGATGCACCATAGAAACCACCCTATCAGATGCATTACAACTTGGCTTAGCAACAGCTCTTCTCATGACAACAAGTAATTGCAGAAAGTTGTGAATGTAGCCCAGTCCATCACACAACCCCCCTGACTCCATTAACGCTTCACATTGCCTTGGGAAGGCAGCAAACATCATCAAAGACCATTCACACCCTGGTCATTCCCTCTTCACCCCTTTCCCATCAGGCAGAAGATATAAAACATTGAAAACACATTCTACTGGACTGAGGAACAGTGTAATTCCCACTGTTAACCGGCTACTGACCAATCTGCTCATAAGCTACGGGTGTTGTTTTAGAACAATTTACACGAGACATGAGTGACAGTTAATGTCTTCTTTATTCACAATAACTTGTCAGACAAGGAGAACAGAAAGGCAAGAGACTGTTTTGCCGACTCAAAGCAGACACCCTTTTTCTATCATATCTGGCAGGGACATAGAAACATAGACATAGAAATTAGGTGCAGGAGTAGGCCATTCGGCCCTTCGAGCCTGCACCGCCATTCAATATGATCATGGCTGATCATCCAACTCAGTATCCTGTACCTGCCTTCTCTCCATACCCTCTGATCCCCTTAGCCACAAGGGCCACATCTAACTCCCTCTCTGCAGTGGGTCACGTACATTTGTTCACACGGTTGGGTATTGTGATCCAGTTTTCTGCCCTTATCCCCAGCAGCACAGCCTTATCACTGAAAAACAAGACATGCAGGTGCCCAAGTTTTTGACTTTGTGGGTCAGTATCACCAAGCATCGAAGGAAAACGTTACTGGATTAACGTTAATTTCCCACAGTACAAAATACCTCCCATGATCATGACATGGTGGACAAATAGCTTAGCATCCACAATACCCACAGTTATCCCAATGTCCCAACCTACCTCATGGCAGCCATTACACATTTTGTCAGTCTGCAATTTATCTGTAGCTGTAACACAATATTCTACATTCCGTTATATTTCTCTTTGCCCTACCTATTGTATCTGTGTATGCCTTGATTGTACTCGTGTACAATATGTTTAGACTGGATAATACACAAGGTTTTCCACTGTATCTCAGTCACAAAATTATAATAGTAATTAATCAATAACAATGCCATAAATGTGCAACTTTGACCCTCATTTTGGACATGCCAAATAAGGCCTACATCACCCCTGCATCCCCCCAATCAAAACGCATAAGAATTCCAAAGTTTCAATGTCAACTTCTCTCATTCTTCTAAGCTATTGTGAGTCGGGGCAGCACAGTTGCACAGCAGTAGAGTTGCTGTCTTGCAACGCCAGAGACTCAGGTTCGATCCTGACCACGGGTGCTGTCTGTATGGAGTTTATACATTCTCCCGATGATGGCGTGGGTTTTCTCCGGGCGCTCCAGTTTCATCCCACACTCCAAAGATGTGCAGGTTTTAGGCTATTTGGCTTCTGCAAATTGTCCCTAGTGGGTAGCATAGTGCTAGTGTATGGGGTGATCACTGGCCAGCATGGACTGGGTGGGCCAAAGGGCCTGTTTCCGCGCTGTATCTCTAAAGTCTAAATTATCAGCTTAACCTCCTACAGGACCAACATGCTATCCTACGAGGTGAATCTTTCCGGCATCCCTTCAGCTGCAGGTACTATATATCCTTCAAGTAGAGGGACAAGAAATGTATCAGATGCTGTCTCACTCGGTCGTGATATAATTATGCTTAAATGTCCCAGCATTTGTATTCAAACCATGTTGCAATACAGGCCAAAGTCTCATTTGCCTTCCTAATTGCTTGCAGATCCTGCATGCTAATTTTTAGTAATTTGCATTCAAAGTCACCAAGGAACACCAATATCATTTAAATAATACTTTGCTTTTCCATCAATTTCCCCCCCCCCGCCCATTAAAATGGAATAACCTTACATTTTTCCACTTTGTATTCCGTCTGCCATATTCTTACCCACTTATTTCACTTGTCCATGTTTCTCTGAATCCTCTCTGCACACTTCCCATCTGGTTTTGTAACATCAGAGCCCTTGGATATATTGTACTTCATTTCCTCATCCTAATCATTGAAGTAGATTGTGAACAGCTGGGTTATAGCATTGATCCCTGAAACACCCTTACCCACAAGATTGGATGGTGGCACAGCGCCAAAGTTGCACATTTATTGCTGCCTTACAGCGCCAGAGTCCCCGGGTCGATCCTTACTATGGGCGCTGACTGGACGTTCTCCCCGTGACCTGCGTGGGTTTTCTCCGGAATCTCCAGTTTCCTTCCACACTCCAAAGACGTACAGGTTTGTAGGCTAATTGTCATGGTATAATTGTAAATTATCCCTCGTGTGTGTAGGACAATATAAGTGTGTGGGGATCGTTAGTCGGCGCGGACTCGGTTGGGACAAAGGCCTGTTGCTGCGCTACACCTCTATACTAAACTAAACCTCTGATCCAAAATTGACCTGTTTGTTTCTGCTCTCTATTTTCTCCCATTAAACCTGTCCTCAGTCCATGCTGGTATCAAACGTGTATGCGGATGTATTGACTTTTTAAAGTTGTCCCTTCAGTCGGGCAAGCACAGCACCTGGAAATATTGGGGAGGCTTCACTGTGCTGGAAAAGGAGGCCACCTGAGAGGCCTTCAGATAAGACTGAAGTGCCAGGGTATGAGACCCTCCCCTCCCCACCAACCTCCCACCTCATGTACAATCGTTGGCGAGCGAGGTAGTAGATCTGGGAGCAAGGCTGTTGTACTGGAGGGATATGAGGGACTGTCATGTACTCAGTATCATAGAACCATGCTCACCCCCAACTCTGGTTACAGAGTTCCACCTGAGGGCTGATCCAAGCAACACATGTACCAGTCCACCAGATCCTGTAACTACTCATCTGGCAGTCTTGGTGCTGGGATGTGTCCATTTGGTCCCATTCCTGCTCCCCTAACCATCATGGAGCATTTGGCCATGAAGTGCCGACCATTTTACCGACTGAAAGTGTTCTCTGCCAATAGCCTGATTGCAATCTACATTCTGCCTTAAGCAAACGTCAAGCTGGCAATCATACAAGCATGAAGCGGCATATCTGGATGGCTTCTTCATCGCTGCTATGAACATCAACCAGGCTAACTTGAAGAAGTATCCGTCCAGCTACCATCAACGTCACTTTCAACACCAGGCGATTCAACACACTAGATTCGGGAATGACAACTGCTGCATCCCTCACCCATACTCTGGAAAATCTGACCACCTGGCTGTATCTCTTTGCTGTGCATTCAGGTGTGGCACAGGAGAAGAGAACTATGCAGAGCTGGTCGGGGGAAGGCAGAGGACTGGTTACAGGACTGTTTCAAATTGGTGGACTGAGCCACATTCAATAACTCATTAGTGACCTGAATGAATATGTCATTGTCCTCACCGACTTCATTAAGAAATAAGTGGATAAGTACCAACAAAACTATTCCGAGATTTCCCCAAACTGAAGCTCTGGATGAACCAGGAGGTTTGTAGCCTTCTGAGGGCTAGATCTGTGGTGTTTAGCACAGGTGATCCACATGATTCAGGTATGACTTTCTGAAGGTAGATACAAAATGCTGGAGTAACTCAGCGGGATAGGCAGCATCTCTGGAGAGAAGGAATGGGTGACGTTTCGGGTTGAGACCCCTCTTTAGACCATCAGTCTGAAGAAGGATCTCGACCCAAAACATTACCCAGTCATTCCCTCCAGAGGTACTGCCTGCCCCGCTGAGTTACTCCAGCATTTTGCGTCTACCTTCGATTTAAGGCAGCATCTGCAGTTCTTTCCTGCACATGACTTCCTGGAGGCCATGAAGAGGAAATTCCAGATCAAGATGGAGTCTAGTATGTACAGGTATGAACAGTTTATTTACCTCTGAAGAACTTCTAGATACATTCCAACTTTGGGAAATTAATACCAATTATTTCAGTAAAACTGATTATTCACTACTCTCTTTCATCAGAAGAAGTTGCATTTCACCTGATCTAATTTAATAGTTTATATATAACCCAGCTTTTATTTTCCTTTCTTTTGATTTCAGTTCTCTTCGTCTTGTGTCATTGAAGACACCGTGATTAGATTTTCCAATATGTTGTGTAGCAATGCTTCAGTTGTCTTTATTTATGCACTTCTATCCATATCTTTGAAACTGAAGGAGAGATGTGTGATATGAGCAGAGCAAAGAGGGGTTTATGTCTTCTGCATCTGTCTGGATTTATACCCAGGGAAGGAACACACATTGAGGACAGCTGCTGCACAAATGGGCCAAGTTTATCTTTCCCCAGATATTGGTAAATCCTGCGTGAATGTAAATTTCTGCTCCAAAAATATATAATAAAATATCCTAAATGGCACCAAATCAAGGAATTAACAGTTATTACAAAGCTGGTGCTCGGCATCAGATGGAATATTATTTCTCAGGCCACTAGCCAAGAAAGTGATAAAGACAGGGCTCCACGCCAACATCCATTTTGCTTTCTCTCATAAAAGCACCCAGGGTGGACCACTTGCCAGTTTCAGCTGCAAGAACAGTTGGACATTAGTTGCATTGACGGTCGAGATATTTTAAAGAGATTTTGTTTACATTCGCAGTTTGATTTAGAAGCTGTCAGTGTTAGCAAACAGCATAAATAAGGCAGATTATAAACGCACATCAAGATCATGACCTAAAAGAGGATGTACCTTGGTTCAGCAATCTTAGCAATTTGTGCAGGCTGCATGACTTTTTCATCAGCAAGATAGACTGCATATAAATGCATTTACGATCTCCCAGTCTACCTCTTGCAGCCCTTGCACTTATTTCATCTGCACTTTCTCTGTAGTTCTAACACTTAATTAAACGTGCAGGAAAGAGCTGCAGATGCTGGTCATAATCGAAGATAGACATGAAATGTTGGAGTAACTCACCGGGACAGGCGGCATCTCTGGAGAGAAAGGATGGGTGACGTTGCGGGTCGAAACACTTCTTCAGACTTTTCAGACATCAGCAAGCTTTGCTTTACTTTATCAGAAAGCATTTTGCAACAATGACATTAACTGGAATGGAACTATGTCAATCTGCTGTGAAATATTGTGCATCTTTTTAAATTGATAGTAGGGTTGGGTATCAATGTAATGTATCTGTTATTCCCTTTATCATGTATCTGTACACTGTGGATGGCTCGATTGTAATCAAGTATTGTCTTTCCGCTGACCCGTTAACACGCAACAAAAGCTTTTCACTGTACCTCGGTGCACGTGTCAATAAACGAAACTCAACTCAACTTTATAATCCAGAAATCACTGGACCCTTATCTTGAAAGACTTAATCGGTGCAGGAAGGAAACCATGGTGGAGGACCATGGATAACAAGGCGATGATTTTCAGCATACTTTGCCCCATGAGTGCATCAATGAACATTAATAACTGCAGGCAACCTGATTCACTGGACCTTGGATAAGACGCAGGAGTAGGAGGGGATTGTGAGGCAAGGTGTAACAGGTCACTGTGCACCAATTATACCTGGAAGAAGCTCTGTGGTGCTGGAAATAACACATTAAATGGCCTGACATTACTTCAGCCTCTGCTCCAGATCCTTGAAAGAAGGCACATCAACTATAGTTCCACACATTTTTTAGGCCTTGGGTCATGAGATATTGATTCTGGGACCTGGTCATTCTTCTTTCTTTTACCTCCTTTACACAATCAGGATCAGGACACAATGTAGAATCAGGACAAATCCCAACCCGTTTGATAATTAGGAACAACACATCAGCGGCAAAGTTGGACCATAGTTGTCATTTGTTTAATGGACTTTAAAATTCATTTTTTGTATAAAGATTAAAAACAAAAGTGCCTGCCCACTGCCAACCCCAGTCACTTGCCCTATTTGCCAAGAGTGGGTCAAGCTTTGCCCTCTCCCTGGTAGGGGTCTCTGTATATTGCCTGAAGATACTCTCATGAACACACACACACAACAAATTCCATCCTATCTAAACCCTTAGCACAATTGCATTCCCAGTCGATATTAGGAAAGTTAAAGTCCCCGACAATGACAACCCTATTATTACTGCAACTTTCCGCATCTCTCTGCATATCTGTTTCTCTAATCCCCATTGACTGAGTTTTAAAGAATGAGGGGGTGGACCTCATTGAAACATACAGAATAGTGTAAGTCTTGGATAGAGTGGATGTGGGGTGGATGTTTCCACTAGTGGGAGAGTCGAGGACTAAAGGTCATAGCCTCTGATTTAAAGGACGTTCTTTTAGGAAGGAGATGAGGAGACATTTCTTTAGTCAGAAGAATTCTGTTGAATTATTTGCTACAGAAGGCTGTGGAGGCCAATTCAGTGGATATTTTTAAGGCAGGGATAGATTCTTGATTAGGTGTCAGAGGTTATGGGGAGAAGGCAGGAGAATGGGGTTAGGAAGGAAAGATAGAGCAGCCATGATGAATTGGCGGAGTTAACTTGATGGGCCGAATGGCCTAATTCTACTCCTATTCCTTATGACTATTTGGGAGTCTTTGTATATAATCCCAACAAGATGATCAATCCTTCCTTATTTCAGTTTCAAATATATAGGCTCACTGGATGATCCCTCTGGAATTGCCACTCGGACTACTGTCGTGTTGTTCTCCTGAATCAAAAATGTAGCTCATCCCATAGCAGCATTTGAAAGCCTTGAGGCCTTTTCTTTTCTGATGATCATTGGAAGAGGACAATACTTGTCGTATTGTCCCTTTAATGCAGCACCATTCGCATATACCTACTGTATATTGTAATCAGCAGTACAAACCATCCGACGACTTAGAGCAAGGTCCATTACTTTTAATTGAAAACAGCAGGACCATTCTTGTTTCAGTCGCTGCATAGTGTTAACTACTTGCATTGCTTTGGTATAATTTCCCACTTCAGAATTCTCGGTCTCGGTAGAATATTCCTGCCAAAAAATAACAGATGCAATGCAAGAGAATGCAATGCAATAGAACAGCATCCTTAGCCCTACGAGGAAACTTTGGTCTTGTATTAACATATGAAGTACCATAAATCTGACTTCTGCTCACTGTATTACAGTGTGAAAATAATCATCTCTGGCTAAAAGCTAAGCAAAATAAGCAAAGAAATACGGTCTCAGTAAATACAGACGAAAGATGAGCTATTTCAGCTAGAACTTTATTGGCAATCATGACTTGTATCTGTCATTGGCACAGAAGATGCCAGCATAGGCCATCCATGTTCATGTTGAGTGCCAGGGCAGGCTTGAAGGACCTGGTGGTCTCCTCCAAATCCTGTTTTCTTGTGTTCTTGCATAATTACAGTGCACAAATTTTGAACAGTGACTTGTGAATAGTGAAATGCCTGGATAGAGTGAATGTGGAGAGGATGTTTCCTCTAGTGGGAGAATCTAGGAACTGAGGCCATAGCCTCGGAATAAATGGTTGTACCTTTCGGAAGGAGAGGAGGAGGATTTACTTTGGTCAGAGGGTGGTGAATCTGGAATTCATTGTCACAGAAGAGTGTGGAGGCCAAGTCAATGGATCCATTTTAAGGCCGAGATTGATAGATTGGTACGGGCATCAGGGGTTATGGGGAGAAGGCAGGAGAATGGGGCTAGGAGGGAGAGAGAGATCAGCCATGAACGATTGAATGGCGAAGTTGGCTTGATGGGCCGAATGGCCTAATTCTGCTACTATAACTTATGAACTTGTAAATAAGTGAGGTTTTAGATTTCCACACATTCCAAATGCTTTATTTGCAAAGATGTAACATTGTGCAGTGGACCATCCGAGGGGATGAATGGGCCATGATTGAAGGGTGGAGTAGACTTGATGGGCCGAATGGCCTATTTTTGCTCCTGTAACATATGAATTTATGAACAAATTGCCTGAATGTTTCCTTGACCTCTGTGGGAATCATCAACAGGAACTGAAAGCAGGTGAGCCGAGACTACCAGGAGCCATAAGCACATCACAAGTGTGATTTCAACACTGTCAAAATGCCCTTGAGAATTTAGACACAGAATCAGAAACACATATCTTGTGCTGGGATACGGTGCATTTGTTACCCATGTAATTAGGCGCATAATCTAAAGCATTCTGAAGAGCTGCAACAATCAATTCTTCAGTATCATTGTAAGTGCTTGCACCTGTGTCATTAACGGATGAACTACTTGCAAGAAGAAGGTTTTCACAAAGGTTCTTATTCTGAATTCTATTGAAATGTCAGGCTCATCAAGAACTCCTGCACTTTGCAAAGTAACTCCTTCCTGCCATCCACATTATGGCTTGAAGATAAAGTTTCCAATTATGTTAGAATTAGATTTGTTAACCTGGGTAAGAAAAAAAAACTTGCTTATTGTTTGCAATTGATCAGGTCTCTGGCTTGCATGAGCTGTAGAGCAAAGAAAGATTCAGGATAACGTTGCAACATCCCCTCAAGATGATATCTGTTGCTTTTTCTTGAAGACGCACGCGACACTTTCATTACTGATTTTGTCAGCCATTGGGCCTGTGCTTCTACTTTTAGAAACTGTTTTTGAACCATTCCATTGGAGGTTAGCAGTACACTTGGGAAGTGAGAACTCCCAAAACCCATCTGGCCCCATATGTTAGTACATGTTTTCTACTTGACAACGGACTATATTGCTGGACAATTTCAGAGAACGATGACATTCCAGACAGGAGTCATATATAGGCCTGACCAAGGGGAGATGAATTCTTCAAGATAACACTGAACTACATCTGTCTTGGTTTATGCTCATTACATTTCAATCATTTCATGGTCAGTATTAGTGATATGAGACCATTTTTTAACTCCAGATGAATTTCTTTAACTGTTCTCCATCTCTGGTGTGCTTTAAACTCGTGTCTCAAGATAATTGGTCTGGTCCTTTGGATTATGGTTAAGTATAATCACTGTACTCATGTACCCTTGACTACAATACAATGAGCTACAAATTCAATCTTTGACCACCTTTATATGCAATTGAAGACACCTGCTTCATCTATTTTGCTTATTTTAATTGGATATTTATTTCCCAAGGAATGGTAATGTGCATCCAATATAACTGTGCAATAAAGCATTTACCTGCACACCAATGTTATGAAATTTCTTCCTACTATTTAATGACATTAGTTACTGCATCCCCCAATGACAAATTCAAATGCAGTCTCTTCAGACAGGCGGACAATTACAATGTCTCTTTTCTGTTAGAATATGCATCCCTTTCTCGTATGACCACAAAGACAGAGAGTAGACCAGAGCAGAGAAGGAAACATAGAAACATAGAAAATAGGTGCAGGAGTAGGCCATTCGGCCCTTCAAGCCTGCACCGCCATTCAATATGATCATGGCTGATCACCCAACTCAGTATCCTGTACCTGCTTTCTCTCCATACCCCCTGATCCCTTTAGCCACAAGGGCCACATCTAACTCCCTCTTCAATATAGCCAATGCAGTGGCCTCAACTACCTTCTGTGGCAGAGAATTCCACAGATTCACCACTCTCTGTGTGAAAAATGATTTTCTCATCTCGGTCCTAAAAGACTTCCCCCTTATCCTTAAACTGTGTCCCCTTGTTCTGGAGTTCCCCTCTTCCCCAAAGAGTTGTTGGAAGAACGAGATTTGGTGAAACCAGACAAATTGCACAAAGCTCAAAGGGAAAATAAAAATGAGAATAGGTGAAGCAAAGAGTGAGCATGAGAAAAGATTGGTCATTGACATTAATGTTAATTAATGGTGCGGCATGGTGGTGCAGCGGTAGAGATGCTGCCTTACAGTGCCAGAGACCCAGGTTCAATCCTGACTATGAGTGCTGTCTGTACGGAGATTGTACGTTCTCCCCAAGACCTGCGTGGGTTTTCTCCAACATATCTCTGACATATTTGTAGATTAATTGGCTTTGGTAAAATTGTAAATTGCCCCTAGTGTGTCAGATGGTGTTATTGTGCAGGGGTTGCTGGTTGGCTCGGTGGGCCGAAGGGCCTGTTTCCATGCTGTATCTCTAAACTAAAAATTAAAGCAAATCCAAAAAATATTTAATCGGCATGTGAAAAAGAAAATGGTTCTAAGAGAGGTGGGGCTGACTAAAAGAAAACCTACTCATGGAGTTAGTCTCATGACTGTCAAGAGTCAAGAGTGTTTTATTGTCAGATGTCCCAAAAGGGAATAATGAAATTCTTACTTGCAGCAGCACAAAAGATATGTAAACGCAGTGTTCAGTAGACCAATGTTCAATATATAAAAAACATACAAACAATATAGTGCAAAGACAAAAATACCCCTGAGTTCCTAGTGCAATCAAGGCAGTTGCACTTGGGACTCAGGTATAGTTTAATTGGAGTTCGTAATGTTCAATAGCCTGATGGTTGTTGGGAAGAAGCTGCTCTTGAACCTAGATGTTACAGATTTGAAGCTCCTATACCTTCTTCCCGATGGCAGGAGTGAAATGTGAGTGTGACCTGGGTGGCGTGGGTCCCTGATGATTCTGGGTGTCTTTTCGAGACTGCACCTCCTTTAGATCCTTCAATGATGGACTTAACATTCTCTGTTGCCAAGGAAGTGGCTGCAAGAGCCTTGGAACCACAAACAGTGTGAAATTCTGGATAGGAAGCATTTGATAAGGAGTGGCACAAGGGGGACTTGATGCTCTTATTGTGGATAAATCACCTGGTCCAGATGAGGTTGCTGAGAGAAGTAAAGGGCCTGTCCTACCAGCACCCAACTTCATGCGATGAGCGCGATCAAACTAGAAGTGGGGGCCGCGCGGAGGTCGGGTGATCCCCTGTACAGGGCCGTTCCCACCAGCATGCGCCTGCATGCAGTAAGTGCGACCAAACCGGCAGCGAGGGCCGCGCGGAGGTCGGGTGAGTGGCGCAACGCGGCGCAAAGTGAGGCGAACTTGGAGCGAAGTCTTAAGGTAAGTTCGCCAGGACAGAGAGGGGCACACAAAGAGGGGCACAGAAGCACACACACAGAGGGCCACGGAGCCACACACATAGAGGGTCACGGAGGCACCTACAGATAGGTTAATGGAGGCATGATGTCAAGGCGGTGTGTAATGCGTCGAGGCGACTGCGAGCCGACAAGCTGTTGCCGCGAGGAATTTTTGAACATAATCAGTTTTTCGGAGCCCCGCGCGATGTCGGGACGAACTCAGCACAATTCCGCACGGCTCCGGCGATCGAAGTGGGACCGGCCCCGTGGCGCCGGACGGCTCAAGCGACCACGTTAGGTCGCGCTCATCGCATGGAGTTGCATGCTTGTAAGACAGGCCCTTTAGGGAGGAAACTGCAGAGCCACTGAATATAAATTTCAAAGTGTTTCAAACGTCTTTTATTGTCATGTACCAGTTAATGTACAGTGATATGCGGATTACCATACAGCCATACGAAGAAAAAAAAGCAAGACACAACTACATAAAAGTTAACATAAACATCCACCACAGTGGATTCCCCACATTCCTCTCTGTGATGGAAGGCAAAAAAGTCCAATCTACTTTCTCTTTATTCTCCCACGGTCGGGGAGTCGAACCATCCGTCATGGTAGTCGAAGCTCCCGCCTCAGGGTGGTCGAAACTCCCGCGATGGGGCGGTCGAATCTCCTGCGGCTTGGAGTTCCCGAAGTCGGTCTCTGACCAAAGACCGCGAGCTCTGTGATGTTAAGGCCGCAAGCCCCCATGGTTGGAGCTCCGGGTTTGATCCCTGGCATAGGGATCGTGGGCTCCGCGATGTTAAAGTCCCGTAGGCTCCCGCGGTGGAACTCTGAAAAGTCAGTCTCCAGCAAAGGCCGGCAACTTCTTGATGATAGGCCGCAGCGCGGATGAATATAGGATGCGGAAAAAAAATTGCATCTCCGTCGAGGTAAGAGATTAGAAAAAGTGTCCCCAACCCTAACCCCCCCCCCCCTCACCCGCCAAATTAAAAAAGCTAAAGAACACTAAAAAATATACAATTTCATTTCGGAGTCACGTTGCAGTCGACGGCTGGAGGTGGAGCGCGGCTCACCACCAGCCCTTCATAAGGGCCACTCAGGTAAGTACAGGCAACCTTGAGTTGGTTGTTCTTGTTGTATTGAGCATTTTTTCTCTCCAGCAGGAACATGGATAAAAGGAGTACGGGCCGCAGGACGTCCGTAAGGAGTCGCCGGCCACCTATTCCGGAGTCCTCTTCAACGGCAGTACCCGCTAGCCGGTCCGGGAAAAAGGCACGTAAGTCGGGGAGCCCTGTATTCACAGGACCCGACCCACTGACACAGCTAAGCTCTAGCGGGGTTCCCGCAGAGCAGGACATCGGTACGGCGCCGGAGCAGGTAGACCCTGACTCCATCTCATTGTCACCAATGGGATCGTTGGCTGATACGGGCAAACAGGGTTCACGTGCTGCTGCACGGCCCTTCTCCCTGAGCCCTCGTGGAAGAGCCAGGGATAGAGCCCGTCTACCTAGCCCTTCGCGGGCGGAGGTTTCACCAGAGGCCGCTACATTGCGGACTGGTGGATTAGCAAGACCCGAGTCCACTGGCAGACCTGAGAGGGCCAGTGTAGACTCACCACCCAGCAGGACCAGGAAGAGTCGCACAGGTGGAGTCACGCCACGGTCACCGCGTCCCCCGTTGGCGGTAGGACGGGACCGTACGCCGTCTGGGTCCAGATTAAGGACAGTCAGCAAGCCCGCGCAGATGTCGGGTCACCACGCTGCGGCGTTGGGTGCCGACCTCTCACCACTTTTGCCCTTGGAGGCAGCGGGACCTAGCTCAGCCAAAAGGAGGCGCATGAGCAGATCCGCGCGGGAGTCATTCAGTTTCGCTGAGGTGGCTGGTAGCAACGTTTCATTCCGGCACCGAGATTACCTCGACGAGGTACGGGCCGATGACAGGAGCCTCAGAAGTTCCTTCGGGCATGAGGACTCTGACCGCCCGTTCTCGCATAGCGAAGGGCGAATTGACAGGATGGAGAGGATGATGGAACAAATCCTGCAGCAAAGTCTAAGGCGGGAAACATTTGGTTACAGGGGACTCATGGATATATCCCCGTCGTCAATGGATAGCATGAGACAGCCAGAAGATGAGGAGATCTTGGTCCACGCACCATCAGCACCTGAGGTCCCTCAGGAGGAGCTCCTGGATGTGGCAGCCAAGTTTGCGCTACCCGAATCGTCAGGACAACCCCTCAACACCAAACTGGCTGCTACCGTTGACTTCCTCACGAACCATCAACTTCAAGAGCAGGTCCTTGCGGAGGCCATGAACAGACACAAGGCACCGGGTAATTGCAACTCCCTTAACGTGCCTATTGTAAACATGCCGATTTGGGGCAATATTAGCCCAGGCATCAGAGCTCAGGAAATGAAATTGCAAAGGATCCTGAAATTGCTCACTGCTGGGATGCTCTGGCACTGCTATGTAACATGCAGTATGAAATTAATGCGTTCAGGAAAAGCATTATCAAGCCCACATTGAACCCCAAATTCGCGGGGCTATGCAGAGCACTCCCTACACCACCACCCAGACAGTTGTTCGGGGAGGACCTCCCAAAGCAGGTCAAGGATTTGGATGACCATGCAAAGACGGTGGGTCTTATGAGGTCACATACCTTGACCAGACAACCGGCCAGAAAAGTACCATTCTTCAGGCCACGAGGTCCAGCCATTAGGCCAGCAAGGACCTATGCTCCAGCGCCACCGCAATATCAGCAGCCTCAACAGCCCAGGTCTGTTTTAGGGCTAGGCCCGCAGTGGCCAGCATAGAAAATGCGGACTCCGCATTACCAGCACAACCCAGCACCTCCACGTCCCACCAAACATGTCAGGGACTGCCGATAACCATGAAGGTACGGCGGTCTGGATTTCATGCACTTGCATGTCTAACCTCACATATTGGTGGTAGACTACGGTTCTTAGTCACCTAGACTAAGGAGGCATGGGAAACCATCACTTCTGATGAGTTTATCTTACAAAGTATTCAAGGCCATGAGATAGAATTCATCAATGGTCAAATTCCTCCACCCCAGCATATGCCAAATCGTAAATTTACACTGTCCAGCAAGGAAACGGCAGTAGGCTATGCGGAAATCTTGAGGTTACAAGAAAAAGGCGTGATGGAAAGGACTATACACGAACCAATTGAATTTGTATCTAACATATTCACAATAACCAAGAAGGATAGAGGATGTCGGGTTATTATTGATCTGACCCATTTGAATACTTTTGTAAAATATACCCATTCCAAAATGGACACGTTCGAAACAGCCAAGTCTTTGATTTCTGAGGGCTGCTTCATGGCATGCATTGATTTAAAAGATGCATACTATTCAGTATCCATTCAGAAACACCACAGGAAGTTCTTGAAGTTTACCTGGATGGATCAGCTCTGGCAATACAAAGCTTTGCCAAATGGGCTTACCACAGCCCCCAGATTATTTACTAAATTACTCAAACCAGTGTTGGCTACACTGAGGAGACAAAATCACATGGTCATGGCTTATCTGGATGATATCCTAATCATTGTGAACACTCTCGAATCAGCGAAACTGGCAGTTTCAGCCACTGTGGAAAATTTTCAAAAAGTGGAATTCATTATCCATCCAGATAAATCAAAGTTCTGTCCTTCACAGGTCATGGATTATCTGGGATTCACGGTGGATTCCAATCGCATGATGGCCACCATACCAGCTAACAAAATTGGGGATGTCATTCAAGCATGTAAGAATCTGGTCTGCGCCAGTATACCATCAATTAGGCAAACTGCTAAGGTGATTGGGAAAATCGTAGCAGTTTTTCCAGCTGCTCAATATGGACCTTTGCATTATCAAAATTTGCAAAGAGCCAAGAATTCAGTGTTAAAATTGAACACTGGACATTTCGATAGACCTATGCAGCTGCCTCTCAAGGCAAAAATTGAGTTACAATGGTGGATTAATAATATCCATGACTCATTTAAGCCCATCATTGTGCCCAGTCCGATGGTATACTTACAAACAGACGCAAGCTCCCATGGCTGGGGAGCCACGGACAACTACACTAGTTGTGGAGGCAGATGGGACACCCTTGAATCTACCCTGTTGTTATCACAAGGGATAAATTATTTGGAGATGCTAGGAGCATTTCACGGACTTAGAGCTTATTGTTCAAACTTTACTGACACTCATGTCCATCTCCAAATAGATAATACCACTGCGGTGGCATATCTAAATCATATGGGTGGTACCAGGTCAATTTCATGTGATGAATTGGCAGATACAATTTGGCTCTGGTGCATACAACGGAATATTTGGATTTCAGCTACCTATTTACCAGATAAGCTCAATACAGTGGCGGACACCAGGTCACGCCAATTTAATGACAACATCGAGTGGATGTTAAATCCCCAAATATTCGCAAAAGTTGCAGCCAAATTTGGTAAACCGGATATTGACCTTATTGCGTCACGGTTGAACCATCAGGTACCAACATACGTATCATGGGAGCCAGATCCTGGGGCTATAGCGATGGACGCGTTCTCGCTAGATTGGGGGAAATGGTTTTTCTATGCATTTCCTCCATTTTGCCTCATCAGTCGGGTATTGCGGAAAATACAGTCAGATGCTGCTAAAGGCATTCTTATCATACCCGACTGGTCTACGCAGCCATGGTATCCGGTGGTCCTTGATATGATCAGTCAACCATGGGTCCTCTTAGAGGGTTGCCCACAACTGGTGACGAACCCTGTTTCAGGGGAACCACATCCCTGCCATAGTCACTTAAAGTTATTGGCTTGCAGGTTCTGAACAGGCCACTACTGCGGTATGGTCTATCATCAAGGACAATGGATACTATTGGAGCATCATGCAGGGAGTCCACTAGGCGGCAATATCTTACTCATATCAGGAAATGGGAAACCTACTGCGGCCGCTCCAACATTGCATATGACTCCGTTACTATCACCGATGTGCTGGAATTCCTGGCGGGGTTGCATCATGACGAACACCTCAGCTACAGTGCCATCAACAGCGCCAGGAGTGCGCTATCATTCTACCTCAATATTGAGGTAGGATCCAACAAGCTGGTGTCCAAACTTATGCGGGGAATATTTAATTCCAATCCGCCAAGACCTCGTTACAAGATCACCTGGGATATTGGGAAAGTACTAACCCTGCTTAGGACGTGGTCGCCCATGGAAGGGCTTGAATTGGACAAACTCACCCTGAAGCTGGTGATGTTACTGGCACTGACTTCAGCGCAAAGGGTACAGACACTTCACAAGGTCAAGATTGACAGAATGATCTCTACCCCAGACAAAGTAATCTTCTTTATAGATGAATTACTTAAGCAGCATAGACCTGGATACACAGGGCTGCAGCTGAAGTTTCCAGCATACCCCGCTGATGCAAGGCTATGTTTAGCCACCCATATCCGCCACTATATTAAAGTGACGCGGAAATTAAGGGGAATGGAGAAATACCTACTTATCAGCCACAAAAAACCTCACCATAGAGTGACGGTACAGACGATCTCCAGATGGCTCAGGATCGTCTTGAACGAAGCAGGTATTGACACTAATGTCTTTAAATCCCATTCCACCAGGGCTGCATCGACATCGGCGGCAAGGGTCATGGAGGTGCCCATGGACCATATTCTTGCCACAGCGGGATGGGGAAAAGAAGCCACCTTTCAACGGTTTTATAATAAACCTGTTACCGCTCCTGTATTGTTCGCAGAGGCCGTGCTGCATGCGGGTCAAGAGCATTTTAGATTCCCCCCAGTGAGGGTTTTTTTCTTTGTTGTTATTAATAAATATTATTATTTTTTCAGTACAAGCAGTCTGAAAAGTTGATTACTCCTATCCATCCTTACAAGTGGTGTGTGACAGCATGGAATTTGTCCAGGGCATGGAATCACAGAGCTTTGAAGTCTTCACAAAGTCACTCACGTGACTCCGAAATGAAATAGTAAGATTAAACGAGAACTTACCAGTTTGAAGTTTGATCTTTATTTTATGAGGAGTTGCGATGAGGGATTTCGTGCCCTCCGCTCCCAACCCTCGATCATAAAGTCAACTGGTAATTAGAGTATCTTCAATCTTACTATAACAAGTCATTTCTTTGTTTGTTGTTCTGTGATTCCACACCGCTGCTTTTAAGAATGTCGCGCATGCGTGCTGGCGGGTTCTTCACGAAATCCCTCATCGCAACTCCTCATAAAATAAAGATCAAACTTCAAACTGGTAAGTTCTCATTTAATCTTACTATTAACACATACTATTAAAATATAATGAAGGGTGGGACAAACAAGCTGTTGGCAAGGCAGCCATACCTTAAGGAATGGAGAATGAAAACCATTAGACTGTTGCCCAATAAACACAGTAATTACAGCTCAGTCAGTTTAACCTTGGTGCTCGGGAAACATCTTGCAATAATAACTGAATATGAAATGAACTGGCATTTGGAGAAGCATTAATAGATCAGTGAAAGCAAGCATGGATTTGTTGAAAACACACTGCTGGAAGAACTCAGGTGGTCAGGCAGCATTTGTGTTAAAAAATGAACAAATGCAGTGTTTCAGGTCAGAGCCCTGGAAGGGTCCCAAGCTGAAACATTGTCTGGCAATTTCCCTCCACAGAGGCTGCCTCACCCACTGAGTTCCTGCTAGAGTTTTGTTTAGATTAGTTTATTATTGTTATGTGTTTTGTGGTACAGTGAATAACTTTTGTTCTATGTTATCCAGTCAAAGGAAAGACTATACATGATTGCAGTCAGTCCATCCACACTCTACAACCAAAGGGTAAAGGATGCAACATTTAGTGCAAAATAAAGTACAATTAAAGATAGTTCAAACAACTCCAGTGAAGTAGATGGGAGGTCTGGACAGCTGTCTGGCCGGTGAAAGCACCATTCACTTGCCTCAAAACAGCAGGGAAGAAACTGGCCCTGAATCTGGAGATTTGTGCTTTCAAACTTCTGTACATCTTGCTCGATAGGAGAGGAGAGAAGAGGGGGTGACTGGGGAGAGACTGGTCCTTGATTATGCTTGTGGCCTTGCTGAGGCAGCGTGAAGTGTTGATGGAGTGGGGTAGACACAAAATGCTGGAGTAACTCACCGGGCAGGCAGCATCTCTGGAGAGAAGGAATGGGTGACGTTTTGGGTCGAGACCCTTCTTCAGGCCCTTCAATGGAAGGGAGGTTGGTTTGCGTGATGGACTGGGATACATCCACAACTCTCTGCAATTTTTTGCGGTCTTGGATGGAGCTGTTCCCTAACCAGGCTGCGATGCAGCCCGATAGAATGCTTTTTATGGCCCATCTATATAAGTTGGTAAGGGTTGTTGGGGACATGCCGAACTTCTGAAGCCATCTAAGGAAGTAGAAGCATTGGTGTGCTTTCTTGGCCACAGCTTCAATGCGGCTGGTCCAGAACAATTTGCCGGTCATATTTATTCCTAAGAATTTGAAGCTTGTAATCCTCTCTACCTCACTTGTTGCTCAAGGTTTCAGTCTCTTGTCTCTAATGGGATTTGGTGATGGTAAATTCTGTCTAACTTGATTTATTTTGTTTGAAGTAACAGAGAATGAAATGCAACTGTTCCAGTATACACGAACCTTCATAAGGTGTTTGATAAGCTGACACACAACAAATTTGTCACCATGATTGAAGACCGGGGAATGAAAGGGACTGCAGGATGGAATACTGTCTAATAGCAGTGAAGGGTGTTCTGTGAATCGAAGAGAAGCAAGCACTGCTTACTTTAGCAATGTTACAACATTTTGAGATTTAAAAAATCAAGTCTGCAATTTATCCCATCAGATAAAGCATTAAAAGAAGTTTAATTTGACACCTAATTCACTTTCATATCTTCAGTATTAAAATATTTGTGGCTATTTTCATACTCGGAAATTAGCATCTTGTTCCCTATTGCTTTCCATTGACTTAACACAAAAGTTGTGATCTAGGACAGTCAAAAGCCCATAACTTTCTTAAAAATTAAGAGAACTGAAATAAATTTTCAGTTATTATAGATTGAAGCATTCTGAAATAAATATGAAACGATCTTACCTGGACGACCTGAAATTAAAGCATATAATTAGTTAGTTACCCAATTGTAGCTAATTACAAAATTCAATTACTAGATCTAAACATCTATCCATTTCTTAAGAAAAGATTAACATTTTTAAATAGCCTAAGAGTCCAAATAATATTCACACAATAATTCACAATATAACATTATTTTAAAATCCCATTGTCATGAATTTATAGGCCAAATGGAAGGAATTTAGTGTTTAATTCCCGTAAATTAATGGCCATTTTAATCATCTTGCGAGTGGGATTTTATGGAACACGAACGTTTGGAACATTGCGCTTGCGTTGAATTTAAACCCCATATTGGCAGGAAAAATACTGCCGGTTCGTATCTTTTCGAAGTCACCTTTTGGCAACATGATATTTTGATTAAGGGCATCCTAAGAAACAAGTTCATATGTAAAAATAAACAGGGTACCTTGCCTTGTCCCCTACGTGAGATCCGTCCCGTTGTCGGCGTTCACGGCTTTACTCCTGCTAAAACATTATCCAGCATAGTTTAAAAATAACTTCATAAAACAAATATTGGAGCAATTTCTCTTCAGCAACTAAACACCCTGAGAAAAATCAATTAGAATAGTCTGAAGAAAAACCACATTTTAAACCCGCCCCCCCCTTTCAAAGTTGCCAAAATCGCGCACACGGGCAGTGGCAGAACTGCTGCTGAAGGTAAGTTTTGTAACATACCTACTTACTGGGTATAGACACAAAATGCTGAAGCAACTCAGCGGGACAGGCAGCATCTCTGGAGAGAAGGAATGGGTGACATTTCGCGTCGAGATCCTTCTTCAGACTGAGAATCGGGGAGAGGGAAACTAGATATATGGAAGGGTATAAAGAGCATGTAAGGTATGAAAAGGACAGATCAAAGCAGGCCTGAAATGTCACCCATTCCTTCTCTCCAGAGATGCTGCCTGTCCTGCTGAGTTCCTCCAGCATTTTATGTCTATATTTGGTGTAAACCAGCATCTACAGTTCTTTTCTACACAATCTTTACTGGGTGTCTGTACTAGGACCACTGCTTTGCTTCATATTTATGACTTGGACTTGGGTGTGTAGACTTCAATTTCCAAATGTGCAGCTGACATGAAACTTCAAATTGTGATGAACTGTGAGGAAGTTAGTAATAAACTTTAAACTAGTGGAGAGGTGGCAGATGAAATTTAATGCCAAGGACGGCACGGTTAGATTTTGGTGGGCGGAGTAAGAAGAGGTAATAAAATCTCTAAAGCACATTATAAAAAGGGGAGAAGATAAGAGAGACCTGTTTGTTATTCAATGTAAGTGGCAGGTTAGGTTGAGCCAGTGATTAGAAAAATCCTGGGCTTTGATAATAGAGGCATTGAGTAAGAGAGAACCTTTATAAAACATTTTAAGACACAACTGCAAAGCTGTGTCAATCTGTGTGCCATACTCAGGAAAGTTGTTAAGGCCTTAGAGAAGGTGCAGAAGAGACTTACTAAAATAATTCTAGCAATGAGGGATTTTAGTTCACTAGATAGATTTGAGAAGGTGGCACACTGGTAGTGTTGCTCCGTTACAGCACCAGAGATCCGGGTTCGATCCTAAAGGGCCTGTCCCACTGTACCAGGTAATTCAAGAGTTCTCTCGAGTTTTCCCCTGATTCGAACTCAGAGAATGTCCGTAGTGGGTTCGTAGATGTCTCGTAGCGGCTCGTATGAGTAACGGTAGGTACTCGGGAAATCCGGTAAACTCGTGACGTTTTTTCAACACTGTGAAATATGTCCGCTAGTAAAAAAATACTTGTGATGAAAAAAATGGTTACTTTTTACACGTACGAGCCGCTATGAGACATCCACGAACTTCTACGGACCCGCTACGGACATTCTCCAAGTTCGAATCAGGGGAAAACCCGGGAGAACTCTTGAATTACCTCGTACAGTGGGACTGGGCCTTTACTACGGGTACAGTACCTATGGAGTTTTTTTCATTCTTCCTGTGACTGTGTGGGTTTCCTCTGGGTGCTCCAGTTTCATCCCACATTCCAATGACGTGCGGGTTTGTAGGTTAATTGACTTCTGCAAATCATCCCTCTTGTGGGTAGGATGGCACCAGTGTACAGGTGACTGCTGGTCGGCAGAGACTAAGTAGGCTGAAGAGCCTGTTTCCACGCTCTATCTATAAATTAAACTAAACTAAGATTGGGAAGGTCATTGACCTGCGGCATTATTTCTCTTTCTCTCTCTACAGATGCTGCTCATTTTGATGAACATTCCCAACATTTTCTGTTTTAGTTATTGGAGAAACTGAGTTGTAATTTTTAAATGAAAGAGATAGTGAGGAAATCTGATGGAGAAATTTAAAATTATGATGGCTATGGATACAGAAGATAGATCTCTTTGATGACTAAAAAAAGAATCAGAGGACATTGAACAAATGTGATTCACAAAGGAAACTAAAGTGACAAAAGTGAATGGTTTGTGTCTGGAATGAACTGTCAGGGGGTGGAAGAAGAGGCAGGTTTAGTTATTGTATTGCTAATGAAGCTGCAAATATATTTGTAAATAGTTGTTAATAAATAATTTGGTGAGCTTATGGAAAAGACGTAGAGATGGGACCAGCTGCATCAGTTTCATGAAGAGCCAATAGCGATTCAAATGAACAAATGGCCTCTATACGCTTCTGGGATTCTTGGATCACTTCAATATTCACAAATTTCTCCAACAATTGCTGATGTAGTCAACAAAATAGCATGGCAACAAAGATCACCACTGTGCATAAAATCCAATAGTCAATCATGCCTCACATATGCTGTATTGTATTCTTGTCATCAGTGTTAGCTCTGAATATCCACTCATTTAGTTGTAGCAGTAACAGATTGCTTTTATTTCTAGACCCTCTGGTACATTGCTGTCAAAGAATAACATAAGTACTACAAGGGATGTATAATTGCTACAATGTGCTTCCCTCCCAACAGGGGACCATCTAGTGTTTACTTATCAATATGCAAGTCCTGTACATGTCAGGTCGTTTGAAATTTATTTTTGGATAAATTAATGTTCTGTTCAGCATTTGAAGCATTAGTTTTGAATGTACCATTTTTGAATATTTCTGCCTTTCATACTAGTTTCCAATTTATTCCTTGGCGGAGGTGTTCCATATTCTCAATCCTTCAATTAAAAAATGTTTAAAGTATTTAATGGAAAGAAAAAAGCGGGAAACTGCAAGCCACTGCAAGGTTAAACGCAACCGAGTGGAGACAACAAAGATATTCTGTAAAGCTGAAAGGCAATGCTTGTCCTTATACCACTTCCCTTCCCAACATCCAGTACTTTTTTCGGGTGAAGGAGCAATTGACATGGTTCTTCTCAGGGCATCCATAGGGTCCATAGAGTTGCTGCCCTACAGCACCAGAGGCCCGGGTTCGATTCTGACTACTGTATGGTGGGTTCTGTCTGTACGGAGTTTGTACGTTCTCTCCGTGAACTGCGTGGGGTTTCTCCGGGAGCTCTGGTTTCCTCATGTATTTAGGACTCATAATTTGGTTTCCTCTACAATGGGGAAACCAAATGTAAATTGGGTGTCAAAGAATCATAGAATCATACAGCTTGGAAACAGGCCCTTCGGCCCAAATTGCCCATACTGACAAACATGTCCCATCCACACAAGTCCCATCTGCCTGCCTTTGGCCCATATCTCTCCATATCTGGTAGTAATCCAGCTACCAACATGCTGGAGTTACTCAGCGGGACAGGCAGTATCTCTGGAGAGAAGGAATGGTGATGTTTCAGGTCGAGACCCTTCTTCAGTCTGAAGAAATATCACCCATTCCTTCTCTCGAGAGATGCTGCCTGTCCCGCTGAGCTACTCCAGCATTTTGTGTCTACTTTTGATTTATACCAGCATCTGCAGTTCTTTCCTACATGTTCTCTCCAAACCTGTCCTACTCATGTACCTGTCCATTTGTTTCTTAAACGGTGCAATAGTCCCTACCTCAATTACATCGTCTGGCAGCTCCATCCATACACCCACCACCCTTTGTGTGAAAAAGGTTACACCTCAGATTCCAATTAAATCTTTCCCCCTTCACCTTAAACCTATATCCCCTGGTTTTCGTTTCCCCTACTCTGGGTGAGAGACGCTGTGCGTCTATCCGTTCTATTCCTCTCATGGTTTTATAGAGGCCCTTTGGGACAAATGTATTTTGCAGAACAACTGCATCTAGTCCACAAACATGACTCTTGTGTTTCTTGTTGCATGTCGATTTATTTATCAGTTTCACTCCTATTTTGGCCTCTCTGCTTTTGTCTCTTCCAAAAAATATGCCCGAGATAAGATCAAGCGAGCACCAGCTCATCTCCTGCCAGGCACTACCACTGTCTTCTACACTGAACACTGCATTCAATACATTTGGATAATTAACCATTCTAGTCCTTTATCTCACACTTAATCTTTCAGCACTTTTGTCTCCTTAGGACATCCATTGGGTGGCATAGTGGCACAGCAGTAGAGTTGCTGCCTTACAGCACCAGAGACCTGGGTTCAATCATGTCTACAGGTGCTGTCTGTGTGGAATTTGCACGTTCTCCCCGTGACCTGCATGGGTTTTTTCTGGGATCTCTGATTTCCTCCCACACTCCAAAGACGTACAAGTTTGTTGGTTGATTGGCTTTGGTAAAATTGTAAATTGTCCTTAGTGTATGTAGGATTGTATTCTTCTTATCGAGTCCACACCACAAGATTAGAAATTGTTCAGTCAGAGCTGATCACTCTTCTCGGCATCTGCATACAATGTCGTATCGCGCTTCTTGTGCTGCTTGTGCTTCTTGTGCGTAGTGGTGGAAAGATTGGTGGAAACAGGGTCACGACGTGAACGCTCTTTTCTGGACCCCAGGATTGTATTAATGTGCGGGGATTGCTAGTCGGCGTGAACTTGGTGGGCCGAACGGCCTGTTCCTGCACTGTGTCACTAAACTAAACTATCTTGCACTGCAGCTTTCAGCACTTTTGTCTCCTCAGGTAATTTCAGATTTCATTCATCTCCTCTCATTTACACCTCCCTCGGGGTTTCCTTTTGTCACTTGCCATACTTTGCCACGTTCTTCTGTTTATCATCATAGCCGCTGGTGCCACTAATTTCCTCCTGATCTCCACACCGTTACACCCTTATTTCTCTGCTTCTCCACCTCCCCTGCAAATTCAAACGTGTTACTTCTAACATTCCCACGTCATATTAAAAGGTTTAATTCAGCTTAGAGATTTACAGCATGGAAACAGGCCCTTTGGCCCACCATGTCAATGTCGACCATCGATCACCCGTTCACACTAGTTCTATGTTATCCCACTTTCTCATCCACTCCCTACACGTTCGGGGCAATTTTCACAATGGGGAATTAGCATAAAAACCCGCACGTTTTTCGGATGTGGGAGGAAACTTGGAGCACATGGAGGAAACTAATGTAGTCACAGAGGGAATGGGCAAACTCCACACACTTCAAGGTCAGGATGGAAACCAGGTCTCTGGCGTTGTAATCTGTGGCATGTTGCTTTTTCCATTAGATGTGCTATTTTTAATAGTGTTTATCATAATAAGTGGTTTTTGTAAGGAAAACAGCTTATACTTTTTTGTATACCTTAAAATACCTGGCAATTATCTAAAAAGGTACATAAATTACTATCATTATGGCTTTTGCAGTTCCAAAGAAAAATTCTTAATTGCCACGGGCACCATTTTAGTTGTCCTGTCAGGCTCAAGCTGTGAGTTCTTATTATCCCTCTAAAAGAGTTTTCACACCAGCATGACAATAGATAATAGATTTGTCTAAGCTTCTAAATTGGTGTCCAAAGAACAATTCACAGCATGGATCCGATGGCCATGAAGGTCGCCTGGTATCGTGGCTTTCCTTGTGTTGGCCCAGAACAAGTCATCCATTTTAATGTATGGTAACCAAGTTATTAAATGCACTGAAATAAAGAATAAAGCAATATGTGTGTATATATATATTTAAACTGTCCAAATGTGAGAATCCAAGGAAGATTTCCATTTTGTGTATCTCCAGGTATGCTGTGAAGAATTTACTTGTATTCATTCATCCATACATGAAACAACCAGAATTAAAAATGGAATTGTATACCATCTGTATATTCATGAAATGAAACCAAGTGCATAATTACTAACATAGCTGCCAAATTCCCACGACCCTGCGATGAATCATGCATCTAGCTAATTTCAATCTAAGAATTTGCGAATGAAAAAAAAACAACTAGAGAGGAATGCATATAAATAAGCATGCAGTCTATAACCGTATTGTTATTGGGTTCAATATTCTGTGGTGGGTAAATTGGAGTTGTATAAATGCACATGTTGTACTCTACACAAAACAATGAGATATGTGTTTAGTGGGATCATCCATTAATGGTTAAATATACTTTCTTGTTATGCACATGTATAACTGATAATGCAAGAGATGACTCAGTTGACTCAATTGTACTGACATCTATTAAGATATTTCAACAAACATAAATTAGAAGTTTTAAAGGCAACATTTCTTTCACCAGGTAGACAAAAATGCTTCTGATTGGATTTTGCGTTGGTGAACATCTATGAAAAAAATATTAAGGACCCTAGAATGAGTAGAACCTGAAAAATCAAACAATGTTTTGTGCAGAAAGGCTAAGGTGAAACTATGAAATGTCAGATATAGAGACTAATTGGAGAGAAGCAAGTTGTAAAATAGACCATTCTCTTTCCTCTGTTCAACTCCTTGGTTCATAGAGTGTTCTTTGAAGTTCCGAGTACATTAGGTTTGCCGTTCGATTCATGAATAAATGTAGATAGAATTAAATAACGCGAAGGGAAGTGCTGCGGGACTTCACAATGTGAATTACTGTTAGATGGTAAATAACCAATGAGATAATGGACTAATTAAGTTTTGATGATATTGGTGAAAGAGGGAATGTTGCCAAATGATCTCACATTTGAAAGGTTAGAATGATGAACAAGGTGGGTTCTAGAGGTGAGTGGGATGAAGCAATTGGAGAGGACCGGACTCGCTCTGATTACAGAAATACACAAAGTGCTGGAGTAACTCAGTGGGTCAGGCAGCATCTCCGCCTGACCCTCCAAATTATGGTTGAATGCTTCGGGACGGGACTCTTCTTCAGACTGGAGACGTCTGAAGGGGTCCAGTCTGAAAAAAAGTCCCGCCACGAAATGTAGTTCATCCTTCCCCCCCAGAGATGCTGCCTGACCCGCTGAGTTACCCCAGCACTGTGTGTCTATCGTTGGTATAAACCAGCATCTGCAGTTCCTTGTTTCTACGTTCGCTCTGTCTACACCTGTCTCACGTTTGCAATGAGCTGCGCATGAAGCGAACAATAGATGTTAATGATGGGGGAAAACACGCCATGCAGCAAATGATATTTGCAGCAAAAAGTTATCCCCTTCACAAATATCCTGTTTGAAAATTAAATACACCTGAAATGAAGTGATGCCATTCTGGACTCACTGCGCGCCTGTATTTCCCCAGTAGTATGTGATCCCGGCGGGCACTTTTGCTGACTGCCACAGGGTTGATCATGAAGCACTTTTTAAACAAAAACTGCACGGGTGTTAGTATGGCACACTTTAGATCAGGTACAGTCCGAATGATTCCAGCAGAGTTAACCTGCAGAGTGTAGATGGAGCGACACAGCGGGGACAGCAAGAGCTGGGGTAGTTTGTGTGATGGTGTGTGCGTGTGTGATAGTGTGTGTATGTGTGTGTGTGTGTATGTGTGTGTGTGTGTGTAGGGTAGTGTGTGTGTAGGGTAGTGTGTGCGCGTGGTAGTGTGTGTGTGTGTGTGTGTGCGCGTGATAGTGTGTGTGTGTGAGCAACAAAAGGGGATGGAGAGCATTGCCTTCTCCTTTAACCTACTGGGTTGCAGGCTGGGGTTTGCCTCCTGCTCCCCGACCACCTCGACATTAAGTGTCGCGGTGAAATGCGACGCGGCATCTTGCACACCGCGTGCCCAATAAATAGATTAGACTTTGATGGAACTATTAGCTGTTATGAAAACCCTTTGCACAGGAGGATGTCCATATATGGCAACGCGAGCATCCGATGGTGTTGCTGGAATCTGGAATGCCTGCTTCTAACTCGGGAATGGATTCCTTAGCGCAACAATAAAGCCGTTTTTTCTTTAAATTCCCCTCCCACCAGAAGAGGTGAGAAAAAAATAATATGCCGGACGTGGTGTGTTAGAGGCAAGTTAGCAGCAAATGCCTTAGCGTTGCGCCGCTACCATCTCCCAAGGCGTCGCTGCAGGGTCCAGAACGCACTCCGCTCCTTGTAATTCCAATGCCTGCTACTGTGAAACAGGGACCGTCCGCTGCAGTGCAGCCGCAGAACAAATTGTCACCCAGCTGAAGTCAAACCATTCGGAGGTTAGGAAGACCTATTTTAGCGAGTCTCCCGAGGGAGGATTTGTTGTTCTGAGTGCACACCGCAGCCGGCAGCTACCCTCGCAGGGGATGAGATTGGGATTAGCCTGGTAAACGGCGGTTCGAGGTAAGAGACGGTCTCGTCAGTGTGAAAAAAACCCTCGGCGTGGTACCCACTACCCATCCCCTCCCTCCCTCCCTCCCAGCTAGTATTTCCTGACTTGCTGCAAATTCCTTGAATAGGAGACCAATGTTTTCTGCCGGCGCATGCACTTAGCGTTCGACAGACAGCCTTCCACATTATCTCCGTAGAAATGGAAGATGAGATTGAAGGTAGGCTTGTGTTTTCGCCTTGCCACTCGCTGTGGTGCTGTTCCATTGAGTTTTATTGTAGCGAGGATGCGGGGCGATCCGTAGCGTGATTAGTGAGGATGGTTTAGCTGCAAACACCGCCAAAGTAGCTCCATTTGAAGGGATTGGCTGCATTGTGTTTGCTGCATGCATGTCCCTTCAGTTCTGTAGTAGTCACAGCACGGCAAATCTATAATCTATAACATCTGCAGTTAAAAGTGGGATTATTCGGCGGAAATTTTTTTCTTCAAATTAAAAAAAAAAATCCAATCGACCTGAAGTGATCTCTTTTCATTTCAGTAAGAGTGAGCTAAAAGCAGATGGTGACACGTGCTATGATTCGATTTACTGTAGCCAGGAATTCAATGGGCTTCTGAAACAGAAGCAGAATTCTTTCACCCCAAATCATGCTTTTCTCAGACATCCACATATCGCCATCTCCACATTGTGCCTCTATTTAATGCAATAACCAAGAAATTAAATGGAGACATTGATTTTGTGCACAAGATTTCTACTGAGAATTAATATTGTCACACCCTCTGTTCTTCTTGTGTGTACAATGGAAATTGAGATGGGAGATATTTTTTGCAGAGATTGCGAACGGTGAACAGAAAGAGTTGGTATCTTAAAAATAATAGTTATTGATTGAATTTGAAAACGAAATTAAGAACATTCTAAGGCCTTGATATTGCAACACAAGTTTGTCAGGTTTGCAAGTGAGTTTGTGGTATTTATGAAGAGATTGCAATGAGGTGCTGGAATATTAAATATCCCTATTTATAAGATGCAAGCTAACTTGAAAACAAGGGACATGAAGATTTTGTTTAGAGTTTCTGCAGCATCCACTGTTTATCAGCGTAGAATGATACAGCTGTTGTCACTTCGAGCATGGATAGGCTGGGAGAGGGGAACCCGTACGTAAAAACACCGATGAAACTTTACTTCACAGTAAAAACTTTTACTGGAATTTCCTTGTTTAATTGGACTGAGTAAAGTTCGAATGGGAAAGATAACGCTGTAGTATTGATCAGGCTTTGGGTGAGGTGATGTTATCCTGTCAGACATGTGGTAATGTCTTGGAAGGTCCTTTGCCGCCAACAACTGCTGAGCTCACCATTGACAGTAGAATCCTTGTGTTAAACAAAACCAGTGAAAAATCTGAAAAACATCTCCTAAATTATATATTTTTTGTTAACCTGCTCCCCGACCTAACTCACAAAGTTCAGGAAAGATTAAAACAAACTTATGAAGCTAATGTTCCTTTTGATTTCCAAAATAATTATGGTAGGGGGTGGATGTGACTTGCCCTTTCTGCTACTGAGGAACAGAGGAGGGAGATTTTGGTGAATGAGTTTATTGTAACGTGTGTAATGGCAGATTATTATATCGTTCAAGGAATCTTTCCTCTCGCCACTATGATTGAAGACAGGGGTAAGGAGATTATATCGATATGCATCCACAAGCTCTCCAGGGACGTTCAATGCCGTCGAAAGATAAATCTTCAAAACGCACTCTTAATTAATCGTTTCATTATTGTCGTAGTAAAAACAGTGAGATATTCATCCAAACGTGTTTAAGTACATTTTGATCTTACTCGTAGTCAAACTTGTGCATGGTCGAAAGCTGTGACCTCTCCCCCATGCATCTTCAAAACTAATAGCGTCTGTGCGAGAATCCCAGCCGCAAGCACGCCTCCGACTACATAATAAATCCCACCCACATAATTACAGGCATATAAAATTTAAAGATAACTAGTGATAGTTATTACATACTGAGTTAACCTAAAAGGCTACTGCAACGTGTACCGAGGTACAGTGAAAAGCTTTTGTTGAATTGAATTGATTATTGTCACATGTGACAAGTCACAGTGAAATTATTTTGCATACCCAAGGTATGCAAATAGTTGCCCACAAAGTTACAAATCACAATGTACCCCGGCGCCAGGTCCCCCTTTATTCTCCACCCCCCGCCCCCCTGGCAGTGCCCCCACGCCAGGTCCCCCTTTATTCTCCACCCCCCCCCCCCGTCCCCATGGCAGTGCCCCCACGCCAGGTCCTCCTTTGTTCCGTCCCCTGGCAGTGGCATTCTCACTTCCACGTGGTCCATCCTCGTCCGTCGGTCAGTGCCATCATCGACCCGCAACATTAACCTCTCCACTCTCGCCGCCGCGTCCTCTCCGGACATGTCCGTGGCACCGACCCAACGCTAAGCAGTCAGCAGGAAGACAATCCATGATTACAATCTTGCAGGTAGATGGGACTAGGGGAAAATAAATGGTTGGCACGGACTGGAAGGGCCGAGAAAGCCTGTTTCTGTGCTGTAATTGTTATATGGTTATATGGATATCCACAGTGTAGATACAAGGTAAAGGGAATATCGTAAATAACATTTAGTGCAAGATAAAGCCAGTAAAGCCCGATCAAAGATAGTCTGAGGGTCTCCAATGAGGTAGATAGCAATACAGGATTGCTTTCCAGTTGTTGGTAGGATGGTTCAGTTGCCTGATAACAGCTGGAAAGAAACCTCAATTATCAAACCAAAGCTTCTGAGGATGCCGGCAATTGGGAGCCTTGATTGCACCCTGACAACTACAAGAGGAGCTTGTTCTCTCTCCACTTTCCACACCGACTATAATTTCAAGACTTGTGCTGCTTTGAAATTGAAACCACAGGAGTGGATTCTTAATGTGCACTCACCTGTAAAGCTGACATTGTGGATCAGATATTTCTGATAGAAACGGCCGGGTTTAATGTCGGTTGTCTTCTAATATTGGAAATAGACAACTTCTATCTTTCCATGTGTTGGCCTGCACAGTAACGCCTCAGTAATTACCTAACCTGTATCAATATGTCAGAGATTGTGGTGTGTATGCACGTGTGTGCAAATGATAGATCATGTATAAACACATTAAGACTGGTGCATGACAAGTTTTTTTAACCGGTGCCTTTCAACTGGCATAATACCTTTTTTGGCATTTGCTTTGTTCAAGTTGGCTACTAGGTTTCCAGCATTTCACAGTGACAGTACCTCCAAAGTGCTTCATTAGTTATAGTTCTCTTTCTGAAGTCTGGAAATAAAGGATTCTTTAAAATAACTTTTCAAATCACACATGGAACATTGAAATGTATAAAGTTGATAAATAGACAGTACGGTGGTCCAGGTGTTAGTGTTGATCTCTTTAAAGGGCATGTCCCACTTGGCGATTTTGTTCGGCGACTGCCGGCATCATTGACTGACGTATCAGGTCACTGAAAAATGTTGATGCGGTGTGATGACGTGTGGTGTTTTTTCAAATGTCGCTACATTTTTTTTGTCGCCGCTGGATTATGAAAATGTTCAAAATCTTTTGGCGAGACTGATATGACGCTGGCAGTCGCTGAAAAAATCGCCAAGTGGGACAGGCCGTTAAGTCGATAGCGTCAGGACTTGATCCTCACTTTACATACGGTCTGTGTGGAAGGTTCACACTCTCTGTGATTTGTGTGGGATTCTATTGGGTGCTCTAGTTTCCTGCCACATTTTAGAGGTGCATTGATCGAAACAAAAACTGCCGCAGGAACTCAGTGGGTCAGGCAGCTTCTGTGGAAGAAATGGACAGGCGACGTTTCACGTCAGGATCCTTCTTCATGTCCCAACCCGAATCATCGCCTGTCTATCCCTCCACAGATGCTGTCTGACCTTTTCATGCGGTATTCTTCATGCTATCACTCTATGATCTGTTGAATTTCTCCAGCACTTTGCGTCTTCAGTAACATTCCAGCATTTGCGGCTTCTTGTGCCTCAAAGATGGGTCGGTAGACTTGGTGGTACCTGTCAATTATTCCTTGCTGCAACGGAACCAAAGAGAAGTTGACATGAAGTGAGAGAGAATTTGTAGGTCTACGTAGGGACGGGAATGGTGCGGATAAGATTGTCCTGCTGATGGTTGACATGGACCCAATGGGCTGAATGGCCTCCTGTGCAAATAAGTCAGCAGCTGTAAGATTTTACATGCAACTATATTATGTTTGATCTCTAAGCTTTTCCTAATCTCCATGTTCACAATTATTAAACTAACTGCCTATATTACTGGAGATACAAAACATCACCCATTCCTTCTCTCCAGAGATGCTGCCTGTCCCGCTGAGTTACTCCAGCTTTTTGTGACCAGCTTCAGTTTAAACCAGCATCTGCAATTCCTTCTTATACATATCAACACTATTATTCCCTCCCATATACACCAGATCTACCTGGCTCAGTTTTGTATTTACTTTCACTTTGGATTGTACTGCAGTGAATCACTTATGAACCAACCTGTTCTATTTTCCTGCTTTCAAAGTTGCTTTATGTTACTATTACAAATAATTTTGACTTCAAAATGAGGGATGCATTATGTGTGTATGGCGTGGTACAATTAACTCTTGTCCTCTAACCCCACTTCAGAGTAAATACTCGTATTTCATTAGTTGTGACGATTGCATAATTATATATTTTTGGTTGTTTGTGGAAGACCATATTTAACATCAATCACAGCTAGGTTACAAATAATCCGACCCATTGTAGTTACAGTACGTTTGCCCAATTTATTTCTTCAAAGTTTCTTTATCCTGACCTTTAATATTTCTCATACAGTAAGAGAGGAAGGGATTCTTTTCATGATCCTGAAAACATTTAATGACAATGTCAACTATCTACACCTGCTACCATATTCATTAATCACATCATTCTCCCAGTGAAAGTGTTTTAATGCATTTAATTCATGGGGCTGGAAAGCAGGAAAGCACAGAACATTGTCCGAGCGAATCTCGCGTTAAAATCATGCTGCTTAGCAGATATATAGACAATATTGCGGGTGGTGTGGCTGTTGCAAAGCTTCTTGTTTCAAACCCTGGTGCAAGTGACACCTGGTGTCTCTCGCTGGAGGTCCAGAATCCCAGGTTCACTGTGCACAGAGCTGCAGCCATGTCCTGTTGCTGAAAAAGTAAGGAGTTGCAGTACTGGTATTAGGCATCTGCAGAAGGGTCACCAACCGAAAAGACACCCATTGCTTCTCTCCAGAGATGCTGCCTGACCCCGCTGAGTTGCTCCAGCATTTTGTGTCTATCTTCGGTTTAAACCATCATCTGCAGTTTCTTCCTACAAATATGATAATTTAACATTTTGTTGGCTAGAATTAGAAATGAATGCCAGAAACCCCATATGTAACAGTGGATCTGAGATTGGAAGCCAGATGGAATATGAAAATAACTCTTTTTGCTTCCTCCACCATCTGTAAATTAGCTCTAATTAGACATGTTTTCAAATACCCTCTAATTATAATAGAATGCCTCGGACACCAACATGTAGCCATCAAATAATCATCGTTTTCAGTATCAGATTTTTCCGTACGTTCTTCGTTCATCTCTGCAAATGGAGAATACCATTCAATTTCAGATTATTTTCTTGCCATATACACCAGGGTGCAATGAAATTCTTTGTTCACATGATATGCACAGAGTAAACCTAACCTGACCACTTCACACTGATGCAGATCAAAAAAGTGCATTGGCATATATACTTTCCAGAATAAACCATAAACATACTGTAAAGAAGGGTCTTGGCCTGAAACATCACCCATTCCTTCTCTCCAGAGATGCTGTCGGTCCTCCAGCTTTTTATGTTTATCTTCGGTTTAAACCAGCATCTGCAGTTCCTCCCGACATAGTAATGATAAGTACAACAATAAATACAATGGCAACAACAAAACAGCAGAATAGTGCAAAATTGAAGAGCAATCTGAAATACTGCAAAAAAAAAAGGTACAATCGTAGAATAATTAAATAAAGCAGAGTTAGAGAATGTGGGAGCACCTCTGGGGAAAAGGATGTGGGAAAGATGATTGGTTCAGGAGTCTATGTGGCAGAAACTGGTCTCAATCCTGGATATTTTAAACTTTAAAGCTCCTGTACTTTCTCCCAGAAGGTAGAATTGAGAAAAAAAGAATGGCCGGGGTGGCAGGCATCTTTAATGATACTCTAGAAAGTATACATGCCAATGTGTCTTTTTAATCACTGCATCAGAGTGAGGGGGTCGGGTCCGGTGGCTGGTGATATGGTTGCTTGGGAACTTGAAGCAGTCAACCATCTCCACAGCAGCTCTGCTGAGGGGGACAGGATTCACCCTCTTTCTTCCTCGGATCAGCAACCAACTCCCTTGTCTTGCTGATGTTAAGGGAAAAGCAAGCTGAGTGATCTTGCACTTATCTTTGTTGGTGGGCAGCAATGGAGGGGGTCAATAGCTTCAAATTCATGTTTGTGTCTATCAACGGGAGACGTTTGTTCGTGATGCGTTATCTAGCGTGTGAACAGTAAAGGGCCTGTCCCACTTGGGCGTCATTTGCACGTCTCGCAGGTGGCGCGCGAGGGTTTTGAGAATCCCAAAAATCCTGGAGCGCCGCACACTACCGCACGTCACTGCCTACGCCACCACGCCTCACCATGTGTCATGTGCGCGTAGTGCACGCCATGCGTGCGTCGTGACACGTAAATGATGTCACGTAAATGACGCGCAAATGACGCCCTTAGGTTACAGTTCATGTAGGCACAGAGCAGTGATGCTGAAATGAGGAGATCCACTGTATCGTTTCCAAGCCGCTGTTGTTCCATGTTATGTCAAGAACCATCATCTTTACTGATTTGTGAGTTCTGCCTGAAATGTCCACCACCAATTTCAGTGCATAGAAAGATATTTGGGTACTTTGTTCGCATGTGGGAGGTAACGGAACCCATATTTCATTTCAGCAATGCATTATGCATTTGATGAACTTGTGAAGTTATCTGAGGGAAAGTTATATTAAATCTGCACATAACCTAGTAAGGACAGAGTAAGTTTCTCAATCTACAAAAAATGACATGGAGTTGGCTAAACAAAAGCTTTTAATGAGGATACCAAAACGGACAGTGTGAAAACATCATGAAAAATTGAGGTGACTTTGGTGCTCACTCTCAAGACAAGACACAGATTAATATTTTGCTAAAAGTCATCAACATCTTAATCTCAACCTTCTCCATCATGGTCTAGTTTGGCTCAGCCACCAAGCACGACACCTGGAGGCTGCAGCGAATCGTCCGATCAGCAGAGAAGATTATTGGCTGCAACCTTCCCTCCAATGACGAACTGTACACTGCAAGGGCTAGGAAGCGAGCGGGCAAGATCATCTCTGACCCCTCTCACCCTGGCCACAAACTCTTTGAATCACTTCCCTCTGGAAGGCGACTCCGGAATGTCAAAGCTGCCACAGCCAGACATAAAAACAGTTTTTATCCATGAGTAGTTGCTCAACAGCCAAAAATCTGTAGCCTCCCTTTGATCTGGTATTTTGTTGGTTCACATGCTTGATCAATGGTGTTTTATCATTAATATTTTATTATTATTAATGTTTCGTGTTTTCTGAGTCATTCGTAACTGTCACTGTATGTCATATTGTTACTTGTGGGCGGAGCACCAAGGGAAATCCCTTGTATGTGAATAATTGGCCAATAAACTTACTTACTTACTTAATGGAGGCACGACGGACGGCAGATGCTAGAATCTGAAGCAACAGGCAATCTGCTGGAGGAACAGTATAGTCAAGTAGCATTTGTGGAGGGAAAGGAATTGGGGATTTCGGGACCCTGCATCAGGACAAAGAATTGAGAGGATAGATAGCCAGGAGGAAGAGGAAGGGGGGTAGCGAGTAAGTGGATAGTGGGTAATTGTTCCACACCCCACCCTGGCTCCAACTGTCCATCCTCCTTCATCCCTCTTTGGTCACCAACAGGCCCTTGTCTCAACACTACCCCTTTTGTGATGCTGGCTATCTTCCCTCTCCACCTCAGTCCCAACGCAAGGTTTCAATCTGAAACGTTAATTATTCCTTCCCCCCCTCTCTCCCCCCCTCGTCTCCCCCCCCCCCCCCCCCAATGCTGCTTGCATTCTTCCAGCAGTTGTTTGTTGTTTAAAACTTGCATATTAGACAATGAGACATAAAGAGGATGTTTTCAAGTGCGCAGTGTGCCACGAAAGACCATAGAGTTAAATCAAATAAATGAATCAAATTTGAAATTTGAATGAAAGCTTTAGCTACATGAATGGTAAGAATGTCAAGTCAAAGCGTCATACAGCATGGAAACAGGCCCATCGGCCCAACTTGCCCATGCCGTCCATTTACACTAGGCCCATCTGCCTGTGTTTGGCCTATATCCCTCTAAGCCTTTTCTATCCATGTGCATGTCTAAACGTCTTAAATGGTGTTATAGTACCTGCCTCAACTACCTCCTCTTGCAGCTTACTCCATATACCCACCACTCTGTGTGTGAAAAAGGTTGCCCCTCAAGTTTTCATTAAATCTTTCTCTTCTCGCCGTACATCTATGTCCTCTGATTCTTGTTTTCCCTACTCTGGATAAAAGACTGGGTGTATTCACCCTATCTATTTTCCCCATGATCATATATACCTTGAAAAGATCACCCACCCCTCAGCCTCTCCGTTCAAAGGAATAAAGTCCTTGTCTCCCCAACCATTCCATATAGATCAAGTCCTGGCAACATCCCCATTAATCTCTTCTGCACTCCTTCCAGTTCAGGGACATTATTCCTAATGCAGTGCGATCAAAACTGGACACAATGCTCCAAACGCAGCTTCACCAACATCTTGGACAACCGTAACATAACATCCCAACTTCTATACTCAATACCCTGATTAATAAAGGCTAATGTAACAAATGCCTTCTTGACCACCCTATCTACTTTTGATGCCAATTTCAGGGAATGTAGAGTGGTTGGGGTACAAGAATAGAAATATTGAAAGATAATTAGGAAGATGTGTTGATAGGGTGAATTGCAAAGGCCAGTAAAAAGCTTTGGAGAAATATAAACACTGTTGGGTTGAAAGGATTGTAACTGTCCTGTGAATTTAATGTAAACAATTCACTATTACTACATCTGTGACTATTTTTATGTTGGTGTGCTCAAGTGAATGTGGAGATCATCTTGCTAAAGTAGCCAAGTTCATTACTGTTTTATCAAACAGCCACTCCAATGGATTAAGGGACAAATAGTTTTCTGTATTAAAATTCCTGATAAAGTGTTTGATTTGGATGATTTGTTACCCACTCTGCAATCATACTACTGGTTAATTGAATCAAATGTATGCAGCTCACAAAAAAATCAGAATAGAGTCAAAAACATCTGAGCCGTGAAATTAGGCTGCATTATACCATTCTCTCTGAAATGTATGTGCTGATTTGCTATTTGAATCATGACAACCCATTTTTAATGTGAGTTCACAGGCATGTGGTCTACCCAGTGGTGTAGCAGGTGTCTGCTTGCAACCCGTGGCCTCAAAGTCTCCAGTACACAACACCAAACTCCATTGGAATTGTGAGGGTTTTTTTTAAAATAAATGTGCAAATTACGTGTGAATTGCGGAAAATCTCAATGGGTCACTCCATACACTTGGAGAGTCGAGAAAAAGAAAGCATTCTCAAATCAACAGCAATACAGCCAGCCATGTCATCGGAAACGCAGTCACTGTTTCAAGGCACAGAGGAACATTTGCGTTGGGAAGGTTTGTATCGTTCTCAAGTCTTGTGTGTGTGGACACAGCCTTTGTCTTCAGCTGCACCGTGGGAGGAAGCGGTAGGCGACAGGATGTACTTTCTGGCTCTTGTCAGGTGGGTATTACCAGCAATTGGAGACCTAATTACTGTGACTGCACAAGCGCATCAGAATATGGGTAGCCTGAAGTAAGTACAGTATCTGAACTCCTGACTCCCGAAAGCCTTTCTAGCATTTATAAGGTGGAAGACAGGAGTGTAATGAAGTGCTCTTGTTAGGATGTGCTGCTTCAGAAACACTCAAGATGCTGAAGATCATCAGGGATGAAGCTGTCTGCACGATTGGCAAATGGCCCACCTTGTTGTATGTTACCTTCCTCTATCACTGACTCTCTGTGGCTGTTGAATGCATCGTCTACAAAATACATTGCTCAAACCTGCAGCAACTTATTTTGAGTTAGTTCGCAAGCCTGCAAGTTCTATCACATAGAATAACTTACCAAGAATACCTGCTCCTTCAGACTTTTGGGCAGCATCACCTTTACCTGAATATATATCATTGCTAATAAGTCCACTTCTGAAACTCCCAATCTAACTATAGTCTGGGATTACCTTTGCCACCTACCTTTACCACAACAAGACAAGATGACAAATCAATTTGCAATAATTATCAAATGCTGATTTTCCATTGATAGTCCCAATGAGTGTACACGTAAAATAATAAAACAAATATTCTTTATCCTCCTGGGCTATCATCTTGCCTTCTTTCATGTCAGTGAACATCCATGCATTTGATAATTTCACATATGAGCATGAGGCCCATTTATAATCGTCCAGTGACTTTGACATCCACCATCATGGCGTGCTTCAGGAGGATGGTCATATTTCACATCAATTCTAATCCCCAACACAATGTTTAACCACTGCAATTTGTCTTCCATTGTCACAGGTCCATTGCAGACACCATCTCTCCGGGCCCCACACTCATCCCTGGAACTTCTGCATAACAACGATATCTACGTCAGACTCCTATTTATAAACTACAGGTCAGCTATGGATCCTTAACTACCTAATCCATAGACCACAATCGGTAAGGATTGGCGATGAAACATCCCACATGATAATTCTTACCCCCTGGTGTCCCACAATGCTGCATTCTCAGCCCCTTACTATACACCCCATACCGTAGTAGGCTAGATCTTGAACGATGTTGAGACAGTGATAAAGAGTGCAGTGACATATTGTTAAAACAATAACTTCTCTCTCTCAATGTCAACAAAACAAAGGAGCTACTTATTAACATCAGGAAACGAGGTGGAGTACATGCTCCAGCCTGCATCAGTGGTGTTGAAGTGGAGGTGGTTGTGAGTTTCATGTTACTCAGTATGTTTATCACTTAACAATTCATCCTGGTCCATATGCTATGACCAAGAAAGCACACCAATGCCTTTACTTCCTCAGAAGGAAATTTGGTGGGTCTCTAATGACTCAAGTTCAAGGTCAGTTTATTGTCACATGTACCAATTAAGGTACACTGAAATTCAAATTACCGTACATCCATACTAAAAAAAAAAGCAACAAGACACATAACTACAGTGCCCACAATAATGTTTGGGACAGAGACCCATCATTTATTTATTTGCCTCTGTACTCCACAATTTGAGAATTGGAATATAAAAAATCACATGTGGTTAAAATGGTATTTTTATACATTTTGGTTTCACCATGTAGAAATTACAGCTGTGTTTATACATAGTCGTCCCCCCCCCCCATTTCAGGGCACCATAATGTTTGGGACACATGGCTTCACAGGCATTTGTAATTGTGCAGGTGTGTTTAAATGCCTCCTTAATGTTGGTATAAGAGAGCTCTCAGCACCTCGTCTTTCCTCCAGTCTTTCCATCACCTTTGGATATTTTTATTGCTGTTTATCAACATGAGGACCAAAGTTGTGTCAATGAAAGTCATTATGAGACTGAGTAACAAGAATAAAACTGTTCGTGACATCCGACAACCTTCAATTGCCAAAATCAACTGGTTGGAACATCATTAAGAAGAAAGAGAGCACTGGTGAGCTTACTAATCGCAAAGGGACTGGCAGGCCAAGGATGACCTCCACAGCTGATGACAGAAGAATTATCTACAATAAAGAAAAATCCTCAAACACCTGTCTGACAGATCAGAATAGAATATTTTCTTTATTGTCATTGTAACATGAACCATGTACAACAAAATTTAAAAATGTCAACCAGTCAGTGCAACATTCAAACATAAAAGCTAACGATACATACAAGGTAAAATATGAAAAAAGATGACGAACAACTCAAATAAATATGAAATATAAAAACAGCACGCATAAACACCCAACCCTACATCCTTCTGTCGATTTCACAGTGTACCAACCCCAGTCCCTTAATTCCCGCATTCCTTGGCGGCTACATTTAGTGCCTTTATAGCAGTGGGGTAAAAACTGTTTTTAAGTCTGTTTGTCCTTGTCCTTGTAGATCTGTACCGTCTGCCTGACGGCAACAGTTCAAACAGGGAGTGTCCGGGATGGGAAATGTCCTTTATAATATTCTGGGATTTTTTGATGCAGCGGGAACTGTGTAAGTCCTCTAAGGTAAGGAGAGGGCAGCTGACAATCCTCTGGGCGTTGTCAATGGCCCTCTGGAGCGCTTTCCTCTGAGCCGCTGTGCAGCTCGTGTACCACACGCATACACAGTATGTTAGGATGCTCTCAATGGAGCACCGATAAAAGGACAGCGGCAGTCTCTGTGTGATGTTATTCTTCCTGAGCACCCTCAGGAAGTGCAATCTCTGCTGGACCTTTTTCAGCAGCATAGAGGTGTTCACGCTCCACGTCAGGTCCTCCTCAATATGGATTTCCAGGAAGCGGAAATCCGCCACCCTCTCCACACAGTCCCCTCTGATGATTAGTGGTACCATTTCCGTTTTGTTCTTCCTGAAGTCTATTATTATCTCCTTGGTCTTTAAGGTGTTCAGGAGCAGGTTATCTTCTCCACACCACACTGTCAGCTGCTCCACCTCATCCCAATAGGCGTACTCGTCCCCCCCGGAGATGAGCCCCACCACCATAGTGTCATCCGCAAATTTGACAATGGTGTTGCTGTGGTGGGCGGAGGTGCAGTCATGTGTGTAGATGGTGTAGAGCAGGGGGCTCAGCACGCAGCCCTGTGGAGAGCCGGTACTGAGGCTGAGGGCCGTGGATGTGTGATGGCCCATTCTGACTCTCTGGCTGCGGCCCGACAGGAAGCTATTTATCCACATGCAGGTGGAGTGTGGAAGTCCCAAGTCCCCCAGTTTGTCCACCAGTTTGTGGGGAAGTATAGTATTAAAAGCAGAGCTGTAGTTCACAAAGAGCATTCGCACATAGCTTCCCTGCTGCTGCAGGTGGGACAGTGCAGCATGGAGAGCTGTGGCTACAGCGTCCTCTGTAGATCTATTTGCTCTGTACGCAAACAGGTGGGGGTCAAAGCTTCGGGGCAGGAGTGATGTGATATGACCCCGGACCAGTTTTTCAAAGCACTTCATCACCACTGGTGTGAGTGCGACTGGCCGGTAGTCGTTGACGCTGGAAATGTGGGTTTTTTTGGGCAAGGGGACTATGGACTTCAGACAGGGTGGGACAGTGGACTGGGCCAGAGACTGGTTAAAAATCCTCGTGAAGACTCCAGCCAGCTGGTCTGCGCAGTCCTTCAGCACGCGTCCAGAGATGCCGTCGGGTCCAGTAGCCTTCCTTGGATTGATGGCCTACAGCGTGTGCCTCACCTCATGCTCTTCTATTTTGAGGGTTAGGCTACGGTGGACCATATGGTGTGTTGTGGCTGGCTCCACTTCAAAGCAAGCAAAGAAGAGGTTCAGCACCTCTGCCAACGAGGCGTCACCCTCAGCAGCTCCAAGGTTTGTCTTATAATTGGTAAGATACTGGATCCCCTGCCACACCTGCCTGCTGTTGTTACTGTCCAGGTGGTCCTCTATCTTCCTCCTCCAGAAACACTCTTCAAGAGTCAGGTGTGAATTTGTTAATGACCACTGTATGGACCTATTTGTCAATGACCACTCAAGAGCAAACTATGGAGGAGAGAAGGAACTGCCCAAGATCCAAAGCATACCACCTCGTCTGTGAAACACGGTGGTGGGGGTGTTATGGCCTGGGCATATATGACTGTTGAAGGTACTGGCTCACTTATCTTCATTGATGATACAACTGCTGATGGTAGTAGCATAATGAATTCTGAAGTGTATAGACACATCCTATCTGCTCAACTTCAAACAAATGCCTCAAAACTCATCGGCCGGTGGATCATTCTACAGCAAGACAATGATCCCAAACATACTGCTAAAGCAACAAAGGAGTTTTTCAAAGCTAAAAAATGATCAACTCTTGAGTGGCCATGTCAATCTCCCGATCTGAACCCAATCGAGCATGCCTTTTATATGTTGAAGAGAAAACTGAGGGGGACTATCCCCCAACACAAGCATAAGCCAAAGATGACTATAATACAGGCCTGGCAGAGCATCACCAGAGAAGACACCCAGCACTGGTGTTGTGCATGAATCGCAGACCTCAAGCAGTCATTGCATGCAAAGGATATGCAACAAAATACTAAACATGACATTGCTGTGTCCCAAACATTACGGTGCCCTGAAATTGGGGGACTATGTATAAACATTGCTGTAATTTCTACATGGTGAAACCAAAATGTATAAAAATGGCCTGTATTAAATTCTGTCAATGTGCATTTTAACCACATGTGATTTTTTTTCAATTACAAATCTCAAATTCTGGAGTACATAGGCAAATAAATAAATGATGGGTCTTTGTCCCAAACGTTATGGAGGGCAGGGTACTGTTCATAAAAGTTAACATAAACATCCACCACCGTGGACCCACCACCACTCTTAACAATTCCTACATATGCACCATTGAAAGCATCTTATCCGTATGCATCGCGACTTGTTTTGGCAACTGCTCTCACAAAGACCGTAATAAATTTCAGAGAGTTGTTGATACAGCCCAGCCCTTCGCACCATGCAGCCTCATCTCTGCCCTATTCTGCCACACACGCTCATTAAATCAATCTACACTGAAGAAGGGTCTCGACCCGAAACGTCACCTATTCCTTCTCTCCAGAAATGCTGCCTGGACCGCTGAGTTCCTCCAGCATTTTGCGTCTATCTTCAGTTTAAAGCAGCATCTGCAGTTCCTTCCCATACACTTCATGCTGCCTTGAGAAACTAGCCAACATAATCACGGCCTGCACACACCCTATCATTCCATCTTTCCCCCATTCCTATTGGGCAGAGATACAAAAGTTTGAAAGCATGCAGCGCCAGATTCAAGAACAGCCTCTTTCCTGGTGTTATCATACTTTTGGTCAGTCCTCTGATAAATTAAGGATTATTTCCAATCTCCCAATCTACCTCATTGCTGTTTTAGCACTTTCTATTTTACTTCGGAGTCACATGAGTGACTACGTGAAGACCCCGCCAGCACGCATGCGCGACATATCGTCTACCGCATTGCGCATCGACAAGCTGTGGAAGCGCTGCGCCACCAGCGGTAAGTTTGAAACCTGAAGGTAAGTTTTTCAACTTAACTCCAGGTCTGTTTTTCTCCTTGTAGGAAGCTCTGTGCACAGAGTTCCTGCTGGAGATATTGCGTTTCCCTACACCGCGGGGAAATCCCGGCTGCGAGAATCGCGGGGATGCGCGGCTGGAGGGGGAACCCCACCACAGACTTTGCGGGGAATCCTGTCTCCAGGGATCGCGAGGGAATCCCGGCTGTGGTAAACCGCGGAATGGATTCCGCGGGGAACCCGGGACAACAAGAGAATCAAGCTGCGAGGTGAACCCGACTCGGGGAAATCCCGATTGCGGGGACCGTGGGAAGACCACGGGATGAACCCGGCTCGTGGAAACCCGGCTTGTGGAAACCCGGCTACGGGGACGGCGGGAAGACTACCACGGGACCGCGTGAGGGGACCATGCGAAGACACGGCTGCGGACCGCAGTAGTGCGGATATCTGGCGGCATTTTTCAGACTCCAGCGGCCCAGAGAGGTTCAATGGAGTCTGATAAGCCTGGGCAGGCCAGGAGGGTCCCCTCCAACATGGGTACGTCCTCGGCCGTTTACCCATGTGGAGCATGGATAGCGTCAGAGAGCGCTCATCCCACTAATGCTCCCTCCTGACATGGTCCATGTATGGCATATCAGTAGAGATATACCGCCTACGGTAAGCCCAGAGACCTGCAGTGTCCGGGCTGCGTATATACCACCGGTGGATGAGCCCGTAGACTCGGAGGGTCCGGGCTCTAAGATTACCGCCTGCGGAGGAATTTCCCGTCGGCGGATAACCTCGGAGACTCAGCGTGGGTCCGGGCTGGAAGGTACACCGCCTACGTATCCGGCATGAAACGGAAGACTCGGAAGTATGTCCAGGGAACATACTGGAGTACAAACGTGAGGTTCCAGAACGTGGCATCAAGACCTTCGCGAAACGTAGCCTGAAGGCCAGAGTTCCCTCGTGAAGGAACATCCACCTCACGCCACATCACAAGTGCCGGCGGTGGAATACCATACACCTGCAAAATGGTCACTGAAAGGACCAGCAGTGAACAGCACTATATGGGGGTACAATGCACTTCAAAATGAACTGCTTCCAGAAGAACACCATCGGACCTGCCTTAAATTTTCAAATCTGGAGTTCAAGTGAGGCCAGCAATGTCTAGCCGAATCCTCTCTTCGGGAACCTGCACAAACAGGTAAGACCCGGATGAAGAATTATAGCTGTCTGGCTTATCAAGGTACCACGGCAACACACCCCATGCCTCTATCGGCAGCAAGCTTTTCACTGAAGCTGGTGGCAGCTTCAAAACTGGGCGCTGGCTTTTCAGGCCAGGGCCAAACCGGTCCTCAGGGAATTGGTTCCACACACCCCAGCAATCCTACTCTCCAAATCTGGGATGGAATTAGAACCCGCGCCAGGGGCCTTTGGGCTTACCACAAGATCACCAATAACCATGAAGGTAGGTGGGTCTGGTTCTTTCCGAAAAATGAGGTATGTGGACCATTTACAAGTTGGTAAATTTACACTTGTTTATGCAAGACGAGTTGCCTTTCAAGACAGACTGTAGTTGCGGGCCGCTCATTGTCACTATGAAAGATACCGGTTTCAACTCGCATATGCAGTATAGACTTTTTTGAATAGAAAACTTCATTACTGTCTAACAACAGGGGAACAGTTTCCACTGGGCTCACCTAAGATATTATATTATGGGCTATCTGGATGATGTTCTAAAACACTGTATTTTGCCAAATCAGCGATGTCAGCCACAAACCATTCTGCAGAAATTGGATTCTCATCCATCCAGTAAATTTAACTTTACTGAAATTATTAAATTGTCCGGGATTGGCAATATATTGGTCAGCTGTGCTATTGCGCCTTCTGCACCATCAGAGCTCGACGGTGTGCAAAGGAGCAAGCTCACAGGCTAGTCCCAGCTGAAACTATCAAAGTCACCATGGTGGACAAACAGTAGTCAGCATTGCCCCACTAACCTTCATCAGTACTCGTCAGTTAATTACTAACTGATGCTATGATTAAAGAAGGATAATTACTATATACCATCTTTAGTATGGAAGCAGATGGGGCTTGCATGAGTTACCAATTATTCCGTTATATGGTATCAACTACCTATTCACATAAGGTGCATTCTGTGGATAAAGGTTGTGTGAATATGCATATCTGCATGCTCAAGTCTAACTTGATACACTCTGGTGCTATTACGTGTAAATCACATGGGTGCAATCAAGTCAAAGTATCCGGTAATAGTTTACCTAACTTCATTGGCATTGGTGAATCAGCAGGAAACCAAGAATGGATGTGGAATCGCAAGGATTCAAGGACATTAAGGCTCGATGAATACACCTAAAGATCAAAATGTTGCATCCAGGCTCAAACGGCAGTTGCAAAATATGTGGCGTATCAGTGGCGATGGATGCATTCTCGCTACACTGAGGAAGTATGTTCATTGTGTCCCTCCATTTTACCTTACCAGACGGGTCTTGCAAATTCAGCATTTCCCGCTTCAGGCATTTTCGGAGTGCCTGACTGGCCAATGCAGCCATGATTCCCGCTGATGTTGGGAATGATGATAGAACCTTATATGGATTCCAGTCACTAAATGGCTGGTTAGCCGTGACCGAGGAACCATCCTCTGCATACTTAAATCTATACATTGACTTGCAGACTGGGAAGACCGCTTCCTGCGGCTTAGAATTAACCATATAACCATATAACAATTACAGCACGGAAACAGGCCTTCTCGGCCCTTCCAGTCCGTGACGACCATTTATTTTCCCCTAGTCCCATCTACCTGCACTCAGACCACACCCCTCCATTCCCTCCATCATATATACCAATCCACTTTACTTTTAAATGTTAAAATTGATCCTGCCTCCACCATTTCTGCTGGAAGATTATTCCACACAGCCACCACTCTCTGAGTAAAGAAGTTCCCCCTCATGTTACCCCTAAACGTCTGTCCCTTAATTCTCATGTCATGCCCTCTTGTTTGAGGGCATGAAATCTCAAACCAAACTATGGACGTGCTCACTGCAATTGCAGGGATAGCACCAAACCAACAGTGCTTCCCTCAAAGGGATGGGGAGTATTTTTTGTCAACACAAAAGTTGACACGATTGACTGACGTCTTTAGTTCAGTTCCATATGGGGTGACAATCATTTCAAGAGTGCCATTACTGTGCCGCACGTGCCTTCTCAGCAAATTGGCTGCGAGGAGCAGAATCCACTCTGTCGGGTCACCTTCTGTTATCGAGATTATGAAGGGTATCTTCAACTCGACACCCCCCTAGGCCTGGTACGCAGAGATATGGGATGTTAACATTGGATCATTTCCTGCCCTTGGCTCACTAACCAAGTGGCCATGCTCATGACGCTGAGTCAGCACAACGGGTCCAGTTTGCATAGCTGTGACTGGACAAGAAGATTATTCTGCAGGGAATTACATTTATGTTATCACTTAATCAGCAGAAATCACCAGGGACATTGGGTCTCATACTAGAATATGTGGCCACACATCTACACCAGTATGTTAAGGTCACTAGAGCCTTAGGGACCCCGAACTAGCAATGATTGTTAGTCACATGAAGCCTCACTAGAGAATCACTACAGACTATCGGCCGGTGGTTAATATGGGTTCTGGGATTCAGGAGTGAACACTGACATACAAGTCTCACTCCACCCAGGCTGCAACTATTTCAGCAGCAGGGGATGGACGTTCACGGGACCACATCCTAGCGGCTGCAGGTTGGTCTAACGAATGATTCCAAACATTAGAAGTACCCTTGCCAGACCTGGGGTATTTGCCGACTCTTTTTAGGTCTGTGTTATAGTCCTCCCAGGTGGAGGAGGTACTATTATCACTATGTGTACATTAATAGCATCAACATGTTTACACCTATGTCATGTCTGAATGCATTATTAAAATTAGCTCTTCACTGATGCAGTGTGTGATGCATGGACTCGTCCACGGCATGAAATCCAAGATCTTTGAAATCTTCACGTAGTCACTCACGTGACCGAAGTAAAATAGTAAGATTAAACGAGAACTTACCAGTTTGAAGTTTGATCCTTATTTTATGAGGAGTTACGATGAGGGATTACGTGCCCTCCGCTCCGAACCCTCTACATAAGGATCAACTGGTATTTTAGTTCTCTTATGTTACTATACATTCAGTCAGCTTCTGTGTTCTGTGATTTCACACTGCTGCTTTGAAGAATGTCGTGCATGCGTGCTGGCGGGGTCTTCACGTTACCCCTCATCGTAACTCATCATAAAATAAGGATCAAACTTCAAACTGGTAAGTTCTCATTTAATCTTACTAATTATCTGCATTTTCTCCATAGCTGTAACACTGTACTCTGTTTCCTTTCTCTTGTTGTACCACCAATTGGACTCCTGTATGGTTTGATCGTGTCATGTGTGGTCTGCTTTGGATGTAAAACAAAGCTGTTCACTATATCATAGTACACTCGACAATAATGTACCAATATGTCGTCAGAGCTGTATTTACACATCTTTTGAAACAAAAGTACAGAGTTTAAAATTATTCCGTAGCATGTAGTGGTTGCCTTCTGTATGCTTTCACTTGTCTTGCGGTTCCTACCCTGAGGTTGGAGCTAAATTGGTGCTTTGCTAAGGGCGAATCTGCAGACGATCTTGAAGGGTGACCTTGAGTAGCTCCAGCATTAGGTGGGATATCCTCAGAATGCCCCATGAGCATTGGCTCCCTATGCCAGTTGGCTGGAAGGTGACGGCAATTACATTGGCAGAGTGACGGTTCCCGTGGTATTATCATTTAACGCATTGTGTTCTTGAATTCAATGGTGTTAATGGAGTAAGTTGACTGCTGATAAGAACAGAGGAGTCGGTCCTTCAATGTGCTAATGCAGAATCGCTTGTGTTGGAGCCAAATTTGAAAATAATTGTGTGCAGTTTGAGTGATGGAACAGCAAGTATCATATTGAATTTTTGACGCAGAAACAAGGCCCAGCAAATCGATGCTCCTTGCGAACCATAATTCAGCTGATCAACGTATATTTGTTTCTATTTTCTAACCAGTTTCCCGTAAATATGTCAGAAAAACTGGCCTCGATTAACTGCATCTTTCTGCAGAAGTATCGACTGCGGAAGTCCTGCATGCTCTGCAAATATGCTGGGATTCCACAGGAACAGGAAGCCTTCATTTCATTGCAGAAGCAGAAATATCCAGATGATTATCACAATTTGTGATTCACCATGTGTCTGTGCATTTGCAGAGCGCAGGAGCTATTGGGGCAAGCTGAAGATTAAAGATCCCCTCCAGTGTCCATGCAATGTTCCAATGGCTCTATACAAAACACACATACAACACAATCTTATACCTGCTACATGTTAACATTCTGTGCCAGTCAGTTCCTGTGTTTAGTCCCAGAGTGTTACAGTGTGGAAGCAGACCCTTCGGTCCAACTAGTCCCACCTAGTGTATCAGATTATTGATGAAATACTATTTTGAATAATGTTGTTAAAACAAAACAACTTTCTGAAAAATACGAAGCAGAACTGGTAACATTTATGGAGGATGAAATTGAGCAAGCTTTCATTGGAACATAAAATGTTGAACCACATGAAGCATTACATTTTACGCATTGGATTCTTGTCAAGATTTCTTTTGCTTTCAATCTATAGGGAATTACAACTGCAGTTCTGGATTGCTATAATTTGTCTTGAGCTTATCAAGGCTGGGTAACTAGTTAGATAGTGTGTATAGTATAGTTCCTCCAGAAATTGCATGCATTACTTAAGCATGCAAAGTAATCATGCAGGTACTGCAGGCAGTGAAGAAAGCAAATGGCGTGTTGGCCTTCATAACAAGAGGAGTTGAGGATAGGAGCAAAGAGGTCCTTCTGCAGTTGTACAGGGCCCTAGTGGGATGACACCTGGAGTAATGTGTTCAGTTTCGGTCCCCTAATTTGAGGAAGGACATTCTTGCTATTAAGGGAGTGCAGCGTAGGTTTACAAGGTTAATTCCAGGGATGGCGGGACAGATGGTTAATTCCAGGGATGCTGAGAGAATGGAGCGGCTGGGCTTGTATACTCTGGAATTTAGAAGGATGAGAGGTCGGTGGGGGCGCTTCAAGTCGGCTGCCCTGCCAGCAGTGTGTTCGTTATTTCGACTTTTTGGGGTTTTTTAGTGCCTCCAAATGTCTGTTTTTGTGTCTCTTGGTATGTCTTGTGTGGGGGGTGGTGGGAAGGGGAAAGGGGGGAACCGCCTTCAGTCGCCTCCTCGAAGGAGAGGCAACTTTGTCCATGTCGCCTCCCTCGCAGCCTAACACCATGGATTGGAGCGGCCTTTCCCGGAGTCGGGGCGGAGCTTCAGCAGCGGGCGCAGCACAGACTTTCCATCGCGGAGCCGGGCGATTCCTCGTCGGGGAACGCCAGAGAAGAGCTCCGATCGCCGGCCTGCGGCCTATAACACCCTGTAGCCGTGGTCTGCGGAGCTTCTAGCTGTAGGCGCGGCGTGGACTTTCCATCGCGGAGCCGGGCGATTCATTGTCGGGGAATGCCAGAGAAGAGCTCCGACCGCCGGCTTGCGGCCTATAACATCCTGAAGCCGCGGTCTCCGGTAAGAAAGCGCCGATTCAGGACCTCCAAACCTGGGAGTGTGTTATGGCCCCGACCACGGGTGAACAAGGAGGAGGATTGGCTGAACTTTGTGCCTTCTACCACAGTGAAGAATGCTGTGGTGGATGTTTGTGTTAAATCTTATTGTGTATTGTGTGTTCTTTTTAATTGTATCGCTGCTGGCAAATTCATTTCACTGCACCTTCGGGTGCATGTGACAAATAAAATTGACTTTGACTTTGACTTGGAGAGGGGATCTTATTGAAACATATAAGATTATTAAGGGTTTGGATACGTTAGAGGCAGGAAACATGTTCCCAACGCTGGGGGAGTCCAGAACCAGGGGCCACAGTTTAAGAATAAGGGGTAAGGCATTTAGAATGGAGATGAGGAAACACTTTTTCATACAGAGAGTTGTGAGTCTGTGGAATTCTCTGCCTCAGAGGGCAGTGGAGGCTAGTTCCCGGCATACTTTCAAGAGAGAACTTGATAGGGCTCTTAAAGGTAGTCGAGTCAGGGGATATGGGGAGAAGGCAGGAACGGGGTACTGATTGTGAATGATCAGCCATGATGACATTGAATGGTGGTGCTGGCTCGAAGGGCCGAATGGCCTACTGCACCTATTGTCTATTACTGTGACAACGTGATTAAAATAGTAGGTTTTGTTTCGATGGTTTCTGTGTAAAACATTGGTTTATTATGCTTTTGACTCTTTTTTCTGTGAAAATTTGTGTTCATTTCTTCCAGGTATTCAAAGATCAGTTAACAGAATTGCTGCTTTGTGACATGATTTTCTGAGAATTTTAATTAGTTAGTGAATCATTGGCTTAAAAGAAAAACCAGCTCTGTCCTGCGTTAAGAAGAATCTCATAATTTTTTCAACTGATAACATGCCCTCATGTCATTTTTAGGCCATTCGGCCCATCGAGTGTGCTCCACCATTCAATCATGTCAGACCTATCTTTCCTTCTCAACCCATTCTCCTGCCTGCTCCGAATAACACTGACACCCTTACCAATCAAGAAACTTACTAATCATTCAGAACTTCTGGAATAAGTTAATACATAATAATTTATTATTTCTTCAGCTTTGCTTGTTCATAAGTGATAGGAGCAGAATCAGACCATTCGGCCCATCAAGTCTACTCCACCATTCAATCATGGTTGATCTATCTATCTTTCCCTCTCAACCACATTCTCCTGCCTTCGCCCCATAACCCCTGACACCTGTACTAATCAAGAATCTATCAATCTTGCCTTAAAAATATCCATTGACTTGGCCTCCACAACCTGCGTTGGGCAATGAATTAAACAAATTCACCACCTCCTGACTAAATAAATTCCTCCTCATCTCCTTCCTAAAGGTACGTCCTTTTATTCTGAGGCTATGGCCTCTGGTCGGAGACTTTTCCACTAGTGGAAACATCCTCTTCACATCCACACAAGCTGGAATACACCTGTAAGAGTTCATGATGTTTGCAGTACCACAGAGCGCAAAAATTAAAAGCAGTTGTCACTTTGAGGATGAGGATTCCAAAAACTCATGACCCTCAGATGATAAAAATTACCTCACATGCGATTCATTAGATGTTTTAATTTTGTTTTGAAGAGTGTTCCTTGGTTCCAGATTCCTTTACAAGAGAACATGTACTATCCGCATTAATTCTACTGAATTAATTCTACATTAATTCTACTCTCAGAATCCGATATGTTATGGAAATGATGGATCCTACTTCACTATGATTATGATGGTTTTGCTGAATCAATCTGTCATTTAATTGTTGCAAGGCAGCATGTTACACAAATTGATGATGAACGATACCAAGATTGGGTGAATCGAGGACCTGAGGACATAGATTTAAGGAGAAGGGGAACAGATTTAATAAGAATCTGAGGGGTAACTTTTTCACACAAAGGGTGGTGTGGGTATGGAACAAGCTGCCAGAGGAGGTAGTTGAGGAAGGGACTATTACAATGTTTAAGAAACAAATGGACAGGTACATGAGTATGACAGGTTTGGAGAGATTTGGGGAGGTAGGCAGGTGGGACTAGTGTAGCTGGGACATGTTGTCCGGTGTTGGCAAGTTGGGCCGAAGAGCCTGTTTCCATGCTCTATCACTTTATCACTCTATATCGACCTTCAATGATGCGATTTACTGACCATATTATGGAGCCTGTTCAATGTGTAAAATGTTATCTTCACTGCTCAATCTATTCATTGTATCTGTTAGATTTCTACAGTGGATTTATGATATTTAGTGATGCTATAGCCAAGTGCTTTCTTTGTGATGGTATGCACCAATAGTGTGTATCGGCACCGTTTAAAAATGAAAAACAAGTTTTTAAATTTTCTAGAATTGTTGATATTACATAAAGATTAAAGTGAAGTTTAAAAATAAAATGTATTAATTAAATTAGGCCGTCAAGTCCTAAAGCAGCTTATAGGACGAAGATCCACCAGAGACGCCAACAGCGAGAAATAACATGCTTGCTGACACCTTTCTGTCTACAAAATAACACTGGGTGTAACAGTAATTGATAATTTTGCTATTAACACATCATAATTACTTTCTGTTAATGTACAAAGATAAGGTGGATGGCACAGTGGTGCAGTGGTAGAGTTCGCTGCCTTATAGCGCTAGAGACCCATGTTCAATCCTGACTAAGGGTGCTGCCTGAATGGAGTTTGTATGTTATATCTGTGACTGGGTGGGTTTTCTCTGGGTGCTCCAGTTTCCTCCCATACGCCAAAGACATATAGGTTTGTAGGCAAATTGGCTTGGTATAATTGTAAATTGCCCCAGTGTGTGTCGGATAGTGTTGGTGTGGGGATCATTGGTCAGTGCGGACCCAGTTGGCCGAAGGGCCAGTTTCCGCGCTGTATCTTTAAACTAAACTGAACAATTAAAAGTTACGCTTGCTTCCAGAATGCAGTGAAGTTTGAAACTGGAGCAGCAGGAGGGATTTCTTTATCCAACCCAAGTACTCCAGAGGAGGATTACACCTATCCACTGAGAACACATCACACTTGGACACTTTGCTAGGCTAGGGGTTGGCACTATTTGATAGTCCAAGTTTTAAATGTTTCTGCATCTTGTGTCTTTTTTTGGAAAGTATTTCATAAGATGTGCATTTGTATTGAGTTGTCCATGTGGGATACCCTGATGTGGCTGGGCAGACTGCAGGTACTGACTGATCCGCAAACTGTGACGTGAAGGCTATTATTTATACAGAGACCTGCAATTAACGTGGCCATTTGACACAGTTGACAGTGTACTCCTTGATATGTTCTATACTACAGAGAGTGCTGCTTATGTTCTCTACTATGCTTGCTATGCTTACTATGCCTGCTATGTTCTATACTACAGAGAGATCCGTTTCAACTGATGAGTTTGCCTGTAGCCTGGATCACAATACAATTTCTCAAACATTGTACATGCCAACAATATCTTGTATGTTAGAGTGAAATCACGTGCTGTCATGATAGAGACAACATGCAGAAATTTGTTTCTGAATATTATCAGTTCAATCTCTGGGTTATTAGAAAGTTTCATATATTTGACTGATAAAGCTACCGGGTAGTTCTGAGGGAAAAAAAAGTTGTTACCTGCATGAGCAGCAGGCGTGGAATGTGAGAAAATAGCTCAAGCAAAAATATAGAACCTACAAGCAAGATTTTTATTTATTTACTTATTTTTCTTCTTTCCCAACAAGTATATATTACTCAGTTACTCATACTTCTCCCAGTAGAATTGCAATTGAGCATGAGCAGCCATTTCTAGCTTCATTAACCTAACGTATGGCCAACGCACATTAATAGAGTATTGAACGTCACAGGAAGCTATTACTGGTTGAAAAGTGCCTGAAATATTGTGAACGGTTTAGGCCCACAAGAAGTTTGAATCTTCACTTCTGCCGCCTGTGAATTAATGGCAGGCTGGGGCATAATTCTAAGATCTCAGCAATCTGTCAGATATACAGCAACAGGTCTCCTCAAAGCACTCTATTTAAAGAGTGGAGTTAATGGAGGAAACATCAACATCTTCTCCCAATAAAAACAAGGCAATTTTGCCAATAAGTGCAATGAGTGGAGGATAACGCCATACAAATTAGGGGCTTCATTTCAATCTTTCCCACTCACAACAATATAGTCAGCAGGCTTTATTGGTAGTTGAGTTGCCTGATCATTCACGTTCTGTTTTGGTTATTGTTTTCAATATATGGAGCTTTGTGAAGTATGCCATGAATTGAATCCTTGCAAAGAAAGTACATTTTTTAATTCCCCCCAGTAAATGGGAATCTCAAATCATTCCATCTTTTGGGAATATAATTAGAAAGTTCAACTTAATTATGTGTCTGTTTACAGATACATTTCCTGAATATCTCCTCAGCGTACACTAGGATGTAAAACTGACTGAAACAGACTGAAATCTAGACTGAACGCCAAGCTTGTAGGACCATATTTATAATTTTTAGAATGAACATTCAAGTTTTAAGTCATTGATGAATATTAGGTACAAAATAACACCAGTTTTCCACGACAAATACATATTGTGTAAGAAATCTATTGTTTGGATTGCGTGCCATTATAATTAGCTGTGATATTTAAGATATTTAAGAGTCTGTGGAATTCTGTACCTCAGAGGGCGGTGGAGGCAGGTTCTCTGGATGCTTTCAAGAGAAAGCTGGATAGGGCTCTTAAAAATAGCGGAGTCAGGGGATATGGGGAGAAGGCAGGAACGGGGTACTGATTGGGGATGATCAGCCATGATCACATTGAATGGCGGTGCTGGCTCGAAGGGCTGAATGGCCTACTCCTGCGCCTATTGTCCATTGTCTATTGTTATAGCACGGATTGAGGGTTGACAACAATCCTTTGCAAATTTTGCTTGGGTTGCTTATTGCCCAGCGATATGAACATTGAATTCTCTAATTTTAAGTAGCTTCTACTCGCACTCCTTTGCGCCCCTCTCCCTTCCTCCACCTCAATTGTTTTACCAGTTCCATAGTTCTCCACATTGTTTCCCTCTTGAGATCACACCTTCCCAAGCCAACAATGGGTTTACCAGGCACCACCCTGCCTGAGGTCATTTGTAGCCAGCCTTAATCGGTCCTGGTCTTTTCCCGCCTCCAGCTCTTCATCCACCCGCACCCTCTACTTTCAATCTGAAGCAGGGCTCCGATCCAAAACGTCACCCATCCTTTTTCTTCAGAGGTGTTGCCTGACCCGCTGAGTTACTCCAAACTTTGTGTTTAACAATCCTGTGTTGGAAGGGATGTGTGTAACGTCATGAGAAATGTAGTTCCAGTGTCGGTGTGAGAGCAACTGTGAAAGGAGTGGTTCCTGAGAGGTCATCCGAGAGCCAGTGGTTTGAAGAAAACGTTAAGAGAGGCTGAGGAGGGGAAGTCTCCAGCACCCCTGGATAACTGTGGAGGTAAAAGGGGGTGTTAATATAAAGAAACAGATATGAGATACTGGAACGTTGAGCAAAAAAAAATTGCAGGAGCATTTCAGTGGGCAGGCTGCATCTGAGGAGGAACACATGGCGTTTCGGGTCGGGACCCTTCTTCAGACTGAACAAGCGTCCTTAAAGAAACAAAAGATTTGTAAACGGCAGCAGTAGAGGACTTGATTGTTTTTCATTCCTCAGCAATTGTGTGCTGTTTGTCTTGTTGACTCAGTCATTTGGAGGCTGGAGCTGGTAGATATATAAGGTATTTATTCATCCTGACAATAGACAAGGGTCGGAGACCTTCTCCATACACAAAGTATATTGAGTTTTTATATTTGTGAAGGGCAAACACAACAATAAACAAAGAATAACTCCGTGAGATAGGCAGTGTCTCTGGGGAGAAGGAATGGGTGATGTTTCGGGTCGAGACCCTTGTCTGCACTTTAATCAGTCTCTGCAATTGAATGTCTACTTGACCCCTTTATTCCAAAAAATACCTGGGAAATTATATTTATGGAAATATTTTCTCACTGGCAACTAAACAATTCATCTTCGGAGCTGCTAACTGAGCAGCCATCTACAGTCCTCGAGACACCGAGTTAAGGGCATCCCAAGTGAAATCTATTAGTTCTCAAAGGTGATGGCTAATTCGACCAACCTGCCAACAAAAAAACTCTCCGAAATCACCTTCATTAAGGCTGCGATAATCACAAGAATCGTTAAAAAAAATCTACAGCCTCTCAAGGGTCATGCAAGCTCTCAGAGTGGAGGATTAAACTTGTATTAGTTACTCAAGCCCAAGGGAGGATAGGTCTAGGAAATGCTAAAAAACGACCTTTTGCTGTAATCCAAGATAATGAAACACAAGCCACCTGTGTATCGTAAGGGGTAAATGCTACTGAGTCACCATAATGAATGTTGACAATCTACTGTGCCTGAATGGAAACATGTAAATCACCCATTAGGATAGGTCAAAGCTGCAACTCCTGGAACATAACAATGCACAAAGCAAAACATATCTTCACCCCTCTCTGGTCTTTAGTCCATCGCCTCACCCAGTCAAGTTAGTGATAAGTGTGTTTCGATTGTCAATGATCTGTTTAAACCAACATCTGCAGTTCCTTCTTGCACCATAAACAAAGAATTACGGTTTCAATGGCTATAATTAACCTGCTTTAATATTTTGCGATTTGACAAATAAAGTTGCAGAATTATATTTTGAGCATATCGCAATTAGCAGAATCTTTTGAATATTCAAAGATAGACACAAAGTGTTGGAGTAACTCAGCGGGAGAGGCAGCATCTCCAGAGAGGAATGGGTGACGTTTTGGGTCGCGACCCTTCCTCAGATTAGTCAGGGGAGAGGGAAAACGAGAGATAAACACTGGTGCGACTTGGGTGGGGGAGGAATAGGGAGTGAGTGAGTGCAGGGGTTGCTTGAAGTTAAACAAATCAATATTCATACCACTGGGTTTTAAGCTGCCTAAGCAAAATATGAGATGCTGTTCCTCCAATTTGCGATTAGCCTCTCTCTGACAATGGAGGAGGCCTAGGACAGAAAGGTCGGTGTGGGAATGGGAACGGGAATTAAAGTGTTTGGCAACCGGGAGATCAGATAGGTTCAGGCGGACTGAGCAAAGCAAAGCAACGAAACGATTGCCCAGTCTATGTTTGGTGTCGCCGATGTATAAGAGTCCACATGTTGAACAACAGATACAGTAGATTTAGGTTTAAGTGAACTTTTGTCGCCCCCCCCCACCCAATACCTTTCTGCATATCTTTCATTCATTTGTTCTATATCTCTCTACATCACTGTATATCTCTCTCATTTCCATTTCTCCCTGACTCTCAGTCTGAAAGAAGGGTTTCGACCAAAAACGTCGCCTATTCCTTTTCTCCAGAAATGCTGCCTGTCCCGCTGCATCACTCCAGCGTTTTGTGACTATCTTTGGTTTAAACCAGCATATGCAGTTCCTTCCTACACTTTTGAATATTCAAGTACCAATGGTTGGTATGCGGGGTCGGAGCACAAAAAAAACATGCTTCTTCCGTTCCAGTGTTGAGGGATAGCTCCCTCAATATACAAAACACAGGATATTAGACAAGACTGAACTGTGCATTAAATGACAGGGATATGCCTTTAATGACATGTTAATACAAGAGATGGCCAGTTAATGCCTTCCTTGATCTCATTATGAAGGTTTCAATGAGGGTCAATTAAGATGAATGTTCATCTGTTGTCCTCCCTTGTGTACTTACAATGATGCAGAATCCGGCTCTCCCACACCTGGTGACTAGTTCTGAACGCCTTAAAGTATCATTGCAATTAAATTGTGAACAGCTTGGTTTCCAATTTTGAAGAATGATTGTTGTTTTAAATTAATTTCTCCCATCACGTGATTCTACAAACCCCTGAATATTCTTTAAACACTACTAGAGTGCAGCATACGAGTGAATTGACTGAGCAAAGGAATATACAAACCAAGATGATTCTAATACAATAATTCCACAATAATTTTAATTTTTTTGTGTAACTAAATAAAAGACAGTCACCCATTTGTTAAATATTGCCTGACCTAAGAGCACTAGCATTCCTAATTCTACTCCATTTTGATACAAATGTCCTTGTTTTGGAATATCTATTCCAATTTACAAATAGTTAGTGCTTCTAGTTTGCTATCATCAGTGATAAATATTCAAAAACATCAGAGGAGGGGTGGTGCCGTGTGCTTAGGAAACTGTCCTTTAATAGAGCAATATATTTTTAAAGTAGTTCAGCATCAAATAGCAAGGACATTTCAGCATAACATAATCACCTTGATTATTTTCTGACTGTGCATTTGTCCTACGATTTGGCTTTTGAATGGTTTAAGAACCTACATGATGACGTGGAATGCAATGCTTATAGTTATTGGAGTTGTGCGTGATTTGCCAAACAAATTCTGAACACCCATTTTGCAATAAAGCTGCCTGCATATAGTCAAAGTGATGTCTTTTGTTTCATCACTAGGAAACTTGTGATCTTCAAATTTGTCTTCATAAGACAGACTTTTGCGGTGTCGAAAGGCAACTCATCTCCACCTTCTCAAGGCTCATTTGGACTGCATATAAAATGGTGGTCTTGTTGGTGATGCCTACATTTGTAAATGACTAAAAAATGTACTAATTCCCTCAGCATGTATTTTTTTTTATGCTTCATCTTCAGGAGGGAGTTTAATTATGGGACAAATGAAGTGGACAAGTAGGTTTTTAAAGTTGACAGTTTTATATGGATTGTTCAGAGCAGAAAGTTTTATTTTTCTTAATGCATCATATCCAAAATGCAGCACTCCAACACTTTGCGGTCATGGTGGCACAGTGGTAGTTGCTGCCTCACAGCAAAACGCAGCGCCAGAGACCCGGGTTCAATCCCGACTACGGGTGCTGTCTGTATGGAGTTTGTATGTTCTCCACGTGATCTGCGTGGTTTCTTCGGTTTCCTCCCGCACTCCAAAGACGTACAGGTTTGTAGGTTAATTGGCTTGATAAAAATGTAAAATTGTCCAAGTTGGCGATATGCAGAGTACTGCCCTGCAGACTACAAAATTCAGAAGGTTCAGAAGGATCAGCTGCTTATATGCTCGACTTCTGCTGTAGAGTTGAATGAGCGATATTCTGATTTACGAGGCATGAAGATACCAACTCAATGATACCAATCCTTCAATTTGGTTTCAGCTTCTCACAAGGTTGTGAAGAAAATCTCCCAAGAGTTGCTGATTGCAAGGTTAAAGTACCAAGAATTTCCAGCACAGTGTTGCAGTGACAGAGAAAGGTGGGAAAGAACTCCCCCAGGATATTTTTATATTGCGGCAGCTTTTCATAAGAGTGTGTGAAATTGGAGCAGGAGTAGGTTATAGAGCCCCTCGAGCCTCCTCAGTCATTCAGCAGGATCATGAGTGATCTGATCTTTGGCTCAACTTCATTTTCTGCCTAATTCCCATAGCCCACAAATCACTCAGCAAAGGATCTTTTGTTGTCCATTGTCAGATTTGCACAGTATTCACAGACAAAGTGTCCGGATGACCCATTTGCAGCACTTGCCCAGTGGTGCTCCTTCATCAGCAGTCATTTCCAGCGACAGTGGATGGCTGATTCCCACCTGTGTTTCCACATATTTCTGGCATTGAGAATAATAGAGTATTCAGATGCTTTCAAGGTCAAAGCTCAGCCGTCATTAGGCAACCAACTGTCCTCAGCTACTATCTACCTCATTGGAGACCCTTGAATTATCTTTGATTGGACTTCACTGGACTTATCATGCACAAAACGTTCTTCACATAATTCCCTTTATCATGTATCTATACACTGTGGATAGCTCAATTATAATTATGTATTGTCTTTCTGCTGACTGGTTAGCATGCAATGAAAGCTTTACGCTGTAACTCGGTATATGTGACAATAAACTAAACTCAAACTCATCTTTGTGGAAGCCTTTTGAGGCACTAGCTTCATTTCATGAAACAGAGAAATCAGTGGTTTGTGGTCTATGTACATTTTGAAATGAAATCCATATGTGCATTTATGGATTAGTATATAGTTGCACTCCACACACGATGACCAAACCTCCTTCGTCCACTGATGGTGTTTTTGCACTGATTGACTTTGAGAAGTTTCTTCCAACTGATGGGACCGCAATGCAACATCAACATATTGTGATGTGCTTCAAGACAAGGTTAACTTGCTGTGGAAGTGGGTTATCACACCACCAGATTGCAGTAGTTTTTGGACTGCACTAAACCCATTTCTTCAACAGTCAACATCCATTTCATCTCCTTTGGTAGCAGTTGGTGCTGTGTAGCTATGAGTTACCTGATTTTGCAAACAATTTGGCATAATTTACTATCATATTTCAAAATTCCCGGATATACTTTCAGTTCAACAGCAGTTGTCACCATCGACAGTGAATAGTAAGATTAAACGAGAACTTACCTGTTCGAAGTTTGATCTTTATTTTATGAGGAGTTACGATGAGGGATTACGTGAAGAAGCCCCGCCTGGCGCATGATCGGCATACTTCAAAGCAGCGGCGTGAAAAACACAGAACTAATAGCCGGAGTAAGATAGTAAGGCTCACAAAGATTAGAACTACCAGATGATCATTTATATTATAAGGGTTGGGAGTGGAGGGCACGTAATCCCTCATCGTAACTCCTCATAAAATAAAGATCAAACTTCGAACAGGTAAGTTCTCGTTTAATCTTACTATTTTACTTCGGAGTCACGTGAGTGACTATGTGAAGATTTTAAAGCTCTGTGTTTTTGATGCCGTAAATTCATTTTGATGCCGTAAAGTCAACACAGCAGTGAGTAAATAATATATATTTTAAAACATTGCTTCAGTTTATGTAATAAGTCTTTTAATGATAAAATAATAAAATAATAACCCCTCTATCCTTGGGGAAGATTTACAACCAAAGATATAAATCGATAATATAAATCGAAAATATAAAACAAAGCAAACAATCAAAGAGAACCCAACACTGCGTGTCCAAACCCTGGCACCGTGAGAACAGGTTTATCGTAAACTTTGAAAAAGTTTCTTCTTACACCACCCTGCGGCCTCTAAAATTTGGTCGAGAGGCATGTTCTGTACCTTAGCCATGGACGTAGCTGCCGCCATGGTGGAGTGAGATTTAAACACATCAGTGTCTACTCTTGCTAAATCCAAAACCTGTTTTAACCATCTAGAAATGGTTTGAGCTGAAACTTTTTATGCGTTTTTTTGTGCGTAATCAGTAACGTTGTCTCACCACCCCGGAGACTCTTGAGACTCAGTATATTGACTCAGTATATTGAGTCAAATGCTTAACTACACACAATGTTTGATCGACAGGGTATGCTTTAAACATTACCTTGGTTCCAGTTTTCCCTGGTCTGCTTTGTTTGATTAGATCATAAACATAAAAAACAATGTTATATGAAGCCACATGCATACAATCTAAACGTAACATTTGCAATGTTTGAACTCTTTGTGCTGACAGTAATGCCATTAGCATTACTACTTTAAATGTTAACTTCTGCAAAGACATTGACGTGATTGGAGCCTATTGCCTAAGCAAAGTAAGAACAATGCTAATATCCCAAATTTCTGTATATCTGGGTTTGGGAGGATTTTTATTAAAAATTCCTTTCATAAACCGGGATATTAATGGATGGGACCTGATTGATTCCCGGTCAGAAATTTGTCCTAAATAGGACAACAAAGCACTACGAGCACTATTATTGGCACTCTAACTTAAGTGTTGATCAAAATGTGAACCAGCAAGGAACTCCAATACATTTGATATGTTCGCAGTATGATAAGATATCTTTGACTGTCTACAGAAGACTTCCCATTTCCTTATATGCGACATATATTGTTTTTTAGTGCTATTTCTCCAAGCTGCAGCTATAACATCCATGTTCCTATCCGACAGTCCAAGCACTTGCAATGGTCTGGTCAGAACCTGCAGATTAACAAATTCATATGATCATGCAATGGATGAATTTCTTTTGTTACTGGTTGTACCAACAAATCACTGCAACTAGGAATTGTGATAAATGGTTCAATAATCATTCTAAGCATCAATGGGAACCATGACTGCGTAGGCCAATTTGGAACCACCAAAACGCCCTTGGCAGAGTCTTGCACTATTTTCATGAGATATTGCCCAATCAGGCAGAATGGGGGAAAAGCATAAAAGAACATATTCCCCCAATGTAGCGTGAATGGATCCACCGCTACTGCTCCTGGGTCAGGATCCCAAGACATGTATTTGGGCAATTGGTAATTTAATCTAGATGCAAACAGATCAATGTCCGGTAATCCATACCGACTGACAATATTTTTGAAAACTTGTGGATTTAACATCCACTCTGTACTGTCTTTAAATTTTTGTAATCTGTTGTCTGCCACAATATTTTCTCTCTCTGGGAGATAAATAGTTGAAAGCCAAATATTCTTACCAATACACCAATGCCACATCTGGTTAACCAGATAATCACATGATAATGATCTTACTCCACCCATGTGATTGATATATGCCACAGCTGTGGTATGGTCTACTTGTAGTTGGACATGCAAATCCTTCATAGTAGAACAATAAGCTTTTAATCCATAAAATGCCCCCGATAACTCCAAATAATTTATACCATATGTTTGGAGAAACAAGTCCTCTTGGACAGTCCATCTGCCACCACAGCTGGTGCTATTGTCCGTAGCACCCCATCTGAGAGCACTTGCATCAGTTTGCAAAATCACTACTGGCTGCTGAACTAATATGTTTTTAGCAGCTTGTGGAACATTCTCAATCCACCACTGTAATTCTGATAAAGCTTCCTTTGACAATTGCATGGGCCTCTCAAAATGGCCAGCTCGCTCTATAAGTGCTTGTGTTTTTGCCCTTTGGAGATTTTGGTAATGCATTGGACCAAATTCTACTGCAGGAAATGCTGCTACTAACTTACCAATAACCTTAGCTACTTCTCGGATGGAGGGATAAGGTTTGTGAATAAGGCAACGGCATACATTTGTAATATCAACAACTTTGTCTATTGGTAAAGTTACTAACATGGTAAATAAATTAATCACAAACCCCAAATATTCAGTTGTTTGGGATGGCTGTAGCTTAGGTTTTGTTGGATGGATCAGGAAACCTAGCTTTTCAAACAGGCTTGAAGTTGCTGAAACTGATTTTTCAGCTGATTCCTGATTAGCATTGACAATTAAAATGTCATCAAGATAAGCCATGACAATGTGTTTTTATGCCCTTAGCAGTGCAAGTACTGGTTTCAACAATTTTGTGAACAGCCTAGAAGCTGAGCTTTCCCATTAGGTAATGCCTTATATTGCCACAGCTGATCCATCCAATTAAACTTCAAATACCTGCGAAAATGATGATGAATTGGTATTAAATAATACGCATCTTTCAATTCTATGGTAGCCATGTAACAACCTGTTGATAACAACTGCCTTGCAGTGTTGAAGGTATCCATTTTGAAATGCTAATACTGGACAAATATATTAAAGTGTGTGAGGTCCAGAATGACTCTACACTCCCATCTTTCTTTGCCTGGGGAAAATATTTGACACAAATTGTTGAGGATTATTACCCGTATTTTCAATTACTCCTTTTTCAAATAAAATTTTTACCTCTTTGTTATCTAAGATTTTTCAGGTGCAGAAAACTCCAAAATACAATTAGGTTTATTCTGTACAGGTGGATCAATTTCTTCTACAAATTCTATTGTAGATGCTGACACAGTATCTAATATAACAGATCAGATGTTATGCAGCACCATTCATAATAAAACAATTGTAATCTACCACCAATCGGAGGTTCACCAAAAGATTTCTCTGTGATAGAATGACGTTTTTGTACCTCCAAATGCAAGTGATGGTCTCCTTTTCCCAACATATGGGTTTACATTAGGCTGTGATGGGTAATAATACCTCCTCACCATACTCCTGCCTCTGCTTCACAATCAAATCCCCTTCTAATTGAACCAGACCTTCTTTGACCAAATATGAAAGGTTTCATCAGGCTGATAGTCTTTGCCTCTTCATCAATTTCTTTGATTTGTTCAGGCAAGTTTTCTTTGAATAAATACCCAGGAGTTTGAATATTGCTTGATCTGCACAGACCTGCAAATCTAGGGTGCAGTATGGGCCGAATGGCGATTATTCTCATACAATTGACTCAAAGTATGAGTTATAAAACAGTGGCAACATATCTTTTTGAATTTTGGTTATTGTACATCCTTCCACTTGCTCCACAAAAGCAGTGATGCCACCCGCAATAAGCATGAAATTCTTTGGAATCGTATTTCCTGCACTATTGAAAACATGGGTGCCCAAATAGTCGGATGCACCGTTGGCACCCTTAGTGAAGCACAATTCACAGGTGTTTCATATATTTCTGCTGTTTCAACCATAACAGCCTCCTGGAGCTGGTGAGAAACCAATTAATGTTGGCTGCCAAGGTTACCTTCCATGACCTCACCGCTTCCTTCAGGTATAACACTTTGTGCCACATCAAATACACCTGGATTTATATTCTTGTGCTGTGGTGGGTACTCATGATCAAAATCACCACTTTCAGGGTCAGTCTCCTGCTGCCCTGGTATTCCTGAGACTTGCTCAAGGAGACTACCTCCAGCCCAATCCGAGGCTCTGGAGGTTCATATTCCCACATTGGCAAGGCACCATATTCTTGATATGGAAACCCCTCAGGGCCTGCCTGGGAATATTTTGGGTTCTTTTGACCCTTGGTTGATAAAAATCTGGAGTATTTCTCCATTTAATCCATTTTCAGCCACATGGCTTTCCTGTCCGGAGGACTTTCATTATTATAATCATTTGAAACCACAGGCCTCTCAGACTTTCTTTACTTTTCTCCCCACTGGAGATTCTTCTGTGGCTTCCGGTTGTGGAGCGACTAAAGGCTCACTAACAGGTAATTCAGCGGCCCCCGGTATCGGAACCGGCTCCGCACTAATCTGCCGTCCCGATCGCTGTGCTTCTACACGGGGCGCACGTTTAACCCGCACCGATTTTTTCCGGAGTTTTCTCCATTTTATTTTCAAACTCCTCCTGGCTTTGCACGCCAGCGTCACGGAGTTTGAAAATTCTCTGAAAGTAATTTAATCCACTTACCTGCGGGCCTGTTCCTTACCGCTGGTGGAGCTGCGCTCTGCAGCTCTTTCCCTACCGACAGCATCGACGTAATGCCGATCATGCTCCAGGCGGGACTTCTTCACGTAGTCACTTACATGACTCCGAAGTAAAATGGCTGATTCCTATCTGTTTCCATGCATTTCTGACTTTGAGAACAACAATATATTTGGATGCTTTCAAGGTCAAAGCCCATGAGTTGGGGCAGGACTATCGACATTGTTTGCTTGAACTGGATTTAGACAATTCAGCATCTACAGTGTTGACAAGTACTCATTGACCAGGCATGTCCATTGGCCTCTCATGAGGAAGCCTACTTTTCCAGCCTTCTCAAACTCTCATCCAGATTCCACAGATGCTTGTCTCTCCAAGTACACTGTAACCTTGGGAATGCCTGCAGGCCTTAACGCATTCTCAACGCCACAGTATATTTGGAGACACAAATATGATATGTGGCGTGTAATATGAAAAAATAACTCTAAAATAGTTCTTGGCAGTCAGAAACTTCTTTAGACGGATCTTTTAATATTACATGCCACATTTACTTGCTAGCTTTGTGTTTCCTGCATTCTGATATACAATTCTCATGGAGATATACAATGTTGAAACAGACCCTCAGCCCTTTGTGTCAATGCTGACCATCATGCCTATCTACACTAATCCCACTTGCTTGCATTAATTCCATGTCTATCTATTCCTTGCTCATTCAAGTGCCTGTCAAGATACGTCTAAGATGTGTTATCTTTCCTGTCTCCAACACCATCTCTGGAAGCTCAATGCCGATGCCAAATACTCTTTGTGTGAGAACAATTATCCACCGGACATCCTTTAAACCTCACCCCTCTAATTTTAGACTCCCCTACTATAGGAAGCAGACACTGGCTATGTAGCCTATCTCAGTCTCTCACAGTTTTATATACCTCCATCATGTCATCTCTCAGCCTACCCAATCTGTTCTGTTAATCCAAGTTCTCCAATCCAGATAATGTCCTTGTGAAACATTCCTGCACCACCTCTAGTTTAATCACATCCTTCCTGACAGAACACTTCACAATAATCCAAATGTGGCCTCGACAACACTTTGTATAACTGTAACATGATATCCCAACTTGAATACTAAATGCCTTGGTTGATGAAACCAAGCATGCCATAAACCTTCCTCACAGTCTTGAGTTACAATTTTCAGAGAACTATGTACTTATACTCCAAGGTCTCCCTGTTCTACTCTATCCAGGACCCTGTGATTCACAGTGCCTGTCCTGGTTTAACTTCAAAAAATGTGTCACTTCACATTTGTCCAAGTTCAGTTCCATCAGCTATGGACTTCCCTAGTTGATGTAGATCTTAGTGTAATCTTAGGCACATTCTTCACTGTTCACTATCCAATTTCTTCCTGAACACCAACGTTCAAAATCTTTAAAGTGACTCTAAAGAGGATTGTCTCCATAAGACCATTAAACATAGGAACAGAATTAGCTCATTTGGCCCAACGAATCTGCTCTGCCATTTGATCAGGGCTGATTTATTTTTTCCTCTCAACCACATTCTTCAGCGGTGCTGGCTTAAAGGGCTGAATGGCCTCCTCCAGAACTTATTTTCTATGTTTCTCCCCATAACCTTTGATGTCCTTACTAATCAAGAACCTATTGATCTCCGCTTTAAAAATCCCCAATGACTTGGCCTCCAAGGCTGTCTGTGGCATTGAAATCCACAGATTCACCACCCTTTGGCTAAAAAATTCCTCCTTATCTCCATTCTGAAGCGATGTCCTTTTATTCCGAATCTGTGCCCTCTGGCCCTAGACTCTCCCACCACTAGAAACATCCTCTCCTCATCATTTCTAGGCCATTCATTATTTGGTACGTTTAAACAAAATCCCACCTCATCCTCAAACTCCAGTAAGTCCAGGCCCAGAGCTTTCAAACACTCATCATACATTAACCTAAGTAGTCGCCTAAAGAGCAGTCTAACGCCAACAAATTACTAGCAAAAACCTAGTGCTGGTAGAATTCAGTGGGCTAGGCATTATCTATGGAAATAAATGGACGTGACACTTTGGGCTGGGACCTTTCTTGAGAAGTTATTGGGTGTGGCTGTAATTTTCTCTGCGGTTGTGTCTCTTGCACCCAGAGTTCTTTTCACATCAAGAAATGGATTTGAGTCACTAGCACCACTGATAAGTTTTCTGAATTATGAAATCAGAAGTTCTTCCAGGTTGTGAGTTGAAAATCAGCATTAGTTTTCATCGAGCCATATAGCATGGACACAGGCCCTTTGCCCCAGCTTGCCCATGTCCACCAAGGTGCCCCATCTACACTAGTCCCATCTGCCTGCATTTGCCTCCCATATCCCTCCAATCTGTTCCTATCCATGAACTTGTCCAAATGGCTTTTAAATGTTGTAAGTTCTGCCTCGACTCCCTCCTCCAGCAGCTCATTCCATAAACCCACCACCCTCTGTCTGTAAATGTTACCCTGCGGATCCCTTTCCTCTCTCATTTTAAACCTATATCCTGTTCCTCACCTTGCTTATTTCACCCAGCCTAGTGCCAAAAGAAAAATGGCCTGGTTGCAATCATCACCATGGTCCTTGGTTTGCATCTAGAACAGGTTAATGCTAATCATGAGGAGGTTGATGTTAGTAATCTACTTGTATTACCCTGATATTTTTATGAAGATAGAACCTTCTCTTACAATGCAGTTTCAACATAAACTGGGTATGAAATACAAATGTGACCTGTCTTTCACTGAAGCCACTGAGATGTTGGCTGCGTAGTGAAGTGTAATCTCTATTGTAAACGGGAAGCCTGTCTACAAGGTTGTGCACACAGAAGGGTTCTGAACTGAAACGTCACTGATGTATCTGAGGAAGGGTTCCCACCCGAAACGTCACCTATTCCTTTTCTGCAGAGATGCTGCCTGACCCGCTGAGTTAGTCCAGCATTTTGTGTCCATCTTGTGCAGACAGATGTTTTGTGCAGTAACGTGCAGGTCAATTGAGTGAGATAATAACCATCGGTCTGAAGAGGTGTCCAAACCTGAATTATCGACAGCTCATTCCCTTCACAGATGCTGCCAATCCCACTGAAATCCTCCAGCGCTTTGTTTTTTGCTTAACAATGAGATAAGCTGTGTTTTTTATTGGAGGCATTTTTAAAGGACAAATACAAGCTTGGACACAAACAGAAGTTCCCTAATCATCTTGGAGTAGTGCCACGGGATTTTTAACATCCATTCGAGAGGGCAGAGAGGGCTTTGGTTTAATACCTGGGCTGAAAAGGAGTTGATGACATGACAATAGCATTGTGTAGGAAGGAACTGCAGCTGCTGGTTTAAACCGAAGATAGACACAAAACTGGACAGGCAGTGGGACAGGCAGCATCTCTGGAGAGATGGAATGGGTGACGTTTCGGGTCGAGACCCTTCTTCAGACAATAGCATTGTCAGGTCTTCACGGTTTGTGTTATGATTTAATGTGTACAGACCATTGACAAGAGAAACACATTTATCACTAACTTGATTGGGTGAGGCGGTGGATTAAAGAGCAGAGAGGGGTGAAGATATTTTTCAGAAAGGCTTTGTGCATTGTTATGTTCCAGGAGTTGCAGCTTTGAGCTATCCTAATGGGCGATTTACATGTTTACATTCTGGCTCAGTAGATTGTCAGCATGCACTATAGTGACTCAGTAGCATTTGCCCCTCACGATACACAAGTGGTTTGTGTTTCATTAACTTGGATTACAGCGAAAGGTCGTAATTTAGCATTTCCTAGACCTAACTATTACAAGCTTAATCCTAAATTCAGAGAGCTTGCGTGACCCCTGAGAGGCTGTAGATTTGTTTTTAATGATTCTTGTGATTATCGCGGCCTTAATGAAGGTGATTTCGGAGAGTTTTTTTGTTGGCAGGTTGGTCGAATTAGCCATCACATTTGAGAACTAATAGATTTCACTTGGGATACCCTTAACTGAGTGCTTTAAGGACCGTTGATGGCTGCTCAGTTAGCAGCTCTGAAGTTGAGATATTTAGTTGCCAGTGAGAAATTTGACTGACTTTTTAATCACGTTTTCATAAATATACTTTCTCAGTTATTTTTTGGAATAAAGAGGTCAAGTAGACATTGAATTGCAGAGGTAGACAAAAGTGCTGGAGAAATTCAGCAGGTGAGGCAGCATCTATGGAGTGAAGGAAATAGGCAACGTTTCGGGTCGAAACCCTTCTTCAGACTGAAGCTTTTACGTTTTTGTTAGTGATGGTATCTTGACAATGTCTGATTCTCCCTAATTATCTGATGCTGTCAGCCACCTTGTGATCTTTGAATGAATGGCTCTTAATAAGGGGTCCAATGTACTTACATAGCACTGAGAAAGAAATGGTATTAACAATGGCGAATGTGTTGGTGGGGGATGTGACGTTGCTGCTGCTCCTCCAATTTTGTGGATTGGAGATGATGATGTTCTTGGGAGTGGGGAGACTGCGGTGGTAATTAGCTGGGTTTCTGTGGTACGCTCTGAATATATCATTCATTGAAGCCACAGTGGACAGCGAGTGGCGAAAAAGGACATTGAGCCTCTAGATCCATGTTCTCTAGAGATGTTGCCTGACCCGCTGAGTTACTCCAGCACTTTGTGTGTTTTTGTTTTGGTAAACTAGCACCTGCAGTACCTTGTGTCTCTATGGGCAAAGCACTGCTCACACCTGGGAGACACTTGGCTTTTTAAACACTGCACTTGTTCAGGTAACTGTTCCATTATATTCTCCTCTTTAATCTTTTTAGAGAGGCTGTAAGCCTCCAGGAGATGAGCAACTTGTTGTGTCTCCATTCCCTGTCTCTGAGAAGCCAACTGGTCTTGAACCAGTTATAATACCCGAGATACCGGAGATGAGATTGTTTTCCGGATCGTATCTCCGGTTGCTCTGCGGCCTAACATTGTGGGGCTGGAGCCCTTGCTCAGGACTGACTTTGAGCCGCACTGCGGGGCGAGGATTTACCATCGGAGCCGATTCCTTGCTTTGGATCGACGCTCCAACTGCGGCCTACGAACTTTAACATCAAGGAGCTCGAAGTCCCAGGTAAGAGACCGACGTCGGGAAGCTCCAAAACTGCGCAACGTTCGACTAGGCCTGACCCGGGGTGGATCACCCAGCGCAGGAGCTGAGATTCTCCCCCCCCCCGATGCTCAGCTTGATCGCCCTAACGAGGAAGGCCCGCCGCTGGCTACAGGAGTAAGATCGTCCCGTCAACAGAAGGTTAGAGGCCCTCAACCACTGGAGGACAAAGAAGGGAGAGATTAAACTTTGTTTCGCCTTCCATCACAGTGAGGAAAGCGGCGGAGTCACTGTGGTGTATATTTATGTTCAAATGTATTTTGTGTGTTCTGTTGCTTTTTATTGGTATGACTGGTATGGCAAATGGAATTCCTTGTATGTTGCAAAACATACTTGGCTAATAAAGTATGGTCATGATTATGAATACGCTTGAGTGGATATCATTGCAAATCAATTCAAGCTTCAGGTAACCGGTAACCAAGAGGGTGATTTTAAGGAAGGTGGGGCAGATGTTGCTGTAGGATCCGGGGCTTTTAAAATCTAGGTTTGTGGTTAAGTAACGTCTTATCAAAGTATTAACAGGATCTGATAAAAGGACGGTGGTTGAGTATCTGCTTAATTTCCACCAACAGTGTTCTAGGTTGATTCATAGCTCAGTAACTAAATATACAGTTCTCTTGTGCGCATCTGTAGTTCTCACTACAGTTGGTCCTACCTTGAGATAGGTCACATGAATTTTTAATCCTGTGTATCGTGTAAAGACGATGCATTAAATGGCCAATGAGTTGCACCATTTTCAAGCTGTGAATGAGATTTGGAAAAGAGAAGCAGGGTTCTATCTTTCCCGATGATGCCCAGGAGTCGTGGGATGCTGTGGAGACCTGCAGAAGCAGTTTTAGACTTTATAACTAATGCTTTAACGCTGCAAGTTTGATTTATGGAATCCACCATTTTGAGAACATCAGACTAAGCTGCAGGGGAAAGCACAGATCAAACAATATTTCTTCCTTGCTTTATTCATGTTGTAATTGTTGCAGCCCATTGTTACTGTAGCTGAGGTCAAAGAAATCAGTATTGGGTGAGTCTTAAACTTTAGGCTGAATTATCCTGTATTACTCATTTACTCATTGGATGAACGTAGACATTGGGTGAGGGCTGAAAGAATGATCATCGCTGCTTTGAATAGACCCACCTATGAATGGCAGCCTAGGTTTACCTCACAGACAATGGTTAATGACCCAACTTTGTTCCACAGGAGCATCCTCTCACTTCTGTTTTTATCTAGCTTTCCCTTAAATGCACCCATGCCATTCAGTTGAGCTCTCTGAAAATTTGGAAATTTCACACTGTAACCACTCTGAGTAATGACCCTGAAATTCCTGTTGGATTGATTAATGCCGCATGTTACCGCTCTGTCCTCGGGTGGACAAGAATTGGTGGCCGTAGTTCACTCTGCACTCTGCCAATCTTTCCCTTCGCTCTATTCTTGATTCCATTCATGTACAGTATTATATGCGCCAGTGATTTTTTTTTCAAATAACGCTATGCATAACCAATGTCCAAAAAAAAAATGAAGAGAATGTTAAATAGAGTCTAAGTGCCACCAAGCAAGGTTTAGTTTTGTGTTAAACTGATTTTATCATAGAAAATATTACCACATTATTGGGAGCTACATTGTATGGCCCAGGAAAACAGCTGTGACGTTAATGATGTGTTATTAACTTGAACCAGTTTAATGTAGTACAGTCTATAAATGGTCCTACCAGATGTCTCCATTTTGAGAATGGCTTGCCGAGTTCAAGATAGCCAGGGATGATTAAATCTGGTACTGTGCCTGTGAAAGAAAGATGCTTTTTGTTGGAAGTCGATGCACACCAGGTGCGTTATTGCTGCAGGAGATGCCAGTGTGCCAGGGAATGAGCCACTGATTTTTGGATGCTGCTTTATGGACATTGGTGGATGAAGTTAATGATGTGGAGAGATCCTTGAGCTTCAGGAATAGCGAGCTGTCAAAGCACACTGTTGAATGGTACAATGAGAAGGAAACTGTTGAGCTGAACATGAGGAGTTAAGTTCCAAGTGTATGAAAATAATGACAAATTATGACAAATAAATTGTAATGGCATTTGCAAGTAATTGGATTCATTTATGAACTTATGAACATGAAATTTGGTGCAAGGCAATACAGTTGCATCACCTGCCCATAGTCTCAATCAATCAATACTATGTATTGAAACAAAGAGCAGCAGATGCTGGTTTATATCAAATATACACACAATTTGCTGGATTAACTCAACGGGTCAGGCAGCATCTCTGGAGAAAAAGGATAAGTGACGTTTCACGTCAAGATATTTCTTTAGACTAGAGTCTGAAAAAGGGTACTGACCAGAAACATCACCTATCCTTTTCCAACCGAATGTTGCCTGAGCTACTGAGTTACTTCAGAACTTTTATCTTTAATCTTTAATACGCCGAACTAACTTCAAATGCTTCAACATGTCCTCACATGTTGATGCTCAGCCTACACCTCTCCCATCACATCTCGCACTAACTAGCCGCATGTCATCTGGACACATTGGAAAACCTTCATATTCACATAATTGGCCCTTGCAGTAGAAGAAAGCACATTGGTGGCAGCATCAGCAGACAAGAGATGTTCAAGAACCTAACTGTCGGCACCCACCAGGAGGAGAGAATGCAGGCAATAATGGGAGCCATGGTCTTAGAAAACATGGGGTATCTGCAAGATAACGATGGTGGAACATGATATGCTGGTGTCAAATTCACCTTTTCGGCATTCCACTCATCCCTCTCATTTTTGACCAAGAGGTAATGCAAACATGCACATCTCCACCCATTCCTTCCCAATCCCCTTTGCTCTGGAGAGATGCCTTCTCCACTATTGCCCCCTCATGTTAAAGTCCTCAAGGAATAACCACCCTCATCTACCAACTAAAGGGTATGGTAAAATGTAGTGGTTCACAAGGGTGAAATCTCTACTGCAAGATATCCTGAAAAGTTTTGAAAATCTTAGCACTTCTACAATAACAAACGTTGCATCAATCAACGATCATTCCTTATCCCAGCTAATCCCTAATAAACCTACAAGTCATTGCATAGTTCAGGAGACAAAGAACTGCAGGTGTTAGAACGTTGAACAGAACATAAAGTGCTGGAGGAACCCAACTGCTCAGGCATCACCTGGGGAGAGAATGGACAGACAATGTTTTGGGTTGTGACCCTTCTTCAGACGGGAAAAGGATCCCAACCCAAAAGGTCGCCTGTCTCTTCCCTCCCCAGATATTGCCTGATCCACTGAGTACCTCCAGCACGTTGTGCTTTGCATTACATCGTTCAGGGTGGGAGAGGTTGAAGGTACTCACTGTTGTTGAAAACAGATTTCCCACATGTGCCTGTTACATTGTGTTAACAAGGTTGTTATGGCAATTTGGAAGATCCTGGTACAAATGTAGCATTGTATGTAGATTGCACTATGATCTACCTACTCCTAACGTGTGCAAGGGATATGTTTTCAATTCCTTCACAAATCTGATGGTGACATATGCCAGATCAAAACCACGTTTACAATTTGTGCAATAACTTGGAAGCAACTCTGCCTGGATTCCACTGAAGCAAATTGCACAAAAGAGCCAAAGAATGCAACCATCAGTTTTGTCTAATGGTCCATATTAGTACAGCAAAAAAAACAATTCTGGTGTAAATGTATTTTCATTCTGGAACAGGAACCGGTTGCCCTATTAGTTGACAGCATCCATCTCCCATTAAAATGAAATATTCTAATTTGTTCCAATAAGGATATGGCTTTCTGTCATATAGTGAATGTCCCTAAGCTTGTGCACATGTGTTTATGACTGCATAAACGCATTCACTCACTCGAAGGGACACAGTTCAGATAGAAAACGAAGTTCCTTCCACATTAAATATGTGTACCCAAACCACAAAGGTGAAAATTGGCCAGAGAGCCTTGCGTTCATTCCATGTGTTATTATTCTGAGTGAGAATGGAAAAATAGTATCTGATATGTAGGCATGTTTTTTTTTTACTGTGGATTGAAATCCACCAGGAATCCCATTGCAACGGCCAAAATGTCACTCTTTTGATCTTTGCCACCCCTGGGACAGCAGCAGACTTTCATCATATCTGTCAGAGCAGATTGGAAATCTCGATCCCAGAGGTGAAAGGACTGTGCACTAAGCTAGCATGGCTCTTTGGTACCCTGTTCAACATTTTGTCAGATCTAAAGAGATTTAAAGTTTAGGTAAGGTTTAGCTTGTTGTTGATCTCTGTGCTTGCTTTCTATTTTGTAGTAACTCATGTAGCTCTATTGAGTAAAGAGTGCCAGTTGATAAGGATTTTTTTTTTAGCGTGGAAGGCTTGCTGAAGGCAGCAAGCCTTAAAAGTCACAAGAGCAATGGGTTTTGATGTTGAGAAAGAAGAATGCAATCAGAATTTAATATTTCTGGCAGAAACCTCTTTGATAACCTTCATCGAGGACTCAAATATTGACACGTTTTTCTTGCCATTCTTGCTATTCATTCTGGAGCTATCTCACCTCAGATCAGTCGTTCTCAACCTTTTTGGCACCAGAACGCGCATACGCGAACAAAACACTGTATGTGGAACGTACCTTTGTTAGGTTCCTAAACATGGGCTCAACAAATTGATATGTTATTTGGTGTCCCCTTCATGATTCCCGTCAAAGTCCCAAAGGACCCCCATAGGGGGTCACGACCCCCAGATTAAGAACCACTGCCTTAGATTGTAACTTTTATTTTTGTCATTTACATTTCATGCACCCAAGGTTAATATGGTGTACAGTTGGATCCAATGTAGTGTATTGGGGGACATGCGTGGTGTTTCCAACGATAACCTTCAGGGCGGCATTGTGGTGGAGATGTAGAGTTGCTGCCTTATGGGCCTGTCCCACTTAGGCAGCTTTTTAGGCGACTGCAGGAGACTATGCAGTTGCTACATGGTTGCCACATGTTCGCGGGTGGTTGCTGGGGATCCGTGTCCATGGTCGTGAGGAGTTCCTGCATTCTGGGAACTAGTCGCGGCCTCATTATGGTCGCTGCAAATGTTTCAACTTGTTGAAAAATTAGCGGCGACCAGAATGAAGCCGCCATGGAGAGTAGCGAGAATTCTCGTGCCGTAGGTGGGTCGCCAGGTGGTCCTAGTGGGTTGCCAGGAGGTCAAAGGTTCTCGTAGGTTGTAGTCGGTGCTGACTGGTGAATTTCATTGGCTCGTTGGGGAAAAATGTAAGCAGTAGTTTTCAGAACCAAGGATAACCGACCGGTAATGTTAAATGTCCGCCGAGCTTCACAGTCATATATCTCTGGCTTCTTAAAAGTTGTCTCCACTCCTTCTCCCTCCTTCTCCCCCCTCTCACCACCTCCTCCCCTCTTTTAAAGGACTTACCGTACACTGTGCGTTAGCCGTCTTAATTACAGCGCCAACCTTCCTGTTCCTGTGTGTGCCTGCATCACCTTGACTTTGCACCGTGTGAATTTCACTCAGACAGCGCTCCCCCTGCTTGCCCTGTCGCACGCCTGCATAACGGACTGGTGAAGGAAGCGATGTGTGGATGTGTGTGTTCCACTCCGACAGTCGGCGTTCCAGTTGCCGGTTTCTCAGGCGACTGCCGGCAACTTGACAGTCGCCTGAAAAATCACCTAAGTGGGACAAGCCCATTATAATGCTTGCAGCGTCGGAGACCCGGGTTCAATCCCGACTACGGCTGCTGTATGTATGGCGTTTGTACGTTCTCCCTGTGACTGCATGGGTTTTCTCTGAGATCTTCGGTTTCGTCCCGCACTACAAAGATAAACAGGTACAGTATGTAGGTAAATTGGCTTGGTATGTGTAAATTGTCCCGCTTGTGTGTAGGATAGTGTTAACGTGCGGCGATCGCTAATCGGTGCGGACTTAGTGGGTCGAAGGGCCTGTTTCCGCGCTGTATCTCTAAACTAAACTAGAACTTGGAAAGGAGTTTCCAAATAGTATGCTCAAAACAAATCTTAATTGGCAACTGGAAAGTAGATAAATATTATATTCCCCTCATCAAAGATGACATGAGAAAATAAATTCCTTGACGTAATGTGTGGATAGGGATCTTGAATGCACTCCTAAGGCGGGTCATGGAAGCAGATTTAGTTGTGGCATTCAATAGGGAACTGGATCAAGATTTGAAAGGAAAATAAATTGCTGGACTTTGGGGAGAAGGCAGAGATTTGGACAAACTTGAATTGCTGCTATTAAAACCAAGCACAGACTGGGCGGGTTATCGCCAAGAAAGAAATCATACAACCTATCAGTTGATCTAAGATTCTGATTGTGTTCAAAATTCAATTCCAATACTTTTTTCCTCTTATAGGAATCAGAATGACGAAATACTGATTATTTCCCTATCTCCAGGCAGATGACGGTAATTAGAATGTGTTTACATTTTGTGTCAAAAGCTTTAGGTGATCAAAGCTTCCTGTTTGATTCAGTTAGTATTTCTCATTTTCTCAAAAATAGATCGTGTCTCAACTTCCTGCAATGTTCAGAGCCCAAAACATTCTACAGCTATTTTCTTATGATGATAGTTTGCTTTTATCATCCTTCCTTGAAGTGAATGTAAATTACTCATTCTTTCTTCTTTCATTGCTTCTCCCACTCACATTGAATACTTGTTTCAAAATGACGATTGACACCAAATGCTGGAGTAACTCAGCGGGACAGGCAGCATCTCTGGAAAAAGGATTCTTTCAAAATAACGGTTATCAGGTGATGTGTTTCCAAATTAGCCAAGAAATTAAAATGCAAGAGTTACAGCAAATGGCTGTTTATTTTTGGACTCAAGGTGGATTTCGAGTGGCACTCAGCCGCGTCTTTAGTAGGATTACAGTTGACATGTGGAAATATATCAGTGACCAAGGTGGTTATGAATGAGGAGGAAATATTCAGGCTGGAGGAATGGGTGTACGCCCAGGAGATGGAAGTCATTGTAAAAAGTCGTGTCAATTTCATTTTGACAGGCAGAATGAGCAGTGACTATATATTATAAAGGTAGAATAATAGCTGGGAGGGAATGTGAAAGGACAGCAGGAGCTGGAAAGATCCACACTTTGACGGTTTCAAGAGAAGTTTAACAAACAGGTAATAATGAACATTAAATCACAGGGTTTATAGGTGGAGACACGAATGTTCCACATTCAGGAACTTATACAGTACTTGAGCAAAACACAATTTTGTTTCAGAAGCATTGTGTTCTCTTCTGCGTGTGTTTAGTTCAGTTTAGTTTAGTTTAGAGATACAGCACCAAGTCTTCCCCAACCAGCGATCCCTGCATATTAATACTATCTACACACACCAGGGACAATTTACCTTTGTACCAAGCTTATTAACCTACAAACCGGTACGTCTTTGGCGTGTGGGAGGAACCGAAGATCTGTGAGAAAACCCACGCTTTCACGGGGAGAACGTAGAAACTCCGTACAGACTGCACCCATGGTCGGGATCGAACCCAGGTCTCTGGCGTTGCAAGCTCTGTAAGGCAGCAACTCTACTGTTGCCCCGCCATGCCGCCCTGTTCAGAAGGATATGATGATTGTGAAAGAGAAGCATGAGGGAATTCCTAGAATAGTTCTTGGCATTAAGTTTGGTTTGATAGACTGGTTTATCCACAAACTGTCTTCATTGAAGGGTCGGCGATGAAAAGAGTGAACAACTTCAAGTTCCTGGATGTGCACTTCACTGAAGATCTACCCTGGGACCAGCACATTGAGGTAATCATTTAGAAAGCCCATTAACACCTCTACTTCCTTGGACAATTGAGGAGATTTGGTATATCGACAATACATTCTCTTGAACTTCTACTGGTGTAGAGAGTATATTGACAAGTTGCATCATGGCCTCGTTCAGCAACTCAAACACTCAGGAATAAAGGAGTGGTACAAAAAGCGGTGGACACTGCCCAGACCATCATGGGCATTTAACTTCCCACCATTGAAGGGATCTAACAAAAAGGCAATCAGCATTGTCAAAGGCCAACACAACCCTTGCCATTCTTTCACTTCACTACTACAATCAGGAAGAAGGTAGAGAAAACTGAAAACCGTGACCTCCAGTTTCAAGAAAGCTCCTTCTCAGCAAACTATCAGGCTCTTGAACGCTGCGAAACACTGACTAAACTATCAACTGTCTTGGTCGCAACAAGGACTTTGGGCTTTTTTGCATCAAAATGTTGTTTTTTTAAATTTATTGATTTATTCTTATAAGATTACTTATGAGTACTGTGTTTACAGGTCTGTTATCCTGCTGCAGGTAAGAATGTTATTATTCCGCTGGCGGTACATATGACAATTAAACACTCCAGACGCTCTGATTTTTCTCTTTATTCCTGCGAAAGCTAAGAGATCTGGTACAGTTGTAAAATGTTTTAAAAAAACGCTGAGAAGGAGTAAACGGTGTAAAGGGAGGGGGATCAGCTTCCTTTTGCTTGGAGAGATGATAGCAACAGAAAACAAAGGCATAAGAGATTGTCGATACTGGAATCTTGTGCAAAAAGAAAAGTGCTGAAGAAACTCAGCAGGTATAGCAGCATATGTGGAGGGACATAGACAGACAAAGTTTGGGTTGGGACCCTTTCTCAGGCTGTCTGACCCGCTGAATTCCTCCAGCAGTTTGTTTATCGAACACGAGAAAACAAATTCCAAACAGAACCCATTGGGGAATATGAGGAACTTATTTTTGTCTTACAACTTAGGTTAAGAATGGACTGTCCTGTCAAATGGTTGGTGCAGATTAGAGCACTCAACAGGAAACCGGTTAAAGGGGCTGTCCCACTGCGGCGACCTAATCCGTGAGTTCAGAAGAGTTTGCCCCCGACTCATACTCGCAGCATGGTCGACCCGAGGTCCTAAGAGGTCTTTGTAACTCTCCTTCATGCTCAAGAGTAGTCCCTGTATACTCGAGGCCTCAGCGAGGTCACGCCGTATTTTTCAACATGTTGAAAAATGCCTGCGAGTATAAAAAGGTCGCCATGGAAAAAATTTATATTTATTTTACTCGTGGGTTTAGCCGAAGTAGGTCGTAGTAGGTCGGCATGTTATTCATAGGTAATCGAGGGTAGTCGAGGTAATTGAAGGTAGTCGAAGGTAGTCGAAGGGAGGTCGAAAGAGATCGCAGGAGGTTGTCTTCAGTCTCCACTATTCGGTGTCCAATTTTCCCGAAGCTAGTCGAAGTTAGTCTTCAACACAGTCGAAGGAGGTCGAAAGAGGTGTTCTACATAGTCGAAGAAGGTCTTCAACATGACACTCTTCTAAACTCGCCAATTAGGTTGCCACAGTGGGACAGGCCCTTAAGTACTTGAAGGAGTAAAATATTACAGGGATATTGGGAAAGAATGAACAGTGATACAGGCAGATTATTTTTGTTATAAGTGGCACAAACACGTTGGTTTGCATGTCCTCCTGTTCTCTGCTGTACTGCAGGTCCACCATCGATTTTCTAGCACCTTTCGTTCCACAGCCTTGCTGTAATACTATTTTTGCCAGACTAACAGAGGTCACGGCTTTGGGGGAGGGACGACATACAGGCCTGCTAAGTTAGCCTTGGAAGTTGCAGTGGGAATGGATCTGCCATTCCAACCAGGTCAGAGTTCTAGATTCCCGGCCACAGGTAGCCAATTTGCCCCGCTGATCGGCCGCGGAGGTCCCGATGAGGTTGAAACTGGCTGCCCCACCCGGCCTAGCCTCTACATTTTCGGTGGGACTTCCGGGTGGATTTTCAAGTGCGCTCTCACAATTAAATGAGATGCGAGACACCGGTTGTCAGAAAATCAGTGGGGGACCTGTACTGATAGAAAATATAGTCTAAGAAATGTTCTGGCTCACCACCTTTTAAGAGAATAATATGCAGTAAACTTTTGTTTAACCTATATTTAGCCACCTAGAATTCTTGTAAAACCGATAAAATAGTAAGATTAAACGAGAACTTACCAGTTTGAAGTTTGATCTTTATTTTATGAGGAGTTGCGATGAGGGATTTCGTGAAGAACCCGCCAGCACGCATGCGCAACATTCTTCAAAGCAGCGGTGTGGAATCACAGAACCAACAACCAAAGAAATGACTTGTTATAGTAAGATTGAAGAGACTCTAGTTACCAGTTGACTTTATGATCGAGGGTTGGGAGCGGAGGGCACGAAATCCCTCATCGCAACTCCTCATAAAATAAAGATCAAACTTCAAACTGGTAAGTTCTCGTTTAATCTTACTATTTCATTTCGGAGTCACGTGAGTGACTTCGTGAAGACTTCAAAGCTCTGTGATTTCATGCCCTGGACAACGTCCATGCTGTCACACATGCCACTGTAAGGATGGATAGGAGTAATCAAATTTTCAGACTGCTTATTCTGCAAAATAATAATATTTATTAATAATAACAACAAAGAAAAAAACCCTCACTGGGGAGTAGTCGTATGTTCTCGGCCTGCATTCAGCACGGCTTCTGCGAACATTCCAGGAGCGGTAACAGGTTTATTATAAAACCGCTGAAAGGTGGCTTCACTGGCCCATCCCGCTGTGGCAAGAATATGGTCCATGGGCACCTCCATGACCTTTGCCGCCGACGTTGATGCAGCCCTGGTGGAATGGGATTTAAAAACATTAGTATCAATACCTGCTTCGTTCAAAACGATCCTGAGCCATCTGGAGATTGTCTGTACCGTCACTCTATGGTGAGGTTTTTTGTGGCTGATTAGCAGGTATTGCTCCATTCCCCTTAATTTCCGCGTCACTCTAATATAGTGGCGGATATGGGTGGCTAAACATAGCCTAGCATCAGCGGGGTATGCTGGAAACACCAGCTGCAGCCCTGTGAATCCAGGTCTATGCTGCTTAAGCAATTCATCAACAAAGAAATTAACCTTCTCTGGGGTAGAGATAATTCTGTCAATCTTGACCTTGTGAAGAGTCTGTACCCTTTGTGCCGAAGTAAGTGCCAATAACATCACCAGCTTCAGGGTGAGTTTGTCCAATTCAAGCCCAGCCATGGGCGACCACGTCCTGAGTAGGGTCAGTACTTTCCCAATGTCCCAGGTGATGTTGTAACGGGGTCTTGGCGGGTTGGAATTAAATATTCCCCGCATCAGTTTGGACACCAGTTTATTGGATCCTACCTCAATATTGAGGTAGGATGATAGTGCACTCCTGGCGCTATTGATGGCACTGTAGCTGAGGTGTTCGTCATGGTGTAACCCCGCAAGGAATTCCAGCACATCTGTGATTGAAACGGAGTCATATGCAATGTCCAAGCGGCTGCAGTAGGTTTCCCATTTTCTGATGTGCGATAAATATTGCCGTCTTGTGGACTCCCTGCATGATGCTCCCATGGTATCCATAGTCCTTGATGAGAGACCATACTGCAGTAATGGTCTGTTCAAATCCTGCAAGCCAATAAATTCAAGTGACTATGGCAGGGATGTGGTTCCCCTGTAACAGGGTTCGTCACCAATAGTGGGCAACCCTCTAAGAGGACCCATGGTTGACTGATCATACCAAGGACCACTGGATACCATGACTGAGTAGGCCAGTCGGGTATGATAAGAATGCCATTAGCAGCATCTAGCTGGATTTTCCGCAATACCCGACTGATGAGGCAAAATGGAGGAAATGCATAGAAAAACCATTTCCCCCAATCTAGCGAGAAAGCGTCCATCGCCATTGCCCCAGGATCTGGTTCCCATGATACGTATGTTGGTACCTGATGGTTCAACCGTGACGCAAAAAGGTCAATATTCGGTTTACCAAATTTGGCTGTAATTTTGGCGAATATTTGGGGATTCAACATCCACTCGATGTTGTCATTAAATTTCCGTGACCTGGTGTCCACCACTGTGTTGAGCTTACCTGGTAAATAGGTAGCTGAAATCCAAATATTCCGTTGTATGCACCAGAGCCAAATTGTATTAGCCAATTCATCACATGAAATTGACCTGGTACCGCCCATATGATTTAGATATGCCACCGCAGTGGTGTTGTCTATTTGGAGACGGACATGAGTGTCAGTAATGTTTGAACAATAAGCTCTAAGTCCGTGGAATGCCCCTAGCAACTCCAAATAGTTTATCCCTTGTGCTAACAAAAGGGTAGATTCAAGTGAGTCCCATCTGCCCCCACAACTAGTGTTGTTGTCCGTAGCTCCCCAGCCATGGGAGCTTGCGTCTGTTTGTAAGTATACCACCGGACGAGGCACAATGATGGGTTTGAATGAGTTATGGATATTGTCAATCCACCATTGTAACTCAATTTTTGCCTTAAGTGGCAGCTGCATAGGTCTATCAAAATGTCCAGCATTCAATATTAACGCTGAAATCTTGGATCTTTGTAAATTTTGATAATATAAAGGTCCGAATTGAGCAGCTGGAAAAACTGCTACGATTTTTCCAATTACCTTAGCAGTTTGTCTGATTGATGGTATACTGGCGCAGACCAGGTTCTTGCATGCTTGAAAAATATCCCCAACTTTGTTAGTTGGTATGGTGGCAATCATGCGATTGGAATCTACCGTGAACCCCAGATAGTCCATGATCTGTGAAGGACAGAACTTTGATTTATCTGGATGGATAATAAATCCCATTTTTTGAAATATTTCCACAGTGGCTGAAACTGCCAATTTCGCTGACTCCAGTGTATGCCCAATAATTAGGATATCATCCAGATAAGCCATGATCGTATGATTTTGCCTCCTCAGTGTTGCTAGCACTGGCTTGAGTAATTTAGTAAACAGTCTGGGGGCTGTGGTAAGCCCATTGGGCAAAGCTTTGTATTGCCAAAGTTGATCCATCCAGGTAAATTTCAAGAACTTCCTGTGATGTTTCTGAATGGATACTGAATAGTATGCATCTTTTAAATCAATGCATGCCATGAAGCAGCCCTCAGAAATCAAAGATTTGGCTGTTTCGAACGTGTCCATTTTGAAAAGGGTATATTTTACAAAAGTATTCAAATGGGTTAGATCTATAATGACCCGACATCCACCATCTTTTTTGGTTTTTGTAAATATATTAGATACAAATTCAATTGGTTCATGTGTAGTTCTTTCTATCACACCTTTCTCTTGTAGTCTCAAGATTTCAGCATAGCCTACTGCTGTTCCTTCCTGGAAAGTGCAAATTTACGATTCGGCATATGCTGAGGTGGAGGAATTTGGCCATTTATGAACTCAATCTCATAGCCCTGAATACTTTGTAAGATAAACTCATCTGAGGTGATGGTTTCCCATGCCTCCTTAAACCCCCGTAGTCTACCCCCAACATGTGAGGTTAGACATGCAAGTGCATGGAATCCAGACCGCCTTACCTTCATGGTTATCGGTGGTCCCTGACGTGTTTGGTGGGACGTGGGGGTGCTGGGTTGCGCTGGTAATGTGGAAACCGCATTTTCCATGCTGGCCGTTGAGGGCCTAGCCCTAAAAAAGGCCTGGGCTGTTGAGGCTGTTGGTATAGAGGAGGTGCCGGAACGTAGGTCCTTGCTGGCCTTTCGGTTTGACCTCGTGGCCTGAAAAAAGGTGTTTTCTTGGCCGTTTGTCTGGTCAAGGTGTGTGACCTCATAAGACCCACTGTCTTGGCATGGTCATCTAAATCTTTGACCTGCTTCGGGAGGTCTTCTCCGAATAGCTGTCTGGGTGGTGGTGTTGGAGGTGCTCTGCATAGCCCCGCAAATTTGGGGTTTAATGTAGGGTTGATGATGCTTTTCCTAAAAGCATTGATCTCATATTGCGTATTGCAAAGTAGCGCCAGAGCATCCTCCTGTTCGATGTTCAAGTCCACTCCATCCACCGACCTTGCAAACGCGGTAATCCCAGATGTGAGTAATTTCAGGATTCTTTGCAATTTTACTTCCTGAGCTCTAATGCCCGGGCTGATATTGCCCCAAATTGGCATGTTCACAATAGGCACATTGAGCGAGTTGCAATTACCCGGTGCCTTGTGTCTGTCCATGGCCTTCGCAAGGACCTCCTCCTGTAGCTGATGGTTGGTGAGGAAATCTATGGTAGCAGCCAGCTTGGTATTGAGGGGTTGTCCCGATGATACGGGTAATCCAAACTTGGCTCCACGTCCAGGAGCTCTTCCTGGGGAACCTCAGGTGCTACTGGAGCATGTACCAAGATCTCCTCCTCTTCTGGCCCCATGCTATCCATGGATGATGGGGATATATCCAAGAGTCCCCTGGAACTGTGTGTTTCCCGCCTTTGATTTTGCAGGACTTGTTCCAAAATCCTCTCCATCCGATCTATGCGCCCTTCATCGTGCGTGAATGGGCGGTCAGAGTCCTCATGCCCGAAGGAACTTCTGAGGCTCGTATCATCGGCCCGTACCTCGTCGAGGTAATATCGGTGCCGTGACGATAAGTCGCTACCAGCCGCCTCAGTGAAACTGAACGACTCCCGCGCGGATCTGCTCATACGCCTTCTTTTGGCTGAGCTAAATCCGGCTGCCTCTGAGGGCATATGCGGTGAGAAGTCGGCACCCAACGCCGCAGCGTGGTGACCCGACATCCGCGCGGGCTTGCCGACTGTCCTTTTCCTGGACCCAGACGGCGTACGGTCCCGTCCCGCCCCCAGCGGGGGAAGCGGTGACCGTGGCGAGACTCCACCTGTGTGACTCCTCCTGGTCCAACTAGGTGGTGAGTCTCCACTGGCCCTTCCTGGTCTGCCAGTGGACTCGGGTCTCGCTGATTCACCAGGCCGCAATCTTGCGGCTCCTGGTGAAACCTCAGCCCGAAAAGGGCTAGGTTGTCGAGCTCTATCCCTGGCTCCTCCATGAGGGCTCAGGGAGAAGGGCCGTGCAGCAGCACGTGAACCCCATTTGCTCGTCTCTGCCAACGATCCTGTTGGCGATAATGAAATGGAGTCAGGGTCTACCTGCTCCGGCGCTGTACCGACTTCTTACCCCGCTAGTGCTCAGCTGTGTCGGTGATTCGGGTCCTGTGACTACAGGGCTCCCCAATTTGCGCACCTTTTTCCCGGCCCGTCCAACGGGTGCTGTAGAAGGGAGCTCCGGGATAGGTGGCCGGCAACTCCTTCCGGTTGTCCTGCGGCCCGTACTCCTCTTGTCCATGTCCCTGTTGGAGAGAAAATATACTCAAAACAGGAACAACCAGCTCAAGGTTGTCTATACTTACCTGAGAGGCCCTTATGAAGGGCTGGTGGTGAGCCGCGCTCCACCTCCAGCCGTCGACTGCAAATGCGAGCGACGATATGTCGCGCATGCGTGCTGGCGGGTTCTTCACGAAGTCACTCACGTGACTCCGAAATGAAATTAGACATTTTTTTGTATGGAACTCAAACAACCAAAAATGTTATTTAAAGTATTATAGAAAATAAAAATTGTGTAATGGCTGTGCATTTGCAGGTTGATTAGCAGATAGATCTTTGAAAAATTGGTATTTCATGTAATGGTGAGTGCAGTCCTTCATTTGATTTGTTTTTGCTATATACTACTACTAAAACTCTCACCTTGACCACATCCGGTCTGCGTTGTTTTTAAATTTGTGCAAAAACGGTAGACTATATCGCTAGGATTTTTGCCACCTTACTCACCGTTCTCCTCTGCTCCAAGCGCACCAAGTTTTGTTTAGATCGGTGGAAGATTACAAAAGTTATGAAGGTTTAAAAAATTGTGAGATCAGCGGATTGGTCTTCTTGCCTGTCAGTCACCATGAAGGTAATGTCCCTTCCGGCACCCGCTGAGAATAAATCCCCAGAGGCGGGGCTGAGTCCGTGAGCATGTCCAGAAGCCGCCTGCCCAGAAGCCGCCCGCCCTGAAGCCGCCGAGAATAAATCTGAAGCCGCGAAGTGAGGCCTGTGTTCCGCGGTCGCGGTCGCGGGCGGGGGCTGTGAGCATGACAGGCTCTCAGGATGGGAGCAGCTGAGTGAGTCCGGAGCCCGGGTTGGGAACCAGTAAGCCCACATGCCCCCCCCCTCACATAGCACTGCCCCACACCCCCCCTCCCCCACTCCCACACACACACCCCTCCCCCACACCCTCTCCCCCACACCCCCTCCCCCACACAACCCCTTCACACACACAACCCCTTACCCCACACAACCCCTCCCCCACACAACCCCCTCCCCTACACACACCCCCCTCCCCCACACACCCCCTCCCTCACGCACACCCCCTCCCCCACACCCCCTCACCCACACAACCCCTTCCCCCATCCCCCCTCCCCCACACACCCCCTCCCTCACGCACACCCCCTCCCCCACACCCCCTCACCCACACAACCCCTTCCCCCACACAACCCCCTCCCCATCACCCCCCCCCACACCCCCCCTCCCCCACACACCTCCCCTCCCACATCCACACACCCTCCACCGCCAGCCCCTGACAGGCCCTGCCTGAAGCCATGGGTTGCGTTGGGGGACGAGGCCTCCCATGGGACTGCGACCCAACGTGTCCAACTTAGTCTAGTTTTACATTAATACTGTTTAGCCTTAAAATATAGCATTGCGATGTAAAAGGGCACTGAAATGATGTCGTTCAGCAATTTGAGGACATATGGCCAGAATACTGGCATGTGATCTTTAAGTAATGTTTGAGAATTTTTCATGCACTGCAATATTCATGCAACTGGCATCTCCCATTCCACGCTGGATGGCTGTGAGTTTACTGTTGAATTTGCTGACAAAACAATCCACACTTATTTTCCAAAATCTTAGCGACCAAAAATACAGGTTTTGTGAAAGTCTGATGTTTTGATTAAAAGCATTCGGAAAAGCATCAAACTCAATTCATTGGTTTGATGTAAATGCTATTAACTACACATGTTTTGAGATTCTAATACTTAAAAATTATAGTACGTGAAAAAAATAACTACGAGACATTTTTCACAGAGTGTATTCTTGGTGATTAGTGGGGAAATATAATACTGTGTTATTTGTGACAGCCAATCATTGCAGATTAATGTTTTTATTAAGCAATGGAATGCTTAATGGTACCAATTTCCATCCACTGCCACCTACTCCCTCAGTTCATTCATCAATCATCAGCCTTCTCCTTTCCATTCCCCTCAGTTTAATTTGCCTGCTTCTTACATTCTTACTTCTTATCATCCTTCTTTGTCCTTTTGTCACTTCCATTTTTGACATTCTTTGAAAAGCTGTTCCTTAGCCACCTCACCTCTCTTGTGCTACGATGAGCCTTCTCAATTATCCACTTTAAACCCCCCCGCCTTTCCTCCAGCTGTTGATCCTCATCTCCATTTATTATCCCCGCAATGTTGCTTCCTTTTACCCCAACACCGTGACACCCCGAGCCCACCAATAATTTGGTAAGAGCCCCTATCCTCGCTCTTCACCAAATCCAAAACCTATTCCTTACTGACTGTGATTTCCAAGTTATTTTGGTTGGTACCGTTGCATAGCTGGTAGAGCTGCTGTCAGACTGCACCGGACACCTGGGTTGGACCCTGACCTTGGGCGCTATCTGTGTGGTGTTTGAATGTTCACCCTCTGTCCATGTGGGTTTTTCCTGGATGCTCCAGTTTCCCCCCACATCTCAAAGATGTGGAGCTTTGGAGTTGAATTGGCCTCTGTAAATTTCCCTTGTATGCAAGGAGTGAATGCAAATGTGGGATGACATTGAACTAGAATGAACAATTCTGGTTGGCATGGACTCGATGGGCAGAAGGGTCTGTGTCCCTGCTGTATCTTTTAATCACTCAGTTGCTTTGCCTTGATTTAATTACACAATGAACCTTTGAAAACTAATGGCTTGAAGGAAGGTGAAATATATAGGGACAAGAAAATGTCATTTGGCTTTTTTGATCCTGTTACATCAATCAACAGGATCATGATTGATTTTATACCTCAATGCCTTTCCTGCAGTATCCCATGCCTCTGTTCTGCCTAAATCTACTCAATGCCAAAGCATCCACTGCTCCCTGAGAAAGAATTCCAAAAATTCATAATCTTTTGAATGCAGGAATTTCTTCTTATCTGAATGAAGTAGGGAACTGACCAGAAGGGTCACCTATCCTATCCTACCCAGGTCTTAGAAACATAGAAACATAGAAATTAGGTGCAGGAGTAGGCCATTCGGCCCTTCGAGCCTGCACCGCCATTCAATATGATCATGGCTGATCACCCAACTCAGTATCCCGTACCTGCCTTCTCTCCATACCCTCTGATCCCCTTAGCCACAAGGGCCACATCTAACTCCCTCTTAAATATAGCCAATGAACTGGCCTCAACTACCCTCTGTGGCAGAGAGTTCCAGAGACCCACCACTCTCTGTGTGAAAAAATTCCTTCTCATCTCGGTCCTAAAGGATTTCCCCCTTATCCTTAAACTGTAACCCCTTGTCCTGGACCTCCCCAACATCGGGAACAATCTTCCTGCATCTAGCCTGTCCAACCCCTTAAGAATTTTGTAAGTTTCTATAAGATCCCCTCTCAATCTCCTAAATTCTAGAGAGTATAAACCGAGTCTATGCAGTCTTTGTTCATAAGACAGTCCTGACATCCCAGGAATCAGTCTGGTGAACCTTCGCTGCACTCCCTCTATGGCAATAATGTCCTTCCTCAGATTTGGAGACCAGAACTGTACGCAATAATACAGGTGTGGCCTCACCAAGACCCTATACAACTGAAGTAGAACCTCCCTGCTCCTATACTCAAATCCTTTTGTTATGAAAGCTAACATACCATTCGCTTTCTTCACTGCCTGCTGTACCTGCATGCCTACTTTCAATGTCTTCTCGAGATGCTGCCTGCCCTGCTGAGTTAATTCAACATTTTGTGTTCTACATGAGATTCCAGCATCTGCAGTTCCTTGTGTTCTAAATGTTGTCTTCATTTGCCTGACTTGTCTTGGAATGGAAGATATGCCTATACTAGATATGTTACAAAACTTACCTTTAGCAGTGTTGCAGTTCTGCCGCTGGCCGTGTGCACGACTTTGGCGCCTTTGGGGGGGGGGGGGGGTGATTAACATGCGGTTTTCCCCTTGCCACCAGAGTTACATTTTGTCGGAGTGCGAGCTATTTCTGGAGATTCGTACCGACTGCCGGCAGGTTCATTAAAAAAAAATAGCCCGACTATTTCAGCTCTGCAGTAAAATAAAAATTAGCTCCTAATGTCGTGAACGCCGACAACGGGGACAGATTTTACGTAGGGGACAGGCAAGTGAAAGCTGTTTATTTTTTCATATAAACTTGCTTGTTTAGGTGACTTTAATCAATATTTCATGTTGCGAAACGGTTATTTAGTCCCCATATGAACTGGCAGAATTTTTCCTGCCGATATTGGGTTTAAATTCACCGCAACCGCAACGTTCCAATACATCACGTTCCAGAAAATCCCACTCGCAAGCTGTTTAAAATACCCATTCATTTATGGGCAATAAACACTAAATTCCTTCAATTTGGCCTATAAATTAATGACAATTAGATTTAAAAATCATGTTATATTGTGAAATCTTGTGTGAATGTTATTTGGACACTTAGGCTTTAAAAAAAAAGTTAATATTTTCTTAAGAAATGGATAGATGTTTAGATCTAGTAATTGAATTTTGCAATTAGCTACAATTGGGTAACTAACTAATTATATGCTTTAATTCCAGGTCATCGAAGTAAGATTGTTTCATATTAGTTTCAGAATGCTTCAATCTATAATAACTGAAAATTTCTTTCAGTTCTCTTAATTTTTAAGAAAGTTATGGGCTTTTGACTGTCATCGATCACAACTTTTGTGTTTAGTCAATGGAAAGGCAATGGGGAACAAGATGCTAATTTCCTAGTATGAAAATGGCCATGATTGTTTTTAATACTGAAGATATGAACGTGAATTAGGTGTCAAATTCAACTTCTTTGTATGCTTTATCTGATGGGATAAATTGCAGACTTGTTTTTTAAAATCTCAAAATTTTGTAACATTGCTACCTATACCTCTCGTTTCCCTTTCCCTTGACTGTTAGTCTGCAGAAGAATCTCGACCCGAAATGTCACCTTTTCCTCTATATGATCATTGCTTTCGTCCGTCTGTCCGCGCGTTCGCTCGCTCTTGGTGCCGGCGCATCTCCCCTCAGATTCCGCCAAACAAACACACACAGCATGTCCGGCAGATCGGTGCGGGCGGAGACCAGGAGCAGGGCGAATGACGGCATCAAACGGGTCATGGCAGCTATCGAAAAAGTACGGAAATGGTAAGGGGAAAAAAACCCCGAAGGAAATAGATGTTTAACAAAAAAAAGGGGGCCGGTGATCGCTCCTGTCCGTGTCGGAGGGAAGGGGAGCAAAGCCGGCATTAAGCCTAAGGGGGCCCCGCGCTAGAGTAATCTACTGTCGGCTCAGGTAGATCTAGCCCGGGTGCGGGGGGGGGGGGGGGGAGGGGTGGAGAGAGAGTAGAGGAGTGGAGGGGGAAGAAAGGGATAGACGGGGAAGGGGTGTGAGGGGAATGGAGAAGGGGGAGGTGGGTCGTTCCTTCACGGTCCCGGGGCAGCACTCCTGCCCCTCCAGTCGCCCCTTCATGCACACAGCCCCGGCTCCACCCCTCTCTCTCCCCGGGGAGACGCGGTGAGCAATACACGGAGGGCCGGGGGTTGGAGCAACGTTTACAAACCTCGGCCTCAGCTCACACCCGTCCGCCCGGACCCCAGCATCGGCTCCCGCCACCGGCCCTCTCGCTCCCTTCTCTCCTTCCCTTCCCGCCCACCCTTCCCTTCTTCCCTCCCACCCTTCCCTTCTTCCCTCCCACCCTTCTATCCTTCCCTCCCTCCTTCCTCTCTCTCTTTTCCCTTCTCTCCTTCCCTCCCTCCCTTCTTTCTCTACTTCCCTCACTCCCTTCTCTCTTTCCTCCCTTCACTCTCTCCCTCCCTTCTGTCCTTCCCTCCCACACACACATAACGCACAGCCAACTAACACGCACAAACACACACAACTAAGTTAGGATGGGGTAGAAGCCCACAGTGTAGGATGGGGCTGAAGCCCAAAATGTAATGCCTGGAATGGTTTTTCACCAACAGTTATTGGTTTTCCAGGATCGAGGTCATTAATTTTTTTTTTCATTTCACTGTCATTAAAACAAATGGTATTGTAACTACTTTTCAGAGGTGATCTACACATTTTGTTTGCTACTTGTAGGCTTACGTGTATGCAATTTTATATTGAAATGTAGCTTAGATCTGTTTGGTCAATTAACTCGCAGGCACTTTTGAAGTGCACATTTTGATTACTTTCCATTCTACCATAGAAATATAAAGTCTATCATATTTCTATGATTCTACAGACCTTGGCAGACCTGGGGCTCACCAAAATTGTTCCCAATTGGGTCCCACACCTCGTAAGGCCGGCCCCGGGGGGGGGGGGGGGGTACGGGGAGGATGGCTTGAGTGGGTACAGGATTTTCTGGAGCTCTTTCCAAATTGCAATTTTTTCTATGTTCAAAGTTAAAAAGGAGGACTGGGTAGGAATATCAAAATGATCACCTGCAGCAGAGGAAAAAAAAGATGATTTGTACATGAAGAAGCCATGGCCAAAGCAAAGATACTTGGGGAAGAGATGGAAGCCGGTTACGGAAATGGTGCTGAATATTACCCACGACCCTACTACGGCTTTTTCGTCGAGTGGACTATCTTGCTCCGCGATAGGATCTTTGGTTTCGAGTCTCCATGAGATGGAGAGTGTGGAGGGAAGTGGCACTGTAAGGGCAGTCCACGTCTTTCACCAGCTCATTGGGACTTTTCCCAATTCCATAATGACTGTCTAAGAACTTGGCCCTCATCAGACCTGGCGTCTCTCCGCCGTAAACTAAGTTCACATCCTGGATGCTCAACTCGTAGAACACAGAGTGCTGGAGGAACTCAACGGGCTAGGCGGCATCTATGGAGGGAATGGATTAGGAGTTGTTTCGGGCCTGGGTTCTGACTGCAGGTCAAAGATACTAGTATCTTTGCTGCAGATCAGGCATGATAGTCTTCCGATTTAAATTGTAATTCTGATTTTATTGTTTTCCTATTTTCAATTTTTTGTGCCCGTTTATTTGGCGGCCAATCAACCGCTGTCTCTAGGGGGGTTGCATCCAATCATCAACCAGACTCCCTTAAAATTCCCATCCAATCAACAAATCTGTCTCCCGTACAATCAGCCGCCGTCTCCAAGGGCATGGTGTCCAATCACATAATGCACTGGTCACTCGGTGGCCAATCAGACATCAGGGGCAAGAAGACACTAATTGGTTTTATCTACAGACCCCCAGATAGTAGCCCGGATGTAGGGTGTAAGTTGCAGCAGGAGTTAAAACTGGCATGTAACAAAGGTAATGCCACTGTGGTGATGGGGGATTACAATATGCAGGTAGACTGGGAAAATCAGGTTGGTTCAGGACGCCAAGAAAGAGAGTTTGTAGAATGCCTCCGAGATGGATTCTTAGAGCAGCTTGTAATGGAGCCGACCAGAGAAAAGGCAATTCTGGATTTAGTGTTGTCCAATGAACCAGATATGATAAGAGAACTCGAGGTAAAGGAACCGCTTGGAGGTAGTGATCATAATATGATTAGTTTTAATCTGCAATTTGAGAAGGAGAACGTTAAATCGGAAATGTCAGTGATGCAATTGAACAAAGGGGACTATGAAGACATGAGAGAAGAGCTGGCCAAGGTAGACTGGAAAGGGATCCTAGCAGGAATGACGGTGGAACAGCAATGGCAGGAATGTCTGGGCATAATCCGGAAGACACAGGATCATTTCATTCCAAAACGGAAGAAAGATTCTAAGGGGAGTAGGAGGCAACCGTGGCTGACAAGAGAAGTTAGGGATAGAATAAAACTAAAAGAAAAGATGTATAACACAGCAAAGAGTAGCCAGAAGCCAGAGGATTGGGAAACTTTGATAGGACAACAGAAGGAAACAAAACGGGCAATACGGGCTGAAAAGATAAAGTACGAAGGGAAGCGGGCCAGGAATATAAAGAAGGACAGTAAAAGCTTCTTTAGATATGTTAAGGTAAAAAGTGCAGCTAAGTCAAATGTGGCTCTCTTGAAGGCAGACACGGGTTAAATTATTATGGGTAACAAGGAAATGGCAGAAGAGTTGAACAGGTACTTCGGATCCGTCTTCACTAAGGAAGACACAGAAAATCTCCCAGATGTACTGGAGGACAGAGGATCTAAGGGGTAAAGGAACTGAAAGAAATTTTCATTAGGCGAGAAATAGTATTGGGTAGGCTAATGCGACTGAAGGATGATAAATCCCCTGGGCCTGATGGTCTGCATCCCAGGGTCCTCAGGGAGGTGGCTCTAGAAATAGTGGACGCATTGGTGATTATTTTCCAATGGTCGATCGATTCAGGATCAGTTCCTGTGGATTGGAGGATAGCTAATGTTATCCCACTTTTCATGAAAGGAGCGAGAGAGATAACGGAGAATTACAGACCAGTTAGCCTGACTTGGTGGAATCAATTATTAAAGAGGTAATAATGGGACATATGGATAGCAGTAAAAGGATTAGTCAAAGTCAACATGGATTTTTTTGAGGGTGTGACAAGTAAAATGGATGAAGGTGTGCCAGTGGATGCAGTGTATCTAGACTTTAAGAAAGCCTTTGATACGGTCCCGCACGGGACACTGGTGACTAAAATTAGAGCACATGGTATTGGGGGACATGGATAGAAAATTGGTTGTTAGACAGGAAGCAAAGAGTAAGAGTGAACGGGTCCTTTTCAGATGGCAGGCAGTGGCGAGTGGAGTGCCGCAAGGCTCGGTGTTGGATCCGCAATTGTTTACCATGTATATTAATGATTTGGAAGAGGGAATTAGGAGAAACACTAGCAAGTTTGCAGATGACACAAAGCTGGACGGCAGTGTGAACTGTGAAGAGGATGTTAGGAGGTTGCAGGGTGACCTGGACAGGTTGAGTGAGTGGGCAGATGCGTGGCAGTTGCGGTATAATATAGATAAATGTGAGGTCATTCACTTTGGCGGCAAAAATAAGGGGGCAGATTATTATTTCAATGGAGTTAGGTTAGGAAAGTTTGAGGTGCAGCGAGACCTGGTACACCAGTCACTGAAAGTTGGCGTGCAGGTACAGCAGGCAGTGAAGAAAGCTAATGGAATGTTGGCCTTCATAAAAAGAGGATTTCAGTATAGGAGTAAAGAGGTTCTTCTGCAGTTGTATAGAGCTCTGGTGAGACTACATCTGGAGTATTGTGTCCAGTTTTGGTCTCCGAATTTGAGGAAGGACATCCTTGTGATTGAGGCAGTGCAGCGTAGGTTCACGAGACTGATCCCTAGGATGGCGGGACTGTCATATGAGGAAATATTGAAAAGACTAGGCTTGTATTCACTGGAGTTAAGACGGATGAGGGGATCTTATAGAAACATATAAAATTATAAAAGGACTGGACAAGCTAGATGAAGGAAAACTGTTCCCAATGTTGGGCGAGTCCAGAACCAGGGGCAGTCTTAGAATAAAGGGGAAGCCATTTAAGACTGAGGTGAGAAAAAACTTTTTCACCCAGAGAGTTGTGAATTTGTGGAATTCATAGCCACAGAGGGCAGTGGAGGCCAAGTCACTGGATGGATTTAAAAGAAAGTTAGATAGAGCTCTATGGGTTAGTGGAATCAAGGGATATGGGGAGAAGGCAGGCATGGGTTATTGATTGGGGACAATCAGCCATGATCACAAATGGCGGTGCTGGCTCGAAGGGCCGAATGGCCTCCTCCTGCACCTATTCTCTATGTTTCTATGTGGCCTTTTGATCAAACATCGACCTGCTTCCCTCACCGAAGCAGAAGATGGCTGCAGCCAACACAGAGAGAGAGAGAGAGAGAGAGAGAGAGAGAGAGAGAGAGAGAGAGAGAGAAATATGCAAGAAAGCAGCTATGACATATATACACAATAAACTATAATATAATTACACAATAAACAAGTTATGCATTCTCGTACTCTTACATGGGTATGACCGCACATATAAAAATCCCCCCTTCCTTCCCAACCTCAGCCTCACGGACCTTAGAGTACCCCTAGTTCCTAAAACCCATTTCCCTCACTGGTCATAAGTGATAGTAGAATTATGCCATTCGCCCCATCAAGTCTACTCCGCCATTCAATCGTGGCTGATCTATATATAAATAAATAAAATAAATCTATCTCTCCCTCCTAACCCCATTCTCCTGCCTTCTCCCCATAACCTCTGCTAACTGTATTGATCCAGAAATCAAGGTCAGCGGAGTCGTCCTCGCAACTCGTTGCATATCAGGTCTCTGAAAAATGTTTTCTTTTGTTCAATTTGTTTGTTTTGCTAATCGCAAATTGGAGGAACAGCACCCCATATTTTGCTTGGGCAGCTTACAACCGACCGGTATAAATATTGATTTCTTAAACCACAAGTAACCCGTGCACTCCCTCTCTCTCCATCCCTCCCCCGCCCAAGTTGCACCAGGTTCCCGTTCTCACCTAGCAAACAGCTAACACTGGCCTGTTTCCTTTATCTTCGTTCATTCGTTCATTCATATCCTTCATTCATTTGTTCTACATCTCTCTACATCACTGTCTATATCTCTTGTTTCCCTTTCCCCAGACTAGTCTGAAGAAGGGCCTCGAATACCCAAAAACAGGAGGGTAGACTATTATCTGAACGGTGGCCGATTAGGAAAGGGGGAGATGCAACGAGACCTGCGTGTCATGGTACACCAGTCATTGAAAGTAGGCATGCTGGTGCAGCAGCCTGTGAAGAAAGCAAATGGTATGTTGGCATTCATAGCAAAAGGATTTGAGTACAAGAGCAGGGAGGTTCTACTGCAGTTGTACAGGGTCTTGGTGAGGCCACACCTGGAGTATTGCGTACAGTTTTGGTCTCCTAATCTGAGGAAAGACATTCTTGCCATAGAGGGAGTACAGAGAAGGTTCACCAGACTGATTCCTGGGTTGGCAGGACTTCCATATGAAGAAAGACTGGATAGACTCGGCTTGTACTCGCTGGAATTTAGGAGATTGAGGGGGGATCTTATAGAGACTTACAAAATTCTTAAGGGGTTGGACAGGCTAGATGCAGGAAGATTGTTCCCGATGTTAGGGAACTCCAGAACAAGGGGTCACAGTTTAAGGATAAGGGGGAAGTCTTTTAGGACCGAGATGAGAAGATCATTTTTCACAGAGTGGTGAATCTGTGGAATTCTCTGCCACAGAAGGTAGTCGAGGCCAGTTCACTGGCTATATTTAAGAGGGAGTGGCCCTTGTGGCTATATCTGTGGCCCTTGCGGCTAAAGGGATCAGGGGGTATGGAGAGAAGGCAGGTACAGGATACTGATTTGGATGATCAGCCATGATCATATTGAATGGCGGTGCAGGCTCGAAGGGCCGAATGGCCTACTCCTGCACCTATTTTCTATGATTCTATGAAAACGTTACCCATTCCTTCTCTCCAGAGATGCTGCCTGTCCCGCTGAGTTACTCCATCATTTTGTGTCGATCTTCTTTTGTTTCAGCGTAGTCACAATTCTCTGTCCTAAACTCTTGTGAACATTGTCCCATCTTATTTATTCTCCTAATAGGACAATTCCATCAGACTACAATTTGTTTAGTGAATTTTCATTGCATGCTCTCGGAGGCTAGTATTTCCTTCATTTAGTTCTGAACAAGAATGTATATGATTACACCAAATCCTCCTTACATTTATTTTTGTAATTGCATACTGAAGCTGCATAATTAAAGTTTGAAATGCACTTCAATTCTGTTGAAAGGACAATGCTCACACAATATGAATAGGATCCAGCCTTTATTAGCAATTCAGCATACGTAGCTTCATTTCAGCATACATCACGAGACTAAAGGTGAGAGAGGAAAAGGGCTTTCTATTAAACCTGTGGGCGGAGCCACAGTATGAGTCACGTTATGAGTGACACTAATCTACAAATTCTGAGAACCACCTCTGACAAACAAGATTTCCCAGTCTCTCACTTTTTATTAAGTAAAATAATGTACTTTTCTGTCTCCCTTTCAAGGTGGAGAATTGCACCTTTTCCTAAATTATATACTTTTGACTGTCCTCCTTATCTCTTAACCCTTTTTGGGTTATTTGTAGAGTCCCCATATGTTACCCCCCTATCTAACTTGCATCACCAGCAAAACTGGGTAAACCGCTCTCTCCTTTCTCATCTAAGTCTTAATTCATAATGTAAATAACCGGTCCAAACCCAGATTCTTGTGGAACCCCATCAGTTGTAGACTCCCAATCCCACGTTCATCCAGAAACCCCAAACATCATCCATAATTAAATGTTACTAATCCAAATAGCTCTAATTTTGCATAATATTCTCGAGTGATATTGAATGCTTTTTGAATATTCCAATAAATTACATCTCTCAGTTATCGATCCTGCTCGTTACAATCTCAGAAAATATGGCTTTGTGTACTCCTTTCTATTTCTTAAATTCTTAATCCAGTGATATGGGGTGATGGATCAATTAAAATATCCCAATGCTTGGAATCTCATCAGTATCTGTAGAGGAGTATTACGGTAATCACCCATAGTGAGGTGGTCAAGTGGACATTTGGCTTGTGGGGTCTCTGCTAAGAAAGTTGGTAACGTAAACAGCCCAAGACTAATGGAGATTATATAAAGTACAAACTGGGTAAGATAGGGGATGGATTTAGGTATGTGCAGTCAGATGGAGAGAAGGTTGTGGGGGTGGACTATATACTGGGCTGGTGAATGGAAGGGTGGGTGTAAGCTGTATAGAGACAGTAGCAGGGGAGTGGGCGCAATATTGAGGCTTGGTGAAATAGGTAGGCGTGGTGGTGTAGCAGTAGAGCTACTGCTTTACAGCGCCAGAGACCCGGGTTCGCTCCTGACCACGGGTGCTTGTTTGTATGGAGTTTGTAAGTTCTCTCCGTGACCTGCGTGGATTTTCTCCGAGATCTTCTGTTTCCTCCCACATTCCAAAGATGTACAGGTTTGTAGGTTAATTGTCTTGGAGTAAAATTATCCATAGTGTGCGCAGGATCGTGTTAATGTGCTGGGATCGCTGGTCTGCCTGAACTCGGTGGGCTGAAGGGTCTGTTTTCACGTTGTATCTCTAAACTAAGCTAAAATGGGGGAAATGAAGTTGCACATTCAGATTGTAACAGCATGTGGGTGTAGGGTGGGTGTAGGGTGGGTGCCATGTGGTTGAATGGATAGTGGGAGATATTAGGAGTTAATCTAGATTTCTTGTGCTCAAAACTCTGAAATTGACGTTGAATCCATCACAGTTGATTTTTATCCAGGATTCTCTAATTTGAGGAATAAGTAAACTGCATGATATGCACATATCCCCTGAGCTCTCCTCTCTGAAAAGTTAATATTTTCCTTCCTGTATGAATTGTTGAGTGTTTACAATATGTGTTTTTTTTCAAGTTCTGACCTCAATAGCATTCTGATTTTGTTTTGTACTTTCACATCTATTGGAGGAAGTTGATTTAAATTTTAGATTTTTGTTGTGTTTTTATTTTCCTGATAACTTATTCCCTTCTGTTGTCTTTTCTCGCCTTGTGTCTTGTTTATTCCTTTTGTTTATTCCCTGATCAGGAATCTAATACCGTGTTTTGTGTGTCGAATGAATATTAAACATTTAAAAAACATTGTAAATAATGCTTCCTTTGACCTCGATTTCTCATACTAAAAACTCAGGAGCGGTGCCTGAAACTGCAATCATTGCATGCTTTAATCCAAAATTCATTCATTTGCGAAACAAGTGACTGACTGATATAGACACAAGGAACTACGGATGCTGGAATCTTGAGCAAAACACAAACTGCTGAAGGAACTCTGCGGGTCATGCAGCATCTGTGGAGGGAATGGACAGGTGACAATTCACGTCGGGACCTTTCTTCAGACTGAAGAAGGGCCCCAACCCAAAATGCCACCTGTCCATTCCCTCCATGGATGCTACCTGACCCTCTGAGTTTCTCCAGCACTTTGTGACTCATAGCTTCACTGCAACAATAAAGCTTTGTGAAATGACAAGAACCACTTTCTTTTCGGATACACAAATTTTAGTTCAGCAAAGAAGCCTGTCATTTCACAGCTATTTCTGACCAATTTGGAATACATAATTGCAAAATGTATTCAATTCAACGAACTACCAAATAACTTGTACCTTTTAATATATGAGCTTGAATCCTACTATAGACAGATTTTACCTAATTCAAAAGGACAAATTTACGAGATTGAGATCTCAGGAGAAATAATCTTAAATGATGTCAGGAAATTCATAACCCCTCCCTGCTAATCATCTGCTGATGCAAACATAAAAGAGGCTCTGAGATGTTGTTTCTGTGTTTCTGTCTCGTGTCCAGTTTTACCAGCGCTTTCTGTCAGAGTTTCTTATTCCAGCATGGTTGCAGCACCACGTTAAATATTGGGAGAAAAGCCAATGGCGATAGTGACAGAAGGAAAGTAAAGAAGTGAGGATGATAGAAATCTGCTTGCCATTCTGGCAACATAAATAGTATTTGCAAATTCAACTGCACACTTGAAACTGTTTAAACAGTGCATATTTTAATAACAGACTCTCCGATTTGAACATGTATTTTTAAAAAATATCATGGATATTCCAAAAACCTAGAAGCATTTCTAGGTAAATATTAAACTGGTTTTCTTGTGGATTAAATTGGTAGGATGTGCACGTGTGCATGTGACTGGAAGCATACAAAGACTTAGGGCGGCATGGTGGCTCAGTGGTAGAGTTGCTGCCGTGCAGGACCAGAGATCTGGGTACGATGGTAACTACAGGTGCTGTCTGTACGGAGGTTATATGTTCTCCCCGTGACCGTGTGGGTTTTCACCGGGTGCTCCCTGGATTCCTCCCACATTCCAAAGACATCATTTGTTTTAATTGGTATCGGTAAGTTGTAAAATTGTCCCCAGTGTGCGTAGGTTAGTGTCAGGGGTGATCGCATGATGGTGGGCCAAAGGGCCTGTTTCCATATTGTATCTCTACAGTAAAGGAACTTGCTAAGTTTCACAGATTGTTGTGCAATTTGGTGAGTTAATACGTCAAATCCACATTTCCATTCCTAACCAAGGCGCTCCATAAAATGGGGATGAGATTGGCAGAGAGCAGCAATTGGTTTCCTTCTCTTCTTATAGAAGTGGAGATACATGGAGCAGGACTTTAAATTTTGGATTACAATATGAGAATACTGTGAATATGCATATAGGTTATCTCAATAATATTTGAATAACAGAAATATTCTTTATATTTGATACATCAAAGTGGTGAAAGTCAATCAATACATCTGAATGGAGCACTGGAGTAACTCATTGGGTCAAGCAGCATGTCTGGAGGACATGTTTGGCCGATGATTCGGGTCGGGACCCTTCCTCTTGGTGCTGCCTGACCCAACGAATTACCCCAGCACTTGGTTGTTCTATACAACATTCCAGCATCTGCTGCTCCCTGTGTCTCCAATATATCTGAATATGCAGGACCCCTTTGTTTTTTTAGTGAACATTATTGTTTCTGGTTTAACCGCAAGAAGAAAATAGAAAAGCTTAGAGGAGCTGGAGGAATAATAATCATCCAGTTTGACACTTGACTAGCAATGTTACAAAATTTTGCGATTTTAACATTTTCAAGTCAAAATCTTTATCGCATCAGATAAAGCATAAAAAGAAGTTTAATTTGACACCTAATTGACTTTCATATCTTCAGTATTAAAAAGGTTATGGCCATTTTCATACTCTGAAATTAGCATCTTGTTCCCTATTGCTTTTCCATTGACTTAACTTAAAAGCTGTGATCGAGGACAGTCCAAAGCCCATAACTTTCTTAAAAATTAAGAGAACTGAATGAAATTTTCAGTTCTTATAGAGTGAAGCATTCTGAAACAAATATGAAACAATCTTACTTCGATGACCTGATATTAAAGCATATAATTAGTTAGTTACTTAATTGTACCTAATTACAAAATTAAATTACTAAATCTAAACATCTATCCATTTCTTAAGAAAAGGTTAACATTTTTAAATAGCCTAAGTGTCCAAATAACATTCACACAAGAATTCACAATATAACATGATTTTTAAATCTCATTGTCATGAATTTATAGGTCAAATGGAAGGAATTTAATGTTTAATTCCCGTAACTTAGTGGGCATTTAAATCATTTTGCTAGTGGGTTTTTGTGGAACGCGATCAATTGGATCGTTGCATTTGCGGTGAATTTGAACCCCATATCGACAGGAAAAACACTGCCGGTTCGTATGGGGCCAAAATCACATTTTCGCCAATTAAATTTGGATTAAAGTCATCCTAAGAAACAAGTTTATATGTAAAATACACAACTTACATTATGTTTTGTGCCCTACTTGAGATCCGTCCCGTTGTAGGCATTGAGGGTGTTAGTAGTTGCTTTTTGTTTTACTCCAGCGATTAAATTGTCCAGCGATGTTTTCAAAAAACTTCCGAGAACGTAAGTCCGGTCGATTGTTCTACAGCAGCTGGCAGCCCGACAGGCAGGAGAAAATGGCACTTTAATCCCGCCCCTCCCCCTCAAAGGCGCCAAAGTCGCGGAACACGGCCAGTGGCAGAAGGTATGTTTCGCAACATCGCTACTTGAGCTCTGTGACACCAGCATTAAGTGGCAGCTATGTCCTACTAGTTCATAAGGTCATAGGGGATAGGAGTACAATTAGGCCATTCGGCCCATCAAGTCTACTCTGGCATTCAATCATGGCTGACCTATCTCATCCTCCTAACCCCATTCTCCTGCCTTCTCCCATAACCTCTGACACCAGTTCCACTGTTTACATTATTGTATCCCTCTAGTTATCGCCCCTTCCTCAGCTAACAATGGGCCATCATGGGCTACACCCTTCCTGAGGTCATCTGTTGCGGGCCCTGATTTGTTCTGCACTCCAGTTTATCCTCCCCCTCCCCGACCTCTACTTCCAGTTCGAAGAAGGGTTCTGACCCGAAATGTACCCTATTCTTTTTCTCCAGAAATGGTGCTGGACCCACTGAATTACTCCAGCATTTTATGTCTATCCTCAGTATAAACCAGCATCTGCACTTCCTTCCAACACACTTGTATCTGTGATAGGATTGGTACCGTGAAGTCTGGCCTTGGTGTTGTTTGTACATCTCAAAAACAACGGTAAATAGCATTACTCATTTGTCATGGTCACAGGCAGTTGTTGCAAAAATGTTACTTAACATTTATAAAGCACATCCAACTATTTATCTATTTCCCTGGATAAAGTATCCAGCTATCTTGGGAAGTGCAAGTGAAATAATTTTTTGCTTCAGCCGTTTGCACCTCATTAAATTGCCATTACCATTAAGTCCTTTCATGGTTCTGGATGAATCTTCTCACGATTACATTATTTGAGGACAAATGAAGGAAATGATACTGCCTAATTGGCACTGCTTGTATTCTTTCAAATATCCAATGACAGCTTCACTGCCTCCAATTACCGCACTCCCCGCTGACCCACTCCCACACCCACTCCTCCTTCCCTCTGCCTTCTGCATCCCCAACTGGTCTTTTATCTTGATCCCTTGACACGTCATCTATTAAGTACTTTGCCTCTGGCTTTAACTCTCTCCTGGGGATAGGATTTTTGTTTTGAAACAAAGTTGCTTTAAACTTCATGAGTCCAGCATCCAGTGCAGATAGTGGGCAAATTGTGTTAAGACTAAAGATAGACACAATATGCTGGAGTGACTCAGCGGGACAGGCAGTATCTCGAGAGAGAAGGAATGGGTGACGTTTTAGGTCAAGAAGATGTTTATGGTTCTTCAGAAGGGTCTCGACCCGAAACGTTACCCATTCCTTCTCTCCAGAGATGCTGCCTGTCCAGTTGAGTTACTCCAGCATTTTGTGTCTATCTTTGGTTTAAACCAGCATCTGCAGTTCCTTCATACACTGTATTAAGACCAAGTCGCAAGCTGTTAAGTTTTGATTAGTATGGGTGTCAGAGATTATGGGGAGAAGGCAGGAGAATGGGGTTAGGAAGGAGAGATAGATCAGCCATGATTGAATGGCGGAGTACTCTTGATGGGCCAAATGGCCTAATTCTGCTCCTATCACATGATCTTATGAAATCGGAGCACACTAAAAGATAACTGTGCTTTTTGAAAGCGCAATCACTTTTCAGATGAAATGCTCAAAGACCCAAGAAAGGTGACTACTTTTCAAAAGTAATCAATAAGATCTTTGAAAATTAAATATAAATTAGTACTGGTGTCAGGGGTAATGTGGAGAACACAGGGGAATGGTGTTGAGGGAAAGACAGATAAGCCATGATTGAATGGTTTAGACTGGAAGGGGCGAATGGCCATATTCTGCTTCTAGAACTTATGAGCTCATGAAAGGTAAATGTAAGCACCTTCTTCCTAGTATGGAAAATAGTATGGGTGGAAATATGTTGGAACTGTGTTGTGAGGATATTCTAGATTTGGAATAATGAAGACAGATGAAATTATTAAGAAAGCTCATTAGCGCCTCTACTTCCTGAGAAGATTACGGAGAGTCGGTCTGTCAAGGAGGACTCTCTCTAACTTCTACAGGTGCATAGTAGAGAACATGCTGACCGGTTGCATCGTGGCTTGGTTCGCCAACTTGAACACCCTGGAGAAGGAAAGACTACAGAAAGTAGTAAACACTGCCCAGTCCATCATCGGCTCTGACCTTCCTTCCATCGAGGGGATCTATCACAGTCGCTGCCTCAAAAAGGCTGGCAGCGTCATCAAGGACCCACACCATCCTGGCCACACACTCATCTCCCTGCTACCTTCAGGCAGAAGGTACAGGAGCCTGAAGACTGCAAGGACTAGGTTCAGGAATAGCTACTTCCCCACAGCCATCAGGCTATTAAACTTGGCTCGGACAAAACTCTGAACATTAATACCCCTTTATCTGTTATTTGCACTTTATCGATTTATTCATTCATGTGTGTATTTACGTATATAATGGTATATGGACACACTGATCTGTTTTGTAGTCAATGCCCACTATGTTCTGTTGTGCTAAGCAAAGAAAGAATTTCATTGTCCTGTCAGGGACACATGACAATAAACTCTTTTGACTTTGACTTTGAAGAGAATATATTGAAGAGGGTGCAGGTCTTGTGCAAGAGAGTGTTGGAGAGGTAGCAGTTTGATACAAGGTAAAATTGAACGGTGGGGGTAGGCACAAGGTAGCAAATGGCCGAATGTTCTTGTCTTCTTACTCAGCCAAGATACATTTGTATCTGCTTAATAGATTTAAGATCCACTCCAAAGACTTAAGACAGGATGTAGGCTGCCACTATGGATGTATTGTCTATTAGTTGATCCATGAAGACAATGATACCATGTCACTATTGAAGGAAAAGCAAAGTAGCAGAGATCTGTGATCACATTTTGAAAACACATGTAGCAAATTGCTTTAGGACTTAAAAGTCATGAAGGAAATAAACACCGTCTGCTCTCTTTTATAATTCCAATTTTACTGTAAGGAAAACTAAAAATCTGCATCAAGGACCATAATTCTTCCAGAGTGTATTTTACATGGTGCAGAAAAATAGATTATCTTCCGGCACCAACAAGTTAATTTGAATTCCACGTTGTTCTCAATGTCAGTCCAGTGGAATATAAAAGCTAAATGGGCACTCAACATGCTTAACTTAAATGGCACACAACCTTAATGTCAAAGGAAAGAGATGTGGCGTCACCTCAGGTTCTGCAGCTTAGAAAATAACCAGAAACTGAAGCAAGCTCTTTGAAGGCATTTTTGATTCTCGTAAAAATAATCCTCGTAAATCTTAAAGCCAACAAGCTCTATGGAGTACTTAGAGTCTTAAACAAATACATTATTAATACAACAATGTAAATATTTGATCAAAATTGGCTCTATCCTCACATTTGTAGGCTACGTTGGAATAACAGTTTTTAAACAACATTTAGGTCATTGATCAGTGATTCCTCGCATGGAATTGATAGCAATGAAACTGGTTTGCAGTTGTAGTTATTATTACTGGTATTCTTTGCAAGTTTAGTTTTAAAAAATGATTTTTTTTTTTTTTGCGTTTAGCTAATCCAGCATGAAGGACAAAAGAAAGCCTTGTTGAATAATTTGGTCTGAACTGATATCTGTTATTGTTGTGCATCTTGTGAAGCAACAATAACAGCTTTGCTGTCTGTGAGTAACCCTTGGTGATATATTGAAGGGAGACTTCATGAGGATCAGAGTGTTTGTTTGACAATGGTGGACAGTTTTCTTTTGGACTGTTGTTTACCACTTTAGTGCCAATCATTTGCAAGGGAGCCTGATGTTTATGACCAAACCAATTTCTTACCCTTGAGTGTCTGCATTACATACAACGTCCTTCAATCTTGTTACTGATTTATCTTTCTCAGAATGGGAAAAAGATGGAGTGGACCCAGAATTTCCTATAAGTCTACTTCCAACAAATACCACTGCTCCATCTTGTTGATCAATCCCAAGTTAGAAGATGTCAAGCACAGACATCCACCTGGAGGGGCATCCCACCCTCACATCCCTCCAATTAAGTCTGTGGCTCTGCGATTGGCATCATGTCAAGCCCTAATGAAGGGACTCACCAGGAGGACAATCATACTCACCTTTGAGTGATTGCCAATGATGATGATGATGATGATGATGACAATAGCTAATCAAAACAAATCCTCGCTTTTACGGACTGCTTCACAGCAGATTTTGGTTGCAGCGGACAGATCTGCCGATGCCACCCCTGTCTCGCACTGCATCCCCAGCCGCAACAATCCCAGCTTCTGATGCCACCCCATCTCACAAGGTGCACCAGTGACTGAAGAAGGGTCTTGACCCGAAACATCAGGTAATCCTTTTCTCCTGAGATGCTGCCTGACTCACTGAGTTACTCCAGCTTTTTGTGTCTATCTTCAGTGACTATTGGATTATCTACTTAATATTCCTATTATTTGTGAGATGAGAGCGTCACATGCATTTAATAACTAATCCATACTGCCCTCAAGAAGGCTGTGGTAAGTCACCTTCATGACCAGCCGTGGCTCCACAGGTGATGGGACTACTTCAATGCCGCTGACTGGAGAACTCCAGGATCTGGAGCATGCAACAATAAGGAACCGCAATATAGTTTTGAGTCACAATATCATGCGACATTGAGATGGCAATGTTCCTGTGTGCCTGCGGCCCTTGTCCTTCTTGCTGGCAGAGGATTTGGAAGGTTTTTGCCAGAAAAGACTTGGCAAGCAACCGCAGGTTACGTGGCTGAAACGCACGTTGGCGCGTTGCTGAAACACACCGCAGCCATGGTATATCAGCAATGGACAAAACACCTATTTAGGGTGATTGATTGATCAACCAGTGTTGGGCTCCACCAGCTGGCCAGCCACTATCCAATGTCTGTTTCATCATTGAGGTGGTCTTCTTGGGCCGTGCTTTGTCAGGAACCTTCCCCTCGACCTGCCCGCCATGGGTGACTTTGCCCAGGGCATAGCTCCAGACGGTTTCTGTTTTGGGATCATAGGGACACGCAAGCATCAACACCACAACTAAGTGGCGGCCCTCGGAGAAGTTGTTTGGCTATATTTACCTAAATAAACACAAATTGACATGAAATAAATCTTAAAACAGAGTTAACTATTATTAGATCTGAAAATTACTATCACATTTTGCCTTTTCCCCATGTTTGGAAAAGTAATTGTAATTGAAAGTGTATTTAGGGAATTTTATTTCCCGCTGCTGTTCACATATTGTCTTAGATTATGTAGTTTGAAAATTGTTAAACTGCAAAGTGACCGAGAAGGAATGAGACTGTTATCAGGCAACTGAACCACATCTGGAGAGCAGTCCAGAGCTACTATCTACCTCATTGGAGACCCTTGAACTATCTTTGATCAGACTTTACTGGCTTTACCTTGCACTAAACATTATTCACATTATTCCCTTTATCATGTATCTGCACACTCTGGATGGCTAGATTGTAATTGTGTATTGTCTTTCTGCTGACTGGTTAGCACGCAACAAAAGATTTTCAATAAACTAAACTCAACTCTAGACGTCTAATATAAACGTATGGGCTAGAATTAAATATCTATTGTACTCTATTTCCGCCGGTGTTGCTTCATTGTGTAGGAAAGAACAACAAGGGTCTCGATCTGAAACGTCACACATTCCTTCACTCCAGAGATGAGGCCTGTTCCGCAGAGTTACTCCAGCATTTTGTGTCTACCTTGCGTTGCTTCATTGTTCAAGACATCGTTCTACCTAATATGATTCTATTTCATGAAACATTTTATTAGATATGGCTCATTTGAAGGATCTCTTGTTCTTCCATCTTCTGTTTGGCAGCAGAATCCAGTTCAGGATACACACTTTAAACATCCTTGAGATAGACATTCATTGCACACACATTAACAATAACCTGGGTACATTCCCCTCTGCTTCTGAAATGTGGTGTTTAAGTCCTTAGAGAGGATGGAAGATGAATATCTACTCACACGAATGTTCCAAAAAGGTCAGCCAAAGATTACATTTCAAATTACCACTCTCTTTTAAATTACCAGCACTAATTACAAAAAATTATGATTAACTCCTTTTTATATTATGTCTCTTTCCTGTGTATATTTATTGCATAAACATTGCTTTGGAAAACGAAATATGAGGGATTAGTGCACATTAATAGAAGATGTAATTAGTGCGTGCATTGGGCTTGTAATGGTTTGGTCACTGTTTCACCGATCTTAGAGTCAAGAGTGTTTTATTGTCATTTGTCCCGGATGGGACAATGAAATTCTTACTTGCAACAGCACAACAGGATATGTGAATATGTAAACATAGGGCATAACGGGGGAATAGAAAAAAAAAGGAAAAAGTTCAATAAATAACAAATATAATGCAATAATAATATAGTCTTTTGCAGTTCAGAGCTGAGCTTATTCATTCTTGTGTTTAATAACCTGATGGCTGTGGGGAAGAAGCTGTTCCTGAACTTGGTCGTTACAGTTTTCAGGCTCCTGCACCTTCTTCCTGATGGCTATGGTGAGTTGAGTGTGTGGCCAGGATGGTGTGGGTCCTTGATGATTTTGGCTGCCTTTTTGAGGCAGCGACTACGATAGATCCCTTCGATGGTGGGGAGGTCAGAGCCGGTGATGGACTGGGCAGTGGTCACACCTTTTTGTAGTCTTTTTCTTTTGCTCCTGGATGTTCAAGTTGCCGAACCAGGCCACGATGCAACTAGTCCATTAGTCCATTGTGACTGTAGATGAGCCACAGAGGCTGGAGCTGTCGATGTAAAATGTTTTTATTCAGCATAACAAGCAGGTATCCTGGAAGGGTCTGAAACAAACTGCTGGAACAATTCTGTGGGTCAAGCAGCATCTGTGGAGGTAAATAAATAACATTGGGCTGATAGTGTGGATGTAGCTGTAGTTTTGTTTTTGCTCCATATTCTGGCATCTGCCATCTTCTGTATCTCCACCCTGGAAGGATCTCTTTCAGTGCAGTGAATTTTATTTTTATTAAACAAAGATAATAGTAGATACAGATACAGTAACAGATACAGTGATTAGATACAGTAACAATGGTTATAATCACCTTCTTTAACATTTTAATTAGAAACAGGAAACTTGGTGCAATGTAAACGGGAGCCCACCTCATACTGACAGGACAATTTTGAACACTCGGATACTGGTGGCTGAATACTGAAAGATTCTGAGGACAACACTCCAGACACCCAAAATATAGTTCTTCTACTTGTCTTGAACTATGTAGTAAATGGCAGGCATTTGTCTTGAACTATGCATTAGTGTGGAGATGTTTTTTTGAAACCAGCTCTTATCATGGGCATTTCCATAAGGGCCAATTAAATTTGTAGGAGGCATTTATACTTAAGTTAGTCCCTGTTGGTATATTATAGACATGTCTAGATATTTCTAGTTTTATATTTTTTGTATGCTTGTGGATGGGATTTGATACGTAGAAGGGCCTGTGTACATCTGAGGAGGCTAGCGTAGCCACAGAGAGTGGGCAGTCGGTTTCGCCTCGAGGTATGGTGGGGACAACAGTTTTTACAACACAACACCACACGACACGGATGAAAGTTAGTACGAATGAAAAGTTACAATTTGTATTGGAATAAGAAATACTTGATATGAATCACTTCTTTGTACTACTTCAATAAAGGACCAATTAATTAAGAAATAACGACTGGATGATTTGTTTTTACTATCGGCTAGTGCGTAAGCTATATCTCTTCTACATCGCCGAGTAGTAATGGCGATCAAAAGTTGGACATTGGAAAGTTAAGAAATTGCCATTACAAAAATAAGCATCCATTTGATGCCTACTCCTGCACAAATACAATAACGCAGAATCAGAGTGACGCAAGCTAAATTTGAGTACTTCTTCAATTCGCTTGCCAAGATTTACTTTTGGAGTGGAGTGTTTTAACTTAAAGCAGGGCTTGCTTGACGATTTAGAATTTTAAACATGCATTTAAATGCAATGACCAAAGGGCCAAGAAATAAAATTGCATAATGAATACTTTTTATGTATGGAATGATTGAACAGAGGTGTGAACTAAAGCACCAAGTGCAATTAGAAACTTGCTAGTCGCATGTTATGCTGTTTTGTTCATTTCAATTTGCACGACATGCATGTGCATGAATTGTGCTGAAGTTACTTCAGCAACTTGAGTTGGCATTTGGGCAATTTCCTCATTGCTACTGCTGCTTTGGACCATGGACATTTAGGAAACGATTGAGGCCATGTAATGAGAAGAGCAGAGCTTAAGGATGGCATCATCGTCTGCTTGACCACATCTTCAAGGGAAATGATTTATTCCACCATTGTTGGAGAGTCTGTCACAAAAGACAGTGATGGACTCAGTTCCAGTGCTACATCTATATATTACTAAAACTCTCATCTTGCTTACGTCCGTCAGTCCGTCTGTCTGTTTGTCTGTCCATCTGTCTGTCCATCCGTCTGTCTGTTTGTCTGTCCATCTGTATGTTTGTCTGCCCATCTGTCTGTCCGTCTGCCTGTCTGCCTGTCTGTCTGTCTGTCTGTCTGTCTGTCTGTCTGTCTGTCTGTCTGTCTGTCTGTCTGTCTGTCTGTCTGTCTGTCTGTCTGTCCTTCTGTCCGTCTGTCTGTCTGTCCGTCTATCTGTATGTATGTGATCCTGGAACTACGCCAAAACTATACACGATAGCGCCAACATTTTCGCACCACCTTACAATTGTTCTGTGGTGGTTTGTGTCAAATTTCGTTTAGATTGCAAGTTATTTTACATTTTTAAATTTAATTCCTCTGCAGCTATGACTTCACAATGGGATTGTAACCCTACCAGCTGCAATGTTGCGATCCTGGGACACTCAGTCCTGCAATGTTGCAATCCCTTTTTTATATATTCCTGGCAGCATGGAAGGAGGGTGCATTTTAAAAAACATTTTAAAGTCACAGTACACTGAATTGTTTTTTTTATTTTAAAATGATGGAGGGTGAATAAGGTGAAATGAGCAGCCCCTACGCAGTTGAGGCTATGGGTGAGTGGTGGAATATTGCGTTGGGGAACGGATTGCGTTGGGGGAACGGGTGAGTGGTAGAATATTGCGTTGGGGAAAGGGGTTGCATTGGGGGACCAGGCCTCCCTTGTGACAGGGACCCAATGGGTTCCACTTGGTCTAGTATCCCCAATATCTCGTGTTTCCCTTTCCCCTGACTCTCAGCCTGAAGAAGCGTCTCAACCCACTAGGTCACCTATTCCTTTTCTCTAGAGATGCTACCTGGCCCGCTGAGTTACTCCAGCTTTTTGTGTGTATCTATGGTTTAAACAGTTCCTGATTATCTCTCTCTCTCCACCCCCCTAGAGTCACAGGGGAAATTCCTGTGTTGTTCTCCCAGGCTTGTCCTGGATCTCTTCCTCAGTAATGTCAGGACTGATGCCAGTGAAGAACTTGTCACTTGAAGAGTTCCAGCCATGGTGGATTGCACTTTGCATGCAACTCCAAGAATCAAACATAGTTAATGAACAAAGGGATTGAGTGCACATGAAAACCCCTTGAGTCCAAGTGAAGCTAATACTAGTTTCTGTGCAGTGGCATTTATGCTGAGTTGAATTGTTAACCCAATGATTTAATTCTTATGTAATTCCTATTGAATTCTCTGTCTTCTTTATCTAATCAAACTATTTCAACCCAAGGTTATAATTGCTGCTATCTAGAACTGCTGCTATCTTTTCATCTCAACCCGAAACATCGCCAATTCCTTCTCTCCATAGATGCTACCTCACCCGCTGAGTTTCTTCAACATTTTTTGTCTACCTTCAAAACGATTATGATTAATTCTTTTAAATGAATTTCATACTCGAGTAAAGAATCTATTGTATCTGGAATATTTTGTAAGTGGCAAAATTATAATGAATCTTTCTAGTGTGCAATGTCTACAGTTTTTGCACAAAACCCATTCTGAATCTCTTCTTCCATGTAATCTCCATATCATTATAGGTACCGAGAGCAGGCAGAACATTGAAAATGCATTAAAAAACACTTAATTTATCATTTAATTTCTAAGGGCATTTGTGGAAAACCTAATAAGGTTTGCTCTCTGGAAGTTTCTGTCAAAATAATAAATTTCAGATATGCTTGTTTCCAAATATATATTGAAATAATTTTTAGTGATTTTAAAATCTCAACGTGCTGTCCAAAGGGCTTGTCCCACTGTACGAGGTAAGTCAACAGTTCGTAGGGGGGTAATTCGGGTACGTACGAGTAAAAAGTAACCATTTTTTTCCTCACGAGTATTTTTTTACTCGCGGCCATTTTTCACAGTTTTGACATTTTTTCACGAGTTTACCGGATTTCCCTAGTACCTACCGTTACTCGTACGAGCCGCTACGTGACATCCACGAGCTCCTACGTACCCGCTACATACATTACACGAGCTCGAATCAGGGGAGAACTCGGGAGAACTCTTGAATTACCTCGCACAGTGGGACAAGCCCTTTATGATTCCCCTAGTACTGTGTACCACCGATCTAACGATATAAACAATGAATATGCTTTTGGAGATCGACGCAAAAGTAGGAGCAACTCAGCGGAACAGGCAGCATCTCTGGAGAGAAGGAATGGGTGACTTTTTAAGTCGAGACCCTTCTTCAGACCATGGAAACGTCTCCTATTCCTTTTCTCCAGAGATGCTGCTTTTCCTGCTGAGTTACTCCAGCTTTTTGTGTCTATCTTCGGTTTAAACCAGCATCTGCAGTTCCTTCCAACACAATATGCTTTTGGGTGTCTGCCAATTTGGGGGTGCCCGGTGGAAAAAGATATAACCAGGACACCTTGACTTTGTAGCTACTAAATGCAGCTGCAGAGCTCTTGCCGATTTGATGCCGCAACGACTAATAAGGTAACTGATTTCACGAATGCAGACTTGTAGCACATCATGTCTGTCACCATATTGGAAAGGAGTCTGAAGAAGGGTCTCGACCTGAAACGTCACCCATTCCTTCTATCCAGAGATGCTGTCTGTCCCGCTGAGTTACTCCAGCATTTTGTGTCTATCGTCCAGAGCTGTTGCCTGTTAGACGTATGTTGGGTATGCAGTGTGAAAGCAGTCAACTCATTTGTTACTAGTGCTGCCAAATCAGAGGATCTGAGTGTAACATGGCACAGCTGAATATGCATTCAGCAGCATGAAGGAACATCCTGTCATCTCTATTTAAAGGAATCATCTACCATTTGTTAGTTGTTGATTAATTTCCATGGGGTGCTGCTTTGGTTCCATGAGTACTTCTGCTGTAAGCAATTTTGTGAAGACATGGTGCATTGGTAGGTACGCCTTAGAATAGAGTATGACTACAAATGTGAGCAGATGGCACACAGGTTGTATTAAGCTGCTGGAAGAGTGATGGAGGTGGATGAAAAGGGAGTCAATGTCGCAGTGCCATCCTGGAGTAATACTATCATTTGAGCCTCAGTGTTAGAAAAATGCAGAGGTAGCGTCTGTGCTTCGTGTCGTTAAGATATGCCTCATTTGTAGCAGCAATTCCACCTGCAGAGCAGCATGAGGTTGCCTTTGCTATTCGTTGCCAAGGTCACCATGGTCAGGAACATCTATCTATCAACTTCCTTAATGCCATTGACTGGAGAGATCTGCAACATAGCGCAGCTTGCCGTTCACTGTTGGCCAAGGGACATTAGGTGCTCTCGATCTGTAGTTTCCCACTCTCTCATTTCTAATATCAGCGACAGAGTGACCATGTAACAGCGCATGGCTTGTGAAAATGCTGAAAGCGTGCACTGAGAAAAGTTTTGAAATGTGTAAGCTACATTTTGACCGGATGATATCCACTCGGTCTTGTTGGGAAATAATGGGACGGGGCCAAATCTTGATTACATTAAACAGGCTGTCGTTATTGTAGAATTGCAGTTAGGTTCAGCCACTCCAGCCTCTGGCCCATCAATATCTTAGCCAAATCTGATGTAACTAGTAGTGTTTAATAAAGACTGAGATATGAGGGGAATGCTTCATCAACCCTGTACTGGATAAGTTGGTGGATAAGTTGTGGATATTGATACACAAAGAGGGTGAAACATATTTCCAGCATTGACCAGATGTGCTGCATGCATTCATTTTGGTTTAGAGATACGGCATGGAAACAGGCCCTTTGGCCCACTAAGTCAGTGCCAACCAGCGATCCCTGCACACAAACACCAACCGACACACACTAGGTAGCAATGTTACAAAATTTTGAGATGTAAAAAATCAAGTCTGCAATTTATCCCATCAGATAAAGCATAAAAATAAGTTTAATTTGACACATAATTCACTTTCATATCTTCAGTATTAAAAAAGTTATGGCCATTTTCATACTTGGAAATTATCATCTTGTTCCCTATTGCTTTTCCATTGACTCAAAAGCTGTGATCAAGGACAGTCAAAAGCCCATAACTTTCTTAAAAATTAAGAGAACTGAATGAAATTTTCAGTTACTATAGATTGAAGCATTCTGAAACAAATATGAAACAATCTTACTTGGATGACCTGAAATTAAAGCATATAATTAGTTAGTTACCTAATTGTAGCTAATTACAAAATTCAATTACTAGATCTAAACATCTATCCATTTCTTAAGAAAAGGTTAACATTTTTAAATAGCCTAAGTGTCCAAATAACATTCACACAAGAATTCACAATATAACATGATTTTTAAATCTGATTGTCATGAATTTATAGGCCAAATGCAAGGAATTTAGTGTTTAATTCCCGTAAATTAATGGCCATTTAAATCATCTTGCGAGTGGGATTTTGTGGAACGTGATCGTTTGGAACGTTGCGGTTTGTGGTGAATTTAAACCCCATATCGGCAGGAAAAACACTGCCGGTTCGTATGGGGCCTAACGCACCTTTTCGCAAGGTAAATTTGGATTAAAGTAATCCTAAGAAGCAAGTTTATACGTAAAATAAACGGCTTACCTTTATTTGTCCCGTACGGGAGATACGTCCCGTTGACGGCGTTAGAAGTCAATTTTTATTTTACTCCAGCCATTAAATTGTCCAGCGATGTTTTCAAAAAACTTCAGAGAACGGATGTCGGGGCGATTTTTCTGTAGCAGCTGAACAGGCTGAGAAAGATCAACTCCGACAGGCAGGAGAAAACGGCATTTTAATCCTGCCCCCCTCTCAAAGGCGCCAAAGTCGCGCACACGGCCAGTGGCAGAACTGCAGTGCCGCTGAAGGTATGTTTTGTAACATACCTACACTAGGGACAATTTACAATCTTTACCGAAGCCAATTAGCCAACAAACCTGTGCGTCTTTTGAGTGTGCGAGGAAACCAGAAAACCCACGCAGTTCGCAGGGAGAGCGTACAAACCCCTAGCAGACAGCACCCACAGACAAGATGGAATCCGGGTCTCTGGTGCTGTAAGGCAGCAACTCTACTGCTGCGCCACTGTGCCCAATATTGAGGAGTAATTTCCTCTGCTCTATGGAAGACAAGCTCACCTCTTTCCAAGGAATACTCTAGAACAGGGCACCATGGTGGCGTAGTGGTAGAGGTGCTGCCTTACAGCTCTTACAGTGCTGGCAACCCGGCTTCGAGCCCAACTACAGGTACTGTCTGTATGGAGTTTGTACATTTTCCCCATGATCGCATGATTTATCTCCGAGATCTTTGGTTTTTTCCCACACTCCAAAGATGTACAGGCTTGTAGGTCAATTGACTTGGTATAAGTGTAAAAAAAAGTCCCTAGTGTGTGTAGGATAGTATTAATGTGCAGGGACCGCTGGTCGGTGCAGAATTGGTGGGCCGGAGCGCCTGTTTCTGCGCTTTATCTCTAAACTAAAGAGGTGTGTGATTGTTGCCACATCCTCTCTTTTTCCTTGGAGACATTCTCTATATAAAAAAAAATGTTCAAACCAAGGGCAACTGTCCATTCTGATGAAAACCACATCCTTTCAGCTTGAAAGTCTGTAGAACAAAGAGGGGTGCAGTTTGCATCTATATAAAGTTGTAATTCATGTTCTTCACGGAAAACGTTTAGCAGGAGGCGGGCTGTGCAAGGAACAGAAAAAATATTTCAGTTATTAACAAAAAGTACTTTTAATTTTCAATATAAAATGATCTAAACTGTACATGAAAAATCCCATAGCTCTCTCGCTCAATCAGATAACAACAAATAAGTTTGACCATAATATGATTCCATTGACTCATCTGGGACTAGCTGGGTAGCTGGATTTACATTTATTAAATTGATTTTTCTTTGTACTGAATCAAGGTTGGCTTTTAACTGGCATCGACTGAAATAAATAATTAGCTTTATAAGGATAGATGCCATTATTGAGAGGAGAAAGGATTGGCCTTCTAGTGACTTATCTTTCCTCCTGTAACAGGTGAAGAGCTACAATGGATTGCCACTCGCGATTGTAAGCATAACCACTCACTAAGTTTGTTTCAGTGTGACCCTGCAAAATAATTTCATTCAGAAAATTGTATAAAAATAAATAGATCCAAATGTGACTATCAGGCTATGATGTGGGTCAAAATATGCAAGAAAGAGCTGCAGATGCTGGTTTAAATCGAAGGTAGACACAAAATGCTGGAGTAACTCAGCGGGTGAGGCAGCATCTCTGGAAAGAAGGAATGGGCGACGTTTCAGGTCGAGAACCTTCTTCAGAGAGAGGTTGGGAGGGGGTGGGACAAAGATAGAATGTAGGTGGAGACTGTAAGACTAGTCGGAGAACTGGGAAGGGGAAGGGGATGGAGAGAGAAAGCAAGAACTATCTAAATTTGGAGAAGTTAATGTTCATACCGCTGGGGTGTAAACTACCCAAGTAAAATATGAGGTGTTGTTCCTCCAATTTACGCTGGGCCTCACTCTGACAATGGAGGAGTCTCAGGACAGAAAGGTCAGATTGGGAATGGGAGGCTACATATACAATTGATTTTATTATTGGTCTAGGACAAAGTGGGTGAAACCACAGAGAACACAAATTGCTCTTTCTATTTTAAACTGCCATTAGCAAATGCAACAAACTGCTTTCAATGTAAGAAGAAATGTTCTCAAATACCAAAATGGACTTACCTCCCAAACTAAGAAAAGCGTTAAAGGAGGAGAGAAAAGACTTGGTTAACGATTGGGACATCATGAGACATACTTACAAATTGCGCAATACTGTTTTGTATATCTGGTTTCAGAACTCCAAGCATTTTTACTCCCAAAGTGTAATATACTTCATGCAATGAGCAACTCATACAATGAGTTTACACATGGAGCCATCTGGGCATGTGCAGTGATATACGTTAGCAGACAACATATAATTTAAAAACACTCTTGTAATTTGCTACAAAAATCCTGCAGAATCCTGCAGATCTCAATTGCAGAAGCACGCATTGCATGCTAGATGAAACCCAGCTTGTGTTATCTGAAGACTCGATACCTGTTTGCTGCTGCTGAGAAGTTTGGCAGTGAAGACACAATATTGTTCCTCCAGGATTGTCACAAATCTTTATAACAAGAGGAATCGAATATAGGAGCAAAGAGGTCCTTCTGCAGTTGCACAGAGCCCTAGTGAGACCACACCTGGAGTATTGTGTGCAGTTTTGGTCCCCTAATTTGAGGAAGAACATTCTTTCTATTGAGGGAGTGCAGCGTAGGTTTACAAGGTTAATTCCCGGGATAGCGGGACTCTTATATGCTGAGAGAATGGAGCAGCTGGGCTTGTACACTCTGGAGTTTAGAAGGATGAGAGGATTCTCATTGAAACATATAACATTGTTAAGGGCTTGGACACGCTAGAGGCAGGAAACATGTTCCCGATTTTCGGGGAGTACAGAACCAGGGGCCACAGTTTAAGTATAAGGAGTAAGCCATTTAGAACGGAGATGAGGGAACATGTTTTCTCACAGAGAGTGGTGAGTCTGTAGAATTGTCTGCCTCAGAGGGCGGTGGAGGCAGGGGATATGGGGAGAAGGCAGGAACGGGGTACTGATTGGGGATGTTCAGCCATGATCACATTGAATGGTGGTGCTGGCTCGAAGGGCCAAATGGCTTACTCCTCTACCTATTATCTATTGTCTATCCATCTTCAGGGTATGTTCTTTGCTCCAATGCAATCACCTGCCTTGATGTTGTTACTCTGACAGGATCTCCTGAACCCTTGCCACCGAGGAGCGAAAAGGCAGCAAACAAAGGAGAACACCATCATCTGCAAGTTCCTCTCTGAGTTGTACACCATGCTAACCTAGAAATATCTTGTCATTTCTTCCTCATCCCTGGTGTAACTGGTAACTCAAACTTCAAGAGCGCAGGGACCTTCACTGAATGGACCACAGTTGCTCAAGAAGATGACTCACCATCACCATCTCAATGGACGGGGAATAAATGTTGGCCTCTGCTGGAACGGCCTGCACCTCGGAAAATGAGAGAGGAAAAAGCCTAGACATCCTGCTCCTATTCACCTCGGCCCATATTCCATCATGCTGCCCCACTCCAGCTCACTCATCCCACAAGCGTGAAATTATTCCTCAGAGCATCTCTAATTATCCTGCTGTGAGCTCTCACTTTTAAAAGATCCTGCCATGGTGGGAGATTATGTGGACATCATCATTCAGGCCATGATATCATTAATGCCAGTATTTTGCTGTCCATCAACAATTGGCTCTTGAATTGATGGTTCTAGTTACAGAATTGGGCCATTCGGCCCATCAAGTCTACACCGCTATTCAATCATGCTTGATCTATCTTTCCCTCTCAACCCCATTCTCCTGCCTTTGCCCCATAATCCCTGATATCCTTATTAATCAAGAGCTGTTTAAGGAGGAAGATTTGAGCCTGAGAATTCAATGGCTGAGGTCTAACATCTAACTGCAACGGTCTTGCGTGCTTGTAGTATTGTGGGAGTTGAGATTGTTTACGAGTTTCCAGATTTGGGGAAAGGTGAAGTTCCTAGGTGTAATTAACAACAGGGGCGCAGTGGTTACAGCACAAGTGAACTGGTTTCGATCCTGACTCTGGGTGCTGCCTGTACGGAGTTTGTACATTCACCCTGTGACTACATGGATTTTTTACGGGTGCTCTGGTTTCCTCTCTCGTTCGAAAGACGTGCAGGTTGTGGTTATTTGGCTTCTGTAAACTTCCCTAGTGTATAGGATAGAACTAGTGTACGGGTGATCACAGGTTGGCATGGACTTAGCCTGCTGGAGGGCCTGTTGCCATGCCATCTCTAAACTAAACTAATCATCACCAAAAATCTGTCCTGGACCAACACTATTGAAGCTACTGTACGTCTTGTGGCACCCCACCATATTAGGTGCACTTAGGTTAGGGAACTAATTGCTGCCTTTGCCACAGACACCCACACTGTATGAATGAATGAAAAACAAAATTACACACTCTGTAGCTTAGACTGGTACCTTAGAAGGGCATGCTATTTCACACAAACATTGTGGTCTATTATTATGAGTAGTGAATATGTTCTCATTTAAAATTTTGAAGAGCAAGGTCGTTTGATTTGTTCTCTCTCTCATTTGAAATGGCAGGTTGTGAATGATTATTATAAATTCTTGCAGCCCCCACTTGTACGACTTCTCAAGGCCTTCTCGGTTTTCATACTGGCCAGAGGCAAGCTGAATTGGAAATGTGGTGTTTTCAACCTCTAATTTTTTTTCAGCAGAAAAGTAGGCAACTATCAAAGAAAATGTGGTGGGGACCTCAGAAACCCATTAGCCTGAACTAGTCCACAGATTGGACTATAAATGGATGTTAGCCTTTATGCCCAAAACTGCATTGGGTGAAGCATGCAAAGTGCAATTGATGTTGGGGAATAAATTAGTCTTTGACCACTTGTGCCAAACTTTGCTAGGAAGAACAACGTCTTATGAGCTTCACCACATTGAAAATGGACAGATTTCTCACCCATTGAATGAGTGGCTCAACTAAAGGTCGCTCAGAGGAGGTGAATTTTCATCTTCTTTAAGAATAGCTAGCAGCCTGTTTTTGTTGCTTTGTGGGTTCTTTGAGGGTTTGTTTTGCAACGAACCTGAAGAAGGTTTCCATCCCAAAATGTCACCCATCCATCTCCTCCAGCATGACCCATTGAGTTACTCCAGCACATGGTTGATGTGGGCAAGATGAGCCGACTGGCCTGTTTCCAAGCTGTATGACTCGACGCTTGTGGCTCTGTAAGGAAGTGGTTGAGTTTGAGGTGCAACATTGAAAGTCCATCCAGAGCCTGCGTTCCCAGGTAGTGCCTGGTTAACCAAGTCCTCTTGCAGCATTTACTGGGATAGCTCCCTATTTACTGTCCCCAAAAACTCACTGCAATGAATCTGTGGAGCCAAACAGATTCCAAACAGAACCAGGGGGCACGGTTTAAGAATAACGGGTGGGCCATTTAGGACTGAGATGAGGAAAAACATTTTCACCCGGAGAATTGTGAATCTGTGTAATTCCCTGCCACACAGGGCAGTGGAGGCCAATTCACTGGATGTTTTTAAGAGAGAGTTAGATTTAGCTCTTAGGGCTATAAGAATCAGGGGTTATGAGGAAAAAGCAGGAACGGGGTACTGATTTTGGACGATCAGCCATGATCATATTGAATGGTGGTGCTGGCTCGAAGGGCCGAATGGCCTACTCCTGCAACTATTTTTCTATGGTTCTATACTTCTAAATACCAACCTGAGAAGAGAATTCACTTCATGCTGGGCTGGTTTTCAAATTCATCACATTTCCATGGTTACCTTCTGGCACAAGTCGGGCTCCTTTTCCTCTGTAAACGTCTGATTGTCAGTGCAAGTAGCTTAAAGAGGTGCTTTTCCTTCTGCATTGAACTCTCCACTTGTAACACATTCACACAGCCTCCATGTGTTGTCTTTGCACTGTTCTCCCTGGCTTTAAAAAAAAAGGACATTGCAGATACCTACAAACAAAAAAGCAAAAATGCTTAAACCACACAACATGCAGATCCATTGGAAACAGTGGCGAAGCATTCCCTATAAACCCGGAAATGGAATCCGTCATTTTGGTTTGGTAATCCCAATAATAATGTATTTAAAAAACGACATGATCTTCCATGGGTTACTCTTCAGTTGTAGTGCTGCTATTTTATTTATTGCTCTGCTCAGTCACAATGATAAGAGAGTGAATGCTTATACATGTCAACCCCGTTTAATCATGCTATGCTAACAGTAGGGTTAGTGGAGCCATCTGGTAAATGCAATTAGTGCATGTACACTCTAGTGCTCTGTGTGCCAACATGCCTGATGACAGAACCTGTTAATGTATCTACTTAAGACAAATGCTGACTTTTGTCTCTGCTCTTGGCCCAGTTTAATATTCCCATAAATTTTCAGCGCGTTTGAAAACTATTCACAGGAAATCAAAGGTAAGGGCCAGGTGGCGAGATATTGTGTGTGCATTCCACTACAATAGATTTAATATGTGCTAGTTGTTTAATTACAATAATTATCCATTTGTGAACACAGAAATAAGACTTCACATTAAGTGAGCAGTGTGACATGGGGGATGTTTTCTTGAGGGCAGAGAGAAATAATTGCATTCATTCATTGGGACGCGATTATAATGCAGCAGAGCAGCTGAACTGTATGCACTGCTCGCATCTAGTATATGTATGAAGATCTCCTGGGTCAGTTCGAGGAAGGATTAGAGAGGGTTATTGGCAGAAATTAACACATTAAGTGTTATGCTACAATATGTAAGATGTGCACCTCTCAGCAGAAAATCAAAAGTTGTTTCCAAAGTTGTTTTGCCAACCATGTGGAATTGAAGTGCAGTATTTGTTGTCAAGATAGTGACAAGGCAATGGCAATCATCGTTGTCTTTGGTTGAATGGTGCAAGAAGTTAAGGAACAGCTGCAGTGTGAAATATAATGATCAAACATTTAGTATCAGTGTCCCAGTGCTCTTTTTGTTGCTGAACAGAAAAAGCATCTCAAGCTACCCCATGCTAGTTTGTTTCAGGAGACCGCGCTGACCACACACTAACTTTAAGCTTTAGACTTGAGAGGTACAGCGCAGAAACAGGCCCTTTGGCCCACCGTGTCCACGCCGACCAGCAATCACCACGTACACTAACACTATCCTACACACTAGGGACAATTTACAATTTTACTGAAGACAATTAACCTATAAACCTGTACGTCTTTGGAGTGTGGGAGGCAACCGGGCCACCCGGAAAAAACCTATGCAGACACAAGGGGTGAACGTGCAAACTCCGTACAGACAGCGCCCGTAGTCAGTATCGAACCGGTGTCTCTGGCGTTGTGAGGTGGCAACTCTACCGCTGTGCCGCCTTGGCAAATTTAAACTATACCAAAGAAAGGTTACATTTTGTTATTACAAATAATACAACCCGTTATTAATGTTGAGAGTTTTAATAACTAGGATTTTAATAATGGAAGAAAGTGTGCTGCCTCATCACAGGATCTGATGTTTTGAGGGAATTTTCTGACCATAATTAGCTCCTTTTATTGAATTCAATCTCTCTTTCCTTCTCCTCGTTCCCAGTTAGTACCTCCTTTGGCATTGAATTTACTAACTTTCATTCACCATGCTTCTCAGTCCAAACCATTTTAATTTTCCAATTCTGAAATCACATTGGTGAAGGAAATACACAATTGGTCCCTAGATCACCAAGTTCTAGCTAATGATAGCCTCACATTTTTGGCAAATAAATGGACACATATTTTGAAGGCCGAATGGTACCCAGGCAGGTCTGTCTAACAGTGGACCAGTTGTTGTGTTACATTGTTATCCAAGAACATTAGAAGTAGGAGCAGGAATATGCCATGTGGCCCATTGAGCCCATTCATCCAGGCCAATTGGTTTAGTTTAGGGATACTGCGTGAAACAGGCCCTTCGACCCACCGGGTCCAGCGATCACCTATTAACTAGATCTATCCTACACACTAGGGACAATTTACAGAAGCCAATTAACCTTTGGAATATGGGAGGAAACCGGAGCACCTGAAGAAACCCACGTGGTCACAGGGAGAACGTATAAACTCCATACAGACAGCATCCATGGTCAGGATCGAACCCAGGTCTCTAGTGCTTCTTCTTCTTCTTGCGTATGGTGTGCACAGCCTAAAGTTGTAAGACAACTTGTTCTGTTTGATCTTCTGTTTGTGCACGGCAGGTTGATTGCATTTGTTGAAACACGGTGGACCATGTGAAGGTTGCAATCTCCCACCCCGTCTCTAGTGCTGTAAGGCAGCAACTTCTGCTGCGGCACTGTGCCGCTACTAATCTTCCATCTCGCAACCAATTACCAACACTGTCCCCGTTTCTCATTATTCCCTTGGTAGCCAGAAATCTCTTGACCTCCCTTCTGAGTGAACAGAATGACTGGGCTTTCACTGCCATCTGCAGTAGAGAATTGGAAGGATCCGCCACCTCATGCAGAGAGTCAAAGAGAGGAACAGCGTTCAAAGGAGGTCCTTTGGCCCACAAGGTTCATGCCGACCATCATTTACATGAATTCTACTCTGCCCTGCATTCCCATCAACTCCCCCCAGTTTTGGTCTCACTCGCGACAATTTCCCGTGGCCACTTCACATACCTCCCACATATATTTAGGGTGTAGGACATACCCGAGCATCCAAAGAAACCTACATGGTCACAGACAGAGCATCCAAAGTCAGACCGAGGGTACCAGAGGACAGGATTGAACCCGTGCTGCTGGAGTTGTGAGGAGCCAGCTGTACTAGCTGTGCCACTGTGCCACCCAAAAATGAAGACAATTGTCATCTCAGTCTCAAACTGATCTGCACCATTTCCTCAAATCATGTCGTTTGGTCTGAGACTCCTTGTGGGAAACATCCTGCATCTAGCCCTTTTAACAAGTTTGTAAATTTTAATCTTTCTCATCTTTCAAAACTCTGAAGAATACTGTATCCGCTGAATTAAAATCTGCTCACCGGACATATCCATCATTCCCTGTCATTTTTGGATTCACTGATATTGTTGCAATACCTCCATTATTACCTTTTTCCCTTCTCACTACAAATGCATTTTGTAACTTCCTAGCACAGTGTGAGAAGTAATGTCATTATCCCACAGGCAATTTATTTAGGCGATTACAGGCGATTAGGCTGTTGCCACATTGTCGCCGGGGTGTCGCCTGTATGGTTGTGAGTAGTCGTCTCAGTCGCCCAAAGAATCATAGCATTTTTCTCGTCGCCACTGGACTTTGAAATGTTCAAAACGTTTCGGCGACAGTTGGCTTGGTGCCAATGAGTGTAGCTTGACTTCTCCTGATGTAGGTGCTGTCGTAGGTTGTCGCCAGGATGACGTAGGTTGTCACGGGCGCTGACTTCGGTAAATTCGATTGGCGACTACCCACGTCAACCGGCGACAGGTACCGGCGACTGAATTGTCTTACCTTGACGTAGCTTGTCGCGGGTGGATGTAGATTGTCGTAGGTGTGGTCATAGGTGGACGTCCTAATGGGTCGCCAGTTGTTGGCAGCTTGCCATAGCTTGACGTTGACGAGGAGGTAGGTTGTTGTAGACATTGTCGTAGACATTCTCATAGAGGGGTCCAGTCGCCAGTTTTTCAGCGACCTGCAACGACTATGACAGTTGCCGAAAAAATCGCCTAAGTGGGACATGCCCATAAGTAATAATGTTGAATCAATCTGAGTGGTGATTGCTGCAGGGACTCAAACGAACAGAGTACAAATGGATAACATCAGGGTATCTCGTTTTCACTTTGGGTGCACTGGACAATTGCAGCCCAATTACCTCCTCACCCTCAGGTGCTAATTCCACATGTTTCTGTTTAAACTGATTTGTCAAATCTTCAGCATAATTGGATCCTGGGAGGTTATGAGTTCAAAAAAATTAAAATAAATTCTTCAACGAAGAAAATCCTGAACACTTTATAGAGTGGTGAGGGGTAGGGGAGAAGTAGCTCGGGTGGCTTTTAAAAAAATAATAATAATTTGTGTTAGAAGTAAGTACAATGGTGTGGCACTTGAGTACCTAATACATTAATACATATTACCATTCTTGCACAACTTCGTATTTTTAATTTAATAATAAAAGAACAGTGAAAGAAAAAATAAATAAAGAGCGTAGGAATACATAGACAAGCGAGTAGAAACAGATAGGGAAAGAAATAAAGAACAGAGATGACAAGCTAAAAAGATTGAAAGAAAAAGAGAATGTAGAGAAAAGAGAAATTAGGAGAGAGAAAAGAGAAATTAGGAGAGATATATCTATTTCGTATTTTTGCCCATCCGTCACCCGGTTCTGAACCATTTAATTTCAAAGGTTGTGTTATATTGCACCGTATGCTTGTAAAAAGTTGATAAAAGGAAACCAAGTTTTTAAGAATTGGTCTACTTTGCCAAGTAGGATGAATCTAATTTCTTCAATATGTAGCATTTCCGACATATTTAAAATTAACATTTTGAACGTTGTCGTGGTTGCGTTTTACCAGAATTTGAGTAGTTTTTTTGCTGTTACTAAACCGTAATTAAGAAGAGCTTCTTGGAATATAGTTAGTTTACCTCCCTCTTCCATTTTTTTTTTTTTTTTTTGTTTATTTTATTAGCAGTTAATACTGTACAAAACAATACAGTGGCACCTAATTTTAGGTGCCAACTATGTCATAACGTAATACATTCTATGTACAACCTCTAGTTTTATGTTTTTGAAAAGGAAGTAAAAAAATACAAGAGATAGAGAGAAGAAAAAGACTAAAAATAGATAGTAGAAAATAGAAAAACGTGAAGTGTGTATATAAGAAAAGAAAAAGTAGAAAGTATTTTATTATTTGAGAAATAGGAGAAAAAGACCCTTAAAAAATAAATTTTTCAAATCTTTGTTCGGAGATGTAATTCTATCCACGACCTGACCTGAAATCAGTAATCTTTACGGTACTGCTGCATCACATTATTCCAAAAAGTCGATGAAAGGGGACCAACTCCTTAAGAACTGGTCATATTTATCTATTAGGTGGAGTCTCATTTCTTCAAGGTAAGCTATGTCCGTCATATTACTAATCCACATTTTTAATCGTTGGTATAGTTCCCTCTTCCATTGATCCAAAGAGAATCAGTTCTGTATTGGGGTTCAATTTTGTGTTAAATAGTTTTGTAAAAGTTCCAAAAATTTTGTCGCAAAATTTATGCAGTTTTGTACAAGAGATAAAGGAATGTGTTAGAGTGGCATTTTGAGTTAGACATTTTTCACAGATGCGGGGATACATTTGAAAATATTTTATTCAGTCTAGTTTTCGACTAGATTTTAATATAATTCTCTTTACCACTCCGTCTACTTGTGTTGCCACTTGCATGAAGCTATGGATTTGGATCCCAAGATCCCTCTGTATATCAATGCTGTTAAGGGTCTTGCCACTAACTGTCGATGGGTGGTGTGGATTCAGTGAGCTGTATTTCCTTGCTGTATCATACAATAATCAAACAATATCTACTGTCCCAGCCTCATCAATCACCTTTGTCACCTCCTCTAAAAACTCAATCAAGATTGTAGTACAAAGCCATGCTGTTGTCTTTAATTAATCTATTATCTTCCAAATGAGAGTAAGTCCTATCCTGAAGAATATTCTCCAATAGTTTCTTTACCACTCACCAGCTTATAATTCCCATAACATCTCTACTTCCCTTCTTAAACAAAAGAACAACATTAGCTACTCTTGCCATAGAGGAGGTACAGAGAAGGTTCACCAGCCTGATTCCTGGGATGGCAGGACTTTCATACGAAGAAAGACTGGATAGACTCGGCATGTACTCGCTAGGATATAGAAGATTGAGGGGGGATCTTATAGAAACTTACAAAATTCTTAAGGGGTTGGACAGGCTAGATGCAGGAAGATTGTTCCAGATGTTGGGGAAGTCCCGAACAAGGGGGTCACAGTTTAAGGATAAGGGGGAAGTCTTTTAGGATCGTGATGAGAAAAAAAGATTTCACACAGAGAGTGGTGAATCTGTGCAATTCTCTGCCACAGAAAGTAGTTGAAGCCAGTTCATTGGCTATATTTAAGGGGGAGTTCGATGTGGTCCTTGTGGCTAAAGGGATGCCGTATGGAGAGAAGGCAGGTACAGGATACTGAGTTGGATGATCAGCCATGATCATATTGAATGGCTGTGCAGGCTCGAATGGCCTACTCTTGCACCTATTTTTTATGTTTCTATGTTTCTATGTTTCCAGTCCTCAGGGGCATCGCCTGTGGCTAGAGAAGATGCAAAGAGCTTTGTCAAGCCCCATTGCAAACTCTTCTCTTGCCTCTCTCAATAACCTCGAGTTACATCAAGCCCTGGGGATGTATTTACCTTAATTCTCTTCAAGAGCCTCAAAACCATATTCTTCTTGGGCTCAAACCGCCCTAGCATATCAGTATTCCCTACACTGATATCATTGTCCTCCATATCCACCTCCATGGTGAATACAGCTGCAAAGTACCTGTTTGGTAACTCGCCCACATCCTCTGACTCCAAACATATATTTCTTCCTTTATCCTTGAGCAGCCTTACTTTCTGCCTGGCTACCCGCTTTAAATGTGAAAGCCATGGGATTTTCTTTAATCTGACTTGCCAATGATATTTCATTGCCCATCCTGGTCCCTTTAATTACCTGCTTGATTTCTTTCCTGCTTGCTTTATATCCCGCAAAGGCCCTGTCTGATTTCATTTTTCTAAATCTTGCATACGCTTCCTTCTTCTTTCTGACCAAATTCCCAACCTTGGTCATCCAGGGTTCTATTACCTTGCAGGTAGACAAAAATGCTGGGGAAACTCAGCGGGTGCATCAGCATATATGGAGCGAAGGAGATAGGCAACATTTCGAGTCGAAACCCTTCTTCAGACTATATTACCTTGCCATTGTTATCCTTCCTCCTTACTGCATATGCTAAGCTTAGCTTCTGTGGATTGTCACCTTGTCGTGGTGTAAAAGCTTGCGTGGACCTGAGATCCTGAGAGTGATGCCGTCTGGAGCTATGCTCCTGGTAGGGCCACCCATGGTGGTAAGGTCGAGGGGGAGGTCTCTGACAAAGAGCAATCCAACCAAAACCTCCACGGTGGAACAGGCGGAGGACGATGGCTGACTTTAGTGGAGCGTAACAATGGCTGGGGAGGAGGATGAAGGCTGCAGCGGAAAAGGGTCTCCTGTCGTCTTGGACTCCATGCCACTGGATCCTGACCCAGATCTGTCAAGGGCTGCGGGGTGTCTGTCTGTGCACCAGTCTCCCCATGTTAAACAAAGCACAGGCATCCTCCATATAGGGAATAGCACCCTGGAGACACCCATGGTCAGCTGTGACCAAAGGGGGCCTAAGAATGCTTAGCCAGTTGGCATAGGCAGAGCATGTGCTAGCCTTTAGACAACACACATACATGAGATTATATTTATCCACTAACAACTACTCCCAATTTATACTCCCCAGCTCTTGCTCAATAATGCTCTAATCTGCCTCTCACCAGATTAGTACCTTCCCCCATAAATTTAGCTTTTTTGTTACTTTGGTTATTCAAGAGTTAGCTATCGAATGACATAATGCTGAAAGGCAGTCAAAATTGTGTCTAGCAACTGTCTATTGTATGCAACTGTAAGAATTAGACTTTGGATTAGTTAGTAGATTTTTGTTTGAAGCAGGCATTAGTGAATTAATTAACATCACTATTCAATTAATGAACAATACTACACAAATATGCTGAGCCCATTTAACTTCATTTAACAGGACTAAATAATCACTTCTCAGCTCAAATTCTGAAAATCCCAGTCAATGCATCCTTTTCTGGCACCATCTCATTATTATCGGTGGAACCAACACAACAGATCATAGTGTTGAAGCAGAAATCTCTCATGCTAGTTCTAAAAGGAAAGGCAGAATTAAGCCCCATTATAAAACTGGCCATATACAAAGGTTGACCTTTTCATCTGTCAGAGTTACAGATAATTAATTAAATTTTAGTGTATGTCTTTAGGGTGGATGAATGAATAAGTTTATTGGCCAAGTATTCACATACAAGGAATTTACCTTGGTGCTCTGTACGCAAGTGACAACATGACAGAAAGTGACAGTTAGTAATGACCAGGCACACGCCGTGAGTAATTACTCAAGGTAGGCAGTCAGACGGCTTTTTAAAAAAACGTAAACCGCGCATGCGAAAAATTGTTCCCCTCTCCGTAAAAATAAAAAATAAAAATAAAGACAGTAACAATTCAATTTTCCCAAGGCTTCCAAGTCTCCTTTATTCTGAATTACTGAACGGGTGGGGGGTGAAGGGTGATGGCAGGTGGAGAGATGGTGGGAAAACGGGAGCACAGGGAAAAGTTGAATCAGTTGTCAACTTATTGAATGACCAAACATGTTCAAGGGACCAATTGGGGGGAGAGTTTCTTTCACAGCGTGTGGAGAGTCTGTGCCAGAGGTAACGTTGCAGGGAGGGCAGGAGTGTTGAGAAGGAGGGGGTCGGGGAGAATGCCAGTACTCACTCACTTACTGCTGCCACGGCACTCCGGGCGTGGAGCCACAGCATTGTGGCCGGGGATCGAAGCAGCTCGGTTAGCTGCGAGCGGCCGCCGGGACCCGACAGCAGAATTGGCCGCCAGTTCAGTGCCTTCTGCCGGCCCACTCACATCTGGCAGTGCTCTCCGTCTGAAAACCTCTCACCTGCCGCTAGCTGACTTCGCTCATGTCAGCCGCTTCCTGCAAATCCTTAAATTCCCACAGCCGAGTAACCTCAATCGCGCTGTCGGAATTTAAGGATTTGCGGGAAGTGGCTGACATGAGTGAGGCCAGCGAGCAGCAGGAGAGAGGTTTTTAGACAGAGAGTTGCCAGAGGTGAGCGGGGGCCAGCAGAAGGCGCTGAGGTGGCGGTCGGTTCTGCTGTACGGCCCGGCGGCCGCTCAAAGCCACTAATAAACCCAAACCAAACGGGGTTTATACCAAAGAGATACTTATTTAAAAATTTGAGATGGCTGTTTAATATAATGTACTCACATAATACTGAAGAAGAAGACCTAGCAATTATTTCATTGGATGCAGAAAAAGCTTTTGATCAAGTAGAATGGCAATATTTATTCAAACTATTGCAAAAAATTAATATGGGAGATAACTTTATCTCATGGGTAAAATTATTATACAATAAGCCAATGGCTAGAATACTGACTAATAATATATTATCCCCGATATTCCAATTAGCAAGGGGCAATAGACAGGAGTGCACATTATCGCCCCTGCTATTTGCAGTAGTGATAGAGCCTTTAGCAGAAAGTATAAGAAGTCATCCGAATATTCATGGATATAATACCAAACACTCAAATAATAAAATCGCATTATATGCAGCCAACATATTATTATATATTACAAATTCGCAAATTAGCATACCAAATATATTAAATTTAATAGAGGAATTTGGTTCCTTTTCAGGATATAGAATAAACTGGAATAAAAACGAAATTATGACGATAAAACCTCAAGAGCCGACACATCTGTTGAAATTCCCTTTTAGAATTGCAACAGAAAAATGTAAGTATTTGGGCATCCAAATTACCAGGAAATATAAATCATTACTCAACGCAAACTATATGCCTTTATTAACTAAATTAAATGGGTTGATTAAATTTTGGAAAACACTGACGATGTTTTTAATAGGCAGAATAAATGCGATAAAAATGATCTTCTTACCACAAAAACTGTACCTATTTCAATCAATACCAATATACTTACCAAGAAAATTCTTAAAAAAACTAGATTCTGATATTACAAACTTCATATGGGATTATAAATCACACAGAAAACTCTTGTGTAAATCTAAAGAATCAGGGGGACCGACACTCCCTAACTTATTGTATTACTATTGGGCAGTGAATATTAAAAATATAATCTACTGGTTGGACAGTTCTGCCCAACAGGTAGATTGGATAAGAATGGAGAAAGAGGATTGTTCCTCTTACTATATAGGAGCGATCCTTCTTTCCCCGATGAAACTGAACAACTGAAGCTGAGGGAGATCTGATGGAAGTATATGAATTATGAGAGGCATAGATAGGGTAGACAGTCAGAATATTTGACCAGGGTGGAAATGTCAAAGACTAGAGGGCACAGCTTTAAACTGAGAGGGGCAAAGCTTAAAGATATTAGGGGCAAGGTTTTTACACAGAATGTCAGTTGCCTGGAATGGTGAGGGTTCAGAATGCACTGCCAGGGGTGGGGTGATGAGAAGCAGGTATGATAGTCGTATATAGATAGGCACATAGATATGTAGGGAATGGAGGGATATGAATCGTGTGTAGGTCAAGGAGATCAGTTTAACTGGGCATCATGTTTGGCATTGACATTGTGGGCCACAGAGTGTATTCCTGTGCTGCACTGATTGATGAGGCTGGGACGGTAGATATTGCCTATCGATTCCCTCCACATATGCTGCCTGGCCCTCTGAGTTCCTCCAGCAGTTTACGTTTTGCTAAAGACACCTTATTCTGCGGTTCCTTCTGTCACATTGTGCATAGTTTAGATGTTGTGCACTAGTACCACAATGTTCCCGAAAGAATTACTGTTACTGATATCATACATTTTCTCTGTTTAATGCTTAATTAATTCTGGCAAAGTGGCTCTATGCTGTACATTATTTCACCTGAGTTGTAAGCAAAAAGGTAGGTACTGGTCCAATGCACTGCTGCAAAATATAGATTGTATTGATGTGAATTATCTCCACATAGACCAGCAAGTATTGTTTCACATGGCTGAGTCAATAGTCACCCCTGAACTATCACAATTAATAAAGCAATTAGTAATTCCATTTGCTTTTTGAGTAATTTTACGAAGAGCAAAATGGCTGGTTGCCTTGCGAAGTAAATTACTGGTTGAGATACCATTGCAAATTCATTTTCCAGGAATTCATCTCAAGTCAGTGATGCTCAGCATGGTATAATGGAAGTATTAACATGTTTAGTTTGCCTCGTGTAATTTGTGGCATGGGCATGCTAATGCTGCAACGTCTACTGTTCAGCTCCATTTACATTGTACTAGATTTGAGCCGTTTATATTCTTTGATACCCTTGACAAAAATAGTTCTGTGGTAGGTACAGATGGTACAAAATGAAATTGATAAGGTTTTTATTCACTATTTACCTTCAGCAGAAGCTAATAGTTTAGCAACGTCAATTAGCCATGTTCGAATTACCACCCCGGAATTAATAATCAACCAACAGTTGGTTTTTTGTAAAAATCAGCACAACAGCAATGTGTTCAATTAAATTGACGTCATCTCTCAAGACAAACCTCCAGTTAATGTGTAAGGATACCACTCATGAACTTAATATCACTATTTTTTAATCTTTTTGTTTCAACCATAATTCGATGGTTTTGATCCAGAAGTAGTAACTTTCCTGGAAACCTGTTATTACTTTGATAAAGTTTTATCACACTTTATAAGGTTTGGTGAAATCCTTATCAATGGTATTTTGTGCTATCTGAACCTACCACAGGACTATTTTTGTCAATAGATTGAAAGGCCTCAAATCTTATAAATATAAATGCCTCAAATTTTATATGTTGTAAATGGAGCTAAACAGTAGAAGTTGCAGCATTAGTATGTCCACGGCACAAATTGCAGAAGCAAACAATAACATGTAACTACTTCCAGAAGTGCCAGCATTTGAGGGCTCGGATTCATTGCCATTCTGTTTGAGAATCTCAGGCAGTGAAATGAACACTGCATGATGCATTGAGGTGTTTAGCAATTGGCTTTGTGTAAAAATTCCACTGGGCTACACATAAAGACAGTGCTGTGAAATATAATTAGTCTGTAAGCCCCAGAGCATAGCCTTGCACGGAGGAATGTATGCCAGTGACTACTACTCTCAGCATCTTCCTAGAATTATTTGTTCAGCAAACTAAATGGGCAAGTTTGTATTGAACTTTTTTCTCGGCCCTGCTTAACACCACCAAGGAAGGCACGGCAGACCAGTCAGACTATTGCGAGCCTGTGTCTGATTGTACACTAGTTTACTAGTTTAGTGTCTGATTGTTCTAGTCGGAGTCCCGTTGCACTTTATACTTAATGTTTTATAAGCACCTGACATGAATCATGATTAAACAATCCATCTCAAAGTACGTTTTTTTCAGAGATGCAGCGTAGAAACAGGCCCTTTAGCTCACCAAATCTATGCTGATCACCTGTACACTAGTATGATGTGGGAGGAAACTGGTGCACCAGGAGAGAACCCATGCAGTCACAGGCAGAATCTAATGGGCCTGTCCTACTTAGGCGATTTTTTGGGCAATTGCCACAATCATTTCCAACATGTTGAAAAATTTTTGGCGACAGTGATGACAATTCTTGCTGTCATAGGTTGTCATAGGTGTTGTTGTACGTTGTCGTCAGGTGTCGTAGGTGAATTCCATTCGAATTTTTCCCTGGCAGTCGCCTAAAGAGTCGCTTAAGTGGGACAGGCCCATAAAACTCCGCACAGACAGCACCCATAGTCACGATCGAACCCGGGTCTCTGGTGTTGTGAGGCAGCAGTTCTACCGCTGTGCCACTGATCCTGATTTATGTAATTTGAGGGAAATACAGCTTAGTAAATAAACACACTGAAATTCTAATGTTTACTGATGGCTTTACATCCTGATGAGAGATGTGACTCCTTTAACGTTGATGGGCATTACAGTTGCAATGGCTGGTTTGAATCTCAATTACAAACTTATGGCTTTGGCCCATCATCCATATGAAGGGTAAAAGATTAGTCTTAATAATGAATGAAACGGGGATTCATAATATACATAATATTTATGCTTTTGAATAGTGGCTTTGCATGCTGCTTCCATTAGCCATCTGAATTTATAAAGCAAGTCGTTAAATTAAAGATTTATTTAACCAAGTGTAATGTGTTTTTCTTTTGTGTAAGCTTTTCAAACTGGAAGTAAATGAAAAGTCATAAAATGTGCACCTAAATGTAAAAGCTGAAAAATAGTATTTTAAACACGGAGCAATGGAAGCGCTTGAATCGGATTATTTAAGAAAGGAACGTTTCATTCTCAAATGATAATTCACAAGCTGTTATACGAACAGTGAACTATTAATAATGTGTCCTGGTGTTTACTCAGTTGAAAAGCTAAAATGTATCATACTCAACACATATATATATACACGCACATAGAAACACAGAAACTAGGTGCAGGAGTAGGCCATTCAGCCCTTCAAGCCAGCATCGCCATTCAATATGATCATGGCTGATCATCCACAATCAGTACCTGCTTTTTTTCCATATCGCTTGATTCTGTTAGCCCTAGCAGCTATATCTAACTCTCTCTTAAATACATCCAGTGAATTTGCCTCCACTGCCTTCTGTGGCAGACAATTCCACAGATTCACAACTCTCTGGGGAAAAAAGTTTTTCCTCATCTCAGTCCTAAATGGCCTATCCCTTATTTTTAAGCCGTGACCCCTGGTTCTGGACTCCCCCAACATCGGAAACATTTTTCCTGCATCTAGCCTGTCCAAACCCTTAAGAATTTTACATGTTTCTATAAGATCCCCTCTCATCTTTCTAAATTCCAGTGAATATAAGCCCAGGCGATCCATTCTTTAGCCCAGTCGATCCATTCTTGTGAACATACGACTTCATATTAAAGTACATTTGTAGCATTTCAATTAAAATGTTTAAATAAGACAAGAATTGCAGAGCTCTGGGATGAAGCTTCTGGGATAAAGGACGTATTAACTTGCTCTTGTGGAAAGTCAGCATGTGCTTGATTCGTCAAACAACTCTTTCTAAGCTGGAATAATTCTACTATTCAAATTACTGAATAATTATAATTCTAGTGTTCGGCATCTTGTTCCATTCTATTTCTAACTGTGAGTGACGTCCTCGTGAGTTTAATCGAGCTTTTGTTTCTGTTTTTTAAGCGCGAGATCTGCCTTGGTTTAGTTCATCGTAGGTCAGAGCATTTGCAGTGGCAGTGAGATATCTTTAAACAAATATTGTCAGTCCATCAACTGGGCTCACTTGCTACAACCTTCGCCTCCTCCAGAAGAAAAATGTGAGTTCAAATCCTGCTCCGGACACCTGTAAATATTTGAGACCAGTGCCTCTGAGTTGGATCAAGGTCTTTAGAATGGGACATTCAATTTACGATCCTGTCTGCTTGATCAGATCGATGTGTTGCGGTCTCATTTTCAACTTGAAGGATGATTGGGGCTGACCTCCAACCTTGCTTTCTGTTCAAGTGCACAAGTATTGTGGTTTTTTTTGCCAACTAGTCTTACCCAGTTGACACCATGACAAGAAATAATCAGATTATATTTTTGTTATAAATGATAGTTGGCTGGTGGCTATTGCTTCACAACAGCCTATTTGAAAAATACATCCAGAACACACGATAAGAAGTGGTGTTCTTGCTCGAGAGGAACACTGCATAGGGCAGAGATTCCACTATATCCGTGAGATTTTTTTAATTTTTGTAAATAGGGGTGCAGAGAAATCAATCAGAGGTTAATTGTCTATAGATTGGCATCTAATTGTAAATCCCTGACTCATTGCAGAACTGAGAAGAGATCTGCAGAAATAACAGGCTGTCCTTTTTTTGTGCATAATTTCCCTTGAAAGCTAACCCAGAAAACATTGTGTGACAAAGTATGATCGACATATCACAAAACATTTTATAAATTCTCGCCAGGAAAGTACTGTTAAAGCATCCAATTTATATTCCATTTTGTGCTTTCAGAAGACTTTTGCTGAATCTGTTGAAATGAGCAGTAAATGTAAAATATTTGCCATATACTTAGGCTGCCACAACCTTTCCATGTTATGGTAACTTGAAAGATAAATGTTTTATTCTTTGCATGGTTTTCCTCTTCTGTTGGGTTTTGATGATACAACACAATAGTTTTCATTAACATGCTCTTCAGAGAAAAAAAAGGCCCTGGCATTTACAGGTATGTATTATAATAATGTTATGTGCCTCACATTTTACATTTATTTCAGATTGTGTTCATGTCCCAGAATTTGGGATGGGGTAATAAATAGGTGAAGGGAGGGGGGGTGATCGTCCCATCTAAAGATTGAGTTCCTTTCCTGCTATTGGATTGAGTGCAGGTGTTCCTCCTCACAAGACACTCTCCCACTATAACTAAACCCAGCTGCAGTTTGACTTCATATTTCATGCCCCGTACTGTGGTGAACCAGTGAATCAATTACTTCGAAGATAGACACAAAAGGCTGGAGTAACTCAGCGGGTCAGACAGCATCTCTGGGAAATAAGGAATAGGGGTCACACAGTTTAAGAATAAGGGGTAAGCCATTTAGAACAGAGACGAGGAAACACTTTTTCTCACAGAGAGTTGTGAGTCTGTGTAATTCTCTGCCTCAGAGGGTGGTGGAGGCCGGTTCTCTGGATAGCTTCAAGAGCGAGCTAGATAGGGCTCTTAAAAATAGCGGAGTCGGGCGATATGGGGAGAAGGCAGGAACGGGGTACTGATTGGGGATGATCAGCCATGATCACATTGAATGGCGGTGCTGGCTCGAATGGCCTACTCCTGCACCTATTGTCTATTGTTTCGGGTTGAAACCCTTCTTCAGACTACTTCACCAGGAAGAGAATATTATATTCCGCAACCGCTACACTTGTCGCTTTACCTCCCCCCTCGACTCCATTGAAGGACCTAAGCAGTCGTTCCAGGTGCGACAGAGGTTCACCTGCACCTCCTCCAACCTCATCTATTGCATCCGTTGCTCTAGATGTCAGCTGATCTATATCGGTGAGACCAAGCGTAGGCTTGGCGATCGTTTTAGTCGAACACCACCGCTCGGTCCGCATTAACCAACCTGACTCAGCAGGTTGAAGTGGCTCAGCACTTTAACTCTCCCTCCCATTCCGTATCCGACCTCTCTGTCCTGGGCCTCCTCCACGGCCAGAATGAGCAACACCGGAAATTGGAGGAACAGCACCTCATATTCCGCTTGGGGAGTCTGCATCTTGGTGGCATGAACATAGAATTCTCACAATTCTGTTAGCCCTTGCTGTCTCCTCCCCTTCCTACCTCTCCCTCAGCCCTCGGGCTCCTCCTCCTTTTTCCTTTCTTCTCCCCACCTCCCCCCACCCCCCATCAGTCTGAAGAAGGGTTTCGGCCCGAAACGTTGCCTATTTCCTTCGCTCCATAGATGCTGCTGCACCCGCTGAGTTTCTCCCGCATTTTTGTGTACCTTAGAGAATATTATACTCTGTTTACTCTGTATAATAAAATCTACCCAATGTCATTTGCAAGTTTGAAAATGTAATGGTACTGAATTTGAACAGAAAGCAAGGTTGGAGGTCAGCACACTGCAGAGTGCAATGCTGGTTTTGGTTCAATGTCAGCTTGATGAACAATTTGAATAATTTGTGAAAGTTTTACGTTCATGAAGAGAGAGAGAGAGAGAGGAGGTAAAGTGTGCACCTGCAAAGAAGAGAGCCAAAGGCAAACAGTAGAAATAATTGATTATGCACATTGCAAGTAGCATCTTGATCTCTTTCCTCCATTCTGCTGCAGTTTGTGTGAAGATAAGCATCAGCGGCTTGACAGAGTCAAGAGGTACGAGCCCTGTGAGAGTGTGGTAAAATAAACCCTAAACCTGACCCTTGACTAGTTTATAAATATAAAATATTACGACGCAGAAAGAATTCCAAGGTGTATGCTTTGGGCGGAATTTCATGATGTTATATCTGCATAAGGGGGAGCATTTTTTTTGAATAGTGGAAGAATTTGCTAGCCCGATTTCCCTTTCCAGATTGGGTTTTCTGCTTGCTGTGATTGATTATTGTTCTGGGAATGAAACAAAATAAGCATTTAAGTTCTCAAGTCAGTAAATGAGAAAATGTAAATGAGTTTTGGGTATCATAAGTTCCTAGGACATAGGAGTAGAATTAGGCCATTCAGCCTATCGAGTCTACTCTGCCATTCAATCATGGCTGATCTATCTTCCCCTTCATCAGACATGGGAGCAGAACTAGGGTAACAATACAGATACGATGCCCATTGGTGCTGCCTTATCTTACCCTGTTAATAAAATTTTCTTTTCACAATGGTAATGTTGCTGCCTCGGATTCCTTTCACCTCTTCAACCTTTTTCTTGTTATCTTCTTCCTGTTGTTTTATTGCCTCCCAAACTCTTCCCTTATTTCTCTTGCTCAATCTCCAATTTACAATTGTTTGTTCACCTGCAAGGTGTTTAAGCTCATCGTGTGCAGGGGTGCAGTGACTGCAAGGATATTGACAAACTGGGATACTGATATAATTAGGAGATGCTCAGCTTAAGAATTAACGGACGTTCCTTCAGGAAGGAGAGGAGGAATTTCTTCAGTCAGAGGGTGGTGAATCTGTGGAATTCCTTGCCACAGAAGGCTGTGGAGGCCAAGTCAATGGATATTTTTGATTAGTATGGGTGTAAAGGTTATGGGGAGAAGGCAGGAGAATGGGTTAGGAGGGAGAGATAGATCAGTCATGATTGAATGGTGGAGTGGACTTGATGGACCAAATGGCCTATTTTGCTCCTATCACATGACCTTATGTTGTACAGACTTTATTAATGACAGATTCACAGATAGTGGAGTGTATTAATATAGCAGCAAGCAAATTGAATTTTATTTCTTAATTATGTGGCTTAGTTAAAATGCAAGGGTAAAGTAGCAAAGTTTCATCTGATTCAGAGGACAAGGCAATGAGTGAGCATTTATATGGCTGTGGAGAGTACTGACAGTTGTGGGAAACTGACAACAAGAAAGAGTGCTGATATTGCTAAAGACATTGCCTCAGAATACACACTAAGACCTTTCTGTTTCCACTTGGACAGACAGGTCATACTCCACCAGCTGGTTTGCACCTGTGTACACTGCGTACAATGGGCTCAATCAGATCTTAGGTTCATACATCACGGGAACAGGCCTTTCGGCCCAAAATGTCCATGCTGGCCAAGTTGTCCCATCTAGGCTAGTCCCATATTCTCATGCCATTTGCCTAAGTCGGCAGAAGATGACTCTGAAATAAAGTTGCATTTGGTGAGATCAACACACCAGTGAAAGGGAGGAGAATGAGTAGCTGTTCTGACAATTGTGTTTTGCTGTGCTTGATTTAAGGTATGTTATTTATCCCACATAGGGATGGATAATGTTTTTTATTTGATTGTGGAAAAACTTGCTATAGTTTTGGATATGCATTAGACGATTCTTATATCTTGATTCCAGCATTCGATTGCTGATATCAATGTGTCAAATACCTTCCTAAAAAGAACAAATAGATTTGTTGTATGAAAAGAGACGAAACAGACTGGCTCAATAATCCTTTGAGTATTTACAAGAATGATAGCTGGCAAATACATAACTTGTTATCGGGTTTGAAGGGTAGATGGAGAATTGAATTTGATCTGACATGGAGTGCATGGAATCAGTTCTTCTTATCTTTCTCCCAAATAGCCTAACCTTTATTGTGAGTCGACAAAAAGCCTCTTCACCCAGAGAGTGAATTTTTTTTGGAATTCTCAACCCAGAGGGCTGCGGAAATTCAGTTGCTGAGTTTATATGAGCTGAGAATAGTGAAAGGCTTGGATAGAGTGGATGTGGAGAGGATATTTCCACTCGTGGGAGAGTCCAGGACTATAGGCCTAGAAATAAAGGACTGTTTTTAGGAATTAGATGAGGAGAAATGTGGGAGGATGGTGAATCTGTAGAATTATTTGCCACAGAAGGGTGTAGATTTTTAAGTTAGATAGATTTTTGATTAGTACAGGTGTCAGAGTTTATGTGGAGAAGACAGGAGAACGGGGTTAGGAGGGTGAGATAGATCAGCCATGATTGAATGGTAGAGTAGATTTGATGGGCCGAATGGCCTATTTATACTCTTATTGCATGGCGTTATGACCTTTATTTAAGACAGAGATTAATAGGTTTTCAGACATTAAAGAAATCGAAGCATATGGTGTTGGTGCAGGAGAGTGGCACTGGGGTTAAAGATCGGCAGTGATATATTGCACAAGAATCTGAAAGAAATTGCAAGCTGTCACGTGCAGGACAGTGAGTCCTTCAATGCTGCAGGGATGCAGTAAGAAGCAGCAGTGGATGAGAAGTGCTGTCAAGCTCTGAAGCCCCATTTAGGGCTGAATGGCCTGCTCCTACTTGTGCTTCTTATGCGATGGAGCAAGAAATTCTGGAAACTTTGCACTATAAAATCCAAAAGTTAGCTGATAATATCATAACAAACTGTTCATTTGTTTTTTGTCTCACTTTATTACATTGACGAGGCGTACTTGTCCATTTAAAGACTGTTGCAAGATCTGACAGCCTTCTGAAGGGAGCTGAGCACAGATGGCTCTGAAAATTAGAAGTTTTATGCAATTTACAGCAATTTCTGCAGAGTACTTGCAGAAAATAACAATCACCCAAGGGCCTTGTGTTGGTTGCTGCTTCTTGCCTCATCTGAATAATTTATTGAAGTGGAATGCATCGTTAATGAAAGCTGCAGAAAGCCAAAACTGCGGCTGTGGGACTTGAATTCATTGTCCCTTGAATATAAATACTATCTGGGCAAGGAGGCACATTTTCCCACTCGCATGGTGCACTGCACAATATTAGGTCTTTGCAAATAAAGCATTTTTAATGTTTGGAAATCTCAAACCTCACCTATTCATAAGTTATAGGAGCAGAAATTTCGGCCATTCAGCCCTTCAAGCCTGCTCTGACATTCAATCGTGTCTAATCTATCTTTCCCTCATTCCCCTGCCTTATCCCCATAGCCCCTGACACCCTAAAGGGCCTGGCCCACTTGGGCCATCACTTACGCTTCAGGCCGGTAGTTACGGTCGAGCGCGTCATCATGCGCCCGCACAGCTGTCTGGAGCGCATGACGTCGTTTAAAGACGTCAGCATCTTTGGAGAGAAGGAATGGATGATGTTTCAGGTCGCTACTCTTTTTCACTCTGAAAGAAGGGTCTTGACCCGAAACGTCACCCGTTCCTTCTCTCCAGAGATGCTGCCGGTCCTGCTGAGTTACTCCTGCATTTTGTGTCTATCTTCAATCTTCTTGGCCCCGCTCTTGGAGTAGGAGTGGGGGCGGATCCGGATCCGCAATGGCCGTGAGCCCCAGGCTGAGTTCGACGATCGTTTGCCTGGTTCTGCTGCTGTTGGAGGTGAGACGCTGCATCGCGCCAGGGTCGTGGGCCTGTCCCACTTTGGCTATCAGTTATGCGACAGGCCGGTGGTGCGCAAAGATTTAGTGCAGGTCGAAGTCCACACTCCTCCACACCACTCCATGTGCCCATCCCCACGCTACCCACACGCTACCCACGCGCTACCCACACGCTACCCACACGCTAGCAGGTCATGCAAATGGCGCGTGAAATGACAATCTCCACTTTAAAAATATCCATTGACTTGGCCTCCACAGCCGTTTGTGACAATGAATTCCACAGAGTCGCCACCCTCTGACTAAAGAAATTCCTCCTTGTCTCCTTTCTGAAGGAATGTCTATGGCCTCAGGCCTAGATTCTCCCACTAGTGGAAACATCCTCTCTAAATCCGCTCTTTCCAGGCCTTTCACTATTTGGTAAGTTGCAATGAGTTCTCCCCTCAACCTTCCAAACTCCTATATAATTAATGTAATGCACTATCTTGAAGTTGGTGGGAAAAGCATGTGGATGTTTTATTTGGAGCAATGTGGCTTCAGATCATGACAGTACTTCTCAGCCACTGCTGCTTCTTACTGCTTGCCTACAGTATTGGTTGACCTACTGATCTACATGTGAGAGCTTGCAATTTCTTTCAGATTCTTTTGCAAATGTCTGGTGATTTTTTAATTGAACATGGTGACATGAAGAGCACTAGAGGAAGGGGAGCCCACTAATCCTGCCTGCATTGATGCTGCAACTTTTCATTTAGTTTAGAGATACAGTGTGGAAACAGGCCCTTCGGACCACTGAGTCCGCACTGGCCAGCAATCCACGCACATTAACACAAGCCTACACAGACTTGGGACAACTTACACTTGTACCAAATATACAAACCCAAGCCCATTAACCTACAAACCAGTACGTGGGAGGATACTGAAGATCTCGGAGAAAACCCCACGCGGTCACAGAGAGAACGTACAAACTGCATGCAGACAGCACCCATGGTCGGGATCAAACCCGGGTCTCCGGCGCTATAATCGTTGTAAGGCAGCAACTTTACCACTGTGCCACCATGCCGCTCTGCAGCGCCACTGTGCTACCCTGCAGTGCCCGACATTTAACTGTCTGATACTTCCACCGCTGCCCCTGACCCCAAACAATATAATTCCGCACTTTGATAGACAAATATGCTGGAGAAACTCAGCGGCTGAGGCAGCATCTATGGAGCGGAGGAAATAGGCAACGTTTCGGGTCGAGACCCTTCTTCAGACTGAAGAAGGGTTTCGACCTGAAATGTTGCCTATTTCCTTCCCTCCATAGATGCTGCCTCACCAGCTGAGTTTCTCCAGCATTTTTGTCTACCTTCGATTTTCCAGCATCTGCAGATCCTTCTTAAACATAATTACGCACTTTAATTGATTTTTAAACCATTTTATAGGGATACCACATTTAAGTGAACAAAGGAACCACTAAGATAATCACTAAGATAAAACTAAGATTGGCGATCGCTTCGCCAACACCTCCGCTCGGTTCGCAATAACTAACCTGGCTGCCCGGTGGCTCAGCACTTCAACTCACCCTCCCATTCCGAATCCAACCTCTCTGTCTTGGGCTGCCTCCATGGCCAGAGTGAGGACCAGCGTAAATTGGAGGAGAATCACCTCATTTTTCGCTTGGGTAGTTTACACCCCAGCGCTATGAACATTGACCTCCAATTTCAGGTAGTCCCTGCTTTCTCCTTCTTTCCCCTCCCCTTCCCAGCTCTCCCTCAGTGCACTGTCTCTGCCTCTTCCTTTCTTCCTCCCATTTCCCCACCCCCACATCAACCTGAAGAAGGGTCTCGACCTGAAACGTCGCCTATTTCCTTCGCTCCATAGATGCTGCCTCACCCGCTGAGTTTCTCCAGCATTTTTGTCTACCTTCGATTTTCCAGCATCTGCAGTTCCTTCTTAAACAAAACTAAGATAATTATGGCATTATCCCCTGCAAACGAAGACCATATCTGTCCCACACGAATATATCCATGTCACATTGACGAGAAAAGTGCAGTGTTGGGACCTCACTTGCTTGTGAAAAATATGCACAACTTGGACATAAATGTAGCCAGGAAGATTAGTACGTTTATGACAACATCATCATTAGTGGAGTTGCAGACACTGAGGAAGTTTGTCAAAGTCCACAATGGAATATAGATCAACTACAAAAATGTGGTGAAATGGCAGATGGAGTTTAACTCGAGCAAGTGTGAGGTGTTGTACTTTGGAAGGTTAAATGTAAGGGCAGAGTATACATTCAATGACAAGATCCCTTAACAAATGTACAGAAGGTTATTGGGGTTCCAAGTTCATATGTCCCTGAAAGTGGAACACAATAGATAATGGTAAACAAAGCATATGGTATGCGTGCCTTCATCAGTTGGGGCATTGGGCGAGAGAGTCAGGAAGTCAAGTTGCAGATTTATAAGTCTTTGGTTAGACCACATTGGGGGATTGTGTGCAGGTCTGGTCGCCCATTACAGGAAGGATATGGAGGCTTTGGAGAGAGTGCAGAGAGCTTTACCAAAATGCTGCCTAGATTAGAGGTTATTTGGGGCATAGCTTTAAGATGATAGGGGTAAAGTATAAAGGAGATGTGCTGTGCAGCCTTTTTCCACAGAGTAGTGGGTGCCAATAACGTGCTGCCAGAGATGGTGGTGGAGACAGGTCCGGTAGTAGCATGTAATAGGCTTTTGGATAGGCACATGGATCTGCTGGGAATGGAGGATTTGTATCATGTGCAGGCAGAGGAGATTAGTTTAACTTGGCATCATGTTCGGCAATGACATTGTGGACCAAAGGGCCTGTTCCTATGCTGTACTGTCCTATGTTCTATGGAAACATATGCCAATGGATAGGACAGGTTTGGAAGATGGATAAGACTGGTTTGGAGGGATATGAACCAAATGCTGGCAGGTGGGACTAGTGTAGTGAGGACATGTTGGCTGGTGTGGGCAAGTTAGGCCGAAGGGCCAGTTTCCGCACTGTATCACTTTATGTGTCTATGACTAATTGGATCAACCATAAATTCCCCTGCTTGATTCTCCTCCACCAAAGACAATGGACAATAAAATTACTGGGAATGGGTTTTGAAGGAAGTTGGATAATTAACAGTTAATCAATTATGTAATAATGGGAAATATCAAAGTGCTTAGAAAACGTCCACATGGATTTATGAAAGAGAAATTTAGTTTGACAAACCAACTGGAGATGTTTGAAGATGTACCTGGTTGAATAGATAAGGATGAGCCAATGGATATGGTGTATTTAGATTTTCACAAGGCCTTTGAAGTCCCACATAAGAGTTTTAAAACTTAAAACACATGCGATTGAGTTTAATTTACTTCTGTGGCTTGTGAATTGGTTGAAGGAGAGGAAACACAGTAGGACTAAATGGGACGTTTTCAGAGTGGCAAGCAGAGACTCGTGGATTCTGTCAGGATCAGTGCTTGGGCTCAGCTAATATACAGAAATGATTTAGATATGAAAACCTAATGTGATGTTTGCCGTTAATGTGAAACTGGGTGAGATGTGAAGAAGATGCAATGAGCCTTCAAGGTGATTTAGACAAGCTGAGTATGTTGGTATATATACATAACAGATGCAGTATAACTTGGATAAGTGTAAATGTGTTCACTCTGGGGGAAAAACAGAAGGGCTGGATGTTACTTAAATGGTGAAAAATCAATGAATGTTCAGTTGCAATGGCTAACATTGTACACCAATCACTAAAAGTAAACATGAAGGTGCAACAAGCAGTCAAAAAGGCAGATGGTATTTTGTCCTACATTGCATAAGGTTACTGGAGTTATGGCGGCCCAAGTGAAACTACATAAGGCATTGTGCGCATTTTTAGGCTACACCAAGGATACACTTTCCCTCGGAGGAGTACAGTGACAGTTCAGATTTCAGAGCTGCCAGAGGACACTCAAAATGTAGAAACAAGGAACTGCAGATGCCACTTTACACAAAAGGACACAAAGTGCTGGAGTAACTCAGCAGGTCACGCAACATCTCTGGAGAACCTGGATAGGTTACGTTTTGAATCGGGACCCTTCTTCTGTAGAAGAGTCTGAAGAAGTGTCCTGATCTGAAACATCACCTATCCATGTTCTCCAGAGATGCTGCTTGACCAGCTGAGTTACTCTGGAACTTTGCCTCCTTTTCTGCCAAGGGTCAGATTGGGTGATAGAGTTTAGATAAATTAGGAAGCATCTGATTGAAACGTATAAAATTCTGAAAGGGCTTGAGAGACTGGATACATTTGAGAATGTTCTCCTCTGGTGAAGGTTGTGGAGTTCCAGAACTAGGAGTTTATGTTTTGGGCCTGAGGTAAGATATTCCTGACTGTAATGTGGAAAAGTTTTTGTACTTGTAGAGTAATGATGTTGTGGAATTTGCCACCAGTGAAAGCCCTGGAGATCAAATCACTGAATATATTTAATTTTTCAAATTTATAATACTTCGCCTCAAGAAGCATTTTGCAGAATATTAGTTAGAAACTATCCTAGGTTTCTCATGCTCCAATAATTTTAATAGACTATCCCAAGTAATTGATTTCAAATGTGGCCATTCTTCTTATATTTTATGGATTCTTGCCAACAGTTTTCTTTCCTTCCAAGTTAATGAAAATGCACCACACTGCTTTGCTGCACCAAGGTTGTGTCATGTTGACGACGCAATAAACTTTGGCAAATTAGTCGTGCAACCTTAATAGTGTAATGTCCCCTGTAGTTTGATGCTGAGGTAGGGTGGTGTAAGGTGTTTCAGGAACCTGATGGAAGAAGATGATATTGAAACCTGAGGTAATGGTTCTTGTGCTCCTTCCCAATGTTCGCAGCGAGACAAGAGCGTGGTCAGGATGGTGTACACATTTGATGATATTAGCTGCCTTTTCCGGGCCGTTCTCATGGAAAACATTTGATGCATGTTCAAAAAGGCAATCGATGGAGATCACATGCTGATTCAGGGACTGCTGGTGCCCCTGTGGGGGATGGTCTGAGAGATGATGGAATTGAAGTCTTTCCTACCTTGGAGCAAGAGGTGCAGCAGTCATAAATCAGCTCAAAATGTTCTCAGTCCACGGTGTAATGTTTATAAACTTTTCAGCAAATGAATTTATCCGTGAGTATTCAAGGTAAAAGGGGAAGGGTGTTGAGGGTGGCTGAAAATTGTTTGATTGCAGAGAAACAAGAACTGCAAAGTTGACAAATACTTCAGCTTAGGGTTTTATTCCATGTTGGCCGTATGAAACACTTGCATGCCTTGAAATGAATTCCATTGAAGTTAACAGAATTTCAGAAGCAGCGGTAACTGTGCAGTGCCACTGTCATGCACATTTGGCAATACAGACCAAACGTGAATATCTGAGCATTCATTCTTCTGAAGGACTGTACCTGGCCAAAAATTATCTCTGTTCTGCAAGAGAAACTATGAATATTTCCAAAATGTGAGGGCTCTGTTTTTTTCTCATATAAAGCAACCAGGATCTCTGTCATCCCCGCCATTGTAACAGATAGAACTGACATTTTCAACAAATCTCCAGAATTAATGATCAGTCACTGAAATGAAGCACAAAACCCGACCTGAATCATAATCTGGCTCCCTTGTTTAGTAAATGTAAATGAGGAATTTGGCCTTGAATTATTCAAAACTCAAATTTTCTAAAAATCCACAATAAGTTACAAGCATGCACTGAGTTTCAATTCTGGGTGATGCGTAATTAGTTGCATCTGTCCTTCACCAAACAAGCACAGTATAGCACATTGCTACGGCTTAATAACCAAGGAAGTGCCAGCACAAGAAAGAAAAACCTCTTCATCTGTGCAGTTAGAAATACTTCAGTGATTTCTCCATCGCATTGCTGATGCAAGCAGGTGTTGGTAGTATTCTTGTTTTTAATGATGTGTAATCTCAGGGGGGAACATTCTACTCTTCCCATGCTAGGTGAATTGTGTGAGGAATTCTGCCTCTCCCCCCTCACAAAAGCCATTGTAATCCCAGAGGAGGCACATGAAATACACAGCCATTGGTGAAGTGTGAAATAGGTAGATGTACAACGGGACATTTGAATGTTTTGCCTCAGACAGAAGCACGATCCAATGAAGGAGGGAAAACCATGGCAGAGGTGAAGGTTTCAACTTAAAGAGAATTTACACTGAGATTTCAATGGGTGAGTCATGAATAAGTGGGCATTGCTACAAAATAATGGCTGGCCATTTAAACTTGAGGTAGGTTTACATTTGACAGTGAATCTCTGGAATTCGATGCCCCGAGGGTGGTCTTGTTCAGATAGAAACTAAACTAAACATGATTAAAATGGACAAAGATAAATATGTGAAAGATTGAAGAATTGGAGTTATGGGAGAACTGGCAGAGAGCCAACACAGATCAGCCATCATCATATTGAGGGTTGGAGTAAGATTGAGGGGCCTGGTGGCTACTGCTGTTCCTATTTCCTTATCTTCTTACCTGTAGCTGGTGTACAGGACTGGATTGCAGGAGCTGAGGCCTACATATACGAGTTCACTTTTTGGTTCACCAGTGCATGCCTCCGATTTCACGAGACAGTCTGTTTCTACATGGTTGGTCCATGCCATCTGTGGACATGGTTTGTGTGAATGAATTCAGTGAACATTTAATGTGGTGTGTGTTGCATGCCTGGCAGCCGCAGTGCATTGCACACAAGGAAATCCAGAAGAAAAACTGCAAACTTCGAGTGATGGGGTTTCCATTGACATGATGCCTTGTGGAGGATGTAAACATTATGCTATGTGATATAACTTCTTTCCATAATCTTCTAACGTTCGTCTTGTATACTTGTCTCATCTGCTGCGCTGAAGTGCGGAACTGTGCCAATCGTACAGACCTTCTGGTAAGTCACCAAATGTAGACAAAAAATGCTAGAGAAACTCAGCGGGCGAGGCTGCATTCATGGAGAGAAGGAATAGGTGACATTTCGGGTCGAGACCCTTCATCAGACCCTTCCGTAGATGTTGTCTCACCCACTGAGTTTCTCCAGCATTTTTTGACTACCTTCAATTGTTCCAGCATCTGCAGTTCTTTCTTTAACAAGTCACCAAATGTGTTTGATTGACCAAGATGATAAGTCTAATCGCATCAGCCACTCCATAGACCACACCATTGGAGAGATAGAAACATAAGGGACAGAAGAAGAGGGAAGAAGCGAGATGAAGAGCTGAGCTTAGCGACTCACTATGAATGAAAAATCTAGCTCAGATAACCCTGGACTGCTTGGATCAATTTTAGATCAGGGAATAAGAGGAACATTTCTAATTGTACTGAGTTTCACTGATGTGAAATCTGTGTAGCTGGCTGCCAGCAATTTGCACATTATTAATGGAAAAATATCAAAAAGGTCTAGATTTTAAAGAATTATACAAATATAACAATTTAGAAACTGCAATTAAGATCAAGGTCTTAGCCTGCAAATATTTATTGGGCAATTTTCAACAATAGATTGCGGTGAATGGCATATGAACCTTGTTGCTTATAAATACAGATCCACACCATTTGTCAAAAGTGAAATACTGGATGCTGGAAGTCTGCAATAAATGAAGGCAATATTGAAGATACTCTGAAGGTCAGATCACAACAGTGATGTACTACCATATGCGACTCCATGCTTTTTGCCTCGCTTATTGCTCGTGGTTGCAAGACCCACAGCCAGCGGAAATTGTCTGCAGGCAGCTGACAGCTTTGTCTCAATAATAGGACTGAAATTGAGAGAGTGAAGTTGAGGCCAAGCTTGATGGAGTTGTTTGTGCAGCCTCCAGGAGACCATTATTTCTTGTCAACGAGTTGCTCAGAATACCTCTGGTACACTGACCAGGGAACAAAATGAACCTTGAATCTGATGCTTCCTGCTAATGGGGGGCCCATTGTTGTGAGGAGATCAAGGCAGAACAAGATGAGTTCCTAGATTGAGAACCTGATCAGAGAGTACTCACAATTACTTAGCTGCACCCTTCTCTGCTGCCCTCTACAACTTGGGTCAGTACTAAGAGGTATAGAACCTCACAATGATTCTTCATGATCACGTAGAGAAAGGAAAATAAGTAGTCATTGGATATTTTCCCCTCATAATTAACATGAATACTTTTTAATTTGAATAATGTGTCCCCTCTTATTTTTATGCAAACTAGGTTCATCGTGAATTATAGGGGATTCTTCAATCCTTCAAATATTTACCTATGTCGACCTTAAAGCCAGTGTGGCCTTGTTGTGTATTGTTCGCTCATTTGCTCGTATGTCAGGCGATGTAGCTCGCTCTTGACTTCTGCGTATGAAATGTCAAAAGCAAAAGAAATTGCTTCTTTCTATAAAAACAACTCCTGTCTGTATAGGAAGGAACTGCAGATGCTGGAAAATCGAAGGTAGACAAAAATGCTGGAGAAAATCAGCGGGTGAGGCAGCATCAATGGAGCGAAGGAAATGGGCAACGTTTCGGGTCGATACCCTTCTTCAGACTCTGAAGAAGGGTTTTGGTGACCCGAAAGGTTGCCTATTTCCTTCGCTCCATAGATACTGCTTCACCCGCTGAGTTCCTACAACATTTTTGTCTACCTCCTGTCTGTATGGTATCTTTGTAGCAGGAACATGCCAAGACATTGGCGGTAGTGCTATTGAACAAATGAAATTCATGCTAAACCTTCGCAGGTGTAAAAGTGAAGATGAACAGAGACGATTGGTGAAAGTGTTTGATTTGAAGGAACACCTTAGATGAAGAAAGTTTTTGTTTTAATGTATTTAATGTATCAGTTGTAGCTGTTCATTTCCCATTGCTATTGTCTTTAAAGGTTTAAGGAGTGAATTTTAGAGGCTAGGTCCATGGCAGCTGAATGCATGGCCTCCATTGGTGAAGAAGTTAAATGAAAGGATGCTCAAGAGGCCAAACGTGGGCGAGTGCAGATTGTTATACATCTGGAGAGGGAAGCCATGGAAGGATTGTAAGCTACGCATGAGCATTTTATGACCAAGGAAATTGGTCAACCAGTAACTCAGCGAGCAAAAGGATGGTGGTGAATGGCTAGTGCAGGTTAGGATATGCACAGCAGAGTTTTGTGTGACATCTATGAAATAGATAAAGGAGACTAGCCAGTGTTGTTTTGGAACAGTAAGCTTGAGAAATACCAAGGATGAGGACGAGGACATTAGGTTGTTGCACAGATGACATGGACATAAAGTCTGGAAGTCAAATATGACATTGGGAATTGCAACAAAAAATGATTTTTTGTTCAGTTTAAGACAGTTGTTGGAGATGGATGGGGTCAGTGAGCAGAGGGCAGTGTTTATGATGTGGGCTGAAGATGGCTAGGTAAACACTAAAGACATTTAGGGACAGTGTAGGAGATGATGAACAGGTAAAGCTTGGTATCATCGGAATACATGTGGAAACAGACATTATTTTGTCATGTCATGTTGCTGAGGAGCAGGTGTGGCCAAGAAATAGGAATATGCAATGATAGACCCCTAGATCCTTGACTAACAGTGCAGAGGTGGAGAAATAAACTATTGCAGGTCATTCTGGTTCAGTTCTGCTGGGTGGTGTTGTAAGATTTTATTTCAAGAAGATGTTGCAGAGGAGAAAGATAAAGAGGAATATTTGTATAAGAAGGAACTGCAGATGCTGGTTTAAACCGAAGATAGACACAAATAGCTGGAGTAACTCAGTGGGACAGGCAGCATCTCTGGAGAGAAGGATTGGGTGACATTAAGGGTCGAGAACCGTCTTCAGATTGGTTAGGGATAAGGGAAACGAGAAATGTAGACGGTAATGTGGAGAGATAAAGAACAATGAATGAAACATAGAAAATAGGTGCAGCAGTAGGCCATTCGGCCCTTCAAGCCAGCACCACCATTCAATGTGATCATGGCTGATCATCCAAAACCCCGTTCCGGCTTTTTCCTTATATTCTTGATTCCCTTAGCCCTAAGAGCTAAATCTAACTCTCTTTTGAAAACATATGCAAAAAAGTAACGGTGATAAAGGAAACAGGCCATTGTTAGCTTTTGTTGGGTGAAAATGAGAAGATAGTGTGACTTGGGTAGGGGAGGGATAGAGAGAGGGAGAGGGAATGCCGGCGCTACCTGAAGTAGGAATAGTTTATCTTTCACAGTCGCATTGATCATGCTTGCTATTGTTATTCCTTCCAAAGTGTAAATGGAGGGATTTATATACCAAGTTCTGATGGCCATGGGTTTAGTTCATAAGTTCATAAGCGATAGGAGCAGAATTATGCCATTCGGCCCATCAAGTCTACTCCCCCATTCAATCATGGCTGATCTATCTTTCCCTCTCAACCCCATTCTCCTGCCTTTGCCCCATAACCCCTGACACAAGTGCTTCATTTACTTCAGTCACTTCAACCATAATAATGTTTTGTGAAATAAGTTTGCTATTCTTTATTGGCATCTTTGAGTAGAGGTACTTGTTTAAAATGTGTTGCAACTTTGCTGCAGATTGGCCTGGATTCTGCTGAGTGTGATCTGTCAATTGAATTACCCATTGCTCAGTTGACTGGTTTATATCAACACGTCCAAACTTAAAGGTTGATAGTGTCCCGGAGATAATTGATGAAGCCTTGCATAGGGACAGAGACGTGCAACATAATCAGCTCTTGCGGGTGGAATCGGCCAGAATAAGCTCTGCTGGCAAGTTACTGAGAAATTAGTTGACTTTTGACAAAGGGACATCTTGAATAATGGTCTCAACCCAAAACGTCACGCATTTTCTCCAGAGATGCTGCCTGTCTCGCTGAGTTCCTCCAGCATTTTGTGTCTATCTTTAGCTCTGCTGCCTAAGAAAACAAGGTTTTGAATTGGTGTGATCTAAAGGCCCTGTCTCACGGTGCGAGTTGACACACGAGTGACCCAGAGTGACAGACTCGTGGTTGTGTACGATATTCCAAGTTGATGTGCAAGTGTTTGAGGCGAGTTCCCACGGGTATGGTAATCTGCGATGTTCCGAGATCGTCTCCAGAGTTACCAAGTTCCCCTCCCGTTTGCTCTTGAGTTACCAAGTTCCTCTCCCGCTCAGGGCGTGTGTTGTTGCTGCAGTCCGGGATTCGCATTTAAAGAACTCGGTTATCTTCAGCTGTTCAGGCGAGGACAGGTTTGGGGGGGGCGAGGGATGGTGGAATTGGGAGAAGGCAAAGACTATGGGTGGGGAGGAGTGAGAGGGGGGCTAGGAACGGCATCTGCGAAACGGGTAGTCAACCTTTAGGGTCCCGGCCCGAAACATCCCTATACATTTTATGATTTCCCTCCCAAGATGCAGTCTTCCGTGGTTTGTTAGCACAACTCTCTTCCCTCTCTCTCCCAACATTGGGGGGGGGGGGGACGACAAGATAGTTTAAACGGACCTTACCCCCACTTCATGCTTCTGTTGCGCATAATTCAGCAGTAAAACCTCTCTTCCCCTTACCCAGCGATGCCCGATTCCTCGCACCCCCACAAGTTCACATCGACGAGGGAAGAATGAGCGGAGAGTCTGAAGAAGGGTCCCGACCCGAAACATCACCCATCCCTTCTCTCCAGAGGCGATGCCTGTCCCGCTGAGTTACTCCAGCATGTTTGTGTCTATCGTCGGTGTAAACCAGCATCTGCAGATCCTTCCTACACACGGACAGTGAAGTGCCTCGGCCAAATTAGGAACATTAGGATTCGCTGATGTGAAGGTAGTCTGGTTTGCGTTTCTTACACTTGATCATATCCAAAACTAAAGTATAAATAGACACAAAATGCTGGAGTAACTCGGCGGGACAGGCCGCATCTCTGGAGAGAAGGAATGGGTGGCGTTTTGGGTAAGTCTGAAGAAGGGTCTCGACTCCATTCCTTCTCTCCAGAGATGCTGCCTGGTCCGCGAGTTACTCCAGCATTTTGTGTCTATTAAAGAGTTCCCACGGTAGACGCACGGATCACTAAAGTTAACGCACGGGCCACTACGATATTACAACGAGTTTAAATGTTTCAATTTTAAACTTGACCACGAAATTTGACTCGTGGAAAAAGTCAAACATGTTTGACTTTTTTCACGAGTTCACAAGTACCTGCCGTTAGCGCCACGAGTGGACAAGTTGATCGCGCGAGTTCCGACGTTCCCGCTACGTTGGCTGTACGTGATCACCATGAGTGAAAACTCGGGGTCACTCGTGGGCCAACTCGCACCGTGAGACAGGGGTTTAAGTGGTGCAATGTTAAACCTCGGGAACATATTGAAGAAACCATTCCTGAATATAGCTCATTGTGTCCATTTACACTCCACTTTCCATTCTTTCAAAGAGCATGCTGTTGTCACTTAAACATCTGAAAATGGGCCATAAGTAAATATTCTTTCTTACTCAAAACCATCACAGAACTTATATTGTTATTTTAATATAATAAGCACTCTATGTTTTAGAGAAAAACATTTTGAAATATTGCAGTCAATTACAAGCTTTGGATGTTTCTCCTTAGGAACCTGAAATTGGTCCATTTGAGCTGCTATTCTGTGAGCAGCACTGCTATTCCCGATGAGGAACAGTGGCACTGATTAAAACTGAGCCAAGCCATGTCACAGTAATAGTGATTGAGGGACAAGGACAAATATTTAAGAGTTTATTGAGGAGAATAATGGCCTTGTCCATGGTAAATTTATTTGGAGACATTGAAATTCTGCAGATGCAGGAGAAGTCAAAGGGACTAAGAAAATGATGGAATGATCTTAGTGTCTGGAACTCCTCTCTGAATTATGTGTCTCTCTTGCAGCCCCATCTCCCCACTTTGTATTTGGCTCTCGAAAATAATATTCTGATAGAATTTTCAGCCTTAAAATATTGGAATCCATTGAAGATGGTAAATAGCTCTTTCATCTGCTGCTAAAAATAGCCTGGTAATGCCATCATCCATCATGTTCCATGACATTCTTGCATCACAAGGTCAGAAAAAAAAACCCTTTTCAACTGAATCACGAGGTATTATGTTATCTTCAGGTAGCATTTGAAAATGAGTCGTCAGACCGAGAGTGTCAAGAGGAAGATTTATACTGCATGTTATTAATAAAGCAAATTTAAAGCTCTTTCATAATCCGAGGTTTGGAAACCGCTGGTTGTGATTGGGCTCTTAATTAACTGGAATTCACTTGCTGAAACAGCAGTGGAAGCTAATCAATAGTTTTCTTTACAAAGGTGTGGGATATTTAGTTAAAAGGGTGACCAGGGGGTTGGAACACACTGTTCTTTTCTTTCAGGAAGCTGGAGTAGGAATAATGAACCAAATAACCTTGTTCAATGCTGTGAAATTCTCTGGTTCTAGGATACTGCACTGGGTTAATTAATAGTTTAATTGTTATCTGAAACACCCTCAATTACATTAAATGTTTTCATACATATGGTCTAGTGTATTTTATAATCCCTTTCCATGCATATAAAGGTGGGTCATCTGCATTGTTTTGCCAGTTGTATTGTGTGTATGGTTTTGTGGATGAAAGCCCAGCAGGCATAATTAAACCCAAGGGCTAGGATTAGCTCAATCTCAGTTAATTTGGCCAACAAATGTGAAAACATTTAATCTTATTTGCATTTACATTTTTTATTTGCCTTTGAATTATTTTGAGCAGTCGTTTGGAAAGGTATAGGAGCTTCCCTGAATAATGAACCGTATAAAGGCCATGGCAGATGCATGATTCAAATGGAGTTAATTGTCATCTGCACAAGTATGATGAGGTGCAGGTACAATGTAGCATGTTGCTTGCTGTAGCATCACAGGCACATAACATTGATTCAGCCAAACATGCATAAGCAAGTTTTATAAACATGATACGTGAATTACTTGTTGTTTCTAAAATAAAGCAGACTGATAAAAAAGATATACGTGCAAAAGCATAATTAGAATCCACTGCAATAGATGGACTGCCATGTTTGTTGCCATGCTAGGATGAGAGCTGTCCAGGTTAGTTGAAGAACCCGATAGCTGTAGTTTAGTTTAGTTTTAATTTAGAGATACAGCATGCAAACGGGTCCTTCGGCCCACCGAGTCCACGGTGACCAGCAATCCCCGTACACTAGTGCTATCCTGCACACACTAGTGACAATTTACAATTTTTACCAAAGCCAATTAATCTACAAACCTGTATGTCTTTGGAGTGTTGGCAGAAACTAGAGCACCCGGATAAAACCCACGCAGTCACATGGAGAATGTACAAACTCCGTGCTGACAGCACCCATAGTCAGGATCAAACCCAGGTCTCTGGCGCTGTAAGTCTGCAACTCCACCACTGTGCCACCCTGCCACCCAAAATGGAGGAAATGTAGGAATGTTCCTGAACTTGGTGGTGTGGGATTTGAGGCTTCAATAACTTCTGCCCAGTGGTAGCAGTGAGAAGAGGGCATGACCCTGATGGTGGGGATTCCTGATCAATGATGCCGCCTTCTTGAGACAGTGTGTGTGCTTCACATATCTTTGCAAAGGTAGACAGATATAAACATCTACGTTAAGATCTTAACGTGTTCTCAGCTGCAACCAGTAGAAAATTCATCAGAGCATTGATTTTAAACTCATGAAGTCGCCCGAAATGTATCCAAAGCATTGGATTGCCAGAGCTCCAATAATGTGTAGGGTTCTGTATGTTCTACTTACCAGAACAAATCAAGATCATGAAAGGTTTGAAATGGTGCACTAAATGGTTTTCTGTGCTGTAAATTTCATGAATCACTGTGTATGATCAAAGGCATTTTACTGTTGAAGAGAAAAAGGAGACTGAAGATTGGGGTACATATTTGCCATTGTTTTTGTGATAAACAAAGCATTTAGTAGCAGTTGGCAGATGCTCGTGGAAGTCGAGGACACTGAATTTTACAGCAAAGCTGATACTGTACACTGTGAATGGCTCGATTGTAATCTTGTATTGTCTTTCCACTGACTGGATAGCACGCAACAAAAGCTTTTCACTGTACTTTGGAACGCGTGACAATAAACCAAGCTAAACAATATTGTACGGTTGGCATAAGTGACCAAATACTATTTTCTTCAATTTTCAATCAGAAACTGATGGAAGTATTAATTTTTATGATGATTCTGTTATGATAAGGTTGGCAATCGGGGAACATAAATTTGTAAAGAAATTACCAAACGAGATCTCAAGGCAATGTAGACTAGTAAAAAGAGGCACATTCAAAGGGCAAATTTAAACAAATTGTTGACTGAGTATGAATTTTCCATACCTCTTTGGGGAGATTCCCCATTTGCTCGATCCTTGTGGCAACAGGGCTAAACATAGGAACTTCGAATATGAATGATTTTGTATTACTTTTAATATCATTTAAGCAGTGGTTCCTCACTTCAGTGGCCCATATTTATTTCTAGACATTTAAATTGGATATGTAAATCTGAAAGAGGGTCCTGACCTGAAATGCCCCCTTGCTCATTCTCTTCCCAGATGCTGCCTGACCTGCTGAGTTCCTCCAGCACTTTGTGTTTTGCTCAAGATTTAGCACCTGCAGTTTCTCGTGTCTTCATTTAAATTGGATAAATTATGTCATCCCTTATAGTAGCAGCTAATACACAGTCTACATTTCTCAAACTAACAAGTTCTGAAATTCTCTGACATGCATCGAATGATTAATGCATCTCAAATAGAAATCTGAGTAATTGGTTCAAATAACTTGGTTTTGCAGGGAATGTGTTAGAGAGTATTGATGGATTCTCTTGCGGATCATAAGATTAACCACAATCGCATTATATTACACAGACAAAGGATCACACTAAACCTGTCACTAAACAAAACTTTATGTAAATAATGGCATCAATTTCTAACTCTACAGAGTCTATCAGTGAATTTGACTGTGCCGATGTTTACAATCACAATAAGGGTGCTAAAGATTGAAGAATATCAATTTGTCCGAGGGACTTTGGGGATGTTAGTTGTTACACTGTTCATTTTAATTTTTTTAAACAAAACCGTGCGGTGATTTTATTTGCTATTATTCCAAACGTAACATTTGCAAAGTCATGAACATGAATGATTCCAGCCTCAAAATGGAGATGGCCTCAAAGAGATTGATTTAGATTTCTTATTCAGACCACCACACTTCAGAGTCATTATTTATTCCTTTCTCGTGCAATTCTGCTTCCTTCTGTTCAATCCATTTTACATACTAAGGTAAAAATCAGCGCTATCCTTTTCACATTCTGAACCGCGAATGTGCCACGTTGCGCCCTGTGTGTAGGGGAGAGGGTAAAGCTGAAGATATCCTGGTTGGGTTGCTCCTAGCCCTGGCCAAGCTGGCCATCCGCCAGTTATGGCATCAGGCGGAACAGGGCTCTGCCCGAGCCGGCTACCTTCCCCTTTTCCGGGGCTATGTCCATGCCCAGGTGGTTTTAGAGAGGGACTACGCGCTGTCTACGGGCACCCTGGGGGATTTGCGGGATGACTGGGCACTGCGGGGGTGGAATGCATCCCTGACAAAGATTTTAATATTGTTGTTTAATTTTCAGTATATTTGATATTTCAGAATATTTGTTATACTTTGTGCGATGGTGGTGGGTTTGTTGGTATTATTTTGTGTTGTACATATTATTGTTGTGAATCATTGATTTAAATTATTTTGGTTAAAAAACTGTGCCAAGTTGCACATCATTTTGTTGTAGCTCTGTTTTGATTTTTTAGTGAGTTTGTTGGATACCTATTCAAGAATGCTGCTGAAAATATTATGAAAGTGAGTCAGTCCTGCAGATCAGCATTTGGTATTGCACACAAACATGTTGTTCCACTGGAATAGTTCCCAATGGTACCTTGCTGTTAATGTGTGACTTGTAGCACAGGAGAAATCCATGAATTGCAACCTGCGGTTGGTTGCTGGGTGACTTAAGTTGCTCTTTCACTGGCAGTGACAAACTTGGAGCTTGCTGCCAACTTCTCTGTGACTTTCACAAAGTTGCAGCACTTGCGCTTCAACATTTGCATGTTAGTTGACTGTTAAACTGTCTGTGAAAAATTGGGGTTGGTATTATACAGCACAAGGGTCTTTTGATGGGATTGTTGTTCCTACAGTACCTTCTTGCAGCACCCACCCACTACACCTGGTGGGGAACAATTTAAATTCCGGTAATAAACCAAAGTTCAGTAGAACATCCTCGCGGGAGCTTTGCGGGCCGGAGCCTCGTGAGTCGGAGGTGGAGCCTTGCGGGTTGACGAAGCCCTCGGCCACTGGTGCCTGGGTCTGCGGAGCCCGCGGCTGGGGTATGGGTTGGCGCTAATAGAGTAGTTAGTGCGGCAGACGATGATGTTCGCCGACCGACGGACAAGTATAGACTCGCGGAAGTGAGGACCCCGCTGCCGAAGGAAGGAATAAAGGAGGACCTGCCGTGGGGGAGGGGGAAGAGTGGTGGGGACCCGGTGTGGGGGGGACTGGCGTGATGGAGTGGGGATGGGGGAGAAGAACAAAGGTGGAACTGGCGCAGGAGGAATTAGTAACTTTGTAAGCACCCTTTATGGGCTACTATTTGCATACCTTGGGTAGGCAAGCAAAGAATTTCACTGTGACTTGTCACGTGACAATAAAGTATTCAATTCAATTCAACTCAACAGGTCAGGTAGCATCTATGGAGTGAAAAAGACAGAAGGGTTTTCAGGCCAGGACCCGTCTTCAGATTGGAATATGCTGAAGAAGGAATATACCATACCAACAGACTTTGAAGTATTAGAAGTGTAAAGAACAGGCCCTTTGGCCCACCAGTCCATGCCAACCAGTGATCACCCGTTCACACCAGTTCTTAGTTATCCCACTTTCTCATCCACTCCCTGCACACTAAGGGCAATTTTTACAGAGGCCGATTAACCCACAAACTCTGCACATCGTTGGGATGTATGTGCAGAAAACCGGAGCACTTGGTGGAAACCCATACAGGGAGAATGCGCAAACGCCACACAGACAGCTCCCCAGGGAATGATCAAACTCAAGTCTCTGGCGTTGTGAGGCAGTAGCTCTTCCAGCCCTGAACAGGTTCGAGATTGTTCAAAGTTAAACTTTAACTTATTTTACTTGCACCTTCAGTGTATTTGTTTCGTCTGATTACTATTATGTCTTTAATTCTCTTTCTTTACGCAATTGAACTATATTGAATTCACCTCTGTTAGCTCACTGTTTCTTCCTCAATCCATATATTTAGTCCGTTTTTCTAAAATGTCTGATTGTGTTGTTGCCAGTTCACCCTTGAAACAGTTTGGAGCTGAATGTTGGGGGAAGTCTAAAGGGCCTAAAGTCTAAAGGAAGTCTAAAGGGCCTGTCCCACTTGGCGATTTTTTCGGTGACTGCAGACGTCATATCAGTGTTGCCAAAAGATTTTGAACATTTCAAAATACAGCGGCGACAAAACATTTTTTGCGACACTTGAAAAAACAGTGCGCGTCATACGTCATTATGCCACGTATTTTTCGGTGACCTGATATGTCAGTCAATGATGCCAGCAGTCGCCGAAAAAATTGCCAAGTGGGACAAACCCTTTCCTAATGATTTGCACTGTAGGTCTTCAATCCATCATTTCTTTTGGTTCTTCTGTTGATTAAGTGGAAGAGGAAGATCGACTATTCAATGCAAATAAATAAGTGCAATTAGGAAGTTGAGGTGTCTAAAAGGTCAGAGCGTTAGCATCAACAGAGTCTGGTCTCAGTTGCCTCTGGTTTAAGATGGCTCAGAAGGCACAACTATCCTACGTCAAAGGAAAACGCAAATGGGCAACTTCCAGGAAATTCAAGGTCTCAAGAACGACACAAACTGGATTGAAAGAGAGTCATCCTCGAATCTCAGGAACTGCCTGGAAAGAGGATGCGAGTACATCACAGTTTGCTGCAACCTTGTAACGCAAACGGGTTTGGAGATGCTGTAGGGTGGACGTTGTTGATTTTCCTTTTACTTTCAACGGGGCGAGCAGTGCCAGTTGGAGTGATGTCAAGGGTGTAATTTCATCACATGCTTCAGATGAGATAAACTGTGCTGGGACAAACTGGAGCAGCCTCTGACCACCATTTGAACCACAAAATGAGACTGCAACCTTGAAATTGTCTGATCTTATAAGGCAAACTATGATTCAAACCCTGATTGGTTCTGTTGGCTCCTGGTTTATTGCCTGCAGTTTATTGAAAGGTCAAATATGGATGGTCAGGAAACTTCCGCTGGCTTAATACCCACCACTTTTCATGAATAGAATAATTAGTTCTAAGGTGATTAAGTCAAATTGCTGAATGCATGGGACACTATGTCACTATGCATTTGTCTTCTTTAGTGTAGTTCGGAGATACAGCATGGAAACAGGCCTTACGCCCCCCGTATCCATGGTAACCATCGATCACCCATTCACATGAGTTCTATGCTTCCCCACTTTCCCATCCACTCTATACATTAGGGGCAATTTTTACAGAGGCCAATTTGCTTCAAAATCTGCACGTCTTTGGGATGTGGGTGGAAACCGGAGCGCGTGGACGGAACCCACCTGACCATAGGGAGATTGCGCAAACTCCACATAGACAGCACCCAAGGTCAGGATCGAAGCCGGGTCTCTGGCGCTGTAAGGCAGCAGCTCTACCAGCTAATAAAGGAACTGAGATCCCAGTCTGCATCCTCTGGGCTTAAACATTGAATTTTCTCAATTCTGTTAACCCTGGCTGCCCCCTCCCCTTCCCACCTCTCCCTCAGCCCTCGGGCCCTCGCATTCCTTCTCTCTCTATCTCTCCCCCACCGAAGTCGCACTAGCTTCTCATTTTCACACTACAAACAGCTTACAATGGCCTGTTTCCTTTATCATCGATACTTTTTTGCATATCTTTCATTCATTGGTCTTTATCTCTCCACATCACCGTCTATATCTCTCGTTTCCCTGATCCCTGACCAGTCTAAAGAAGGGTCTCGACCCGAAACGTCGCCTATCTCCTTTGCTCCTTAGATGCTGCTGCACCCGCTGAGTTTCTCCAGCTTTTTGTGTAACCCTCGATTCTCCAGCATCTGCAGTTCCTTCTTTAATCCTTTATTGATCATCCTGGGCACAGGTGTCGATGTTAAACAATGATCAAAATATCTCAATGATCTATTTTACACCCCTTGTTCTGTAGATCTGTGATCACAGCATGTCAGAGCTGCAAGCTATGAAAGTGACAGTGCGTAAAACACCCGAACGCTGAAAGCAATCAGCTACAGTTACATAGGAAACTATACCCTCTTTTTATGATCTAGACAAGATTTGTGTTCATTATTTTGATTTTATAGCTACTTGCTCATTTTATAATTTAATTTGTTTTTTTACGTGTGATTTGTGTGATTTTACAGAAGGGTGCAGAATGTTGGAGTAAAAATTAGATCATTCATTCCAAAAGGGCTTCACAATCTTCGGCAAGGTGGCATTGCGGTAGAGCCAGACATCAGGGTTCAATCCTGACTACGGTGCTGTCTGTAGGGAGTTTGTGCGTTCTCTGCGTGAGTTTTCTCCAAGATCATCGGTGTTCTTCCACACTCCAAAGACAGACAGGCTTGTAGGTTAATTGGGGGTTACACAAAAAGCTGGAGAAACTCAGCGGGTGCAGCAGCATCTAAGGAGCGAGGGAGATAGGCGACGTTTCGGGTCGAGACCCTTCTTCAGGTATAAAACAGGAGTCCAGCCAGAACTCGCGCTCTGCTCTTTTCGGCTCTTCCTGCTCTCTTTCTGCTCTACTGGACAGGTCGCTAGCCTGCATCGACTTAGCTGTGAGTAACCTGGTGACCTGGAGAAATTCCCGAAATAGGATAGGAGGTTGAGTCAATAAAGGGAAAGGGGAGTAAAATATTGTTAAAGTAAGTTTTACGACGTGCCCGATAGTTTTCCTTCCATAGTCTTAGTTTAAAGCATAAATTTAGCCACGTGTTATGTAGTGTTGGTGAGATTTGATTTCTCATTGTTTAATAAAGCCTGTAAATTTAGACTTGCTTTGAGTCCATCTTGGTTTCTGTTTTCTCTCATCAGCACACTCTGGTCAATTCAACCTTTTATCATATCCCACCATAATTCCGAGGTCTAGAACCTAGGGGAATCCCTTTTGTGGGAAACGAAAAAACCCCTACAGAATGGTTAATTGGCTTAGTATAAATGTAAATTTGCCCCTGGTGTGTGTAGGGTAGTGTTAATATGCAGGGATCACTGGTTGATGTGACCCAGTGGGCCGAAGGGCCTGTTTCCGTGCTGTATCTCTAAACTAAACTAAACCAAACTAAAATAAAATAGCAATGATTTTCTTCTATTTATTTTCCACACATAGAAATCCCTTTTCTATATGTGTGCTGTGAAACTCCTTCATAGCTTTACTTCCTTTATTAAGGTCTCCTCTGAAGACCTCTCTTTTCCAGGGAAAATAACCTATGTTGTTCATTCTTTGATAATATTTGAACCTTATCAATTTTGGCATCATCCTTGTAAATCCTTTTTGTACATTGTGTTTCGTACAGTGAAACCCTGTACCATGGTTGGCCTTTCTATAACTCAGTGAGGTTAGATTATGGATAGGGACAGAGAGGGCCCACGTATTAAAATGCTCAACTGGGGGTAAGGCCAACTCTGGGGTATGAGCGAAGGTCTCGCTTAAGTTGACTCAAGCTTGTTATTTGAGGGGAAAGGAAAATCAGCCAAGCGGGACATTTTTAAAAGTGTACTGGCAAAGGCTCATGATACGTATATCCCCGTTAGAGTAAAGGGCAAAGCATGCAAACGTAAGGAAGCTTGGCTGACGAGGGAAATTGAGGCATTGGTCAAAAACAAGAAGGATGCATGCGACAGGTATTGGCAGCAGGGATCAAGTGCTTCCCTGGAGGAGTTTCGGGAACTAAGGAGTAAATTGAGAAAGCAGATCAAAAGGGCAAGATGGGGCCAGGGGGAGATAGCTCTGGTGGGTAGCATTAAGGACAATCCCAAAAGATTTTATAAATACATAAGGGGGAATAGGGTAACTAGAGTGAGAGATGTGGTCACCTCTGTGTGGAGCCACAGGAGATGGGCAAGGTCCTCAATGAGTATTTCTCCTCTGTATTTACTGAGGAGAAAGACAGTAGGATGGAGGAACTTGGGGCAGTCAATCGAAGTTGTCTTAAGAGCAGTCAGTGTTACCGGCGAAGAAGTACTGAAGGTACTATCGTGTATGAAGGTAGACAAAACTCCAGGGCCTGATCAGATATATCCGCGGCCATTGTGGGAAACCAGAGTGGAAATTGCGGGAGCCCTGGTTGAAGACTGGAGGGTGGCAAATGTTGTGCCTCCTTTCAAGAAGGGCTGCAGGGAAAATGCTGGGAACAATAGGCCGGTGAGCTTAACATCTGTAGTTGGAAAGTTGCTGGAGAGTATTCTGAGGGATACGTTATACGAGCATTTGGACGGGCAATAGCTGATTAAGGATAGTCAGCATGGCTTTGTACGTGGGAGGTCGTGTCTCACAAATCTGATTGAGTTTTTTGAAGATGTGATCAAAAAGGTCGATGAGGGCAGAGGTGTAGATGTATACATGGATTTCAGTAAGTAATCTGACAAGGTTTCACATGGTGGGATCCAAGGAGAGATACCTGAATGGATGGCAAATTAGCTTCATGGAAGGAAGCAGAGGGTGATGGTGGAAGTTTGCTTCTCGGAATAGAGGCCTGTGCCTCAGGATTTGGTGATGGACCATTACTGTTTGTCTTCTACATCAATGATTTGGATGAAGATATACAAGGCAAGATTAACAAGTTTGCTGATGAGACAAAAATGGGTGGTTTTACAGATAGTGAAGATGGTTGTGAATAATTGCAGCAGGATCTGGATCGATTGGCCAGGTTGGCTGAGGAATGGTTGATGGAATTTAATACAGAGAAGTGTGAGATGTTGCATTTTGGGACATCTAACAAGGGCAGGACCTACACAGTGAATGGTAGGCCTTTGGGGAGTGTTTTAGAGCAGAGCGATCTAGGAGTGCAGGTGCTTGGTTCCTTCAAGGAGGAGTAGCAGGTAGATAATGTTCAAAAAGGCATTTGGCACATTGGCCTTCATCAGTCACAGTATTGAGTATTGAAGTTCGGAGGTCATGTTGCAGTTGTATAAAACGTTGGTGAGGCTGCATTTGGAATATTGTGTTCAGTTCTGGGCACCATGTTTTAGGAAAGATATTGTCAAGCTTGAAAGGGTTCAGAGAAGATTTATGAGGATGTTGCCAGGACTAGAGGGTGTGAGCTATAGTGAGAGGTTGAATAGGCTGGGTCCCTATTTCTTGGAGCGCAGGAGGATGTGGGGTGATTTTAGAGAAGTCTACAAAATCATGAGAGGAATAGATCAGTTAGATGCACAGAGTCTCTTGCCCAGAGCAGGGGAATCTAGGACCAGAGGACATAGGTTCAAGCTGAAGGGGAAACGATTTAATAGGAATCTGAGGGGTAACTTTTTCCACACTGAGGGTGGTGGGTGTATGGAACAAGCTGCCAGATGAGGTAGTTGAGACTGGGACTATCCTAACGTTTAAGAAACAGTTAGACAGGTACATGGATAGGACAGGTTTGGACGGATATGGACTAAGCTCAGGCAGGTGGGACTAGTGTAACTGGGACATGTTGGCCCACCGAGTCCGCGCCGACTAGCGATCCCCGCACATAATCACTATTCTACACACTCTGGGTACAATTTAAATTTATACCAAGCCAATTAACCTACAAATCTGTTCGTCTTTGGAGTGTGGGAGGAAACCGAAGACCTCGTAGAAAACCCATGCAGGTCACGGGGAGAATGTACAATCACTGTCCAGACAGCACCTGTAGTCAGGATCGAACCCAGGTCTGTGATGTCATAAGGCAGCATCTCTACCGCTGTGCCACCATGCCACCCTTAACAATCTCCTCCACAATTATTCTCAACACCGGTGCCCCACGAGTCCCCTGCTATCCAACTACACACAGTGTTGAATGACGCTGACTTAAATTTAGTTTTTGGTATATGCTCCAACATTGTGCTGTGGCCACAAACCTTGCTTGTCTTTTGATCAATTGGTCTTTTCTGGAGGTTCCATATTTACAACAGCTCCACGAAGAATAACGTGGTGACCAAAGCTGTTTTATTATTTCTTTCAGTTGCTATGTCAAAACCATTCCACAATCATTGCAATACCACTATTTACCAGAAGGGGTCAAGTTTGATGAAACTCCCGTTGTGCCAGTATATTTTTTGATGAAGAACAGCCCTCTTAATACCCAAGTTGAATTTGAATAGTAAAATGAAACAAAGTTGATGTTTCAGCCTCAAAGCAAATTGTGAGCAATGACTGAAAGCATCTCAATGTTGTTCCCTGCTGTTTTCATTAAAATACAATTCATTCAATGGAAACCAAGTTTCAGTCTTATCCCATCATATTTTCAACATAAAAATCTCCAGTTTATTCAGACTTTTAGAGAAAACTAATAAAAAATAATCTCATTGTTACAACATTCATCATGGAAAAATAAGTACTTTGGCTTGTAGTGCTGTTTCTCGGGTTATCTAAGCCTTGTTTTGTGAGTCTTTCATTCTTGAGAGAATATGAAACTGATCCAGTGTCTGACCATCAGATATAAAGCTGATCCAGGATCTGACAATCACTGCTCAAACTATGCAGGCAATTGAATGCATTGCTGCAGGTCTGATTTATGTGTAAAACTTTGATGCTCCAATACTGTTGCAGTCATTTCTCCTCTGAGCTATTTGTTCCTTGTGAGGAGCATTTTTCTAATTCCTTCAATATGCAGGTTGATCAAGGGACATCTTAATTATTTGAAGATCGATACAAAATGCTGGAGTAACTCAACGGGACAGGCAGCATCTCTGGTTAGAAGGAATGGGTGACGTTTCGGGTCGAGACCCATCTTCAGACACCTTTCCAATATGGTGACAGACATAATGTGCTACATCAAATTGGCAAGAACTCTGCAGCTGCATTTAGTAGTCAAGGTGTCCTAGTCATATATTTTTCCACAGGGCACCCCCAAATTGGCAGACATCCAAAAGCATAGTGTGTACAAAGGAACAAAAGACAAAGGACTGCTTCTCCAGTCTGAAGAAGGGTCTCGAGGAGGTTTACAAGATTGATCCCAGGAATGAGTAGGTTAACCTATAACGAGTGTTTGTCGGCACTGGGCCTGTACGCGCTGGTGTTTAGAAGAATGAGGGGGATCCTCATTGAACTTATGACCTTGTGAAACGTCACCCATTCCTTCTATCCAGAGATGCTGTCTGTCCCGCTGAGTTACTCCAGCATTTTGTGTCTATCTTCGATGTAAACCAGCATCTGCAGTTCCTTCCTACACTTTATTATTTGATTTGTCAAAGTACATCCTTGGTATTTTTAATTAAAGCTTGAGACTGACTTATAATGGAATATGGCGACAGATAAAAACAAAATAAAATTAGGCTATTTACCCTACAAGTAAATATTTCTAGGATGGCAGAGAGGCATAGCTAGTGGAGCCACTGTTTCACATGCTAAAGACCCGGGTTCGATCCTGACCTCAGGTGCTAACTGTGTGGAGTTTGCATATTTTCCCTGTGTCCGCATGGGTTTCCTCTGAGTGCCCCGTTTTCCTCCCACATCCCCAATACGTGTGGGTTCTAGTTTAATTGGCCTCCCTGAATTGTCCATCGTGTGTAGAGACTGGATGTGAAAGTGTGATAACATTGAACTAATGTGAATGGGTGATTGTTGGTTGGCATGGAGTCGGTCGACCAAAGGGCTATTTCCAAGGTGCATTCCATCAATAGACCAAGGGGTCTTTAATCTTTGATTTTGGTGCTAAATAGGTAAGATTGCATTGTACTGACCATTGTACATTGGTCTGAAGATTGGATTTCATCAACTTTTGTGATGCTGAATTGGCATTAATATAGCCAGAATTATAATATGGACAAGGTCGCACTGAGGGTCTCGCTGGTGTCTCCAAGATTCATTAGTGTGCTCAAAACCCTCTTGAATAAATGTTACATCTCCAATGACTCCTGGGAATCCTTGTTCTCTGTGTGGAGAAGGACTATATGCGGCATACAAGAAACTGGAAATGCTGGCTTATAAAAAAGACACAAAATGATGGAGTAACTCAGCAGGTCAGGCTGTATCTCTTTAAACATGTTTAGGTGATATTTTGGGTCGGTACCCTTCTTCAGAATGTGACGGGGGTGGCGGGAGGATGGTGGAGAGAGAAAGCTGGTTGATGGCTGGAGGCTCGCAGCAGCTTGGGGTTTGCCTAGATCAGGCAATGCTCATAAGAACTAGTGCAGACTAGACTTTGAAAATGTGGCCAAAACAAGGATGCCTCTTGCACACGGGCTCAGTGGACTACTTCTGTACACATTACTAATCAGCAGATTGGGCTTCAGCATAGGGAATACTCTAATGGACTGTTTGTGAGAAAACATTTTCACTGTGCGTTTACACATGTACCAATCAAGCACCATCGGACCATGGGCAGTGATGAATTGGACTGAAGGGATTGATTCTGTTTTGTACAAAAGATTTCTGCATCTGCAGTTCCTTGTGTCTAAGCTATTGAAGATGTTGGTCTAAGGACATGGTCCTGAGGAATTTTCATTCTCTTTCCTATACATTGTCTCGTCATTGCTGTAGATCCTGTCAACAACAGTAGTATCATTGGAGAACTTAAAGATGGAGTTACCATTGTACTTGGTCACAGATGGGTGTGCAGGGAATGGAATAAGGGACTAGGCACACAATCTCGAGGGGTATCAGTGTTGAGAGGATTGCAGAAGATGTTTATTTCAATTCTAACCAAATAACATCTTTTGGCCAAGAAGCTCAGAAGGCAGTTGCAGATGAAGGCTCCAAGGCTAAAGTCCAGTAGATTAGGGGTGATCTTGTTTGGTATTATGGTGTTGAAAGCTGAGCTGTGGTCAATGAATAGCTGCCTGACATAAATGTTCTCTTTGTCAAGGTGATCTAGATCTGAATGTATGGCTGGATAGATGGCATTCTCTGTGGTATGGGTGACATTTCGGGTCGAGACCCTTCTTCAGACCATTCCTTCTCTCCAGAGATGCTGCCTGTCCTGCTGAGGTACTCCAGCTTTTTGTGTCCAGATAAAATATGAATCAGTTTCAGTCTTGCACCTGCATGGCTTTTTTTTTTGGAGTGAGCATTCAAAATGTAACGGCAGGGATTGCAGTGTTCGACTTTCAAACCATCACCTTTATCGGGGCTCAGAGATATTACCTCCAATCTATGCTTAGCCTTGCTCGGCAGGTGCCATGCTATTATTGCCATTCCGTGGCTTTGGCTGATAGATCATCGGTGGCTGGAGGTTCATAGCTAATTTAATTAAGTGTCTGCATTTCACGATTTTTAATAAAATTGGTTTCTTAGGATGCTGGTCAGCTGTACAGTCACAGCAGGTGTGCAGGCTAACAGGCTTTGCAGCACAATTCAAAGATCACTCGCAGTGGTACTGTATATCTTGATATTTTAGATATCATTTTATATCATTTTGGTATCTTTAGAAACACAATGACTATGGCAGCAAGGGTCAGCCCTGACGCATATATCAACCTAAAGCGGCTCTCTGGTTGCTACTAAAGCTGCCAGGCGATTGCAAGAACATTCTGCTCACTCAGTAGTAATTGTTTCTCAGGGGCTGGGAAATGTATTGCATCCAGCCTGCAATACGCTTCAGTCTTGACTTCCACCGCAGGAGGCAAGCAGTAATCTGAAAAAATGGCTTGTCCTCCCACTGAAAGGGATGAAAATCAGGCCAGCACTATGATGGGTGGGTGATTTTACTACACATAGGTAATGAAGGTGGTAAGGGAACGGGCCTAGTGGACAAGAACATCGGAGGCCTGGATCGCCTCAGCGCAGAGGGAGAACAAGGAGGGAAGAAGACAAAGACTTTAAGACTTTTGCCTTCCACCACAGTGATGAGGTGCCTGGTGAACTCACTGTGGTGGATGTTAAATATGTGTTTAGTGTGTGTTTTGTTTTTTATTTATATGTTATTGACTGCAAGGCAACAACATTTCAGTGACCGAAAGGTCTGAATGACAATAACGGATACTTTACATTACTTTACTTTAAGGAAACCTCCAGGGTCAGGTCCAGACAACTTGATTGTAATAGGGAAGGAATGCTGGCTTTCAGATGAAATGTTAAAATAAGGTCTGGTCTTCCAGGCAAAAATGTGAAAATGTCCTTCATTATAATTTGAAGAAGAATGGAGGAGCTGTTCTGAAGGGACCTTGTCAATATGAAATAGTTAATCTCCAAAATCCTCAAGTTTCGTTTAGTTTAGAGATATAGGCCCTTCGCCCCAGCGATCCCCGCACACTAACACTATCCTACACTACGGACATTTTTTTACATTTATACAAAGCCAGTTAGCCTACAAACCTGTACGTCTATGGAGTGTGGGAGGAAACCAAAGTCCTCTGAGAAAACCCACGCAGGTCACGGGGAGAACGCACAAACTCCATACGGACAAGCACTCTCAGCCAGGAATCTTCCTGTGGCTGGTGGTTTTCCTTGAGTGCTCCAGTGTCATCCCACATTCCAAAGATGTGCAAAGGTAATTGAGCCCTGTATGTTGCCCCGAGTGTGTGGGTGAGTGGTGAAGTGTGGGAGAATCAAACATGTGATTGACGTTGGATTGGTGTAAATGAGTGGTTGATGGGCCAAAGAGCCTGTTTCTGTGCTGAATAATGTGCGATTCTTCAGAAGATGTGAAAATGGGTAATATCTCTCAAATGTTCAGCCAGCCAAACCTTTATTTAAGATTTTTTTTTTCTTCTTTGCTTTTATTTTGCAATCAATTGAAACACGAATTGATTTTTTTTCAGCTGGAATTCATTAAAATAATTGAGATAAATTAGAAATGGATGGAGATAAGGAAATCTCAGTCAAGCAGTTGCTGAAACTGACCAAGAAAGAATTCCAAAGCCAATTAATTCACCCAGAAGAACGAGTGTATGTATTGATGAAAAAAATAAACCATGGTGGTAAAATGTCTGTTTAAATAATTCATGTCTCACTGTGACCCATTAAATTGACTGCGTGGAGCACAGTTAGCAAGCTGGTTTCCTGATTAAAAGGAAATTTAATGAGCAGAGCCATTTGCTTGAGACAGGTGTTTATATTCTCAGGTAAATAGCCAGTCAAACTTTAAGATTGATGAGTTTGGAAACCATGGCTAATCAAGGCAAGTGCAATTAGCAAGTAATTAATACCTTGTTTGGAAAAAGCAGGATAATTGTTTCTCTGCATGTTGTATAATGGACAATTCTCTAATATTCCTGAACTGACATCAATCTAAAAGACTGTGCTCCAAAAATCAAATAGTCCATTGCTTTTGGAAACATTTTTTTTTTTAAAGCAATGCAGATATAACGGTAAGTTTTGAAATGAAAGACATTATTTCATTAGATTCTATTTTAAGTTTTTTTTTGTTCCATATGGAAGAGCATATTAATTTGTAGAAACAGGCCATTAAGTCTATCAATGCTAATTCATTTGGAAAGGAGTGGGACTTTGGTAAATGGGACTTTGTTCCCATTTACGTCAATGGCTGTTCTGCTTATAAATACAGTTCTTTGTTTCATGGGCACATCTGATCACAACAATTGAAACTGGATAAATGTTGCATTCACCGTAAGCAGGCATGATCGGTCTCATGTGCTTACCCAAAACCTTAAACACTTTTGATTAAACATATGTTCATTGGCATGTTACTTGAGTTCAAGTATCCTGCCAGAAACAAACCACTCAATCCTCTCTTGCTTCCAATGCCAAATCCCTGCAGATCAATCTTTGCTCTTGTACCCAACAGCTTCAGTACCAATGTGCGAGAAGGAACTGCAGATGCTGGGTTAAACCGAAGATAGACACAAATAATTGGAGTAACTCAACATGTCAGACAGCATCTCTAGAGCCTGAAGAAGGGTCTCGGCCCGAAACATCACCTATTCCTTTTTTTCCAGAGATGCTGTCTGACCCGCTGAGTTACTCCAGCTTTTAGTGTCTACATTCAATGCCAAAGTCTGTGCTGCTAAACCCTTCACTTGGTCCTCTCCAAACACCCTGCACCTGAAACTCCTTCCCACTGTCTCAATCAGATCATCGATCTCCCTCCTGTATTCTGACATCCCTACCTGTTCTTCATCCAACGGCAAATTGAAAAATGGCGCTGGAGTTGTGTTTGGAAACACAATCATGGGTATAGAGGGATGTTGAGCTAGGGATTGACCATGCAGTTGTGAGGTGTCCTCATGCTGATGGCCAGCAAGGAGGAGGTGTTGTTGCTAATCCATAATTGATTGAGGATTCCTGATGAGGAAGTCAAAGATCCAGTTGAATCGGGAGGAACAGACACTCCGTTCCCAAAGGGTCTCAAACCAAAACATCATCTATTCCTTTTCTCTAAAGATGCTGCCTGACCGCTGAGTTACTCCAGCTTTTTGTGTTTATCTTCGGTTTAAACCAGCATTTGCAGTTCCTTTCCTCGGCTCTTCATCATCGGCTCTGACCTTCCCTTCATCGAGGGGATTTATTGCAGTGGCTGCCTCAAAAATGCTGGCAGGATCATCAAGGACCCACACCATCCTGGCCACACACTCATCTCTCTGCTACCTACAGGTAGAAGGTACAGAGCCTGAAGACTGCAACAACCAGGTTCAGGAATAGCTACTTCCCCATAGCCATCAGGCTATTAAACCTGGCTCGGACAAAACTGTGATCATTAATAACCCATTATCTGTTATCTGTTATTTGCACTTTATCAGTGTATTTATTCATGTGTGTATGTATTTATATAATGATATATGGACACACTGATCTGTTTTGTAGTAAATGCCTTCTATGTTCTGTGTGCTGAAGCAAAGCATGAATTTCATTGTTCTATCAGGGACACATGACAATAAACCCACTTGAACTTGAACTTTCCTACACATCCTAAAGTTTGATCATGAGTTTGGAAGGGATTATGGTGTTGAACATCGAGTTGTAGTCGATGAAGAACAGCTTGATGATAATAACGGAAGATGTTCCTGTTGTCCAATTGTTCCAGTACCAGTGAGATTGTGGCTGTAGTCGAATGGAAGTGGCTGCAGGTTATTACTGAGGCAGGAATGAACTTGCATTATAACCCACCTATCAGAGAACCCTCACAGTGGACCCCAGTGCCACTGGTCGGTAGTCATTGAGGAATGTGACTTTGTATTTGTAGGGCACTTGTTATTCGGATGTCCTTTTAAAGTGGGTGTGGACCTCAGACTGTGATTGATCACTAAATGGTGACGGTGCCCTCAGCCAGTTGGCCCTGACGCAGGCCACGGACACCCTGAGGGTCGGTCGGCTGTGAAGGATCTTCTGACGTCAGCTCAAAGACAGTGATCACAGTGCAACCAGGGACTGTCAGTACTTGTGAAGGTATATTGTTGGTCTTCTTTTCAAAGCGGGCGTAAAAAGCATTGAGCTCGTCAAAGAGTGATTGTTTAGGTCGGTTGAGCTACTCGATTTCAACGTGAAAAGTGATGTCATACAAGCGCTGCCCCCACTGCTGAGTGACTGGCTGAGCCTTCAGTTTGGTCTACAAGTTTCTCTTTGTGTTCTCAATAGCTTTGTATGACTCTGGATTGCCTGACATGAAGACCACAGATCTGGTCCTCAGTCGAATGCAGATCTCCTGGTTCATCCAAGCTGCCTGGACAGAGAACAGTCTTGAGCAAATACAAACTGGTGGAGGAGTTCAGTGGGCCAGGCAGCATCTGTGGAGCAAAGTGGACAGATGGTGTTTCGAATTGGGACTGTTCTTTGGACAAAAGTATATGCGCCGCCTCTCAGATGGCCTTGTTTAGAATATCTCCACACGTTTCTTTATGACATTCGTAACAACCATGGAACCATGGTGTATTCATTCAGGTCCGTTGTCATGTCCTTGAAAATTGCGGCATCGACCAATTTTAAGCTGTTGCAAACTCACTCCTCTGCCTCCCGTCCTGCTCTCTGCAATCCTGAACGCTGCAGCCACGTTCATCATTCACTGTCTGTACTCAGGAAGATGGAGTACAGCCATATGGTCCTATTTTCCAAATGTAGCTAAGGGTTGGAGTGACTGCCATCTCCGATAACAGAATAGCAGTAGTTGAGAGTGTTTGATCCTCTGCTGCTGCAGGGAACATGCCGATGATAGTTTGCATGAGGGAAGGGAATTGGACGTGAGGCAAGAAATCACGTCAGTGGAGACACAAAGAATGCAGATGCAGGAATCTTGAGTAAAACGTGGTGCTGGATTAACTCAGCGGGTCAGATAGCATCAATGGAACCTCCTTCAGACTGTTTCAAACAACCTGGAGAATGGTCCCGACTTGAAATCGCCACCTCTCCATTCCCCCCACAGATACTGCCTGACCTGTTGAGTTACTCCAGCACTCTGCGTTAAAAATACTTCAGTGAACCATTTTGTTCTGCTTTAATGTTGAATACAAAATAGTCAAAGGAGAAATTTGACAAAAAAAACCTTCATTTGGTAAAGTTGTCAAAATAAATTTAAAAAAGTCAAAAGTAGGGTTGTATGAAAGGATTGATAAGGGAAGGCAAGCAAGGATTATTCTGTAAAATGAGTGCTGCACTGTGTACTATTCTCGGTAAGTGGCAATGCAATTCAGAGTACACTGAGGCAGTTATCGCTAAGAAGCAGGTAATTTGTGAATTAAATATTTTGCAGATCTATTGAATTGCACTCACACAGAATGACTTCTGCCTTTGGCACTTTGCCATGCTTCAGATAGTGCACCATTGACATGCATGGGGCTATGCTCCCACAGCAAGGGAAGGATAGGTGTTAGTTAATTTTATGCTGATTAATACCTGACAAAGTACTGATTGAAATAAATGAAAGCTGTGAAGTTCCTTTGCTGCTGAGATGTTGGGATTGTCAGACTACTCGCAGCAACTGGTCATGATTTACCACGTGGTTCAAAGGGTTAGATTGCAGTTTTGCTTTGGGAGGCAGGAACAAAACAATTCTAAAACTTCTTCAGAAGATTAATTATGTGAGAGAACATTGGTCATGGCCCACTGGGGCTAAAAGAGCCAACTTTCCTCCACAATTTCTTGGCTTGTAATTATGAAATTCATTATTTTTAGCAACTTTCATAAATGCACAAGGCATTTCTGCTGCTTAGATCCTCGTCTTAACAGAACCACATTAAAGTGGTGGAGTAGGTTTTGGGAAATTGGTTACACCACAGGTCAGCACAGACCAGAGATCCAAGCTGTACCAGCTATTGCAGTTGTCTGGGATATTTGTACGGAGGTTACACGGCAATTATCACCTGGAAATAGGCACAAAAAGCTGGGGTACCTCATCGGGTCAGACAAGCATCACTGCAGAAAAGGATTAGGGCGAGACCCTTCTTCAGACTGAGGGATCTGCTTCCAATGCACTTCTGATGCCCGAATGATTAATTCTGGTCAACTTGGACCACTTGAACCTGGAGATATATGGCATAGCTTGTCAGGCCATATGTGCAACTGATGACAACTAGCATGATCTCAGAAGCAGGCTCCCAATGTAATTTGAACCTAAACTTAATTGCTGTGCTTCTTGGGTATCTGCCAATCATTTTCTGCCACGATATTGTCAGATCTGTGTACATCTTGGAAATAATTACCTATCAACAAGGCAGGAACTCAGCGGGACAAACATGAGTGGATGGAAAGGAGGGTAGATGTTTTGGGCTGAAACCCTGCATCAGACTTAGAATGATGATGATTCTTTTCCACCTACAGGTGCTGTTCAGCCTGTTGACCAATGTCCTCCATCAGATTGTTTGTTACTCTGGATTCCAGTGTCTGCAATTTCTTGTGTGTCTCCATAATTACTACCAGCTTGATTCGGGCAATAGATTCTTTCTTCCGTTATTATTCTTTACCAACTATACTGTGCCTTACTATATTTTCTGATAAGCTTCCTGGCAGTGTTTTGGAGTACCTATTAGAAAATAGGTGCAGGAGTAGGCGATTCGGCCCTTCGAGCCAACACCACCATTCAATATGATCATGGCTGATCATCCAAAATCAGTACTCCGTTCCGGCTTTTTCCCCATATCCCTTCATTCCCTTGGCCCTAAGAGCTAAATTGAACTCTCTTGAAAACTCTATACCCCTTGGTAAGGGAAGGGGCAGCTTGCTGCTGTGATTTTTTTCCTTTCTTTTTGTATTATGTTGAGAAATCTTCGCACCGAGCAAGAGCTGCTGCATGGTTATTATATTGTGAATGGTGGTTTAATGCAGATCCAACCCACCCCACCTCAGAGAATGGAAAGCTTTCAAATCCAGTTAGCAAATCCTTGTTGGATTAAGAATCTTTAGCACTCAGAGCTGCAGAAAATTCTGGGTTTCCTCTACAATTAATCCTGATCTATTAACAGGTAAAATGTTTTGGGAAAATACAGGAGCATACTGTCTAATGTATATTTGTTGTATGACTTTTATCACGGGTTCTGCACCTTCAAAAAGGCAAGGTATTTGAATATAGATGAAAATTAAAACTACAGGTAACGGACGATAAACACAAAAAATAGCCACAAAGTGCTGGTGTAACTCAGCAGGTCGGGCAACATCTCTGAAGAAAAAAGATGGGCGACGTTTCAGGTCAGGACCCTTCTTCAATGTCACCCTTCCTTTTTCTGCAGAGATGATGCCTGACCCGCTGAGATACTGTAGCAGTTTGAGTCCATCTTCAGTATAAACCACCAGCGACCAGCAGTTCCATTCTACATGCAGGTAATGGAACTTTGAAATAACAACAAAATGTTGGAAACACTCAGCAGGGCAGACAGCATCATCAGAAAGAGAAACAGTTAATGTTTCATTCAAAGACCCTTCCCAAAATTGATCTGATGATAGGTGTTCGACCTGAAAAACCAACTCTGATTCCCTTTGTGCAGATGCTGCCTGACCTGCTGAGTGCGTCCAGCATTTTCTGTTTCGCTTGCGAATGCAGACTAATTTATTATTCCCGTAATGCCAGATTTATATCACATTGATGTGACGTCTCACCAGTCCCAAAACAAAATAAACTGAAAAAAGAAAATCCTGTAAACTTGTGGCCCTGCGGGTTGCATTTGTTATGCTCAGTTTATTCCACGAGTAGAAGACAGATAATTAAAAAGTTATCTGAAAATGTCTTAAATCATCAAAAACTCAGGCAGGCACTGTGTGTTTGGAAACCAGTACGGTGTGAACGTAGTTGAGAAGCTGATTTTAATTAGCTGTCACCAAGACAGAATCAACACTTTGGTCCAAAGCTGATTTGATTCACTACCCAATGCGTCCTGGGTCAATAAGCTGGTCAGTAGAGGAGGCTTGGACACAGATTTATCAGGCTCGATCAGAGAATCTTTATTGTTGTTGAAAATATCTTGCATTTTATGGTGTGAATGACAGGGCACATCACTTGAAAGGGAAGCAGTTAATGAGTTCTGGGTCCTACAGGAAAGGAGGGGCTTTCAGCAAACTGTGCATGTACCAGCTTTTTGAAAGGATTGTCCAATTAGTCCCACTCCCCTGCACCTTCACCATAGCCATGAAAACGTTCCCTTTCAAATAGATGCTCAATTCCTTTATAAAGTTCCCATTTAATCTGCAATGCAGATCCGAACAACTCGCTGGGTTATTCTCATCTTCACCCACCCCCCAACATCTGATTCATAAGGGGCGGCATGGTGGCACAGCGGTAGAGTTGCTGCCTTGCAACGCTGGAGACCCGGGTTCGATCCTGACTACGGGTGCTGTCTGTACGGAGCTTGCACGTTCTCCCCGTGACGTGGGTTTCCTTCAAGATATTTGGTTTTCACCCACACTCCAAAGACGTGTAGGTTTATTGGCTTGGTACAAGTGTAAAGTGTTCCTAGTGTGTGTAGGATAGTGTTAATGTGTGGGGATCACTGGTTGGTGTGGACTCGGTGGGCCAAAGGGCCTGTTTCCACGCTGTATCTCCAAACTAAACTGAACTATTTGCCCTGAAATTTGAGTCATGGTATTTGATCATTTTTGCCAGTTAAAATCATTTATCTTTATCTACTTCATCCCAGTCCCTCATAATTTTGAACGCCACTGCTGAATTCATTATTCATCTTATCAGCTCCAATGGGGAATAATACTCATTCATGCAGTCTGTCCCAATAACTGAAGTTCCTCATCCTTGTTTTCCGTTGTGGTATATCAATACTTCAATAGTATCTCAGAGGTGAGATTGTGAAAGGTGCTATAGTTTTAAATGTATTTTTATAAAACTATTCCTTCTCGTATTTACTCCATTCCAAGCTATATGTCACCTGCAATCAGAAAGGTAATGTGTCAGCATTGAAGAGTTTCGCCAGTCAGAGGACCAATCAAAATTTCTACAACAAAACAAATTAAGGCAGGTTTGCTAATGCTACACGGGTGGGTTTAAACTAAAAAGTGAGGGGGTGGAGTCAACTAAGTGGACGTGTATTCGTGCAGCTAAAGGGAAACCATCAGCGCAGAGGGATGTGACCCAATGCAAGGAGACAGAGGGCCTTAATAGGAGGACAGAAGCAAAAGGTAGAAGGGAGATGAGCAAAACAAACCTGAAAGCTTTGTGCCTTAATGCGAGGAGCATTTGTAATAAGGTGGATGAATTGAAACGCAGTTAATAGTTAAGGGATATAATATAGTTGGAATTACAGAGACATGGCTCCAGGGTGGCCAAGGCTGGGAGCTAAACATGCAGGAGTATTCAATATTCAGGAAGGATAGACAGAAAGGAAGAGGAGGTGGGGTGGCATTGCTGGTTAAAGAGGAGATTAATGCAATAGCAAGGAGATACATTAGCTTGGATGCTGTAAAATAGGTATGGGTAGAACTGTGAAATAGCCAAGTGAGTGGTATACAGACCACCAAACAGTAGTAGGGAGGCTGGGGATAGCACCAAGCAGGAAATTAGGGATGTGTGTAGCAAAGGTATAGCGGTTATCATGGGTGACTTTAATCTACATATAGATTGGGCCAAACAAATTGGTGACTCTGCTGAGGAGGATTTCCTAGAATGTATACAGGATGGGTTTTTAAACCAATATTTAGAAGAACCGACTAGAGGGCAGGCCATCCTAGACTGGGTATTGTGTAATGAGGAAGTATTAGTTAGTGATCTTGTTGTGCGTGACCCTGGGCAACAGTGACCATAATATGGTGGAATTCTGCATTAGGATGGAGAGTGACATGGTTAATTCAGACACTAGGGTCTTGAACTTGAATAAAGGAGACTTTGATGGCATGAGATGGGAATTGGCTAGGATAGACTGGCAAATTATATTTAAAGGGTTGAGGGTGGAGATGCAGCGAAGATTCAGAGACCACATGGATGAGCTCCAGAAATTGTTCATCCCTGTCTAGCGAAAAAATAAAACTGGGAAGGCGGCTCAACTGTGGCTGACGAAGGAAGTCAAGGATAGTGTTAAATCCAAAGAAGTGGCATATTAATTGGACAGAAGAAGCGGCAAATCAGAGGACTCGGAGAATTTAGAACTCAACAGAGGAGGACAAAGCGGTTAATTAAGAAGGGGGAAAAAGAGCATGAAAGAAAGTTTGCAAGAAATATAAAAACTGACTGTAAACATTTTTATAGGTGTGTAAATAGGATAAGACTATTGAAGATGAATGTAGTTCCCTAACAGTCAGAGACAGGTGAATTTATAATGGGGAAACAAGTAAATGGAAGAACAGTTAAATGAGTATTTTGGTTCTGTCTTCACTAAAGAAGACTCAAACAATCTCCCGGATATACTAGGGGACGGATGATCTAGTGAGAGGGAGGAACTAAAGGGAATCCACATTAGTCAGAAAATTGTGTTAGGTAAACTGTTGGGACTGAAGGCAGATAAATCCCCAGGGCCTGATGGTCTGCGTCCCAGAGTACTCAAGGACGTGGCCCTAGACAATGTTCTCTTGACTCTGGATCAGTTCCTGTGGACTGGATGGTAGCCAATGTAACTCCACTTTTTAAGAAAGGAGGGAGAGAGAAAAACGGGGAATTATAGACCAGTTAGCTTTACATCAGTAGTCGGGAAGATGCTGGAGTCCATTATTAAAGATGTTGTAGCAACGCATTTGGAAAGCAGTGACGGGATCAGTCAAAGTCAGCATGAATTTATGAAAGGGAAATCATGCTTGACTAATGTTCTGCAATCTTTTGAGGTTGTAACAAGTAGAATGGATAAGGGATAGGCAGTGGATGTGGTGTATCTGGACTTTCAAAAAGCCTTTGACAAGGTCCCACACTAGAGATTAGAAATTAGAGCACATGGTATTGGGGGTAGGGTATTGACATAGAGATAGAGAACTGGTTGGCAGACAGGAAACAAAGAGTAGGAATTAACGGGTCCGCTTTAAGAATGGCAGGCAGTAACTAGTGGGGTGCCACACTGCAGGCTCACCCTGGACCCCAGTTGTTTACAATATATATTAATGATTTAGACGGTGGAATTAAATGTAACAACTTTAAGTTTGCAGATGACACAAAGCTGGGTGTCAGTGTGAGCTGCAATGAGGATGCTATGAGACTGCAGGGTGACGGATAGGTTGGGTGAGTGGGGAGAAGCATGGCAGATGCAGTATAATGTGGATAAATGTGAGGTTATCCAATTTGGTTGCAAGAACAGGAAGGCAGATTATTATGTGATTGGTGTCAGATTAGGAGAAGGGGAGGTGCAACGAGACCTGGGTGTGCTTCAAAGTAAGCATGCAGGTACAGCAGTCAGTGAAGAAAACCAATGGCATGTTGGCCTTCATTGCAAAAGGATTTGAGTTTAGGAGCAAGGAAGTTGACTACTGCAGTTGTACAGGGCCCTGGTGATACTGCACCTGGAGTATTGTGTGCAATTTTGGTCACCTAATGAGATGAGGAAAAACTTTTTCACCCAGACAGTTGTGAATCTGTGTTGTGGAAGGCTGTGTAGGCTAATTCACTTTCAAGATGTTTTCAAGAGAGAGATTTAGCTCTTAGGGCTAACGGAATCAAGGAATATGGGGAGAAAGCAGGAACGGGGAACTGATTTTGGATGATCAGCCACGATCATATTGAATGGCAGTTGTGGCTCGAAGGGCCAAATGGCTTACTCTTGCGCCTATTTTCTGTGTTTAATACCTTTATTTTCAGAGAGCCAGGCTTTTGGAATTCTTTAATTAATTTATCATTAATGCATTCATTGCGTAGGGTGTGGATGGATAAATTGGAGGCTCGTGCAATCCATCATAGAGATACATAATGAGGTGAGCAGTTTGTTTTTGCTGCCCGATCTCTCCACTGACTTGGGTTCAATACTGACCTCCGGTGCTCTCTTCATGGAATACAATGCTCCCTGCAGGGGCATCAGGTTGCTATGGGCTCCAGAAATGTGCTGAGATTGCAGCGCTAAAGTTGCTACCTCACAGCGCCAGAGACCTGGGTTAGATCCCGACCACGGATCCTGTCTGCATGGAGTTTTCACATTCTCCGAGGGAACACATGGGATTTCTCCGGGTTGTTCCAGATTCCTCCATCATCCTAAATACGTGCAGGTTTGTAGTTTAATTGGCTTTGGTCAGATTGTAAATTGTTCCCAGTTAGTAGTATAATGCTAGTGTAGAGGCGTGATGGCTGGTGGGCGAGGACTCGGTGGGACGAAGGGCCTGTTTCCGTGCTGTAACTCTAAAGCATAGGATAGAGCAATTGTAGATCAATGCTTGGTGTGGACTTGGTGAGCCACTTCCATGCTCTATCTCCAAACTAGGTCAAAGACTGTGCATTCACCATATTTATTCCCGTCATGGTTTAATACATCTCTATAGAATTACCCCTCTACCTTGTACGCTGCAAGGAATAAAGTCCTAGCCTTCTCAACCCCTCCCTATAGCTTGGGCCTTGAATCTTGGCAACATCACTCTTTGCAGCCTAATGACATCCTTTAGCATGGTTATGAAAATTGAACAGAGTACTCCAAATGTGGCCTCACCAACATGTTGCACAACTGTAAGGTACCATCCCAACTTCTATACGCGATACCTTGACTGATGAATGTACTGACAAACCTGCTTGACTATCCTATCTACCTGTATGCCTCTCTCCTCTGCTCATCCCTCTACTCTACAATGTCCCCCTCCCCACCTCCCTGCCATTGAACGTGGAAAAAAATTACATTAGTTACGACAAGCAAAGCGATGATGGGCAGAATGTTTGCTTTTCATACTGTCATTTCTTTTTTTTTTGACCAGGGACAGTTGCGTAGAAATACTGCTGGCAATTATATTTGTTTCCCCAATGTGTGCAATAAAAATATTTGAAATATCTTCACATTTTGTTGCCGTTTTCCTTGGGCTTTTATTATGTAGTTTAATTGAACTGATTTTCTTTCTTGTGTGCTTATTAAAGTACTTAATTTAATTCTGTTGGCAAAGGAATGACGTTGTAAACTCTGTGTAGAGGACAATGCTCCAGTATTTCACACTTATAGGTATTGCATAGAAGATTAAATGTAGAACAGAACAGCACAAGAACAGGCTCAGAATATCTGTGCCAAACATGAAGCCAAGATCAACTCTTATTTGCCTGTACATAATCTATATCCCTCCATTACCTACATATGTGCCTATCTAAAAGTTAATTAAATGCCACTGTTGTATATGTTTCCACCACTAACCACAGCAACTTCCAGGCACTCATCACCCACAGTGTTAAAAAAAATACCTGCCCGCACATCTCTTTTGACCTGTGCCTTTTCACCTTTAAATGATGCCCTCCAGTACCTGATATTTCCAACCTGGGACTTCCTGGCTGTCCATCCTATCAATGCATTATTATTGTTGGGAAAACAAATTGAAAATCAAAATGAAACTGCAGATGCTGAAAACTTGAAATAAAAAACTATGAAGTGCTGGAAGTCCTCGGCAGATTGGGCAGCATCTGTGGAGAGCAAATTAGCATTTCATCAGAACTGGTACGGTGAGAAAACGTGTGTATCAATTTGCTGAGAGTGGAAAGGGTGGAACAAAAACAATGTCTGTGATCAGGTGGGAATCAAGGTTGTCCATATAATGCTTTGCTCACAGAGCCATAAGGTCATTTAGAAAGAGAAAAAGATAACTGAGAATGCTGAACACATCAGTTGTTGGAATTCAGAAACATAAGAGACGATACGGCACAGTGGTAGAGTTGCTGCCTTACAGCGCCAGTGACCCGGGTTTGATCCTGACCATGAGTGCTGTCTGTATGGAGTTTGTACATTCTTCCTGTGACAACGTGGGTTTTCTCCGGGAGCTCCCTCTTCTTCTTTCGTGTGGCGTGCACAGCTTAAAGTTGTTGGACAACTTGTTCTATTTGATCTTCCGTTTGTGCACGTCGAGTTGATTGCATTAGTCGAAACAGGGCGGACCACGTGAAGGTTGCAATCTTCCATCCCCTGGAGCTCCGGTTTCCTCCCACACTCTAAGGTTTGACGTACAGGTTTGCAGGTTAATTGGCTTCAGTAACATTGTAAATTGTCCCTAGTGTGTGTGTAGGATCGTGTTAGTGTGCGGGGATCATTAGACACCACGGACTCGGTGGGCTGAATGGCCTGATTCCGCATTGTATCCTTGGAGTTTAAAGGAATGCTGGAAATAGCCATCAGATTTGACAATCTCTACGGAGCGAGAAAAGCTGAGTTGATGTTGCCGGTGAAATATTTTGCATATGAACTGGCCAGTCGTGACCTAAACTTGAAAGATTGATTACATGAGTTGTTGAATTTAACATTGAGTCCCAAGCGCTGCAAATGCCCAGATTGAAAATGAGATGGAGGCGCAAGGAACTGCAGATGCTGGAATCTTGTGCAAAACACTGGCAACGTTTACGGAGGGACTGGACAGTCTGAAGATCCAATAGTTCCATTACCTCCAGAGATACTGCCTGACCCGCTGAGTCCCTCCAACACTTTATGCTTTGCCTGAAGATGAGGTGCTGTTCCTTGAACTGAGCTTGAGCTTTGTTGGAAGAATGTCGGAGGAAAAGAGAAAGAGAGAGAGAGGGCACAGTGGGAGTGGGAGTGGGATTGGGATGGAGAATTAAGATAACAGGGTGACCTTGACAAATTGAATGGAGGTGTTGACCCAATTCGTGTTTAGTTTCGGCAAGTAGTAGAGGGGGCCACATTGTGCGCATTGAATGCACGATACTAAATTAGTAGAAATACAAGTAAATTGCTGCACTGCTGGAAGGAACATGTGGGTTCCTGCCAAGTGGGAAGGAATAAAAGGCCAGGTATTAATGGGCCTGTCCCACTTAGGCGATTTTTTGGGTGACTACAGGCGACTGCAGCAAAATTTTCAACATGTTGAAAATTTTTCGGTGACGGTAGCGACAATCTTTGCTGTCGTAGGTTGACATAGGTGTTGTCGTAGACTGTTGCCAGGTGTCGTAGGTGAATTCCATTGAAACTAGTCCCCGACAGCCGCCTAAAGAGTCGCCTAAGTGGGACAGGCCCTTAACTCTTGTGTGAATACATGGGAAAGTGCTGCAAGAAGGGGAGTTGTTAGCGTAGACTGAAGTGAGAGGTAGGAATTGTAAGGGGATGGAGACACCGTTTCAGTATTGAAGAAGCATCCCGACCTGAAATGTCTGTCCCCTCCCTTCACAGATGCCACATGACCTGCTCAGTTCCTCCAGCACTTTGCTTTCAATAGTTAGGGAATTGTCCCTGAAGAATGCTGTCGTGATCCCCGATTCTGAATGTGTTATTTTTCTCTCCGTTTAATTGAATATCTCAATTTATGTTGTTAAGCCTTCAGAAATAATCTGAAAGGCTTTTCTGTCATTTCGTGACCAATCAACTTGATTTCATTTCCTGTCACAGTCATCTTTGTTACCAACATTGAACTCCCTGAAGTTTAAATCATTCAATATTTTGGAAACTTTCTCGAGCTAAGGAGAATTCAGATTACTGCTAAAATATGGATCTGATGGTTACTCTTTATGTTCTCCAATAACTTCTCCACTGCCTTCGGCGATTTATAAATATTTCATTTTACTTATTTTAATTGCTTTCTTCATCCGTACCAGTTAGCAGGTTCCCTATACACTCCCATCAAACTATCTTCACATTCCTTATGGATGAAAATTGATAGAAAAAAAGATGCCAATTATTCTTACCAGATTTAGAAAATATGTCTTTATAGTATATATTTTTTTCCAAATAGAAAATATTAAACCAAAACATTTTAAAACTGGTTTACTCCCACCCGCTGATGCATCAAATATTCTCCATTACAGGAGACGTGGGTTGTCGGAGACCATTACTACAGTGTTGATAGAGATTTGCTTTCTAAGCATAGTTTGGTTCTTTTGCATCTCATATTTCTGTCACTTTTCATCCAGATCCTCCGGTAAGCTCCTCTCCATTCCATGATCCTTTGATGTTCAAAGTCCTGCACAGTCAAATGTTCAGTTAAAACACACAAAAAAGTGTGATTGAATAACATTGTAAAAGTTAAAAATGTGCTCATGAATTAAGATCTCTCCATGAAGAAAAAATAGCAATTATTTAATTCAACTGCATCTGTGGTTTGGTCAGTTGCTGTTTTATATTCTACCTATTTTGAACTAGGTTTGCCTTTCCAAAGCCACACATACAAGTTGATAGGGAGTCATACATCACAGAAACCAGTCTCTTTGGCCTCCATCAAGTATAATAAAAGCAAGTCAAATAAATGGGATACTGATCCCATTTATTACCAAATGCTCTGTAGGTGACAATGGATTGGCGATAAGTACCATTCTAGATAATTTTAGAGAGAGAGCTACAGCATGGAAAAAGACTCTTCGACCCATCGAGGCTACACTGACCAACGATCACCCCGTACATTAGCACTATCCAACACACTAGGAACTATTTACAATTTACAGAAGCCAATTGACCTACAAACCTGTACGTCTTTGGTGTGTGGGTGGACACCAGAGACAACCCATGCGGTCATGGGGAGAACGTACAGACTCCGTACAGACAACACCCGTAGTCAGGATTCAACCGGGGTCTCTGCCACTGTCAGGCAGCAACTCTACTGCTGTGCTACTGTGCCGGACCCAATGCATCTTAAAAGTTGTGTGAGTTTCTGTCTCTATCATCTTCCTAGATTACAACTGCATACCGGGTGAAAAATGAAGAATGAAAAATGCTTATAAAGTTAGGTCGGTGATTTACGCATATGAGATACCTATCAACAGGTTAAAAATTAATTTAAAAAAAATTAGGGGTGCTGGTACTGTATACTAGCACGTACCATCACAAAAGAAAAGCATTGCAGAGGACCAATGGATTGTTGCACAGAATCAATTGACCTGAATTTTGAACGTTTCATCAAATATTTTTTTTAAATCATTGTAGTCTGTGAGAGCCAGGAACAGAATAGCTAGCTGCTTAAACAGATTTAAATTAAAGCATCATCTTCTCCTCCATGGATTACTGGCTTGCATTAAACTGATGTTTTTCTTGTTAAATGTGCAATTACCTCAAACTCTAATCAGATTAAATGATTAGTGGAATCAATTGGATCCTGAAAATGTCTGGGAAAGTTGAAATGTCTTTTGTTTGATCTTTTCCTGTTAAGCATCTGGCAATAGGACCTATCGAGTCAGAGTCATAGGGCTGTACCACACAGAAACTGGCCCTTTGGTCCACCTTGTCCATACTGACTAAAATGTTATATTGCGCTAGTCCCATTTGCCTGAATTTGGCCCATAGCCCTCTAAACCCTCCTCTCCATATAACTTTCCATATATATATATTAAAGACGTAAGTGAATCAATTTCACTGGAATACAATGCTTGGTTTTCCCAGTGTAACTAAACTGACAGTAAGTCAGCCAGGCATTAGGTTTTTTGGTAGATTAATAATTCCTAAAACGTGTCAGAGCTGATTTACAGCACGTGTTGTTTATGATAAAACCGTGTACAATTAACGGTTAAAAAAATCCCGATTGCCTGCTGTGCGAGTTTTTATCGAGACATGAATGCTGCATTATTCTCATTATTACAGTTAGTTTGTAGATAGATCCTCAGTGACTAGAGAGTGCCTTAATTTTTATTTTATTTTTTTAACCAAGTTGTTCCAACATTGTGCTTTGGACATTTTTCCAGCTAATATAGATAATATAGGAACTGTAGTTGGTCGTGAAGAAGCTGACAAGAATGTTGCCTCAGTTCCTCTTTGCTGCCTTATTCCCAGAGGATATTGAATATCTGAAAATTTGAATAAAGACATTTTAGCATCAAGTGCAAGTGCTGTGATCAAAATAACCAAGCTCCTGTGGATTAAAAGCTGTCAACTGAATGACAAAACGATTCCATTATCCTGAAATAATTTTGAGTTTATCTTCAATGCTCTGTTCTATTAACTCTATCAGGTAGTTCAATAATTTTTTAATGTATTATGGCATTGAGTGATATATGGCATCAAGCATTAGATCGTTGATTTTGGTAACAACGTTGCTAGTTTGCAAATCCTCAGAGCAAAGGGTTTGAGTTAAGTTTATTGTTGCGTGCACCGAGGTGCAGTGAAAAGTTTTAGTTGCATGCTAACCAGTCAGCGGGAAGACAATACAAGATTACAATCGAGCCATCCACAGTGTACATATAAAGGGAATAAAGTGAATAACGTTTAGTGCAAGATAAAGCCAGTAAAGTCCGATCAAAGTTAGTCTGAGGGTCTCCAAAGAGGTAGATAGTAGTTCAGGACTGCTCTCTAGATGTTGGTAGGATTCTGTTGCCTGACAACAGCTGGGAAGAAACTGGAGATGTGCGTTTTCACACTTCTATGCCTTTTGCCCGATGGAAGAGGGGAGAAGAGGGAGTGGCCAGGACTCATACTTGATTATGCCGGTGGCCTTGCCAAGGCAGCATGAAGTGTTAATTGAGTAAAAGGAAAGAAGGTTGGTATGTGTGATGGTCTGGGTTGCGTCCACAATTGTCTGCAATTTTTTGTGGTCTTAGATGGAGCTGTTCCAAAACCAAGCTGTGATGCATCCCCATAAAATGCTTTCTGTAGCGAATCTGTAGAAGTTGGTGAGAGTTGTTGGGAAAATACCAAACTTACTAAGCCTCCTAAGGAAGTTGGGTGTGCTTTCTTGCCCATTGCCTCAATATGGGTGGTCCAAAGATAAGGTGTCAGTGATATATACTCCTTTGGAATTTGAAGCCTCCAACAGTCTCTACTTTGATGCTGTCAATGACAACCAGGGTATGTGTACTGGTTCACTTCCTGAAGTCGATCACTATCTCATTGGAAAGCAGGCAAATAATCAGGGGCAAAGGCTCATAATGTAAAATCATCCAGCTCTCCATTGCAAAGAGCGACATTGATTTGGTACTGGTAGACAAAAATGCTGGAGAAACTCAGCGGGTGAGTCAGCATCAATAGGCGACGAAGGAAATGGGCGACGTTTCGGATCGAGACCCTTCTTCAGACTGATGAGGGCGGGAGGGGGGGGAGAAGAAAGGAAGAGGCGGAGACAGTGGGCTGAGGGAGAGCAGCATCTGCAGTTCCTTTTTAAATTGATTTAGTTCTGAACTCTCCAGAGATGCCTCGGTATTTGGGATTTTGTGGAAACGGAGGCAGATGATATTTTGGGGTTGTTCTACCTTAACAATGTACTGACAGAGTTTTTGTCATGCATTTCTAGACTACAAATAAGTAGAATGTGTCTGTTTGTCATATGAACCAGATATGAGCCAAAACGATGCAAGTCTTACTTGTTACAGCTTTGCAGGTCCATTGGACACAACATAAACAAATATACAAGTTATCGGTTATTTTGAGTGAAAACCAACCATGACAGTTAAAAAAAATAAAGATAAAAGTATGTAGAGCAACCATAGTAGTGAAAAGTTTGTAGTGATTTAGAGCTGAGGTGGGGTTGTGGTTAGGGTTATGGGAGGGTGCTTCTAGATCTTGATGGTTGATTGCTGAACCTGGAGGTAACAGTTCTTAAGTTTATGCACTTTCTTTCCTTTGATGATGGGGAGGTCAGTGCCTGTGTTGGACCAGGCAAAGTCTACCTTTTTTTTGCAGATTCAATCGTTCTAGAACATTTGAATTATCAAACAAGGCCATGATACAATTCGTCTGTATGCTCTCAGATTCAGATTCAATTTTAATTGTCATTGTCAGTGTACAGTACAGAGACAACGAAATGCATTCTCTCCACTGTTTCCCTGTAGAAATTCTATAGAGTATTTGGTGATATGCCAAACTCCTTCAAATGTCTGAAGAAGGAGAGGTGATGGTGAGCTTCCCTAGTGATTGCATCAGTGTACTGGGGCCAGAACAGGTCATCGGAGGGAGATGTGTTTTCACAGGAACTTGAAGCTGCTGACCCTCTCCGCCGTCATCTCTCTAATGAAGCACAGCCCTCAGTTTTTACTTTCACTTTTTACTAAATCGATAATCAACCTTTTGATCAGGCACAGCACAACCAGATTATTGATGTCTCTCCTGCACTCTGACTACCCATTGTTCATTCAATTAAGGTATTGTGGTATTGTCCAAATTGAAAGACGGCGTTACAGTTGCATCTGGGTATAGAGTGTAGAGCAGGGTATAGAGTGTAGAGCAGGGGACTGAGCCACAGCCTGGAGCTGTATTTGAATGTATTGAAGAGAGAGTTGGATATAGCTCTTAGGGCTATAACAGAATCGGGGGATACGGGGAGAAAGCAGGAACGAGGTACTGATTCTGGATGATTAGCCATGATTATATTGAATGGCGATGTTGGCTCAAAGGGAATGGCCTACTCCTGCACCTATGTTTCTATGAAGGTCAGCAAGGAGGATAATTTGCTAAACATCTATACTGACTGAGGTCATGCTGGTGAGGAAGTTGACAATCCAATTGCAAAACAGACTCCCAGTTCCGTGAGTTTGAAGATGAGTTTGGAAGGGATAATGATGTTGACCACTGGGCTCCACTCGATGAACAACAGCCTGACATACTGTCTGAGCTCCGCTGGTTGAAGGATGACTGGATCGCCTGACTGGAACACCTCGGATTTGGTTTCACCAATGCTTCTGGTTGGGGAACATTCAAATGGTCTTGCTAGGAAAACACACGTCCACGCGATTCCTTTTGAAGTTGGTAACAACCGTGGTATATTCGTTCAGGTCTGTTGCCAAGTCCTTGAACATCCTCCAGTCTTCTGAATCCACACTGTTTCAAAATTGCTCCCGTCTCCCCTGACAGGTTCTATCCAATCTTCATCATCAGAGCTGCACTCTTCAATCACTGCCGACAGGTACGAAGAAGGAGAACAGCCAGGTGGGCTGATTTCTTCCAAGTACTTATGAGTGATAAATGCCTTTGATGGTAAATAGCAGTGGTCAAGTGTGTTTGATCCTCTGGTACTGAGAGGACATGTTATTGATAGTTTGGAAGTTTGGTCTACAAGATAATCTTGTTGAATTTCCCCAACAATGACAGAGAATGTGTTGTGGTACATCATCTGGTGTTTGCCGACCACGATGAATGGTTCCTCAAATGCTACCTGAATGTCTGCCTGGGGCAGGACATGGACTACAGTTATGACGATGGAGGTCAATTCCCTTGGGAGGTAGAAGGGACAGTACTTCACTGCCCGATTTTCCAGGAGTAGGGAGCAGGATTTGGACGACCATCATGTCCGAGCGCCACAAAGAGTTTGTCACGATGCAGATGCCGCCATCTCTTTATTTTACCAATGACGCTCTCAGGACCATGCAATGGATGGAGAAACGTTTGGGCTGGAGTACTGAGTGCGGCGAGCTCGGGGTGAGCCGTGACTTTGAAACAGAGCGCACAGATCTCCCTCATGTCCCTTTACCAAGGCAATCTTTCCCTTAATGGACTGGACGTTGGCCATGAGGTTGCTGTGGGTTGGGGTGGAAGTCGTTCTTACTTGGAGGCTGCCCTGGTAACCATGTTTCCGGGCCTCCCCAAAACGTTCAGGTACTGTACACATGGTTCCTGCACGTCATGAACAAGTTATCATAAAATCATTAATTCAACCAAATGATCCAGAAGACTTGGGCAGCATGGTGGCACAGCGGTCGAGTTGCTGCCACACAGCGCCAGGGACCCGAGTACCAGGCACGTGCCATGAGTAATTACTCAATGTAGGCACTCAGTCTGCTGTAAAAAAAATTAAACCGCGCATGCGCAGATTGTTCTCCCCATTAAATAAATAAATAAATAAAAACAGTGACATTTCAATTTTACCAAGGCTTCCTAGTCCTAGACCAATTGGGGGAACAGTTCCTTTCACTGCTTGTGTAGAGTCTGTGCCAGGGGTACAGTTGTGGGGAGGGCACGAGTGTTGAGATGGAGGGTGTCGGGGATAATGCCAGTAACTCACTCACTCACCGCTGCCGCAGCTCTCCGGGCGCGAAGCCACGCACTGTAGCTGAGGATAGAAGCAGCTCGGGGAGCTATGAGCGGACACCGGGACCCGACAGCAGAACTGGCCGCCACTTCGGAGCCTTCTGCTGGCACGCTCACCTCTGGCAGTGCTCTCCTTCGGAACACCTGTCACCTGCCGTAGGCCGACTTCGCTCATGTCAGCGGCTTCCTGCAATTCCTTAAATTCCCATAGCCGAGTAACCTCAATCGCGCTGTCGGAATTTAAGGACATGGGTGAGGCCAGCGAGCGGCAGGAGAGAGGTTTTTAGATGGAGAGCTGCCAGAGGTGAGCGGGGACCGGCAGAAGGAGCTAAGGTGGCGGCTGATTCCACTGTCCCGCCCGGCAGCCGCTCAGCCACCCGAGCTACTTCTCTCTCTCCCCCCCCCGGCCTCAAAACGGTGGCATAGCACGCCTCTGTACAAGGAGCCTCGCAAGTGGATGCCCCCGACCCCTCATTCATAACATTCGTGCCCTCCCCGCAACTTTACCCCGGGCCAGACTCCCCAAACGCTGTGAAAGGAGCACCCCCCCCCCCCCCCCCCCCACCCCGGGAAATACGGTATTTTTAAAATAAATCACAAAATGCACTTACCACATCATTGGTACACGACAAACCATGTTGAAAACCCCGCTAAGAAACTTGCGCTGCGCATGCGCAGTAGACTGATGCGCATGCGAGTACAGCAAAGGCAGAATTTCTGCTGCCTTCAGCCCCCATTGAAACTGACGGCTTCAGGCAGCACTGACGGCACGTGGGCTGTACAGACCTTCCCGTGTCACAAGCGCTGCGGATGAAAGGCACAGAGAATTATGCCTACCTAGGAGATCTCTAATATAGGCATAATTCTCCCATGCCTTTATTATTTATATGTAACAATTGCAATTTAATAATTTTAGTCGGGGTAGGCAGTGGCTACCTTGCCTACCCTGACGGCACGTGCCTGCCGAGTACAATACTGACTACGGATGCTGTCTGTATGAAGTTTATGCATCCTCTCTGTGATTGTGTGCGCTTTCTCTGGGTGCTTCTGGTTTCCTCCCACACTCCAAAGACGTACAGATTTGAAGATTAGTTGGCTTTGGTAAAAATTGTGAGCGTGTCCCTAGTGTGTAGGATAGTGCTGGTGTATGTGGATCGCTGGTCAGCACGGACTCAGTGGGCTGAAGGGCCTGTTTCTGTGCTGTATCTCTAAACTAAACTAAACCATATGCCGTAGGAGTAGAATTAGTCTACTCTGCCATTCAATCATGGCTGATCTATTTTTCCTTCTCAAACCCTGTCAGTTGACTGATATGTGTCATTTTTCTTACTGTTAGGTGTTTAAAATGAGTATATTTAAGATCATCCTGCTTTCTGCTGACAAATTGCTGCACACTCAGACACCATTTTTATGATATAACTACGATATTTCTGTACACTTACTTCAGGACATTTTCTGTGTGCGCTGCTTCAATGGAATTGATGATAGGTTTTAGCGATAAACAATAGAATGCCATGCAAATGTATGGGTTTGTAATGCTTGCAGATAAGAACAGCCATTTAAGTGGAATCGATTAAATGTCAACATTTTTATTCTTTCTTTTCCCACAGTAAGATCGGTAGTGTTAATAGCCTATTATTCGCTCTTGGGTCTGATTTGGACTCGGCATTTGCTAAACGTGCCGATGCAGTGGCCATTTGCAATCTATTTAATTGGTTAAAAAGTGAAAACTCGTTACTAGCAATGGCATCGCTAAACAGAGTTTGCATTTGTGATGTTGCCTGATAAATGAATTTTACCAAGTCACCAGTCGACAAGCTTCTGCATGGTAGGCTGCTCTGGAAGGTTAGATCACATGGGATCCAAGGAGAGATATCTGAATGGATAGCAAATTGGCTTCATGGAAGGAAGCAGAGGGTGATGGTGGAAGGTTGCTTCTTGGACTGGAGACCTGTGATTAGTGGTGTGCCTCGGGGTTCAGTGCTGGAACTGTTACTGTTTGTCATCTACATCAACGATTTGGATGAGAACACACAGGGCAAGATTAGCAAGTTTGATACAAAGTGGGTGGTTTTGCAGATAATGAAGATGGTTGTGAAAGATTGCAGCAAGATCTTGATCGATTGGCCAGGTGGGCTGAGGAATGGTTGATATAATTTAATACAGAGAAATGTGAGGTGTTGCATTTTTTGGATGTCCAACAAGGACAGGACCTACACAGTGAATGGTAGGCGTCTGGGGCGTGTTGTAGAGCAGATGGATCTAGGAGTGCAGGTGCATGGTTCCTTGAAGGTCAAGTCGCAGGTCGATAAGGTGGTCAAAAAGGCTTTTGGCACTTCGGCCTTCGTCAGTCAGACTATTGAGTATAAAAGTTGGGAGGTCGTGTTTCAGTTGTATAAGATGTTGGTGAGACCTCATTTAGAGTATTGCGTTCAGTTCTGTGCACCATGTTTTTGGAAAGATATTGTCAAGCTTGAAAGGGTTCAGAGAAGATTTATGAAATGTTGCCAGGACTAGAGGGTCTGAGTTATAGGGAGAGGTTGAGTAGGCTGGGTCTCTATTCCTTGGAGTGCAGGAGGATAGGAGGTGATCTTACCGAGGTGTACAAAATCATGAAAGGAATAGATCGGGTAGATGCACAGAATCTCTTGCCCAGAGTAGAGGAATCGAGGACCAGAGGACATAGGTTCAAGGTGAAGAGGAAAAGATTTAATAGGAATCTGAGGGGTAACTTTTTCACACAAATGGTGGTGGGTGTATGGGGGTGTATGGCACAAGGAGGTAGTTGAGACAGGAACTATCCCACTGTTTAAAAAACAGTTAGGCAGGCACATGGATAGGACAGGTTTGGTGTAGCTGGGACATGTTGGCCGGTGTGGACAAGTTGGGCCGAAGGGCCTGTTTCCAGACTATATCACTCTATGACTATGACCAGAAAAATCCCATGAGTTGAATGAAATATCGTATCTCTACAGATGGAGGTATTACTCTCACATTATTTAATAATTCCTCAATACTTCAGAGATATAACAGGGATACAGGCTCTTCAACCCACCAAGTCCACACTGATCGCTGATCACCCATTCCCATTAGTTCTATGTTATCACACTTTTGCATCTACACTAGGGGCTGTTTACAGGCGCCCATTAATCGATAAACCTAACCATACTCGCTAGTTCCTAATGGATCATGCTGTATTCTTATAAAGGATGCATAGCAACATGTGGACAAGGACTTGCATTATACGATGTTGAATCCTGGTTCTATGATGTTTTAAACCAGCACGGTGAATGTGTTATAGTGCCAAACAAATAAATTAAATGGCATTAGCTATTTTTATAAGTTTAGTTGAGCTTTTTGCTTTTAAATATTGCTATCATGTTTCCTGCTTTTCATTAGCTTTGGTTTATACCTGTTGAATTTTTCAGTGAGCATATGTATTTGGAGATATATGTTACAATATATTTTAATATTAAATTGTATGTTCTACAATTAAGATAGCTGGAATCAATGGAAATGTCTACGGAGAAAATTATTTCACGTGCTGCCAAACTTTCCATTATTTTAAATAATAGGAGTTATGCTATTTAAAAATAATGGTGTCATCTACAACTACTTCATCAATAACCTTCTTTCTATCACAAGGTAACCTCATCTACTACATCTGGTGTACCCGATGTGGCCTTCTTTACATCGGCAAAACAGACTAGGTGCCTGTTTTTGCCAAACACTTGTGTGTAGTCCACTAGGCCCACTGGAGTCTGTGGAATTCTCTGCCTCAGAGGGCGGTGGAGCAAGGTTCTCTGGATGTTTTCAAGAGAGAGCTAGATAGGGCTCTTAAAAATAGCGGAGTCAGGGGATATGGGGAGAAGGCAGGAATGGGGTACTGATTTGGGATGATCAGCCATGATCATATTGAATGCCTGGTACTGGCTAGAAGGGCCGAATGGGCTACTCCTGCACCTATTGTCTATTGTCTATTGGATCTCCCGATTAATAATTATTTTAACTCCCCTTCTTTCCTTTGTAAAGTTATTTTTCTCTACTTTAATAGGACCATATTCATCATATTGCACATTAAGTCCCTTCATCAGCGGTATACCATGGCAGCAGTGTGTGCCATCTAGAAAGTACACTGCTGTTATTTCCCTCAGTGACTCTGATAGTTCCTCTCCCACCCGTAGCTTCCCTACAGGGATGCCATTCTGACTTGGAAATATGTTGCAATTTCTTCATTTTTGCCGAGTCTAAACCCTTGAACTCCCTTCCCCACAGCACGGTGGGAGTATTGGTACCCGAGGGACTGCAGGGCCGCAACAGTTCAACAAAGAAGCTCGCCACCACTGCCTCAAGGTCAGTTAGGAATAGATGTGAAATACTGGCCTTTTACTAATGATGTCTAGATCCTTAAAAATAAATACCTGAAAAATAAGCTTCCACGTTAAATTATTGGGGAGATAATTGCCAAATATTGAATTAATGGAACGGGGCTGTGAATCAGTGGGATTTAATTTTGGATAATGAAAGTAGTCCTAATAAAGTTAGTCTCCATTTATGGTCTGTTCTTGCACAGTCTAAAGTTAACTTGTTCTATTTGATCTTTTGTTTGTGCATGTCGGGTTGATTGCATCGTTGTCTCTGTACTTGTATGCTGCACAATGACAATAAAGTCTGAATCTGAATCTGAATTAGTCAAAACAGGGTGGACCACGTGAAGGTTGCAATCTCCCACCCCTCCATTTATGGTGCAAGGTCATGATTCTGTTGTTTAAACTGTTGTTAAATTACGGCAGGAAATATCCTCTACATTTTGTGGGTGAAGGGACACGCTCTGCTGGTAGATTGGACGGTGAAATGGAAACATTCATGGAGCACTGGCTGTACCATAGCAGAAGTACAGCTTCTAATCATCATTTCAACACTTCAGGAAGGCTGTAAGCAGTTCTGGAGGGAGGGGAGAAGAGATTTGCTGGATTGGTTCCTGGTGGAGCAAATTCACCCACAAGGCCTGGATTGCTCTTGGAGCAAGGCAGGTGAGAAGAGATTTGGTAGAGGTAGGCAAGAGGTGGGTTGAAGGTGGAAAATAGTTTCCATTATCAGCATTACTTGAAGATTTGGGGTACAATTTCCAACGATGGCCAAAAAGCAGGTGCAGAAGAGAATCAGTCCTTCAAAAAAGGATAGACACAAAATGTTGGAGTAACTCAGCGGGATAGGCAGCATCTCTGGAGAGAAGGGTTGGGTGATGTTTCGGGTCGAGACCCTCCTTCAGACTGAGAGTCGGGAGAAGGAGTCTATAGAGTTATAGAAGGGTAGGGTGTTAAAATGACTGATCAAAGCAGATTATAGACAAATGTAGAATGATTCACATGAGGGGAAGCTGATAACACGGCATACAATCGGTAATATTTAATGAGGACCGTACAACTAGTCGGAGAACCAGGATAGGGGAGGAATCGAGAGAGAGGAAGAGCAAGGCTTACTTGAAGTTAGAGAATCAATATTCATACTGCTGTGTTCCAACACATCTTTCAAAAAAGCAGTGGATATTTTTAAGGCAGAGATAGACACATTCTTGATTAGTGTAGGAAAAAAATGCAGATACTTGTTTAAATTGAAGGTAGACCTAAAATGCTGGAGTAACTCAGTGGGACAGGCAGCATCTCTGGGGAGAAGGAATGGGTGACGTTTCGGTTCAATATCTTTCTTTTTTTCTGGGGGGATAGAATGGAGTCGAGGAATGTGGAAATTAATTCGGTGGGACATGAGCAAGCAGAAACAATGGGTCTGCCAGGACAGAACTGTTTGTGGATTTTGTGGAGAAGATAAAATCTGGCCGTGCGGGGCTGCAGACTGATAAGGTTGGAGGCTTTAGAGGGCAGAGAGCCGGACGTAATAACATCAGAAATGATGTGTGATATTAAGGTCTGGTGCTCGTCTGTGGGGTCATGGTCCAACGATAAGTAGGAGGCGGTATCTGGGATTCTTGATTAGAATCTTGATTAGAACCAGTGGCAAGGGTTATATGAGAAGGCAGGAAAATGGGATTAGGAGGCAGAGAGCAGCCATGATTGAATGGCGGAGTTGACTCGATGGGCCGAATGGCCTAATTCTACTCCTATAACTTGTGAACTTGTGAAAAGGCAATTGGATGAGAGCATGAGGGAAATAGTCCAGTGAAGCCAGCTAGAAGAATCTAAAATTAATTAATCATTTAAGCCATTGCTAATTTGTTGCATTGAATACTTTGTGTGGAAAGTTATTTGAAGATGTTCCTGAGAAAGTTGATGTACATTTGTGATGCACATTTATAATTGAAAGTATTCAGCGGTAATTAAGATTTGTTTTTGTTTTTTTTTGTTTTGAGTTTCATCGCAAGGTTTGACATAGCGTAGCTTCCCAGATCTCCCCACATTGCTACAGTCTGCAATGCTTGAAGGAGAGTGATCATGATGAATCAAAGGAACTGCAAGTTCATTCAAATTCCATTCACCACACACAACTAATTGAAAGCTGCTAAACCTTTTGAAGGTGACAAGTTGCTTAGATTTGTCGCACAAAAAAGATAGTGTGTTCAGTAGTATAAATTATTATTGCTGTAGCAACCAAATGTCATTTTTAAGTAAGATAGTTACCATGGAGATATCTAAAAAAATGCTTTAAAATGGAGAACATGATTCTAGGAATATTTGTTCCTGGTCTTTTACTTCAGTTTGTAAGTGGATGTAAGGTAACTGTAAAGAATAGTTATATGACATCTGTCCAGTTTTAAATCATCAGATTAACAGAAAATGTTGAGACTGTGGTTTGTAACATGAGGTAATTAGTTGGAAAAGGAAGTGTGCTAAATAAGCCCGAGGTGTTTAACACACAAAGTGATTTTGGTGCCATCTGACATGAAGTGTCTTTGCCTTCAATTAGTTTTAAAACATGCTCCTTCCTCTCTGATGAAAGTGTCATTGCTAAAATCACACAAATCCTTCAAGTTTTCCTTGAAGTCGATGTGTTTGTCAAAGTCGCAGTGGTGAATTGTGTCAACACATCAGGAGATTGCCTGAGATTTTAACCATTCAATAAACCCTGAAGCTGGTTTCAAAGTTACTTTGAAGTTGTAAAGCATTGCATCCTCATTTAGGAATCTGACAAAACCCATATAACAGGGAGCAAACATTGAGTGCAATCTTTTTTTTATTGGATTCGGGGAATAATGAGATATTGTACTCATCGTTGTGACATTACTGCAGTGACATGCCATTGAATTACAAACGTATACTTGTAAGTCTCTTTATAAAGTTTTTGAGCTTTGCGCGTTGGATTACTTTTTTCTTTGTACTGCATCTTTGTAGTGCTTTATCCATCAGCAAACCTGTGAAGAGCGGTTCAATTTTTTAATGATTTTGCGCATCTTCAGTCCTTTGCCATGTCAACCAGTGCTTGCCCCATGATGTTGCCTTCACTCCCTACCAATGTCACTTAATCAATAAGAATCCACATAAAATAAATTAAAAACTAATTTGTTGGGAGTTTCGTCCTTGTTAGAGACTGGATCCCAATCGTTTTGTTGAATATTAACTGTGAAGCCATGCACATTCAAAGCTAATATCCAAACTCAATGGTCAATGGTGCCTTTTTGTCACATGTGCAAATGTACAGTGAGATTATTTTTGTGCCTACAGTTCAATAAAGTCTTGCAATGCAGAAGCTCAAGCCCCAATTAACAAAGTGTACAGAAATAATCCACTGAGACCGCATGCAAGTGTTGCCAGGCTTTGCCGCATTTGCAAAGTACAGTCCGGTCTGTGCTCTAGATCTTACGGAGCAGCGACAATCCAGGCGAGCTCCAGGCTGCTGCAGGTCTTCCGGTAGTCGCCTTCATCTGGATTGTCCATTGAACTAACATCCTTCTCCTCATCCCATCCACCTTGTGCCCCGATGGCACCTCCCATAGCCGACCTTGGGGGGGGGGGGGGGGGGCATGGAAAGCAAGATCCCAGTTCACTCTCCTTCCGGCCCTGCTCCTCGTGGCCATTATTGCTGGCTAGCTCCCCTCTGGCTCTCTGGTCTTCAGGGGACAAGCAGGGGTTAACTTGGCAGCATCCCCTTACAGGCTCACTGGGTCTTCTGAGAGTGGCCATGCGGCAGCAACCAACAGGCTGCTTTGTACGTAAATATTGGAAATAGTAAAAAAAAACAATAATCATTAGAACTAGTGAAATGGCGAGGTCTCTGGTAGGAACAGGAGACACGCATTCAAGTGCTCCAGCTATTAAATAGTTGGTGAACAATCAAAATATCCAACACAGTGTGGATTGATTTCACCAAATGTCTGAAGCATTTCTAATAAATGGAAGGAAAAGAAATATTTAAACAGATCCTTTTACAGCCTCCAGACATTTCACAGTCATGTTTGCAGAGCGGATAAAAAGCAGAGTGGAACAAAAATGTGTTGGTTTTTCTCATTACCCGAGTCAAACATTTATCTATGTGGCTTGAGTTCCATTTCGCTCTCTTTGGATCTCTTCACCAAATATAAACAGCAGGCCAATAACCTCGAGGATTTGACCTTCTACATGAACTTAAGCAATTGTCACTGAGTTGAAATCTGTGGGATGAAAGTGTGATGGATTTCACAGCGTGTTGCCACCAGGTTACAGTCCAGGGTGTAAAGACAGAATTCACTCATTACGGAAATAATTGGATCTTCATTGCTTTCTATTTCCAGGCATAAGTTCATAAGCTCATAAGTTGTAAGAGCAGAATTAGGCTATTCGGCCCATCAAGCCTACTCCACCATTCAATCATGGCTGATCTATCTTTCCCTCTCAACCCCATTCTCCTGCCTTATCCCCATAACCCCTGACACCCTTACTAATCAAGAATCTATCAATCTTCACCTTAAAAAATATCCATTGACGTGACCTCCACAGCTTTCCGTGGCAATTAATTCCACCCTCTGACTAAAGAAATTCCTCCTTTCAAATGGAAAGAGTCACTTTCCCGTTATGGCTGGCTGGTAAGAAGGATCATATACATCACTCCAGGTACCTTGCCTCTAACATTGTCCTTACTGAATGAGATAAACGAAAGTTGCCTCCAGCATTAATTCCCAATGAGAAAAAAAAATCTAAGTACACTGGATCATACGTGCAAGTTATATTTCAAATGTTAATGTTTGTTTTGAAAATTACATACAATCTTTTAAAAAATTGCTTTAATTTGTAACAACTTTTATTGCTGTAAAATTATTTCACCTCAGCCTGCTGGGAAATACTTCAGTTGAGCATTATAAGACTTTAGACTTCAGAGATACAGCGCAGAAACAGGCTCTTCCAACCCACCAAATCCATGCAGACCAGCGATCACCTCGTACACTAACATTATCTTCCACACTGGGGATAATTTCGCAATTTACCGAAGCCAATTAACCTACAATCCTGTACGTCTTTGGAGTATGGGAGTAGAAAAGAGCATGTGCGTGAGAAAGAACTGCAGATACTGGTTTAAATCGAAGGTAGACACAAAATGCTGGAGAAATTCAGCGGGTGAGCTGAATCTCTGGAGAGAAGGAATGGGTGACGTTTTGGGTCGAGACCCTTCTTCAGACTGTAAAACAGAACACCTGGTCACAGGAAGAACATACACATTTTCCACAGACAGCACCGATGGTCCGGATCAAACCCGGGTCTCTGGCGCTGAAAGACAGCAACTGTACCACTGTGCTGTCTGTTGCCTTGGTTAACCAGTGTACTCAATTTGAGATTAATCGGAGGCACAATTATCAATTAATACCTGAGACCTATATTTTCTTTATATGCTGTCATCGTATTTTCTTCAAACATTAAAAAAAATAATTCCGTTCCTTATTTTCCTTTTAAGGTTTACTCCTCCAATATTGTGCATTGGTCTGTGATGGAATATTGGCAATGAACCTCCTCAATCTCAGTCAGTCCTCATCTTTATGGGAGGCATAAGATTGAATCATCCTGTTAGTATTATATACTTTACTCATTCTTCCTGTTTTATGGTTGAGGCACTCACTCAGCCACAACACCCCCGCCAAGGTTAAAACTTCTCAAGCTGCTCCTGGGGAAATCATTGACTGAATTCAAATGCTCCGGCTGCCATTGAGAATTCATTGGAGATAAAATTAATATTCTTTGAGCAAGATTTGAAATTAGGTTTTCCTCCGTAGAGCAATGGATGCAGTTGGATACGCTTTTTGTTAAAGCAGTTAATGCTGAATTGATTAATAACTTTTAAAATGATTTGGATGAATATTCATCGAGGGACTGGGAGTGAAGATTATAAAGCTGAGCATTGATAGAGAGCCAATGTATGGAAGGTAATGGTTCTTGAACTGTTTCAATTAGGGAAGCGTCATAACATAGAAAATGATATTTTCAAATGAAATGTTGACATGATTTTATAAATTTGCTTTGGTCCATTATGAATTGGTAATGGGTGCATTAATTTAAGCAGTAGAGGCCTTAATCTGAACATGCTAGTTATTAAGCGGGACAGGCAGCATCTCCAGATAGAAGGAAAGGGTAACGTTTCTGGTTGAGATCCTTCTTCAGACTGTCCACAGTCTGAAGAAGGGTTTCGCCCAGAAACATTACTCATTCCTTCCATCCGGAGATGCTGCCTGTCCTGCTGAGTTACTGCAGCATTTTGTGTCCATCTTCCGTGAAACCAGCATCTGCAGTTCCTTTCTACACATGCTAGTTATTAGTTTATAATCAATATATCTGCCTGTGCATCAACTCTTCTGTCGGTGAAACTACACCTTGTATTGTAGATGACTTAATGTTCCATGGTATTTTGTACGAGAAGAAATAAACTGAGAGATTGTAAAGCAGTGAGCAGATTTGGGGGGAATGTTTTTAAGTACCGAGGCAAAAAATCTTTTGGTGAGGGAATTTAAAAGGACAGCACAGTGGGACATGGAATGTGTTAGAATCAAAGTGAGAGGAATGTGAGCAGTAACCGTTTGTACTAAAAGAAGGAATGTGAAAATTAAATGCAGCTTCTGAAATGTTAATCAGTGGAACCAGAGAAGCAATGGAGATCTGTGAGGATGAGATAATGGATGAATATATAGATTGTTACTGAAGGAGTTTTCCTAAAAAAAAAATTTTTATTCCAATATTTTCTATTGTACAATATAAGCAATATGTCTTGCATTGTATCTTATGCAAGGTTTATCTGCTAATGTGACTTGAAGGTTAAATTACATACTGGAAAATTCTTGCAATATCCCCAGATATATTTAAATTTGGACAGATTTAAATGGGATTTGTTGCTGCAATTGCTTCAGCAGAGTGGAAGTTCCAGTAGAACTTAATATGTAGTGCTGAAACTTCGTCCAATGAATACCAGAGCCTTGCCTCTAGAACGTGATCATATTTTCTTGAAAATATTTGATCTATTGTTGATCACCAAGTCCCCCTTCTCCCTGTTCCCGTCCCGCAGAAGGTACAGAAGCTTGAAAGCAGCACCGTACTGGGGAACAGCTTCTTCCCGCCCATTATCAGGCTTCTGAACAAGCCTTCCATGAGCTTGGGTAGACAAAAAATGCTGGAGATACTCAGCGGGGGAGGCAGCATCTATGGAGAGAAGGAATTGGCGATGTTTCGGGTCGCGACCCTTCTTCAGCCATAAGTTTGGGTACTGTTTGATTCACCTTTATCCCATTGAGGACATTGGACTTTGTCTAAGGCACTGATGCTCTTTAATGCTGAGAGCTTTATTCTGCCCTCTGTATCTTCCCCTTTGCCCCATCTGTTGTACATATGTTTGAACTGATTGTATCTACGTGTGTTACATCTGATCTGTTTGGATAGCATTCAAAACAAAGCTTTCCATTGTATCTCGGTAGATGTGACAATAATAAACCTAAACTGTTTTTGTACTAAGATGACTCTGCCAGTAATACAGTATCAGCTAATCCAAAGTGAGAATGTTAGGGCAGAGTGAGACTGACACCCTGGGGCTGATAACCTTACACCTGGGACATGTTCTGGTTCTGAAGCACATCAGGTGCAAATGACTCTGTCTTGGGTTGTGTTAGTCACTGTTAGGGAGATGCAGCTTGTAAAGTGCATCACGAAGCATCATGTGAGGTGGCACCAATCCAGAGTGTGCAAGGCTTTTTAATGTATTTGAGTAATGCGTTGACAATAGACGCAAAAGTAAAGGGATTACGTAAAAAAGAGCTTATTAATTGTGCAGGGGTGACCAGAAGAACGCATCAGAAATCCACCTAAATACTCTCAAATCTACTGGACCTTCAACTCTTTAAACATTCACCTCAACCTTTGTTTGAAGTGTTCTAAGAAGGGTCTCGACCTGAAACGTCACCTATTCCTTCTCTCCAGAGTTGCTGCCTGACCCGCTGAGCTACTCCAGCATTCTGTGTCTTATCACCTCAAACTTTCTTTTCGTTTTCCAGTTCAACTATAGTTTTTGTGCAATCTATCCCACAAATGGATCTTTACGTGCAGCAGCAGAATTTTTATATTGAAATAAGCAAAGTAGGGCAAGTTAAGGTTCTTTGGTTACATGTGCAGCTGGGGACCTGCAGCACTTGTTATAATTGGCTCCTGTCAGCAGATTAGAGTAAGGACAGTCACTGGTGATCTTTAGGTTCTACATTGATAAAACGGAACAGCTTTTAGATTTGCAGCACATAGTCTCTTTCTTGGAACTGTTGCTGGACAGTTCAGAAAAAAAATTGCCTATCAGAACATGGCAACTGAAATAACTGTAAATCGAACATATTAGACCGGATCATGCTCGGATCTTGCTGGTGACTACGAAGGCTCTACTTGTTTGGCCACTCTTATCTGGGTCAGGTTAGTGCCTGTGGACTGGTCCTGTGGGTGGTGTGTGTTACAGCAGTGGGCTGGGTGGAAAACAAACCAGCAAGTTGTCATATCCTTAATCTGATATCAGGTCAAATTCCATCTCCAATGTGCAAATCTGTGTGGTGTTCCACCATTAACTTTCCTTTATTCCCTAGTTTAAACAATTGCAATTCCAGGATATGGATGTGGGAAACAAATGGAACGTGAGCGTTTCAAAGGGAGTGCAAGTGTTAGTTTCCAGCCGAAGAGGAGGGGAAGGTTAACATAAAGCACGAATGCTAAGAAACCCAAATGCAGTGAAGTTTGTTCTGTCGTTCAGCACCTCTCTACGAGTATTAGAGTAATCACAGAAGTAACCAAACAACTGGTATCCAGTAACTGCAGCAAATATGTAACATTAACTGATGGTGAAGGATTGGGATGTCGATATTCTGGGCAAAATATTAATGCTGCTTTAGAAAGAAGAGTCCGTGATGCTCAGAAACACCAAAGCTTTTTGTGATACAGTTAATGATGACTACCTAATGCAGATCCATGCATTTGACTTAGTGGGAGAATAGATGAGACATTTTAAATGAATACATTTTTTTAAAATCTAAGTACATATTTACCACAATGTTTTTAGTTTTGTGGCCAAGACAAACAAAATGTACAAATGCTCTACATTTAGTATAAGTGTTTTACATCCCTAGTTAAGCCCCTGTCCCACTGTACGAGGTAATTCAAGAGCTCTCCCGAGTTTTAAAAAAAATCAAACTCGTGGCAAGTACGTAGAATGTACTTACCGGGTACGTCTGAGCTCGGGACGTCTCTTAGCGGCTCGTAACACTAATGGCAGGTTCTCGGGAAACGCGGTAAACTCGTGAACTTTTTTCAACAGTGTGAAAAATGTCCACGAGAGCCCCGAGTACCTACGAACAGCCATTACCGTAATTCTCCGAGTTCGAATCGGGGAAACTCGGGAGAACTCTTGAATTACCTCGTACAGTGGGACAGGGGCATTACAATTCAATATTATTTAATTTATGCCACCACCAAGTGTTAACATTACCCTCTCCTGCAGCATTTCTGTATCTTTCTAAGTGAATCCGCCTGTACCACAGCAATCTGCGCTCAACACACAGTGATTGAAGGATTTGATTCTAATCAGAAATATTTGATTACTTGTTTTAAATGAAAAGCACAAGCTATATTCCTCCTCATATTTCTGTTCATATAGTTTTTGAACTTAAACTAGTGAATTTGGTAAGGTTTACAGTTAAATGCGGACTACTCCTGTTTTTGTTTATATTGAAAGCTTCTCGGGTAAACAGTCTCCGATTGTCAAAGTCATTGGTCACACAGCGTGGAAACAGGCCCTTTAACCCAGCTTGCCCACACCAACCAACATGTCCAATCTACACTCGTCCCATCTGCCTGTGTTGGGGCCCATATCTCTCTAAACCTGTCCTATCCATGTACCTGTCTAAATGTTTTTTTAATGTTGCGATAGTGCCTGCCTCAACTACCTCCTCCAGCAGCTCATTCCATACACCCACCACCCTTTGTGTGATAAAGTTAGCCGTCAGGTTACTATTAAAATGTTCCTCCCTTACCTGAAACCTATGTCCTCTGGTTCTCTATTCCCCAACTCTGGGCAAGAGACTGTATGTCTATCCAATCTATTCCTCTCATGATTTTGTACACCTCTATAAGATCGCCCCTCATCCTCCTGCCCTCAAAGGAATAGGGTCCCAGCCTGCTCAACCTCTCCCTATAGCTCAAGCCCTTGAGTCTGGGAAACATCCTCCTAAATCTTTTCTGCACCCATTCCAGCTTGACAACGTATTTCCTATAACATTGTGCCCAGAACTGAACACAATACTCTAAATCTGGCCTCACCAACACCTTATATAACTGCAACATGACCTCCAACTTCTATATTCATGATCTCCCAACTTCTATACTGTCATTGTTTGTGTTATTTTTACGAGTTGCAGCCACCACTAGTTAGAATCCCTTTATTCGTAAGGCTAGAACAGAACATCATGGCCAATGGTACCAATCTTTAAGTGACATATAAATTAACCACAGAAGATGTGAGACAGTCCAGAGCTGTTAGATTCCTTCATCTAATATGCTTTTCCTTTGGCTAGACCAGGCATCTACAACTATCCTTCCCTGCCAATTTCCTCACTCATTAGACTGTGAAATAGACAGCTGCTGCTGCTTCCTCAGAGTTCCACTGACCTAGGTTCAATCCTAACCTCTGGTGTTACCAGTACAGAGTTTGCGCCTTCTCCCAGTGACTGTATGGACTTTTTTTTTTGAATATATTTTTATTAGAGGCCATGCATATAACAAATAATATAGCATTTTTTTCCAAATATAGTTGATACATCTTTCCAAAATTATATAAATGTTAACAAAATATATATATTGGCCTCACTTTTTTATAGAGTGAAAAAAGTATAAAGAAAGAATAGTGAATAATTATAAGAGTATGATTATAGTTGATTAATATAAAGAAGAGAGAGAAGAAAAAAATAAAATAAAATAAAAAATAAAATAAAATAAAATAAACAAAAACAAAAAATTAAAAAATAAAAATAAAAATATTTGTGGAAAAGAAAACGGTATACAACTTGTCAATGAGTGGAACAATTTCTAATTATAATACATGGAGACAAGTATATAAATCTGATCTTAAACATTTTTGTTTGATCTTTCCACCGGGTACTCATTGAGTTTCAATGCTGAGCCCAGCTACCCCTTCATATAATCAGTGAATGGAGACCATATTTGTTCAAAAATCTCAGGTTTATCCATTAGGATAAATCTAATTCTCTCCAATTGTAATGTCTCCAACATTTCCACTGTCGCCTGTAAGGACTTCTCCCATGGTCTCCTCCCACATCCCAATTAGTTTAGGTGGGTGGCAAGAGAATTGGGTGACATTTAGGGGCACATGAAGGAACAGGTTACAGGGAAATTACCGTGGAATAGGTTTGTTCTGGGAGCCAGCGTGGACATGATGGGCCGAATTACCATCTTCAGTCATAAGGAAAATAAATCTGGTGGTGCTGGTTCAGTATGACCGCTCACTTGTGCAGCAGTATTAGACTGTGCCAGCTGAAACGTTATGTCAAACCTGATTTGACTACCTGTGGAATGGTTTGCTCTTTGCATTAATAGAAAGGGAATTCTCATAGAGATTGAGAAGATACAAACAAGGTTACAAGGATACAACAAGAATTAAAAGAGCAGGAATCAGAAAAGACTGAGTGGGCTGGGGTTGCTTTCTTTTGGAAGTGGGATGTTGGGATATGATCTAACAAGTCTTTAAAATTGTGAGGGAGGGATTAGATAGGATACTTGTGAAGTTGTGTCAACTTACAGGAGAGTCTTAATATTAAATGATCACAGCTAAAGTCAATGGGAAACGAGGGGAAAAATATCTTTACCCAGAGAGTGATAAGACTGTGAAATTTGCCACCACTTGTGACACGTTTAAGGGGATACTCAATATATACAGTGGCTTGCAAAAGTTTTCATACCCCTTGAACTTTTCCACATTTTGTCACGTTACAACCACAAACGTAAATGTATTTTATTGGGATTATATGCGATAGACCAACACAAAGTGGTGCATAATTGTGAAGTGGAAGGAAAATGATACATGGTTTCCAAATTTTAGTACAAATAAAAAACTGAAAAGTGTGGCGTGCAAAAGTATTCAGCCCCCCTGAGTCAATACTTTGTAGAACCACCTTTCGCTGCAATTACAGCTGCAAGTCTTTTGGGGTATGTCTCTACCAGCTTTGCACATCTAGAGACATGCATTTAGGCCAAAAAATTCAATTTTGGTCTCATCAGACCAGAGCACCTTCCTCCACATGTTTGCTGTGTCCCCCACATGGCTTGTGGCAAACTGCAAATGGGACTTATTAGGGCTTTATTTCAACAATGGCTTTCTTCTTGCCACTCTTCCATAAAGGCCCGATTTGTGGAGCACGACTAATAGTTGTCCTGTGGACAGATTCTCCCACCTGAGCTGTGGATCTCTGCAGCTCCTCCAGAGTTACCATGGGCCTCTTGGCTGCTTCTCTGATCAATGCTCTCCTTGCCTGACCTGTCAGTTTAGGTGGATGGCCATGTCTTGGTCGGTTTGCAGTTGTGCCATAATCTTTCCATTTTCGGATGATGGATTGAACAGTGCTCCGTGAGATGTTCAAAGCTTGGGATTTTTTTTTATAACTTGACCAACTTGACCAACTTTGAAATTGAATTAATTAAAATGACAAAATTCAACATTGAATCAGATTGAAGATGAAGTGTTCTTCCTTAAACGTGCATCTCGATTAGAACAGGGGCCATAAATGGGTCAAAATAGGAGTGGAATGTCATGGACCTTCAGTGAGAGTGGAACTCATCTGGCCATTCCATAGCAGAGGACTGCAGAACTTAAGCTTGTGGATTCATGTTCATAAATGATAGGAGCTGAATTAGGCCATTCAGCCCATCAAATCTACACCACCATTCTATTATGGCTGATCTATCTATCCCTCTTAACCCTATTCTCCTGCCTTCTTCCCATAACCCCGACGCCTGTACTAATCAAGAATCTTTCTATCTTTGCCTTAAAAATATCCATTGATTTGGTCTCCACAGCCTTCTGTGGCAATACATTCCCCAGATTCACCACCACTCATGAGGATACATGGCTTATTGATGCTGCCAGGTAATAATGAGTGTATGCAGATTTCAAAAGCTACTGCGATTGCAAGGGATTCCACTCACAAGCAAGCATTCGGTGCACTATCATGTTTGTTGCATCAGAATGTTCACTGCCTACTATCCAGGAAGCAGTCACAAAGGATGTTATTTTGTGCCAGTCTGTCTTGAATTTAATAACTGGGTCATCAACATGTGCGACACAGATACTAGGGCTGTTCTCCATCAATCTGTTTCTTAATTCCAGCTTGCACAACACACTTAAAAGAGTAACTGCTTATAAATTTCTTCCTTAATCAGTAGTGGAGTTGCATTTCTGAAAAGATGTGCTGTGTGTTGTCACGACAACATAGTGTGTTTGACTTCATCAACTGGGGATGAATGCCTTGGCAAACAAACGTCTTGTGAAAGCCAAGCTAATTGCAGTAACTTAATGGAGCTGGCTGCTTCCCTAGTCTGCTGACACTTCCACTGCCATTGAGGAGTTTGGTTGTACATTGCAGAGCAGGTGGTACAGTTTCTGTTGCACAGTGTTGTAATGGTGCATTGTTCACCATTAGCTGCAGCAGAACAGCTGGAGGAAGAGGTGCAGGTGGCAGAAACGCAGGAAGAGGCGGGAGGTAAAACTGAAGCAGGAAGAAAAGGTGAAGAGTGGGAAAGGCGGAGCCAGTGTTAGGGAGTCCTGGATGAGCAGTCAAAGCATAATAGTGAGCTTGTAAATCTCTCCCACCAAGGACGTGTAGGAACACCACTACCTGCAGGTTTCCTTCCAACGTGCATACTATACTATTGCAACATTCAACATCTGTGGCCTGCATTACTGTTATTGACAATCCTACAAATCACTGAGTCTCAATCCCAACCTAAGCACTATGAGAGTAGAGCTCTCACAAGAAGGACTACAGCAGTTTACGAAGGTGGTTCATCAGCACCACTTCATGGGCAATTAGAGATGGCAATTAACGCGGGTCTTGCAAACAATGCCTAAATGCTGAAACTTGCATAAATAATTCCACAAATTATTTCTTACCTTCTGCTGACGATCATTTCAATGTTCAAATGGTGACAATTCTTGAATAAAAAGGAACATTTATATTTTTATACATCCACCTGTGACGAAAACTGAACAACCATCCACTTACCAGCCTTGTCTTAATTGATTTCTGGCATTGCATACGCTTGCCTGACTCATGGATCCACTGTTAATATGTTGTTGGGTTTTCGGGGGAGGTGGCTACGGGTGGCCTTGGAAGTCAAATTCGAACGCCGCAGAAATCCTAGTTTCAGACTCTGCCTTCTCATCAAGGGCTGCAGCAGTTCCTTCTGAACCTTCTGAATTTGTAGTTGGCAGGGCAATACTCTGCATATCGCCAACTCGGATGTGTTGTGCTGTTAGTGCCCTCTTGAAACTGTCTAGTGAAGGTGATTTGACTATTCCAAGTGTAATAGGGATCGATGTGAAAGGGGCCACTTGTCAACATAATTGTATAAGGAGTAAGAGTGTTGTAAAAACAAGCCTGAAGGCTTTGTGTCTCAATGCGAGGAGCATTCGTAATAAGGTGGATGAGTTGAAGGTGCAGATAGCGATTAATGACTATGCTATAGTTGGAATCACGGAGACTTGGCTCCAGGATGACCAAGGCTGGGAGCTGAACATCCAGGGATATTCAATATTCAGGAGGGATAGACGAAAAGGAAAAGGAGGTGGGGTAGCGTTGCTGGTGAGAGAGGAGATTAATGCAATAGAAAGGAAGGACATTAGCGTGGAGGATGTGGAATCGATATGGGTAGAGCTGCGAAACTCTAAGGGGCAGAAAACGCTAGTGGGAACTGTGTACAGGCCACCTAACAGTAGTATTGGAGTTGGGGATGGCATCAAACAGGAAATTAGAAATGCATGCAACAAGGGTAACACGGTTATAATGGGTGACTTCAATCTGCATGTAGATTGGGTGAATCAAATTGGCAGGGGTGCTGAGGAAGAGGATTTCCTGGAATGTATGCGGGATAGTTTTCTCAACCAACATGTGGAGGAACCAACGAGAGAGCAGGCTATTCTAGACTGGGTATTGAGTAATGAGGAAGGGTTAGTTAGCAGTCTTGTTGTGCGTGGCCCCTTGGGCAAGAGTGACCATAATATGGTTGAGTTCTTCATTAGGATGGAGAGTGACAAAATTAAGTCAGAAACAAGGGTTCTGAACTTGAACAAAGGTAACTTTGAAGGTATGAGATGTGAATTGGCCAAGATAGACTGGCAGGTGATTCTTAAAGGGTTGACAGTGGATGTGCAATGGAAGGTATTTAAAGACTGCATGGATGAAGTACAAAAGTTGTTCATACCAGTTTGGCAAAAGAATAAATCGGGGAAGGTGGTGCATCCATGGATAACAAGGGAAATCAGGGATAGTATAAAAACAAAAGATGAGGCATACAAATTTGCCAGAAAAAGCAGCCTACCGGAGGACTGGGAGAAATTCAGAATCCAGCAGAGGAGGACAAAGGGCTTAATTAGGAAAGGGAAAATAGATTATGAAAGGAAACTGGCAGGGAACATAAAAACTGACTGCAAAAGTTTTTATAGATATGTAAAGAGAAAGAGACTAGTTAAAACAAATGTTGGTCCCTTGCAGTCAGAAACAGGTGAATTGATCATGGGGAACAAGGACATGGCAGACCAATTGAATAACTACTTTGGTTCTGTCTTCACTAAGGAAGACATAAATAATCTGCCGGAAAAGCAGTGGAACGGGGGTCAAATAAGATGGAGGAACTGAGTGAAATCCAGGTTAGCCGGGAGGTGGTGTTGGGTAAATTGAACGGATTGAAGGCCGATAAATCCCCAGGGCCAGATAGTCTGCATCCCAGAGTACTCAAGGAGGTAGCCACAGAAATAGTGGATGCATTAGTGATAATTTTTCAAAATTCCTTAGATTCTGGAGTAGTTCCTGAGGATTGGAGGGTAGCTAATGTAACCCCACTTTTTAAAAAAGGAGGGAGAGAGAAAGCGGGGAATTACAGACCAGTTAGTCTAACATCGGTAGTGGGGAAACTGCTAGAGTCAGTTATTAAAGATGGGATAGCAGCGCATTTGGAAAGTGGTGAAATCATTGGACAAAGTCAGCATGGATTTACGAAAGGTAAATCATGTCTGACAAATCTGATAGAATTTTTCGAGGATGTAACTAGCAGAGTGGATAAGGGAGAACCAGTGGATGTGTTATATCTAGACTTTCAGAAGGCTTTCGACAAGGTCCCGCATAAGAGATTAGCATACAAACTTAAAGCACACGGTATTGGGGGTTCAGTATTGATGTGGATAGAGAACTGGCTAGCAGACAGGAGGCAAAGGGTAGGAGTAAACGGGTCCTTTTCAGAATGGCAGGCAGTGACTAGTGGGGTGCCGCAAGGCTCAGTGCTGGGACCCCAGCTATTTACAATATATATTAATGATTTGGACGAGGGAATTCAATGCAACATCTCCAAATTTGCAGATGATACCAAGCTGGGGGGTATAGTTAGGTGTGAGGAGGATGCTTGGAGGCTGCAGGGTGATTTGGATAGGCTGAGTGAATGGGCAGATGCATGGCAGATGCAGTACAATGTGGATAAATGTGAGGTTATCCACTTTGGTGGCAAAAACATGAGGGTAGACTATTATCTGAATGGTGGCAGATTAGGTAAGGGGGAGATGCAACAAGACCTGGGTGTCATGGTACACCAGTCATTGAAAGTAGGCATGCAGGTGCAGCAGGCAGTGAAGAAAGCAAATGGTATGTTAGCATTCATAGCGAAAGGATTTGAGTATAGGAGCAGGGAGGTTCTACTGCAGTTGTACAGGGTTTTGGTGAGGCCACACCTGGAGTACTGCGTACAGTTTTGGTCTCCAAATCTGAGGAAAGACATCCTTGCCATAGAGGGGGTACAGAGAAGATTCACCAGACTTATTCCTGGGATGTCAGGACTTTCATATGAGGAAAGATTGGATAGACTCGGTTTGTACTCGATGGAATTTAGAAGATTGAGGGGGGATCTTATAGAAACCTACAAAATTCTTAAGGGGTTGGACAAGCTAGATGCTGGAAGATTGTTCCCGATGTTGGGGGAGTCCAGAACAAGGGGTCACAGTCTAAGGATAAGGGGGAATTCCTTTAGGACCGAAATGAGGAAAACATTCTTTACACAGAGAGTGGTGAGTCTCTGGAATTCTCTGCCACAGAAGGTAGTTGAGGCCAGTTCATTGGCTATATTTAAGAGGGCGTTAGATGTGGCACTTGTGGCTAAAGGGATCAGGGGGTATGGAGAGAAGGCAGGTACGGGATACTGAGTTGGATGATCAGCCATGATCACATTGAATGGCGGTGCAGGCTCGAAGGGCCGAATGGCCTACTCCTGCACCTATTTTCTATGTTTCTATGTTTCTATGACTATATTGTTGTCAAGTTTATTCCATTCCCTTAAGGTTCTTACAAAGAATGAGTTCTTATAAATATCTGTCCTGGCGAATGGGATTTCTATTTGCATATAATTTCTCTTTCTTGTTCTCCTTTTTGTTGAGTATGTTATGTATCTATCTGCAGATGTGTAGCAATGTTACAAAATTTTGAGATTTTAAAAATCAAGTCTGCAATTTATCCCATCAGATAAAGCATAAAAAGAAGTTTAATTTGACACCTAATTCACTTTCATATCTTCAGTATTAAGAAAGTTATGACCATTTTCATACTCGGAAATTAGCATCTTGTTCCCCATTGCCTTTCAATTGACTTAACTCAAAAGCTGTGATCTGGAACAGTTAAAAGCCCATAACTTTCTTAAAAATTAAGAGAACTCAATGAAATTTTCAGTTATTATAGATTGAAGCATTCTGAAACAAATATGAAACAATCTTACTTGGATGACCTGAAATTAAAGCATATAATTTGTTAGTTATCTAATTGTAGCTAATTACAAAATTCAATGAGTAGATCTAAACATCTATCCATTTCTTAAGAAAAGATAAACTTTTTTTAAATTGCCTAAGTGTCCAAATACCATTCACACAATAATCCACAATATAACATAATTTTTAAATCTCATTTTCATGAATTTCTGGGCCAAATGGAAGGAATTTAGTGTTTGATTCCTGTAAATTAATGGCCATTTAAATCAACTAGCGAGTGGGTTTTAGTAGAATGCGGTGGATTGGAACGTTGCGGTTAGCGGTGAAGTCGGGAGGAAAAATACTGTTTGTTCATACATTTTTTTTGGACCCCATTTCGCAACATGAAAATGTTATTAAAGCCTCCCAAAAAACCAACTTTTAATATAAAAATAAACTATTTCCCTTTTTTTCTCCCCTACGCAAAATCCTTCCGGTTGTCGGCTCTCACGGGTTTTGAAGGTGATTTCTAAATTACTCTAGTTAATAAATAATTTAGAGTAATTTAAAAATACCTTAATTCATGAAATGTCGGAGTGATTTTTCTTCCGCAACGAAATCGCCCGACATTGATCGATTTTCCCTGCCTGTGGAAAAACGGCACTTTAAGCCCGCCCCCCCCTCTGAAAGGCGCCAAAGTCGCGCACACGGGGAGCGGCAGAACTGCAGCGCTGCTCAAGGTAAGTTTTGTAACATACCTAAGTTATGCTCACGATCACCTTTTGAATCTTGTACAACACGGCTCGTCTGTTCCTTGCCCTTCTTGTTTCCAGCGTTTCCCACTCTGGGTTGGACAGCATCTAGGTGACACTGCTACCTCTATTGTAGCTCCGGATGCAAAAGCGTGCTGCTTCCCTCTGTACCCCTTCTAGTTTGTTCATATGACCAGTTTTGTATGGGTCCCAGGCGCATGAAGCGTCTTCCAGTAAGGGTCTAACCAATGTTGTATATGCTGTGGTTCTCACTTCCTTTGGGCAGAACCAGAGGTTTCGTCTAAGGAATCGAAGCTTTAGTGACCGTGTTGTCCATGTGTTCTCTCCTGGAAAGCTTGCTATCAGGATGAACTCCAAGGTATGGTTTTGAACATGTACGATGAAGTATTTGTCCACAGAAGGCGTAGTCTCGAGTAGGTGGTTTCTTTGTGTTTTAAATTACCATAATTGAGCATTTGGTTGGGTTGAAGCTCATCTTCCATGTGTTTTGCCATAATTCCAAAGACTTAAGGTCTTCTTGTAAGGAGTTCATATCCTCTACATCAGTGACAGGTGTATATACAAGACAATCATCTGCAGTCTTGTTTTACAATTTATGTGTTCAGGTGAATCATTAATGTTCGTCCGGAACAACAGTGGCCCGAGCATCGTGCCTTGTGGTACTCCTGACTGTACTTGTTCTTCTGAAGAACAAGAAGAGCGAGAATTGGAAGAGCTAATTTGTAAGGAGATAGTAGATATTAGTAGTAAGCACAAGGTAATGATTGTGGGAGATTTCAATTTTCCAAAAATAGACTGGGAAACACATTCTGTAAATGGCCTGGATGGTTTGGAGTTTGTAAAATGTGTGCAGGATAGTTTTTTGCAACAATACATAGAGGTATCGACCAGAGAAGGGGCAGTGCTGGACCTCCTGTTAGGAAATGAGGCAGGTCAGGTGACGGAGGTATGCGTTGGTGAGCACTTCGGGACCAGTGATCACAATACCATTAGTTTCAATATAATTATGGAGAGAGTCAGAACTGGACCTAGGGTTGAGATTTTTGATTGGAGAAAGGCGAACTTTGAGGGAATGCGTAATGATTTAAAAGGAGTGAATTGGGACATTTTGTTTTATGGGAAGGATGTAGAAGAGAAATGGAGGACATTTAAAGGGGAAATTGTAAGAGTACAGAATCTTTATGTCCCTGTTCGGTTGAAAGGAAATGGTAAAAATCGGAAAGAGCCATGGTTTTCAAGGGAAATTGGACACTTGGTTCGAAAAAAGAGAGATATCTACAACAATTATAGGAGGCATAGAGTAAATGAGGTGTTAGATGAGTATAAAGAATGTAAAAATAATCTTAAGAAAGAAATAAGAAAAGCTAAAAGAAGATATGAGGTTGCTTTGGCAAGAAAGGTGAAAGTAAATCCAAAGGGTTTCTACAGCTATATTAATAGCAAAAGGATAACGAGGGATAAAATTGGATCATTAGGGAGCCAGAATGGACAGCTATCTGCAGAGCCAAAAGAGATGGGGGAGATATTGAACAATTTCTTTTCTTCGGTATTCACCATGCAGAAGGATATTGAACTCTGTGAGGTAAGGGAAAAAAGTAGAGTAGCTATGGAAACTATGAGATTCAAAGAGGAGGAAGTACTGACACTTTTGAAAAATATAAAAGTCGATAAGTCTCCAGGTCCTGACAGGATATTCCCTAGGACATTGAGGGAAGTTAGTGTAGAAATAGCAGGGGCTATGACAGAAATATTTCAAATGTCATTAGAAACGGGAATATTGCCGGAGGATTGGCGTACTGCGCATGTTGTTCCATTGTTTAAAAAGGGTTCAAAGAATAAACCTAGCAATTATAGACCTGTTAGTTTGACATCAGTGGTGGGCAAATTAATGGAAAGGATACTTAGAGATAATATATATAAGCATCTGAATAAACAGGGTCTGATCAAGAACAGTCAACATGAATTTGTGCCTGGAAGGTCATGTTTGACAAACCTTCTTGAATGTTTTGAAGAGGTTACTAGGGAAATTGATGAGGGTAAAGCAGTGGATGTTGTCTATATGGATTTCAGTAAGGCCTTTGACAAGGTTCCCCATGGAAGGTTGGTTAAGAAGGTTCAATCTTTGGGTGTTAATGGCGGAGTAGTAAGATGGATTTAACAGTGGCTGAATGGGAGATGCCAGAGAGTAATGGTGGATGGCTGTTTGTCAGGTTGGAAGCCGGTGACCAGTGGGGTGCCTCGGGGATCTGTGTTGGGTCCACTGTTGTTTGTCATGTACATCAATGATCTAGATGATGGGATGGAAAATTCGATAAGTAAGTATGCAGATGATACTAAGAAAGGTGGTGCTGTGGATAATGAAGTAGATTTTCAAAGTCTACAGAGAGATTTAGGACATTTGGAAGATTGTGCTGAAAGATGGCAGATGGAGTTTAATGCTGATAAGTGTGAGGTGCTACATCTTGGCAGGACAAATCAAAATAGGACGTACATGGTAAATGGTAGGGAATTGAGGAATGCTGTGGAACAGAGGGATCTAGGAATAACTGTGCATAGTTCCCTGAAGGTGGAATCGCATATAGATAGGGTGGTAAAGAAAGCTTTTGGTGTGCTGGCCTTTATAAATCAGAGCATTGAATATAGAAGTAGGGAAGTAATATTAAAATTGTACAAGGCATTGGTGAGACCAATTCTGGAGTATGGTGTACAATTTTGGTCACCTAATTATAGGAAGGATGCCAACAAAATAGTGAGAGTACAGAGGAGATTTACTAGAATGTTGCCTGAGTTCCAGCAACTAAGTTACAGGGAAAGGTTGAACAAGTTAGGTCTTTATTTTTTGGAGCGCAGAAGGTTAAGGGGGGACTTGATTGAGGTCTTTAAAATGATGAAAGGGATAGACAGAGTTGACGTGGATAAGCTTTTCCCATTGAGGGTAGGGAAGATTCAAACAAGAGGGCATTAAGGGACAGAAGTTTAGGGGTAACATGAGGGGGAACTTCTTTACTCAGAGAGTGGTGGCTGTGTGGAATGATCTTCCAGCAGAAGTGGAGGAGGCAGGATCGATTTTAACATTTAAAAGTAAAGTGGATAGGTATATGGACGGGAAGAGAATGGAGGGATATGGTCTGAGTGCAGGTAGATGGGACTAGGGGAAAATAAATGGTCGGCATGGACTTGAAGGGCCGAGAAGGCCTGTTTCCGTGCTGTAATTGTTATATGGTTATATGAAGAAATATTTCCTTCACAGGCGACCCTCTGCATCCGATTTGTGAGAAAGTCCCTAATCCAGTTTTGTAGACTATTTCTGATGCTATAGTAAACCAGTTTTCCTGGGCGCCTTTCATGAGGAACTTTATCGAACACTTTCGAAAAGTCCAGGATTGCCATATGTATAGATTTCCCCTTATCTAATGCCCTTGTGATGCCATCAGTAGTGACAATAAGTTGTGTTTCCGTTGAACGTTTTACTCTGAAGCCATGTTGTGAGTCCACCAGTATCCCATTCTTTTTTAAATGGTCCATAGTGTGAGAATGTATGATGTGTTCCAAGATCTTACATGTAACACTGGTCAGTGAAACTGGTCTGTAATTCTCAGGTGCAGTCTTATTGCCCATCTTAAATATTGCACAGATGTTTGCTTCCTTTCTGGGATGTTCTGGGCTAGTCTGTAGGCAATGGCAAGAAGCACCAGCAAAAGGCAGAGACTGAAGAGTGAACAAAAGAGACAAAAGGAACAATTCAAAAGTATCTTCAAAGCCACCTTGAAGAAATGCAAGAAGATAGATACCAAGTGCTGGAGTAACTCAGCGGGCCAGGCAGCACTCTGGAGAAAAAGGATGGGTATTTCTTCTTAAGACTGCCTGACCCGCTGAGCTAGTCCAGCATTTTGTGTCTATCCTCGGTATAAACTAGCAACTGGAGTTCCTTTCTACACATTTTGAAGAAATGGAACAATCCCATTGGGATTCTTTGGCCTGTGACTATTCAGACTGGAGAAGATGCATTCAGAATGGGATTGAGGCCATGCATTAGGAGCCCAGAGTTTATATATTAGCAGCAGACTGAGCTAATTACATCAAACATTACCCTTCCTATCCACCCTTTTGGCCACTCCCTGCCCCATTTGAGTCTTGAGCCTCCTCATAACCCCTTGAAACCTGAGTTGAAATATATCTCCCTCAAACTCAAGGCTCTGCCTAAGAAGAAGATGACACCCCATGTGTGCAGCTTAACCTATGAGAGGGTGGCAATGTGCTGTAAGCATCATGCAACGGGTTGAATGGCGTAGCTGTGGTGGTTGAACGACTGACTGTGTGCGCATGTTGTGAGATGCGGCCGTGAGACTGGAGCGCTATTTTTTGCATCACGATGGAATAAAGCACATGAAAGTTAAATCTCAATCCTGACGCTTTGTTGTTAATGAGTGGTGGGGTTGTAGTGCAATGAATGAATGTGAAACTGGGAGATGCAGCATTTGAATGTGCATGGACTGAGGGTATCCTCTCCTCTCCTCTTCTTTAAGTGGTGCAGTTTGGCATTAATCAACCCTCACTAGCATGAATAGGTGCTAGCTGTTTACAATGTAGTGATGTGCTTGGGCTAATACTGTTAGATCCACAAATTATGATGGAGTGGCAGCATAAATTTCAAGTGTGCCCCACACGATATTAAATGGTGCAGGTTAATTGCCTGTTGTGATCCGAGCACTCATTTTCTACCATTTTCTATTTTAACCCTCTTAATCTCTAATTGTTGTAGAGTGGTTTGTGCACTTAAAGGTATACATTGAAAGATGCACTGATGCAGAATAATATGATGTACTGTACATTATTGCTCTTGCCTTATAGGTAAGTTACCCAGTCTACTTTGAGCATCTCAATGCCAGCCTCAATCCATCTCATTTCAACAGTGATGACCTGCACTTACTGTTAATGTAACAAAGTGTAGCAAAATACAAAGGGACATTGGAGGCTGAGTACAGTTGGAGGCAAGGGAAAACTATTGATGATGCAGTTTAAAAGAGAGATTTTAATGATGCTTCTGAAAATAAGGAGCGATGTGACATAGCAAAACTGACTCTGAGGAAGGATTTCATTGTGCTGGAACATGATGATTGAATACCCTTGTACAAATGGTCAGAGCTGAAAGAACAATTGATGCTGTGTACAGTGATACAAGATAAGACATTCCGCTGGAATCGGAGAATCATTCAGCTTGGATCATTCAGCCCTGAGCCTCAGTGTCCATGTGGCCCCACAAGCACCCATTTCATTAGAGCCATAGATTCATAGAGTCATACAGCGTGGAACCAGGCCCTTCGGCCCAACTTGCCCACACCAACCTACATGTCCCATCTACATAGTCCCACCTGCTGCAGTTTGGCCCCTGTCTCTCTAAACCTGTCCTATTCAAGTACCTGCCTTAATGTTTCTTAAACATTGCATTAGTACCCGGAAATATTCTATTTTATTTGCCCCACATTCCCAACACCTTCCTTCAGATTCTGCCACTTACAGACACACTTGACGGAACTTGTATTGACCAATTAACGCCCCAACCTATATCTTTGGGATGGGGGTGAAAGCCCATGCAGTCACAAGGAAAACATGCAAACTCCACATAGCACCGGAGGTCAGGATCAAACCTAGGTCACTGGAGCTAAGCCAATAGACAATAGGTGCAGGAGTAGGCCATTTGGCCCTTTGAGCCAGCACCGCCATTCAATGTGATCATAGCTGATCATCCCCAATCAGTACCCCGTTCCTGCCTGCTCCCCATATCCCCTGACTCTGCTATCTTTAAGAGCCCTACCTAGATCTCTCTTGACTCCATGAGCTGTGGCCAGGGATGTTGTTGAGGCAGAGTATAGCAATGTCATGGAAGCGTATAAATAAAGAAGGTAATTGTTGAAGTCATTGTGTAAGGGATTGAGAGTTAGCAGAGCTTTGCTTTACAAGGTGTCAGGGAGTGGGATTTTGTATAAGACCTGTAAGATGCATTTGTCTGTGGAGTGAGGTTTGGATGTGTAATAAATGTGGTATTGAGGAAGTTAAGGCTATAGTCAGAAGGATAGTTCATGAGTTTTGAGTGCAGTGGATGTGAGTTGGTGATCAACTAATGTTATTGAAGTAAATGATTCTGATGACAGAATGGATGTGAGTCTCGAAGATGAATAATGACATGAAAGTTGCACATCATCAACTCCTGCTAAATGAGGGTGGCACAGTGGCATAGCTGGAGAGCTGCTGCCTTACAGTGCAAGAGACCCGGGATCGATCCCCGGGCACAGCACATACTGCAACTTAAGCACCTCAACATATTAATTGCATATAATGAATTACCAATTTCATCTTGCATCTCATATAAAGGAACAGTGCCCTTTTGTCTCATTGTACAAGTGGTGCTGCATTCTGTGCTGAAAGGAGTCTCAGGTCATAGAGTGATACAGTGTGGAAACAGGCCCTTCGGCCCAACTTGCTCATACCGGCCAACAATGTCCCAGCTACACTAGTCCCTGGACTAGTCCCTGCCTGGAGTCAATGAGGGACACGTCATTTTTGCCACTGGTGCATGGATACATCATAGGATGGATTTGTATCTGAATTGCAAAATTGTGAGATGTAATAATTTTTGATTTTGTAGCAGAGCAACACAATTAGTATTTAAATTTAATTAAATCAAGGTACGGGGACCAAGTATTTCTTCAGAAGCTGTTTTAATGCATTGCCTGAAGTGGCTCTGATAAACTGTAGGACAGAAATACGTTTGATTTGGGGTGTGATTACTGTATATTGATGTGATTGTACAGCCATACTCATCCTGTAGCCACTTGAAGCCCTTTCAGCCTGGTTAGTGACGTTGTGTTTTCCAATAGCACTTTGTGGAGAATAAGCAGAATTTAACAGTAAGGATAATAACGAGCACTGAAAGCATTTTAATGACGTTTGTCAATTGTAACTGATGGTTTAGGATTTAAAATGTATTCTTCTACAAACATGATATATTGTTATTAAAGTATAGATAATTGTCAAATGGACAATGTAGTCCATGCACATCCATAATAACTTGGACGTCTGTTGGCGGTAATAATGATGCAATGTGGTGAGGTATATGAGTTGATGTCCGAATCATGATGTATATTGTCAGCTACATTTTTTGGCGGAGGAAATCTGTTAGATGTGATGCTTGATGCTGCAGCCTTGTGAGGCTTCTCACATTAATCATGCTCAAAGCTGTGTACTCTGATCTTGTGCCCAGTGAGTCCTGACCTGAGCTATTTGCTTGAAATTGATGCTGGCTCATTAATGACTGATCGTCGGGATGTCCTTGAAACGTTTGTGTAGTCAGCCATTCTTTCGTCTGGCCTGCCTCAGCTCCCCATGCAAGCAGTGTTTGGGGAGTGGCGGTCTTCCATTTTTATGTGCCTGTTGTGTCTTCAACAGCTTTCTTTGGTGCCACCCAAATGCCCCAGACCCCCCATTTTTCTCTCAAACTCTGAATGCAGGAACCAGCAGCAGTTGTTGCCATTTTCCGCGCTGCATTGGACAAGGTGGCGCCGGTCGACCTTCTGGGGCCGATGCACTCTGTGTGGTGATGGAGGTCCCCACTGGGCTCTCGGTGACGGGGCTCTGAGATTCTGACCTGGCACCCGGCCAGTGGTGTCAATGGGGGATAAACCATTACTCGGTTATAGTGCACAATTGGCAATAACAGACACCATTCCTCTCCCATTGTCTGTCATAATGAGGGCTTTCTTAGTTTAGTTTAGAGATACAGCGCGGAAACAGGCCCTTCGGCCCACTACACACACTGGGGATAGGTTGTACATTTACACCAAGCCAATTAACCAACAAACCTCTACGTGTTTGGAGTGTGGGAGGAAACCGAAGATCCCTGAGAAAACCCACACAGATCACGGGGAGAACGTACAAACTCCGTGCTGTCAGCACCCGTAGTCAGGATCGAACCCGGTTCTCTGGCGCTGTAAGGTTGCAACTCTACCGCCGCACCACCTTGTTGCCCATCAATCTGTTGTTTGAATTCTGTGTCCTCCGATTACAAAACCTCATGACAATGGAATCTGCTTGGCCATTTGACCTACCAAAGCCTTTATTATCCTGAATATTTCCCGTAAACCATCTCATGGCTTCATGTGGTATCTTGCTCCGCGCTAAGTGACTGCAATATTTACGTGCATAGCAACCACGAGAGCAACTCAAAGTAATTTATTGACTTTGAAGCAGATTGGGATGCTGGTGAAATGGGATAAGGGACCATGTAAATGATAAGCTCTGAGTTTTATTTCCCTGCTTTGTGACACAATTTTATTGGAAATCAGTGCTGAGTGATCAGTGGGTAGAAGTAGACAAAGGGTACAAAGAGAACGGATTGTATCTCATCGCATTAGATTTTCAATAGACTGCATTTCTCCACTTTGGTATTTTTTTAATGACCAACCGGTAGTTAATGAGATATGAACGTTTTGACTATCTGTTCTGCTTCTGTAATTAAAAAAAAAAAAAACACACTTCAGCAAACATGTTACTGACATGAAAGTAGCCAAGAGTCTCATTAATGAAGCAGGTAGCTAACCCCTAATTATTTATATAGTCCATGTGCAATTATTAAAGCTGAGTCAGTAAAGGTCTGAATAATTGATATCTATGGTTATTATTTGCATATGTAAATGATTTTTTTTTCTCACTCCTGTGCCAGCATTTATCTTGTGGTCACCATTAATTACAGAGGAGAGGGCAGGAAGTCTCATATTATGAATTGCAACGTTGCTGTGTTGTAGAATTGTTTGGCAATTGGATCACCACAGACCGATCACTTTGCACAACTTTCTGAGATATATATTAATGCTCAGTTCAGTTAAGTTTATTGTCACGTGTACCGAGGTACAGTGAAAAGCTATTGTAATGTGGTAACCAGTCAGCGGAAAGACAATACATTATTAATTTTGAGCCATTTACAGTGTATAAATAAATACATGATACATGCTTTTGTATTATATCAGGCATGGATGTCCAAGAGATACTGCATGCACACTGGCATTTTTCATGTTGGGTAGCACCTGCTTCTTAATTTTTTGCTTCCTGTGATTTGTTTTTGATTTTAACAAAGTAATCAGAATCAAATTTTATTCCCTTCCTCTGGAATTCATTGCCAGCACCAGGTGGAAGGCTTTTGTCAGTATGAGCAGAATTTCATAGCCAAGTCCAAAGTGCAGACATCTCAGCATTATTGCTAGGCTTACAATATTTTCTTTGGAGACAAATCAAGCTTCCTTCTTCCCTTATTGAGAATCTTCCCACTCTCAGTCAAATGTAGTCTCAACCTAAAATGTCACCCATTCCTTTTCCCCAGGGATGCTTTCTGACCCACGGAGCTACTCCAGCATTCTGTGCCTATCTTCCCTTATTGGGAGTTTTGTTCATCCTTTAAGGATTGTATCAAAGTTTAAATTGTAACCAACCTCCTCTGAATGGGAGGTAACCGTGGTTGGTCGAGTCCAAACACAAATGCACACGTTCCTCTTTGCAGTTGTAGAACATGTAACATAGAACAGTACAGCACAGGAACTGGCCCTTCAGCACACAATGTTTGTGCCGTACATGAGCCTAGTTAAACTGATCTCTTCTGCCTGTACCTGATCCATATCCCTCTATTGCCTACACTTCCAGGTGCCTATCTAAAAGCCTCTTAAATGCCCTGATTGCATCTCCACCATCATCACCACCCGGGCCATGCATTCCAGGCCCCTACAACACAAAGTGTAAACAAAAGTTGCCCCGCATATCTCCATTAAACATTTCCCCTCACCTTATAGCTATGCTCTCTAGTTTTGGACATTTCCACCCTGGGGGAAAAAGGTTCTGACTATCTACCCTATCTATGCCTCTCAAAATTAATATGCAACTATCAAGTCTCCCTCAATTCCGATGTTCCCGAGAAACCAATTCAAGTCTATCTAGCCTCTCCCTGGAGCTGTAACCCTCTAATCCAGCCAGCATTTGGGTAAACCTCCTTTGCACCCTTTCTAAAGCCTCCACATTGTTCCTGTAATGGGGAACCCAGAATTGCATTCAATACTTCAAATACAGCCTAACCGAAGTTCTATAGAGATTCACACTAACTGCCTGACTTAACTGCAAGACCCCTAGCAATGAATGCTGCCATCTTTAAAAAACTATGAACTTGGACTCTCAGTGCTCTCTGCATTTCAATCCAGCTAAGGGTCTTGCCATTAGCTGTTTAAGGGCTTGTCCCACTCTACGAGCTTATTAAAGAGCTCTCCCGAGTTTAAAAAAAAATCAAACTCATGGTAAGCACGTAGAATGTACATAGCGAATACGTCGGAGCTCGGGAAGTCTCTTAGTCGCTCGTAACGCTAACGGCAGGTACTGGGGAAACGCGGTAAGTTCGTGAAGATTTTTCAACATGTTGAAAAATGTCCACGAGAGCCCCGAGTACGTACGAGCGGCTATTACCGTAGTTCTCTGAGTTCGAATCAGGGGAAACTCGGGAGAACTCATGAATTAGCTCGTACAGTGGGACAGGCCCTTAACTCTCTCCTTAAATGCAACCTCACAAAATTTACCACTTTACACTTGTACGGGTTAAATGTGATCTGCCATTTCTCCGCCCATTTATGCAGCTGAACTTTATCCCGTTGTATGTTCTGACAGCATTCCTCACTGTCTCCAACAGTGTAAGTGTGTGTGTGTGTGATAAGATATCACTTTCATAAAGCTGACATATGTTTTTTGGCCATGTTTACTACCTTCTTGGTCATCCATGGATCCCTTACCTTGCTGTACTTATCCTTCCTAATTTGTAACAGGTTGCATAATAAACTGGTTGCTGCATGGATTTTCTTCCATCCACTCTCTTGTCGCCTGCTATTATTAATTGGAGCATGAACATATTATTTCAGCAAAAACGCCACTTGATCAAAGTACATCCAGAGCAGGGAGAAATAAGATAACAACATTTATTCTCAAATGGTTTAAAAGAGATGGTTCAAAAACAAAATTCAGTAATAAAATACAATGTTTACAAATTAATCCCCATTCACTTGTATCAGCGCATTTCATTCTGCCTTCAAGAATCAATGCAATGAATCAACGGATTGAACTTAGGAGGCAGCCTATTACATGCTGACTATACTCATACAGCAGATTTAACACTTCCGATTTGATGCATAAAGACTTTAACACAAAGTGTGGACGGGGCATGGAACAAGCTGCTAGAGGAGGCAGGGACTACCCCAATGTTTCAGAAACAGTTAGATAGGTACATGGATAGGACGGGTTTGGAGGGATATTAACCAAACACAAGCAGTTGGGACTAGTGTAACTGGGACACGTTGGCCGGTGTGAGGAAGTTAGGCCAAAGGGCCTCTTTCCACGCTGACTCTATGACTCTATATATTATGTTTGTTGGTGGTGGACAGTAAGTTTCCATATCTAATCATGTTGCTGACAATTTGTCTTTTGTTTCATATTTTACTGCATTAGATGTATGGTTTATTTTTTACTAGCAGGCACATAGATATTGATTTGCGCTGCGTATAGTTGCCTGGTGCTATCCTTTTATGGCCACACTCTATAGTAACCAAGGCAAGACAGAGATTAACTGGACTAACATACATTATAGCAATTGAGCAGAGATTTCACTCGATGATGATGTATTTTCGGACTGTGGCAGGAGATGGTTTGGGGAAGTATGACATGTACTTTCTTTTGGAGTGTGCAATGGCTGTGGTTGAAAATAAGTCGATCCTAATATCATTTAGAAACATTGAAACATAGAAAATAGGTGCAGAAGCCATTCGGCCTTTCGAGCCAGCACCACCATTCAATATGATCATGGCTGATCATCCAGAATTAGTACCGCATTCCTGCTTTCTCCCCATATCCCTTGATTCCATTAGCCCTAAGAGCTATATTTAACTCTCTCTTGAATACATCCAGTGAATTGGCCTCCACTGCCTTCTGTGGCAGAGAATTCCACAGATTTACAAATCTCTGGGTGAAAAAGTTTTTCCTCATCTCAGTCCTAAATGGCCTACCCTTTATTCTTAAACTGTGACCCTTCGTTCTGGACTCACCCAACATCGGGGACATGTTTCCTACATTTAGCCTGTCCAATCCTTTAATAATTTAATATGTTTTATATCATTTTATATTTACTTGTGAAAGCCTCTTGGCAATCTTGCACCTTTTTTTAAGAGACAGATTATGCTGGATGTTGATTTCCACAGAGTCTGTACAATGCATGACTGTACCAGTGAAGCAGTCTGATATATATGGTTGCTAAGCACCAAGACGCTCCATGTTGGACATGTGCATCTTGCTGGGTGCCACGTTCATCTCTGCTCACTATCTTGTCCAATGGACTCAATTCCCTTGTAGTCAGGGTTGATTTCATTTAATCAGGGGTAAATGCATCTGATATTTGTAGACCTTTCGTTCACTTCTTTTTGCCAGGATCATGAAAAAGCTATTTGTAGCAGTTTGCAATAGTCAGTGACGTATATTACTAAACCTTTTATTTATACTGTGAGACCTTTTTGGAGACATTTATGTTACTTATTGCTTCTAGGATGGTTGATTCTGATGTTGCAGATTTATTTCTCCATTCTTCTTAAATTTTATTATAAACTAAGTTTACAAAACTCTGATACTCGTGATCATTTTTTCTTTAACGCTCTCAATATATACAGATATTGATAGAAAATGTTTAACTGTGATAAAGTGAACATTTCTAATGTCAAATCAGTGAAATCCTGCACTTTTGTTGGTGAATAATTCAGAAAGCACACTGTGGTTTTATTTGAGTTAGCATGCCTTTTTAATAGCTAAATTAATTTTCAATCCGGATGTTCGAATGTTGAATCCTGAAATCATCCTGATCTTATGCAACAAATTGATTTATATGAAGGATTATTGTAACTGGAGTAAATGCCGTCTGTTAATATTTTCAATGTCACGTCTTTTAAAATGAACTTTACCTGGAGAGTTGACTTTGTGCCCTGTGGAAGTTTAACTGGGTGTGTCATCCATTTATGCTTCATTCATTCCTCATGCATGGAATGATGCCATTCTTATGGAATGCTTCAAATGAAGGAAATTAGTCCCAGTTGTTTCACCTTGGTTGCACCTTTCTGGCCCAAACTTGTTGAGAAAGGCAAGTTCTTTCCACATCTTTTGATCCCATGCATCAACTACCTCCACAAGGCACCAAGTCCCTCTCTGCCAATAACTGCTGCTCTGTCTGATTTCTACCCCTATCTATCCTATGAGGCCCTGGCCCTTATCCCCGACCCTCCAATCCCTGAAAGGCCCTAGTCCATGATGTCCCTCAATGGTCCAGGATCCCAGACTCCCAATGGCCCAAACCATAGGTCAGAACCCTATCGGCCATTGATTCATGTGCCAGAATCTCTTACATCCACCTCCTGTCTCCATCCTTTTGACAAACATCACCTGTCCTCACACTTCCACCAACCACACTTTGCTCCCATCACCAATATCCCTTGCATTACCTAATTTCAGGTGCTACTGAAGATAACAGTGGCTGGCCCACCACCAGACCGTCATCAGTGTGCTGTAGCAAAGTCCATTAAAGATGGATCCTGACCCGAAGCATCACCTAGTCATGTTCTCCAGAGATGTTGTTTAGAGATTCAGCGCAGAAACAGGTCCATCGGCCCACCGAGTCCGTGCTGACCAGTGATCTCCGTACACGAGCACTGTCCTACACACTAGGGATAATTTACAATTTTTACTGAAGCCAAATAACCTACAAACCTGTACACCTTTGGAGTGTGAGAGGAAACCGTCACACCCGGAAAAAATTCATGCAGTTACGGGGAGAACGTACAAACTCCGTACAGACAGCCCGGCTCTCTGGTGCTGTAAGGCAGCAACTCTACTGCTGCGCTACCGTGCCACCTTGATGTAGATTATAATTCTAAGTAAATGCTGATATTTTCTCTTATGCTGGCCCATTGCTGCAAAGGACAGCATAATGGTCCCCTGCAGAATGTCTTGCTTGATCATTTCAGAATTCCTGTCACTATACTAGTTTTTAGCATTGAGGGGACCCTGTGATAGCCTTAGCATATTGTTCTCTGTCTCGGAAATTAATTTCATTAACTTCAATGGAACTGAGTTTCAGAAGCTGAATATTACAAGCTGCTACCATACAAATTGTTTTATGTTATTGAGTGTGGATAAATTTCGGGGAAGATTTTTCATGAATGATGCCCTATGAAAAATTGAAACAATTAGATTACCTTCTAAGTATGTCTTTCTACTTCTGCTTATTTTTAATATTTTATTTCAGCAACGCAGACTGAATACAAAGGGAGATAAATTAACATGAAATGATTCCTACAGCACCCTGGGATTTCATCCATTGAAGGTAATTCAATTTTGTCATATTATCAGTAAATATTTCATGCTATTTTTTTCATTGATACCATCACCAGTTTTCCTGTTGTATGTGAGACAATGGAGGTATTCAGAAGGGCAGACAGCACCTGTGGGAAAAGAAACAGAATTAATGTTTCAGGGACCTGCATCAAAATTGAAAGATTATTGGGCTGAAATGTTGGCTCTGTTTCATTTTCCACAAATACTGTTAGAACTTCTGAGTATCTCCATTATTTTCTGTTTTAATTCTGAATTCTGGCTACTTCAGATGCTTCTGTAAATCTCCTTGCATTTTGAAGGCAGTTTTAAAGAGATTGATGGTATTGGACGTACCACTAATTTTAGTCTGTATTGTAATCCATTTATAGAAACATTACTTGAGTTGTTAAACCATGTGTGTGCCCATCCAGTGAATTAAATTAAAAAGACAAGTCGTAGGGCTTTGTAGAGGTACTTTAGACAGTTGGGATACGGTGTGGAAACAGGCCCTCCAGCCCACCATTCCGCACCGACCAGCAATCACCCCTTGCATAGCACTATCCTTCTTCTTCTTGCGTTTGGTGTGCACAGCCTAAAGGTGTAGGATAACTTGTTCTTTTTGATCTTACTTGATTGTGCACGCCAGGTTGATTGCATTAGTCGAAACAGGCGGACCACGTGAAGGTTGCAATCTCCCACCCCATAGCACTATCCTACACACTAGGGATAAATTATAAATGTTATCAAAGCTAATTAACCAAGAAACCTGTACGTCTTTGGGGTGTGGGAGGAAACTAGAGCGCCCAGAGGAAACTCATGTGGTCACAGGGAGAACGTACAAATTCCATACAGACAGCACTCGTAATCAGGATCGAACAGGGGTCTCTGGTGCTGTAATACAGCAACTCTACTGCTGCGCTACTGTGCCGCCCCTAATGCATCTTAAAAGTTGGGTGATTTTCTGTCTCTACCATCTTTTCAGGCAGAGCGTTCTAGTTTGCAATTGCATACCGGGTGAAAAATGCTTCCTTAGATCCCCTCTAACTTGTTAACTTGTTAAACTGCAGCATTATCCCTGCAGCACTGCCCATCCCCACACTACATTGCTCTGTCATCACACCACTTAATTTTCTAATTTACAAATTAAGTATCCAATTCCCTTTTGAAATTCATTCATAAATGGCTTCTATCAACTGTTCAGACCAATATTCCAGACCACAATGTTTCGCTGCAAGAAAAACATCACCTCTCCTCTGATTTCTTTGCATTGAATCTGGATATAGGTTTAAGGTGAGGAGGGAAAGATTTAATAGGAACCTGGGGGGTAACGTTTTCACACAAAGGGTGGTGGGTATATGGAACAAGCTGCTGGAGGAGGTAGTTGAGGCAGGTACTATCGCAATGGTAAAGAAACATTTAGACAGGTATATGGATAGCACAGGTTTAGAGTGATATGTGCCAAACACAGGCAGATGAGATTAATGTAGGTGGGACTTGTTGGCCGGTATGGGCAAATTGGGCCGAAGGGCCTGTTTCCACGCTGTAGAACTCCATAACTTCATGAACCTCAGTAAACTGATTAATACTACTTCTGTTTATTTGTCCTTTTGTTTATCAAACCTCTGATTATTTTGAACTTCTGTATTAAATCTCTCTTAGCCTTTTCTACTGCAATGAGAATATATCTATCGTGGTCTCTCAAATCATTTGAAATCCTCCATTTATGATCTTTTTCTTTTGATAATCTTAACTGCACCCATTCTAGGAAATTGAAACTTCCCTAAATGTGATCATGTTTTACTAAGTCCCTGACAAATGATTTATAAAAGATTGATGTAACTGTCACCTTTTAAATTCTGTGTCTCGATTTATAAAGCCATGGCTCTGAATGCCCTTTATAAAAACCTAATTAGTGTGACCTTCATTTCCAAAGATCCATTGTAGCGGCAGATGCAGGGAAGGGGGCCCAGCTGTTGGTGATGATGGACCTCATTGGTTATTATTAGTGTGTCAGGAACACCAAGCAAACATCACAGATCCTTGAGCTTCTGAAGGCGCACACCTGTCTCGGATATTTCAATACAAAACCTGCTACATTCACCTTGACTTAGTTTTGACTTAAACCATTTTTGTTGTTAGGCAAAGATTGACACAAAATGCTGGAATAACTCAGCACATCAGGGAGCATCTCTGGAGAAAATGGATGGATTGATTGATACTTTATTATCATATGTGCCATGACATGACGTATAGGTACGTAGGTTAATTGGCTTGGAGTATGCGTAAACTGTCCTTAGTGTGTGTAGAATAGTGTTAATGTGCGGAGATCGCTGGTCGGCGCGGACTCGGTGGGCCGAAGGGTCTGTTTCCATGCTGCATCTCTGATTAATAATCAGTAATACTAAATAACTAGACCATAGCAGTGCAAAATGGAACTATGTACTGCAACCAAAACAAGTCCATAGATCGTGCTAAGGTAGAGTTAGCTTAGTGTTGTGCAATGTTCAAGAGCTTGATGGTTGCCGGGAAGAAGCTGTTCTTGAACCTGGAGGTTACGGTTCTCGGGCTCCTATACCTTCTTCCTACTTAGCGAGGTGAGAGTGTGGTCAGTGGTGTGGGTCTTTGATGATATTAGCTGCCTTTTAATGGCAGCGCCTCCTGTAGATCGCTTCAAAGGTGTGACATCATACCTGTGATTGACTACCACCGTGAAGGCTCCTTCGGTCTTTGGGCATTTGAGTTACCAATCCAGATCATGATGCAACCAGTCAATATGCTCACTACACTACATCTGTAGAAGTCCGATGTAGACTCAGTTTAACATTCAAAATTCCCCAATGTTCACAGAGGCGTTGATGAGCCTTCTTCATGACTGCATCAATGTGCTGGACAAGAGACAGATCTTCAGAGGTATACACTCCCAGGAACATGAAGCTGTTGATTCTTCCTCCAGCAATCCTATCAATGAAGATGGGTTCATAGATCCTCGACTTTCCCTTCCTGAAGTCCTACTAGCATGGAGAGCAAATTGTTCTTCTGGCACCATTCAATCAGGTTAACAATGTCCCTGCTTAAACCTCACTCATCATTATCCATTGTTAGTCTGTAATTAACAACGGTAATATCATTGGTGATGGCATTGAAGCTGTTTCTGGCTCCACACTCAAGGCTGTAGACATAGTAGAACAGGGGACTGAGCACACAGCCTTGAGGTGTTCCTGTGCGGATTGTGGTCGGTCGGTGAGAAAATCATGGATCCAGGTACATAAGGATGAGCAGAGGCCCAGTTCTCTGAGTTTGATGATAGGTCTGGAGGGGATGATAGTGTTGAACACCAAGCCGTAGTTGATGAACAACATTTTGACACGTGTGTTTTGATTGTCCGAGTGGCCAATGCAAGGAGCTGTCGAAATTGCCTAAATGGATGTGACTGCAGGCGAATTGTAGTCCATCTCGTTACTAAGGCAGGATTTCTTGTGCATCAAATCCAACCCCTCAAAACACTTCCTCAAACAGATGTTAATGCCACCAGTCAGTAGTCATTGAGGCAAGTCACTTTGCTCTTTATGGGTAAGAAGGAACTGCAGATGCTGGTTTAAACCGAAGGTAGACACAAAAAGTTGGATTAACTTCAGACAAGAAGGGTCTCGACCCGAAACATCACCCATTCCTTCTCTCCAGAGATGTTGCTCTTAATGGGCACTGGTATTATGGATGTTGTTTTAAGGGAGGTGGGAACCTTGAACCTTAGTAATGAGGGGGAAACAGATTGGTGAAAGCTCATCTAGCTGAAACATTAATTAAAGTTTCTCTTTTTCCTTCGCTGTCTGACCCATTGAACATTTCCAACCCTTTTCTTGTATTTAAGAATTTTAGTGGCTCCAGACTAACTTGGATTAACTTAATAAGGATGTCTACTTTCAGAATAAACTCTATGCAATTACATTTTCCTTGCAAGGCCTTCATTTTTTATTTTTGTGTAATTAGAAAGACTGGATGATTTATTGTGCAGGTTAGGTTTAGCTTTAAGGTTTAGGTGTACTATCGTCATAAGTACCGAGGTAAAGTGAAAAGCTATGTTTTGCCTAATATGCAAACAGATCAGATGTGCCATACATAGACACAAGCAAGTTAAATTCCAGTACAATAGATAGAGCAAAGGAGAAGATGCAGAATATAGTTCTCAGCATTGCAGCACATCAGTTCCATAGTCAAAGTCTATTGTTCACAATGGGGAAGAGGTGAATAAGACAGACTGGCTGATGGAAGGACCATTCAGAAGCCTGATAATAGAGGGCAAGAAGCTGTTCCCTTGCTTGGTAGTGCGCTTTTTCAAGCATCTGTGTTTTCTGCTGGAGGTGAGCAGGGAGAATAGGAGAGGGTGTGTCCTTCACTGGAAATGATAAAGCAATACGTGCTGTTGAAATATGTAAATAAATCCAGTTTATTTGCAAAATAATAACATTGATAGAATACTTTCTTTCCATTGAGCGATCACATTACAGGGGTTATAGGTGATACATTTCCTGTGGCAATTAATATACCTTATATTTAGAATGGCAAATCATGTATGAGTGGCTTAAGGCCTGCAGCAATTATCACTGCTACTCTGTCAGCCTACAGCATAATCAAGGACCAGTCTCACCCGAGTCACTTTCTTTTCACCCCTCTTCCATCAGGCAAGAGGTCCAGAAGTTTAAAATCACATACCTCCAGATTCAGGGACAGTTTCTTCCCAGCATTCATCAGGCAACTGAGTGGTCCTCTCATCAGCTTGCAGTCCTGACTTCCCTTCCCCACTGGAGACCTTTGAACTATCTTTAATCAGATAAAATTGGACTTTATCTTGCACTCAGTGTTGTATCCTTTATCTGTGCAGTATTGATAACTTGATTGTAATCATGTATAATCTTGTATCGCCTTGTGTACAGTGTACTGTTGTCAATTGTCAGAGCTGGAGAATTGGTAAAAGGAGAGACGAATTTGGTGAGATTAGTTTCTTTTGAACAAAGAATGTGAGGCAACGTTTAATCGATGTGCATAATTTTAGGAGAGGTTCGTCAAGCTAAGTAGGGATGACTTATTTCCCTTAAGAGCGAGGTTAATAACTAAAGGGCAACATTTCCCACCAAAGTTGTATGGGGATCTGGAGGTCATTATCTGCAAGGTACCTGGATGGCCACTTGGGGCATAACTCGAGTCAAAAACCAGAAGGTGGGAAGTGGGAGTAACTTAAATAGTTCAGTTTCGGGCCAGAATGGGCAAGGTGGGCTGAATGGACAAGATGGCGGAAAATAGCCTCTTTCCCAATCATAAATGCCTATAATTCCATCAAATAAAATCAGGATTTTAGCACAAATCCCAATTGTTTACCTGTATTAGAATATAGGCCGCAATGAATTAAGAGCTAATTTCTTAAATGTCCTAAAAAAATCCTAAAAGCAAATTACCAATTTCTGATCAGCAGTTCTGCTTATTGTAGCAAATAATAGACTAAGCAAGGCCTGGTGCAATATTTTGAAAATATCAGGATTGTGTGGTTCTCATTGAGTTAACACATTCATTAAGATTTGGTCTTCTTTGTGGGTAATTGCTATGTTCAGCTTCTATTCTTATCAAATAGCCCTCAGTCAGAGAGTTGACTGTTGCTGCAATACATTAAAGTGAGCTGCTAATTGAGCTTTTGAAAATAAATGTGTATGCAAATTTTATGCAGACATTTCGGGAAAATAACAATAAGTTTCTTTCGTATCATAACCTAATCTACCTGGTAGTTATTATTTCATGTAGAGAATTAAAAAATCCTAATACTGTACCTATTTCTCTGGGTGGTTTCATGAGTAATTGAATCGCCTGTTGTGAACTCAGCTATTTAAATCACAAAGATCGTGGGTTCAGTCATCCTGTGACATGCTCTGTGGGGATTCGCTGATGAACCGTATCCACTTAGATTAGATACTCAAAGTCTTTCAAGCTACATGGAGTTGTATCTCAGCATGTGACGTTACCCTCAGAGCCCGAACAAAGGAAAAGGAAGAGAATGAAGGAAATAAAATGATTTGGGTCAAACTTGGATAAACATTTGTGGCTTTCAAGATAATTGGGTCCATATGTGATCTTAATTCAAGTAAAGTAGTTAATGTAGACAATGCAGTATACGTTTTCCAGAACAATGCTGATCTCAGGCACTGTTTGCGGGGAGTTTGCACGCTTTCCCCGTGATGCGTAGGTTTCCTTCATGTTTTCCTTCCACATCCCAAAGACATGGGATTTGGCACATTAATTGGCCACTATAATTTGTCCTAGCTAGGTGTGTAGGTGAGTGGTAGGATCTGGGAAGAGTTGATGAGACTAATGTAGATGGGAAGTTGAAGATTCGCATGGACTTGGGGCATAACTCAAGTCTAAAAACCATCACGCAATTTTACTGTGACTCCAATACTTGGATTGTAAGGCCTTAATTGCAAAGACAATTTCCAGAAGGTCGGAAATCATTGGCTGGAGTTTAGAAAGTTGAGGAAGATTTTATGAAAGATGTTTGTCCAGAATTCCTTCGCAGTGGCAAGCCCCCTATTCAGTGGGTTTTCAAGAAGAACCTGCTTGAAGTAGTGGCTCCAATCTTTACAGTGAGTCCTTGTGGGACTCACTGTAAATGTAAAACACTTCACATAACAGGGTCTGATAGGCTGTTCTGCTAAAGATAGACACAAAGTGCTGGAATAGCTCAGCAGGTCAGGTAGCATCTCTGGAGAAAAATGGATGACGTTTTGGGTCGGGACCGTTCTTCAGACTGAAAGTAAGGGGGGGGGGGGGGGAGTGGAGGAGGTGAAGAACTGGAGGCGAGAAAAGACCAGGACTATTCGGGGCCAGCCACAAATGACCTCAGGAAGGGAGTTGCCTGGCAGGTCCATTGTTGGTTTGGGAAGGTGTGATCTCAAAAGAAACAATGTGGAGAATTGTGGAATTGGTAAAAAGGCCGAGGGAGGAGGAAGGGGGCAAGGATGGAGGGGGAGGTGGGGAGGAGGGGAATGCGAGGTGACATTACTTAGTTTGACTCTAATAATAATCCATCCCCGAATTCTGGGCTCAACTTCATACCTGAACTCTTCAGCATAATCATAATTGAAAGCAATATACTTTTCAATCAGTTGAATGATGCCACTTTTTTTTGGTTCATTGAGCTCAAATGTTTTCAAAGTTATGACTTATAAAAGATTACAATGCAGTCTGTCATTAACAAGAGCGAAGGCAGCTAAGCATAGTTGAAAGATAAATGCTCTTTTCTCCTTGGCAAGGACAAACAGCTGAATAGGTTTTAGGGACACAAAGAACTGTAGATGCTGGAATCAGCAGACTGAGGATGGATCCCAGCCTGAAACATCGTCCGTCCACACAGTTTGAAGAAGGGCCACAATCCAAAATATCACCTGCGCATTCACCTTCACAGATGCTGACTGACTCGCTGAGTTCCTCCAGCACTCTGTGCTTTGAACAGATGTAACATGTTCTAGCTGGAGTTTCTCATGAAGAAAAATTATGCTAAGGCAATTTTATGTGCGATGGTTCGGATTTGCTGGCACTTGATGCACTTTTGAAGATGAAACCGTTGTGGGTTTTCAACATTCACAATGGAATAAATGAATAAATTTTAACTTTTGAAATCTATTCTGAACCTTTATTACAAATAAATGGACAGTTGTCCATTGTGAGGAAAATTCGAACAATGAAAAAGACCAAGTGATACTTTGATCCAAGATCAATTTAGATTTACAAATGCCAAATGCCTATGGTGCACAAATGTCTGCACGTGGCAGAATTAATGAACTGTCAGTTGTTTTTGTATGGTGTCATGCAGAGACATAAAGGGCAAGTATGCTTAAGAGAATCTTGGATTCTACTGGATATGTTCTTTAATTTAACAGGAACAGGACATTGTGATCATTAGTTTAGTTTAGTTTGTATATGCAGAGCGGAAACAGGCCCTTCGGCCCACCAAGTCCAGGTTGACCAGCAATCCCTGTACATTATCACTACCCTAAACACACCAGGGACAATTTTTTTTACATTTATACCCAAGCCAATTAACCTACAAACCTGGATGTCTTTGGAGTGTGTGAGGAATCCAAAGATCTCGGAGAAAACCCATGCAGGCCATGGGGAGAACATACAAACTCCGTACAGACAAACACCCGTAGTCAGGATTGAACCCGGGTCTCTGGCGCTGTAAGCTGTACCAATACAATTCTGCCTCCATGCCACCATTATTTTAGGAACTATGGGCTTTAGGAACAAAAACTATGGGTTTAGGAACTAAAACCCATACAGAAAAATTATGCCATTTTTATATTTGCTATGGAAACATTATGATGGAGATTTTATGCAATAATTAGTTTGAAACCAGCTGGGCCAAAAAATGAACATTAATGAATGTTGATAATTATTCAGAAAGTTCAATGGCTGATTCAGCTCAGAAAAATGTTAAAATCTCCCAGTTTGACAGGTTTGCACAAATGTTGCTCAACAAATGCAAGTTGTTTTTTGGTACAAAAGATTAAAATGGTGGAAGTTGCCATTTGGCTTCTCGGTTTTCGCGTGTCACATCAATGCTATTTCTCCCTTCAATCTGATTATAATGTTGCAGATATCCCGTGCTTCCCTTTTATAATTATAAACCCCACCAGTTATAATCATTTTGATGACCAAAGTATGTGCAATAATATACAAGGAAGATAGACACACAAAAAAACAGGTCAGACAGCATCTCTGGAGAAAAGGAATAGGTGACGTTTTGGGTCGAGGACCTTCTTCATCACGAGGCCATACATAATCCAGTAATAACACCCTTGTATTTTAGGGTATCAGACCTCACTTCCCACGAGCCCGCACATGCCAATTACATAACAATCACACTTTTTAAAAATTTGCTTTTGTAAACGACTGTGACATTATGAGAGAGCAAATGATTCTGTGATAGATTTCAAATATTACAATATTCATGAGTGGAAGCCCATTTCACATTGAAAAAATAAACTGCTTATTAAATGACATGCAAAGCAGAGCAGTTATTTTGTGTGCCAATGGTATTATTGCAGAGAGCTGAAAGTCACATTTGACATGAACACTTGCACTTTCAGTCTGCAAATGGATAACTGGGGATGTCATCACTTGTCATTTTAACAAAGAAGTCAGCTGACATCATACAATGCAAATAATTTATAACTATTGCCTGAACAAGGAGATGATTATATTATTAACTTTGGAAATTGTTATTTTATTAGCTCCAGTTACAGGAATGAAGGAATGTTCAACTTCGATTCAATGTTTGTAGCAACAGAACTTATAAAGGTTGAAACCTTTAACTTATCTGACAATAAAGAGTGAAAATCAGTTCCATCATTTTCAAGTTATTACTTACTGAGTTGGATAAACAGCTCAACAAATCATTGGAGGCAAAGATAGTGATTAATGTCTTGGCTGACAAAGATCTGCAAGTTTTACTTAGTTGGAGTACTTGTGACTTCAGAACTACTAGGTAATTTACTCTAATCTGTCCTTTGAATTGGCCCAGTAAGTCACTGTTGCAGGGTCAATATGGGATGGCCAAGAACACAGCGCTGCTAGTGATATTCACAGCCAATGTACAAATACAAATATAAAAAATTCACACAAGTCAACATTCCATGTACATTTCCAACATTGACATTTTTTTTCTTTATATTCTGATTTATTAGTGCAAGATTGCTTTTAGACCCAAGGTTAAATTTTAATTTTCCTTGAAGCTTCTTTTCAAAAGTCCTGTCCATTGCTTCAGGCTTTATTTTTTTGCTTCTCCATGACTACATTGTTTTCACAGTCTCTTTGCTGCCGTCTTGTTTCTGATCTGCTTTTCTTTTTGCTTTTCTTTTGCTTTCTTCATTTTTCTTTTCATCCTCCCTCCCTCCCTGTGAAGTTCTACTCTTCAAACCCAGCATCTAACAAGATGGCTACTGAAGAACTTGAGGATTTTAGCAATACGTTTCAGCAATGGTTTGCCACATGTAAACATGTTGGGACCAACATTCTAACGGGTATTAACAAAATACATTCTGACAGGAATTGGAAATTAAAAAATTATTACAAAAAATTAAAGATTAAAAATTCGCCACTTAGTGAATCCACTGCTTAATTGTGGCTTCAAGATTCTTTTACATCCACTGGTTCAAATTATACCCCAACAAGTTCCTGTTCATTTCTGCCCTAATGTTAACTGTGTCTCCCACACTCCATGGTGCAACCTCACCTGTTGAGTGTCTGCATACTTTCCTGTTCATGCAAATCAGCTGTGAACAAGCACAACATTGGTTTTCACTTAAATCCACGGCTCCCTGTTGAATTCTCCCCTCCCAATCTCACCCTTCCTTATAATATGCTTGGTCTCATTTTCCACTTCTCGGAAGCAATTACTGTTTTTCTCTCTGCACGAACCAGTGCAAAATCTATGAATTCACAGAAGGTGTTCATTTGGCCCATTGAATCCATGCTGTCCCCCAGCAGATCAAGCTCTAGAGCTGCATTTCCCTGCAGCTCTGATACTTATTCTCTCTCACAGATTTACCAACTTCCTGGCTGAGTAACCTGAGTAACCATTTTCTCTTATTGTTGCTGCTGGATTGGACTCGGTGTTGAGTCAACCATGCCTCTTCCAAGTGTTGGGGGCCTGACAGTTATCAGAAGACACTGACCGGAGTTTGAGAATGCTTCCAAGATGACGTCCGACCCAGGAGACAATTTGCGTGCCAGCCACAGAAACAGGTCTACAAACTCGTATAACAATCGCTCCACGCTCTTAATTCTCTATTCCTACAACAACACTTCGGACCTTGCACTAAACATTATTCCCTCACAGTGTATCTATACACTGTAAATGGATCAATTGTAATCATGTATTGTCTTTCTGCTGACTGGATAGCACGCAACAACAAGCTTTCCACTGTACCTCGGTAAACGTGACAATAAACTAAACTGTTCAAGTATTAGGCGGGGTGCAGCAGTGGCTAAGCTCCCAGAAGCGTCTATTCCGTTCACAGGTTTACTTTAGTTCAGGCCGCATGCGCGTCAATGTTCAAAGCAGCTGTATAAAAGCACAAATAACAATCACCAAAGTGACATAGTAAGATGTGTGACTCGAGAACTACCAGATGATCTTTACAAGAGAGGGTTAGGCGTGGAGGGTACGTAATCACCAACGTAACTCCTCATAAAATCAAGATCAAACTTCAAACTGGTAAGTTCTCCTTTAATCGTACTATTTTACTTCAGAGTCACATGAGTGATTCCGTGAAGAGTTCGAAGCTTTGTGATTTCATGCCGCAGATTGAAGTCTCGGCGTCTCATTGCATCGATTGACTCAGGATGAGTGAATAATCAAAAATACATTAAGCTTGATATTGATTCAAGTGTATTAATGGTTTACGTTAATAAAGAAATCAATAGCAACCCCTGTAACTCAGGGGAGGCTAAAGTGGACGCAAAACAGAATGGGCAAAACCCCAGGTCAGTAACTGGCCTATGGAATTTTTTTAAAAATCAATTTAGTTGACCATCCTGCGGTCACGTGGATATGGTCGATGGACATGTCCATTGCCCTGGCCGCTGACGTTGATGCTGACCTGGTGGAATAAGATATACAATCGTCAGTGTTAATACCTGCATAACCCAGAACCTGCTGCAGCCACCTTCAAATAGTCTGAACCGACCTTCCTTTGTGTAGTTGTTTGTTGATTAATAAATGATGCTGATTCCACACATCTTAGGATTCTGGTGGCCTTGATATAATATAGCAAGCCTGCCCTCCCACATAGACGTGAGACCGTGGGGTATCCGAAAAATGATCTTAAATCATGCCACCCCTGGTCTGCTCTGCTTGTGTAGGTCAGAATGTAAAATGTAATGGCACCTGCAGCCAATTCCATCTAGCCACAGCGTTTGCAATGTTTGCCGTCGTTGTACTGATATTAGTGTCATAACTAAGGATGTAGCTGGAACCCCTTGGTGAAGTAATGTTCACACATTTTCAGTAACCAACTGCATATTCTTGTAGTGGGAGAACTTGTGTCAAGATCTCTTTAACAACTCGATATCCGGGTTGAACCTGACAGAATAGTTCCCGTTTGTTGCAGCTGTAGTGTCTCTATAACTGAATTATTGTCAAATAGCATTTAAGAATGAACTGGAAGATGTCAGTAATCTGTACCATATTAAATGTAACATTAACATTTAAACAAAATAACTTACGATCCCCTCAATAGGAATGTACTGCTTTTTTGGATGCTATCCCTGCACTCTGCAGTGAGCACATTCATGGCTTGATGTGACAACCTGAACCATAAGTCAATCCATTCAAAATGTGTAAGTCAATAATTGTTTTATTATGCAAAGGCCGGTCTCCTGAACCACAGTTTGAACCAGCAAGTTTTTATTTTTTGGAATAACCGTATACCATTGTATTATTATGCCTGATGAAGCGGGCAACATGGCTGCTTAGCCAGTCCAACAGTACGAACCCAAGCGAGGTCTTGCTGACTGTTTTAAGACCCGGCTATGAGGCAAAAATGGAGGAAGACATAAAAGAACATTCCTCCTTTTGTAGCGAGAATGTATTTCTCCGCACTGTTGTGCCACATATTTTTGCAATCAGTGAATAAACATGCACCAACATGTCTATATTCGATGTAGCATTGAACCATACTTTCATAATACTTTGAGATTCAATACAAATTCTGTGTTGTCACCGAGTATCTGAACAGGATGATACACCAGTGGCAAAGGAGATTAGGTAATTATTACAGATTTTTACTTGATCGCCATGTGACTAACATATGTCTCCATCGTAAAGTAGCAACTTGAAATTGAGCATGTAGAATATGTATATTTGCTCAATAACCACTTACCCATGTGGTGCATCTAGTGTATATATTTAGTTGATACCAACAATTGAAGAATGGGTGACTCATGCAAACTTCCAATACCTCCAACTAGAGATGGTATTCGGAACTTCTCACCTTAGAGTCCTTAACATCAGTTTGAAATAACTGAATTTAACCGACCAACTACTGGAGCGAGTTCAAGTTCAAATGAGTTTATTGTCATGTTCAGCAATGCTGAATACTGTTTTTTCATCATTGTGACTGAGGTAGCTTCAGCTGACAATAGCATAAGGTTGTTAACAATAGTCTACATGTCCTTTGAAAGGTTGCTACTTTGCACGATACCAGTTCCTTGATTTGCTCAGCTGAAACTCAGCTACTATATTACCAATTACTCTTGATGAAATAAAAGTCAGTTTTATAACACGTTGCTATTAACTCCAATCTCTTGCCACAGGACGGAGTCATCGGCTAATTAATAATTAAAGGTAAATCCCAATTACCAACGAACTGTTTATCCCATTCCGCAATATTTTACATAGTACATAGTTAGTACATAGTTAATATTAGTACAGTTATATTGTCTTTGATAACCTCTGTGGGAATTGCATAGAATGGATCTTTGAGACCCTTATGAATCTGTTGTCAGGAAAATCAGTTTTCATATTCGGAAAGTTGAAAAGGACACTCCATTTTTCATAATAAACATGCCACTCCTGCCTTATTCCATGGGTGGTTTGCATGAGAACTTTGGCCCGATTTCCGAACCTTAACTTTAAAAAATAACCCTGGCAATAATCCAAACTTGCTTGGAATGCTACTACTGTGCCTCAACCAGATGTTTTTATCCTTTGTGTGTTGTACAACAAATGTAAATATTACAACTTGTGAACAGTGCACTTACCCATGTTTTGGAGGTGCTAGACCCACTTTGTTGAGTAGGGTTGGTAAGGTGCATGAAATTTCTGAGCTATCATGCTGCCCCCAGCTCCAGTGAACTGCCAACTGCCGAAGAGCGCCTGGGGTGCATTCTGAAACGATGACCTTTGCCCTCCGTTGGCCTTAATTGATTTGTCTGCCAGGTTTTCTTCCCCTGTTGAATAGGCCTACCTGAATAACAGATTTCGCGGCTGGATCGCACATCCCCCTGTTGGCGCTGTTCTCTGCCGGCACATATGTTCTTCAGTATGTTCTATTGACTTCTTTAGAGCCTGGAGTCAGTTATATCTTGACCTTTTGCTCTTCCCTCCTCAGAGAGGGTAATTCGTAGGCAGCCCTAAAGAGGCGCTGCCGCAGGATACCTATACTGATATGAACCCATCGTACCTATACCCGAATAGAATATTCTGCTGGGATGGCAACTTTGTTGTCAAGAAAAAAGGTACCTCTGACACGTGCCCTTCATCCCTTGGGGTATGCCCCACGGCCATACCCTGAGACTCAGTGTCAGCAGGATACTGATCCTTCTTGGTCTCTGCCTCCAAGAGGGAGACCTGTAGCAGCTCTGTCAACTGGAGCTGCTGGTGCGGCCTGCAGAGGTGGAACTTCTGTCTCAACCTTACCATTAAAGTCGGTGTCAAAACTAATCCTCATCTATGAAGGTAGTATGAAACAGTTCTCTATTAGATACTGCTGGCACCTTTTTGTTCAGGGTGGCGTTGACACTCCTCCTGTTGGCGTGTGCCCTGCTGTAGCACTATATGCAACTGTTGCTGCATTTGGGATAGTCGTTTCAAACGCACTATCCAGCCCCGGTGAGGAATCATCCCCCTACTCCGTGGGCCTTGCTATCCAGCCCCAGTGGAGAATCATCTCCCGACTCCGAAGCAGACGAGTCTGGGCGTAGCAGACATATGTGTGAACTTGAGCAACCCTGTCCCAGGCGTTGCTGACGCCGCCTCTCGTAGAGGCCAGCACTTTTTGACATGAAACAGCCCTGTACCAGGCGCTGCTAGCGCAGTTCTCCCGTAGGCCGGCAATGTCGCAAATGAAACAGCCCTGTATCAGGTGCTGCTGGCGCGGCTCTCCTATAGGCCGGCACTTTCATACATGAAGCAGCCCTGTCAGGCGCTGCTGGCGCGGCCTGTCCCGTGGGCCCGCTCTATTACAGTGTAGGCTCACAAAATCAAACATTTTGAGTGTACAGCTTTACCTGTGAAAGGTTAAAACAATTTTTAACCCATCACAGCAACTTGTGCTAAACAACAAGAATTTCATTGTCAGAGACATATGACAATAATTTTTTATGACTTAAACTTTGCTTTTAACTTTTAACTTTAAGAAAAACACTATAACATACATTAAACTTTATTATTAAGAGAAAACCCTTGAAGCCCGACTCACCCGAGTCCAAATAGGGCTGAACGAGTCCTTTCTCATGAATTTAGCTCTGAAAAACTGACCGTGTTCAAAAATTCCGAGCAGCAACGGCCTGTCGGCCCGCAGCCGCCTTGACGCATTACGCACCGCCTCGATGTCGTGCCTCTGTGACCCTCTCTCTGTGTGCCTCCGTGACCCTCTCTCTGTGTGGCTCCGTGACCCTCTCTGTGTGGCTCCGTGACCCTCTCTGTGTGGCTCCGTGACCCTCTCTGTGTGCCTCCGTGACCCTCTCTGTGTGCCTCCGTGACCCTCTCTGTGTGCCTCCGTGACCCTCTCTGTGTGCCTCCGTGACCCTCTCTGTGTGCCTCCGTGACCCTCTCTGTGTGCCTCCGTGCCCTCTCTATATGTGCCTCCGTGACCCTCTCTATATGTGCCTCCGTGACCCTCTCTATATGTGCCTGTGTGTCCCTCTCTGTCCTTGCGAACTTACTGCGGACATCGCTCCAATTTCGCACCACATCGCGCCACTCACCCGACCTCCGCGCGGCCCTCGCTTCCAGTTTTGTCGCGCTCACCGCAAGGAGTCGCATGCTGGTGGGACAGGCCCTTTATGCTTCCAATGCCGCTGAAGAGTGTTCTCCCGACGCCGGAACTCCATCATCCGGTGAGAGGGCCTATGACATCGGGCCAACGTTGCAGCAACTGCAGAGGCCTCAAATAGGCCCCGACCTCGGGTGAACTAAGAGGAGGAGGAGGACTGGACTTTTTAGTGCCTTCTCTCACAGTGGAAAGTGTTGATTTTGCTATAGGGGGACGTTCATGTTAAATTCTATAGTGTGTTGTGTCTTTTTTATTTTTTATTTTATATGGATGTATGGTAATCTGATTTCTTCTCTGTAAAGCACTTTGGCTTCAACGTGATTTGATTTTAAAGTGCTATATAAATGAAAATTACTTACTTAGAACTATCAGCTACAGTCTCTGATGGAGACATTCAAAATCTATTGAAGTAGATTTAAACAACATGTATTAAACACATTTTAAAATATTGCAAATTAAAAAAACCCTGAAATAGTAACAACTATTTGGAAACTTTACAGTAATGTCAAATTAATCGCATATTGTTTTCCACAGGGTTGGCATCACACCACAATGAATAAAATGTGTAGGAAGGAACTGCAGATGCTGGTTTAATCCGAAGATAGACACAAAAAGCTGGAGTAACTCAGCGAGACAGGAAGCATCTCTGGAGAGAAGGAATGGGTGATGTTACGCGTCGAGACTCTTCTTCAGTCTGCCTGTCCTGCTGTGTTACTCCAGCTTTTTATGTCTATCTCCAATGAATGAGGTGGTGCTTCTTTCAAGTGACCCGCCATGTACCTCTTTGTTCTCTGCGGACCCCCGCCGGGCTGCTATCGGTGCCCCCCGGCTGGGTTGCTGTTGGTTCCTCGCAGCTGTGTCCCTCCCTTTTTTTCCCCACTCTCCATCTGCCGAGTTGTTCTTAGCAGCCTGCCCACCGGGTCCCTCTTTCCTCTCAGCCGCCCGTAAACCGTTTCGCTCCATGGAGCATCCCGGGAGTCTTCTGCCACTTCCCGCTTCAAGAGTTGCTGCTTCAATGCTCAGTGTTGGGGTTGGGGGACTGGATTGCTTATATTCACTGGAATTTAGAAGGATGAGAGGATATCTTATAGAAACATATAACATTCTTAAGGGGTAGAACAGGCTAGATGCAGGAAAATTGTTGGGGAGTCCAGAACCAGGGGTCACAGTTTAAGAATAAGGGGTAGGCCATTTAGGATTGAGATGAGGAAAAACCTTTTCACCCAGAGAGTTGTGAATCTGTGGAATTCTCTGCCACAGAAGGCAGTGGAGGCCAAATAACTGGATGTATTCAAGAGATAGTTAGATATAGCTCCTAGGGCTAATGGAATCAAGGGATATGGGGAAAAAAGCAGGAACAGGGTGCTGGTTCTGGATGATCAGCCATGATCATATTGATTGGAGATGCTGACTTGAAGGGCCGAACGGCCTGCTCCTGCACCGAGTTTTTATCAAAGATCATGGAGTGGAGCAAGATACTCCTCTCCTACATAATCCAAAACACTGAGGTGCAGTACGTAACGGAGCGTCACAGCCGCCATCTTTGAATGCTAAACGCGACTTCCATTATGCCTCTCGCAGTGTAATCAGCGTTGCTGGGGACCAGTGTGTGATATAGCTCATTTTTCACTTCACATATTTTAGATCATCTTATTTTTTTTATTTTTTCCCCCTGCTTAATCTATCTATTTCTGCCCATTTCCCTCCCATCCTTTCACCCCAGCCCCCTCCTTTGTACAGTTTCCATTGTATTGTGCAGTTTCCCTTGTATTGCTTTGGCACACACAGTGCACAAAATTAAATTTAACACACACACATATATATATATATGTTAAATTTAATTATATATATATATGAAAGTATGTTTGTGTGTTAGAGGCAAGTTAGAGATAAATAGACCTCAAAGTTCCTTATCATGGATCAGAAGCAACTTTGATTTTAAGCAACACTATTTCTCTCTCTATCTTATTTGTCAGATAATGTACATAAAGCATAAAGGCAATTATATTTATAATTATATACATACAAATTTAAATATATATATATATATATATATATATATATATATATATATATATATATATATATATATATATATATATATATATATATATATTTACAAAACTGCACACAGAAATATGACGTATGGGATAAAATTTCAAATTCCTGACGAGCACTTTATTAGGTTCATAAGTAACATAGTATCACCAACAAATATAAGAAAAGATAGCACATTGAAGGCACGTTTTTGAAAATGGCACCAGAATACACAAATACATTTTGTGTACCAGTTGTCGCGTGGTGCCCACCAATTACCTGGTTGGCACTGTAAGTGCACGTATTTCTTATTCCTTTCCATGTTGATGAATACCACATGGACCAATAAAATTGCAAACACCATTTCCACTTCGTTCACCTGATCATGTAGTAGAATACTGCATCCATCTGAGTGGACACCGCATGTGATCTAAACGGTACATTACCTTGTGCACCTGAGTGACATAGATGGCTGATGAGACAGTGTGTTGCCAAATTGAAGATTGGCTCCTTTTCTTAGTTTTAATGATCAATTCATGTAAAAAATATGTGATATAGATGTGTGTGTGTGTGTATATATATATATATATATATATATATATATATATATATATATGTGTATATATATATATATATATATATATATATATATATATATATATATATATATACATATATACACACATATATATATTTCTCTATTCCTTCTTGTGATTTCCTCTAATTTGTTTAGCAACCTTTTATATATTTATATATATATATTTATATATATTTATGTATATGTATATGTTTATATGTATATGTTTATATATATATTTATTTATTTATGAAATCCTACTATTGTGAATAAAATATCCATGAACACAATGTCAAAATATTTTTCCATTCTTTCATTCTATATTAGCGTAATACAATGTAGTGCATACATACCTACATATTTATATTCAGCCGATAAGTTGGTCAAATAGCATGGGGACCTTCTTGCTTTTTTTTTGAGACATGGATTTTTAAAATGTGAATGTCTCATAACAACACATTTATGGGTCAGCAGTAAATTGCACCACGCCCACAATTTCAAATAATTCTAAATTGAACTTCATAAACAAGGAAAATACTTTACATTTCCGTTATTCATGGTAATATTTACATAATTTACATCATTTTGTGCACGAGATATACAGGGTTGCAGTGTTTTGCATATCAGCTAACCAATGAAAGTAATGTAAAATTCAACATATTTCAAACAATGATAGCCCCACCCCTTGCTTACCCCAAAGGACAAATTTTCCAACTTACATACAATAATAAATAAATCGTCATTTGCACAATTTTGTGTGGGTAACGGGAGGTTCTCATTCTTCCTCTTGAGTAACTAGCGTTGGGAAAACAGACGTTTCGGCGTGTTTGGGATGTCAAAGAGCGTTGGAACTGCATTCCAATTTAGCCCGTTCTCGGTCTGCCTGTTGGAAAACTGGTCAAGTTCAGTGTTCAGAACAAAGACGGCGGTTGGTTGACAAGAAGACCGGAGTTCGGTGTCGGAGATCTTGTCGACGAATCTTCTGGACCCGCTGTTGACATCTGAAATTCCAGAAAATATCATAAAGGATTAACTAATAAGAAAACAATTGATTATAACTACATACCCGCAGAATGGATGATATATCACTTAAGTGCAATTGTTTTCTGTTGTGGGGAGAGACCTGTATATTGAAGATGCATTTTGCCTCTAATATGTCAATTTACCTAAAATGTAGAAGAGCTTATTAAAATCTTCTTACGTAGACCATTTAAGTATTTTCTTTATATCCTCTTTTGGACCTAAGACACTAGCAGGGCTGCCAACTCTCAGGCAGAGAGAGAGAGAGAGAGAGAGAGAGAGAGGTCGTGTTTTCTTCTCAGCTCTGCAGTTGAGAAGGATTGGAGCAGCCTTTCCAGGATTTTGCCGTTGGAGAGGGCACAGACCCAGGGGGGCTTCATAGTTCAACTTATTGTTGGGCTGTTGAAGCTTTTCTCTGGTCTGGGGAGCCTCCATCTGTGTGAAGATTCCTGAGTTTCTCCACATTGTCGAGGGTGCGGTTGGCGTTGGCGGATTGCCAAGAGTGCCTGTGATCTCCGTGGGCTGAAGTTGTGCGGTGTCTTTGTCGTTTTTGGCTCCGCTTCTCTGCCCTAAAGTCATTTTGCTCAGTGCGGCTGCCTGGCTTAATGTGAAGAAGGTACTTTTGCGTCCAGCGCGACTGGGATCGAGTTTCCCGTAAGCTGCTCTTGGCTGTGGATGAACCTGGGGACTTTCCTGCTTCAGCTGGAGGTTTCTGTTTTCTGCTGCCTGTCTTTGACTGTGACTGTCTCTGGGACTTAACTTGGAGCTGTGCTGCTGAGGGGCTTGGAGCTGGTTTGTGCCTCTGTGAGGATGGCGATGGAAGGGGCGCGGCCGAAGGTCCGGACCTACGCAGCGACGGCATCAGTGGCGGGTGCGAGGCCGTCTGAGCTTGAGCCTCATGTTGACTTGGATGGGGACAGTTTTGGTATTTCTGTTCAAACTGGGCCTATGATGTCGAGGGGGGTAATTACGAAGGCCATGAATGAACTTCTTGGGAGGGGGGCTATTGTCTCTTCTGAGCTCGAAAGGGGAAAGGTGGAGATGATACTTAAGACCCGGGAGTGTGTGGCCCGAGCGTTGGAGGAGGGGATCTCAGTGGGGGGGGTCCACGTACAGGTGGATCCGTGGGTATCCAGGGTGAGACCGGTTCTCCTGCGGAGCTGCCCCACTTATTTTTCGGATGCAGTGCTTATTCCACACCTGTCCAAGTTCGGGGAGGTGCGGTCTAAATGTTTTCGTCTCTTGCATCCCGGGGGGGACCCGGAGGAAAAAGGGGTCTTCAGTTTCAAGAGGAGGGTGTTCATGAAGGTGGGTGAGGGGGATGGTGCCGAGGGGAGTTTTGAGGTGGTGCATAAGGGTGTACCCAGAACCGTGCGTTGGAGTTGGGGAAAGGCACGGTGTCATGCGTGCGGCGAATTTGGACATCTCCGTAGGGAGTGTCTTTTTCGCGGGGGCACTGCTAGAGGTTCTAGTGCAGTGGCCCAGGAAAGCGCTGCTGGCCCATCTGGGGTGGCTGGTCAAACCTCAGCGGCGCGGGGTGGTACTGCTGACCCGGCTGAGGTTGCCAGTTCTGCCTTGGTGACCCGGGGCGGCAGTGCTAAGCCTTCTGGGTCCAGAGGTTCCGCTTTGGGGACCCTGGGCAGTGAGAGCCCAAGCCCCCCACGTCCCCCACGTCTTGCGCCTGTGGCGGTGGATGGAGGTGGGGCGCAGGAGGAGGGGAGTGTTGAGGGGGGGTTTTGGGAGAAGCAGGGGAAGCATAATAAGAAGAAGGAGAGGGATAGGGCCGCCCGAGCGAAGAAAGTGCAATCGGGTGAGTTTAGCTCCAGTGTGGTGCAGACTGCACCTGCTGGGGCCCAGGGGGGAGTTGTGGTGGCTCGGAAGGGGGGAAAGAAGTCTAAACGTGTGGGTGGCAAAGTGGTTGGGGGTAATGTGGAGGCGGATGACCCTTCCCTTATGGAGGTTACCGCACCTCCGCATGCGAGTGGGACTAAAAGGAGGCATTTGCCTGGTGATGATGAGGAAGGGCGTGGGTCCAGAGCGAAGGGGATGTCTTTCTCCGGGCTTTCCACCACTGAGGTGGCTGAAAGTGGTCTTGACCCGGTGTCTTCTGGGTCGGTGGTTGGGCCTTCTCTTCATGGATCTACAGCGGGTGTCACCGGACTGGGTGCTGAAGTTGATTCCGGTGGAGTTGTGTCCACTGGGCGGGAGTCTGTCCCTTCATCTCAGGGGCCCTCTGAGGGAGTTATCTCGGCGGATGCTGTGGTTAGCTCCCTTGGGTGTGTACCCTCTGGGTCGGATGAGGTCCCCTCGTTTCAGAGGCCTACTGAGGGTGCTAGCACGGTAGGTGACGTGGTTGGCTCCTCTGGTAGTGTGCCCTCTGTGACGGGGGATGTGCAGAGTCAGGATGAGGGGGGAGTTTCGGGGGTGTTGTCGTTCAAGTCTGTGCTCCATATCAGTGCCAGTGGAGGTGCTGGGGGGCGGGATGCCTCACCGGATGAGTTGTCTGGGGTGAGGTTAATGGCAGGTGGTGATTCTCTGGGTGATGCCTGTGGAGAGGGCACTCTGGATGATGTGGAGGTCAGGGCTGTTATGGGACGTGATCCTCTTTCAGACTCCGAGGGTGCCAGTGTTCCACAGGCCCCGGGGATGCCTCTTGTTGTTGCTTCCCCAGGCCCGGAGGAGGAGGGTGATGGTAGCGTGCAGGAGCCCAGCCATTCAGAGGGCTGCGAGTCTCAGGTAGGGGTGTTGGGACCCACCCCCAGCATTGATCCGGGTGGTCGTGTCATGGCTGTGGAGGAGGATAGCGATGCGGCCAGTGGGGGGGGCTCAGAGTGTGATGTGTCAGACAGTTCTGGTCTTTCTGAGGTTGTTGATTCAGGTGCGAGCGGGTTGGCTGAGAGCCCAGACTCCAAGGCCGTGTCTGAGGCGAAGCTTATTGTTGAGGTGCGAGAGTTCTTAAAAATAAGTCGTGCTCCCAAAACATTATGGTGGGCCATTACAAGGAGATGGGAGGATTGGCTAGAAGTGCGGGAGAGTCTCGAGGCTATCCTTAGTAACAAGGATAGTGGTCTTTCTGACTCGGATTTGGGGCAGTTTTGGGGTTTGTTGAAGGTCCTCAGAAAAGGACCTCCTGTGACTACAGGGAGTGTGAGGGTCACAATCTAATGTGTCTACACATTCACAGTAGCTACATTAAATTTAAATGGGAGTAGAGCGAGTTTTCGAAGATTTCAGCTCTTATCAGCCCTAAGGGAGGGGAGATTTGCAGTTTGTTATCTGCAAGAGACACATACCGTTGCTAGTGATGAACCTACCTGGCAACTGGAGTGGGAAGGGAGGGTTTATATGAGCCATCTCAGCTCAAATTCGAGTGGGGTGGCTTTTTTGTTGGCCCCAAATTTCTGCCAAGCATTTTAAAAGTGCAGGAAGTGGTGCCAGGACGTTTGCTCCATCTGGCCGTGAGCCTGGATGGCATGCCGTTGCATTTCATTAACGTGTATGCCCCTAGCTCCGGCACGATGCAGGCCGGCCTGCTTCGGGAGGTGAATGCTCTGTTGGGCACTATTGATAGGGGAGAGTGTGTCTTCCTTGGTGGGGACTTTAATTGCACACTTGAGGTGCGGGACCGTTCTGGTACTCAGTGTGCGCCTGCTGTAGCGAAGAAGCTGAGAGGCTTGATTGACTCCTTTGAGTTGGTTGATGTTTGGAGGGACCTTCACCCTGATTCCACTGCTTTTTCGCGGAGGTCTGAGGGCGGTGGTTCCCGCATTGATCGGTTTTATATTTCCCGAGCGTTTGTTTCCCGTGTCTCAGCGGCCTCAATGCGGCTGGTGCCGTGCTCGGACCATTGTCTGGTGCGTGTGGATTTCAATCCAGCGTGCGCTCGGGCTGGGTCCGCGTACTGGCACTTTAACAACAGGCTGCTGGAGGACCGGTGTTTCCGGGAGTCATTCACTCGGTTTTGGGTGAAGTGGAGAGAGAGGCAGAGGTGCTTCTCTTCCCTTAGGCAGTGGTGGGATGTGGGTAAAGCTCACATCCGTCTCTTTTGTAAGGAATATACATGGGGGTCGACTGGGAGGCGGGACTCAGCGGTCGAGAAGCTGGAGAGGGAGATACAGGACGCTGAGTCTCGCCTGGGTCAGTTTGGTGAAGACTCCAGCGAATGGGGAGAGTTTCAGAGGAAGAAGGAGGTTTTGAGGAGTCTGCTGCTTGAGCGGTCTCGAGGCGCTTATGTGAGGTCTCGGGTCCAGATGCTGCACGAGCTGGACCGAGCGTCGCCTTTCTTTTTCTCTTTGGAGAAGGGGCGGGGAGCTCGAAAACAGCTCGTGGAGTTGCTTGCAGATGACGGCTCCTCTGTCACTGATCCAGAGAGGATTAATGCCTTGGTTAGGTCCTTTTATGGGACCCTGTTCTCTGCGGAAGGATTCAGTGTGGAGGCTCAGCGAGATCTGTGGGAGGGTCTACCGACCGTAGATAGGGGGGAGGCTGATCTTCTTGATGGCCCCTTATCTTTGGAGGAGTTGACTCGCGCCTTGCATCAGCTCAGGAGGGGTAAGTCCCCCGGGCTGGATGGGTTGACGGTGGAGTGTGTTAGAGCATTCTGGGACGTCCTAGGGGGTGACTATATGTTGGTTTTGGGGGAGAGCCTGGCGACTGGAGTGATGCCTCTCTCGTGGCGTAGGACGGTTGTTGTCTTGCTGCCTAAGAAGGGCGAACTCCGTTTGTTGAAGAACTGGCGTCCAGTCTCTCTCCTTTGCACAGAATATAAAATTTTTGCACGGGCAATGGCAAATCGCCTGGGCTCCGTGCTGCATCAAGTGATTCATCCTGATCAATCTTATACAGTCCCTGGCCGGTCCATCCAGGATAACATCCACCTGGTTAGGGACCTGATTCATTTAGTCCAGGGTACTGGTGAGTCAGCTGCTTTTCTGTCTCTTGATCAGGAGAAGGCTTTTGATAGGGTAGAGCATGAATACCTATTTGGGACGTTGCAAGCGTTTGGGTTTGGACCACACTTCGTGGCCCGGGTCCGGCTTTTGTACGCTGCTGCGGAGTGTCTTGTAAAGGTTAATGGCGCGGTGCTATCTCCTTTTCATTTTGGGAGGGGGGTCCGCCAGGGGTGCCCTATGTCGGGCCAGTTGTATTCGGTCTGTGTGGAGCCGTTCCTGTGTCTTCTTCGGAGGAGGTTGACAGGCCTGGCCCTACCTGGCCCGCGGGTTGAGGTGATTCTATCGGCGTATGCCGATGACGTACTTCTTATGTTCACTGATCCTGGTGACCTGCGGAGGATGCGTGACTGCCAGGAGATATTCTCGGCTGCATCTTCTGCTAGGATTAACTGGAGTAAGTGCTCTGGACTTTTGGTGGGTCAGTGGCGGGTAGACTCCCTGCCGGAGGAGATGGCATTGTATGCGTGGAGTACCACGCACCTCCTCTATCTGGGGGTGTACCTGAGTCCCACTGAGGATGTTTGGCCGGCAAACTGGCAAGAGTTGGAGACGAAGGTGGTTGCTCGGCTGGGGCGCTGGTCAGGCCTGCTTGGAGTTCTCTCCTTTCGGGGGAGGGTGCTGGTCATAAACCAGCTGGTGGCCTCTATGTTATGGTACCGGCTGGCTACTCTTGTCCCGCCCTCTATATTTGTAACTGCTATACAGAAGAAGCTGGTGGATTTCTTTTGGGGAAATAGGAAGCATTGGATTTCCGCGGCGGTCCTGAGTCTTCCGTTAGAGGAGGGCGGCCAGTCCTTGGTGTGCGTGCGCACCCAGGTGGCGGCTCTCCGTCTCAGGACTCTGCGGAGATACATGTATGTAGAGAACCCTCCCAGATGGCACGCTCTGGCCACGTATTTTTTTCGTCAGGGTCGTTGCCTAAGGGGGGTCTCGCGGCTCCCGGTGGCGGGTGTCAGTCGACCCGCTCTAAGGGGCTTGCCTGTTTTCTATAGGGATGTGTTAAGAGTGAGGAATTTGGTGGTGTTCAGCCAGAGTGTTGTTCCACGAGGAGAGGGGGATGTTGTGGCTGCGGGTGTGGCTGGTCCTCATCCTGTCATGGTGGTTGTCGAGGAGAGGCGCGGGCCTAGAGTGGTTCAGATAGAGCTTACCCCTGCTCCGTCAGATCTGCTCATCGGGCCTAGGCTTCGGGATATTTCTCGGCCTCCGGCTCCGCATAATCTGAGCTGCCTTTCTGAGATGACCAGCATGCCATTTTGTGATGCAAGGAGACGCGCACTGTACAGGATGCTCCTGCACATTCTGAACCACCGTGCCTTCGTCTCCCGTCCTGACTCACCATGGAGGACGGTGTTACCATCCGAAGGCGGCGGGGGGCCCCAGTGGGGGTCCTTCTATAAGGGAGTTGTACCCCTTTATATTGGGGACCTGGGGTGGAGAGTGCTGCATGGAGCGGTGGTTTGTAATAAACTTTTGAGTCGGTTCACGGGCTCGTCTGCCGCATGTATTTTCTGCGGAGAGGAGGAGACCGTATTCCATGTGTATATGGAGTGTGTGAGGTTACTGCCCCTGTACCAATATCTGAAGGGGCTGTTCCTCAAGTTCTGGCTGCATTTTAGCCCCACAATCCTGGTGTTTGGACACAAGGCGGGGAGTGGGGAGAGCCGAGTGTGGGGGGGGGACTTACCTGTCGGTTTGCTCCTTGGCCTGGCCAAGATGGCCATTCGTGGGTCCAGGCAGCGGGCGGTCGACGGTCTGGCGAGAGTCGGCTGCCTGCCCCTCTTTCGGGCCTACGTCCGTGCACGTGTGTCCCTGGAGAGGGAACACGCGGTGTTCACGGGGACTCTGGAGGCCTTCCGTCAGCGCTGGTCGCCGCGTGGGGTTGAGGCGATTATAAATGAATGTACTGCTGTACTACAATGATCTGTTCATTATAGTGTGATTTTTGATTGTGTTTTGATGTGTTGTATTTTATGATTTGTGTTGAATAAAGTTTTTGAAATGAAAAAAAAAAAAAAAAAGGGGGGGGGGGGGGGGGAGGCAGAAAGAGAGGCAGATAGGGCAGAGACAGGGAGAGAGAAAGAGAGAGAGAATGGAAAGATAGAGAAGGGAGGGAGGAACGATGGCACGTTATAACGCGCAGCCGTCCCATTCTGACCATCGCCGAACCCCCCACCGCACCATTGCGCCCTTCTTCATGGCGGCCCTGTGATGTCTCGGCTCCTACAATCCGAGGGATCTAACCGTGAACAACATTAAGAGCAGCCCGGGCAGCCGCATTCCCGGACTCGAATCTGAGCTCGAAAAATCACGTGATGAGCCTGATGTGTCCCGCGGGCCACATTTTGTAGACTCCTGCCTGACAAGAACAAAAACAAAAATGTACATAAGTACAAAAATTGATGACTTTATTATTGTGGTAAGTGTAGATCTATTTTTGAAATATCTAATAACTTTCTAATGTACCGTCAAACCCAGTTTCCCAATGACCGTTGATGGGGTAACAGAAAATAACATTTTCAGGACAGAATAACATAGACAGAAAACAATAATATTTCCTCACCTTTCTTTGTTATTGGGGAACCTGAAGAAAGACAGGTAGGGTCGTCTACATTGGCGATTAGAATAATTTATAGCAGAGCAGTGAGCTATAGATGTAGATGTCGACGACATGACAGTATCGAGGCAGCCCAGTAAAATGGCTCCGCCAATCACGCATGACTTAGTGTAGAAATAGCAGGAGCTATGACAGAAATATTTCAAATGTCATTAGAAACGGGAATAGTGCCGGAGGATTGGCGTACTGCGCATATTGTTCCATTGTTTAAAAAGGGTTCAAAGAATAAACCTAGCAATTATAAACCTGTTAGTTTGATGTCAGTGGTGGGCAAATTAATGGAAAGGATACTTAGAGATAATATATATAAGCATCTGGATAAACAGGGTCTGATCAGGAACAGTCAACATGGATTTCTGCCTGGAAGGTCATGTTTGACAAACCTTCTTGAATTTTTTGAAGAGGTTACTAGGGAAATTGATGAGAGTAAAGCAGTGGATGTTGTCTATATGGATTTCAGTAAGGTCTTTGACAAGGTTCCCCATGGAAGGTTGGTTAAGAAGGTTCAATCTTTGGGTGTTAATGGCGGAGTAGCAAGATGGATTCAACAGTGGCTGAATGGGAGATGTCACAGAGTAATGGTGGATGGCTGTTTGTCAGGTTGGAAGCCGGTGACCAGTGGGGTGCCTCAGGGATCTGTGTTGGGTCCACTGTTGTTTGTCATGTACATCAATGATCTGGACGATGGGGTGGAAAATAGGATAAGTAAGTATGCAGATGATACTAAGGTAGGTGGTGTTGTGGATAATGAAGTAGATTTTCAAAGTCTACAGAGAGATTTGGGCCATTTGGAAAAGTGGGTTGAAAGATGGCAGATGGAGTTTAATGCTGATAAGTGTGAGGTGCTACATCTTGGCAGGACAAATCAAAATAGGACGTACATGGTAAATGGTAGGGAATTGAGGAATGCTGTGGAACAGAGGGATCTAGGAATAACTGTGCATAGTTCCCTGAAGGTGGAATCGCATATAGATAGGGTGGTAAAGAAAGCTTTTGGTGTGCTGGCCTTTATAAATCAGAGCATTGAATATAGAAGCTGGGATGTAATGTTAAAATTGTACAAGGCATTGGTGAGACCAATTCAGGAGTATGGTGTACAATTTTGGTCGCCTAATAATAGGAAGGGTGTCAACAAAATAGAGAGAGTACAGAGGAGATTTACTAGAATGTTGCCTGGGTTCCAGCAACTAAGTTACAGAGAAAGGTTGAACAAGTTAGGTCTTTATTCTTTGGAGCACAGAAGGATGAGGGGGGACTTGATTGAGGTCTTTAAAATGATGAAAGGGATAGACAGAGTTGACGTGGATAAGCTTTTCCCATTGAGGGTAGGGAAGATTCAAACAAGAGGGCATGACATGAGAATTAAGGGACAGAAGTTTAGGGGTAACATGAGGGGGAACTTCTTTACTCAGAGAGTGGTGGCTGTGTGGAATGAGCTTCCAGCAGAAGTGGTGGAGGCAGGATCGATTTTAACATTTAAAAGTAAAGTGGAAAGGTATATGGATGGGAAGGGAATGGAGGGGTATGGTCTGAGTGCAGGTAGATGGGACTAGGGGAAAATAAATGGTCGGCATGGACTGGAAGGGCCGAGAGGGCCTGTTTCCATGCTGTAATTGCTATATGGTTAAATGGTTATGACGTCCTACGCTTTTTTCACCGAGTGGCGTATCTTGCTCCACTCTATGATCTTTGGCTTTTCTGTTCTTCTGCTACTGTGAAAGCAATGGGCCCTGATCATCATGTGGTTCAAAAATACATGCTGTGAATGAGGATGCCTCATACTCTTGCTGTTCACCCACTCAAATGGGACACACATTGCCTGACCAGTCTCTGCAGTTCAGAATGAGCCCAGATTAAGTTTTACCTCTTGGTCTTAAACTGTAAAGTGTGTGAGACTCTTGATGTAAAAATTATATGATCACTAAAAATTAATAGCCTTGTAAAGCTGGTGAAATTAGGACATAAACATGATTTACAAAAAGTAGTATTCAAATCTTGTGTCTGGATAAAATTAGAATTTTTTGCCCACAGTGAAATGTAGGAATCTTGAAAATATTTCATGAACAGCAAATCCATTGCTCTTTCAGTCTGCTCCATCAAAGTGTTTAGAAATAAGAAAATTATGTAATTCATATTTAGGAAGAAAACGTCAAACGTCATTGAGTTCAAAGCAAATGTTTTACAAAAAAATCAATGGGCTTCTGTGCCAAGACTTTGCTCATCTATTTACTCTCAATTCTCCCCCACTCAAATACTACACTCTCTTCGCTAAGTGCGGTTAGTTTAACTTAATCTATGCTTGTGACTGTGCCAAATTATTTCAATATTTTGTGGTGGTTATCATGTTTATTATTAATTGTTCAACCTACACTCACTTTGGATTTGGGTGGCCATCTCATTCATGTTCTTCCACGAGGCAGTCTGTCATTACAAGGCAAGATCCAGCATTATGTATGCTCAGTGAAGGAATGTGATCTAAAACCCATACACTAAATCTGATCCATCCCTTGTGCACTGTTGATAAGGTTGTGCAGAGTCCTTTGTGTAGTCATTGAGTTATAAGTACGGAAACAGCCCCTTTGGCCCTTGTCCTTGTCGAGCAAGAGGCCCATTAATGCCCGTATCATTTCTCCGCGTAGGACCGATATCCCGCTATATCTTTCTCGGTGTAGATTCGAAAAGTGCAGGACATTTTCTGGACATCAAATGTATTGCACCAAAACTTTTACAGGTGTATAAAGTACATTTGGGTATCAGGCCAGTCTTATCAAGACAGGTTAGTTTAGTTTATTGTCATGTGTACTGAGGTGCAGTGAAAACGTTTTTGTTGCATTCTAACCAGTCGAGCCATCCACAGTGTACATGCTGCTGTTGGAGTCGAGGTTTAAAAGAGTGGAGCAATTGTAATGTGTGATTGCAGATACACTTCCGGGACCAGCACGCAGAGAGTTGTCCATCCAGGGTGCCATCTAAGATGAGGTTTGTTTCTGCTCTCAATTCTGCTTTCAAGTCATAAACTCCTTTCACCCATCGTGTCTGCGCCATCAATTATCCACTTACAAAAATCCTTTATTCTCCCCACACAACCATGCTTCCCCTTTCAGATTCTACCACTTACCCACGCACCAGGCGCTATTTTCCAATGACCAGTTAATTAACTGATCCACATGTCCTTCAGGATGTGTGAAGAAACCAAAGCATTTGGAGGAGATGCACAGAATCATAGGGAGAACTTTCAGACTCCACACAGAGGCAGGCTTGAACTGAGATGCTGGATCTATGAGACAGTAACTCTTCTAGTTGGGCCACCATGGGCCTATTACTTTTTGCCTTCCCTGGCAATGCCAATGTTTTCCAGGCCTCTCTATCTTAACTGTGAACCATGCCTTCCTATCTCCTCTTCATCTCCTTCGCCCCCTCCACCTGGTCAAGACTCTGACCATAAATCTTCTGATGTGACCCGATGCTTGAAGTCAAAGTATCATGGCCCAACTTTCCTCTTCAACAATTCAAGGTAAGTCCTCCCCCCGTTCACCCATCCCCACTTCAACTCCCAAACCTCATTCAACCACACCCTCTGCTACTTCTCATGGCCCATGATATGCAGCCCATTTATTTCCTTGCAGTAGCTCAGCAATGGCCATGTTGCACATGCAGGTCCTTTGTATCATAAGTGACATCTTGTTTCTTTGGCATGATAGGATATTCCAGGTGAAGGCTGCACACAAACCCCCTGATGCATTGTTGGTTTAATGGGGCTTTTAAAAAGTAGACAAAAAACTTCCTGAATATTTTGGAGCATGCTTGTTGACCACGGGAGATTCTTCTTCCCTGTGGCTATCAAACTTTACAACTCCTCCCCTTCTGTCATGTGGTAGACTGAGGCTGACTCCCCTCACCCCTCCTCCCCAATCTTCGCACATCACCCAAGCCTTGCCACTCGTCACTTTAATTTCACGTTTCATGTATTTTGTGTTTTTATGACTGTTGGCAGATCGATTTCCCTTCTGGGATAAATAAATTTCTATCGTATCGTATCGCATCAAGTTACAGTTGCATGAAGTGTTGCATTTCCAGTTGCTGCTGGACAATTTATGCATCGATGTCCAAATACCTGGCAACCATGTGGAAGTGCTGCAGTGGCTTAACGCACAATAATTTCACCTAGATCAGAATGAGAAACAAATTGCTGAATGAAGGTTCATGCCCTGTCCACTGTACTAGCTTGGATGCATTTCCGTCGGTGTTAGTGATCCGTGTCTTCGTCAGAGTTTATAAAATAGGTTGGGATAAACCTCAGCGTGCCCTTTTTACGATGCTAGTTGATTTATCGTCTTTGAAGCCAGCAACATTACCTCAATTATTTGATAGATTTTCCAAATAAATCACAGCTGCTTTTAGCAGCAAACTGGCAGTTCAAATCCAGTTTAAATTTGCAGCTTTTATTTCATTGCAATCTCCTAAGCACGTTTTAAACTTAGGTGCTAAGGAGATCCCAATGAATTAAAAGCTTGACTGACATCTTCAAATTCTCACTGCAACTGTTATCTATTCCCATCTGCTTCAAGGAAACCTTCATCATTCCTACCCCCCAGGAAAAATTAAGTGACCTATCTCAATGGCTACTAGCCAGTGGCTCCAAAATTGACCATGATGAAATGCTTTGAAGGGTTGGCAATGCCCACATTTACAACAGTCTTCTGGACAATCCAGGCCCTCTGCAATTTGCAAACAGGAAATATAGATTTATGAAGGACGCCAACTTTCTTGCCCTGGATTTAGCCTTGGATCACCTTGATAATCAGTACACCCTATTTCAGGGTGCTATTCATTGACTACAGTCCAGACATCGACACCGTAATTCCCGATGAATTCATCCCTAAACCTCTGGACCTTGTTCCTAAGGCCTCCAACTTCAATTGGCTTCTGAACTACATGACTGCAGACCTCGGTCAGTTGGAATTAGTCCTGACATTCTTCTACACTGATCCTCAGCATTGATGTTCCTCAGTGCCTTGCTCTATGCCATGTACATCCATGGACTACGTGGCCCAGTAAAAATGCCAATTCAATTTTTACATTTGCCAATGATACCATTGTGGTTGGATGGATCTGCAACAGTGATAAGATAAAGTACAGGTAAAAGATGGAGAACCCAATGTCATGGTGTCAGGAAAATCATCTAGTACGTAACCTCAGCAACGTGAAATAGTTGCTTGTTGACCTAAGGATTTGCGAGGGGAAACACAACTCTGTCCTCATGAACAGAGCTCCTTCAGAGATGGTCAACAACTTTAAGAAAATGCTGGAGTAACTCAATGGGTCAGGCAACATCTCTAGAGAACATGGATAGTGACGTTTTGTGTTGGGACTGTTCTTCAGGCTGGAAGAAGAGATCACCATCAGAGATGTTCCCTAATCTATTGAGTTATTCCAGCACTTTGTGCCTTTTTTTGTAAACCAGCATCTGCATTTCCTTGTTTCAATGGCATCAAGTACCCAGGCATCCATATCACAGAAATTTGACCTAGGCTATGGTAGTATAATGGTTAAGTAAAGGCTTAGAGCTGGTTCATTGATCCAGAGATATGAGTTCAAGTACCAATGGAGCACCAAGAAAATGTTAACTCAAATAATTAAATAAATCAGAACTGAAAAACAAAATGTTGAAAGATTGGCACAGTGATTCAGCAGTACCGCTGCTGTCTCACAGTGCCAGAGACCCAGGCTCGATCCTAACTATGGGCACTGTCTATGCGGTACTGTTATATGTTCTCCCTGCGACCCCGCGCGATTCCTACCTGTGCTCCAGTGTCCTTCCACATTCCAAAGACGAGCAGGATTGTAGGTTAATTGACTTAATTGCCCCTAGAGTATAGGATATATAAGTGGGATAACATAGAACTAGTGAACAGGTGATCAATAGTTGGCATGGACTCAGTGAACCGAAGGGCCTGTTTCCATGCTGTATCTCTAAACTAAACTAAACTAAACCTGATGTTGTCACACTGATGCAGTGATCAAGAAAGCACATCAGCATATTTACTTTCTTAAATGTCTGAGAAGATTTGGTATGTTTATAAGGATTTGCTTGAATCCTCCAGATGCACAATGATGTATCCCAGCCTTGTGTGGTAGCTGCTCTGCTCTTGACTATCTGAAACACAGCTCAGTCCTTCACAGGCTCGTCACTTCCTTTCACCAAGTCCATCATTATAGCTAGTTGCATAGAAGGCTGGAAGCATCGTCATCGATGCCTGCCACCCTGATTTTCCCTTTTCTTGAAAGCTTAGAATTCGAGACTTCAGAACAGCTTCTCCCCCATTGCAATCTGACCCCTGAACAATCATCTCTTTCACACTCTATTGTCAAAGGGGCAGCCATGTTCTCTTACTCTTATCACTGTCTCATTCAATTATTCTCTGTTATTTTCCTTCATATTCTTTGGCAGTACTCTGATTTTGCGATACAATCTTACACCATTCTGCAGTTTTGCACATTGTATTTATTGCTGTTTTTATCATTACTATGCGCATACTATTTACTCTGTGGGCTCCAAGGAAGTGTATTGCACCCTGGTGCATCTGGCCAAACAAATCTAGTGCAGCTCTTTAATGGTATCTCCAGATCAAATTGGTCAAATGTCTGCCGTGTTAAAATGCTTCAGTGAAATGAGAAATAATAGATTCAGGACCATGGATAGCAGCAGAGGAACACCTCCAGCCCAGTATATTCACACCTCTTCTTAGAACTATTTATTGATCTTTGCATGCTACAATACTATTTTCCAGGCTGATTTTTTGTGATAATATCACGGCCTGTTCACAAAAAAATAAAAAGAGTCTGAGCCTTTTTGATGCATGATATTTGTTTTCAGCACAAAAAATGATGAAAGGAGAGGAAGCTGTTAATCTGGTGAGGATATCATGGTTCAAGCAAGCACTTCGGCAAAGCCAGTGCTTCTTATTTCTTAATTCTGGCCATGTGGAGGTTCTCACTTGCACTAAGACATCCTCTCATCAGATTAGAGGTACACTGCAAGGGCAGTCCCAAAATCAGACATTTCTAATTCATTCTATATCCAGAACCACAAAACTGTGGCAACTCCTGGTTACCACAGATGACTGAACACATAGGATTTTCAGGATAACTTATTTATTTTATTTTTGTTAAATAAAACCACTTGTGTAGAAAGGAACTGCAAATGCTGATTTACACCGAAGAAGACTTATTGAGTCAAGACCTTTCTTCAGTCTGAGAGTCAGGGGAGAGGGAAACACAGAGATATAGAAGAGTAAGGTGTGAAAACGCAATATCTAAGGGGATGAAAATCAAGGGGAATGTAGAATAGATCTTTGTTAGTGAGGGGAAGGAGACAACAAAGCATACAAATATAACATTTATTCAAGGGCACAGTCAGACTGGGATGGGGTGTGATGGAGAGAGAGGGAAAGCAAGGGTTACTTGACTTCGATATTCATACTGCTGGATTGTAGCACTTCTTCATTGTATATGAGGTTACTCGTACAAATCGTGAGCACGGGATGTTAGCACTTTGATATGGAATTGAGAAAGTGGTGCATTTTTGGAAATGTTATTTTATTTGTAGTTGAGATGATAAAGTATAAATTGCCTTAATTTTTAATTAGGACTAAAAGATCCAAAGGCATTATTGCTTGGTTCATCCCTTTGCATCCTGATCAATATCTGTCCAATACAGACTAAATAACCATTTGTCTTCATTTTTGGTGAAATCTTGCTTTGCTTGCACATTGTATCTGCATGAAAACAGTACATAGTACAATATTCCACATTGGAGACCATTATTTTCACTGGTGAGTAATGTAATATATTTAACGTTAGTCGGTATCACTTTCAGAATTGCAAAATATGATCACCAGTTCTCCAATGTTTTGCTGAAGAAACTGGCAAAAGGTCTGTCTACCTTTGTAGAGAAAGCCTCTGTAAGAAATGCTGCTTTGCAGAATTATTCTATAAATGATTCTATAAACAACGCACATTTGGTTGTTAGTTTAACAAACTGTCTATCCTTAAATGTGTCAGTGTATGTAAGGGAAAAAGCTCCCGAGACATAGTTTCAGAGGTGTTGGGTGATGGACATGAAGATGCTATTCAAAAATCAGAATACTATGAGAAATTGGGTGTGATCTGTGTCGAGTGGGAGAACATGTTCATGAAAGGACAGGCTGCTAACAAAGCGTCTGGGGATTCCATGCTAAAGTGCGCAGAAATGTTACGTGTATTTTGGATATTTGTTTAATCGTTTTGATTCTCATCCACTTCTTGGGGGGGGGAGGGGGGGATATAAGATACCCAATATTGGTTCATACGATAAGAATTGTAGCGTGTCTGCCATCCTTATGGTTGTTGCGTTGTTTCAGCATGGAACTTGTTTGTAGGATCTATCTAGGGTGGACAAAGATGCTGGAGAAACTCAGCGGGTGGGGCAGCATCTATGGAGTGAAGGAAATAGGCCACTCTCAAAGAGTCACAGAGTCACACAGTGTGGAAACAAACCCTTCTGCCCAACTCGGCCACACTGACCAATATCCACTGTCTACACTGACAGAAATATAAACAGAAAATGCTTTGCAAACGCTGTGCAAGGTCAACACTAGTGCTGCAAGATATGACGTCACTTCCGACAAATGGTCTTTAACCAGTAATGACAATGCTGTTTCTCGTTCTGCAGATGCAGCCTGTTGCCGAGTGTGTCTGCAGGTGTATTCGTGCTGGTCAAGAAAAAATCCCGCTTTTGTCATTTAAAGTAATTTTTTTGTGAATAAATACAAAATGCTGGAAATACTCAGCTAATCAGGCAGCATCAGTGGTAAGGGCAACAGAGTCAAACTATGAGCTTTTAACCTGACAGATTAATTCTGTTTCTCTTTCTGCAGATGCTGCTGACCGGCTGAGTTTTTCTGGTATGTTTTGCTTTTATTTTAGACTTTTGGCCTCTGTGGTTTATTGATTAAAAAAAACTATATATAGTCGTCCTTCTTGTTCATTTATATTGTAGCCCTCCTCCACTGACTTGAGAGCCTGTCCCACTTGGGCATCATTTGCACATCATTTACGCGACATAATTTATGCGTCACGACGCGCAAGTGATGCGCGCATGGTGCGTGGTGACGTAGGCAGTGTCGCGCGCAGCGCCCCAGGATTTTGGGATTCAGAAAATCTTCGCTCGCAAATGACGCTCACGTGGGACAGGCCCTTAAATGAGTAAAGGAGAGAAAGTCATAGAGTGTGCAGAAGGACTTATCTTCTCATCTGGAATTATTGGTATTCCAGGATGATTAAAGAAAAACTTCCTCTTCATAAAATTCTTACTTTGGCCATATAGAAAGTTGGAAGCTCGGAGGAGAGTCTGATTAAACCTCTAGGATATAGAGAAAAAAGTTTGAGTTAGCTTGATAACTTGAGATAGGTCAGGCATGAGCAGAGCGCTGCACTCCACCTCCCTTCCCATCCTTCTCAAAGGACACTGTTGAATGATAGAAACCAAGAGAATGCATTTTAAAACGACGATGGGGAAGTGGAATTGACTGTTATTTTATTCATTGAAAAATGTGAAATTGTACATCATTGAAATCTGAGATATTGAAAACCTTGCATCCCAACATGTAACTCTTGTGTATTTCCCAACATGTAACTCTTGTGTATTGAAAGATGCATTCAATGCCATGCAGCATTTCTTAAAACAGCAAAGGACAAAGAGAACACTGCCTGTTGTGACATTGCTCCGGTAGCATTCTTGCTGCATTGTAAAGCAGCGGCTACAGTGGTCACTCGATCGCATCTAATATTATGGGCAGAATTTTTGTAGCTTCTTTATCACTAGAACATGTGATTTAGTGGAGATACAAGGAACTGCAGATGCTGGTTTCTAAAAATAGACACAAAGTGCTGGAATAATTCAGTAGGTCAGGCAGCATCTCTGGAGAACATGGAGTAGTGACATTTTGATTTTTTGGACCTTTCTTCAGGCAGATTGATATTGATATAGTGGTACTGCTGCAGAGTGAGATTCTCTAAGAATATACAGGAGGTAATCATGCTACTGGTTGAAGTACAGTTTGGTATCATATAAAGTCTCACATATGTCCCAAAACAGAACAATTCTTAGTTGCAGTAGCACAACCGAATATATAAAAATAGTGATCTGGCAGCAATATACTAAATGAAAAAAAGTCCAGTATATATATAAAAACAAACATTAATTAATAGTGCAAAAAGACAAAACCAGTGCCCCCCCCCATGTCTACATAGTTCAGAGCTTATTTGATGGGTTGTAGTGTTTAATAGCCTGATGGCTGCAGGGAAGAAGCTGTTCCTGAACCTGGAAGTTACTGTTATCAGGTTCCTATATCTTCTTCCCGATGGCAGGAGTTTAAGCAGCACAAAGTAACACAGTTTGAACCCTGGCACCACAAGGGTAATATTTCTGTAAGGAATTAACATTGAACTTTTGCATGATGAGTTGATTGGGAGTAGTTTAGTTTAGTTTAGAGATACAGCGCGGAAATAGGCTCTTCGGCCCCGAGTTGGGGCCGACCAACGATCCCCGCACATTAACACTATCCTATACGCACTAGGGACAATTTTACTTTGGAGTCACGTGAGTGATTCCGTGAAGAAGCCCCGCATGCGCGTCATTACGTCATTCGCATGGCGACGCACTTGACTGGCAGGCGCTTCGCTCCTGCCAGCGGTAAGTTTAAACCTGCAGGTAAGTTTCTATTTTTTATCCAGGTTGTGTTTTTTCTTGCAGGAATCTCTTTTATAAGAGGTTTCCTGCTGGATGTCGGGGCGTAGTCCGGACGGACCGTGGGAAACTGGTTGGGCCGTGGGGAATTGATACTCCGGTCAGCACCGCGGAAGCGCGGGTAACCGGCGGCCGTCAGTTCGCTACCGCAGTCACCGCTGTGGTTCCCATGGAGGGGGTGAATCCAGCAGCGGTATTGCCACCAGAGTCGCTGGCAGTGTGTCAGCAGCCTCCAGACCGCTGTGTTTCCCATGGAGGAGATAAATCGAGGAGCAGTGTCGCCACCAGAGTCGCTGACAGTGCGGTCAGCGGGCCCCAGACCGATGGTGTGCCCATGAAAAAAGGTAAATCCAACACTAAGTCGGGCAAGGCTATGGACTCGGGGAGTCAGGCCAGGAGGGTTCCCCTCCTTCAATGGGTAGCGTCTTTGGATGTTTGGCCCACATGGAGCACCTGATGCAGAGGTGGCTCAACAATGATACACTCAAAGGAGGGAGCTATCAGTCCGGGTCTCCTCGGGAGTCCGTGGCAGCAGCACCTGTTTCAGGGCTGTCAAGAAAAGATGCTCCACCAAGAGGAGCTTTTTATCCGTGGGTCTCCTCGGGGGCCCGTGGCAGCAGCACCTGTTAAAGGGCTGTCTGGAAAGAGCTCCTGATGGAGAGGATGCTCCATCACGGTATGCTCCAGCAAGAGGAGCTTTATATCCGCGGGTCTGCTCGGGGGCCCGTGGCAGCAGCACCTGTAGAAGGGCTGCATGATGTGTCCCTCTTGGAGGAGGTGAGCACACAGAGTCAGTTTTGTTCTGACTCCGAGATCGGAGGTATAGCTGATGAGCATACCACGAGGCAGGGGCCTGCGGCAGCACCTGTTCAGGGCTTCCTACAAATCTCCCTCTCTGTGGAGGGGAGTGCGAGTGGTCAGTGGGTAACTGACTTCAAATTCTAAAATACATCCGTGGAACGTACTAGAGCACTTGCGTATGGATCCAAGGGAGTCCCCGCAAACGAAGGTGGCATGATACCCGGAAGGGGCTAGAGTTCCCCTCATGCTGTAAGTGCCGGGAATGAACAGCGCTATCAGGGGTGACATTAAAGACCAGCTGCCAAATCTTCTCTTCAGGTACAACCTATTCAACAGGTAAAATCTGGATGAGGAAGCAAAAGCTGTTGGACCAATCAAGGTGCAACGACGAGCAAAGCTTCATCGTTGCGGCGACAACACACCCCACGCCTCCATTGGCAGTAAGCAGTTCACTGAAGTTGGTGGCAGCATGAAAGCTGGGCAGAGGTCTTCAAGCTGAGGCCCAAGTTGGTCTCAGGAAAAATATGGGACCATCTACAAGTTGGTAATATTTACACTTGATTTTTGTATAAATGATAATGATAACATGTGTTTAGTTTATGTGTTGTCTGAAAGTAGAATTCCCTTGGTAATGATGGAAGGGGCCCTAGTGGCCTTACAACACTCAAATGGTTGTGGCATCTAACCATGGAAACTGCACAATACTAGGGTCCCAAGCACGGAATTGCGACCAGAATTGTCTTTCGAGGCAGGCTCAGAGTTATGGCCAAAGTTGTCTTTCGAGGCATGCTCAGTATTATGGTCAGAATTGGTTTTCCAGACAGGCTCGGAAATCGGGCCAGAGTTGTTGCTAGAGCAGGTATGGAATTGGCATGGCCTGCTCATTGTGAAAGATGCAGAAGGTCGTTTAACTCGCATGAGCAGTATAAAATTTCCCATAGGATGTTCCCATTTACAGGGATCATCGGAGACATTTGAATAAATCTGGATAGGGCAATGATAAAAAACATTGCAAAATGGGTTAATTTCAGTTCCTAGGTTATTTACCAAGTTACTAAAACCAATGCTTGAACTGGTCAGAGTTCAAAAAACATTTGTTATGTCTTGTCTGGAGGATATTCTAATGCTGTCTGTTGGGAAAAATCAACTGTTTCAGCCTCAAACTATATTTAAGACAAATTAAGGTGATACCAACTAGATTTGTTGACCATTGGGATTTCCCTATAACTATTAATTAGCCCATGACTCCGCCCAGGGGTAAGAGATTGGAATTAATAGGAGCCTGTAACAATCTTGTTGTGATAAGCAGCCTTCTATTCATCAAGTATAATTGGCAATATAGTAGCTGTGTTTCAGCTGTGCCAATGGGGGAAAGCTTACATCGTGCAAAGTAGTAATCTCTCAAGTGCCATTTAGGTATTTGTGACAGACCTGACACTATTACCAGCTGAAGCTACCAAAGTCAGAATGGTGGATGAACAGTATTCAGCATTGCCCCAGTAATCTGGTTAGTAAAATTTCTGTTATATTAAGAACTGATGGGGCTCTAAGGTGGAAAATTATGAATGCCATCTCTAGTTCAGAGGCGGAGGAGGTTTGCATGAGTTAACAGTTATTCAGTTATTGGTATCAACTACCTATAGACACTAGGTGCATTCTATAGGTTAAAGGGTTTTGTGCGAATATGCATAATCTGCATGCTCAAAGTTGAGTTGATACACTATTGTGGTGGCATATGTTAGTCACATTGGATGCAATCAGGTCAGAATATCCTGTTATAATTTACCTAATCTCATTTTGAGTTGGAGTATCATCACAATGGAACACCGAATATCGATAAGTTTGTTTCCAGGTTCATTTACCAGTTGCAAAATATGTGGCATAACAGGGGCGAAAGATACATTCTCACTACAAGGAGAAGGAAGTTATTTTTGTCTCCCTCCATTTTGCCACATCAGTCGGGTCTTGCAATAAAGTCAGCAAGATCCCACTTTAGGTTGTCATTCTGTCTGACTGGCCTATGCAGCCATGCTTTCCACTTTTGTTGGGAATAATTACACAACTTTTTACGCTTATTCTAAACGTAAAACTTTGCTGGTTCAGCCTGTGTCTCGGGAAACCAGCTTCTGCATGATAAAATCAATGTATTTACTTATAGATTCAGTGTAAACTGCTCATGCAGCTCGGATTGTCAGACCGATCTAAGTATGTGCTCACTGCAGAGTGCAGGGATAGCACCCAAAAAGAAAAGCATTACATTTCCTCTTCAGGAGATGGGAAGCGTTTGTTTGAATATTAATGTTGCATCTAATATGGTACAGGTAACTGACGTCTTGGAGTTTGTTTCAAATGGGTTTTTGACAGTAAATTAAATTATAGGACCATTAACTGTGCCAACGTGTCTTCCCGTCATATTTGCTGCAGCAAACGGGACCCACTCTGTCGGGTTTCACCCTCTGATACAGATTTTATAAAGGATATCTTTCATACAAGTTCTCCCAGGCCAAGCACAGGGCAGTATGGGATATTGACATGGTATTAACACTAATTCACCAGGGGACTCCAGCTATATCCTGAGCTTTGGCTCGGCTCTCATAACGTAGTTATCCTCATGGCGCTCGTCAGCGCAGTGGGTTCAGTCACTACATGTTGTGACTGGCCAGGATGGTTGCATCTGCAAATAATATTATATTATAATGTTTAGTTAAGCAGAGCAAACGTGAGGTCAAACTAGTTTCATGGCATATCCCATGGACCTTTCGGTTATGTATGGTCACACATATACAACAATGCGTCAAGGTCACCAAGAGCCTTAGAGGCTCTGAACTAGCAATGTTTGTTTATTACAAAAACTTTATCAGAAGGTATTGGATTAGACCATCTCCAGGTGAATAAAACGGGTTTAGGCTCATGCAGGAGTAGATACTGATATTTTTCAAATCTCGCTCCACCAGGGCTGCTACAACATCAGCAGCAAAGTTTATGTACGTTCCGCTGGACCATATCCTAGCGGCTGCAGGATGGTAGAATGAACAAACTCCTGAACATTTCATAATAACCTATTGCCAGACCAGGGGTATTTGCTAATTCTATTTTAGGTTCAGTGGTTAAGTTTACTCCCGGATGAGAGGAGTTACTATTATTATTATTTATTCATTATGAATGTTTCCCTCAATTATCAATTAAGGCAGTTGTGGCTGTGTGGACTCGATCTCACGGCATGAAATCACAGAGCTTTGAAATCTTCACGGAATCACTCACATGACTCCGAAGTAAAATAGTAAGATTAAATGAGAACTTACCAGTTTGAAGTTTGATCTTTATTTTATGAAGAGTTACGATGAGCGATTATGTGCCCTCCGCTCCCAACCTTCGTATTATAAAGAGCACCTGGTAGTTCTAGTCATCTCTAATCTTACTATGTTAGTTCAACAACTATTATCTGTGATTTCACACTGCTGCTTTGAAGATTGACGCGCATGCGGACTGGCGGGGCTTCTGCACGTAATCGCTCATTGTAACTCCTCATAAAATAAAGATCAAACTTCAAACTGGTAAGTTCTCATTTAATCTTCATATTTTACACATGAACCAAGCCAATTAACCTACATACCTGTACGTCTTTGGAGTGTGGGAGTAAACCGAAGATCTTGGAGAAAACCCACGCAGGTCACGGGGAGAACGTACAAACTCCGTACAGATAGCACTCGTAGGATCGAACCTAGGTCTCTGGCACTGCAAGCGGTGTAAGGCAGCAACTCTACCGCTGTGCTGCCGAGAGTAGTAGGCACAGATATGACAGTACACATTAAATCAATGTAAGACATGACTGTACTGAGACTTGGGTTTGGTCTGCCTACCACAATGCATCATGGGAAGTCATATGTAATCATAACCATGGCAAAGCCAGTGTAATTTCATTTCGGAGTCACGTGAGTGACTTCGTGAAGAGCCCGCCGGCGCGCATGCTCGACATATCGTCGTAACGCGTTGCTGCGACGGCTGGCGGTGGAGCGCGCTCCTCGCCAGCCCTTCATAAGGGGCCACGGAGGTAAGTATTCTACCTTTAGTTGGTGGTCCGTGTTGTCTGATTATGTCTTGCAGCAAGGACATGGATGGGAGTTCGAAGGGCCGGAGGACGTCAGGACGAGTTCGCCGGTCAACAGTTCCGGGGCCTTTACCATCGGCAGTACCTGCAGCGCAGGCCGGGACTCAGGCGGAGATGTGGGTAAGCCCTGTGATTACAGGTCCAGGTCCGCCAGCACACCACAGCTCGGAGGAGTTCGACGAGGAGGAGTGTGGTGTGCTGCCAGAGCAGGGGGACCCTGCCATGGCAGTCAGGTCGTCAGCGGGCTCGCTGGCGACCTCGAGCAGGGCACGTGCCGTTGCACGGTCTGTTCCACTCAGCCCTCCGAGAAGGGGGAGGGCAGGAGCCCAGAAGCCTAACCCTGTTAGGGCTAAGGCATTTCCTATCGCGGAGGAGCGGTCAGGTTCCAGGGCGAGACCCGGGGCGGCTGTGAGGTCCAGCCGGCACACCCCGACTCTCGACGCCGGGACGGGTCGGTCGAGTCGGGTCTCGTCACGGTCGCCGAGCCCCCCCATGGATGGGTGGGCGAGACCATGCGTCGGCAACGTCCACGATGTGGGCAGCCGGCAAGACTGCGCGGGCCCCAGGCAGCCATGCTTCGGCTGGTGCCGACACCTCGCCGCAAGTGCCCTTAGTGGCAGCGGCTTCAGCTCCCGCTAAACGGAGGCGGTTGAACACGCCCGCGCAGGAATCGCGCAGTTTCGCCTCGGCGGCTGTTAGCGACAACTACCGGCACCGGCAGGGCCTCGACGAGGTGCGGGCCGATGACAGGAGCCCGGTTTTCTTTTCAGAGCCGGAGGACTCCGACCACCTGAGTGTTCAGGGTGAAGGGCGTATTGACCGTATGGAGCGGCTGCTGGAGCTCCTGCTTCAACGTCAACAACAGCAGGGCAGCAACAGGCACAGGGCGTCTTCACCAACATCTACTATCAGCCTGGAGCAGCAGGAGGAGGAGGTTCTGGTGGATCCCGTACCAACTCCGTTGGAGGTGCCAGCGGAGGAACTCTTGGATGTGGCGACCAAATTCGCGGCCCCACATACGGCTGGTCTTCCTCTAAATACAAAGCTGGCAGCCACAGTGGACTTTCTTAATAATCAGGTGCTGCAGGAAGAAGTCCTCATCCAGGCTATGAGCCGTCACAAGGCTCCATCAAACTGCAACTCCCTCAACGTGCCTGTGGTCAATACGCCAATATGGGGCAACATCAGTGCGGCTATCCGTCAACAGGAGCTAAAATTGCAGCGGATCCTGAAACTCCTCACGGCCGGTATTACCGCCTTTGCGCGGTCGGTGGACGGGGACGAACTGAATTTGGACCAGGAAGATGCTCTGGCCTTATTGTGCGCGACCCAGCACGAAATCAACGGGTTTCGCAAAAACAGCATCCGCCCAGCACTCAACCCGAAGTTTGCAGGATTGTGCAAACCACTGCCGCCGCCGCCGCCCCGTCAGCTCTTTGGTGAGGACCTCTCGAAGAGAGTCAAAGAGCTTGACGAACAAGCCAAAACGGTGGGGATCATGCGCTCTCAGAGTGCCCCCACACCGTCAGGCTCAAAAGCTCCATACATTCGCTCACGAGGGTCGGCCGGTGCCTCGACGAGGACTCGCCCTCTAGCTCCACAACGACAACAGCACCAGAACCAGCACCAAGGGTCTTTTTTAGGACAGGGTCGGCAGAGACCTTTGTGGAAATCGAAGACGCCGCGCCCTCAAGCCAACCCAGCACCTCCACGGCCACCCACACGTGTCAAGGACCGCCGGTAACCACGGAGGTGAGGGGGTCTGGTTCTCTTTTTTCTCTCTGTTTAACTTCCCATGTTGGTGGTCGTTTACGGTTGTTTTTGGATGCATGGGGTAATTTTACTGGTGATGAGTATGTGTTGCGGAATATTCAGGGGCATAAAATTGAGTTTATTAATGGCGACATTCCTCCATCCCAGCACATGCCTGGTCGTACGTTCAAATTGTCTGCTGCAGAACAGGCAGCAGGTTACAAGGAAATTTTGAGTCTGGAACAGAAGGGTGTGATTGAGAAAACGGTACATGAGCCAATTGAATTTGTTTCGAACATATTTACTAGACCTAAGAAGGATGGAGGCTGTCGTGTCATTATTGATCTAACCCGTTTGAATACGTTTGTAACATATACTCATTTTAAAATGGATACGTTTGAAACAGCCAAATCATTGATTTCTCATGGCTGCTTTATGGCATGCATTGATTTGAGGGATGCATATTATTCAGTATCCATCCAGAAAGATGATAGAAGGTTTTTGAAATTTATCTGGATGGGGCAACTTTGGCAGTATAAGGCTTTGCCTAATGGGCTCACTACAGCCCCTAGATTGTTCACTAAATTGGTGAAGCCAATCATGGCTTATTTTAGACAACGACATCATATAGTTATGGCCTATTTAGATGATGTCTTTATTGTGGGCCACACCCTGCAATTGGCTGAACAGGGTGTTGCAGCTGCTGTCAATATATTTCAACAATTAGGATTCATTGTCCATCCAGAGAAATCGAAGTTCTGCCCTGCCCAGGTAATTAATTACCTAGGGTTCACGGTGAACTCAATGAGCATGAGGATAACTATACCAATTAACAAAATTGAGGAAGTCACTAAGGTGTGCAGAGATTTAATTGGCACCAATATGCCATCGATTCGGCATACAGCCACAGTAATTGGCAAGCTAGTGGCTTTGTTTCCGGCAGCACGATATGGACCTTTGCATTATCAGAATTTGCAAAGAGCTAAAATTACTGCGTTAAAACGGAACGCTGGTCATTACGATCGATCAATGCAGCTGCCGTCCGAAGCGATAACTGAGTTGCAATGGTGGGTGTGTCACATTAGCAACTCATTTAAGCCTGTCAGGGAGGCTAATCCGGTGGTATATTTACAGACTGATGCAAGCTCCAATGGCTGGGGAGCTACTGATAATTGCTCTAGTTGTGGGGGCAGATGGGACACCCTTGAGGCATCGATGTTGTTGACTCAAGGGATTAACTATTTGGAGTTGCTGGCAGCATTCCACGGACTTCGTGCATATTGTTCCAAGCTTGTTGGAGCACACGTCCGTCTCCAAATAGACAACACCACAGCTGTGGCATATTTAAACCATATGGGTGGTACCAGGTCAGTTTCGTGTGACAAATTGGCTAACTCAATTTGGCTCTGGTGTATTCAAAGAGACATTTGGATTTCAGCTACCTATTTGCCAGGTGAGCTTAATACTGTGGCGGACACCAGGTCACGCAAATTTAATGACAACATTGAATGGATGTTGCATCCTGAGATTTTTTCTAAAGTCACAGCCAAATTTGGTAAACCGGACATTGACCTTTTTGTGTCACGATTGAACCATCAGGTACCAGCCTACGTTTCATGGGAACCAGATCCTGGGGCAATAGCGCTAGATGCATTCTCGCTGGACTGGGGGAATTGGTTTTTCTATGCCTTCCCTCCGTTTTGCCTCATCAGTCGGGTATTGCGAAAGATTCAGGCAGATGCTGCCAAGGGCATTCTTATTATACCCGACTGGCCCACACAGCCTTGGTATCCGGTGGTCTTTGACATGCTCAACGAACCTTGGGTCCTTTTGAAGGGTTGCCCACAATTGGTTACTCACCCTGTCTCAGGGCAGCCACATCCCTGCCATGGCTATTTAAATTTGTTGGCTTGCAGGTTCTGAACAGGCCGTTAGTCCAATACGGCCTCTCGGCTCGGACCATGGATACCATCGGGGCGTCGTGTCGAGAGTCCACAAGGCGAAGATACCGCTCGCATATTAAGAAGTTGGAAGCCTACTGCAGCCGCTCTCGCATCACGTACGATGACGTGACAATAACCGACGTCCTGGAATTCCTCGCGGGGTTGCACCATGATGAACACTTAAGTTACAGTGCCATCAACAGCGCCAGAAGTGCGCTATCATTCTACCTCAAGATCGGGGTAGGATCCAACAGGCTAGTGTCCAGACTCATGCGGGGTATATTCAATATGAATCCGCCTACACCACGCTATAATATCACCTGGGATGTCAGGGACGTATTAATCCTGCTCAGGACGTGGTCTCCCATGGAAGGGCTCCAACTGGACCAACTCACCATGAAGCTGGTGATGTTACTAGCACTGACTTCAGCTCAGAGGGTACAGACACTACACAAACTTCGTGTCGACAGAATGACATCTACCCCTACAGAAGTAGTCTTTTTCATTGACGAGCTACTAAAGCAGCATAGACCTGGGTGCACAGGGCTGCAGCTGAAGTTCCCGGCATACCCCGCAGATGCTAGGCTATGTTTAGCCTCACATATCCGCCACTATATCAAAGTGACGGCACGCATCAGAGGAATGGAGAGATACCTGCTTGTCACTCATAAGAGACCTCATCATCGAGTGACAGTCCAGACGATATCCAGGTGGCTTTGAGTCGTCTTGGGTAAGTCAGGTATCAACATTAATGTGTTCAAGTCTCATTCCACCAGGGCTGCATCGACGTCAGCGGCGAGGGTCATGGAGGTGCCCATGGACCAAATTCTCGCCACAGCAGGATGGGCGAATGAAGCTGTGTTCCAGCGTTTTTATAACAAGCCTGTTGCTGCTCCTCTACAGTTCGCAGAAGCCGTGCTGAATGCAGGTCAAGAACGTGGAGATGTCCCCGCTTGAGGGGTTTTGATTTGTTATTAATAAATATGCTCTTGTTTTGCAGTATGAACTAGTGAGCAAGTTTGTTCCTCCCATCCATCCCTGGTAGTGGTGTGTCAGCATGGACGTGGTCCAGGGCGTGTAATCACAGAAGCTTTGAAGTCTTCACGAAGTCACTCACGTGACTCCGAAATGAAATAGTAAGATTGAACGAGAACTTACCAGTTCGAAGGTTGATCTTTATTTTATGAGGAGTCGAAGTGAGGAATTTCGTGCCCTCCTCGCCCAACCCTCAATCACCTTCATCTGGTAATCTTAGTCAATTCAATCATACTATGCGAAGTCATTTCTATTGTTGGTTCTGTGATTCCACGCCGCTACTTTGAAGTATGTCGAGCATGCGGCCGGCGTGCTCTTCATGAAATCCCTCACTTCGACTCCTCATAAAATAAAGATCAACCTTCGAACTGGTAAGTTCTCGTTCAATCTTACTAGTCTCTTTACTTGGGGCTCTCCATTGAAAAGGGTTTTGTCCTGTTTCTGTAACTTATTCAAAGTCGTGCAGTTTGTTTCCACGAACCGTTTATTCCTGATCGAGACCGGTTGGCACAAGGATACGGCATCTAATGTCCATGACCTTGTGCATGTGCAGATATGCACAAGAGTAGAGAGAGGCACTGGGAATCAGATTTCACAAAGGTAATCAGTGAATGTCAGACCAAGATGAATCTACGGTTGTCAGCTGTCAGGCAGCACAAGATTACCGATTTTCAGAGGCTTGTGTTGTATATCAGCATTGGAAAAATGAAGGAAAGGATGTAACAGCTATATTCTGTGGATGAGAATTATCAGAAAAATCCATGGCTTGCTTCTGGTTTGCATCAGCTGCCATCATTTCCATTTGCAGTAGTAGAGGCAGGAGTTGAGAAACCCATTTGCACCAGTGCTTCTGTGGAGGAAAGACAAAGAAGGGTGGAGAGCGAGATGGCAGTGGAGGAGAGGGTGAAGGAGGGAAATAATGTAGGAGAGGAAGAGAGGAAGCAGGAAGTAGTACTTTCTGGGGAGAGATATGAGTTAGTTGTATCACCATGTGACAGGCAATGAGGATGTTGTCCACATGAGTCTACTATTGCTGGTTTTTTTAGTCATAGCTTTCATAACTCATTGTATCAATGTTTACTTTTGAGGTACAGTGTGGAAACAGGCTCTTCGGCCCACTGAGTCTGCGTTGACCAACCGTCCCACACACTAACGTTATCCTGCACACACTCGGGACAATTTACAATGTTACCAAGCCAATTAACCTACAAACCTGTATGTCTTGGGATTGTGGGAGAAATCCGGATCTCCCGGCAAACTCCATCCAGACAGCACCCATAGTCAAGATCGAACCTGGATCTCTGGCACTGTAACACAGCAACTCTACTGCTGTGCCACTGTGCCGCCAATGTCACTCCCACTAAATACTCCATGTCACCAATGGACCAACCTCAGTCAAAAATAAACTTAAAAATGAAACATTCAGATTATTAGTCTTAGACCAAAACTCTGATTTGATTTTTAGAGGCCATTGGAACATGAAGGTTTCAACGGCATCTAAATGGTTCCACTTTGACACCATGCAGCACAAGATTAACATAGAAGTCTCAATAACATCCCTCTGAACAACTGCTGCTGTCCAGGACTGCTTATGGATATGTTAGTATTACAATTTTAGTTTTGCTACTGACACTCTGAAATCTTCCTCTCAATTAAAATCAAGACCAAATCTCAGAGAGCAGACAATTTGTGGAACAGTTCCCCTCGGGAGTTGTGCCAGGAGTTAGTATTGATTCATTTGAACTGAATTAATTAAATTTAGAAAATAATGTTATAGGATCCAGAATAAATAAAGAGAGGCCTGCATTCTAAGGCCTCTTGTGACCTAATGATGTCCCTTTACAACCGGTGTAGTACAGATTGGAAATGTAGGAAATGTGCTACAAGCCACAGAAGACAGATTTATTCTTTTGATGATAAATATTGACTGGGACACCATCTACAAAATTATGCCATGTCTTTGATTCTAACTTGAATTAAGGGGGGGAATAAATTGAATTTGTCATCTGAAATTTGCATCTGTAATTTATATGGGTTTTGGACCAGCTACAGGTGGGTGAATGAGTTGTGAATGTGGTGCACAGATTATGGTAGAAGGTAATTATAGTCATACAGTGTCAGGGCTGCCAACATTGGGTGAGAGTTGAGAGTAAGAAATTGCGAGGGAGCGTAGCGACGGAGGTGGGAGGGGGGTCCCACCTCCCACGGTAGGGAGTGTTTGCATTTTTCAGCTTGAAATTGTGCAATCTGGTGCATACTGTAGCGAGTCTTTTAACTTACACTTGAATGCAACATTTATGCTTCAAATTGGATTAGGCATGAATAAGGTTAGGCTAAATTACATTCCTAATTACATTCCACAGTAGAGCCAGGCTCTGATCAACAGGTGCAGCACAGTATATATATATATATATATATATATATATATATATATATATATATATATATATATATATATATATATATATATATATATATATATATATATATATATATATATATATATATATATATATATATATATATATATATATATCTGTCTGTCTGGTTCTGCACAAATAAATCAATCAACCTTACCCTTTGACTATAGAAACAAGACAAAAATAATGCCACATATTCAACCGTATATGGTTCAATGAAATTAAGATATAAATGTAAAACATATATATGGAAACAGGCCCTTCAGCCCACAAAGTCCACACCGACCAGCAATCTATCATACACCAGTTCCATTCTACATGCCAGGGACAATTTACAGAAGCCAATTAACCTACAAACCTGCACTTCTTGCGGACGTGGGAGAAACTGGAATATCCAGAGAAAACCTATGTGGTCATAAGGAGAATGTACAAATACTGTACAGACAGCACCCGTAGTCAGGGTCAAATCTGGATCTGTGGTGCTGTAAGACAGCAACTCTACCGCTGCGCCACCGTGCCACCCCATTAAATTCATTTTTCTGTATTATATTTATTATGGTGTCACATCAATAAAGATGAACACATGTTTCTGATTTCTGCCCTTAGTTGGATAACACACATCTCCAGTCATTGTGTTTTATGGCTGGTTTACAACCTCTTCAGTCTGAAGGTCTCGACCCAAAACATCACCCATTCTTTCTCTCCAGAGATGCTGCCTGTACTGCTGAGTTTTTCTAGTTTTTAGTGTCTATCTTCAGTTTAAACCACCATCTGTAGTTCCTTCCTACACTCTTTGTTTAGCGAAACGGGTCCTATTCTCATAATATTATTTACCTCAACTAAGTATTTTCTTCACCTCCTTTGCTGCAGAGAATACAATCCCAGTCAAAGTGAAAAAAAAAATTCCAGCCCTGCCAACATCTTCATAAATCACCCCCGAAATCCTCTCCAGAGCATTTGCAACCTTTCTACAATGTGTCATAGTCTTACAGCATGGAAACAGGCCCTTCATCCCAACTTGTTCATGCAGATCATGGTGCCCCATGTAAATTTGTCCGCATTTGGCCCATATCCCTTTAAACCTTGTGTGTGCCAGTGTGTGTGTAAGAGTGTGTGTCAGTGAAGCGGCATCAACATCCCGAGTGAGCGGAGACTTTGCGATGCCCGGGGAGCGTTTCCCTCTTTCCCCCCCTCCCCATCTCTTCCCCCCCACCGGGAATGCGGGCCGACCCAGGTGCTCTGTGTCCAGCTGGGGTCCGGGGGAGGTGAGGGTCAGTGACCTGGAGGTTCGGGTCAGTGACCGAGGGGTCGGGCATCGGAGTGGAGCCTTAGCCTGAGATTCATCCCCACTGCAAAGGGGGGGGGGGGGGGGGGGGGAGCTTGGACCACCACCGTGTCTCACCTGTCACGCTATCTGCACGGGAGAAACTAAACTACTTTATTTCCCCCCCAAATCATCCCGCGGGCCGGTAGTTTGACAGCCCTGCTTTAAACCAATGCCCTCTAGTTCTTGAATCATATATCCTATGCATTTACCTTATATATACCCCTCATGGTTTTTACTCACCACTAAAACAATTTTTGCATTATTTTGAACTTCCAGCACCTGCAGAATTTTGAGCGTGAGAAATTTGTGATCGGGGTGAGAGCGTGAGAATTTTGTCAAATGCGTGACTCTCATGCTCAATGCATTGATGGTAATGATTGCTTAACATCTCTGCTGCTATAGCACTTTACCACAAAGATTGTGAGAGGGAAAACTGGAGGGACTTTGGCCCTATTTCGGCTAGCATTATTTATCATTTTTGTACCAGCAAAATGTCCCATACTGAAGAAAATATGTGGATACTAATTACTGTGGAAGGGAACAGCTTTTGTTTTGGTCACTAAAAATTTAGAATTTATCAAGCAAAAAAGGCAACTTACTCCAATATGCCACCTACTCTGACAAAATATATTTGAAAAGCCTGCTAATGTGATATTAAAAGAGTGGCAGAATATGGAGAGTCTCATTAAATAGATGCAAAGTATTGACTTCTGACTACAGTACTGTATTCAGCTGAATTTGAGAGCTTTTACTATTAAGTATCCTTTGATGTTCTGAAAAGGTACATAGAGAATACATTAGCATGAGAATGGCATCTGATTCTTTTCATATCAATCTCATATTTAAGTGCAAATGATACCATTCCAGGATTTTAAATCCATTCTCGTGAAACTGGAACATTATGTGCAACTGACACCTGAGACCTTTATGGGTGACTGGAATCTGGTATTTATCTGGTATTTATTTTAACAATAATGCTTGGTACAGAGTTATCTTTGGACTTATTTATAAGGTCCAATTCAGGATGTTCTGATGCAGGATTTTATTCCAAAATGTCAACATTAGTTTTGCCTCCAAAGTTACTGAGTTCCAGCATTTTTCGTTTGGTCCAGGTTACAGCATTTGCAGCCTCTTGTGCCTTCCAACAGCTTTACACTGTTTCACATCTTCATCCCGTGTCTCTTCTTGATGGTCCCCCAAATGTTTAATCCTGCAGGTCAAAGATGTTTTGTTTGAATTTTCTTGTTTGCCAGCTAGCACGCGGGGAAACCTCACAGGATTCGGTCTGAAAAGGTCTAAAATGTGTAATTTTTAACTGTAGTCTTTACCCTGACAATATAATCGGCAATTATTTCTTCCATTCCCTGGTTTAAATGTCTTTTTAGAACCTTTACAATGTCATTGTACAAATCTTTACAATGTCATTGTACGAATCCTTATCCATGGCTTGGTTTAGTTTAATTTAAGTTAGTTTAGTTGAGCTCATTATTGTCATGTGTGTGGAGGTACAGTGAAAAGCTTTTGTTTGTGTACTGTCCAGTCTGAGAAAAGAATATATATGTGAATACATTTAAGTCATCTACAGTGCACAGATAAAATATAAAGGGGACATCATTCAGTGCAAGATATAACATTGAAGTCTGATCAAGTCTAATTAAAGATATTCCAATGAGGTAGATGGGAGGTCAGGACCGCACTGCAACTGATGAGAGGATTATTCACTTGCCTGATAACAGCTGGGAAGAAACTCTTCCTGAATCTTGAAGTATACATTTTCAAACTCTGTACCTCTATGGGGAGGGGAGAAGAGGCAGAAACCTGGATGAGACTGGCCCTTGATTATGCTGGTGACCTTGCCGAGGCAGTGTGATGTCTAGATGCAATCAATGGAAGGGAGGTGTGTAGGAAGGAACTTCAGACTGTCGAAGAACTGAAACTTCTAATCCTAGCAATGCCCAGAATTATGCAATGTAAAGAAAACAGCCAGGGTTGTCTCTCCCTCTTGCTCATTTTGATTACTTGGTGATCAGCACCTGTATTCCATCTGTGAATTGGCTGTGAACCTCACTGATCTCTCTAAAGTCACGAGATTTAAAGTAGCAATTTAGGAGCACCACTGTCTTCCTTGAAATATTTCAGGCAACTCAATTCCTAGTGTATCTAACTGAAAAGCTTTCGTCTTCATCGAAATCATTATTGCACCCCAAGCATGTGTCACCACATCTGCTGCAGTGCGAGTTTCCCAGGTGACTATAACTTGGGCTATTTATAATTCTTAATATACTTTTGAAATGTTATACTGATGTCGGATGCTATCCTGATCAGTGATGTAATCTCATCATTAATAATGAATCATTATTCACTAGTACCCTTTAATCAGAATCCTGGCCCCCCCTTCAAGGAAGCAGGTGACACTGTCCAATTTAGTCAGAATGGAGAGGGATTAATCAATTTCTTTAACGTTATTCATATTTTTCTATCACACATCTGATAATCATCTGGTTCTTGAATACAATTTAATATTGAGCTACATCATTTTATACCTCACTTCCATGCTGTTTTTTTAAAATCCCAATATTAACACTGCTTTTCCAATTGATTAAAGCAACCATTGATAACAACTCCATAGCACGAGTGGCCAGATATAGGTTTTCTCCAGGTGCTCTGGTTTCCTCCAACATCGCAAAGGCATGTGGGTTGGCAGGTTGCTATTAACTTGCCCCCAATGTAAATGAGTGGCAGAATTCGGGAATACATGGGGAGATAAAAGTTAATGGGGAAAAATAACAGGTCAGTGGGATCATTTTGTGGGCTGGCCTAGGCTTGATGGGCTGAATGGCATCTTTCTACCAGTGATGGAGAGATGCAACGTAGAAAAAGGCCCTTTGGCCCACCAAGTCCGCACCAACTAACAACATCCATGGGCACTCATCCTACAGTAATCTAACATTCTGCCATCAACTCCTCCCGGATTCCACCGCTCAATTTCACAAAAGTGGCAATATACAGTACCAGGGCACACATCAATGGGATGTGGTGGGGAACTTGAAAACCTGCAGGAAGTCCCCAGTCACAGTGAGAACATGCAAATTCCACACAGACCCTGTACCCACATTGTGACTGAACCTTAAGGGTGAACCCTAATCCTAACTCTAATGGTGGTGTGAGATAGTGTAAATATGGTGAAAGTATATGTAGCTGCTGAAGATATGACCAAAGCCTTGCATAAAGCTCCTTTTCAATCATGTGCAAATTTCAGATTATACAGGATGGGAGCTAAAATCCTGCCTTCCTATCTTTAAAGTATCATACATTAGTTACGCCAAGAGTGTGGGATAGACATCCATTATTTGAGGCTGCTGAGGAAAGTTACATTGTGAAGCCTTAGAGCAATGGAGTGCCTTTTTCACGTTTCCTTGATATTTTCAGACATTGTTTTTGATTTGAAGTTGTGCAGTGCAATTGGCAACTCTATTTTCAAGGTAGACATAGCAGCCTGAAGAAGGCTTGACCCAAAACATCACCCATTCCCTCTCTCCACAGATGCTGGGTCATTTCAGCTATGAGTGGCAATAATTAACAGAATGAGTAACTAACTGCACAGTCGGTTGGACAAAGTTATATAAGATGTTGAGAAGGAGATCATTCATTATTTGGTTTACGTTTTTAGCTCATCAAAATTATTCTTTTCAGGGCAGTATGCTTCAAATTTATGCGGTAGAATGCGCTTTTGGATGCAACATTTAGCACAACAGTGCATGTTTTTGGAAGCTAGAGATGCCAAATTGATCCCATGTGCAGAACAAAGATATAGCGGCTAATTGCCAGGGAACATAAACAAGAAGTGCAGGTGAGGAGGAGAGGGAAAGGTTAGAACAGAGAAAAGGTGCCACGTGTTAGCGAGGGCAACATACAAGGATGGGACAGATGAATCCATGGCTGAGGAGTTGATGAGGGGACAGGAATTCAGATTTTTGGACCATTGGGATCTCATCTGGGGCAATGGTGACCTGTACAAGAGGGATGGGTTGCACCTGAACAGGAAGGGCACAATCTGCGGAATTCATTGCCACAGTTGGCAGTGGAGGCTGTGCAACCTGTTCTAGATCAGTAATAGTGTCAATTGTTATGGCGAGAAGTCAGGAGAATGGGGTTGAGAGAGAAAGATAGATCAGCCATGATTGATGGGCCGAATGGCCTAATTCCAAGCATATGGCTTATGAACATATGAATTCAGAATTCAGACCAGACTGATTCCTGGGATGTCAGGACTGTCTTATGAACAAAGACTGCATAGACTCGGTTTATACTCTCTAGAATTTAGGAGATTGAGAGGGGATCTTATAGAAACTTACAAAATTCTTAAGGGGTTGGACAGGCTAGATGCAGGAAGATTGTTCCTGATGTTGGGGTGATCCAGGACAAGGGGTCACAGCTTAAGGATAAGGGGGAAATCCTTTAGGACCGAGATGAGAAGGACTTTTTTCACACAGAGAGTGGTGGGTCTCTGGAACTCTCTGCCACAGAGGGTAGTTGAGGCCAGTTCATTGGCTATATTTAAGAGGGAGTTAGATGTGGCCCTTGTGGCTAAGGGGATCAGAGGGTATGGAGAGAAAGCAGGTACGGAATACAGAGCTGGATGATCAGCCATGATCATATTGAATGGCGGTGCAGGCTCGAAGGGCCGAATGGCCTACTCCTGCACCTAATTTCTATGTTTCTATGAATCAGATGCTGCTATGAAGTCCAGTGATGTTGCTGCTTCATTTTCTTGTTGTTCCATCAATGCCTGGCCAAATGCAATCTGTTGAAGGGAGATACATTTTTGTATATGGTTGTGGTTAGGTGGATGATTTGTGGTGAACAAGATGAAGCATGGTGAGGGTAGAAAGTGCTGTTTACTTTGCTGTCAGTATGGATGTGGGAAAGGTGGGTTGTGAAAGGATGCAAAGGTATGAGGATGACGTAATTTTCTGTCATTTAGCCCTTTGACTGACCAGACTCAGAACCAGCTGCTCCACTTTGGGTGAGCATTGTCTCTGATGCAAATGGTTCCCAATCTTGACACGCCTCCTGCAGCCCTCCCCATCTCCTGTTGTTCCCCAAGCAAGAGGTGCGTCAATGAGTATTGCAGAACAATGTGTTTGGGCAAGGTGACTTTCACAGTTGAACAACTGGTATTGTGTGAAATGGGTGTGATGTTGGCGAGGTGTTAGCATTTTCAGCTTTTAAATTAATCCATTTATGTTGAATAGGCAGACACAAACAGCTGGAGTAACTCAGCGGGTCAGGCAGCATCTCTGGAGAAAAGGAATAGGTGACATTTCGGGTCAAGTCCCTTCTTCTTCAGAAGAGTTTCGATCCAAAATGTCACTTATTTATTAATTTTTTCCAGGGATGCTGCCTGATCCGCTGAGTTACTCCAGCATTTTGTGTCTTTCGTTGGCTTAAACCAGCACCTGCAGGTTCTTCCTAACCATTTGCGTTGGGTGTGTGGTGCACTGCACTGTCTGTGGAATGTTTGAAGTTGCTGTCAATGCATCTGACTCTTCACATGAATTCATTGAACTCCATGGGGCTCTGCCTCTGGATTCCTGAGATTTACCTCCTGATTCCCACTACTTGTTTTCCAGAGGGCCGTTTTTTCCAATTGGAGCAACTGATGGCCACTCTCTCCCATTCTCTTCCATGCAGTGCAGTTGGTTACAGAATCACTGCCAAATTGACTGGGGCACCTGATAAATATTTGAAAACTTGAGAGCAACTGGCTATTTTTGGTTGAGACGTGGACAGAAGTTTTGCTTTGACACCCATCAAAGGAAGCTGTGTTCTCGAGGGACCCTTTTTACTTGTATTACTCACTAAGAATCAATTTGCAATTTATAAAACAGAGGCCAATAAACCAATATAATTAGAAAGCTGTTTAAAGAAACCAAGGGATGTGAATTTGCTTTCAGAGTTGCAGTTCACGTTGAAACCAAATTAAATAAAACAAAACTTGCTGTCAGCACACGGAATTGAAAATGTCCACAGCCGCTTTTGAATCAGTCAATATTGACAGACACCTAGCTCTACACTTGGAAGACTTGGATGGAACTGCAAAAAGTTGGGTCTGCCCAGATAAAACACTTTTGATCATTCTAGGTAGTTGAACAAAGCTGCAGAAATAATTATTGAATGTCCTGATATTCTCTATCTCATTAACATGTATTGTGGGTTGGAGCTTAGCGAGGGTGTCTGGACAAAAACATGAACCAAACATGAGTCCAAAGGAAAGAGACAGTGAAGGGAGTGAACACCAAGCGACATATTTACCTGTAAGAAAGTTAATGCCTTGTACTCCTCAAAAGTGAAAGGGAGAAACCACAGTCCCCTTTAATTACTGTTGATTTACGCTCTAACTCTTTTGTATGAGTGTGAGAGATTTGCACCAAATGCATCTCAAATGCATTAAAATAATTCTGTACTAGCGATGCCAAGGCAAACTCTGCAAGGGCCCAAATCCTGATCAGACTTTCAGAATTGCGCAAAGTATGATGTTATATTTGAAACAGTTCCTCTGTATTATGCAGAAAAATGTTTTGGTGCACAAAAGATTTATTAACTCAATATGTCTTCAGGTTTGTCTGAACCTGGTCCAGACCCTTTGAAGATGCAAGTCATTTTATTCTGTATAAGGTGCAGCCAATTTAGGTGCAAATGGCATTCTGTTTCATTTCTGTTATTCATTCAAGGGATACGATCATGCCTGAAAATCTAGCATTTAAAGCTCAAGAGAAGACAGTGGTGAGCTGACTTCTAGAACTACTACATGCAATCCACATGTTGGGACAGTACTCCTATCTTCTTGTAGACTATGTATTTTCCGAATTCTGATCCAACAAAAAATAATTAGTGTCGTATTTTCAAAGTCAGGGTGGGGTGTCTCACACATCCATGCAAGTTGAAAGTGTTGTGTCGCACTCCTGTTTTTGCTTTGTATATGGTGTATAGGCTTAAGTGTTAGGAATTATTCATCTGCATAGGATGCCCATTTTTTATTTGCTGTGGTAGCTACAGTATAGTAATGGAGTCCTCTAGCACGGAGACGTACAGAAGATACAGCCCAACCCATCCATACTGACCAAAATGCCCCATCTAACATTTTCTCCCTTTTTCTCACATTTGGCCCATCTCCCTGTAAACCTTTCCTATCCATGTATCTGTCCAAGTGTATTTTAAATGCTGTCACAGTACAAGCCTCAACTATCTCTTCTGGCAGCTTGTTCTGTAGACCCACCACCCTTTGAATGTAAAAGTTGCTGCTCATATTCCTATTAAATCTTTCCCCTCTCACCTTAAACCTATGTCCTCGAGTTCCTGATTTTTCTGCCCTGGGTGAAATACATTGTAAATTCACCCTATCTATTTCCCTCATGATTTTATACACCTCTATAAGATTCTCCCCTCAGTCTCCTGCACTCCAATGATTAAAGTCCTAGCCTGCCCAACCTCTCCCTATAGCCCAGTCCTTCAGGTCCTGGCAACATCCTCATAAAACTCCTCTGCATCCTTTTCATCCTAATTACATCCTTCCTATAATGGAATGACCAAATCTGAACACAATACTCCAAAAGTGGCCTCACCAATGACTTGTACAACTGTAACATAACATCCCAACTTATTTTCTCAATACCCTGACTGATGAAAGCCAATTTACCTAAAGCCATCTTTATCACCCTATCTATCTGTGACACCGCTTTCAGGGAACTGTGTACCTACACTCCTGGATCCCTCTGCTCCACAACACTCCCCATGGCCCTACCACTCACTGTGAAGGTCGCACCCTGATTTGGTAGTGTCCCAGGGTCTGGTGCAATTGGTTTTCTGGTCAATGGGATCTATCCAACTCAATGGGAGCTATCCAACTCTCTCTCCGTCCACCCTCATTCCCATCTTATTGATAATAGGAGATTTTATAGTGATAATACCTTTGAATTCGAGGGCTGGTGAGGTAGTGATCGGGATTGTGGTTGAACTCTCTCCTGCTGCAGATGGAAATTGCCTTAAGGTACTTGCGACTTGAATATTGTCCTAATCCTAGTGCATTCACGTGCATTTTGCTTCTTTATCAAACAAGTAACAATGGAACTGAACATAAAATAATCCTTAGAATAATTCAGTATAATCAGAACCATGCTTCACCATCACGAACTGCTGTATGTTTGGAACCAGCAACTCGTAACTCCCCCACTCAGCTAGTGGAAAACCTTTGACTCCACCATTGCTGACAGAAATGAGATTGGCTAATTGAAATGAGATTGGCCCGAAGATTGGAAATAAAACTTGGGAATATTCTGGGCTACATAACCCAGCTGATCGTTAAAATGGACTAATGGACTACTGAGTGCAGGGCATGAGAGGAATCAGATGAAAGTGTATGTCAAGAAAAAATTGTCATATTTCCTTATTAGAAACTGAATATTGGTTAAAGTGAATTTATTATTACTTTAGCACATTTTAAAAAGTCGATTATTAAGATCATTTATTTTATTTTAATATATTACAATGGTTCTGGGATTATAGGATGGATGGATATAGGCAGCATTATATCTATTTAAGTATTAATTATGCCAGGATGAGGTAACGATAGATATAGCACAGGCTGATTAACAAATAAATCAGTCTGACACATTAATTCTTCTAACTACTGACCTAAACCTCTCATCAAGTACTGCCTTTTGCCTGCTGATTTAATTGTGTGTGGCCTAACACCTTGATCCCAAGATCAAGTTAGATTCTTCATGCCATCATTGATTGGAGACCACTCAGACAACTTCAGCATGGTGCCTTCATCATGGCTTCCTATTGATTGCAGATCTCTTAACATGGTGCTGATTCAAGCCCGATATATCTCCTGCAAGTTCATGCCGATCTTTGATCAACCATCTGCTCAGCTTCCCTGCTGTCTCCTTTAGCTTGTGCCAGTATTTTTTCTTTGTTTGATATGTTTTATTTATCAGATTGGGCATTATTTACAAAGCTGTCATTCATTGCCCATCTCAAATGACCCCAAAGGAGACTATTCTGCTTCAGTGATGGGTTTTGATGTGTTTTACCGTATTGCTGAACTGTTACCATTGTTCAGTCCTTTCATTAGGCTTTATTACATGGCAATGCTGGTATCTTCATTAATGGTTCAAGGAACAGTGTAGTTAGGGCAACCAACGATTTTCCAGGAAAAAGAGATAAAGCAGAGATGGTGGAAAACATAGATAAAAGCAGAAAACGCAGGGAACATCGAACAGATCAGGCAGGATTTGTGAAAAAAATTTGGGTTACTTTTCAGATCAAAGAGCTTCTAAGAATGTTCTGCAAGACTTGCTGAGTTTTTAATAGCAATTTCTGATTTTTATATCAATTATTTTCCTGGGCAGTTCCTGTACCCTCAGCAAAAGAGTTAATTGGTTATACTTTCATTTAGCACATGAAACATTTTACAGTAATGGGGGATTTTAAACGAGTTATACACTGGAGCGGTGTTGCACAAATTGCATACATGGAGTCACATGTGGATTTGTTTGCTGTGTCAACACATGTAGAACATGTCATCTAGAGAGTTTTGATGTGGAAGTTAAATGGAAATTATGTACAGCTTGGCATTAGCAAACACTGCCTGCAACACAGTTAGAATTATTGTTTAAATTAAAGTAATTAAATAGAACAGTAGCTTTCTTGTCTCATGAGGAATCTACAGTAGGTGATGGATTCATGCAGGAGACCGTTGTCAATAAAAAGAATAGTAAATGCTGGAGGCATATTGCAGATCTGTGAACATCTGTGGAAAGAGAAACAGAGATAACATGTGTAGGAAAGAACTGTAGGTGCTGGTTTAAATTGATGGTAGACACATAATGCTGGAGTAACTCAGCGGGTCAGGCAGCATGTTTGGGGAGAAGGAATGGGTGACGTTTCAGGTCGAGACCCTTCTTCAGACTGATCAGTCTGAAGAAGGGTCTCGATCCGAAACATCACCCATTCTTTCTCTCCAGAGATGCTGCCTGACCCGCTGAGTTACTCCAGCATTTGTGTCTAACAGAGATAACATTTCAGGTTGCAGACACTCTCTCTCCATAGATGCTGCGCAGCCTCAAGTCCTAGAGCCATACAGTGTGGACACAGGCCCTTCGGCCTAACTTGCTCACACCGACCAACATGTCCCATCTATACTAGTCCCACCTGCTTGCGTTTGGCCCATATTCCTCCAAACCTGTCCTATCCATGTACCTGTCTAACTGTTTCTTAAACGTTAAGATAGTCCGTGCCTGAACTACCTCCTCTGACAGCTCATTCCATGCCCCCAGCACCCTTTGTGTGAAGTGTATTTTATTATAATTCAGACTCCCAGCACCTGCAGGTTTCATTGACTGCTATCAAGAACTAGAAATGGCGATCAAATATTACAAGTTCTTACACTTAGTTAATCATAATTGTATTGATCCCTCAAGGAGCAATACGTAACAATATTGTCGTTGTTAGTTCTGGCCAAATTGGAGTTGCCAGGACACTAAAATTGAGTAAAGGCTTCTGGGCTGCTAGGTCATTTGGTCAATTTAAATGTGCCTTTTGCAGAAATGGGACAAGCTGCAGAATGGTGTCAGCTTGTCTGGAGTCTAGATAAGAATTACAGGAAGAGAATGGAACACCTGCAGATTCTTACAATTAGGTGTAAATTGCATGACACGGATTGGATGATCACAAACCAGACAAACACATTTCAAATATTATTGCAAAGCTTTACTTTGCTAAATGTTGATTGGGTTAAGTGTTGAGCCTTGTCTTTGTTTCTTGAATATCCAGGCACATGTTGTATAATTCATTTCTGTTAACTTGCATCTAGAAACTTCGTCAGATACATTGTATTAGTCACTGTATTATTAGTCACTGTATTATTAGGTTATGGAAATGTCTATCATGTACTGTGTTAATCGATATCTGTTATTGGACTGTATAGAGACCACCCCATGTGGTTCGGCCCCTCAAGGATCGGGGACCTATAAAAGGCCGCTCCCACGAGGTCCTGTGTCGATCTTGTGGGAGAATGTGTACGACTGCGCGACCTTCTGGAGTGTCTCTGCTTGCACAAGGCTAGGAGGGCTTGGCCAGGCAGATACAAGGATCAAACCCGCGGTGGTTAGGTATAGTAGTGGGGAACTGTTATTGTGTTTTTCCAAAATAAAGTTTAGATGCGCAAGTGCTTGGCTCAGTATCTTATTGACTGAAACTAGACTGGGGGGAAGCTTAGAACAAGCTATTTACATCGTTATTCATCTATTTGGTTTTGTAATACGTTGTTTTATTTTGCACACATTCCATGAGGTCTTAGCATTTTCTGTATGTGCAAGGATGTGAAGATGTTTGGAAATCAAGAGTCTGCTGATAGTGCCAAGTATTCTGTACTAAGACAGCCCAGGGGACTTCTCTGCAGTAGTGTTTGGCACTCATCATAAGCTCCTCTAGCAAGCTACAGTCTGACAATAAGCTCTAATGTTAGTGCTTTTAAAGATTGTGCATTATCCCAAACTGCTTTTGCAAGACGATTTTTATAATAGGGAAGATAGACACAAAATGCTGGAGTAACTCAGCAGGTCAGGCAACATCCCTGGAGGAAGGGAATAGGATAAAAAGGGATTTGTTTTCTCTTCTGATTATGATTGGAAACACCATTAAAATAATTTAAAAAAAATCAAATCAAGATAAGATTAGCACATGAAAATAGGAGTTGATCGTGATTCAAGAAGGAAGTAACAAAGAAGAAAAAGCAAAAAGTTGGAGCATCTTTTCATCTTTTGTAAATGGCTTCAGATTTGAACTTCACCCACTCCCTTCTAACAAGCTCATTTGCAGCAAACTGTTTAGCTGGTGCCAGAAACTCACCAATACCTCTGACGAAGTCTCATTATTTTGCGAGCTTGAAGAGAAGGCATTGGCGGATCATTTAGTGGAGGGAGTGATCTCACCACAATGGGACATCTGCAGATATACATTTCAAATAGAAAGGGGAAAAGATCAGACGAACCAAACAGCCCGTTCCTTTTTGAAACTGTAGTCACTGAGAAACGTTCAGAAGCAGACATCTCAGTTCTTCTGCTTTGTACAGCTGTGGACCAAAGCAAATGGACCCTCAGCTGCTTGCAAGAAAACAGATGAATAAATTGTATACAATTTTTAGCCTGGAACCCACCCACTTGGGATTGTAGCTAACTTCAAATTAGCACTGTGCATTGAGAATAGGACTCAATAAGATGAAACGCAATTAGCAACTCTGGATAGTATAGGCACTGACATAATAGCTTTTTGATAAGATTTTGAAACCAGGCTGCTAATTGATGATGAGCAAAATACAGTGCTTATCTTCAGTTCAATAAATAGCTAATCACTGAAGTAAATGCAATGCTGACTGGGGTTCTGGTGTATATTAATCTATGATCCTGGAATATTATTCACACGAGGTAAGATTTTCTCAGACTGATATGTGCACAAGCATTGTGACTGAAATTAATGGGTCTTGAGGAGAAAGCACTCGAGTGGTTGGAGTTAAACCTGTTCCAAAGGAAGGTGGTTCTGGTTGTTATAGTTTAATCATCCTTAACTCTGACCATCACGGTAGGGGTTGCTCATGGTCCTAAACTGAACCATGTTCAGCCGCTTCACCAGTGAGCCTCTTTCCATTATAAATTCAATACTAATGATGTTTGTTGATGAGTGCATTGTTTGCAGCACCTCAGGAAATTAAGTGACAGCAGATGCTGTGGAACAACACCATCTATAGACTTCCTTCGACATGCATTGAATATGAACATCAAACATAGAACAGTATAGCACATGAACAGGCCCTTTAGCCCACAATGTCTGTACCGAACATGATGCCAAGAGCACGTCTTAGCTGCCTGCACACAATTCATATCCCTCCATTCCCTGCATATCCTTACGCCTACTCAAAAATCTCTTAAATGCAACCATTGGACCTGCTGCAACCATAACCACTGCCAGCACCTTCTGAGCACTCGCCACCCTCTGCCTAAAATAACTTGCCCCGCACATATCCTTTAAACTTTTCCCCCTTCACCTTTGAAGCTAAGTTCTCTGGCATTTGATTTTTGTCATCCTTTGAAAAAGATTCTATCTACCCTCTCTGTGCCTCTCATAATTGTATATACTTCTCCCAGTCCATCATCATCACTGGGTCTGTACACTGAAATTCTCTATCAACTGAATTTTGGGGATATATGTGTTTGAATTCTGTTTTTCATTATCAGGGTAAGACAAAACCTGTTCCCTTGAAATAAATGTATTATTTATTTGCAAGTCGTGAATGGAGGGAGTTTATTTACTATTTCTAGTTAATGGATTTATAAAGGGGAAAAGAATAACTTTCTTGTTCCTGCACTGTCCCACATCTGCTTTAAAATTAATAAAGTTGATGCGGACAAATAGTCACTTCCACAATGCATGAAAGGCAACCTACATGTAGCAAGATCCTGCAAAAATTAAAGTTAAATCAAAGTAATCCAACTGAGAGATGCTTATTGCGAGGTAAGTGTTGGCAAGAACACGTGTCCTTCAAATGCTTTGATGTGGACCAGAGAAAACAGAGGGGCCTCGGTTTAAGTCTCGACCAAGAGCTGACATTTTAGCATTCTCTTGGTGCAATGTTGTAATGACAAGCTAGATTTGTGTACAAGCTAGAATGGTATAATGACAAAGGACAGTTTCATTCCTTCCTGCGTTCCTTAGAAAATGCCACTTCGTATTCCAATCACTGAAAATGTTTATCTGAAGATAAGTATTCTGAATCTACATTACATACAATAGGTGAGTGCAAATTCACATTTCTTCATTGCTGCATTGGAACAAAAATGCAGAGTGCACAGTTATTCATTTAACGTGTATGTTATACCTAATAACTCAATTAATTTGTAATCGTTATTTATATGCATATGGGATGCATCTATATGCATATGGGATTTCTACAGCTATATTAATAGCAAAAGGATAATGAGGGATAAAATTGAACCATTAGAGAGCCAGAATGGACAGCTATCTGCAGAGCCAAAAGAGATGGGGGAGATATTGAACAATTTCTTTTCTTCGGTATTCACCAAGGAGAAGGATATTGAGCTCTGTGAGGTAAGGGAAAAAAGTAGAGTAGCTATGGAAACTATGAGATTCAAAGAGGAGGAAGTATTGACACTTTTGAAAAATATAAAAGTGGATAGGTCTCCAGGTCCTGACAGGATATTCCCTAGGACATTGAGGGAAGTTAGTGTCGAAATAGCAGGGGCTATGACAGAAATATTTCAAATGTCATTAGAAACGGGAATAGTGCCAGAGGATTGGCGTACTGCGCATGTTGTTCCATTGTTTAAAAAGGGTTCAAAGAATAAACCTAGCAATTATAGACCTGTTAGTTTGACGTCAGTGGTGGGCAAATTAATGGAAAGGATACTTAGAGATAATATATATAAACATCTGGATAAACAGGGTCTGATCAAGAACAGTCAACATGGATTTGTGCCTGGAAGGTCATGTTTGACAAACCTTCTTGAATTTTTGGAAGAGGTTACTAGGGAAATTGATGAGGGTAAATCAGTGGATGTTGTCAATATGGATTTCAGTAAGGCCTTTGACAAGGTTCCTCGTGGAAGGTTGGTTAAGAAGGTTCAATCTTTGGGTGTAAATGGCGGAGTAGCAAGATGGTTTCAACAGTGGCTGAATGGGAGATGCCAGAGAGTAATGGTGGATGGCTGTTTGTCAGTTTGGAAGCCGGTGACCAGTGGGGTGCCTCAGGGATCTGTGTTGGGTCCACTGTTGTTTGTCATGTACATCAATGATCTAGATGATGGGGTGGAAAATTGGATAAGTAAGTATGCAGATGATACTAAGATAGGTGGTGCTGTGGATAATGAGGTAGATTTTCAAAGATTTGGGCCATTTGGAAGAGCGGGCTAAAAGATGGCAGATGGAGTTTAATGCTGATAAGTGTGAGGTGCTACATCTTGGCAGGACAAATCAAAATAGAACGTACATGGTAAATGGTAGGGAATTGAGGAATGCTGTGGAACAGAGGGATCTAGGAATAACTGTGCATAGTTCCCTGAAGGTGGAATTGCATGTAGATAGTGTGGTAAAGAAAGCTTTTGGTGTGCTGGCCTTTATAAATCGGAGCATTGAATATAGGAGTAGGGAAGTAATGTTAAAATTGTACAAGGCATTGGTGAGACCAATTCTGGAGTATGGTGTACAATTTTGATCGCCTAATTATAGGAAGGATGTTAACAAAATAGAGAGAGCACAGAGGAGGTTTACTAGAATGTTGCCTGGGTTCCAGCAACTAAGCTACAGAGAAAGGTTGAACAAATTGGGTCTTTATTCTTTGGTGCGCAGAAGGTTAAGGGGGGGACTTGATTGAGGTCTTTAAAATGATGAAAGGGATAGACAGAGTTGACGTGGATAAGCTTTTCCCATTGAGGGTAGGGAAGATTCAAACACGAGGGCATGACATGAGAATTAAGGGACAGAAGTTTAGGGGTAACATGAGAGGGAACTCTTTACTCAGAGAGTGGTGGCTGTGTGGAATGATCTTCCAGCAGAAGTGGTGGAGGCAGGATCGATTGTAACATTTAAAAGTAAAGTGGATAGGTATATTGACGGGAAGGGAATTGAGGGGTATGGTCTGAGTGCAGGTAGATGGGACTAGGGGAAAATAAATGGGCGGCACGGACTGGAAGGGCCGAGAAGGCCTGTTTCCGTGCTGTAATTGTTATATGGTTATATGGTTATAATGAAGTTGTGGGAACTGATTTATATCTGAGTTGTAATTCTTTATTCAATTCAATTCAATTCAATTCAATTCAAGTTTAATGTCATTGCACAAATACAAGTATAGGTACAACGAAATGCAGTTTAGCGTCGTTCTTAGTGATAGCGATATAGAAAAATAAATAGAGTGCAGTGGTAGCAATATGGAAAATAAATAAATACAGGGTACAGACAAATCTATCAGCTGGGCTCCGAGTTCAGCAGTCGGATGGTGTAGTTGAAGAAGCTGTTCTTCGTCCTACTGGTGCGGGACCTGAGGCTCCTGTACTGCCTCCCTGATGGGAGGAGGGCAAACAGTCCATGATTAGGGTGTGAGGGGTCCTTGATGATCTTCCCGGCCCGCTTCAGGCACCGTTTTCGGTGGAGGGCATCCAAGGCAGGGAGCGGGGCACCGATGATGTACTGGGCGGTTTTCACCACCCGTTGTAGTGCCTTCCTGTCTGCCACGGTGCAACTGCTGTACCATACCGTAAAGCAGGTGGTCAGGATGCTTTTGATGGTGCAGCGGTAGAAGTTCGTCAGGATCTGGGGGGACAGGTGGGCTTTTTTGAGCCTCCTCAGAAAGTAAAGGCGCTGCTGTGCCTTTTTGATTAGCTTTGAGGTGTTGAGGGACCAGGACAGATCCTCCGAGATGTGTACCCCGAGGAATTTGTAGTTGGAGACCCGCTCCACCTCAGTCCCGTTTATATGGATGGGGGTGTGTCTGCCCCCTCTGTTCTTCCGAAAGTCAACAATTATTTCCTTCGTCTTCTGGGAGTTGAGGACGAGGTTATTGTTGGCACACCAGGTAGTCAGGTGCTGGACCTCCTCCCTGTAGGCTGATTCGTCATTATCACTGATCAGTCCTACCACCGTGGTGTCATCAGCAAATTTTATGATGGCGTTGGAGCCATACTTGGGGATGCAGTCATGCGTGAAGAGGGAGTAGAGGAGAGGGCTGAGCACACAGCCCTGTGGCACGCCGGTGTTCAGTGTTATAGTGGAGGAGGTGAGGTTGTTGACCCTAACAGACTGTGGTCTGTTAGTGAGGAAATCCAGTGTCCAATTGCAGAGGGAGGTGGAGATGCCAAGACCGCTGAGTTTGGTGATCAAGCTAGCGGGTATGACAGTGTTAAAGGCAGAGCTGAAGTCAATAAACAGCAGCCTGATGTAGGTGTTGTTGCTGTCCAGGTGGGTCAGGGCAGAGTGTAGGGCCGTCGATATGGCGTCCTCTGTAGACCTGTTTGACCGGTAGGCAAATTGGTGGGAGTCCAGTGTGGGGGGGAGGCTGGCTTTGAGGTGAGCCAGGATCAGCCGCTCAAAGCACTTAGCGATGACAGGGGTGAGTACCACTGGCCGGTAGTCGTTGAGACTCCCTGTCGCTGATTGTTTGGGCACTGGCACAATGGTAGATGTCTTGAGGCAAGTGGGGACGACACCCTGGGCCAGTGACAGATTGAAAATGTCAGTGAGGACCAGGGATAGTTGTCCGGCACATGCCCTGAGCACCCGCCCGGGGATGCCATCGGGGCCGGCAGCTTTGTGCTCATTCACCTTGCTCAGTGCGTCTTGTACAGCAGAGGTGGAGAGACTGAGGGGTTGTTCATTCGGGGGTAGAGCAACTTTGATGGCGGGAGTTTTGTTGTCCCGGTCAAAGCGAGCATAGAAGTGGTTTAGCTCATTAGGAAGGGAGGCGTTGTCCGGGGGGGGGGGGGTGTTGATTTTATGGTAGTCGGCAATGGACTTAATTCCTTGCCACGTGCGCCTGGGGTCGGAGTTGTTTCGGAAATGCTCCTCAATCCGCTGTTTGTGATTGAGTTTAGCATTCCTAATTCCCTTTTTCAGATTGGCCCTGGATGAGCTGTATCCCTCAGCGTTGCCAGATTTAAAAGCGGCGTCTCGAGCCTTCAGCAGGAGTCTGACCTCCCTGCTCATCCACGGCTTCTGATTAGGGAAGGTCTTTATCACTTTATGGGTGGTGACGTTATCAGTGCAGAATTTTATGTAGTCCAGAACAGTTGAGGTGCATGAATTTATGTCCACTTGGGAGTTAAAGGTGGCCTGGGTGGCAAACAGACTCCAGTCTGTTTGCTGAAACTGTTCCTGTAAGACAGAGACAGCCCCCTCAGGCCAGACCTTCACTGTCCAGACGTAGGTTTCACACGTCTGATCAGAGGTGTGTATTTGGGGAGCAGGAACAAAGAGAGGTGATCAGACTGTCCCAGGTGGGGGAGGGGAAGGGCTTTGTATGCTTCAGTAATATTAGTATATACTAGGTCCAAAATATTGTTACCTCTGGTTGGGCAAACAAATGAGTCATGATGAAATCTTTAGCAGAAATGTGCCTGTATGTAATCAAAGAATCTGATGGACATTGAAAGTAAATTTGGGATCAATTCTTAATCTTAATCATTCTAGGCCTTCTCTTAAAATACAGAAAAGGGTTATTTGACTTTTTTGCACTTGACCATTACTACAAAGGGATAAGAATTAAAAAACGAGAAGGTTTTGTTTCAATGTCCAGGTTGTTAGTGAGGCCTCACCTGGAAGTCTGCATACTGTTTTGGTCCTCTTACCTGAAAAATGATATGAAATTTGTGAGAAGGAACTGCAGATGCTGGTTTCACTGAAGGTAGACACAAAATGCTGGAGCAACTCAGCAGAGTAACTCTCTAGAAAACAGAAATAGGTGACGTTTTCGGTTGAGATCCTTCATCAGACGGATGAAGGATCTTGACCTGAAACGTCACCTATTTCTTTTCTGAGTGGCCAAAGAATGGCCCTAGTGACTGCTGACAATGCAGAGAGATCCAAAGAGCAAATGATATAAAAACATGTGCCTTGACACTATTGACAAGTTAATGACAAATTTAAGAAAATGTCGGCTGTGCGCTGTGCTATTGGATGATCCATTCAATTTACTCAACACCACTTCCCGGCTAAGCTGGATTTGGTCCAGCATTTTGTGTCTATCTAACTAAAATGATATAGAACATTGGACACAGTACAGAGATTTGCCAGGCTAATTGTTGGGAGGAGAGGATTGTTCTGCCAAGCGAGACTAAATAGTTTGGTTAAGGAGGAACTGCAGATGTTGGAAAATCGAAGGTAGACAAAAATGCTGGAAAAACTCAGCGGGTGAGGCAGCATCTATGGAGAGAAGGAATAGGCAACGTTTCGGGTCTGAAGAAGGCTTTCGTCCTGAAAAGTTGCCTATTTCCTTCGCTCCATAGATGCTGCCTCACCTGCTGAGTTTTTCCAGCATTTTTGTCTACCCTAAATAGTTTGGACATATATATATCGGGGTTCAGAAGAATCAGGGTGATTTTATGCAAACATATGGAAACCTAAAGGTTACATGTTGAGATGTTTTTACTGGTGGGGAGTCTAGAACAAGGAGACGTATTACAAGGAGAAAGCACCGGTCATTTAAAATTCAGATAGGTAGATGTTTCTTCTCATAGAGGGTGATGAATCTTTAGGATTCTCATCCCTGGCAGGTTATAGAAACAAGAAACCAGCCTTTCCACCCACTTGTTCATGCCGACCAAAATGCCCAAACTAAGATGGTTCCGTTTGCGTACCCATATCCTACTAAATCTTTCCTACCCATGCACCAATCCAAATGTCTTTTAAATGCTGTTATTGTACCTGCCTCAACTACCTCCTGTGCTACCTTGTTCCATATACCTATCACTCTCTGAGTGAAAAAGTTACCCATTAACTTCCTCTTAAATCTTTCACTTCTCACTTTAAACATATGTCCTCTATTTCTTGACTTCCCCATCCTGGGTAAAGAACTGTGCATTCACCCTAACTATTCCCCTCGTCATTTTATACACCTCTATAAGATCCCCCATCAGCTTCCTGAGCTGCAAGGAATAAAGTTCTGGCCTGCCTAATATCTCTCCAATATCCCTCGAGTCCTGGCAACATCCTCTGCACTTTTTCCAGATTAACGGCAGCCTTACTGACAAGTGATGGAAGCTGGATCATTAGATATATGTCAACTGGAGTTGGAAATATATTTGAAAGATTGAGGAATAGAAGGCTATGGAGAAATGGCATTGAAGAGGCCAGCATAGATCAGCCACGATCACATTCGATGGTGGGGCAGTCCCGAAGGGTTTGAAGGCCTAATCCTGCACTCATTTTCCAGTAGCAGAAACAAAGAACAGCAGATACTGGTTTATACCACAGATAGACAGAGTGACTCAGCAGGTCAGGCAGCATCTCTGAAGAAAAAGGATGGGTGATGTTTCGGTTCGGGACATTCTTCAGAGGCTGAAGGATCCTGACCCAAAACGTCACCCGTCCTTTTTCTCCACGGATGCTGGCTGACCCATTGAGCTACTCCAGAACTCTGTTTTTATCTCTTTTTCTAGTGTTCCCTCTTCCCTGTTCCAGCAGTTCTACAATTCCCTCATTTTAGTAGTTATTTCATGCCATATTAGGTTATTTACTACTTCCACCATCTGTTAAAGCATTTTATATCAGAACATATCAAGTACTGACAGATAAAATCTCCTTAGTTCTGCCTCTTTTGTTAATTACTTTAAATCTGTATCCTTTTGTTAGTGACTCTTCTGCCACTGGAAAGTCTTGTTAGTGACTCGTTCTGTCTGTTTAAGCTCTGCTTGAATATGTAGCAAATCTTTTGCTTTGTGGGTTGATGGTTCAGCTAGCTTTTTAATGTAATGGCATGGTTTGAATGTCATCCTTAAGCAAAGGTATTCTTTGCACTGAAAGCTTGCTGTTATCAGCAACTTCTGTTGAATTTGCCAACTTCTGCCAATAACGGCTGTCTGCATTTAGATTTACCAGCTTGAGAAAGGATAATCTGCAGAAAAGAAGCTGCTTTATTCCATTCGATGCTCCATGCCACAAAAGTATTGCTTCGGATCATTACATTTCTATGCAGAGTCCTCACATTCTTTCTATTCAGACTATTGCCGACAAGTGAAAATCCATATCCAACTAAATTGTATTCCAGGGCACTTCTTACCTCCAGAATGATCACATAGATCATCCTTTCTATGTACCTAGAACATTATCATTTCTTACAATTAACTGGTAAGTGTTTTTGCCTTTAATTACATCGATTGGTCTTGAATGACTACTTGAGAAGGAAGTCTATCACTTAAATGAACTGGTAAAAGGACTCGCGCATGTTGGAATCTTTCTAATCAGATACCGATACATTCCAGTGAAAATAGAGCTTCCCACGACAATGTCACACCATGTTTGCAGCCCAATCTATAATCCAATCACGGTCTTCAATGAGTTGCATATAATATGAACGTATATAATAACCTTTGTCCATGGATGCTGGTCCCCAATTTGTTCTGGGCTTTTCCTGCCCCCAGTTTATTCCAAACCCCCACCTCTACTTTCAATCTTAAGAAGCGTTCCGACCTGAAAAGTCACCTATTCTTTTTCTCCAGAGAATTCGCCTGCCCCGCTGAGTTACTCCAGCATTTTGTATCTGTCTTCAGTGTAAACCAGCATCTGCAGTTCCTTCCTACATGTCCAGTAACTTTTACCCAATTTGTTCGAAGTGTAGAGGAGGCATGTTTTGTTTGAAATGTGTACCATGGAAGAAAAGCAAAAATATGAGTTTGCAGTAATGAAAATAAAGAAAGTATGACCAAGGCACAGTTGGGTTGAAATGAGGGCTGAACGAACTCAAGGCTGGTTGGTTTGACAGGCACAGTGGTCTCTTAAGCTTTCAACAGTGAACTTTCAGACACCACTGGGATGGCAAGAGTTTCCATCGTAAACTCAATCAACCCATGGACTTGAACTTCCTCCAGGGGCTCTGCCTGCCTGAATATTTAAGGAAAGAAAATAGTTAGGGATTCACGCTGCACTGCAACAGTCATATTGACCAGATAATGGACAGCTTCAACACATCCCACCTTTTTTAATACGCAGACTTTTATCATGCAATAATTTATGATGAAACATTGTTTAATAGAAAATATGACTTGCGTGTTCATAAGGCAGTGACTGGCAGATTGAATCAGGATTGGCCTCACTCAAAACTAGCACTCTCTAATCACTCAATGAGATACGAATCCAATTAATTTGCTAATTCCTCTGCTCCTTCAAGTAATGTCTACTTTTTATTGACTATAAAAAAATACAGTCACTGTTGGTCACTATAATTAGTCACTATAAATAACCATTAATGCTGTTGCCAAATTCTATCAAGATTTGAATGGGAAATAATGGTGTTAAAAATAATACAGTTGAGAGTGTAGCTTCACAAATGAGGAGTTGCAAAATGACCAGAGGAAACTGCAGCAACAAAGGAAGATGAATATTTGCATTAAGAAGCGGTGAGGGATGGGGCGTTTGTTTCTCATATTATTTCTTCATTAAGATGCTGATAACTATGCACGGTCAGACAGTCTAACCCAAACAAACAACTCTGATGTCTTATTCTTAGTCACGTGTGTGACTAAACATATGAAATATTGTGGAATATATCTCTTCTAAATCTGAAAGCATTACAGATATATTGTTTTGGACTGTATGTATGATTCTTTTTTTTCCAAAGTTTAGCAAGTTACACTTTTATATGTTACGCTGACAATGTTTGTTTAGGGTCAGAGGTCAAATAGGACCGGTCACGCGTGTGACCTCACACGGAAGCATTTTTTTCATAACTCGGTTTTATCTTACAAACTCTGTGAATTTTAATAAGCTAGAATGGTCATATCTTTAGCAGACATCCATTGTCGGTAGGAAAATAGCAATGAATAAGATTAATCTCTTACAATAATTTTTTTAATGTATTACTTTATGTGATAGAATTCTCTGCCTCAGAGGGCGGTGGAGGCCGGTTCCCTGGGTACCTTCAAGAGAGAGCTAGATAGGGCTCTTAAAGATAGCGGAGTCAGGGGATATGGGGAGAAGGCAGGAACGGGATACTGATAGAGGATGATCAGCCATGATCACATTGAATGGCGGTGCTGGCTTGAAGGGCCAAATGGCCTCCTCCTGCACCTATTGTCTAGTCATCTGGTCACGTGTGTGACGTTGTTTGGCTAGCTCTCCAAAGAATGGCCCTAGTGACCGCTGACAATCCAGAGTGACCCAAAGAGCAAATGATATAAAAAGATGTGCCTTGACACTATTGACAACTTAATGACAAATTTAAGAAAATGTCGGCTGTGCACTGTGCTATTGGATGATGCCAATTAGTGTCATGTCCTGGACAGTTTGTGCCGGAGACTCATTTCTTCTGGGATTGTGCCTTTGAATAGTGATAGGGATTCGTTAAGTGGTGATTAACTCTAAATTTAAACTGCAGGAAACATTAATAGAGTTGAGGTGTTTGTACTATTTGTGACAGAGAACAACTCCCAGTAGAAGCAATGGTGTAAATCGTTGGGGATTGATAAGGATGTCAAGCAACAGTCCGTGTGCTGTCAGCAATACCAACGAGGCCATGGGACCAAGTGATCCTATGGTTGTGTTTGCACTTTTATACTCCTATCTCAGGACAGCAAAGCACTCAATCAAATCAATGGTGAGCTGTTCCCATTTCTCTCCTGTTCATCGGCTTTCTGACACAAGTTTCCAAATTATTGGCCAATTAGAGACGAACCCATAGTAAGTTTATACTGTTAACTGCTTCACTGGGAACAGGACAATTAAAGTTAATTTGAAGACTGTTTTGTGCTGTGAGCATATACCCTCTGGGATCTTGATTATGACAAGCCAAACTTACTGCATTTATAGTGCTAAATAGCCTTCATGGAGAGAGTAGATTGCTGTCCTATCTATAGAGATTGGAAGTGAATCCAAGTCCCAGAAGGAACATTTAAAAATACAGTGTTACTGGTAATGTGGAGTATAATTAATCCTATGTACATTTTTGATATCTATGTGCAATTGTATTTTATTGTAATGCTCTCTACCACTTTGTTAATGGATCCCTCGTTAAAATATATCTGTCAAAAATCCTAAGTGCAATATTTGTGCTAAACTGTGGCTTTCAATTAGAGCATGCATTATTTATTACGTATGCAAAAAAATAAAAATAGTCACCGTTTAGTATAATTGTTGCACCTTTGCTATATCAAAAGAGAAGACTTTTTTACATCATTTAATGCTGGTGTGAATAACCTCGACCAGACAAGAACTAAAATCAGGAGTAAGTTACAGGATCCTTTGATAAACATAAAAAGCTGGAGTAACTCAGCAAAATCGGCAGCATCTCAGGAGAGAAGGAATGGGTGACGTTTCAGGTTCTTCAGTCTCGACCCAAAACATCACCCATTCCTTCTCTCCGGAGATGCTGCCTGTCCCGCTGAGTTACTCCAGCTTTTTGTGTCTATCTTTGGTTTAAACCAGCATCTGCGGTTCCTTCGTGTACAGGATCCATTGACTCCTCTGCTTTTCAATCAGATCAAGTCGGGTCCTATACCTCATTCACTTTCCTGCTTTACCTTCCTTTTGCTTGATGTTCTTTTGGCCAAGAGGCTATTGATGTCAGTCTTGAATGGAATGAACAAGGAGCATGCTCACCTGTCAGAGTGGATCATTCTAAAGATTTACAATCATCTGAGTAAAGACATTTCTCCTTGGCTCAGCCATAAATGAACTTTCCCCTTGTTCTAGATTCTTCAGCCAGAGGAATCTTCTTCTTAACAACATTACTTGTTTCAAGGACACTCTTAACTGCTTTTATTTTAGGTCAATCTCTTCTCTTGGAAAGATGCAACAAACCAGGAATCCATCTCGGGAATCTGGACATTTGGGTTTTGTGACACTGCTTCCCTACTCCATCACCAGGGGTATCAGGTGGTTATTGAATCCAAATACAATGGACCATGACAATCAGCCATTGCATCATTTTTTGTCCTCTCCGTTCTTAAAGATGTTGACACCTTGATGTGTGATACTGCAATGGATATGGTGCTAATGTACGGATAATCTGTTGTCCAAACGCCCAGGTAGCTCAGGGTGAGCTTGATCGTGTCACACCCACAGTGCAGCACTTTTATGTCTCAATTGGATGAGGTCAGCCTGCAATCTTGGGCGTTCAAATCTAAGCTGTCCTCAGCTTGTTTAAGAACAATCAGCACTTGCTTTTCTAAAGAGTGCTGCATCTTGGTGGAAATAGAAGAAGAAAGGGTATTCTATAAAGACAGGCAACCCAATTCATCAATTTAACATGGGAGCAACAACAATTTAAAATTATGGACTACATAGAGTTGGACAGTATGGAAACAGGCTCCTTGGCCCACCAATTAATCTCCAACTACCAAGGACATATTTACTCCGATCCTACACTAAAACCATTGTAATACTCCCTTGCCCCTTGTTCGCATATACCTCATTCCCCACACCCACAGACTCTACCACTCACTTAGCCACTATGGGCAACTTAGAGTGGCCAATAGGTCTACCAACCTGTGTGTCTTTGAGTTGTAGGAGGAAATCAGAGCAGACAAAGGAAACCCATATGGTTACAGGGAGCTCGTGCAAACTCTGCACAGACAGCAGCGGGGGTCAGGATTGAACTTGGGTCACTGGAACTCAGTGGCAGTAGATCTACTGGTAGCCAATGTGGCACCCATATGTCACATCATATCTTCAAAAATCCCTGAGAATACCTTGCGGAAATCTATGTCAGCGGAAAAAAACAAACAAATATTAATTTTATGCTGACTTAAAAAAGCTAAAAAGAAGTCAGCATTCCGCAGATAGAGTTCAATTCAGCTTATTAAAAAGCCACAGTGGAAGCATGAAATATAATTGGAATGATCAATTTTAATTTCTTATTTACTGATGCTGTAAAAAAGAATGACACATTAAATTAAAAACCACCAATTAATTGTTACGCTAAAGCAGAAATAATTTTCCTCTGAAAGCATTGGCCGTTTTAAATAGACAAACATTGACTGAGAACATCCCTTCAATTATTAAAAAGCAGAAAATCACTGTTGGTGCTTATCTTAATTGTCATCTTCACCATATTTCTTATGACAAAAATAATCAAAAGTGTCAATCTCATGCATGTTCTCCTGAAACATTAGGGGATATATATAATAAATGTAAATACCCCTTCTCTATTCTCAGTAGATAAAAAGATAGCAACATGGGAAATGCAAGGTGCAAAAGGACCACCATCTATCGATATTCACTTTCCTTCATTCCAATAATCACATGGGACAAAGGTACGGGATGAAGTTGCAAAAAACCTTTGTTGCTCACAAAGGTCAAATAGAGAAAAAGTGCGACAGGTTTCATATCTTCTCATTTCCTCAAAACATTGAAGCAAGCCATTTGACCACGTCTCAGAGCAATCCCATCAACCTCATTCCCCTACTTTTTCCCTGTAACCCATTCTTTCTCTCAATCCCACCCCGATTTTCCAAGCACTAACTTGCACCAGGGCTAATTTACAGTAACCAGTTACCTTCCCAACCAACATGTCTTTGTGTTGGTAGACAAAAATGCTGGAGAAACTCAGCAGGTGAGGCAGCATCTATGGAGCGAAGGATATATGCAATGTTTCGGGTCGAAACCCTTCTTCAGACTGATGTGAGGGTGGGGGGAAGAAGAAAGGAAGAGGAGGAGCCAGTGGGCTGAGGGAGAGTTGAGAAAGTAGGGACTATCTGAAATTAGGGAAGTGAATGTTCATACTGCTGGGGTGCAAACTGCCCAAGCGAAATATGAGGTGCTGCTCCTCCAATTTACGGTGGGCCTCACTCTGGCCATGGAGGAGGCACAGGACAGAAAGTTCCGATGCGGAATGGGAGGGGTAGTTGAAGTGCTGAGCCACTGGGAGATCAGGTTGGTTATTGCGAACCAAGCGGAGGTGTTCGGCGAAGCGATCGCCAAGCCTACGCTTGGTCTCACCGATGTAGAGCAGCTGACATCTAGAGCAGCGGATGCAATAGATGAGGTTGGAGGAGGTGCAGGTGAACCTCTGCCCCACCTGGAAAGACTGCTTGGGTCCTTGAGTGGAGTCAAGGGGGGAGGTAAAGCGACAAGGAGGTCTTTGTGTTTCGGGGTTCTGTGCAGTCTGAGTGTGGGGCAGTTAGAGGTTCCTCTGTCTGGTATAAATACAGCATTGCATGAAACAGTAGGGGAAATATGATTATATGTTTTTAGTAGTGTTAATGTCCAATTTGAACCCCCATTAAGAAGTCACCAGATTTATACAACTAAGGGTCTGCAGAATCCTCTGGATTGTCTTCTAAGCTGTCGAGGCAGAAAGCAGTCTAGCATATAGAAAATTGACCAGCCCAGATGCTTTCAATGGACAACTGACACTACTTAATTGGTTCAGAAAGATGGATGGTGGTGTGGCAGGAACATGCAGTAGTGATCTCCTCAAGTGTTAAATTAACCCAATACAACCATGAACAATCCAAACCCGACACAAGCCTTTCTTTAGTTTAGTTTCATTTTAAATTTAGAGATACAGCATGGAAACTGGCCCTTTAGCCCACTGAGTCCGCGCCAACCAGCGATCACCCCATACACTAACACTATCCTACACACCAGGGACAATTTTAATTTCTTACCAGGGCCAATTAGCCTACAAATATGAATAACTTTGGAGTGTGCGAGGAAACCGGAGCACACAGAGGAAACCCACGCAGTCACGGGGAGAACGTACAGACTCCATACAGGCAGCACCCATAGTAAGGATCAAACCCAGGTCTCTGAAGTTGCAAGGCAGCAACTCTACCACTGTGTTGCCCTGTTAGATATTAACTTTTTTAATATCCAGCCTGACTCAAAGCCTATGCAAGTTGTGGGGACACCATGAGATCAGGATACGTTGCTGGGCTCTTGGTTTGCAAATAAGCAAGAGAGAATGTGGATGATGGGGTGAAGGTAGCTCTCTGGATCCTCCATGTCCCTAAGAAGAAAGCCACCCTGATGTCCTGACAAGGTTTTCCATCCAAGGGCAAGTTGATATATTGACAGGCCTCCATGCATGTATTGCCACTCTGTTCTATTTATAGAAGTCGTCCAGCTGAAAAAGAACAAGTCTGTGCTGACCATCGAGTGCCCGTTTACACTAATCCCATCTTTTATTTCCTTCACATCTTCAACAACTCATCTGCAATTCCAGCTTTCATGCACTATGGCCAATTTACAATGGCTAGTAAACTTACCAACCTATACACCTTTGAGGAAACTGGAGCCACAAAGTCATGGAAAGAACATCCAAACAGCAGATAGGCAGCACTGAAGGCAAGGTTTGAGCCCAGGGTACTGGAGATCCGAGGCAGAATCTGGACTAGTTATGCCACTATATTGTTGTTGGATTTCCACCAGAATCTGAATTGTGTGCAATTTAGTTGGGTTCAATTGTACGTTGGCAGAAAATAGAGCAGGTCCATTGCAATTGCTCCTTCTTGTTCTATTCCTACTGATCCGTGGGAGTTCAAATCCATCTTATGGATTCAATTCATTTTTGGATATTTCTGGAAATGCCAGCATTTATTACTCATCCCATGAACTGGGAGTACAGTTAAGAATCAACCACATTGGTAGTCCGGAAATACATGTTGAAGAATGGCCGGTGAAGAATGGCAGATTACTTTGCCTGAAGGACGTTAGATTTGAGCTAAACCAGTAGTTTTATGATTGCTGATTGAGAGTACCTGAAAATAATTGTTTAAAATCTAAATGCATGCAATTACTTGAATTGCAAGTCCCAAATGTTGTGGTATTTAAATTTGTGTCTGTTGTATCAGTGATGCAGAGATTTGGCTGCTAGCCCAGGAGTTTCCCATTGCTCACTGCTAGACCAGGAAAGTGGACGTGCAGGGTAAAGCTAGTCCTGGGCTGCTGTTGCTATTGCCTGACCCAGTGATCAGCAGATGGATCCATTAAGTCCACGGAATTCCCTGCTAAAGAACACAGATGGGCAGGAGGTTAAAGGTCTAGGGTTCAAAGGAAGTCTTGAACTGACACAGCTGCGCAGCACTAGATGATACGCTGAGAAGAGCTGCAGATCAGATGCTGGTGTGTTTGAGTTTTTGCTCCATTGCTGGGATTTCTTTTCAACTCAGCAGTGGCATGGTAGCATAGCGGTAGAACTACTGCCCTGCAGTGCCAGAGACCCGGCTTCGAACCTGACTACGGATGCTTTTCTGTACAGAGTTTGTATGCTCCCCCCTTACCTGTGCATTTTCTCCCACACTCCAAAGACGTACAGGTTTGTAGGTTAATTGGCATGGTATATAAATTTAAAATTGTCCCTAGTGTGTGTCGGTAAATGTTAACGTGCGGGGATCGCTGTTCGGTGCGAACTCGGTGGGCCAAAGGGCCTGTTTACATGCTGTATCTCTACACTAAACTTTAAGCATCCAACCCACTGACACCTCTACCTCATTTCCAGCTTCCTTCCACCCCACCCCCCTCACTACAATCAGTCTGAAGAAAGGTCCCGACCCAAAACATTGTCTTTCCATTTTCTCCACAGACACTGCCTGACCCACTGAGTTACACCACCTCTTTGTGTTTTACTGCATACAACATATCTTTAGGTTTATTGCAGAGCTTTGGAGTTGATTTATTTCTGTAATTGTACTTCTTTACATTCTCTGATGTCGGTGCATTCCAGAATTGTTTTCAAGAACATTGTTCGATCATGAAACATCTCTCTATCCTCCCAATGAACAATGTAAATATTCATGTACTTTTTTAAACCCCACGCTGTGAAGCATGTTTGTGCTTTGTTTCCTGCAAAAACAACACAGCTGTGCTCAAATCCCTTTAGTTTTTTTTTTGTTTTGAAGATACAGCGTGGAAACAGGCCCTTCAGCCCACCGAGTCCGTGCCGACCAGCGATCCCCACATATTAACACAAGCCTACACACACTAGGGACAAATTACATTTATACCAAGTATACAAACCCAAGCCAATTAACCCACAAACCTGTACATCTTTGGAGTGTGGCAGGAGACCGAAGATCTCGAAGAAAACCTACGCGGTTACGGCGAGAACGTACAATCTCCGTACAGACAGCACCTGTAGTCAGGATCGATCCCGGGTCTCCGGTGCTGCAAGCGCTGTAAGGCAGCAACTCTACCTCTGCGCCACCATGCCGGATCACTTGTGTGTTTTCACTATCACTCTCGGTGTCCTCCACCATCAGGTGACTCACACTTGCTTCCTTGCTTTCATTTTGCTTTAAATCTTTAGATGGTGCAGCTTTAAAGATGTGTGTTGCTGTCTCATCGTCAGAAGCAGTTGCCAGGAGCTCTCCCATTCTCTCTTTCATCTGAGCCATGGGACCCATGCAAAATGAATACTGGGCTGGCAGTCAGCAGAATGAACCCGCAGGTATCTTTTTCTGCCTTTTTCTGTAGATTTTCTGTGCAGCAGCAGATCTTTCACAGAGTCCAAGCACGGAAAAATATATATTGTGAAAGATCCAGGATTCATTTCCACCTTCCCAGATTTGATTTCTTCTCTCCAGAGATGCTGCCTGTCCTGCTTACTCCAGCATTTTGTGTCTCCCTTTGATTTTTATATTTTATGACCCTTGTTATCAATGTTTCTTATGGTAATATTGCTGGAGTTCCAGTGTTTTCACCAGACTATAATAGTTGCAGGATGCAGAATTGTGATCATATAAAGTTACACACTTGATTATGTCAATACACCCTTTGACCAAATGACACAATTGCCCTTCCGTAGATAAATGCACTGCAGAATCAAAGAAGTATAAATGTTTCAGGTTTTTCAGTCTCGACCCGAAACATCACCCATTCCTTCTCTCCAGAGATGCTGCCTGTCCCACTCAGCTTTTTGTGTCTATCTTTGATTTAAACCAGCATCTGTGGTTCCTTCTTGTACAGGATCCATTGACTTTGCTCTTTTTCAATCGGATCAAGTCTGGTCCTATACCTCATTCACTTTCCTGCTTTACCTTCCTTTTGCTTGATGTTCTTTCGGCCAAGAGGCTATTGATGGCAGTCTTGAATGGAATGAACAAGGAGCATGCTCACCTGTCAGAGTGGATCATTCTAAAGATTTACAATCAACTGAGTAAAGACATTTCTCCTTGGCTCAGCCATAAATGAACTTTCCCCTTGATCTAGATTCTTCAGCCAGAGGAATCTTCTTCTTAACACCATTACTTGTTTCAAGGACACTCTTAACTGCTTTGATTTTAGGTCAGTCTCTTCTCTTGGAAAGATGCAACAAACCAGGAATCCATCTCAGGAATCTGGACATTAAAGTTTTGTGACACTGTAGTGACCCTTGTTAACAATGTTTCTTAAGGTGGTATTGCTGGAGTTCCTGTGTTTTCACCAGACTATAATAGTTGCAGGATGCAGAATTTTGAACATTATATAAAGTTACACACTTGATTATGTCAATATGACCTTTGACCAAATGACACAATTGCCCTTCCATAGATGTGTGAGTATAAATGTAAATCAAATCACAACTCCAATATTGAAGCCTACAGTAGGTATCTTGATGTGCATGATACCTCTAATGTTGGGTTTTCCTCTTGCAAAGGCATTGAATAAATAGAAAAGAAAGGTAGGAGGGAGACCTAAATTGCTGGAATAGAGTTATGAGTTTGAAGAGAATGGAATGGGTATGAACAGGCTTTGTCGAGTCTGAACAGAAACAAAACTCTACAAATAAGCTGAAGCATGCAGGACGGAACTAACTGCAGATGCTGGTTTATACTGAAGATGGACACAAAATGCTGAAGCAACTCAGCAGGTCAGTCAGCATCTCTGGAGAAAAGGAATAGCTGACATTTATTCAGAAATAAACTGAAGCCTTGCCTACAGATTTACTGCAATGTGACATCTGCATTCTCCTACCTCCCTACCTCCCTTACTCAAAAAACCTTTTTCTAACCTTTGAATGTAGTTACGTTTGCTTGTGATAAGAGTGCGTTACTCATCGATGTAACACAAACACGTGGTGGTACAGTGGCGTAGCAGTAGAGTTGCTGCCTTACAGTGCTGGAGACCCGGGTTCGATCCAGACTACGGGTGCTGTCTGTACAGAGTTTGTACGTTCTCCCCGTGACCACATGGGTTTTCTCCAAGATCTTCTGTTTCCTCCCACATTCCAAAGACCTACACCTTTGTAGATTATTTCCTTGGTATAAGTGTAAATTGTCCCTAGTGGGTGTAGGATTGTGTTAATGTGCGGGGATCGCTGGTCGGCGCGGACTCGGTGGGCCGAAGGGCCTGTTTCCGCGCTGTATCTCTAAAGTATAGGTTATATATCAATTCCTGATGCACCAATACAGCTCCTCCACATTGCCAAGAAGGCAATTGCCATGGTTACATTTAACTTTCATCAGAAGCCTAATTTTTAAACACTCAAATCTTTGTGCCCTTGTGCTCATTTTTTCTATGTAGGGCACCAATAAGCTTGGCATACAGTAAATGCGGCCAGAGAGAAAAGGGCCCAGGAGGTATTGTGGTGTGAGCAAATTATCTTAAGACAACTGACTGAAAAAAGTTGAAAGCTGGTGAGCCCTCTATAGGAAACACAACTGTTATATATATGTTGGAGTCTTTACACCCAAATCTGGAGCCACTCACCTTGTAGGGAGGAGATAACGAATGTGGACCTGCAAACAGATGTTCAGGCTTCCAGCCTGGAGCCCTGTGCTGCTGTTATTTAGTTTATCAATGGGATCAGTTGCCTTGGAAACAGCCAATGACCTAATTCTCCCCAGAACTATATTTCATTTGTTTCTTTCCTCCAGTGGAGAACAAGACAGCGTGGAACACCAATTTCTGAATGTAGTTTTGATGGGCAGTGTAATATCTCCTGAAAGTTATTGGCGTGCAAGCCCACTCTGTCCAGGAGGGGACGGATGTCGAGATTTATGATGGGCCCGAACCCTGACGTCTATGAAATCACAAAGAAAGCACAAAATGTTGGGGTAACTCAGCGGGACAGGCAGCATCTCTGGATAGAAGGAATGGGTGACGTTTCTGGTCGAGACCTTTCTTCAGACTGAGGGTCAGGCTGGGAGACACAAAGATATGGAAAGGGAAGGTGTGAAAATGAGAGAACAAAGGGGACGAAGGTCAAGGGAAATGTAAAATAGATCATTGTTAGGTGACATAAAAAGATAAAATCTAATCAGGAGGACAGTCAGACTGGTCGGAGAACTAGGATGGGGGGGGGGGGGGGTGGATGGAGAGAGTGGAAAAGCAAGGGTTACTTGAAGTTAGAGATGCCAATGTTCATACCGCTGGGGTGTAAGCTACCCACATGAAATATGAGGTGCTGTTCCTCCAATTTGCATTAGGCCTCACCCTGACAGTGGAGGAGGCCCAGGACAGAAAGGTCTGCATGGGAGGGGGAGTTAAAGTGTTTAGCAACCGGGAGATCATATAGGTCTCTCTGCTTCATTCCACTGATGCCTGGTTTCTGGGGTAGAAGCAATCCAGCTGTTTCGTTGTACAAAATCAGAGACTTTTACCTCGAATCATTGTAATCTAGCGGCACAGAAATACATAGTTTCTGCCATCCACTGTGTGTATTGCCTCCTTGTAGACCAGTCTACATTCATTCTCACTCCTCTACTCTAACCCTGTGGTCCAACAAATGATCTTTGCTCAAGTACCTATCCAGATTCCTTTAGAAATGCTTAATTGAGCCAGATTCCACCCCACTTGTCGGCAGTGAGTCTCTCTACTTTCCTAATACATAAGTGTCCTTCAGTCTACACACAGGCTCTCTGATGCGGAACAATGAATTGTGACCAAAAATTTGAGAATTTTTCTCAAATTCATAACTGGGTCAGGCAGCTTCTCGGGAGAAAAGGAATAGGTGACATTTTGGGTCGGAACCCTTCTTCAGACGGTCTGAAGAAGGGTTCCGACCCGAAACGTCACCCATTCATTTTCTCCAGAGAAGTTGCCTGACCTACAATGTTACTCCAGCATTTTGTGTCTAGCTTTGGTATAAACCAGCATCTGCAGTTCCTTTCTACACTCAATGTTAACACCATTCGGTTGTAATTTGTTACCTAAATGAAGAAGGGGCCCCGACCCGAAACACCACCCATCCATATTCTCCAGAGATGCTGCCCGACCTGCTGAGTTACTCCAGCACCTTGTGTCTTCTCTGTGAGGTGGAGATCTTTCTTGGAGTGATATCAAAGGATGCAATGGATTAAAGCCTCCAAATTTGTTAACCACAACAATAGAATGGGGGTTGCATTTTTCAGTTTTAGCAAATAGAAACTACAGAAATACCTTGAAGAAAAACTTGTCTTATTTTCATTGATACAGCGTAGTTCTGCTTGTGCACACTTCCATTGCGGACCATGGGTGCTGCCTGTATGGAATTTATACATCTATATTACTAAAAGTCTGATCTTGACCGCTTTTGGCTCTCTGTGCTGTGATTTCCGAGAGAACGCCGCCACCTACAGCCGCCATTTTTAGCCACCTGGCTCAGAGCCCTCCTCCGCCTTCCAGGACCAGAAGATTTCTCCCATCGATGAAAAATCAGAGATATTACTGTTTTTAAAATATTTCCTATTCTCTCTGCTGCCCCTGCTGGAGGGAGGAGGGACTATAAAACCAGGAAGTGGTGTTGCCTCACTCAGTCTGTGCAAGATGGAGGGAGCCAGTGGTGTGCCTCACTCAGTCACTCTGAATACATGTCTACTCAAATGTGAGTGCCCTTAATGTGGTTCTAAAAAGGTTGCAAAAAATGTCTATTGGTTCTAAAATGGTTGCAAAAAGTGTTTTTTTGTTCTAAAATGGTTTCAAAAAGGGTCTATTGGTTCTAAAATGCTTGCAAAAAGTGTCTATTGGTTGTAAAATGGTTGCAGAAAGTGTCTCTATTGGTTCTAAAATGCTTGCAAAAAGTGTATTGGTTCTAAATTGCTTGCAAAAATGTCTTGGTTCTAAATTGCTTGCAAAAATTGTCTCTATTGGTTCTAAAATGCTTGCAAAAAGTGTTAGCTCTAAAATGCTTGCAAAAAGTGTCTCTATTGGTTCTAAATGGTTGCAGAAAGGGTCTATTGGGTCTAACATGGTTGCAGAAAGTGTCTATTGGGTCAAAAATGGTTGCAGAAAGAGTGTCTCTATTGGGTCTAAAATGCTGGCTGAAAGTGCAGAAGGTGTCACTATTGGTTCTAAAATGTTTTCAAAATGTGTGTCTATTGTTTCTAAAATGCTTGCAAAAAGTGTGTCTATTGGTTCTAAAATGCTTGCAAAAAATGTCTCTATTGGTTCTAAAATTCTGCCTGGCCAGTGTGACTGAGCTGCCTGTCCAGAGTGACTTAGCTGCCAGCCCAAGAATCCATTCGGCCCACAATATCCATACTAGCCCTCTGGAAACCAGTCCCTTTGACCCACAACACACATACTAGCGCTCCAGAAAGCCCCCCCCCCCCCCACACTGGCCAGCAATTTTGGAATTGGTGGTGAGGTGGTATATTGCATTGGGGGCCCAGCCCTCCCGTGTGAAGCTGGGACCCAACGGGTCCCACTTGGTCTAGTTCTTTCTAATAGTTTTTCTTTATGCACTCACTGTGGCCATGTGGGTTTCCCATAGGCGCTACGCTTTCTTTCTTGCTCCCAAAGATATGCTGATAGATTAATTATCTACTGAAAATGTTCCCAATGTAGATTTATGACAGGAGAATTGGGGAGTCGGGGGTTGAGTTTATAGAATGTCAGCGAGAATATGTTACGGTTGAATAAACAATGGTATTGATGAGATTGCTCTGAGTTAATACGGATTCAAAGGGTCAAATGGCCTTTGCATGAGAAATTTTAAATATAGACATTTTCATTGTTTCCTTTAAAATTGTCACAAATTGCTTTCAAAATGTAGATATAGATAACGTACATAAATGTACGTATAATGGTCGGGGCGTGTTCAGGTTTAAAAAAAAAGATTGGCAGAGTAAAGATGTGGCAAAACTCAGATGAAAGATAAAATATATTTATGATTCTGAGAAAAAGAATTGAAGCTTTTATGGCAAAAAAAAAATTAAAGTAATGCTTGACTGAATTTGTAATTGTTATTTTTGCTATCATTAATTTAGTTACATCAAATGTTGATCTTAGAGTGTATCTCTTGAGACCTTTTTAGACAATATATACACAAAAGTGATAAAACCTGTACTGAAACAAATTTGAAAAAGCAATTGCCTCCTTGAACCCTATAGGGTGGCACAGCGTTAGCATTGTTGCCTTACACGCCAGAGACCCGGGTTCGATCCATACAACGAGTGATATCTATATGGAGTTTATGTGTTCTCCCTGTGACTGTGTGGGTTTTCTCCAGGTGCTCCGGTTTCCTCCCACTCTCCAAAGACGAATAGGCTTGTAGGTTAATTGGCTTTGGTAAAGATTGTAAGTTGTTCCTAGTGTGTAGGATTGTGTTAGTGTACAGGAATCGCTGGTCGGCGCAAATTCGGTGGGCACAATGGCCTGTTTCACGCTGTATCTCTAAACTCAATTAAACCAAACTAAACTTGCCCTTTGCCGGTAATGGTGCATAAGGGAGCACACTCACTGCCAGTTTGTGTTATGAGGTGGAGACTGCAGAAATAATTATTCTCTGACATGTTTCCCATTCTGACCAACATGTCTCATTTACACTAGTCCAATATGCCTATGTTTGGCTCATGTTGCCACTAGTTGACAAATTTTAAGGTCTGATAGCCTTTAATCAGACCTCGAACGATTCTGCAGAGTGAAGTGCGCGAGTATCACTATCAAGTGTCAACAGCCTGCAATAGCTTCCACAGATGAAGTGCCCTCTTCAAATGAACAGATTTCCCACATCTCGTAACCATGTATTCTGCTCCTCGAACTGCGACATCTCCTATCATTGTCGCAGTTCATCAGACCATCTCTGTCGACACTAGGACAGAATTACAAGCCAACTCCAATAATTCTTTCCAAATCATAAACAATCAAACCCTGGCTGAAATATAAACATCCTCTGGCTTTCCTTAGCACGCGCAGTCTGTATGCCTCTGGCAATCTTGGCTACAAAACACGCAATGCTTCATTGTCTATGTCTCGCTATTAGTGGCAACATTCTGCACCAGCTTTTGCCAGACAACATCAAAACTTGAGCAGGTGGTTCAATAGCTCAATGGTTGAACAGTGCTTTATTATCACCTGTACCAAGGTACAGTGAAATTCTTTTTTTGCATGTAGATCAGTAAAATTAACCTCCGATTAAATACAGAATGTATAGAACAGCCCACTGGGAACAGCCCAAATACAAGAGTTGCCAAGTTTTGGTGCCATTTTCAAAGTCCCAGCTTCTGTTGGCTATGGAGGCTAATAGTGAGATTAAACGAGAACTTACCAGTTCGAAGTTTGATCTTTATTTTATGAGGAGTTACGATGAGGGATTACGTGAAGAAGACCCCGCCTGGCGCTGGAACGGCATACTTCAAAGCAGCGGCATGAAAAACACAGAAACCAATAGCCGAAGTAAAATAGTAAGGCTCAAAATAGACTAGAACTACCAGATGATCATTTACATTATGAGGGTTGGGAGTGGAGGGCACGTAATCCCTCATCGTAACTCCTCATAAAATAAAGATCAAACTTCGAACTGGTAAGTTCTCGTTTAATCTCACTATTTTACTTCGGAGTCACGTGAGTGACTACGTGAAGATTTTGAAGCTCTGTGTTTTTCATGTCGTAAACTCATTTCATACGACTCTCTGTTTAGTCAAAACAGTAGTGAGTAAATAGTATTTTTAGGACATTGTTACAATTTATGTAATAAGTCCTTTAATCATAAAAAGAACAACTTTTTAATAATAACCCCTCTACCTTAGGGGAAAATTACAAAATAAATTGATAAATGTTGTCAATGGTAACATAAATCGATAATATAAATCGATAATATAAAACAAAGCAAGCATTAAAGAGAACCCATTACTGTGTGTCTAAATCCTGGCACTGTGATAACAGGTTTATTCTAGAACTTTGAAAATCTCTTCTCTAGACCACCCTGCGGCCTCTAAAATTTTATCGAGTGGCACGTCCTGTACCTTTGCCACGGACGTAGCTGCCGCCCTAGTGAAGTGAGATTTAAACATCAGTGTCTATTCTTGCTAGACACAAACCATCCAGAAATGGTTTGAACTGAACCTTTTGTATGTGGCTTTTTGTGTGTTATTAATAACGCTTTCTCAGAACCTCTGAGATTTTGGTTACCTCAATGTACTGAGTTAAATGCTTAACCACACACATTGTTTCATCAATAGGATATGCTTTAAACATTACCTTCATTCCAGTTCTTCCTGGTCTGCTTTGTTTGATCAAGTCATAAACATAAAACATAATGTTATCTGCAGTCACATGCATGCAATCCAACCGTACAACTGCAAAGCTTGTACTCTTTTTGAGCTGATACCAATGCCATTAACTTTACCACCTTGAATGTTAATTTCTGCAAAGACATTGAATTAATTGGAGTCCATTGTTTAAACAAAGTGAGAACAATGCTAACATCCCAAATTCCTGTATATATGGGCTTGGGATGATTTTATTGAAATTCCTTTCATGAGTCGGGATACTAATGGGTGAGACCCAATGAATCTTGATCTGAAATTTGTCCTAAATAGGATGACAATGCACTACGAGCACAATTAATGGCACTATACTCAAATGCTCATCAAGTGTAACCCAGCAAGGAACTGTAATACATTTGAAATGTTTGCAGTATGATAAGATATCTTTGACTGTGTACACTTCCCATTTCCTTATATGCGACTTATATTGTTTTAGTGCTATTCCTCCAAGCTGCAACTATAACATCCATGGTCCTGTCCGACAGTACAACTCTTGCAATGGTCTGGTCAGAACCTGCAGATTAACAAATACATATGTGTTGAAGAAGGGTCTCGACCCGAAACGTCGCCCATCTCCCTCACTCCCCAGATGCCGCTGCACCCGCTGAGCCTCTCCAGCTCTTTGTGTAACTAACAAATACATATGATCATGCAATGGATGAATTCCTTTTGTTACTGGTTGTGTCAACAGATTGTCGCAACTGGGAATTGTCATACATGGTTCAATAATCATATTAGCATCAATGGGAATCATGACTGCGTGGGCCAATCTGACACCACCAAAAATTGCATTCGACAGCGTCTTGCGCTTTTTATTGAGACATTGCCCAATGAGACAGAATGGGGAAAATCATAAAATAACAAATTCCCCAGTGTAGCGAGAAACATCCACCGCTACTGCCGCTGGATCGTGTTCCCCAAGACCCGTATTTGGGCAATTGGTGATTCAATCTAGATGCAAACAGATCAATGTCCGGCACTCCATAGCGACTGACAATATTTTGAAATTTTGTGGATTAACATCCATTCTGTATTGTCTTCAAATATTTGTGATCTTTATCTGTCACAACATTGTCTCTCCCCGAGAGATAAATAGCTGAAAGCCAAATATTTTTTGCCACACACCATTGACACATCTGGTTCACCAGATGATCACATGATATTGATCTAACACCACCCATGTGATTAATATATGCCACAGCTGTGGTATAATCTATTTGTACTTGGACATGCAAATCCTTTAATGAAGGGCAATAAGCTTTTAATACATAAAATGCTACCAAGAGCTCCAAATAATTAATACCATATGTTTGGAACAATAAATCCTCTTGGACAGCCCATCTGCCTCTACAGCTGGTCTCATTATCCGTACCCCCCCCCCCCCCATCCGAGAGAACTTCGTCATTTTGCAAAAACACTACTGGCTGATGAACTAAAAGTTCTAAGCAGCTTATGGAACATTCTCAATCCATCAATGTAATCCTGATAAAACTTCCTTAGGCAATTGCATTGGCCTATCAAATGGCTTGCTCGCTGAATAAGCGCTTGAGTTTTTGCCCTTTGAAGATTTTGGTAATGTAGACGACCAAACTCTACTGTCTGGAAATGCTGCTGCCAATTTACCAATAATTTTGGCAACCTCTCGGATGGAAGGATAAGGTTCGTAAATCAAGTCTTGACACACATTTGTCAAATCCAACACTTATCCATTGGTAAAGTTACCAACCTGGTAACTGAGTTAATCTCAAACCCCAGATATTCAATGGTTTGGGATTGCTGTAACTTAGATTTGTTGGATGGATCAGGAACCCAACTTCTCAAACAACTTGTAGGTACTGAGACTAATTTTCCACCTGGCTCCTGATTAGCATTGACAATTAAATGTCATCTAGATAAGCCATAACGATGTACTTTTGTGCCTAAGGCAGTGCAAATGCTGGCTTAATCCTTAAAGGCAAAGCTTGTAGTACCACAAACTGTCTCATCCATAACTTTAATTACCTATGAAATTATGGTGAATTGGGACCGAAAAATGCATCTCTTCAATTTATTGCAGCCATAACCACCTGTTGATACCTGCTGTATAGCAGTGTTGAATGTGTCCATTTAAAAAATTTTTACTGGACAATATATTTAATTGTGTGAGATCTAACATGATTGTACAACCCCATCTTCTATGGCCTGGGGAAAATATTTGATACAATTGTTATGGATCCTTTCCTGTTTCTCAATACCTCCTTCCTCACACAAATTCTCACGTCTTTGTCAATTTGAATTATTCCAAGACTATAACATGAAGAATGATCAGGTTATTGTGTCCCAATGGATCCATACCTCTTCATTATCAACATTTGGAGTCTACCACCAATCTGAGGTTCATCCAAACATCCTTCTTAAATAGGATTAAGTTTTGTACCTCCCCAACTGTTTGACGAAATTACCTCCTTACCCAAAAATGTGGGTGTACATTCGTTATTTTATTAATATATGGTCCCTAGATAAGGGACGTATCAGATTTAAACTGATAAGAACAGATACCATGCTTAATCTTAGCCAAAAAGCCGAGAAACGATTTGCTGGCTGGAAATTCTTCCTTATCATACTCCTACCTCGGCTCAAATCAAATCCCTTTTCCATATGACCAGCCTACTGGCCAACTAAAGGGTTTCATAAGACCAACAGTTTCTTCCCCTTCATCCATACTCCGAATCAATAACCAGGAGTTTGAACATTGCTTGTCCTGTAAATCTTTGGATGTGAAAGAGGCCGAATGGCAATCTTTTATTATATAATTTAACTCAAATAAGTTTGCAGAATAAACCTAACATATTTTGTTTCATTCTGAACTTTAGTCATTCCACAACTTCCCAGCTTGTCTTAAAAGACAGTGATGCCAATTAGTTTGAGGATTCTTTTAATCGTAATTCCTGCGCCCGCAAAATTGCTGACATTGGCGCCCAAAACCCGGATTTACCAGGTACCTTCTTAAAGGTGTTTTAGAATGCTTCATGCATTAAATTCTGTATAATTCCAATTTTAGTATATGTGCTGCCGAAGCGAGCACATGTTTAAATGCAAATCTGCTGTTTCAACCATAACAGCTTCTTGAGGCAGGTGAGAGACCATATAATTAACATTGGCCGCCAGGTTCCTTCCATGGCCTCACCGCCTCCACCAGGTATAGTAACTTTGTGCCCTTCAGACACACCTGGATTTGCATTGTGGTGGGTACTTCTGACCACAAACACCACTTTCAGGGTCTGTCACATACAGCCCTGGTACTCCTGAAACTCGTTCAAGGAGACTTCCTCCAGTCCATACCCAGGCACTGGGGTTTCAAATTCCCAATTCGAATTGGCACCATATTCACGATATGGAACCCCCTCAGGGGCTGCCTGGGAATATTTTGGGTACTTAGACCCTTGGTTGATATAATTTGGAGAATTTCCTCCATTAGATCCATACTTAGCCAATTTTAGGCTTACCTTACAGGATCTTTTAGAAACCTCAGGCCTTTCAAGCCTCTTTTACTTTTAGGCACTGGGTTTTCAAGTGTTGTTTGTGGAGCAACTAAAGGCTCCCTAACGGGTATTTCAATCGGCCACCGGTATCGGAACCGGCTCCGCAATAGTCTGCTGTCCCGACTTTTTACACCCCGGGACGCACGTTTTACCCGCGATTTTCTTTTTAAAACATTTTATTTTTATTTAAACTCCTGCTGGTTTCCTACCAGCCTACGGAGTTTTAAGAAAAACGCCCTGGAAGTAAAATAATTTTACTTACCTGCGGGCCGTTTCCTTACCGCTGTGCTGGAGCTGCGCTCTGCAGCTCTTCCTTTGCCGATAGCGTCGACGTAATGCCGTTCCAGCGCCAGGCGGGGTCTTCTTCACGTAGTCACTCACGTGACTCCGAAGTAAAATTGCAGCCGTCGCCTCCATCCAGAAAAATGAGAGTCCAGCGACCTTCAGCCTTCGTGCCCTGGGGCCACCTCCCGCAGTCGACCAGAGCGAAGCTGAAGGTAAGACCCCAGATCTTTCTATCGGCCCTTTGTTATAGTGTCCGCCTAACTTCGCCGCAATAAAGGCATTAAGGAAGGGAAGTGATGGGAATGTGTTGTGAGTTGGGGAGTGATATTGTTCTTGGGGGATATAATTTGTTCAGGTTTTCGCTGAAGTTGACTAGGTGTGAGACCATTGGATTTCCTACTGCACTGAATGTCAGTAGCCCCCTTCCACTGGTGTTTGACTGTGGTCCTTGAGGACTTTCTGGTCCTCTCTGGGAAGAGAACTTCTGTTCTCTTCCACATCTTAGCCATCACGACAGGCTGAGCCACTGGTCCTCTTTGTGATCTGTTGCGGCTTCTGACAAGCTCCCACAAGTCTTGCTGAGTTGGCTAATGTTAGCTACTCACAAAACCAGGCAGAAGGATAAGACTGTACTAACCCACTGTCTGAATGCTGAAGTGATAATGAGATGAGAGTGTGAATTTTGTTAGCTCTTTATTGAGTAAAATAGTGCACCACAATCCCAGAACATGTTTTTCTGTCTAATTTATCCATGTTTAGTCTAGGTTAGTTTAGAGATACAGCACGGAAGCAAGCATTCGGCCCATCTAGTCTGCGCCAACCAGCAACCCCCACATACAAACACTATGCTACACACATTAGGGACAGTTTACAATTTTACCAAGGCAATTAACCTACAAATCTGTACATCTTTATAGTGTGGGAGGAAACTGGAGATCCTGGGGAAAATCCACACAGGTCATGGGGAGAACATACAAACTCCATGCAAATAGCACCCAAGGTCAGGATCAAACCCAGGTCTTTGGCACTGTAAGGCATCAACGTCACCGGTGTGCCACCGTAAATATCCAGATACATTGATATTCTGATAATCAGTAAATTGGACTAAAATTTCTAAATCCAAACTTTCAAACAACCATATTTCCTAGCATCACTTCAGCATTTGTTTTTTATCTTATGTTGAAATAAGCTCTGTGATTTCTAGTACTTTAAAAGTGCAAAAGTATTGATATCTCTCATTTTTGGGGCAATGCCAACACAGAAAAAAGAGAGCATACAGAACTCATCCACGTCGACTTAGTAAATATGAACAAATTCAGAAGAAGTTAGTTTATTCAGAAGTTGTAGATCCACCTAGCAATAATAGCTGCAATTCAACTCATACTTTTGAAAATACCTCTTTAGTAAAGAAATTGCTTCAGATCCGAGGTAATATGCAACAAAGGAAAATTGAATGAGTTTCCATTTCAGAATACTCAGGGAAGTGATGCTATTTTGAATAAATTTTCTGGTTTATTCCAAGTTGCATCTTCTAAACTTTTTTTTAAGATTGTAATGGAAATTGAAGTGGGCTTATGCTGACAGTAGCTTCATTGATGCTATTTAAACAGGCGATTTGCATGGATCTTCTGAAGCAAGCTAAAGGGCCTGTCCCATTTGGTCATAATTTGCACGTCACGCAGATGGCGCGTGAAGATTTTGTACATCACGAAATCCAGCAACGCCACACGCGGCCGCGCGTCACTGCCTATGTCATCGCGCACCATGCGTGCGGAATGCGCACCATGCCAGCATCACGTGCGTCATGACACGTCAATGATGTCGCGTAATTTACGCGCAAATGACGGCCAAGTGGGACAAGCCCCTAATTATCTTAAGTGAAATGAGTCTGCGCATCTTACAACGCTTGTCAGACCCTTTGTCAGAAGCCAAATAACAGAGGGGAAGAAGCTATTCCTGAGTCTGTTGGTATGTGTTTTCAAGCTTCTGTATGTTTGGTCTGATGGAAGCAGGGAGAAGAAGGAATGACCAGGGTGGGACTAGTCTTTGATTATATGGGCTGCTTTTCCGAGGCAGTGTAAAAATTGAGTCAATGGTGGGAAGTCTAGTCTGTGTGATGGACTGGGGTTCCTCCACAACTCTCTGCAATTTCTTTCAGTCTTGTATAGAGCAGTTCCCAAATCAAAATGTGATGCAACCTGACAGTATGCTTTCTATGGTAACTGTAAACGTTTGTAAACGTTGTTGGAGACGTGCCAAAGTTCCCCAGTCATCTGAGGGAGTAGACGTGTTGGTATGTCCTTTTGTCTGATACTTCAATGTGGTTGGTTTATGACAGATTGTTAGTAATAGAAACATAGAACATTGAAACATAGAAACACAGAAAATATGTGCAGGAGTAGGCCATTTGGCCCTTCGAGCCAGCACCGCCATTCAATCCACCATTCAATCCACCATTCACACATCCGTCTGAAGAAGGGTTTCGGCCCGAAACGTTGCCTATTTCCTTCGCTCCATAAATGCTGCTGCACCCGCTGAGTTTCTCCAGTATTTTTGTCTACCACCAATCAATATGATCATGGCTGATCATCCAAAATCAGTACCCCGTTCCTGCTTTTTCCCCATATTCCTTGATTCTATTAGCCCTAAGTGCTATATCTAACTCCCTCTTGAAAAAGTCCAGTGCATTGGCCTGCACTGCCTTCTGTGGCAGGCAGCCTTCTGGGTGAAAAAGTTTTTCCTCATCTAAATGACCTACCCCTTGTTCTTAAACTGTGTTCTGGACTCCCCCAACATCGGGAACATATTTTCTGCATGTCCAATCCTTTAAGAATTGTATGTTTCTATACGATTTCCTCTCATCCTTCTGAATACCTGTGAATACAAGCTCAGTAGATCCATTCTTTCTTCATGTTTATTCCAAGGAACTTGAAGCTCTCAACTATTTCCACTTCAACACCATTGATGCTGATTGGGGCATGTAGCCTGCCACACTTCCTGAAGTTGTGTCTGCTATCAAATAAAATCATACAGTGTAGAAACAGGCTCTTTGGCCCAACTTGCCCAGCCGACATGCCCCATTTACACTAGTCCCACCTGCCTGCGTTTGGCCCATACCCCTCTAAACTTATCCTGTCCATGTACTGTATATGTCTAATTGTTTCTTAAATGTTGCGATAGTACTTACCTCAACTACCTCCTCTGGCAGCTCCTCGTTACATACACCCTCCACCATTTGTGTAAAAATGTTACCCCTCGGGTTCCTATTGAATCATTCCCCCCTCACTTTAAACTTAAACTGGTTCTCAATTCCCTTACTCTGGGCAAATGACAGAGTGTTAATCCTATCTATCCCCTTCACGACCTTATACACCTCTCTAATATCACCCCTCATCCTTCTGCGCTCCACAGAATAAATCCATTGCCTGCTCAACCTCTCCTTATGGCTCAGGCCCTCGAGTCCTGGCAACATCCTCATAAGTGTTCTCTGCACCCTTTCCAGCTTGCCAACATCTTCCCTGTAACATGGTGACCAAAATAAATGTGAAACCATTTGACGCTAACGTTGTAATTATCCTGAGACTGCAAGGGTCTGTACAGAATTCTTAACCAAATTCAATCAAGGCATAATCATTTATATTTTCAAAAATGTAAACTTCTTATTCATTTTTTATGTTGATGATTTTTGTAATATCTACCAATTAAATATTAAAATGCCATGTAGGTATTTTGGAAAACTACAATTAGACTGTCATCTAATCCTGCTTCATTGCTTCTACTGTCTTTACTTAATGCTGATTTCTGATTGCATATTTATTTAGTAAACAATATGTCTTTAATGTAGTTTGAAATGTTAGCTGAAATTGAATGTGTGAGTTTAAAGACTATGATGGAGGGAAATAAGTATTACCAATTCATGAAAATGAAAATGACTCCTTTTTTTTAATTAGTTATTGTTATTGAGGCTTGACTTTGGAATCTGGCAGTGCAAGAAAAATACTTTGAAGCTCTGTACAAGGAATTTCAATGAAACTCGAGGTTATATCTCCTCCCCAGTAAACTGGAGCTGTCATCGCTCCTTGGAAGGAGTTAAACCGTGATGAGAACATCAAGGGATAGGCAACTAACACACGAGTGAAGTTTCAGGGCCAAGGCAAAGATAACATGACAGTTCAGGTAAAAGCACCATTAAAATAGAAAGACTTCAGATCCTATAAACTGCAAGGAATATAATTCTGACATACAAAAATAGCAAGGTTCCTAACTAATGGAAATATAAAACATTGATAAGAAGGGTGTGCAACCATATTCTGATCACTCGCCACAATATGTTATCATGCAATGTTATCTATGTGGTAATTTACAATTCTGTTGTGTATTGTACTAAAAATATTATTAAGGGTGAGGAGTCCAATTATGGCACAATATAAAAATGTAATGCTAATTAAATTCAAAATGGTTTGCTATTTTTGGTCAGATTTTATAGGCCATCACACACACAGAATAGCTCGTCGAGCCTAGAAGTGGTATATTTGTGATGCAAGAGTAATTGAAATTATAAGATGGCACATTACCATTATTGCTTTGGGTAGAGGAATGCACAGGAACATTGTGGGAATGTAGGCCTAGATCTTTGCCCTTCAGGGGTAGTTGAAAAATAAAAGCTTTCAATGGAAGAGCTGGGAAGGAGATTGGTATTTTGGATCATTGTGGCCTGTGATTTGTATCCAACAATGCGATAACACACAACTAATGTATTATTTCTAAATTATGTATTTTGGGCCAATTTATTTATAAGAATGACTAAAAATTGCTTCATCCAAGATAAACTTTTTTTAAAGATGTAAATGTATTGAGACAGATCCTCTGGGGCTTTATTACACGAGAATTGTCACCAAAATGTCACCAGAATAACCATGGATTTTATTGTCTCTTTTCTGAATTACGTCTTGAACCTCCAAATCTTTCAGGTTTCTTGCCTGATTACTCCTTCATTTTCTAGTCTTATACTACATGATTGAAAGCATATGCCCAGATGTTTAAATAGTTTTCTCTCTCCATAGTTGATTCCTGATCTGTGAAGTATTTCCAGCATTTTGGGTTTTTGTATCATATGATGTATAGGAAAGATGCAGTGCTGGTTTAAATCGAAGATAGAAACAAAATGCTGGAGTAACTCGGTGGGACAGGCAACATCTCCGGAGAGAAGGAACAGGTGCCATTCAACCACATTAGCAACAACTATATAGATGTGTCAAATTGCAATATAGAATGTTTAAGGCTACTGGTTGAGGATAGAACATAGAAAAAGTACAGCACAAATCATCTGCCTACACATGGTCTGTACCCATCCATTTCTAGAATATCAAAGTGCATATCTAAAAGCCTCTTAAATGTCACCATCAACTTTGCCTCCATCACCACCCCTGGCAACGCATGCCAGGCAGCCACTACTTTCTGACTGAGAAGGGGAGGGAGAAGGAGTGGAGACATGTTTAAGAAGTATAATAAAGTTTAGCGGGCATTTTACCTATCGGTCGATCTTCCCCGGTCCTGAAAACTCCAATGCCAATTAAAATGCCCGATCAGCGAAGGAGATTGCCTATGGCTGCCCTCGATTGCCTATAACTACATAGCGACCCCACTCCACTGCAGTTAAAAAGAACCATGCCGACCAAATTTTTCAACATGCTGAAAATATTTCCGCAACCTAGCTGAGGCCGGGAGTATTCGGGAACATCCCTCGAACATGATGGAGAGTTCCAGTGACCTCATAGGACCTCCTAGATCCTCGTGTCCACCATGCTGTGAGTTTGAGTCGAGGGCAAACTCTTCTAAACTTGCAGATTAGGTCGCCGCAGTGGGACAGCCCCTTTAGGGTCGCTTCTCCAAATGCAACTTGTCCTGGGTGTTAAGCATGAAAAATAACCCAAGAACAATACATTTCCTGAATAATCCCAAGAATAACAGAATAATCCAAAATAATGTATAGTTATAGAAGGATAGTTACACAAAAAGCTGGAGAAACTCAGCGGGTGCAGCAGCATCTAAGGAGCGAAGGAGATAGGCGATGTTTCGGGTCTCCTTCTAAGGGTCTCGACCTGAAACGTCGCCTATCCAGTCTGAAGAAGGGTCTCGACCCGAAGCGTCGCCTATCTCCTTCGCTCCTTAGATGCTGCTGCACCCGCTGAGTTTCTCCAGCTTTTTGTGTAACTCTCTATTCTCCAGCATCTGCAGTTCCTTCTTTAACACGTTATAGAAGGATACATTAGTTTAGAGATAAAGTGCGGAAACAGGCCCTTCGGCCCACTGAGTCTGCACCGACCAGCGATCCCCGCACGCTAACACTATCCAACACACACTAGGGACAATTTTACATTTTATACCAAGCCAATCCTGTACGTCTTTGTAGTGTGGGAGAATACCAAAGATATTGGAGAAAATCAATGCAGGTCACGGGGAGAACGTACAAAGGTTGTACAGACAAGCACCCGTAGTCAAGATCGAACCCAGTTCTCTGGGGCTGTAAGGCAGTAGCTCTACCACTATGCCACTGTGCCACACTACTTGATGGTCAGCATTTACAGGATGGGCCAAATGGCCTTTTTCCATGCTGCATGACTTTGTGGTTATGACTCTTTAACAGATAGTTGTTCATTAATTGCATACTTTTCTGCATGAAGTCATAATGATGGTGCCCACCCCGCCTGTTGCTTTGTTTAGCAGACTTCAATAGATAATTTTATCTCATGTAAGCTAATCATCAATACCACAAAACAAAAGCATTCTAGGGGTAATGGAATAGAAATACTGCCAACTGTGCTGCATTCAAGAATAAATATATTGCTGATACTTGAAAGTATGAATAAATGAAAAAATGGCATGATTGACTGGCTTTGAAACAGAAAGATATCATTCTGTTCAATGCATTCCAATAAGCCAAACCATCAGTTAGATATATATATCAAGCAACAATCGCATTTAGGAAATTTTGCACATTTGTATGAGTTCAGGAAGCTGAAGGAGTTTGCGGAGAATTGATGTTTAGTTTAGAGATACACGCAGAACCAGACCCTTCGGCCCACCCGGTCTGCGTCGACCAGCGATCCCCACATATTAACACACTAGGGCCAAGTTTTACATTTACCAAGCCAATTTACTTACATATCTGTACGTCTTTGGAGTATGGGAGGAAACCGAAGATCTCGGAGAAAACCCTCGCAGGTCACGGGGAGAACGTACAAACTCCATACAGACAGCACCCATAGTCGGGATCGAACCCGGGTCTCCGGCGCTGCAAGCGCTGTAAGACAGCAACTCTACCGCTGCACCACCGTGCCATATATCTTGTATCTTGTAGAGAAATGATGGGGTTAGTGTCTTATAGAGAATTGGTGGGGGTAGTCATGAATTGACTAGGGGTCAATAACTAGTGGTTAATAGTCTAGAAATTGATGGGATTAGTTTATATAAAAAGCCCTTAACTGCTTGAAAACAGGTCTGCTGAACGCAGTGACATGGGAGAGCTTGTGAACTCAAAGTTACAACAGATAAGAACCAGCAGAGTACTGTGAACAATAATCTCTTCCATGGTATGAAGGTACTGTATACATCCTGGTCAGTCTACATAGATAAGGAAGCCTATTTCTCAGCAGTGTGTTCTGTGTGAAAGTTGTTCCATGAATGTCCTGTGCCTATTATCTGCTAGTTACGTTCAGTCGACAGTCCTCTAGTTGTAACTCCTTCGTTTTTTGTTTTGTTAGTTATGATATGTTCGGTTTTAGTTAAAGTCTGCAGATGTTTTAATGCTTTGCTCTGATAACCGCATAACCATCGTGCTTGAATAAAAAGTTTTAAACGCTACGACTGGACTCGGCAAATCATTGAGAATTCAGTGATCATACAGACCCCCTTTGAATTTTGATCACAGTTCATTGAGAAGCTCAAACACAGAACAAGCCACAGAATTATAAAATAAATAATGTAAGGCAATTAAAGCAAACAACTTGTGAAGCCCCTCTGGAATGCCAATGTGGAAAGGGATAACCACAATCGGAAAATTGCAGTGTTTTTAAACTGTAATTTTCTCGGTCATGTAATTAGTTGTTCTACGCAAGCATGTTGCCAACTGGATGTTTAGCCAGATTGGTGATATTTTTAAATGTTGAATTCAGTCTTTGGCGCTGGTTGAATATTCAAAATCTTGCCAGTTCAACACCTACCATATTCTTGAGCATTAATTTTGATGAAACATTATTTAGACTTATATTTACAACCTTTGGGTTTTCCCACCAAATAGTTCGAAGTGCAAAGTGTTGACGGCATTGTGAGGACAACAGGTCCTCTGAGACTTTGATAAAGGGGGAAGTAAGATCTTTGATAAGGCTCCACCTGGTATGCTGCTCTGGAAGGTTAGATTGTGTGGCATCAGGGAGAGCTACCTGCTAGATACAGAATTGGCTTCATCGAAGAAAGCAAGGGGTGGTGGTGGAAGGTTTATCGGATTGCCTTGGGGATCGATGCTAGGCCCAATGCTGTTTGTGGTTTATATCGACTCAGCTGAGAATATGCAAGGCCGTCTGTTGATGTAAAAAAAAACAATGACTATACCAAACGTAACCACGCAATTTTCTAAAGTTTTATTTTGAGAATGTCCTTTATTTCAGATCAATGTGCTTGTTAGTGCTCGAGCAATGTTGGATCTCATGGCATCACGACCTTTCTTCTGCTGAATGGACACTTTTCTTCCTTATATGTAGCAAATATCAAGGTGTGATCTATTAGTGTTGTCAAAATCAATATTTTTCAGCTTTTGCCGTTAGAAAATGCTCAGCAAGAGTATAAAGCTCATGTAGTCACAGCCCCTCTTAATGAAGCATTGCGCAGGCTTCATCTAATGCACCTGTGTGACCTTTCATTTCTTTACTCAGCTGTTCTTGCAACCTAACTGAATGTCACTGTTAATGACCAACAAGTTAATGAGACTTGCTTTTGACTCATGCAAATGGGAAAATGTGCTGATGCCCTTTGAAACTCACCTTGTTAGGAATCTGGGCTGCAACAAAGAGGAGAAACTTCCATTGCATTATTTGTTTCAACTTGCCCCACCGCTGAAAAGTTCATTTCTCAACCCAAGTCACCTGTTGGTCCCAGGGATTGCTTCCTTGATGAAACAAAATGAGTCGAGATCAAAAGAGACACTATTATTTGTGGCAAAACAAAAAAAAGAAAGAAAGAACGGCGTGGAGATGTGTGGAGAACTAGTGACTAATTCTCTTCATGATTTATGAGATAGTGAGAAAATCTTTGACTCCTGCAAACATGAAGGACATATATTGGCATGTACAAAGCACTTGGGAGATGAGAGAGGAGAAGACTGGCTGGTTAGCTAACCACAGAAATGCCAATTCAATAAAACTACGCGCTCGTGATGATGTCAATGGAACCAAGGGATTCCATTGCTGAAAATCATCTCTTTCTTTCTGCATCCTCTTAATTATGAATGATTTTAATTATTCTTTGTTTAATGTCCTGTTAACTTAAAGAACTTGAAGTTGATCCTTCTTTTTAGCTTAGATCATAGATGTGCCAAATACAGTATCTCATTATCCGGATAAAATATTGCAAAAATGAATTATTTATGTGGCATATCAAGGAGAAAATTCAGATGGGCATAAATTATATATTTTAAAACCTTTTAGAAGAATGGGCGAATGGTTTCTCTGTGAGTTAAGCAAACTTTGCCAAGATCAGAAGTTTACTCCTGACAAATATACACAGTAAATCCCCGCAATAACAGATCTTGCAGGGTGGATGGGGGGGGGGGGGGTCTGTTATTGCCGATTGTCCACTATAACCAAGTGAGGGGGGCTAAAGTTTAATCCAAGGCCAGGAGGGCAGAAACACCACATTGGGAGTGGGTTTTAACAGGGGGGGAATTCACAGACCGGGTGCCATAGAGCCCCCTCGGCCCAACACACGGTTCACCAGCAACGGGCCCGCTACTCACGCCACCTTCATGCTGCTCGCTCTCTCCGCTCCTGCAACTGGACGCACGTCACGTGATGCCAGCTCATTGAGCAACTGGCGGAAGAGAGGGTAGGGGTGCGGGCAGTGCGACAGGAACCTCGTAGTATTATAGTATATATAATGGTCCGCTTTAACCAAAATCTACTATATAGGGTAAGCGGTCCATTATTGTGAGGGTTTACTGTATAACAATGGTTCTACTTTACGGTGCCTTGGAATCAGATGAAAACCATGATCTAGTGCAGTATAATGGATTCATTCGGACTGACTGAAATGATTGGTTTTTGTGTTACGTGAATATGATGGGTAGCTGTTGATATGATCAAATGCAAAGAGAAAGTTGAGCAAGTATCATTTAACCTGTCACAGCCAGAAGTGTGATTTTCCTCTCTTAGCATCTATATGAGCTTCAGCTCATGCCTGTCTTGGAGATTAATCTAAATGTTTCTTATCAACAATCTGGTTTATTACGTCAGTAAAATCCTATTTAATGGGGTAGTTTCCTGTCTAAAAGCAGATGCCACTGTTATTCTTCTGCTGTACAATATAGCATCACTTATCTTTTGTTGTAAGTTAGCTTTATTTTTCTTCCTCCGTCCCCATCAACCATACCAGAAAGCCCATTGTGCTTTGACTTCCTGCGGATACAAGAGTATAGCTACAGAAGTGCAAGTCAGACATCAAAGCTTTGATTTTTCCTCAGTCTTTCTGGATATCTTTAATGCAAATAACACATTTTCAATATATCTCCCTGATGGCTTTTAAACTCTTTGACTGCTCATCACATGAATTTTCCAATATCCAGTCCAATCCGCTAGATTGGCACTTCTGAAAGGATTATTATTTTCTTTCAGATTTATAAAGTTGCTCTAATGTTCAATTGTTAGATTTAGTCGAGGCTTGATTTCTTCACCATCAGGATCTTAGATATAAACTTAGATCTAAACTACACTAAGCCCATTTAATTATCTTACATTCCCATCAACTACCCCAAGATTCCACCACTCACCAACATACATGGGGGTAATTGACTGTGATCATTTAAGCAACCAATTCATGTCTTTGGTATGAGGAAGGAAGTCCACAGCACCCGAGTGGGAACGCATGTGGCAACAGGTAGAATGTGCAAACTGCAGACAGGCAGCACCTGAGGCCAGGATTGAACCTGGTTCATTGGAGCAGTTTGGCAGCAGCTTTACTGACAACACCACCGTGTGGCTCCATCAGTTTGACCATCTTCTGGTCAAGATAGAAATCAGATACCCTCAAGAAATGCAACCAACATAATGGAGGAATGGAGGACTCTATTCCTTGGAATGCCAGAGGATGAGGGGTGATCCAAAACAGGTGCACAAAATCATGAGAGGAATAGATCAGGTCGAATCACAGAGTCTCTTGCCCAGAGTAGTGGAATCAAGAACCAGAGGAAATAGATTTAAGGTGAGTGGGGAAAGATTTAATGGGAATCTGGGAGGTTACATTTTTACACAAAGAATGATGGGCATATGGAATGAGGTGCTGGAGGAGGTAGTTGAGCCAGGCACAACATTTAAGAAACTTTTAGACAGGTACATGGATAGGACAGGTTGAGAGGGATATGAGCCAAACACAGGCAGGTGGGACGAGCGTAGATCGGACATGTTGGCAGGTGTGGGCACATTGGGTTGAAGGGCCTGTTTCCACAATGACTCCATGCGTGAATGATAACAATTTAGTTCTCATTCCTATGGAATAGATTGACATTTAAAGTTCCTCGGTGATTATATTGGATTCCATACATCCCCTAGCTGGTGGTAATTTGACTGAAATTTCATAATGAATCAGTAATGGGCTTGTCCCACTTGTGCAACTTTTTCAGCGACTGCCGGCACCCATCATAGGGCGTTACAAGTCGCCGAAAATCTTCAACATGTTGAAAATCCAGCGGTGACCAGAACAAGGTACGACTCTTTGGGCGACTACTCACGACCATACAGGTTTCACCCCGCACTAATGTGTCGCCTGTATGGTCGTGTGTAGTCTCCTCAGTCGCCTAAAGAGTCGTAGCGTCTTTCTGGTCACCGCTGAATTTTCAACATGTCGAACATTTTCGCTGACCTGCCACGACCTATGATGGGTGCCGAAGAAGTCGCGTAAATGGAACAGGCCCATTACACACATTGTAAGTGAGACTCGTGTTCGCGGTGAAGTTGGGAAGGTCAGTAGAGCACGTGGTGCTCAACCTGCCAGGTAGGCAGAGGGTAGTCAGCTTGTGATGTAAACCAATGGACAGCAACATGGAAACAGAAAATGCTGGAGATGATCAGAAGGTCAGGCAGCATCAATGGAGAGAGAGTGTTAATGCTATGGGTTGATTGCCTTGCATTTTAAGCGGGGAAAAAGTTAGAAATTAAATGTGTTTTAAGTTGCTGGAAAGGGAAGAATGTGGAGAGAGCCAAGGAAATATCTGTGATTGAGTGCAGACCAAGAGAGATGAAACGTAAAAATATTTAATTTCTAAATTTTCTTATTTCTATGGAAGATTAATGACCTGCAATGGAAACTAAAATTTCTCCTACATTGCTGAACATTTCCAGCATTTTTTTTAAATCCTCAGATTTCTAACATCTATTGTTTTTTACTTTTCAAAACCTCAAACAACAGTTCCCGTGGTCCTCCTCTTTCTCCTCACCAGCCTCCATATCCAACACATCATCCTCCAACATTTATGCCATCTCCAACTTGATCCCATCACCACCACATCCTCCCATTTCCACTGCCCTCTGCCTTCCATGATGGCGGCTCTCTCTGTAACTCCTTGGTTCACCCTTGCAGTAATCCCAACAATCCTTCCGGGTGAGGCAGAGGTCGACGTGCACCTCCTCTTACCTCATCTATTACATCCGGTGTGTCTTTTGTGGTTCCTGTGGATCTTAAGAGTTTTGCTTTGCTCCCCAACTAACTCAATTACTTATGCATAGTTATGGATCTCTTTATGCCCTAAAGCTAGGTGGTGAGGAGGGAATCTTTTTACTGCAAAAAACTGCATTCTTTGTGTGCATTTAAAACTTCACTTTGGCTGTATCATTGCAGCCCAATTGAGCAATACTGGCATCAACTCAAGTGAAGAAGCCTCCTGTACATCGGCGAGTCTAAGCAAAGATCTTGCAACCATTTCAGCAAACTGTTACACTCGGTCTGCCAAGTCCCTCTGGATCGTCTGGTTGATAACTATTTGAACCCCCCTTCCCATTCCCATATTGATCTTTCTGTCCTGTGCTTCCTCCATTGCCAGAGTAAGGCTACATGTAAGCTGGAGGAACAGCACCTCATATTCTGCTTGGGTAGCTTACAGCCCAATGGTATGAATATTGAATTCTCCAATTTTTTAGGTAACTTCTAACAACCCTCCCTCCCCCTCCCTTCTCTTCCCCCTGGACTCTCACCTATATCTCCCCTCTCCCTCCCCTTCCACTTACATTCCTTCCTCTGGGTTTACAATTCTTAACTCCTCTTTCCTTTTGGTTTGCTCCTTTCATTTCATCTCTGACTTTTGTCCAACCGACTCATATCAATCCTTCCCAAAACCCCCCCCCCCCCCCCCCCCCCTCATCCTCACCTGTGTCCATCTCCTACCTACCAGGTTTCATCCTGGTTCTCATCTCTTCCAGCTTTGTCCACCCCCACTCCCTCTACTATCAGTCGGAAGAAGGGTCCTGACCCAAAACATCACTTATCCATCTTCTCCCGAGATGATGCCTGACCCGCTGAGTTACTCCACCATTTTTTACTTTTTGTTTGTAAACCAGCATCTGCAGTTCCACATTTCTTCACTTGAGTTGATGCCAGTATTGCTCAATTGGGCTGCAATGATACAGCCAAAGTGAAGTTTTAAATGCACACAAAGAAAGCAGTTTTTTGCAGTAAAAAGATTCCCTCCTCACCACCTAGCTTTAGGGCATAAAGAGATCCATAACTATGCATAAGTAATTGAGTTAGTTGGGGAGCGAAGCAAAACTCTTAAGATCCACAGGAACCACAAAAGACACAATTTCTTTAATGCCAACGTGTGAGCATGCTCATAAAGACATATTGGCAAATACCCAATATCTATGGGTAAGTCATGTCCCGCTGGAAATGCACCAGTCCGTTATGCCCACTATTTGTGTGCCATCACATTAGACCAAAGCCATATCCTATGGTGGCAATGGAGACTCACTGAACATTTTACACCTCATATTAGTCAAAGCCTGCACACCGGAGGAGAACAACATAGAGCTCTTGCTGCACCATTCACTCACACCAAGGGACCTCCCTTTCCGAACATGCTTTCTTCCCCATTTTCCACATTCGTTTCAAGGTAAATGTTAATGAAACTAAAACAAAACTACAGGTGCTGGAAAGATTGATGGCATCTCTTTGGTGCTTGACTTGGTGAAATCCTCTAGGATTTACCTTTTTTTGTTCCAGAGTATATGAGAAATTTATTGACAAATGTCTCTCGTTTCTCTCTTACCAGGGTGAACTTCAACCAGCAAATTTTTTTATTATTTTGTTGCTGGTATATCTCGGCAATTACCATTGCTCTATTTATGAAATTGTGGCAATTTTATTGCAATATTATCAACTCTTGCAATGTATTTCCTAAGTTGTGTTCCTTTTGCATATGTCGTTGTGGAACTTTGAGCATTACAATGCCATTTATTAAGCTTGGAAAATTATGTGTGAACTGAGATGACAATGTAATCTGAACGGAAATATTAGAAGTGTGACAGGTAATATAGGTTTAGTCATAGAGTGAAAACAGGCCCTTTAGCCCAACTTGCCCACACCGGCCACCATGTCCCAGCCATACTAGTCCCACCTGTCTGCACTTGGTCCATTTCCCTCCAAACCTGTCCTAGCCATGTACTTGTCTAACAGTTTTTTAAATGTTGGGATAGTCCCAACATAAAATAGGTTTATGTAGAAGTATTACAGTTACTGCTAGGTTATGTAGAAAGTTTTAACTGCATTGTTTATAATCGCTTGGCCTATGATTTAGATTTATTGTGCCACCTACACCCTTGCCTTCATATTCCCCTTGCCTTGTATTCCTATCTGCTTAATTTCAAATGAATGCAGTTATCCTTTAGCAATGCATATAATTATGCTGTAAATAAGGGATTTCCTCATTGTCAATCTTTCATTAGTACAGAGAGTCTATATGCGGTTTCTTCATAATTGAACTGCTATGAAACTTAAAGGCTCTAAAATTCTAGTTTGGGATATTTTGAGGTATTGTAATTTTTAAGATACACACGACTTCTGTATTAAACCCTTATTGTTAGTCCAAGCATTGTAGGTCAGATAAAAATATATTATTAATTATTTTTCCAAAAAGTGGCGTACTAATTGATTTGCCTACTGTGATGTGCTAACATCACACTGTGTGAGGGATCCTGGCTAGTTTGTCCCAACTCTGTTGGTGTGTAATTTTCACAAGTTACATTGTGCAAGAACCAGAATGCTTTATGTCCAGATCTTTTTTTTAATGCATGATTATTTTTCGGGTTCCTTCGTTCCTAAGGACCTGCACTTATTGACCATGCTGCCACCCTTTAAAGGGGAAATAACCACTGAATCAAAGCACACCTGGAAAATGGAGAAACAAAGAACTGCAGTGGCTAGTTAAGCCCCTGTCCCACTTTCACGACCTAATTGGCGACCTCTGCCGAGTTTGCCCTTCACATACTCGCAGCATGGTCGCCACGAGGTCATAGGAGGTTGTAGGTCACTCTTCCTCATGCTCGTGAGTGGTCTCCGCATACTCGTGGCCTCAAGTAGGCTGCGCCGTTTTTTCCAGCCTGATAAAAAATGTCCAACAAGTAAAAGAAAAGGTCGGCGTGGAAAAAATTGATACTTGTTACTCGTAGGTAGGTCGTAGTAGGTCATGATGATAATCGTAGGTAGTCATAGATAGTTGTGGGCAGTCGTAGGTCAGTAACTGGTCTGGGAAAAAAAAATGCAAACATGACATAATTTTATCATGTGATTATTTCCACTCGTAGCTAGTCGTAGTTTGTCTTGGGTGTGGCAGACTGAGGTCGACAAGGGAGGTCGTAGACATAGTCGTAGGAGGTCTGTTACTTTGATGCATCAACATGACCTTGACATTTTTTTCAACTCGTCTAGGGTCTTCTAAACTCGTGGATTAGGTTGTCAAGTGGGACAGCCCCTTTAATCCATAGAAAAACATAAAGTGCTGGAGTAACTCAGTAGGTCTGGCAGCATCTCTGGAGAACATTCATACACTGATTTGCTGAGATTCTCCAGCACTCGGTGTCCTTGGATTCCTGGAAAATGTGTTGCAGCCTGGGAGACATTCACATCAGCTACGGTAGAACAGGTACGGGAGCGGACTCAAGACTCTACTAATGCCATGAAATATTAAACACTTGTGGGATGGTAGTAGAATAAATCAACTAGCAACAAATCTGAAAGTCACACCTATGCTGTAAAATAATGTGTCTGTATTTGTTTTTCTTTACAAGGGGTGCAATTCCTGCTACTTAACTTGTATTCAGCCAAGTGCAAGAGGACATGAACTGAAATATTAAGCTCCAGGATGGAAGCTATTTGCTCCCATTGTTGTTCGTAGGAATGGCAGCAAGCATTGTTGAACACTAAAGGAATGATATAATGATCGGAGTGATCGAACCACCCCTGGCAGACACTGAATATGCCACCTGCAGCCCTTTCACACTATTGTACTCAGTGAAACTAGTTGAGTGTACACAAAGTGGATACAGTTCTGTGCCTCGAAATGTGTTGAAGTACCCAGAATAACGTCCCGGGCCACATTTTGCCCAAGTAAACTCCCTAACGATTGCTTTCTGGGCAATGTTAAATGAATGAAAATGAGTGAACAGATCGCAGAGAAAAGCTATAGCAAACCCAAAGCTCAGTGCAGCAATCTCTGTGTCAAATTGGAATCAAGAAACACTGGGAAATGCTGGCAGGTTTTGTTTATACTGCCTCAAGTTAGAAGATTTGAGACTACCACGTAGGCAATTCCCAAACTAGCTGGTGAGTTCTGCTGATGACTACTTGACTGTGCTCAGAATTAGAATCAGTTGACTGGTGCAGAGCAAACCTGCTGCAATTCCCTAACCATGATTTATTCAGACATCTGCTGGAAGCCATCCAGATATAGAGTTCTGGGTGACTTAAAATCACACTTCATACACTGATTCTTACACGTGATAGAGGCCTGGATAGAGTCAATGTGGAGAGGATGTTTCCACCTGTGGGAGAGTTTAGGAACAGAGGTCATAGCCTCAGAATAAAAGGATGTACCTTTTGAAAGGAGATGAGATGGAATTTCTTTAGTTAGCAGATGGTGAATCTGTGGAATTCATTGCTACAGATGGCTGTAGAGCACAATTCAATGGATATTTTTAAGGCGGAGATTGACAGAATTTTGATTAGTATGGGTGTCATGAGTTTGGGGTGAAGTCGGAAGAGTGGGGTTGAGAGGGAAAGAGACACTTGTCTCTGGTCAGCATTATGACAAAACATCCCTTTGATTCAAAACCAATAAATGTCACATCTATTCAAAAGTTATTCATTCTAGAGAAGTCATGGTGAGCCCCTGCTCTCCATTTGTGATCCCCTCTCACCTCTCACTACAGCGACTCATTAGTTTATGAACTAATCGGCGGCCCCCTACATATTTATACACCGTACCACTATCTCACTGCCTGTTCATTTAGAACCAATAGGTCGATTAAGTCTTCTGTTGAACATCCACCTGTATTTATCTTGCATGTTTGTCCTTTTGGTGACCCTCAGCCCCTCTTTGACTTGGACAACCCCACATTAATGAATACAGCCCATGCCTATCTTTATTTCGTAAGTTAGTTCATAAGTGATAGGAGCAGAATTGGGCCATTCAGCCCATCAAGTCTACACCTCCATTTAATCATGGCTGATCTATCATTCTCTGTTCCAAGTTCGCAACAGCTTGCTATTTTAGCTTTTGAATGGCAAAGTTGCTGCTGAGCGGAAGTTAACCCGCAATACTGTTTCACTTTCCATGAGAAATGAAAGCAGGTGTAGCAAAATCCATAATTCCCTCAGTTATGATTGATTCCGTGCTTGTCCACCGATTAGTTCCTGTGCTTGTCCACGTTGCTGTCAGATCCTATATTCATTGATTTCCAGGTTTTCAAAAGCCTCGGTCTTGAATATTCAGCTCCCTGTTAAAAAACGAAACCTGTACATAAATAAAATTTCATCTAATTTTACCACTTATAACAAGGGTCCTTCTACCTGAAGAATCAGTGCTGTCCTTTTTCCAAGGTACTATCTGACCTGCCATGTCTTTCATTTTGTTATAACTTTATTTCATATTTTCAGAGCCTACACGGTTTTTACTTTTCATTCCTATTGTCTGAGTTCTAAATGGCCAATTTAGAATCTGACGGTAGTTGATGGAAACATGCTGAGAACAGTTTATAGGAAAATTAACAGTGGAATGGAATTGCTCTGCGAGTGAGCAGAGATGGGCTGAAATGGCCTTTTCTTAGGTTGTACGCAAATAAGAATTCTTTCTCCTGAGGTTGTTCCCCAAATTATTGATTATATGTTTAGGGAAAATAGCCACTTGTTAATCATAAAAGCCCCGCGCAATCTCAGCAAGCGTTCCTTAATTTTGTCTTTAGTGTTTCAAGATAATAATATTTCTGTCCTAAAATCAAAGGCACTACGGTTTAGTTTTCGTTTGGTTTAGAGATACAGTGTGGAAATAGGCCCTTCGGCCCACCGATTCCACACCGACCAGCGATCCCCGCACATTAACACTATCCGACACACACCAGGGACAATTTACACTTACTCAAGCCGATTAACATACATACCTGCATGTCTTTGGAGTGTTGGAAGTAACCGAAGATCTCGGAGAAAACCCACGTAGTCACAGGGAGAACGTACAAACTCCGTACAGACAGCACCCGTAGTCGGGATTGAACCTGGGTCTCCGGCGCTGTAAGGCAGCAACTCTACCGCTGCGCCACCGTGGCTGTGGTTGAAAGCTGATATATCCAGTGGAAACCCACACAAAGGAACATCCCTGATGCACTCTTACCTGCAATGCCTTTGTTTAGCTGTAACCCGGTGAGCAGTTAAAATGTTAACTTTCCAACAAGAAGATGATGTTCAATACAGCGCTAGTACTTACCATGGTAAGGAAGGAATAGGACTGCCTTGTGATGTGACCAACTGGAGATATGCATACGTTTTGCCGATGCACAGTAAAGATGCCCGCCTCATCTGGAACTGCCTTCTGGAATTTACAATGTACTCAGTGGGTTGGAAGATTAGAAGGGAATCAATGACAGGGTTACGACCACATTTTTCACCTGATCCTCGTATGTCCTAAGTCCATGTGCCAGCACCAGCAAAGGGCAAATGCACCAGGACTCTTAATCTTCAAGCAGCTGTTTTTTCACCAACTGGACAACTTAAAAAGAAGGGTCTCGACACGAAACTTCACGCATTCCTTCTCTGCAGAGATGCTGCCAGTCCCGCTGAGTTACTCCATCATTTTGTGTTCATCTTCAACTTAAAAAAAGATGGGTCAACTAAAAGATCTAAGATGACACCTGTCTGTGGTGACATGTTGCAAGGAGCACTGCAGAAAATAATCAAACATAGTAGTTCTGAGCTCTTGACTCTGGGAATATCTGTAATGTCAGTGCATTTGCTGCACATCAATATCTCAGGGAGATTGCAGATCTATTATTCAGCAAGGTGGAACTTTATTCCAGGGCCAAACTTACAAAGTTGACTTTTGATGAAAATTCACAGTCCATAGATCCTGCTTCGCATGCTGAGTATTTCCAACATTTTTCTGTTTCAATTTCAAATTTTCATTGTGTATTTTGCTTTTTCACCACGTATAGACTTCCCTAACTTTCTGAGATTAGGGGGAGAGGGTAATTCCATTTATTTTTTTGATATTTGCACCAGTGTAAAATTGGTCTATTGTTGATATGCCAACAAAATCATGGGGTCAAATCTCACCGATTGTTAGATTTGGCTTTTTAAATAGCAGTATCGCTAGGCATAAGGTTTGTTTGGGATTCGACAAGAGATTGCAACAGCACAATCTGTGACAAGTGGGTATCCCTCAGCATTTTGCTTAGAAGTTGACTCCTGCAATTTGCACCATTTCAATGTTGATGGAGGATAAGAGACCCTTTGGTTTAAATGAAGGTTGCAGGGTAGACGTATAGCAGGCAACAAGGAAGGTAAATTATTCAACAAAAAAAAACATTCTGCTCACATGTTTTAATTACTTGTAAATGTTTTGAATGCACCGAGTTATTTTTTTCTTAAATAATTTTTTGATTTTTTATTATTTACTTCAATTAATGGTTTTTAAATTACCTTAAATACATGAGATTAAAAGCCATTAAAAATCGATTGCAGCTTTTATAGCTGGCAAATCCTCAGCCCAGTTTTACTGCTTTGCAAAACCTGTTTGCAGCCGGGGAGGAGCACGTTTGCCAATGGATTTTCGGAGGGTTTCAGGTCAGCCAGAGCTCGTCATTGAAGTCCGGGGTCCAGAGAACCACCGCAAATATCAAACTATACCTGAACTGGTAAAAGCACAGTCATCAACAAACATGCCAATGGAGTTAACAGAGTTGGAGTATCAAGTTCTGACCCTTTATTCTTTCATTGTGTGGAAAGCATGCAGCAATGATATTGGATCGTGCACAGTAATGAGAAGAGAGTGCAAAACATCTTGCTTTAGTTTAGTTTAGAGATACAGCGCGGAAACAGGCTCTTTCGCCCACCAGCGATCCCCACACATTAACACTATCCTACACCCACTCCGGACAATCTTTACAGTTTCCAAGCCAATTAACCTATAAACCCGTATGTCTTTGGAATGTTGGAGGAAACCAAAGATCACGGGGAGAATGTACAAACTCCATACAGACAGCACCCGTAGTCAGGATCGAACCCGTGTCTCTGGCGCTGCATTCACTGTAATGAATGAATGCATGATTATGTTTATGAATATGTTTATTGGCCAAGTATTCACATACAAGGCAGCAACTCTACCGCTGCGCCACTGTGACCACCAAACCAAGAGTACCGATCTACACAAGCAAAGCATTGCAAATGCTGGAAATCCAAATTTAGACCAGATTTATTTTTTAAATCACAGGTCAGTCATCATTTATGGAACTAACTAACATTGCAATCAATCATCAGCTACATTATGAAACAAATTGAAGATGATGCGTAAAATGAAAAAAATGTAGAAAGAGTGAAATGGAAGGTTTGTAATTAGGTAGAAATGAGGCTGGATGACAGAAAGTTAAACTGAATAGTTAGGGGCCTGTCACCCTATACGAGTTTACCCAAGAACTCTCCCGAGTTTAAAAAAATATCAAACTCGTGGTAAGTACGTAGAATGTACATAGAGGGTACGCTGGAGCTTGGGACGTCACTTAGCAGCTCGTGAAGTTTTTTCAACATGTTGAAAAATGTCCACGAGAGCCCCGAGTACCTACGAGCGGCTATTACCGCAATTCTCCGAGTTCGAATCAGGGGAAACTCGGGAGAACTGATGAATTACCTTGTACAGTGGGACAGGCCCTTAATGGATTAAGTTGGGAACGAAAGATGGGTCAATTTTAAGATTGCACCTTAAGTTTTCTGTTCAGTATTCTGCCAAATGTAATTTCCAGGAAAATATTTGAAAACGGCATTGCCTTAATTAAATCCTTATTCACAAATGCATTGAGTTGCTGTGGCCCGAGCTAGTTTCTGGTCATTTTGACATGTTTTTGTTGTTTATGTTTCACATAGCAAAGGAAACTTATCCACATTATGTTATAACATTATACTTATAGGCTCCGTAAAGGCTACTGGATCCTTAGAGGAGATAACGTTACTGTAAAAAAAAAAGCTACCCAAAACTTAGATCTTTTTTGATCAAAAATACTTAAAAAATAAAATTTATACAACAACAAACATTAATGCTGGTTATTATTTTAGGGTAAATATTTAAAGCATAACTTTTTAATGAATGTACTGCATCAAACCCCATTGTAAAAATACCCTTCCCGTTAAAGGTGCTCAATGAAACTGATCGTATAAAAACTCCAGTGGAAACATGACATGCAAACTGTTACTTTGATTGAATGCTTTACTTCCTTTTCGGATGATCATTCACTTTGTGCAAATTGACTGGTATCCAATGCTTTTGTCACTAAATCAAAGATGATAGTGCAGCGGTGTTAAGATGAGAAACATGGCAGTTGTTTAAAGGACGTTTTCGTAGTTCACCTCACTTATCCATTTTAAAAGCGGAGAAAATAGTCTATTTAAGTTCTGAGACACTAGGCAAACTGTGGGGACAATTGAAATGTCAACTGATGCAGCAGTGTGCATTCTCTTGAAGCACGGTTGGCTTTGCATCAATTGGAACTGTTATATTTCATATTTAACCATAATCACTGAGCATTAGTTGCTCCCTTGCATGCAAGTTATATCGTCGCTGTCAAGCAGGCACCTGTCACTGAGGTGAACAATGGATCATTGCTACTCATGATCACTTAATTACTGGCAGCTCGGAGGTTTGAGCAAGTAAACTTGCTAACTGTGAGACTGGCAGAAAGCTGGAGTAACTCAGTGGCTCAGGCAGCATCTCTGGAGAAAAGGAATTGGTGACGTTTCGGGTCGAGACTCTTCATCAGATCTAACCATGAGTGCGGGCGGAGGGAGGAAGGGAGGGAATAATGGAGCCTCAATTTACAATCGTGGCAGAGTCCCCCTAGTCGTTTAACCCCATCAGCCGGCGCATACAACACATCATCCTCTGACTCCTCTGGTTCAGTGTTAATATTCCTGCCTCTCAGCTAGAAGCTTTAAGCATGTTCTATGGGGTGACAATTCAGTCCAATGCTACGGAGGACTTGCTAGCTTGTGATGCGAGAGTTGGGATTGGGTTGACGGATTGTGGTTGACGGATGTGATTAGTAAACATGTGCTTAGGTTTCAGCTATCTTGGGATCAATTTCGAAATGTTTTGGTGCTAAGACTACTGGTCACGGTTGCCAAGTGTTTATGTGCTTCCCGTCATAGCACCAAGATAAACACTATGTTGACACATTTGTTCTTGCAGCACTAATAATGGTCAAAGCTCTGTTCTAGTTTAGTTTAGAGATGCAGTGTGTAAACATGCCCTTCGGCCCACAGAGTCCACACTGACCAGCGATCCCCGCACATTAACACTATCCTACACACACTAGGGCCAATTTTACATTTACTAAGCCAATTAACCTACAAACCCGTACTTCTTTGGAGTGTGGAAGGATTCCGAAGATCTCTGAGAAAATCCACGCGGTCATTTGGTTTCAGTGCTACCACCACCAAATCGTATAGACAATAGGTGCAGGAGTAGGCCATTTGGTCCTTCGAGCCAGCACCGCCATTCAATGTGATCATGGCTGATATATCTTGGAACTGATGCCGAGTGTTTGAAGAGTTGCATGTTCTTCTGTCCTTACAGTGTGCTGTATTTTCTTTCTAGAAAGGAATTTGATTATTTTGATTATTTTTTAATCATAAATATTCAAAAGGGGTAGGGGAGAAATATCTGAGCAGCTACTGGTGGATGTCCACGCAATTGAATTTCTCATTTTGTTCACATGCCACCCGTAAAGACTCATTAGGTATTACGATTTGCAATTAGATAGTTTTGGTTTACTTTCAGATCACCGTTCCATTTATGGACTATTTATCTTCAAGAGGTTTTTGATTCATTGTTAAATTCTTGACGGTTAACGCTACTCACCAACAGATTCTATTTTTTTGTGACAAAATTAGAAACAAAAATAATAGTTAACCTTTACAACTTTTTAACCATCTTCTTGTCATCCACCTTGCCACTTCAAAATGATGAACTCTGATAAAATCAGTTAGAAACCAGATATGAGCAAATGATTAGACAATATGCGTGGAAAGGAACCGCAGATGCTGGTTTATATAGAAGATAGAAAAAGTGCTGGAGTAACTCTGCGGGTCAGGCGGCATCTCAGGAGAAAAAGGATGGGTGATGTTTCCGGTTGGGACTATTCCCCTGATTCGGACTGAATCCGGGGAAGGGTCCCAACCCGAAACATCACCCATCCATTCTCTCCGGAGATGCTGGCTGACCCGCTGAATTACCCTCATCATGTATCTATACATTGTAAATGGCTCGATTGTGATCATGTATTGTCTTCTGCTGACTGGACAGCACACAACAAAAGCTTTTCACGGTCCCTTGGTACACGTGACAATATACTAAACTGTCTGAACTCAAGCACTTTGTGTCTATAATTGGACATAGAGCACTGTTTCATGCACATTTCTTCATCAGGTCTTCTTTCTGAACTAACTCTTTATAATTTTTAATAACTTGCATTGAAAGGTATTATTTCAAGTAGCATTTCCACAGTTGTTTTTGAAAAGACACGCTTGTCTCTTTCTTGTAGCTTGAAAACTCTGTCTAATTTTACCAAAAGAGCCATCTGACTGAGAATAACTAGCTGAGATGTAAAAGTAGGATTTTATTATGATAAGATGATTTTGTTAATTATCATAATCACTCTAATCCATAACATTATCAGTAAGGCTAAATCAGATTCTCTCAGAAGTAGAATTTAGCTTTGGGCACATTTTCTTTATAATATGCTAATAAACTAAATTTGCCTCCGGCTAGTTAGCTGTACAAAATGCTTAAGTATATGAATAATTCACATTTCTGTAGAAGTTCGGTTATAAAATATGTTAATTACTGTGGTACATTTGACCCTTTCTATTAGCTCTTACATAACATATTTGTAATGTGAAATAGGCTCATCAAAAGTAGCAGGACTTCTTAGTTGTGGGACACAGATGTTACCAGTTAATGCATCTGTGCAGTCCATAATGTGTAGGAAGGAACTGCAGATACTGGTTTACACTAGAGGTAGATACAAAATGTTGGAGTAACTCAGCGGGTCAGGCAGCATCTTTGGATAGAAGGAATGGGTGCCGTTTTGGTTCGAGACCCTTCTTTATAACCTGGATTGATTAGCATCTGCAACCAGTTAGATTTGCCATTGGGAGCCAGAGTGAACTGTAGGAAGAGCTTGACCATGTTCTTCAGCAACTGGCCTGACCTGTTGTCTGTTCCATTCACCTTAAGGTGTGACTACCTGAAGGTGCTGAGGATTTGGTTTGGAGGGGCTGTGGGCTGAGGGCTGCCATACTTGGTGAAGCTGTGGCTCATTCCCTGCTTCTCTGCCTTGGTGAGCACCTGGGCAGTTCATCTGGAGATCAAAGACTGAGTGGGTCTGATGAGTCACAGTTCACGTCCACAGACAACGGGGTCCAATGTACCCCTTTCCTGATGGCCACCATCATAGGTAGCTCCATCAAGCTGCACGTAGAGCCAAAGCACCCTGGCACCTAATGCTGTGATACTACCTGGAAATAGACACAAAAGGTTGGAGTAACCCAACAGATCAGGCAACATCTCTGGAGAAAAGGAATAGGTGACATTTCGGGTCGAGACTCCTTCAGATTGGGTCTACCGAGGTACTAGTTATCCCCGGTATTGTGAAGAATGGGCTTGGCACCAATGTCGCAAAATGTGCCAGTCAGCTGGACATAGCCAGAGCACCCATCCTTGGTGGAAATGTTCTTCCAGACCAATACCTTTGACCACAGGTCCATCGTGCAGTGGTCAGCATGGAACATCCTGCGGCAACTGAAGGACGAGGACTTGATTGATCCAGTGGCATGGTTCACTGTGCAGACTGCCCAGATTGTCTGCCAAAATGCCAAAGTGTTTCATCACCAGCTAGCACCAAGACCTCTCTTGGCTGGTGGTGAATGGAGCCCTCCCAGTCAGATCATTCCTGTACTGTCGAGCAGATAGACACAGGGACCACATGTGAGCAGATGGACATGGACAGCAACCATGAGCAGATGGACATGGAAGCAGCACCCATGAACACGCGGACACGGACAACACCCATGATCACATGAAGACAGACAACAGTCGAGAACACATGGACACAGACAACACTCATGAACACACTTGTCGTGGTCCAAGTATTCTTAATCAGACAGAAATGCAAATCAGTATAAGCAGTAGAATCTTTATTTCGCCAGGCGGGTGTGGTAAAAACTCTTTACAGTATGCTGATAACAGAGATGTCCCACACAAAGGGACACTGATTTCAGTACATGGATATATACCCCTCTAATCAACGATTCAGCAATACGTTATCTACAAAGCATAGTACAGCCTCTTGCATCTTAAGATTGACATCCTTAAGATTGACAGGTTCTTCTGACAGAGGAAGGATTAGCCATATATGGTTATATGAGAAGGTTATACTTCTGCAGAACAAGCATTTTGTTTTTTCTACTTATGACGCACATCATAATCTCATAGAACAAGGGTCAGTCTGAATTCTCTCCTAGGTTTATGTTACAGAGGAGACATTCATGAAGCTGTGCTTGTTATCTCGCTTATTTTATTGGAAAGGAGAACATCGATAGTCTGCTGGCCTTGTTAATGTACTAAAAGCAAGGGTTAGTGCATTTCATTGGCTTTGCAATTTAATAGAAGACGGTGAAAGCCTGTCTTACTTTCAGCGGAATACATTTTGTATCTTTAAATCATTATTAACTTCCACACATGGACATGGACAACACCCTTGAACACAGGGACGAGGCCAGCACCCGTGAACACATGAAGACAGACATCGCCCGTGAACATATTGACGAGGCTAGCACCCGTGAATACATGTACATGGACAACACTCATGAAGATATTTACATGGACATCACCCTTGAGCAGATGGACACGGAGAGCATCATGAGCTGCAAAGAGATGCTGCATTGTAGAAGATCAGCAGATTGCTCCTGCACATGTTGGCTGCTTGCACTCCTAACCAGAGCAAACATAGCCCCCTTTCTTAGCAGCAGAGATGTGAACTCCACCTCCCACAAGTGCTGCCCATGTGCGAAGCCCTTCTTAAATTGCAAGTAGAGAACTTTGTCTGAGCAGAAGAAGGGACCAGATACCTTCGACTCAGCATCTGTCAGATGTCTCACTCAACTGAAGTGGAAACAATGGCAGCATAATTGTTTGGACCCGAGTGGTCACCTTCTGTGGAGATGTTTCAGGAAGACACAATTCACCTCCCACTTGTACCATAATCAGACATCCCTGAATGCTTTATATTTAGTTTGCCCTACACAGCAATCTGAAGTCTTCCCATCGAATACAATTATTTCTCATGGGTCATCAAGGCCACCCAGTACTCATGTATGGTATGTTGTTCCTGGTTAACATACAAAACAAAGTTGTACACTGTATCTCAATACACTTGATAATAATACACTTATAATAAATCTTTACCAATAATAAACTCTATCATGAAATTGCACAGTGCTTTACCCTTAAAAAATATTATTTCACTGCTGAAGACTGGTGCTCTGGCCCTTCAAAGTTGCTCTATCATTCATCAAGATCATGGTTTATCTTTCACCTCAGCTTTATTTTCCTGCACTCTTCCCATTACTCTGTTGCCCTTAATATTCAGATACCTATTGAGCTCTGCTTTGAATGCACTCAGTTACTGCGCCTCTCGTGTCCTCTGAGGTAGAGACTGCCAATCGTTCACCACCCTCTGGGCAAAGAGGTTTTCCTCATAGAGGCAAGATGACCGCAGATGTTGGAATCTTTAACAAATGAAGGAGAGCAGCTGGAGGGGCTCAATGGGTCCAGTAGCATCAGTGGAGGGAAATAGACAGACAATGTTTCGGGTCAAGAACATTCATCTGTACTTCTTCACATTGCAGCCATAAGTGTCCTAACCCTTGAGACTGTGACTGCTGTTTCTAGACCTCACGTTCTCTCTGTCTTCACCCCATAAATGCCCAGGAAGAATCTTGTACGTTTTACTGAGATCGCTTACTAATCTTCTAATCTCAATTGGGCCAGTCCACCTAGTCTACCAAACTCATTGTTCCAGGAGACATTCTTGGTGAATCTTCAAAGTACTCGTTCCATGATAAGTACATCCTTTATTAAAGGAGGTCAATTATTAAAGAAATAATAACTGCGCATTTGGTTAGCAGTAAAAGGATTGGTCCAAGTCGGCATGGATTTATGAAGGGGAAATTCTGCTTGAATCATCTTCTGGAATTTTTTGAGGATGTGACAAGTAAAATGATGAAGGAGAGCCAGCGGATGTAGTGTATCTGGACATTCAGAAAGCCTTTGATAAGGTCCCACACAGGAGATTAGTGGAAAAATTAGACCACATGGTATTGGGGGTAGGGTATTGACATGGATAGAGAATTGGTTGGCAGACAGGAAGCAAAGAGTAGGAATAAACGGGCCCCTGCCAGAATGGCAGGCAGTGGCGAGTGGAGTGCCGCAAGGCTCAGTGCTGCGGCTGCAACAATTTACAATATATATTAATGATTAGATGATGGAATTAAAAGTAACACTAGGAAATTCTCAGATGACACAAAGCTGGGTGGCAGTGTGAACTGCGAAGAGTATGCTAGGAGGTTTCAGGGTGACTTGGGAAGGTTGAGTGAGTGGGCAGATGCAGTATAATGTAAATAAATGTGAGGTTATCCACTTTGGTGGCAAGAACAAGGAGGCAGATTATTATCTCAATGGTGTCAGATTAGGAAAAAGGGAAGTGCAATGAGTTTTAAACTCCTAATTTGAGAAAGGACATCCTTAGTATTGAGGCAGTGCAGCGTAGATTCACAAGGTTAATTCTCGGAATAGCGGGACTGTCATATTTGGAAAGACTGGGCTTGTATTGACTGGAATTTAGAAGGATGAGAGGGAATCTTATAGAACAAATAAAATTATAAAAGGACTGGACAAGTTAGCTGCAGGAAAAATGTCCCCAATGTTGGGGGAGTCCAGAACCAGGGGCCACAGTCTAAGAATAAAGGGGAGACCGTTTAAAACTTAGATGAGAAGAAACATTTTCACCCAGAGAGTTGTGAATTTGTGGAATTCACATAAGGCAGTCAAGGACAATTCACTGGATGAATTTAAAAGAGAGTTAGATAAAGCTCTAGGGGCTAGCGGAGTCAAGGGATATGGGGAAAAGGCAGGCACGGGTTACTGATTGTGGATGATTAGCCACGATCATAATGAATGGCCGTGCTGGCTTGAAGGACAGAATGGCCTCCTCCTGCACCTATTTTCTGGGTTTCTATCCTTTTTAGATAGTGGTCAAAGCTGTATACAATTTACCAGGTGTTTTATCACCAAGAACCATTAAGATTCCTATGTTCAGATTCCTTGGAGTAAAGTCCAATATATAATTTGCCTTCCTACTTGATCCTGCATATTAGCTTCTTGTGACTTGTGTACAAGGATAACTAGATAGTTTTAAACATTAATGCTTCTCAATCTGGTACATGTGTCACATATGCTGTGTTATTCTGCAAATGAATATGTGGTACTAATCATTAGTACCTTATGGCTCCAATCCTCCAATGGTTCTGTACCTATCATGGACACCTTTGAGGGTGGAACTTCTATGTCACGCAGAGCGAGGGAGATCGCATGGTGAGATGAAAATCTGCTCTATTTTACCCCTTTTTGAGGAACCCTTCCTTGATGCATAGGATTAAAAAACACTGGATTTGATGAGAAAAGAGATTGCGGCTTAATCAAGAATGTACAATGCTATTGATTGTAGAATTAGTGCACATTAACGACACAAAGGCCATCATGATTAGGTCCATTTTAGTGTTCTGCACACCACTAGCTCTTTACTTTTGCCTTGTTATGGTTCACAACAAATCTCAATGAAGTCTGATGAGGATTTTCTCATTGTTGAATTATTTCTACACTTAATAATATTAAATGTTCACCTCTCAATTCACTTTCCTATGCAGTGAAGACCATGTGCATTCCCTTGAACCACTGTGGCTGCAATGATGAGCAGCCATATCCAGAGGATTCAAGATCTCAACCATTGTTTAGACCCATGGAGTGGAATTGATCCGAGGAAGATGCGTTGTATGGAGAGGATGTGAGGTCGCTGAGGAATTTATGCTTCGCAGATGGACATCTCTGTCCCTAATGTCCTAAGATCCCTGACTCACCTGATCAGCCAACTATGGCCGTATGGATATCTCCAGTGCCGGAATGGTATCAGCAGTGTGGTTGCTGAGGGACCCATTGAATTAATATCTTGCAGTCTTAGAATAAAGGAAAAATAACGCTCAGGATTAATTGCAGCAAATTCAGTGGACTTTGGAAAATGGGTGAACAGCCTGCAGTTAGTTCTGAAAATGCCCAGTCAGCTTCCCAATGTTTCAGCTGAGTGTGTTTTTAGATAGTGAGAAAAGCAGCAGCCTAGTGCAATGAGCTCCTCATACTGGTGGAGTATTGTAACAAGAGGCGTTGTGTGGGGCTTTGAGCTCTGATTCATGCTGATGTGAGTGATAATGGGTACTGTGTGACTGGTGAAGCTGGGCACTTGGTACATCTCTTGGCAGGAAAATGTCCTGCATGTTCACACAGCTGTGCTGTATGTGCCCTGCCCAGTTTTATAGATTCAGCAGGTGATGATAGACACAAAATGCTGGAGTAACTCAGCAGGCCAGGCAGCATCTCTAGAGACGAGGAATAGGTGACATTTTGGGCCGAAACCCTTCTTTAGGTGATTATTGATGCAATCTATTCCACACGATTTTGACATTGGATTGCGTTCCACTGGAGAAAAAGACGGGGCTGGCTCAATTTCTAGCCTTTTATACATCAAAAGAGAATAATTAATTTTATTTAGAATTTCATTAGCTTCATATTATGAGGAATGTGGCACACTCCAGCCTTCCAGTAACAACAGCAATACTTTCCTTCTATGGTACTGCTTTGGAATTTATTTGTTAAACACTCTGCAGCCAGTACATCTTCAGAGAAGTGGGTTATGAACCGTTTTGGCTAGCCTTTCCGTAACAACTCTGAATCCATTGCTTTGTCCATATCATGTATTCCCACCCTAGGCCTCCTGCTTGCTTTACTGTTTGTATGACCTTGTTATCACCTCCACAGCCATCAATGGACCATTGTGGACTCTTTGGCTGTCAGTGCCAGCTCTGATTTGTTCTGTACCTTTTCATTCCTCTAGTTTTCCACTCCCCTGATTCTCAGTCTGAGGAAGGGTCTCGACCCAAAACGTCACCTATTTCTTTTCTTTAATGTTTTGGCATTACATTTGATTCCAATGTTGGTTTTGTGATCTTGATTGTACTTTGTTATTGCTTTTCATTGACAGCTAAGTGCTTTTGAATGCCCTGAGGTCTTAAAAGGTTCTATATAAATGCAAATCGTATTGTATTTTGGAGGCGGGAGATTCTGGCCATTTTAGTTTGGGATATCAGTGAGCTGGTGAAGGTTAATTACTTTGTCCAAGCTACATCTGTATGCAGTCAAAGCACGTGAGATGATTTAAAAAGGCAATGAGCAAATTGCAATCACTTGTTAATGATATTGGAGTGATCAAGAGTGAAATGGTAACTAATGCAGCAGCAATGAAAAGGAATGGCAGATGCTGGTTTATACCAAAGATGATACACAATGAGTTCATATGTGATATGAGCAGAATTAGGCCTTTCGGCCCATCAAGTCTACCCCACCATTCAATCATGGCTGATCTATCTCTCCCTCTTAACCCCATTCTCCTGCCTTCTCCCCATAATTCCTGACACCCATAATAATCAAGAATCTATTTATCTCTCCCTTAAAGGAACCACTGACCTGGCTTCCACAGCCCTCTGTGGCAATGAATTTAACAGATTCACCACCCTCTGACTAAAGAAGTTTCTCCTCATCTCCTTCCTAAAGGAACGTCCTTTAATTCTGAGGCTACAACCTCTGGTCCTAGACTCTCCCACTAGTGGAATCATCGTGGAGTAACTTAGCAGAACAGGCAGCATCATTGGAGAAAAGGGATAGGTGACATTTTGGATCGGGGCCCTCCTTCAGTCTGAAGAAGAGTCCCGACCTGAAATATCACCTATCTTTTTTCTCCAGATACACTGAGTTACTCCGGCATTTTGTGTCTAAACTAAGTGTAGCAGTTTCCTTTTGTTCCTTATAATTGTGCTTGTGGGCAGTAACATGCTTGCCAACAAGTTCGTATGAGGAATGCAGACACCCTTTAAAAGTAAATTGTCTTATAATGAGTCTGAAGAAGGGTCTCGACCCGAAACGTCGCCTATCTCCTTCGCTCCTTAGATGCTGCTGCACCCGCTGAGTTTCTCCAGCTTTTTGTGTAACCCTTGCCTTATAAATTGTTTGGAAGAAACAAAAGAACAGTTCAATTCGGTGACGTTCTGAGTTTTCTTTTGCTCGCAGTTTCAAACCCACTAGACTTTGTATCTCTGAGTGTGTCCCAAGCCACTGTAGAATAAAATCAGATTTAAACCTATCGCTTTTCTGCAGCTGCTCACTGCTCAGTTAAAGCAGCATCGGAACTACATCACAGCCTTGATCTAACAGTACTGCAGGGGTTTTCTGCTCAAACTGCTGTTCAATTTATGATGCCTGCAGGAATGAGAATGAATTGATGAGAGCATGTCAGTGGAAAGCATCTTACTTTGCTCCAGTATTCTTGGAGGGCACTGGTATTCCTGCCCAATCAATATTTGAACTACTCATACTGTTTGCCGGATGAGGCAGACACTTTCAAAAGAAGTGTTACGTGCCTTAGCTTGAAACAAGAAAACTAACAAGAACTTTTAACATGCCAGGAAAAGCAATAACGGTAGTTATAAAATTACACTTCGCATTGGATTGGAAGATTACATTAAAAACCAAACCCTTTCTGGTATTGATTTGATTACTTCATTGAAGCCACCAGTTCAAACTATAACATCCTAAGCTCCAATTGGCTGGGAAACTGGATTTTGCAGTGGTTTTTCAACCAATCAAAGTTTACCTAATAGTGTGGACTCTAGAAAAATATAGATAAGTAAGTTTATTATGTAACATTTAAAAAAAAGGCGACACATTGGAAAAGAATCATCATTTCGAACTGACAAAATGAAAGTATAAACAAAATTAAAGAAGCACTGGAAGACCATTATGCAGTTGAAAAACGTATTTAATGCATTTCTATTCCTTATCCTTATACTTATTTTACGGAAATATAATTACTGCTAATATCTCAGCAACTTTCACTGTAATAATTATGGCCGCCATTTCACAGTAGCCGTGAGGTGAACCCAAGCAAAAAGTGGTGGGATCTTGTGTTTGAAGTTACAATCCCACACGTAATGCATATTACATTGAATGGTCACAACAGGATTCTTGGCCGCGCTGGTCTGTGCCTATGTTTGTACTCCACATCTAGTTCTTCTCCTCTTCACAGCTACTCCTTGTCACAGTGAGTTACTAAGTTTCTCCATTGTCTAGCTCTGGAACTCCCAAATTAAATTATTGCATTGGTTATACTGGTGACCATCTGCCATTTACAGTTCCCAGCATGTCAATTCTGATATCGGCAGAAACTAACCAAATCATTTGATTTTTATTGATAATACCACAAAGATCAAAAACAGTTAAAATTATAACTCGAGGATGAATGAAGATTTATGGAGTGGTTTTCAAAACAGGAGGAAGGCAGCGGTAATGAGGGGATGGCAGAATGTGGAAAGGTTCACTGTAAGAATGCAACAGATTGAAAGGAATGGTTAAGAAGCAGTAAACTTCAGGCAAAAGTAGAAAAACAAGTGGCGACTCAGAGGTGGGAAGAAGATCCCAATAAACACGAGAAGCAAAGGGGGAGAATGGTGATATATATATATATATATATATATCGTCCGATCAGCTGAGAAGGTTATTGGCTGCAACCTTCCCCCCCATTTATGAACTGTACACTGCAAGGTCCAGGAAGCATGCGGGCAAGATCATCTCTGACCCCTCTCATCCTGGCCACAGTCTCTTTGAAGCACTTCTCTCTGGAAGGTGGCTCCAGACTGTCAAAGCCACCACAGCCAGACATAAAAACAGTTTTTTTCCACGAACAGTATCTCTACTCAACAGCAAAAAGTCTGTCGCCTCCTTTTGCTCTGCTTGTGAATTCACATGTTTACATTTAAATTAAATGTTTAAATGTTTAAATGAAATTCAAATGCATTTCATTCACATGTTGAAACTATAATGTTTTATTATTAATGTTTAATGTATTATGTGTCATTCCTAATTGTTACTGAATGTCGTGTTGTTACTTGCGAGCGGAGCACCAAGGCAAATTCCTTGTATGTGTACATACTTGGCCAATAAACTTATTCATGCATTAATTCATATAAAAAGCAAACAGACAAATTAATAATCAATAATAGCGCAAAGCCAAAAAAATAATGCCCCCATGTCTATCTAGTTGGAGGTTGTAGCATTTAATTGCCTAATGGTAGTTCGGAAGAAGCTGCTGCTGAACTGTTTTGAGACTTGGTTTCCTTATCTCCATCTGCCCCCTTTTTTTGGTTTCTTGTCTACTTTATTGATCAAAGCTAATTCCGCTTTAATACTTCCCAGTTCCTTTTTGCCTCTATGTTTTCATGCTGCCTTTCATCTTATCTCTGCAGTCAGTGATTGTAATGTGCTGGTTCTACTTCCATTTTGTCTTTGCTTGTGCTACAAGATCTAAGATTTCATTTCTCTTTAGATATTGTTCATCCCACATGCTTTGCTACTCAGATCATGTCCTGAAGAATTACTGGTGCCCGCAGTTCTTTTGCAATGTCACAATCATTTTCTTTACACATCGCCCGTTTTGAGGACCCAGCTTCAAAAAAACGTGCAGTATTTTATAAATCACTTAATATTTTGCAATTATATTTGCGTCAAAGGTAAAATGCTGAAACCTGTATGGTTAAGAGCTGTTAAGTTAATTGCATTATTACGCTGCACAGTTGCCATTCAATATGTGAATTATTCTAAAATTCCCTTCCAAACCCCAACCAGACTTAAACCTCTTTCTCTTTCAAGATGAACAAAGATAAATGATTGGGCTACCGCTTATTTTTGGTCGTGCACTATTTTATTGAGATTTCCGTGAGGAAAATAGTCTCTTGATGAACTGTTTTCAAAAATTATCAAAATCCCAGGGAAAAATAGCTAATCATAAATGTCTAAGAAAATTAATTGTAACAGTTCTGTATCACGTGGATTGATTTTAGTTGCTCAGAGCTTTTACTTACTTACAAGGTACCTTTCAACTGAATTGATTATGACCTCAAGCTTGGTGGTGAAGTAATGCAAGCAGAAATACTGTAACGTGTATGTGTATACTGTATATCCGTGTGTGTGTAAATGTTTGTATATACGTGTTAGTGTATGTAAACACGCACGCACACATATAAAGTGTGCATTACTTCACCACTAATCTTGGGGTCATAATCAATGTATGCATACAGATATAGATGTATAGATATGGATATATAATATATATGAAACAATTGAAGTATGCATAATTTGATACCTGGTACCATGTTTGCGACATGACAAATGTTTGTATTATTTTCTGAGGTGGAATACTAATTTTCAAAGTACCCATGGCACAAGTTTTCATTCATTTGCCAAAAATATTGTTCTTCCAGCTTTCCAATTGATTAGGTGCATTCCACTAGAAGTTTATAGTGATGGAATGAATAATGTATGACTGGAATTGGTTTGACAACTTGACAAACAAAAGCTTCTGCTGGTTGGAATGCACACCCTCATCATTTCTGTTGCCTTCAAAGCAGCACCACGTGGGCTTGGATCATCATTCATTTCAGAAATAAATTTGTCTCTGGGTACTTGATGAATGATGGAGCAGGTGCTGTTTCACTTTAATATTTCATTATTCAATCAAATTTATTGAACCCCATTATTATAAATTGTGTGTCATTTAGGGAAGAAACAACACTGTCAACACATAAAACTATGGGTCGTTGAATGTACCACACTGCACAAAATATGTTGTGAGTTTTCTTCTGCATTCGCATGGTTTATTGTCTGTTGAGAACAGTGTGTCAGAGAGTGAAATATCATGGGGGTAGAGCTGTGTGTCAGGGCCACTCTCTCTAGATGGCAACTAAAAGTGTTTTAATATGAGCAAAGATCTATTTATTGGCTCAAAGGGTCACGAGAACAGGAATTTTCTGAATCCAATCAGCGGCCTGAAATCCTCCACTAATTGATGCAAATTGAGAGATTATAGGAATAGTATAAATGCCAGCATATAGCAACAACTCAATAGAAGATGATACTATTCTCCGCCCCTGTACTTCTTGACCTAGAAATTCCGTCATGTAGCTACAAATTCCTGTGCTCTACAAAATTTTACTTCAATTACAAACCACCTTCAAAGGAAAATGGTAGGAGTTTCAGATTCTGCCTGAATCTGGCTATTGTTTACCCTGCTTGTCCACAAATGTCTGATATCGCCCTTTTCCACCACATCCAGTTGGCACCTTTCCCATCTCATACCCCTGGAACCTGCATCCTTATTTTCCTCAAAGGTTTTGCCATGCGGCAGGTGGCTCTATAGTTCATAAATGCCTTCCGTTTAAGGTGCTATGAAATCTTGCAGGATTGGCCTCGTTCCCTATGAAAAAAACTCATTGGATGTGGAGGCTGTGGAGAAGGTGCAGTAGAAGCTTCAGTGATTGCTTCCGAGATTAGAGGCTATTACCTAAAGGAGAGCTTGGACAAAGTTAGATTGTTTTCTCTGAAACATCGGAAGCTGAAGAGAGACCTGATAGTAGTATATAAAACTATGAGAGGAATCGATAGCGTAGTCAAGGATTAGAGGGCATAGCTTTAAGGTGAGAGAGCAAAGTTTTACGGAGATGTGCGGGGCAAGTTTATTTATATAGAGAATTAGACCAAGCGCGGACCCGTTGGGTCCTGTTTCCCCCAACGCAATATTCCACCAAACTGCGCATGTGCGGCTGATGGGCCCGAACTGCGCGAGTGCGACTGCTGCGTTCAAACTTCAAACTGACGGCAGAAATTAAGTTGAAGTTAATAATGTCAATAGAGGACCCATGGAGCTGTTTGTAAAATAGAACAAAACTTACCCATAGAGCTGTTGGGTTCCCGTTGTGAGGCCAGGCAAATGCATGCAAAAAAAAAAAGACCGATCTGAAAATCGGCAAAGGCACCAACTGCGCATGTGCGGATACTGGGTGCTCTTTTTATTTTTTTTAAGTTTAAAATGTCAATAACTTGAAAAAATATAAGACCAATTTGAACGAAACTTGGCTAATGCACATTACAGGACAATGATGAATAAGGTGGGCCTAAAATTGTAGCACCCTTGTGTACCATTTTACACGCGCACACACACACACACACACACACACTCACTCACACACTCACTCACACACTCACACACTCACACACTCACTCTCTCTCTCTATATATATTGCCAAGGGTGGTACTAGAGGCAAATACAACAGTGGCATTTAGGAGGCTTTCAGTTAGTCCCGTAGATATGCAGGAAATTAAGGCATATGGATTATGTGCAGGCAGAGGAGATTAGTTTAACTTGGCATCATGTTGGGCACAGTCATTGGGACATTAGGGCCTGTTCCTGTACAGGTCTTTTTCATGTTCCATCTTCATGAGCACAACACCTGATCAATATAGGTCTGCAGGAACCATTGAATGTTTTCTTGTCAAAGTTTGCTGCTTTCATTAGGGCCAGGCTATCAAATGCACGGTTTGCTTTGAATCCAATAAGTGCCTGTTATTGATTGTGTTACCCTGAGAGCAATATAGCGTGGCTATCTTCATGCAGGGTTATTCGCTCGACTGCCTCCAACCAAACCCTGCTCTTAATGCCCAATGCACTTCTGCATTCAGGATCTTATTAAAAAAAAACAGGAATTGGCATTCAATAAAGAAGTGTTTCACAGCTACTACAGTGGGCTCCACAAACAGGTATATTGATTTGCAAAGTTTTGTTGATGGGGCTATGATGTTTGCCTGTTCGACATTAATCTCAAAAGAAATTAATTTACGGAGTGAAATGTCAACTAATAAACCAGCACAGAGAAGTGCTTGCTGAACAAGATTTGATGACCTACTAATTATTCTTTTCCCCAGAAATTGCAGCTTTGGAATTGTACTGTGTATTGACAGGTGAGCTATCAGTTGGTGGCTTGCTTCACACCAACAGGCATGCCACCAACTGTTACTGGAGTGCACTCACAACTTCAATCTTCAGAACTCATGTTATCTATGTGCCAGCACACAACAAGTGACAAGAGCAAGTCCTGGGGGTTGTGTGGTCAAAGATGATTACAGAGCCTAGGCAACAGTTCTTGGTGGAGATCAGGGCCAGGATGGTGATCTGGGCATCCATTGGGAAAATCAAGAGTTCGGGAGGTTGGAGCTATCAGGGATTGGAGCTGTTCGGGATGTCAGTGCTCCAAAGAAGCGGAGAGTCAAGGCTGCCTTGCTGGGGATAACTATGCAGTTGGGTTTAGGGATGATTGGGGGTTAGAGTGATGTGTGTGGGATTGGCTGCCGGGGCTAGTAGTGGTGGGGTTGGTAAGAAGTAAGTATGGGATTAAATGATAAGCAGTGTCCTATAAAAACACAATAGTTGCTTGAGTGGCCAAAGACGGTTGTCCTCTGGACAATGTAGGCATTGACTACATGGAGAATGGTATCACTTGAGATACAAGTGTGATTGACAATGCCCAGCCAGGTTTCCGGTATGCCACGCCATTACCCAGAAATTTAGCGTCCGTGTGGTGTAGCAGTATAGTCGTTGCCTCACAGTGCCAGAGACCCAAGTTCGATCCTGACTACGGGTGTTGTGGGCGTTAAGTATGTACATTCTCCCTGTGACCACGTGGGTTTTCTCCAGGTGCTCCGGTTTCCTCCCACATTCAAAAGACATGCGGGTGTGTAGTTAGTTGATTTCTGTAAATTATCCCAAGTGTGTAGGATAGAACCAGTGTATGGGTGATTGCTGATCGATACGGAATTGGTGGGCCGAATGGCCTGTTTCCATGCTGTATCTCTAATCTAAACAAAATAGTTGAGTGCCCATTTATTACCAGGCAAAACTATTTTCAACACCACACCATTGCAATGAATTTCTCAATCCACGCATGTTTCATAAACGCATACTCCCTCAATTACGGTATCGTTGATGAATTCTCCCCAGCTTCGGTTAAAATTAGCAATTTTGCCGTCCTTAACAATCCAGCATTCTCGTTTCTACAGCATGAGAATTTCCTGACAAATTAATCTCTGGGGAAGCATTGAATGCAGGTCTATTACCAGAGAGAACAGTAGTTCAGCAACTCGATTACTGCTCTGGTGAGCAGTGTGTTCACGACCACCATAACTTTCAGCAGCTGAATAAATCTGGTCATCTCTGTGCTAGTACCAGTAAAGCTGCTAGTTTGTTGGTGTACATGAATAACGCAATGCAGAAATCGCCACCCCGAACGTAACAGTAGTCCATGTTCAATAACTGATTATTAAAGCTCTGTGTAATCACTGGAATGAAAAAAATCCCCTCCACGCTCTCAGTATGTTCACTAAAAACACCTGGAAGAATGGAGGAAAAAAAGATGACTATGAGGCCTTCTCCCTCAAGTCTCCTGACGTCTGTACTTGCTGGCCAACATCACTGTTGTATTGACCAAGGTGAGGAAAAGAAGATATTACAGCATGGAATATATCTTCAGAATGTATCTTCAAGTAAAGTAACATGCTTCATCTGTAATAGGGAAGCCCTTTATTGGATGATTATAAAATAAATGAAAATAAGCTTCCTGAATGCATTAAACTGCTTGTAAATGATAGACGCTACAAATAAAAACTAAGTGAGATGTATAATACAAATCAAGCCACTGCGATTCCTGCAAAAATAATAGTGCAATCCTTCCATTAAAAACAATGACAGGAAAAGTAGGAAAAGGCAATAAAGTGGCAGAAGTGATTGATAAGCAACATTTAAACTGTGCTAGCATCCAAGTCAATAGTGCCTAGTTTTCAATTTGTGAAATAAAATTTGTTGCAAGAATCAGATTTATGTTATCTGATACAAGACCAATAATGTAAAGAGACTTTCTGGGTTTGCATTTTATTGGGTAGACTCTTTTGGTTTAAATAGCTTAATATATATTTCAGAAAATATTCCCAATAAATTTCAGAAATCCATTACGCTACAGAATGCAAGTAATAACTTACATGATTGTCATAAATGTGGGTTAATTTGTAAACGTTTAAGTGAATTTCTGAGTTATTAATGTTACTATTTGCAACTGGATTTTTCTTTTAGGAAGCTGATTGTGCAGTGGGAGATATCTCAAAGGAAATAAGCAATAGTAGGTGAGAATGGCTTCAGGAAGGGAACAAAAAGAAAGAGTGTGTAGGAAGGAAGTGCAGATGCTGGTTTAAACCGAAGATGGACACAAACTGCTGGAACAACTCAGCCGGACAGGCAGCATCTCTGGAGCGAATGAATGGGTGATGAGAGGGAGGTTTTGGGGGTAGGATCAACGAGAAGAGGTGATCACAAGAAGATGGAAGCTTGGGCGAAAGGGAGCCAGCAGAAAAGGAAGGTTTTGGGGAAGGGAACCAAAGGAGGATTAGGAGGAAGGGAATTAGGATAAGGGTGGAAATCAGGATGGGAACCAGGAGTGCCAATGTAAAAGAAAGGTTTAATTGCTGAGATTGAGCTGATATGATGAATAGTCAAATAGTAAATTGGCTCATTTGTGTAATTGTACTTAAACTGCGTTTTCTATAGATTGCAATAGATTTGTAGGTACATTTTAACCCTTGTTAAATCCACAGTGAGTAGGAACTATGATTTTACTTCGGAGTCACGTGAGTGACTACGTGAAGACCCCGCCAGCACGCATGCGCGACATATCGTCGTACGCATGCGGAAGCGACGGTCAGGAGGAGCGGGGCTCCTCCAGCGTGAGTTTAAAAAGCTCACGCCAGGTAAGTCTCACCGAAGGAGTGAGTCGACCATTATGGAAGGGAGAAAATCTAAGAGAGCGGCGGCCAAATCAGCGGCTAAGGACAGCAGCCAACGGAGAACCGCCTCTCCAGAGCTACAGGTTCTACCTGCAGCTCCCGACTTTTCGGATTTTGAGACCGTTGGTACGCCATGGTCGGGGAAAACTACCCGGAAGTCGGCCGGGGCCGACTTAGCGGAGTCCGGTCCCGAGGGCACCCCGCTCGCTGGCAGCGACGGAGGTCGCCTTGACCGCATTGAGCGGATGATGGAGCAGCTGCTCCAACGTGACCTGCTAAAGCAGGGGCAGGATCACAGTGGGACCCCTAGTAGGCCCACGGCAAGTTCCCTTAGAGGACTGCCTAATGTATCCCCTTCTCTACAGGGGAGCATTGAGGGTCAGAACTGGGCTGACCCAGAAGAAGGGGAGTTGGCTGAAGCGCCTGCAGCGTCAGGGGTGTGTGAAGATTATATGGATGTGGTGAGCAAACATGCCATGCCCAACCAGAAGGGCCTACCCATTCACCCCAAGCTGGCTGCCAGCATTGATTATATGGCCACTAACCAACTTCAGGAACAGGCCATCAATGCCACAGGATGGCGGTTGCCGCATCATCATAGATTTGACCGACCTGAATACTTCTGTCCAGTATATTCATTTTAAAATGGACACCTTCGACACTGCTATACAGCTTATAGCCAATGGGTACTACATGGCATGCGTTGATCTCAAAGATGCATACTATTCAGTACCCATACACAAGGATCATAGGAAATACTTAAAATTTATCTGGATGGGACAATTATGGCAATATAAAGCTTTGCCTAATGGGTTATCGTCAGCACCCAGATTGTTTACCAAGATATTGAAACCAGCTTTGGCCTATTTAAGGAAACAGAATCATACTGTTATGGCCTATCTTGATGACATCCTCATAGTGGGGGAGAATTTGGAAATGGCTACCTTGGCAGTCACAGCCACGAAACATCTTTTTCAGAAACTGGGGTTTACGATACATCCAGATAAATCAATATTGGAACCCTCTACCACCATGAAATATTTGGGGTTCATTATTGACTCAGTGCAAATGTCTGTCACGTTACCACCAAGCAAGGTGGAAGACCTGATAGAGGCTTGCAGGAGCCTCATTGGCATTAAGGTCCCATCCATTCGGCAGGTGGCCAGGGTGATTGGGAAGATAGTAGCTGCATTTCCTGCAGCACAATATGGGCCCTTACATTACCAAAACTTACAAAGAGCCAAAATTACAGCGCTCAAAAATCATGCTGGCCATTTTGATAGGCCCATGAAAATTCCAGAAAAGGCAAAAGCCGAATTATATTGGTGGATGGGTAATGCCCAAAATTGTTCCAAACCCATTACTATCACCAATCCCTCGATCACCTTACAAACGGATGCCAGTGCCAAAGGGTGGGGAGCTACTAACACTACCTCTAGCTGTGGAGGTAGATGGAGTGCACCAGAGTTAACCCTATTTAAAAACTTAGGGATTAACTATTCAGAAATGCTGGCAGCATTTCACGGCCTTAAGGCATACTGCACTAACATGCACAAAGTTCATGTTAGAATACAGATTGACAACACCACGGTGGTAGCCTATATTAACCACATGGGCGGTGTAAAGTCGATATCGTGTGATGAATTGGCCAACAATATCTGGCACTGGTGTCTGCAAAGAGAAATTTGGATCTCCGCAACTTACCTTCCAGGTAAACGAAACACAGTGGCAGACACCAGGTCACGGAAATTCAACGACAACATAGAATGGATGTTGGATCGGAATGTGTTCGCAGATATTGTAGAACGTTATGGGACACCAGATATCGACCTTTTCGCGTCCAGGCTAAATCACCAACTACCAACGTATGTTGCTTGGGAGCCAGACCCGGGGGCAGTAGCGATGGATGCTTTCTCGCTACACTGGGGGGATTTATTTTGCTACGCTTTCCCCCCTTTCTGTCTCATCAGTCGGGTCTTGCAAAAAATCAAGCAAGACTCCGCATCAGGTATCTTGGTAGTGCCCGACTGGCCTACTCGACCATGGTTCCCTCTGGTACAGAAGATGGCCACAGAACCCTGTATCAGGGTGAATAAAAGACCTAGCCTGCTTGTTCATCCTGTTACAGGAGAATGTCGTCCATGTCATGATCGCATGGATTTGTTAATTTGCAGATTTTAAAACGGCCACTTCATGGATTCGGACTCTCCAACAGGACCATTGATACCATCACGGCAGCCCGCAGAGAGTCCACAAGGAAGCAGTACCTGACCTACATCAGGAAATGGGAAGGATTCTGCGTGACTACCAAAACAACATACGAAACCGCCACCATCACGGAAGTGCTGGAGTTTCTGGCTACCCTTCATTACGATGAGGGTCTAAGCTACAGCGCCATTAACTGTGCCAGGAGTGCCCTATTGTCTTACTTGGGCAAGGGGAGTGACCAATTGGGAATTGGGTCACATCCCCTAGTATCCAAATTTATGAGGGGAATATTTAATTCCAATCCCCCCAGGCCCAGATATAGCCATACCTGGGACATCAGCACGGTATTGACGATGCTGAGAGGATGGACACCGAACACGGGACTCCCTTTGGCCAAATTAACCTACAAAATGGTCATGATAATGGCACTGATCACAGCGCAACGGGTCCAGTCCCTGCACAAACTCAGTCTGGATGCCATGGCAATTACCAGTGGGAAAATCACATTCCAGGTGCAGGGACTATTGGAGCAAGATCGACCTGGAGTGTCTGGACATACTTTGGAGTTCCTGGCTTACCCAGCGGACACCCGTCTTTGTATCGTTACATTGATTCTGCGATACATTTCAGTCACTAAAGATCTAAGAGGCACGGAAACAGCTTTGCTTGTCAGTCACAAGAAGCCTCATCACAGGGTCACGGTGCAAACCATTTCCAGATGGTTAAGGGTGGTACTGGATGCGGCGGGGGTGGATACTAATGTGTATAAATCTCACTCCACCAGGGCAGCATCCACCTCGGCGGCTAGAAGGATGGAGGTACCACTGGATCACATCCTGGCCACAGCGGGTTGGAACAATGAGAAAACCTTCCACCGCTTTTACAACAAACCCGTGACCTCCCCTGACAATTATGCAGGGAGGATTTTAAGTGCTGCCAGATAAATAACCCTTATGGGACACAATATTGTGTTTGGTATGAATAAATACCTGTTTTGTTTTTCAGCCAGTGTCTTGTCTGAATCACGTCCATCCTCTTATCCCAGCTTTAGCGGTGTGTGAGCATGGAGCTTCCAGGGCATGAAATCACAGAGCTTTGAAATCTTCACGTAGTCACTCACGTGACTCCGAAGTAAAATAGTAAGATTAAACGAGAACTTACCAGTTTGAAGTTTGATCTTTATTTTATGAGGTGTTATGATGAGGGATTACGTGCCCTCCGCTCCCGACCCTCTATTATAAAGATCACCTGGTATGAAAGTTCTCTTTTTCTCTTACTATGTCAGTCATTGTGACTGTTTGTTCTGTGATTTCACACCACTGCTTTGAAGAATGTCGCGCATGCGTGCTGGCGGGGTCTTCACGTAATCCCTCATCGTAACACCTCATAAAATAAAGATCAAACTTCAAACTGGTAAGTTCTCGTTTAATCTTACTATTCTAATGCCTCACTAACTCATTGATCCTGGATCCCCCTCCCTCTTGTGTTAGTCACAAAGAGTTAGCAATGGAAGCTTATTTGCACAGATCCACAGGAGTATCGATCCTCCGTTTCATCTGGGAAATACTGACGCAGTTGAGGTTGCTTCATACATCTGTTTAAAAAAAGTATTGCAGGTACATTTCACATTCTCGGGCACATCACAATTTTTTTTCGAGTAGTACAGGATGGGTTGTTCTGTTGGCAAATACAGCAGGCAATTTTGGAAAAGAGATGAATGGCTGAATAGTCTATTTTTGGCTCAAGGAAGAGTATTGGCAGCACACCAGAGGAACTCCCTGATCTCTTTTGAATGGTGCCAAGGGATCTGCAGCATCCATCTGAAGTGAAATCAAAACTAAGGCTTCAAGTTAATGCTTCATCCGAGTTACCGTATCCCCACACTTCCTAATGACAGCGCAGAAGTGACAACACAGATCATGGGCTTATCTTTCTAAGTCTGAGACCGTCGTAGAATTAGAGAACATAGAACATAGAAGGTGGAAGGAGGCTATTCAGAACCATGCATCAGGCAGTTCATTAAAAGAACAATCCAGTTTTATTAATAGAAAGGATACCATTCAACCCATTGTGCCTCTGTCAGCTCTTTGAAAGAGTTTGACCCATTCCTTTGCTCATTCCCCACAGCCCTTTCAATTACATTTTATGTGAATAACATTAGGATTTTAAAATCTGCTCCAATCAACTTTTCATTCAAAGCTATAACTCGTTGCATTGAAAATAAATTCTCAGCTTCACATTCTCTTCAAGATTTAGTAGGAACCTGAAGGGAAGCATTTTCACTCAGACGGGCGATATGGAACGAGCTTCCATCCAGAGGAAGTAGTTGAGGCAGGTACAAGAACAGCATTTAAGAGGCATTTGGACAGTTGCATGGATAAGAAAGTTAAGAGGAATAGAGGTGAAACAAAGGCATTCTGAAGAAGGGTCTCAACCCGGAACATCACCTATTCCTTTTCTCCAGAGATGCTGCCTGACTCGTTGTGTTACTCCAGTATTTTGTGTCTCTCTTCCTGCACACTCTATCTGTTCTGTTACAGCTCCTTTGATATCATTCAGGCCAAACCAACATCTGACTGTGTTTGTGCTGTCAGGGGCTATTAATTGCTAAATAAGAAACGTAGAGAAAAACATCATGAAGGGGATAGATAGAATGAATGAAAATTGTTTTTTTTTACCCAAAGTAGGGGAGTCAAGAACTAGAGGGCATAGGTTTAAAGTTAAAAAAAAAGAAAGATTTAATAGGAACTTGAAAGGAAGCATCTTCATTCAGAGGGTGGTGGCGATATGGAACAAGTTTCCATCCAGAGGATGTAGTTGATGCAGGTACAATAACAATATTGAAAAACATTTAGAGAGTTACATGAATGAGAAAGTTAAGAGCGATATGGGCGAAATGTGGACAAATTAAACTAGCTCAGATGGTGCCCTTTGTTGGCATGGATGAGCTGGGCCAAAGGGCTGGATACTTTCTGTATGACTATGACTTAAATCATGAGAGATCCATTCAATAGTCTGAGAAGAAGAAGGGAAGAAGCTGGTCTTGAATATGATTTTTACCAAGCTTTTGTATCATCTGTTCCACAGGAGTGGGGAGACTGGGGGATGTGGTCCTTGATTATTTTGGTTGCTTGCCCGAGGCAATGGAGTTGGAGTCGATGGTAGGGAGATAGGCTTGTTTGTATGGTGGTCGGGGCTATGACCAGAATTCTCTGCAATTTCCTGTGCTCTTTGCCAAGGCAGTTGTAAAACATCATAATAGGTTGCTTTATATGATGCATCAAATCTCCAGAGCCCTCTGAGGATGTAGCGGCGTTGGTATACTTTCGCGGTCATCACATCAAAGTGGCTGGACCAAGACAAACTGTTGGTGATATTTACATATGGGAACTTGAATTTCTCACCAAATCTACTTCAGCACCATTGAATCAGACTGGGCCATGTACATCACCCCACTTCCTACAATCCAAGCCCAGCTCTTGAGTATTGGTGGCATTAAGGGGGAGGAAGTTGTTGTACTGACACCATGTTACTAAACTCTCTATCTCCCCCCTGTACTCTATCTCATCATTCTTCAAGATCCATACTATCTTTAAACTTGTAAATAGAGTTAAGACACAATTTGGCTGCACAGTCGTGAGTGTATAGGGAGTATAAAGGGGTTGAGAACACCCTCGCGGGGCACTGATGTTAAGTATAATGATGGAGTGTGTTTTGTTTCTGATCCTTACTGATTACAGTTTATGGGTCAGGAAGTCAAGGATCCAGATGGTGAGTACCAGATCTAGGGGAAACAAAATTAGGGAGATCAGGATTTATGTCATGCAGAACACATAACAGTAAATAAATTGTACTGTAAACATAAAGCTATGTTGTTGGGCAAGTGTCGTTACTCTATTTCGTCACACTTTAAATTAGCCCTGGAGTGAGAGAATCGGATCATTCAATCTAGCCTTGTGGAAATTTCCTTACAAGATGAAATGACTTGGCTGTGAAGTGTACTTTGCCTGTGGAAGGAATGGGAATTAATTGATAACCTTTCCTCATTTCATGCTGCTTGGTGTCCTAATCTGAATTTATGTATTAACTTGCAGGTGATGAAATTCATCTTTGGTTGCCAGTGCTAAAGGCGTTCGAAGGTATCAGCCAAGCATCAACATCCGCACATTAAATTTGATTGGAAATGAATGTGCGAGTGGTGAATAAAACAAACAATCTTTCCTCTCACACAAAAATTAACAATAATGATCAAAAATTGGTTCTCCCTCCTAAACTAAGTATCTCCAATGCCTTGTATGCTTTAAACAGCTTTCATTGTTATATTCTGTTCATTCTCTCCCTTTAAACATTTAGCCTTACACATATTTGAATCATAGAGTGTTTTCAATGGGCAATGAAAGGAATTTTGCTGTGCGTTTGCACATTGCACATGTGACAATAAAGCTCCTTTGGACCATTGAACCATTTCACATGTCCTATTGCATCGATTCATTTTGTTTTTACAATGCACTTTATGTCTTCTGAGTATAACTCTGGATGTTTCTACTTACGCTGGAGTGAATAAACACAATACCATTATCTGACAACACTGAAGAGAGGATGTGGGCTTACTAGTCAATCACTGAGTTAGTCCCATGCTTCATTCCATTTAGGGGACATGTCAGCTGTGACACTTCAATGGTTATCAAAATCGGAAAATATTAATTCTTCTCAAACTCAATGATACTTTATTGTCACATGTAGCTCGGTGCAGTGAAGGCTTTGTTTTGCATACAACCCGTAAGATCATATAGCAGACCTCACCTAGGCTGGGTGGGCTAAGAGTGGGCTGAAAGATGGCAGATGGAGTTTAATGCTGATAAGTGTGAGGTGCTACATCTTGGCAGGACAAATCAAAAGAGGACATGTATGGTAAATGGTAGCGAATTGAGGTATGCAGTTGAACAGAGGGATCTAGGAATAACTGTGCATAGTTCCCTGAAGGTGGAATCGCATGTAGATAGGGTGGTAAAGAAAGCTTTTGGTGTGCTGGCCTTTATAAATCAGAGCATTGAATATAGGAGTAGGGAAGTAATGTTAAAATTGTACAAGGCATTGGTGAGACCAATTCTGGAGTATGGTGTACAATTTTGGTTGCCTAATTATAGGAAGGACGTCAACAAAATAGAGAGAGTACAGAGGAGATTTACTAGAATGTTGCCTGGGTTCCAGCAACTAAGTTACAGAGAAAGGTTGAACAAGTTAGGTCTTTATTCTTTGGAGCGCAGAAGGTTGTGGGACTTGATTGAGGTCTTTAAAATGATGAAAGGGATAGACAGAGTTGACGTGGATAAGCTTTTGCCATTGAGGGTAGGGAAGATTCAAACAAGAGGGCTTGACATTTCAATGACAGAGAGTGGTGGGTCTCTGGAACTCTCTGCCACAGAGGGGAGTTGAGGCCAGTTCATTGGCTATATTTAAGAGGGAGTTAGATGTGGCCCTTGTGGCTAAGGGGATCAGAGGGTATGGAGAGAAGGCAGGTACGGGATACTGAGTTGGATGATCAGGCATGATCATATTGAATGACGGTGCAGGCTCGAAGGGCCGAATGGCCTACTCCTGCACCTAATTTCTATGTTTCTATGACATGAGAATTAAGGGACAGAAGTTTAGGGGTAACATGAGGGGGAACTTCTTTACTCGGAGAGTGGTGGCTGTGTGGAATGATCTTCCAGCCGAAGTGGTGGAGGCAGGATCGATTTTAACATTTAAAAGTAAAGTGGATAGGTATATGGACGGGAAGGGAATGGAGGGGTATGGTCTGAGTGCAGGTAGATGGGACTAGGGGAAAATAAACAGTCGGCATGGACTGGAAGGACCGAGAAGGCCTGTTTCCCAGCTGTAATTGTTATATGGTTATCATATAGCAGACCTGACCTAGGCAGTACACAAGTGTTGCCATGTGTCTGGCGCTGACAAAGTCTGCGAACAGTCCTGTTTAGTGCCTGCCGCTGTACATGGCAGCAAACCCCCCCCCCCCCCCATCCCTCCGCTGGGTCACCCCTCATTCTTATCCCCCCCCCCCCTCCCCCCACCTGAGTCCACCCCATTATTCTCAGTGGCCCATCACTGGGATTTCTTCATTCTTGACGCCCCCCTTCTTTCTAGGCGTTCCATTGCCGGGTCCCCCCATTGTTCTCGATGGTCCACCTTGCTCTCAATGTTATATCTCACTCCCGACGCACTCGACGGTCTGCCTGAAAACTGAAACTGTACTCAGAGTTAAGGCCCTGTCTCACGGTGCGAGTTGACACACGAGTGACCCAGAGTGACAGACTCGTGGTTGTGTACGATATTCCAAGTTGATGTGCAAGTGTTTGAGGCGAGTTCCCACGGGTATGGTAATCTGCGATGTTCCGAGATCGTCTCCAGAGTTACCAAGTTCCCCTCCCGTTTGCTCTTGAGTTACCAAGTTCCTCTCCCGCTCAGGGCGTGTGTTGTTGCTGCAGTCCGGGATTCGCATTTAAAGCACTCGGTTATTTTCAGCAGTTCAGGCGAGGACAGGTTTTGGGGGGGGGGGGGGGGGGGGGGGGGGGGGCGAGGGATGGTGGAATTGGGAGAAGGCAAAGACTATGGGTGGGGAGGAGTGAGAGGGGGGCTAGGAACGGCATCTGCGAAACAGGTAGTCAACCTTTAGGGTCCCGGCCCGAAACATCCCTATACATTTTATGATTTCCCTCCAAAGATGCAGTCTCCCGTGGTTTGTTTGCACGACGACAAGATAGTTTAAACGGACCTTACCCCCACTTCATGCTTCTGTTGCGCATAATTCAGCAGTAAAACCTCTCTTCCCCTTACCCAGCGACGCCCGATTCCTCGCATCCCCACAAGTTCACATCGACGAGGGAAGAATGAGCGGGGAGTCTGAAGAAGGGTCCCGACCCGAAACATCACCCATTCCTTCTCTCCAGATGCGATGCCTGTCCCGCTGAGTTACTCCAGCATGTTTGTGTCTATCGTCGGTGTAAACCAGCATCTGCAGTTCCTTCCTACACACGGACAGTGAAGTGCCTCGGCCAAATTAGGAACATTAGGATTCTCTGATGTGAAAGTAGTCTGGTTTGCGTTTCTTACACTTGATCATATCCGAAACTAAAGTATAGATAGACACAAAATGCTGGAGTAACTCAGTGGGACTGGCAGCATCTCTGGAGAGAAGGAATGGGTGGCGTTTTGGGTAAGTCTGAAGAAGGGTCTCGACTCCATTCCTTCTCTCCAGAGATGCTGCCTGGTCCGCGAGTACTCCAGCATTTTGTGTCTATTAAAGAGTTCCCACGGTAGACGCACGGATCACTAAAGTTAACGCACGGGCCACTACGATATTACAACAAGTTTAAATGTTTCAATTTTAAACTTGACCACGAAATTTGACTCGTGGAAAAAGTCAAACATGTTTGACTTTTTTCACGAGTTCACAAGTTTCACGGGTACCTGCCGTTAGCGCCACGAGTGGACAAGTTGATCGCGCGAGTTCCGACGTTCCCGGTACGTTGGCTGTACGTGATCACCACGAGTGAAAACTCGGGGTCACTCGTGGGCCAACTCGCACCGTGAGACAGGGGTTTTACTGCTAAACTCAGGAGTCAGATAATACTGCAAACTGAAACCCGTGGCATTGCACAAGGTTTACATGCACCACTCCATCACTTAAGGGCCTGTCCCACTTACGCAGTTTTTTTCGGCGACTTGCACCCGTCATAGTCGCAGCAGGTCAACGAAAATATTCAAAATGTTGAAAATCCTGCGGTGCCCAGATAATGGTACGACTCTTTGGGCGACTACTCATGACCAAACAGGCGTCACCCTGAGGCATGTCCGCACCTCTGACGATGGAGTCTCCCACCACTACGGCTCTGCCTGACGTCCCTCTTCCCCGTTGAGCCTCGGCACCAGGGTTGGAATCACAGCCCTGGCTACCACTCAATCTTGGCGTCGTCCGCTCCTAAGAGGGTGTACCTGTTTTCAATAATCAACCTGGTTTTAAAATCATGCCATATTTATGATTTTTCCAGTTAGTATCCTACATGTCTTCTTAAATATCTGTTCACTCAGTGATTTTAGATTTCCGTTCCAAGGTTGATGTTAGTTTAGTTTTGTTTATTATTGTCACATTTTCTGAGGTACATTGAAAAGTTTTTGTTTGCATGCTCTCCAGTTAAAGAAAATACTAACCATGATTACAAACAAGCCACCGAGAGTGTCCAACATTTAGTGCAAGATAAAGTCCGATTACACTTAGTTCAAAGGTCTCCAAAGGGGAAGATGGGAGGTCAGGACTTATCACCTTATGAAACATCACCCATTCCTTCTATCCAGAAATGCCGCCTGTCCCGCTGAGTTACTACAGCTTTTTGTGTCTATCTTCGGTTTAAACCAGCATCTGCAGTTCCTTCCTACTCAATACCTCAAATGTGACCTAACCAAAATCCTATGGTGCAGCATCACAATTTCCTGACTTTTATACCCAATGCCCCTACCGGTGAAGTTGAGCATATCTTATGCTTTCTTTACCACTCTATCTACGCTACTTGTGTTGCCACTTTTAGGGAGCTGAGGACCTGTGCCCCAATATTCCACTGCACATCAATGCTGTTAACCTGTTCAGTGCCACCCCCGAGTATACTCGGGTCAGTGTACACAAGTGAAAAAAAATCTTGGCAGTGAACTGGTTAAGAGTCTTGCCACCAACCGTAAATCTTCCCCGTACACTCAACCTCCCAAAGTGCAACACCTATCTCTTGCTCGGATCAAACTCCATCTACCATTTCTCCACCCATTCCTTTGTCAACAATGCCAGTTGATCAATATCCTATGTATCCTTCATCACTGTCTACTATACCCCTATTTTTAGTCCAATTCCCAAACTTAATAATCATGTCACCCTCATGCACAATCAATCATGAATATAAATGATCCAAACAGGAGATCCAGCACAAATCCCTGCTGCACACCACAGGTCACAATTTCCAATCTGAAAAATATCAATCCACGCCTTTTCTAGGAAGCCAAATTTTTAATCAGTTGGCTGGCTCACCCTGGATCCTGAGTGTTCTAACCTTCTGGAGCAGGCTCCCCTGTGAGATCTAGTCAAAGGTCTTCTTCATGTCAATGTAGACAATGTCTTCTGCCCTGTCCTGGTAAATCAACTTGGTCACCTCTTCCAAAATCTCAATAACAATTGTGAACATGATTTCCTCTGCAAACAGTCATCCTAACCATCGCTAATCAGTTCTTGCCTTTCTAAATGCAAATAACTTCCGTCTCAGAATTTCCTTCAGTAACTTTGCCACTAATAATTATAAGGCTCACTGTCTGGTTGCTCCCTGCTTTGTCCTTGCAGCCTTCCAGTACCTCACCCATGGCTGACAAAGATACAAAGGTCTCTGCTCTGGCCCCAGCAGTTCCTTCCCATTTGCATCTCACAATGTCCTACGTTACACCTGGTCTGGCCCTGGGGATTTGTCTATCTTAATGCCTTCAACAGTGCCACTACATCCTGTTTCATGATGACAATATGTATTCGGATAATACTGTTCTCCTCCTATTTCACCAGCTCCCATGTCCTTCTCCATGGTAAGTACAGAGGAGAAATATTCATCAAAGATTTAGCCAATTTTTCGTGGCTCAACACGTGTATTACCACACTGATCCTCAAGGGGCTTTACACTCCCCCCACTTACCCAGTTTGCTCATAATATACTTGTAGAAACATATTCTTGATTTTTCCTTACCTTATCTGCTAAGGATATCTCGTGTTCTTTTTTTTTTCTCTCCTAATTTCCTTCTTAAGTGTACTCCTACATCCCTTATATCCCTCAAGGGATTCCTTTGATCCCAGCTGCCTAAATCTAACAAATAGCTTCTTTTTCCAGACCAGTCTCAATTTCCCATGTCGATCAATGTTCCATAATCCGCCAGCTTTGCCCTTCACTCTAACGGGAACATACTGACCCTGAACACTCCCCATACATTTCACTTTTAAAAGCCTATTTCCGCAGTTGAGAAATTCCTTGTTGTTTCCTAACAGCAGGTGCACATAAAGCAATCTCCAACAACTAAACATCAATATACATTGGCAATACCCCTTAGTTGCTCATAAGACCTAACGGTACATACTATTCCTGGGCGCAAATAAGCTTGTATTGATCTATAGTTACATGGTATCACTAGTGTTGTGCTCTTTTTGGCTGTGTATCTAGATATGATGCTATGAGTGTCATGAAACCAATGCAATGAGCAGTATTACAAAAAACTTGGCAATTTTTCAATCTGACAATTTTCCATTTATGAATATGGTGAGTAAAATTGTGTCTTTTTTTATCCCCTGTTACAAACTATTTTTTCAACAGTCAAACTGCAAGGCCAATTGTTCAATGGTCTGTTGTCTGAGAAGCGTTTTTTTATTTGCAACTATGTTCTGGAACCAAGGTCTCATCTTGTGGGAGATAAACCACAGCAGGAAATTCCATTGGTCTCACAGCATTGGCATGCTGATACATAAAGTCTGGACAACCTCTCTGACAGATCAAGTTATGATTTATCTTCACAAGCCGCACAAATACATTCCACAAAATGCACTTCATTCAACGGTGCATCATCATCATTCTGATGTATATTTATGACCCGTTATCTTTTTCGTCAGTTTTACAAGTTTTATTCTGTCAAAGGCCACTTTCTGACTGAAAGAGAGGGGAAAGAGATCTCCTTCCTCCCTCTTTATAAAGATCTTTATTTATTTTTGCTGAAACTTTTACTCGGTTGAAGCCTTGAAATGGTTGATTGATACATCAAAGAGAATCTGAATCGGGTTGATTAATGGCTTACACAAGGGATGTAATATCTTCAAGATAAACACTGTACCTGTCGCCTGCAGCATCTCCAGAATATTTAATGTAAAATTTCAGGATTTGAACACAAATTCTCGACCCTTGTAGAAAATTACAGGACGTGTCTCTGAACTGTTCTACAGCTCTTGCCCTATGTATGGTGCATAAAACTGTTTTGTAAAAGCTAAGTTTTACTGTTCAAGTTGCTTTCATTTTTAAAAGTAGCAGTGTTCAATGTAATGATGCAAAATGTTCTACATGTTCTGCTTTAAGTTCAAAGGAACTACCTTGTTAGGATATCATTTGTCTTATTTTGATGAAGGCCCAATCATGCAGAATCTTCCAAATAATATCAAATGATTTTGATAGATTCAGGTTGTGAATCAAGGAATGTTTTTAGTAATAGCACTAAGTAACACTCAGTTTTCATGCCAGTACAGAAGCACCCCAGCACTGTACCTGTGTCTTTGATTTTCTTCTCAGCTTTGACCAAAATGTAGTCTGTTCTCATTTCAAAGCCTCAGCATTAGAGATTCCAGTGGTTTTGCCTGCGGTCCTCAGTTGAACTGATTCCCAATTCTCAAACTCCCTTTGTTTCCCAAACAATGTGTTTTCTTTGTCTTGATTTCAGCTCTGTGAAGTATCAGTAAAAAGAAGCTCATATCTTGAAACGTCAAGGCATTCACTTTTGTTTCAAAGATATGCTGTTGGGCTTCTAAAGGTTTCTCATTGAAAGTATTTCCATTCTCCATTGTAATTCCATTGGTTTTACAGCAGATCTGTGAAAAAAATGTAAATATGATTCAGAGCAACGCAGGGCACGTTTAAGCTGAATATGCCTGAGAGTGCTGACTTAGTTCAATCTTTTCTTTGTTAAGCATCTTTCCTATGGTTACAACACATTCAGATGTCTTCTAACACGTCTGAGACTTCTAAGACTAAAGGACCTGTCCTACCAGCATCCAACTCCATGCGATGAGCGCAATCAAACTAGAAGCGGGGGCCGCGCGGAGGTCGGGTGATCCCTGTACAGGGCCATTCCCAAACAGCATGCGGCAAGTGCGACCAAACCGGCAGTGAGGGCAGCGCGGAGGTCAGGTGAGTGGCGCAACGCGGTGCAAAGTGATGCGAACTTGGAGTGAAGTCTTAAAGGTAAGTTCGCCAGGACAGAGAGGGGCACACAGAGAGTGCCACGGAGCCACACACAGAGAGGGTCACGGAGGCACCTACAGAGAGGGTCACGGGGGCACGAAGTTGAGGCGGTGTGTAATGCGTCGAGGCGACTACGAGCCGACAAGCCGATGCCGCGCGGAATTTTTGAACATGGTCAGTTTTTCGGAGCCCCGCGTGATGTCGGGACGAACTCCTCACAATTCCGCATGGCTCCACGATCAAAGTGGGACCGGCCCCGTGATGCCGGACGGCTCAAGCGACCACGTTAGGTCGCACTCATCGCATAGAGTTGCATGCTGATGGGCAGGCCCTTAAGCCGTGGTTATGGAACAAAGTATTGATCAAAATGGTCAATCTGATGGAGGAAAATATTCATTAGTTAGATTTAACTGCCTTGGTGAAGTTTGTTTATTGGAACACAATGCTTTATGTAGTCTGCGTCATAAATAGTATGTCTTCAATATGCTGCAAATGACAATAAAACACAAACACTTTAAAATCAATCAATAAAGAAAGTAAAGTCCACTGATATAGAACATGTCATGATCCCAGGATATCCCTAGGTGCCTCACAGCTAATTTGGGATGCCACAGTGATGCAGTGTAGAACTGCTGCTGCACAGCGCAGAGACCCGGGTTTGATCCTGACTCTGAGTGCTGTCTGTACTGAGTCTGTATGTTCTCCCAGTGATCAAGTGAGTTTTCTCCTTGATCTCCCACATTCCAAAGACTTGCAGGTTTGTAGGTTAATTGGCTTCTGCAAATTGCCCCTAGTGTGTAGGATAAGGGTGAGCGTTGGTCGGCGCAAACTCGGTGGGCCGAAGGGCCTGTTTCCATGCTGTATCCCTAAATTAAACTAACTACTTTTGAAATGTAAACTGTGGTGATTTGGAGGTAAATGTGCTGCCAATTTGTGCAGAACTGCTATACAATAAAAATGAAATAAATAAATTACTTTTAGCAATGCTGGTGGATGGACTGATTTCATAAAACACAAATGAGACAAGTAATCTGAGGGTAAGCGAAGGCATCATTATGTCATACAGCACAGAACAAGCCCTTTGATTCACTGAACCAGCAGGCAGCCAGTTACGTTAATCTGATACAAGTCCCAAACACTGCCATTCACCTACACGAAAGGGGAGGGCTTACACTGGCCGATCAACCTGACCAACCCGCATGTCTTTGAGATGTGAGAAGAAAAGCGAGCAGCCAGGGGAAAACCCTCTTGTTCACAGGAAAAACGTGCAAACTCCGGGGATCTCGTCTGTTTGCACCTTGCTTGCTGAAACTCTGAGGTTGTGCCGCTCCAAAAAGAGTACAACAAAAGATACATTTGTTTTCCTCCCAAAATTTATTTGGAGATTGCTGCAAATGTTTCAACTTAAAAAAAAAAAAAAATCAATGTTTAATCCCAGTGCAAACTAGATGAAGGCTATTTTCTCATCTGTCAAAGCTACAAACCAAGATAGCTCATGGGAAAAGACAAACCAACCAAACACATTTCAGTTGTTATCCATGGCCAAATTGATTGCAGGTATGTTTGTAGTGGAGCATTACAACTAGATCTTCCCTTAAGGGAGCTAACTTTAATCACACCAAATCTTTTTCGCCCAATACTTCACCCATATGCAGCTTTGATAGAGAACTCCTTCCAACTAGTGTTGGATGAAAAAGATCATGGCATTGATTTACTAGCACCCGTATTCAAGCACCCACTGGCAACCCCTGCACTAACGGATTATCTTCCTACAAACATAGAAACATGGAAAATAGGTGCAGGAGTAGGCCATTTGCTGCCTCGAGCCAGCACTGCTATTCAATATGATCATCTAAAATCAGTACCCCGTTCCTGTTTTTTTTCCCCCTAATCACTTGATTCCTTTAGCCCTAAGAGCTAAATCTAACACTCTCTAATAAACATCCAGTGAATTGACCTCCACTGCCTTCTGTGGAAATGAATTTCACAGATTCACAACTCTCTGGGTGAATGTTTTTCCTCATCTCAGTCCAAAATGAATTTCATAGATTCACAACTCTCTGGGTGAATAAGTTTTTCCTCATCTCAGTCCAAATGGCCAAAGTAAATATGACACCTTCTTCTTAAACTGCTACCCTGGTTCTGGACTCCACCCAACATTTGGAACATTTTTCCTGCATCTAGCCTGTACAATCCTTTAAGAATTTTATGTTTCAATAAGATATCCCCTCATCCTTCTAAATTCCAGTGAATACAAGCACAGTCAACCCATTCTTTCATCATATGTCAGTCCCACCATCCCGGGATTAACCTGGTGAACCTACGGTGCGCTCCCTCGATAGCAATAATGTCCTCAAATTAGGAGACCAAAATTGCACACAATACTCTAGGTGCGGTCTCACCAGGGCCCTGTTCAACTGCAGAAGGACCTCCTTGCTCCTAAACGCCAATCCTCTTGCAGTGGAGGCCAACATACCATTAGATTTCTTCACTGCCTGCTGTACCTGCATGCTTACTTTCAGTGACTGATGTACAAGCACACCCAGGTCGCGTTGCACCTCCCCGTCTCCTAATCTGACACCATTCATATAATAATCTGCCTTCCTGTTCTTGCCACCAAAATGGGTAACCTCACATTTATCCACATTATACTGCATCTGCCATGCATCTGCCCTCTCACCCAACCTATCCAAGTCATCCTGCAGCCTCATAGTATCCTCATCGCAGCTCACACTGCCACCCAGCTTTGTGTCATCCGCAAATTTGGAGATGTTGCATTTAATTTCCTCATCTAAATCATTATTATATATTGTAAATAACTGGGGTCCCAGCACCAAGCCTTGTGGCACCCACTAGTCACTGCCTGCCATTCTGAAAAGGACCCGTTAATTCCCACTCTTTGCTTCCTGTCTGCTAACCAGTTCTCTATTCATGTCAATACCCTACCCTCAATACCATGTGGTCGAATCTTGCACACTAATCTCTTGTGTGGGACTTTGCCAAAGTCTTTTTGAAAGTCCAGATACCCCACATCCGCTGGCTCTCCCTTATCAATTCTACTTGTAACATCCTAAAAAAATTCCAGAAGATTAGTCCTTTATAAATCCATCCTGACTTTGATCGATCCTGTCACAGCTTTCCAAATGGGCTGCTATACAATCTTTAACAATTGACTCAAGCATCTTCCCCACTACCGATGAAAGGCTAACTGGTCTATAATTCCCCATTTTCTCTCTCCCTCCTTTCTTAAAAAGTGGGGTTAAATTAGCTACCCTCCAGTCAACAAGAACTGATCCAGAATTGAGGGAACATTGGAAAATGATCACCAATGCATCCACAATTTCTGGGGCCACCTCCTGGGATGCAGACCCAGGCCCTGGGGCTTTATCTGCCTTCAGTCCCAACAGTTTACCTAACACCATTTCCTGACTAATGTGGATTCCAATCAGTTCCTTCCTCCCACTAGATCCTTGGTCTCCTCGTATTTCTGGGAGATTGTTTGTGTCTTCCTTAGTTAAGGCAGAATCAAAGTACTCGTTTAACTGTACTGTCATTTCTTTGTTTTCCATTATAAATTCACCTGTCTCCAAGGGACCTACATTTATCTTCATTAATCTTTTCCTTTTTACATATCTAAAGAAGCTTTAAGAGATCGTTTTTATATTCCTCGCAAACTTTCTTCCATGCTTTTTTTCCCCCCTTTTAATTAACCCCGTTGTCCTCCTCTGTTGAGTTCTAAATTTCTTCCAGTCCTCTGGTTTGCTGCTTCCTCTGGCCAATTTATATGCCTTCTCCTTGGATTTAACACTCTCCTTGATTTCCCTCATCAGCCACGGTTGAGCCGCCTTCCCCGTTTCATTTTTTCGTCAGAGTGACGAACAATTTTTGGAGTTCATCCATGTTGTCTTTAAATCTTTGCTATTGCATCTCCACCGTCAACCCTTCACACCTTCAAAGTCTCCTTTCTTTAGGTTCAGGACCCTAGTCTCTGAATTAACCGTGTCACTCTCCATCCTAATGCAGAATTCCACCATATTATGGTAACTGTTGCCCAGGGGCTTTGCACAACAAGATTGCTACCTAATCCTTCCTAATTACACAATACCTAGTCTAGGATGGCCTGTCATCTAGTCGGTTCTTCTACATATTCGTTTAAAAACCATCCCACATACATTCCAGGAAATCCTCCTCCTCAGCGCAGTTACCAATTTGGTTGCCCAATCTATATGTAGATTAAAGTCACCAATGATAACCGCTGTACCTTTGCTACACTCATCCCAAATTTCCTGCTTGATGCTATCCCCAACCTCCCTACTGCTGTTTGGTGATCTGTATACCACTCCAACAAGCGTTTTCTGCCCTTGGCTATTTTGCAGTTCTTCCCATACCGATTCTACTGTATCCAAGCTAATGTCTCTACTTGCTATTGCGTTAATCTCTTCTTTAATCAGCAATGCCACCCCACTTCTTCCTTTCTGTCTATCCACTCTGAATATCGAATACCCCTGCATGTTTAGGTCCCAGCCTTGGTCACCTTGGAGCCATGTCTCTGTAATCCCATCTATATCATACTCCTTAACTACTAACTGCACATTCAATTCATCCACCTTATTAAGAATGATCCTCGCATTAAGGCACAAAGCTTTCAGATCTTCCTTCTACCTTTTGCTGCTTTCCCTCTGTCTCCTTGCATTAGTTCCGCCTGCCCTGTTAGTTTAAACGTGACCTTTCCTACATTCTCTTTCCCGTTAACTGCATGGATACGCTTCCACGTTGTTGACTCCACCCCCCCACTGTTTAGTTTAAACCCACCCGTGTAGCTCTAGCAAACCTGTCTGCCAGAGTGTCGGCCCCCTCCAATTAAGGTGCAACCCGTCCCTTTTGTACAGGTCACCCCTGCCCCAGAAGAGATCCCAGTGATCTAGAAATCTAAATCCCTGCCCCCTGTACACTCTTCAGCCACACATTCAGATCCCCTATCTCCCTGTTCCCACCCTCACTAGCACGAGGTACTGGAAGCAACCCAGAGATAACCACCCTAGAAGTCCTGCTTTTCAGCCTCCTAGCTAGTTCTCTATACTTAAGGGCCTGTTCCACTTCGCGGCGAGCGCGACCAAACGTGGTGGCTTGAGCCGTACGGCCTCGCGGGGCCCATTCCACTTCGAACCGCGGAGGGGTATGGAGTTGTGCGGGGCTGGTCCCGACATCAAACTCACCAATCAGCTGGTCAGGAGGCGAGCCGAGTGAATTTGGACGTTGCACGTCATCACGCAACGGAACACGCTGCATACAGCGTCCAGACGCTGCGTACGACGTTGAGACGTTGCGTACGGCCTCGATGCAGCTGCAGGCCTGTCGGCCATTGCCATGCGGGATTTTGAACACGGTCAGTTTTTCGGAGCCCCACGCGATATCGGGACCAGCTCCGCACAACTCCATACGGCTCTGGCGATCGAAGTGGGACCGGCCATACGAGGCCGTACGGCTCAAGCGACCACGTTAGGTCGTGCTCACCGCATGCAGTCGCATGCTGGTGGGACAGGCCCTTTACCATTCAGAACTTCCTTCCTCTTCTTACCCACGTCATTTGTGCCTACATGCACAACTACTTCCAGCTGCTCACCTTCCCTCTCGAGGATGATCTTAAGTCGGTCTGAGACACCTTGGACCCTGGCACCAGGGAGGCAACACGACTTCTTCGAGTCTCGCCTGTCGCCACAGAATCTCCTGTCTGCACCTCTGATAATGGAGGCACTCACCACTGTGGCTCTGCCTGACGTCGGTCGAGGCGGTCGAGTGGCAGCACCAGGATTCGAGTCACAGACCTGTCCGTAGCTCAGCGGGACAGGCAGCATCTCTGGAGAGAAGGAATGGGTGACGGTTTGGGTCGAGACCCAAGTTCAGTCGCTTGGACTGGAAGTGCCGTCTGCTGTAGGTTTGAAATATTATACCATGGAAGGAAGAAGCCCTTGGTGATTAAGAAGTTGAAGTCACAAGTAAACTGGGCTGGTAGGAAGGCCTTTGAATTTTTGCGGGAATCTGATTCAGCATTCTGTCAGCAGTAAAGAAACTTTGGTATTCCAATAATTTGGATTATTGTGGCAGAAGTTGTATTCATGTTAGATTTGTGGACTCTTTAAGGTGGGTACCCACTGAACAGTGGAGTCAAACATCTTTTACAAAAAGGCACCACTAATGTGGTTAGGAAGTTGAATGGTGCATGAAGTTTCGGAGAGCAAGAACCTGGCTTCTGTACGTTGTGGAACTACGAATAAAAAGGGTTATGCCCCTGTCCCACTACAGGCGGCTAGGCTGTCGCCACATGGTCACGGGGTGTCACCTGTATGGCCATGAGTCATCTCCTCAGTCGCCCAAAGATTCGTAGGGTTTTTCTGGTCGCCGCTGGATTTTGAAATGTCCAAAACTTTTTGATGACAGTTGGCTTGATGCCAATGAGCGTAGCTTGCCTTATCCTGATGTAGGTGCTCTCATAGGTTGTCGCCAGGATGATGTAGGTTGTCGCCGGTGCTGACTTTGGTGAATACCATTGGTGACTACGTACGTCAATCTACGTCAACCGGCCACTTAAGTTGTCTTCAGTTGTCACTGGCACGGTCGTACCTTGTCATAGCTTGTCGCAGGTGGACGTAGGTTGGCGTAGGTGTGGTCATAGGTGGACGTCCTAATGGGTCGCCAGTTGTCGGTAGCTTGCCATAGCTTGGCGTCGTCTAGGTGGTAGGTTGTTGTAGACATTGTCGTAGGAGGGTCCAGTCACCGGTTTTTTAGTGACCTGCTACGACTATGATAGTCGCCGAAGTGGGACAGGTCCATTAACCTATAAAATTAAGGCATTGCACCAGATTGGGCAGCATTGCATCTTTATTGTTCTCACATTATAGTGGAGTGATAAGTTCTAACCTGTGGGCAAGTGGTTGCCCTGGGGAAATAATACTGGGATAAAGCCACTCACCATTCAACACCAAGTCTCTTCCCACTGAATCTTCAGTAAATGGAGCCATTCCTCAGACTGTCCCGAAGATCTGGATGTTAAGTTATTATTGGGGGGGATTTCATTTTTTCAACTTCGCGTATCATATGAATCCATGAAGGGCAATCAACAAAGACAAAATTCACAGACCCCTTCACAGGTGCAACCCACACCCATCAAAAATGGTTAATAGTAAAAATCTTAATTCCTTGCAATGTTTTGTTCAAAATCTGACCATAGTTTAAAGTTCTTTAAATTTACAGCATACTAATTTGTAAAGCCAAACAAAAACAGGGAGAAGAATGCATCATTAGTCCATGCCAGTTGAATACAAGTGATATACAAATGAAGCACTTTATGAAGTCCAGGGATTGTGAAAGGTTCCAATTAACGCAATGTAATTTTTCATTTCCATTTATTTTTGCCCAGTCATTATAATGATTTCTGCACGCAGCCAACCTTAACTGAGTTGGTGATTAGCTGCACATGTGTGCAGGAGTCCAATATCAGTACTTTGCAGGTAAAGCCGGCAATCTGCACCTTTTAATTGGAAGCTGAAATGCCACAGTCAAAGAGCAATGCAGCAAGGATACAGGCCCTTCGGCCCATCAAATCCATGCCGACCAAGTTGCTTAACTGAGCTGGTCCCATTTGCCATTCCTGACCCATATCCCTCCAAAGCGTTCCTATCCATGTATCTGTCTATCTGTCTGGCAACTTGTTTCATTTACATGCCACCTTCAATGTGAAAAGGTTGCCCCTCAGGTAGTTTAGTTTAGAGATACAACGCGGAAACAGGCCCTTCGACCCATCGATTCCGCACTGACCAGTGATCCCCGCATATTAGTACTATCCTGGACAATTTACTCTTATACCAAGCCAATTAACCACAAACCTGTACGTCTTTGGAGTGTGGGAGGAAACCGAAGATCTCGAAGAAAACCCACGAAGTCACGGGAAGAACGTACAAACTACGTACAGATAGCACTCATAGACAGGATCGAACCCGGGCCTCTGGCGCTGCATGCACTCTGAGGCAGCAACTCTACCGCTGCACCACCGTGCCATCATTTAAAAAATATGTTAAATCTTTCCCCTCTCACCTTAAGCATATGCGCTTTCGTTTTTGACTCCCTACCCAGGAAAAGGAATGTAGAAAAAGACTATACCTATATCTCTCGTGATTTTATATACTGTATGTCTACAAGGTCATCTCTCAGTCCCCCATTACTCAGGGAAAAAAGATCGGGCCTATCCAGCCTCTCCTTATAGTTTATACCCTCTAGATCTGGTGACATCTTTGTAGATCTTTTTTGCACCCTTTCCAGTTTAATGATAGGGTGACCAAAACTGTACACTGCACTCCAAATGTGGCTTTACCAATATCTTGTACAGCACTAGTATGACGCCCCAACTCCTGTACTCCATATCCTGCTCTTCTCCCTGTTCTGATCAACCAAGTGTGCCAATTGTCCACCTGCCCCCCTGTGCCACCATCTTAATGGAGCTATGAAGCTGCATCTCAAGGTGTGGCTGTTCTACAACACTCCATTGGTTCCTGCGTAGGGCCTGCCTTGGTTTGTCCAACCAAAATGCCTCATCTTGCATTTATCTGAACTAAACTCCAACTGACATTCTTCAGCTCATTGGATCAGTTGATCAAGATCCCATTGTAATTATAGATGACCTTCTTCACTGTCCACTGTAGCACCATTGTTAGTGTCATTCTCAAACGGCCACCTACATTCACATCCAAATTGTTTAGTTTAGTTTGGAGATATAGTGCCAAAACAGGCTCTTTGGCCCACTGAATCCGCACCGACAAGCGACCCTCGCACACTAGCGTTATCCTACACACACTAGGGACAATTTACAATTTTACCAAGCCAATTAGCCTACAAACCTGTAGATCTTTGGAGTGTATGAGGAAACCGGAGCGCCCGGAGAAAACCCACGCGGGTCCATCACAGCAAGGTAGTTAATACATAATATCTCCAGTACAATTTCCAGTGCCTAACATAGAAACATAAAAAATAGGTTCAGGAGTAGGCCCTTTGAGCCAGCACCGCCATTCAATATGATCATGGCTGATCATCCAGAATCAATACCCCGTTCCTGCTTTCTCTCCATATCCCTTGATTCCGTTAGCCCTAAGAGCTATTTCTAACTCTCTCTTGAAAACATCCAGTGAATTGGCCTCCACTGCCTTCTGTGGCGGCAGAGAATTCCACAAATTCACAACTCTCTGGGTGAAAAGGTTTATCCTCATCTCAGTCGTAAATGGCCTAACCCTTATTCTTAAACTGTGACCCCTGGTTCTAGACTCCCCCAACATGGGAAACATTTTCCCTGCATCTAGCCTGTCCAAATCCCTTAACAATTGTATATGTTTCTATAAGATTCCCTCTCATCCTTCTAAATTCCAGTGAATATAAGCCCAGTCGATCCATTCTTTGTTACAGGCATCTTTGTTCCATTATTTGTTACCTCATCTGTTACAGGCATTCACCTTGCAGAGCAGTGTGCAAGCAGACAATAGCAGCATGGAGTGGTGGCGACAGAGGATGGGCTGGCAGCTGAAATCCTTCCAAGGGCAATTTTATGTACCTGCTTATCTCCAACAGGGGAGAATGAAATGAAGTTAATCTCTCTCTGAATAGAGAGCGTCAGATGGCAGCAAACTGCACGATATAGCAAATATCTCCGTTCAATCTGGAAGGAGCCAGATGCATAAAAGTTAATTAATGTCACTGGCAGCCACTGGCGATGTAGTTTTTGCTCTTCCCTTGGTTTGCAGTTACGAACTGCTGTCAGTAGTATATTTCAGTTAACACGTCTTTAATTGATGTACAAATGTCTCACGGTTTTTTCTTGCTGTGGTTTAGGCAGAAGAATTGTCTTCTGGATAGTCTAGGAATTCTCTCCTCTCCACCCCCTTCTGCATTCTTCCTCCTCTCCATCTCCTTCTTGGTGCAGTTTCAACAGCTGGGTGTGAGCTCATTTTGTTTTCTCTTGGTCTGGTTGTCCCCTAATGGGAATACCCACTGGAGCACCCACATCTGGTAAAAGTTGGTTTGTGTTTGCTCCAACAGTTGGTTTGTGTTTGCTCCAACCTTGTGGTCAACAGAAGCTCTTCCAAAGATAGGCACAAAGTGCTGGAGTAACTCAGTGTGTCAGGCAGCATCTCTAGCGAAAAGGAATAGGTGACGTTTCGGATCAAGACCCTTCTTCAGACTGAGAATCAGGGGCGAGGGAAACTTGAGGTATGGAAAGGTTCAGAACAAATCAGAGCCGGCACCAATGGCTCAGGAAAGGTGACTGGGGAAGAGGTGATAACAAAGGCATACGAACAGTGAAACTAGCAGGACGACTAGGGGTGGGGGAGGGACGGGGAGTTAGGGAATGCATGAGATACTTGAAATGAATGAAATCAACATTCATACCGCTGGGCTGCAAGCTGCCCAGGTGAAATATGAGTGCTGTTCCTCCAATTTGTGTGAGGCCTCCCTCTGACAGTGGAAGATGCCCAGGACAGAAAGGTCAGTGTGGATTTGAAGGGGAGTTAAAATATTTGGCAACCAGGAGATCACATAGGCTCAGATGGAATGAGCGTAGGTGTTCAGTGAAATGATCGCCTAGTCTACGTTTGGCCTCGCCTATGTGTAGAAGTTCGCACCAAAAACAACGGATACAGTAGAGGAGGTCGGAAGAGGTGCAAGTGAACCTCTGCCCCACCTGAAAGGACTATCGGGGTCCCTGGATGAAGTTGACGGAATGGATATAGTTGTTGCATCTCCTGCGGTTCCAGGGGAAAGTGTGCAGGAGAAGTTCTTCCACACATGCCATACGATGTCTTGTAGACATTGGCGACTTGAAATCTGTGAAAAGCACCCGACCTTTGTAAAATCACGTCCATTTTCTGAAGAAAGTAACCAGAAACATGCTTGTGAGGAGCTAGTGATCGTTTTAGACAGCACCAGATGAGGGACTCTGCCCTGATACTGAATACAGTGGAACCCAATCTTGATTTCATGCTCATCACAACTTTAACCTTATTATCCTGAACCACCAGACATTATGATCGTTCAAGCCAAAAGGTCTCAAATCAGCCACAAGCACAGTATCAATTGCAATTCATTCCATGATGTTGATTGTATCAAAACTGACCTCGATCATGAAAATCTGTAAAATGAACTGTAATCAGTAGTTGCAGAAGGGAACATTATTCATTTATCATTGAGAAATGATACAGACATTTTTTCCATGTAATAGATTATAAAGCAATTCCTATTAACCAAAAAATGGCTTGAAATGTTTGTTTTTGCTGAAGAATTGCATAATTCCATTTATTTGATTAGTTTTATATGTTTTGTGAATATCCTGTACTGCATGTTAAGTGGAATCTGAATAAACTAATATCAAAATTCCTAACTAGGTTATATGAGAATTCTTCGTAGGAACGATGATCTGATCTTAGTCAGTTCTGCCAGCGATATACTAATCTTTAGTTTAGTTGTTTATTGTCGCGTGCACCAAGGTACAGTGAAAAGCTTTTGTTGCCTGCTAACCAGTCAGCGTAAAGACAATACACGATTACAATCGAGCCGTCCACAGAGTACAGACACATGATAAGAATAATAAATATCATTTAGTGCAAGATAAAGCCAGTAAAGTCCAATCAAATATAGTCCAAGGGTCTCCAATGAGGTTGATAGTAGTTCAGGACAGCTCTCTAGTTGTGGTAGGATAGTTCAGTTGCCTGATAACAGCGGGGAAGAAACTGTACCTGAATCTGAAGGTGCGCGTTTTCACACTTCTATACCTTTTGCCCGATGGGAGAGGGGAGTAGAGGGAGTGGCCAGGGTGTGACTCGTTCTTGATTATGCTACTGGCCTTGCCGAGGGAGCATGAAGTGTAAATGGAGTCAATAGAAAGGAGGTTGGTTTGCGTGATGGTCTGGGTTGCATCCATAATTCTCTGCAATTCCTTGTGGTTTTGGATGGAGCTGTTCCCAAACCATGCTGTGATGCATCCTGATAAAATGATTTCTATGACATTAACCATTGCGATTGATGCAAATTATGTTTTCCTCTCTCCTGTAATACTTGTTTAACAAGCTGGTGCTCGTTCAATACAGCCATTGCAAACCAAACACTTGCAACTTGTTTGTAGTTGCTTTCCCTTGATACCAACAACACGCACTCTCCAGGTTGCAGAAGGAAAAGTTAGGAACTTGTGGAGATGACAAAGTAGATTAAAACTGATTTTAATAAGAAAATATGTTGCAAACTTCTAACCATTTCCTTTGCATGTGAGTTGTATCCAGGACAGACAGTGCAGAACGCTTCACCCTGAGCGTGATGCAACATGTGTTCAGAGGAAGAATTTTAGTGGAATCCCTAAAGCTATTTTCCTTTTACTAAGTAGATTACTTCATGATTGCACTAAAATCATCCTTATGGCAAAAGCAGAACCAGAGAAAGGTGGTTCGAGACATTAGAATACATTGTGAAATGAGAAGAGAAAATGCGGGAGGTTTTGACTTCTTCAACCCATCTAAGAATGGCTGAAGAGTGCTGAAGATTTTAAAATCTAATTTATCACTTACAAATCTAGTGGTGAAGCCAATAGTTGTATATTTTTTTGCTGTGTCAATAGTGACATTTTGTAGTAAAATGAACAACTCCTGCTGTCATCTTCATCTCATACTATGGTAATATTTTTGAGCACGTTCTCTCCTTTGCAATTTTACTTCATTAAAATACAGCCTATATTTATAAAATATGTGCATCGATACAAGCAGTAACCTGACATCTACAACTTGCATTTAAATGGTGCCCTTTATTCAGAATGATACAAACGGAACATTAGACCCAAATAGGACTAATTTAATTTGAAATCTTCCACTGCAATCTCACACTTTAGATTTAAATGAGAGCTCTTTTGTGGTCTGGGTTGCAGCATTATCTGCAGGAATAGTAAGATTGAACGAGAACTTACCAGTTCGAAGGTTGATCTTTATTTCATGAGGAGTCGAAGTGAGGAATTTCGTGAAGAGCCCGCCGGCGCGCATGCTCGACATACTTCAAAGTAGCGGCGTGGAATCACAGAAACCAATCAAAAGAAATGACTTCACATAGTAAGAATGAAACGACTAAGATTACCAGATGAAGGTGATTGAGGGTTGGGCGAGGAGGGCACGAAATTCCTCACTTCGACTCCTCATGAAATAAAGATCAACCTTCGAACTGGTAAGTTCTCGTTCAATCTTACTATTTCATTTCGGAGTCACGTGAGTGACTTCGTGAAGACTTCAAAGCTTCTGTGATGACACGCCCTGGACCACGTCCATGCTGTCACACCACTACCAGGGATGGATGGGAGGAATAACTTGCTGACTAGTCCATACTGCAAAACAAAGCATATTTATTAACAAACAAATCAAAAAACCCCTCATTCGGGGACATCTCCACGTTCTTGCCCCGCATTTAGCACGGCTTCTGCGAACTGTAGAGGCGCAGCAACGGGCCGGTTGTAGAACCGCTGGAACACAGCTTCATTAGCCCATCCTGCTGTGGCGAGAATATGGTCCATGGGCACCTCCATGACCCTCGCCGCCGACGTCGATGCAGCCCTGGTGGAATGAGATTTGAACACATTAGTGTCGATACCTGACTTACCCAAGACGACTCGAAGCCACCTGGATATCGTCTGTGTTGTCACTCGATGGTGAGGTCTCTTATGAGTGACAAGCAGGTATCTCTCCATTCCTCTGATGCTTGCCATCACCTTGACGTAGTAACGGATATGGGAGGCTAAGCATAGCCTAGCATCGGCGGGGTATGCCGGGAACTTCAGCTGCAGCCCTGTGCACCCAGGTCTGTGCTGCTTTAGTAGCTCGTCAACAAAGAAAACTACTTCTGTGGGGGTAGACATCATTCTGTCGACACGTAGTTTATGGAGTGTCTGTACCCTCTGTGCTGAAGTCAGCGCTAGTAACATCACCAGCTTCATGGTGAGTTTGTCCAGCTGGAGCACTTCCATGGGGGACCACGTCCTGAGCAGAGTTAAAACGTCCCTGACATCCCAGGTGATATAGTAACGTGGTGTAGGCGGATTCGTATTGAAAATACCCCGCATGAGCCTGGACACTAGCCTGTTGGATCCCACCTCAATATTGAGGTAGAATGATAGAGCGCTCCTGGCGCTGTTGATGGCACTGTAGCTTAAGTGTTCATCATGGTGCAACCCCGCGAGGAATTCCAGGACGTCGGTTATAGTCACGGCATCGTACGTGATGCGAGAGCGGCTGCAGAAGGCTTCCCACTTCCTGATGTGAGAGCGGTATCTTCGCCTTGTAGACTCTCGGCACGACGCCGCAATGGTATCCATGGTCCGGGTAGAAAGGCCGTATTGAACTAAAGGCCGATTCAGAATCTGCAAGCCAACAAATTTAAATAGCCATGGCAGGGATGTGGCTCCCCTGAAACAGGGTGAGTAACTAATTCTGGGCTACCCTGCAAACGGACCCAAGGTTCACTGAGCGTGTCAAAGACCATCGGATACCACGGCTGTGTAGGCCAGTCGGGTATGATAAGGATGCCCTTGGCAACATCCATCTGAATTTTACGTAATACCCGACTGATGAGGCAAAACGGGGGGAATGCATAGAAAAAGCAATTCGCCCAGTCTAGCGAGAATGCATCTAACGCTATAGCCCCAGGATCTGGTTCCCACGAGACGTAGGTTGGTACCTGATGGTTCAACCGGGACGCAAAAAGGTCAATGTCCGGTTTCCCAAATTTGGCTGTGATTTTTGCAAAAATTTCAGGATGTAACATCCATTCAATATTATCATTGAACTTGCGTGACCTGGCGTCCGCCACAATATTAAGCTCACCTGGCAAATAGGTAGCTGAAATCCAAATGTCTCTCGACACACCAGAGCCAAATTGAATTAGCCAATTTGTCACATGAAACTGACCTGGTACCGCCCATGTGGTTTAAATACGCCACCGCTGTGGTATTGTCTATTTGGAGCCGGACATGTGCTCCAATGATCTTGGAACAATATGTCGAGCATGCGCGCCGGCGGGCTCTTCACGAAGTCACTCACGTGACTCCGAAATGAAATTAGTGCAATACATGACAGGACCTTGATGCAGCCAGGTGTATGGTTATGCTTCCAATGTGACACTCAGCCAACAGCAGTATAGAGAAGGATTCCCGAGCTGAGCAGTCATTTTAACACATTTATCCAAGGGGCAAAGTTTAAAGGAGACTAGACCAAGTGCAGACCTGCTGGGTCTGTTCCCCCCCAACGCGTGAAGGAGATGCGCAGGGCAGGTTTTTTTACACAGCGTGTGGTGAGTGCTTGGAAAGCGCTGCCTGTGGTGGTGGTTGTAGCAGATATGATGGTGGTATTTAAGAGGCTGTTAGATAGTCATATGTGACATGCAGGGAATGGAGGGATGTGGGTTACCTGTGGGTAGATAAGCGATGGTCTTAACATCATGTTGGACACTTATATTGTTGGCTGAAGGGTCTGTTCTTTTGCTGTACTGTTCTATCTTCTATGTTCTTAAGCAATATTTTTATTACTGTATTTGTGTGTCAGTACTTGCATTTAATTTCCCGGTCCCTTATGAACCTATTAGCAAATCAACAAGCATAGGTGGAAATTGCAATGCTAAATTCAATAGCAACTCGGAACAAGTGTGAAGCAGGGGAAAAGCAATCTGTGGTTAAAAGTGATTATTTTACAGAAAGAATTTGGAACATAACCAATGTTATGGCAGAATATAATTAAGGTCAAAATACTTCTCACCAGAGGCTCAAATTATAAAATGCAAACAAATGGTGGGAAGAGAGGTCCTGTGTCATGTTACTTTAGACATTTTCTCCTTCAGTTTCTCCTTCAGTTCTTCAGTTTGTTGTAATTATTGATCAGGATTGCTCAATGTATTTTTGTACCCTTAATGCCAAGAACTGTCCCTGCTATTCCATTTTTCTACAGACGAATTTGACTTTAAAGTCATGAAGTCTTGAGATGTGACCCAATGTGCAATATTACATTCATTTGAGAACAATTTGTTAATTTGAATCATATTTAGAACAGCATCCTAATGAATCACAATACCAATCTAATGTGGGAACTCGATCCTATTATAGTTGAGAGCATTGAACATTTCTGGTGTGTCTTGGGCAGTGTGAAATAATGCAATTACGTTGTCCTTTTTGATGGCATGAGTGTTATAAAACGGGATATACTCAGGATAGGTTTAGAGCACAATTACAATGTCAATGATTGTGTGCAGGAGCAACAATTTGCCGTCACGCCACCACTGTCAGTTACCCCTTACTCCCAGAAAACAACCAAGTTGTTCAAACTTGGATAGAGTGGATGTGGAGAGGATGTTTCAACTAGTGGGAGAGTCTAGGACTAGAGGTCATAGCCTTAGAATTAAAGGACGTTCTTTTAGGAAGGCGATGAGAAGGAATTTCTTTTGTCAGAGGGTGGTGAATCTGTGGAATTATTTGCAACAGAAGGCTGTGGAGACAAAGTCAGTGGATATATTTAAGGCAGAGATAGGTAGATTCTTGATTCGTGCAGGTGTCAGAGGTTATGGAGAGGAGGCAGGAGAATGGGATTAGGAGGGAAAAATTAATCAGCCATGATTGCATGGCGAAGTAGACTGGATGGGCTGAATGGCCTAAATCTATCCTATCTCTTATGATCTTATAAACATTAACCATCCACAACATATTTGGATCAATACTTGCTTCATAATCCAATGTGAGCTACTTCTAGCTCTTGGATTCATTTAAATAAGTCAACTCCTTGTGCATCGTAGTGTGTGTAAAAATCTACAATGCACTGTACCACCTAGAATTAAGCTCCCACGTGTTGAGTTCCTGATTCCAGTGCCCTTTTCTGTTCAGTTCAAGGTGATGTATTAATTTGCAGACCTTAAATGCACAAAATGAAATGGTCTTAGAACCCACTTGAATTACGGCTCTGCTATGAGATGGATTCACCCAGGCATGACTACATCCACTAATGGGCTTCATGTCAATGGATCTGTAGATCTGTGGTGGTGATTCTAATGGTTGAGATCCCAAGAAATCCAGGCAAAACAGAGGAGAAAATAAGTTACCATCATGAAGGACATCCTTCTGATAGCAATTTCTCTGCAGAACTCTCCAGCAGTGTAGTTGATTGATTCAAACCCTTTGAGTTACGTAGGAACAGAACTTTACCCCAATATGCTGTGCTGTGAGAAAATGTCCATTCGGAAATTTGGACCATATTAAAATTAGAAACCAATAATTGTGAATGTAAGGAATATGAAGTGTTTGTATTTACTACATTCATGGTATATATTCAATATCCTGCCTGCTGTTTTTTTCCAGAGTTTAATAATATTCCACGATCCGGTTTACTAGCTCATAATGTAGGAAATTCCCTCTGTTCCAAAATTTAGTTGGCAGCCTTAATCTGATGTTATTAAATTTGCCTGACCAAGTTGAATGGAGAATAATTAGGATTCAAAACATGGCCCTTGGGTCATGAGTTAAAATCAGTTGCTGTTTAAGACTTCAAAAATGGAGGCCTGATATCCTTCATTTCCATTGGACATTCACTGCGGCTCACCGGAAAACAAAGTCACGCAAATTGAATTGACCAATCTGCCCTGGTTCTTGATAATTCTGGAGCGATTCAGAAAAATGTAGGATCATGCTAACGCAAAATGACAAATTGTAAACCAAAGGGACACATGAAAGAATAGGCCCGAGATTAAAGTAAAAAAAAAATGAGACCCAAATCACTGCAAGTGCAACCTATTTCACGAGGCTGCTCTTGAATCAAAGGAACTGGATAACGATAGACTTACGGTTTAATTATTTTGTTGGGTCAGGTTATTGCTGATCTATTTTTTAAACTTATTCTCTGATTTCATTCTCTTTAAATTTAAGCGCGTGTGATGCAATGATTACACAATTTATTGACTTTCCTTAAACTGTCCCACACAAGAGATTGGAGTTATGGACTATTTTAAATAGAGTGCATTTACTTACATGAGCAAGGCAATTTCCTTGTCAATTTGATGGAACTCCATCAGCATAAATACATTTATAAATACTGTTAAAGACAATACATCTACACAATATTGATGTGCCATCAATTAATACTATATTGGCAATGATTCTTTAATGATTCTTTTCAACAGGATTGTCAACATATTCCAAAATGTCATGTCATTTGATTTGTGACCTGTAAGAAAAAGCAATAATTATAATCTACTGCTTCTGATACCATTTGGTTGCCAAGAACCCATAATGGGGCCTGCAGTGCTCCAGACCAAAACTACTTTTGATGACCAAGTTTCTGAAAATTCTTAAATGTTTTGTGGTGAACCAACTCACAACACACAGTAGATGCCAGTGCAGAGAAAACATGAAATGTTAGCCACGGTGGCTCAGCAGTAGACTACGGGTGTTGTCTGTACGGAGTTTGTACGTTCTCTCTGTGACCGCATGGGTTTTCTCCAAGATCTTCAGTTTCCTCCCACACTCCAAAGACTCACAGGTATGTAGGTTAATTGGCTTGGTATATGTGCAAATGATCCCTGGTGTCACATTAGTGTTAATGTGCAGGGATTGCTGGTCAGTGCAGGCTCGGTGGGCCGAAGAGCCTGTTTCCGCACTGTATCTCTAAACTCAAATATTACAATCAATATTAAAATTTCTTGTATCTCAGACAATCATGGAAGGTCAGAAAGAGTGTGCAGTAACTTTAAATAGAGGCACCAACGTGATTATGCTGTGTGAGCATATTATTTGCTATTACCATCAATATCCCAGGGGTCACAATTGACTAAATGAGTCAAATAAATACAGTGCCTGTAAGAACAGGTTAGGTCTCAGATGGCCGGAACTGGGCTCAGCAAATAGATGTAATGTAATCACAAAGAAGGCATGCCAGTGCCTCTCCTTGCTTAAAAGTTTAGAGTCATTGAGTCATCGAGTGAGACAGTGTGGAAACAGGCTCTTCAGCCCATCTTGCCCACAACGGCCAACATATCCCAGCTACATTAGTACCACCTGCCCGTGTTTGACCAATCATCTTCCAAACCTGTCCTATCCATGTACCTGCCTAAATTTTTCTTAAATGTTGGGATAGTCTCTGCCTCAACTACCTTCTCTGGCAGCTTGTTCCAGACCCCCATCACCCTTTGTGTGAAAAATTCAGATTCCAATTAAATATTTTCCCCTTCTGCTTAAACCTATGTCGTCTTGTCCTCAATTCACCTACTATGGGCAAGAGAGTCTGATCTATTCCTCTCAATATTTTATACACCTCTATAAGATCACCCCTCATCCTCCTGCGCTCCAAGGAATAGAGTCCCAGTCTACTCAACCTCTCCCTAAAGACTATACCCTCTATTCCTGACCACATCCTCATAAATCTTCTCTGTACCCTTTCCAGCTTGACAGCATATTTCCTATAACATAGTGACCAGAACTGAACCCAATATTCTAAATGCAGCCTCACCAACGTCTTATACAACTGCAACATGACCTCCCAACTTCCATCCTCAATATTTTGACTGATGGAGGCCAATGTGCCTAATGCCACCTTTACCTGCAACTCCTTTGACCACCTTATCTACCTGCAACTCCACCTTGCAGGAGCTAAGCACCTGCACTCCTAGATCCCTAACACTCCCCAGAGTATAATTATATGAAATATAGGAATTGGATATTCCTGAATATCTGAATATTCAAAACAAATTCTACAGAAACATTTTAGAAGTGGTAAGTGGTGCCTTCATGGCAATTCCAGCACACGGGAGCAAAAAGACAGCAGAGAACTATGGACTCAAGCCATACCATCATGGGCACAACCCTACGAACTATCCACGTCACCCACATGAGTCACTTCTTCAAGAAGGCGGAAGCTAAGAGCAAGACGGCTCTCATACTGTCGATGCAACCCTGCATCTATCCACACCATCAGGGCCGTGCCTCTGCTACCAATGGGTAGGAGGTACAGAAGCCTGAAGTCCCACACCATCAGGTTTGGGATAAGCATCAGTCCTACAGCTATGAAGGAATACGTGGTTATGTATTTGGATGGTTGTAACTCAACAACACTGAGCACAAAGACACTTGCTTGATGTATACGTACCCTGCATTGCCTGAAACATCAATTCCTTCATCAGTTGCAGTATGAAAATGATTGGAATTGTGTTTAGTTTGGGCCTTAATGTTCTCCTTCACACTAACCTTATCCACAAGCCAAAGCCACCAAGTTGATTCTCCAACATCCATTAGGGGGGTTCAACAAGAAACAATAAGCAATTAGTGTGGCTTTTCCGTGACTGAAAAAAACTTTGTAGCCCTGGTGTTCATAAGTTATAGGAGCAGAATTAGGCCATTTGGATCTACTCTGGCACTCAATCATAGCTGATCTATCTTTCCCTCTCAGCCCCATTCTCCGTCGTTCTCCGCATAACCTTTGACACCCTTACAAATCAAGAATCTGGCAATCTCTGCTTTATAAGTACCCAATGACTTGGCTTCCACTGCTGTCTGTGGCAATGAGATCCACAGATTCACCACCCTCTCACTAGATAAATCGCTCCTCATCTCTTTTCTAATGATATGCCCTTTTATTCTGAGGATGTGGCCTCTGGTTCTGGACTCTCCCACTCGTGGAAACATCCACTCCACACCCGCTCTATCCAGGCCTTTCATTATTCGATAAGGTTTGCCACCTTTCACTGGAGCAGCATTGAAAGGGAGATTTATCCAGGTATTACTGCAGAATCCGTGCAAGGAAGAGCCAACTGTTTATATAGAGTCCTCAACCCGAACATGGTGAGATAATGTCACCCCCCAAATTATTGTGGGGGGTCCCAATACATGTGCAATTCCTTACAGGGGAGTGACGTGAGTGATAGGAGTAGAATTAGGCCATTCGGCCCATCAAGTCTATTCCGCCATTAAATCATAGTCGATCTATCTCTCCCTCCTAACCACGTTATCCTGCCTTCTCCCCTGAACCTCTGACACCCAAAGTAATCAGACATCTATCTATATCTGCCTTCAGCAATGCCATTGTTCATTTGCAGCTATTGCCTGGATTATTTGGCCCGACATTTGCAATGACGAAACATGAATTCAAAAGAGTTTTTAATCAATGCTCAGTTCTGCTTTTGAAACTTGAAATGAAAAGCTCTTGAAAAGTACGTTGCTGACTCCAACTGGCCAAGGTATAATTAATGTCTCAATGACATGAATAAGATTGAAGCTTTAAACAATTTAGAAAAGCCAAGCAAACAGATCCCCAGTGATAGAGTGTATGTATCTATTATGTGGGTTAAAGAAAAGCAGAGGATGAGTTTTGTGTGGTGCTGGTCATGATTAGGGAATCAATGAATACTGAATTGGCCCCTCTAAATGGAGAACAGGATGGGAATAAAACAGATGCAGATACAATTATATTCTCATCAGTCTCCCATCAATATTAAGGTGTTATAATGGGATTTATTATTAGGATTAAACATGAGTATTCTATGTATTGCAATAAAAGAAAGACTTGCATTATTTAATGACTTGTCACATTTCTCATAGACATACTAAATTGTTTTTTAGCTGCGATGGATTACCTTGAAGAGCAGTAATTGCTCTTTGAATGTTGTGAACTAAAAAGGCAAAGATCTAGTTCAGTTCATGTCATCACCCTTTCAAAGAAGTGACTTGCTTTTGGGATAGCGTTCAATTTCTGAATAGCCTTTGGTAAAGTTATGCAGATCGGGTGCTTCAGCCTATGCCTGAAATGATAACACAGCAGTTCAGCGAATAGAGCAGCTGATGCAGAGGTCCAGTGACGCAGGTTCAATCATGGCACCTGGTGCTCCCTTTGTGGAGTGTGCATGTTCTCCCTGTGGTCTTTCTCCTGCAATACAAATGTGTGCAGGTTGGTAGGTTAATCGGCCTTGTAAATTTTGTAAAGGTGAGTGGTAGAGAGGACGAATGTTGATGGGAAATCAGATGGAATAAATTGTGATGCGCATTGAATTAACAAATAATCGGACTTTGCTGGCTTTACCTTGCACTGAATGTAATTCCCTTATCATGTATCTATACACTGTAAATGGTTCGATTGTAATCATGTATTGTCTTTTCACTGACTGGATAGCACGCAACAAAATATTTGCACTGTACCTCGGTACAGTGCCAATAAACTAAACTAAACTAATGGGTGCTTGATGGTCAGTACCAGCTTGATGGGCCAAAGAGCCTGTTTCCATGCAATGTGGATAAGGTTATATGGTGGGGATTAAAACAAATTTTGCGATTGCATGACAAATGAGCTAGTGTGAGGAATCAGGATTATTGGCAAGAGGAGTTTGTTGGGCTGGAGCAAATGTTTCCGTGAACTTTTCTGGTAATAGATAATGCACATTTACTGGTTTAAATGCATATAAGCAACTTGGATTCGGAATCTAATTGGTAAAATTGCTATCTGGAAATTCTAAGGCTGTATATTGAGCTTTAAACTAAATAGCGGAAGTGGGGGTTGATTTAAACAGATTGCCAAAGAATGGATAAAGTTAAAGGGAAGGAGAGTGCAGTAGAGTTTACAGAAGTCCCCAGAATAAGAAATAGTGCAGGAAGTTTAGAAAGTGATAAGAGTTTAACGTCAGGCAACTTGGGGATCATTTTGAGAAAAGGGGTGGTGATGCAGAACTGAAGGTGTTATATCTAAATGCACACAGCATACGGAACAAGTGTGGGTGAGCTTATAGTGCACTTAGAAATTGGCAGATACAGCGTTGTGGGCATCACAGAGTCATGGCTGAAAGAAGATCAGAGCTGGGAGCTGAACATCGAAAAGACAGACAAGTGGGCAAAGGGGGTGAGGTGGCTCTGTTGGTAAAGACTGAAATCCAATCCTTAGCAAGAAATTACATACGATCAGAAGATGTAGAATCCTTGTGGGTAGAGTTAGGAAACTGCAAGGGTAAAATTACCCTGATGGGAGTTATATACTGGCCTCCGAATACGTCTCGAGGCCCAAATTACATCCGGAAATAGAAAAGGCATTTGGGAGAAGCAATGTTACGGTGGTCATGAGGGATTTCAATATGTAAGTAGACTGGGAAAATCAGGTTGGTGCTGGATCCCAAGAGAAGGAATTTGTGGAATGCCTATGAGGTGGCTTCTTAGAGCAGCTTGTGGCCGAGCCCACTAGGGGAAAGGCAATTCTGGAGTTGGTGTCGTGCAATGAACCAGACTTGAGGCCACTCTGGCTGACAAAGGAAGTCAAATATAGCATAAAAGAAACAGAAAAGGCATGCAACGTGGGGTGCCAGAGGATGAGGAAGCTTTTAAAAACTAATGGAAGGCAACTAAGAAATCAATAATGGGAGCAAAGATGAAATCTGAAGGTAAGATAGCCAATAATGCAAAAGGGTATACCAAAAGTTTTTCTGATATATAAAGAGTAAAAGAGCAGACATTGGATTGCTGGAAAATGATGCTGGAGGAGTAGTAATGGGGAACAAAGAAATTAAAGATGAACTGAATATGTTTTTTGTGTCAGTCTTCACAATAGAAGACACCAGCAATGTGCCAGACATTCAAGAGAGTCAGGGGGAAAAAGCGAGTATGGTTGTTATTACTGAGGTGAAGGTGCTTAGGAAACAGAAAGGTCTGAAAGTGGATAGGTCACCTGAACCAGGTTTCTGAAAGAGGTAGCTGTTGAGATTGTAGGGGCATTAGTTGTGACCTTTCAAGAATCACTGGAGTCACGAATGGTTCCAGAGGTCTGAAAAATCGCAAATGTAACTCTACTGTTTAAGAAAGGAGCAAGGCAAAAGAAGGGAAGTTATAGACCAGTTTGTCTGACTTCAGTGGTTGGTAAAATTTCAGAGTCCTTTGTTATGGGTGAGGTTTTAGGGTACTTGAAAGTGCATAATAAAACAGGCTAAAGTTGTTGTGGTTTGTTAAGGGGAAGATCTCTCCTGATAAATCTATTGGAGTTTTTTTTTTGTGGGGTGGTAACATGAAGAGTTAGTGGATGTTGTTTACTTGGATTTTCAGAATGCTGTGGATAAAGTTCGTCTAGAGGAGGTTTACGGGAATGATCTGTGGGATGATTAGGTGAATGCACGATGAGCATTTGATGGCTGTCGCTGAAGTTTAAAAGGGTGAGGGAGGACATCATTGATGCACACCAGATAACGAAAAGCCTAGATAGAGTGGATGTGGAAAGGATGTTTACAGTAATGGGAGAGTCTAGAACCAGAAGGCACAGCCTCAGAATAAAGGGACTTCGAATTGATATGAGGAGGAATTTCTTTAGCCAGAGGGTGGTGAATTTGTACACTTCATTGCAAAGATATTGAGTATTGATAGGTATTTAATTATTAAGTGCGTCAAGCGTTACGAGGAGAAGGCAGGAGAATGGGGTTGAAAGGGAAAAGTAGATCAGCCACTATTCTGCTAGTCGAGGTAATTGAGGCAGTTACTATAACAGTGTTTAAAAGGCATTCAGATAGGTACATGGATTGGAAAGGTTTAGAGGGATATGGGCCAAATGTGGGCTGGTGGGACTAGTGTAGATTGGTATGGGAAGTTGGGCTGAAAGGCCTGATTCCATGCTGTATGACTATCACTATAAACTCTTGCAGAAGATAAGTCGGTGATCTTTCTATAGCCAAAATAGTTGACTTGATGTATATTCATGATCCATTGATTTTTTTTCATTCATGATGAGAAATATTCCGGCTTTGAGATGGTACATTCAACCCTGACCATAGGGCATTGCATTTTAGGATACAAATTGGAAACACTTGGGGTAATTAAAAGTTTGAAAGGAGGTGACAGGGTAGGAATAAAGCATGGTACAGCAATGTAAATATTGTAGAAAAGGAAGAACTAATATTTATAGAACAATAGACAGGTCCTCTGGTATCTCCAAGCACTTCACGACTGACTGATTACAATCGGAGCCACTGTTCCTGTGTAATCATGTGCAGCAGTTAGTTTGCTTCCCGCTGTGTGATACATATGAGATGAATAATAATTAATCTATTTTGGTGTATAGGTTGAGAGAGCAATTTTGCCCAAGACACTCAAGAAAATTGCCTTTCCTGTTTAGTACGCTGTCTGCAGATCTGTTTAATATGCACGTGAGTGCATAGATGGTGCCTGACATTAACCTGAAGTACAGTGCCCCTGGTAGTAGAGTCCACCTTCAATACCTTCAAATACTGCTGTTGAATATGTTACCAAATCCTAGACTTGGAAACAGTGCAACATTTATATTACTGGACTGGTCATCCAGAGGTCTGGCAAGCCATCCAACGAAATGGCTATTCAAACATTTGAATTCAGTTTGAAAATATAGGAAGTTGCAGAGCTAGGGTCAATTAACATGACCACAATTGCTTCAAAACATCACTGACTCAATAATTTTCTTTGGAGAAGGTAACCTATTTCAACTTGCCTATATGTCATTCCACCCAATATGGAACGGTGGCATAGCGGAAGAGTTGCTGCCTTACATCGCCAGAGACCCAGGTTTGATCCTGACTACGGGTGCCTGTCTGTACAGAGTTTGTACATTCTCCCCGTGACCTGCGTGGGTTTTATCGGGGAGCTCCAGTTTCTTTCTTCACTCCAAAGACATACAGGTTTGTAGGCTAATTGGCTTGGTATATTTGTAAATTGTCCCTAGTGTTTGTAGGGTGATGTTATTGTGCGGTTATTGCTGGTCAGCGCAGACTCGGTGGATTGAAGTGCCTGTTTCCACATTGTACCTCTAAACTAAACCTAAACTGAACAAAGCCATCCCATGATAATGTGATTACTTCTTACCTGCCCTCTGAAAATACTTAGCTTCATCAAACCATGACTTTATATTCGGCTATAACCATCGCAAAACAGTGGATGATGGAAGAACAGCAGGATTTCCACAGGCCAGCAGGGGATGGACAGTAATAACCAATATTGCCAGGATGCTTGTACGTCTTTGGCGAATAAACAGTGGCCCAGATCATGCTACCTGATAGAATGATTGGCATGGTAGCAATTGTCTATACTTCAGCATAAGGTCTTAAGGGATAGGAGTAGAATTTGGCCATTCAGCCCATCTAGTCTACTCCACCATTCAATCATGGCTGATCCCTCTCTCCCTCCTAACCCCATTCTCCTGCCTTCTCCCCATAACCTCTGACACCCATGCTAATCAAGAATCTATCTATCGGTGCCTTAAAAATATCCACTGACTTTGCCTCCACAGCCTTTTGTGGCAAAGAATTCCACATATTCACCACCATCTGACTAAAGAAATTTCTCCTCATCCTAAAAGAACGTCCTTTAATTCTGGGGCTATGACCTATGGTCCTAGACTCTCCCATTAGTGGAAACATCCTCTCCACATCCACTCTATCCAAGCTTTTCACTATGTCCAAGACTGTCTGGTCCACCTCATGACTCGACATTGAACCCATTTTGATAGAATCACTGTTTGAAGAAAGGTAAGTACTTGGCTTTTTACTTTAGAGATACAGTGTGGAAACAGGCCCTTCAGCCCAACAGGTCCATACCAACCAGCGATCACCAGCACACTAGTTCTAGCCTACATTCGCAGGACAAATTATGGAAGCCAATTAACCTACAAACCTGCACGTCTTTGGGATGTATGTGGAAATGGGATCACGCTGAGAAAACCCACGCAGTCACAGAGACAATAACCATAAAACCATAAAACAATTACAGCACGGAAACAGGCCTTCTCAGCCCTTCCAGTCCGTGCCGACCATTTATTTTCCGCTAGTCCCATCTACCTGCACTCAGACCATACCCCTCCATTCCCTTCCCGTCCATATACCTATCCACTTTAATTTTAAATGTCACAATCGGTCCTGCCTCCACCACTTCTGCTGGAAGATCATTCCACACAGCCACCACTCTCTGAGTAAAGAAGTTCCCCCTCATGTTACCCCTAAACTTCTGTCACTTAATTCTCATGTCATGCCCTCTTGTTTGAATCTTCCCTACCCTCAATGGGAAAAGCTTATCCACGTCAACTCTGTCTATCCCTTTCATCATTTTAAAGACCTCAATCAAGTCCACCCTTAACCTTCTGCGCTCCAAAGAATAAAGACCTAACTTGTTCAACCTTTCTCTGTAACTTAGTTGCTGGAACCCAGGCAACATTCTAGTAAACCTCCTCTGTACTCTCTCTATTTTGTTGACAATGGACAAACGTTGTACAGAGAGCACCCATAGTCAAGATCGAACCTGATCTCTGGCATCTCTGGCATTGCGAGGCAGCAACTGTACCACTGTGCTGCCCTTAATTGCTATAAACTTTGATTTTTTTTCTTCAATAATGTAAATTGTTAGATTAAATTTAAATTTATTTTAGATTAGATCTGTTATTTATTTGTCTTAAATGTAATTCATATTTATTTGAAAATGTTGACATTGCCTTGAATAGCTTTTGAGTGTCCCTATTAAAGACATTTAAAAATAGTTGTCAAAGCCTTGGATGAGCTGCCAAAAACAGCCAGCGCTGTTGAGAGGACAGGGCCTTGGACACAACACCTGAGGTCTCGGCACCACGTGAAGTGGGGTTCACATCTTGGGTAGGTCGGGTCAGCTCATTCAGTCATACTGAACAGGGAAAGACAGGTCCAGGCAATGAACGCACATGGATTGTCTGGGCTGCAGGCCAGGTCCAGCATGGTCCAGCCCGAAAACAAATCTCAGCGGAGAAATTATTATCACGGAGCCGAGTTGATATCATTATTTCAAATAAACTTTAAAATTAATTTTGCCTAGTCTGCCAGAGCTGTCTTCACGTGCTGAAGAAAGGCAGTTTCTCTGCCTCACTGTAGGAGTTTCAGTGGCTGCCATCACCTGGTTCAAGCTCACTCGCTGAAGTTTGTCAGGGTGTGAGTACTAAAGGCTTGATGTGTCGGCGGGTACTAAAGAGGATGAACTATTGTAATGTAGCCTCAATGGAGATACTAAACCTAACTGATTCATATAAACAGCATGCATAACATACAATGTATATTCCAGAAACCCAGCTGGATTATTCCAAGGTTTGTACTCCATCAAAGCCACAAGCCATCTTTATTTATATAAATCTATTAGCATTATCCTTATTTCATTCCCAATACTTTTCTAGCCTCCTCATAAATCCATCAATACTGTATGCATTTGGGGTAGCAACATTTCATATTCTTTCCACCAGGAGTGAAGAAATTTCTTCTGACTCACTTATGATGTTCTACTTTTGTTTTGTTCTGTTTCTCAAGTGTAAGGTCTCTCTTCAACTCCCCCTCTCCACCCTCTCTCTTATCAATATCCTTTCACAATATCCTGTGAAAGGCTTGTGCTGTATCATCCCCTGCACTTAATATTTCAAGAGAAAGAAGACCCGAAGCATTGCATTCGAGAAATAATCTTCAAGTAGTAGAGGAGAGGAATGTTCATAATAGAAGGGTCGATCACAGTGGCAAAGCCATCACCTTTACAAAATCAACTCATTGATATTCCTCTTTATAATCTATAACTTCAATGCTAATAGAAGGTAATTTTAAGTATAATGGCTCAAATGGGATTCTGGGTGAGCGAGCCACTTGGATACAAAATTGGATTGTGATATGAAGCAGGAAGTAATAATGGGTTGTTTTTCCTATTGGAGGCCTGTGACCAGTGATGAGGGATCAGCACCGAGTAATCCTTCTTGCTTCTCATTCACATTAGTGAAGGGATGAGAATGGAGGTGGCATGGTTAATAAGTTCGCGGATAACACCAACATTGGCATAGTGACAAGTAGGAACCTGGGCCAAAGGAATAGCAGACGGAATTTGACTGGGACAAGTGTGAAGTGTTGAATTTTGGTTAGTTAACCAGCGCATGACTTACGCAATAAAAGGCAGGTCCCACGGAGAAAGTTGGAGAAGAAAGAGACTGAAAAGTACAATGGCCGAGACCCCGGCAACACTAGCAACACAGCTTGACAGTGTGGTGAAGTTGTCTTCATTGGCCAAGGTATTGAGTACAAGAGTTAGGGCATCACGCAGCTATACAAGACATTCATGCGCCCGAGATTGGAGTATTTTGTTTCATTCTGTTGGCCTAGCTGCAGGAAGATTATTGGTAAGTAAAGCTCACAGAAAAGATTCACAAGACTGTTGCCAGGACTGGACAGCGTGAGTTATAGGGAGAGACTGGATACATGAGGACTGTTTCCCTGAAGGGTTGGAGGCTGAACTTATCGGACTTTACTGGACTTGATCGTGCCGTAAACATTATTCCATTTAACCTGTATCTGTATACTGTAGAGTGCTTGATTGTAAGCACGTATAGTCTTTCCGCTGACTGGAGAGCAGGCAACAAAATAAGATTGTCACTGCACCTCGGTGTACACGTGACAATAATCTAAGCTAAGCTATACTTAAAAGATGTACATAAAATTATGAGGGACATAGTTCTTCTTCTTTCGTGTGGCGTGCACAGCCTAAAGTTGTTGGACAACTTGTTCTATTTGATCTTCCGTTTGTGCACGTCGAGTTGATTGCATTAGTTAAAACAGGCGGACCACGTGAAGGTTGTAATCTTCCACCCCAGGGACATAGTTAAGGTGAATGTTCACTGTCTTTTCACCAGACTAGGAGAGCTAAAACTGCAGGTAGAAGGCGAGAGGAGAAAATATTAAGGGGACCTGAGGGGCAAACTTTTCACACAGAAGTTAGTGGTATATAGAATGAGCTGGCAAGGGAAGTAGTAGAGGAGAGGTACAATTACAATGTTTGGGAAACGTGGATAGAAAAGATTTAGAAGGATATGAGCTAAACAGGACTAGCTCAGATATGGACTTAGGTTGGCATGGATGTTGGATCAAAGGGCCAGTTTCCATGCTATTTCACTCTTAACATTAAAAATACACCAGTCAATAAATCTAAGCCTTTTGCCTTTATTCTTATAATTCTTATGGCTTACAATTCTTATGCTATAAAATATAGAGATGCATTTGAACAGGCAAATTAGGATCAGAAGTAAGCCTCTCAGCCCCTTAATCCTGCTTTGCATTTCGTAAGATCGTGGCTGATCTGATTGTAACCTCAACACCGCCTCCTCTATACCTACACTAACCCTTCTCCCACATGCTTATAAAGAATTTATCTACCTCGGCTTTTAAAAAAAAATCAAAGGTTCTGCTTCCATTGCCATTTGAGAAAGAATATACCAACGGAATTCTAAGAGAAGAAATGTCACCTCATCTGCCATAAATGTGTGGCACCTTATTTGTAAGCTGTAACCTCTGTTTCTGATTTTTCCACAAGAGCAAACAGCCTCTCCACTTATACCTTGTTAAAAGCACGCAGGATATTGTATGATTCAATCAAGTGCTTCCTTACGGGCCTGTCCCACTTGGCCGTCATTTACGCGACAGGCCAGTCATGACTGACGCGCAACAGTCACGCGCGTCATCACACGTCTTCATGCATCAGCACGCCCGTCTGAAACGCGTGACGTCATTTGAATACCCAGTTTATGATATTTACCCAGTTTATAATATTTATGGCGGTTTTGTAAAATGTTCCAGTTTCTTGAGTGGTGCTAGCAATTGGAAAACTGCAGATGTAATGCCCCTATTCAAAGAAAGAGGTGAATGAAAAATAGCAAGCTGCAGACCAAACTAATCTATAGGAAGGAACTGCAGATGCTGGTTTAAATTGAAGATAGACACAAAATGCAGGAGTAACTCGGCGGGACCGGCAGCATCTCTGGAGATAAGGAATGGATGATGTTTCGGGTCGAGACTCTTCTTCAGTCTGAAGAAGGGTCTCGACCCGAAACGTCACCCATTGCTTCTCTCCAGAGATGCTGCCGGTCCCGCTGAGTTACTGCAGCATTTTGTATCGCTTATCTGGTTTGCTCTTCCATTTCTACCAACTGCACCCCTTCTCATGTCATTCGTTCATCCAGCTGTAGGAGGTACAACATTTGTCTTTTTAACCTCTTCCTCACCCACAATCCAGGGACCCAAGCAGTCATTGCAAGTGAAACATCAATTCACTTTTGCACTTTCCAGTTTAGTGTGCTTTTGGTGTTCACCACGTAGTTTTCGCTACGAAACTGTGCAAATTTTAAAATTGCGTGCGCTTATATCCATGACGCGTAAAAGGCAGACCGATTGCGTATGGGCGGCGCACGGTGGAACATGGTTACGCGTGGTGACGTAATCATGCATCACCACAAGCTACATGTACGAGGTCAGGACGCCTGCGACCGCAAAACACCCCGTGCGTACGCGATACGTCACGCCGGAGGCGCCAAAGATTTTGTGCCCTACAAAATCCTGGAGCACCACGCAATATTGCGCACAACTCCATACCCCTCCGCGCTTCTCCATGCGACGGCCCACACGGTACCCGTGCGTAAATGGCGCGCAAATGACGGCTAAGTGGGACAGGCCCTTCACTCTTCCAAAGAATAACATGTACAACTCTTTCTTATGAAACTGCCAGCCCATATAGGTCTGGTGAACTTCCCAAAAGCAAAGAATGTACTCGAATCTAAACTGGAATGGCAAACAGTAGTCAATAAACCTTGGTGTTCACTCTCTCACACACATAGCGATCACCCAAAGTACCACAACCAGAGTTTACCTCTTCTTGCATCACAATGCACCAGGCTTTATAAATGTTAGTGTCCTTATGTCGAATGAGCCTCTTGCGACACTGAGATCTTATTGAAGCAAGCAGTCAGTAAGCAAACCGCAAAGTGCTGGAGTAACTCAGCGGGTGGCGCCAGCAACGGCTGCCTCGCCAACAGTCTGTCTGTCCCTTCCTTTTTTGTGTTTTAACAGTATATGTTAAATGTATGTTTTTTGTCTTCTTTAGCTTGTTTTACGTGGGGGGTGAGGGGTGGGGGACACTTTTTCTAATCTCTTACCTCGAGGGAGATGCAAGTTTTTCCATACCATATCTCAGTCCGCACTGTGGCCTAACATCGAGAAGTTGGCGTCTTTTGCTGGAGACCGACTTTTGAGAGTTCCTCTGCGGATGCCTACGGGACTTTAACATCGCGGAGCCTGTGATCCCTTTGCCAGGGATTGACCTCAGAGCTCCAACTGTGGGTGCTTGCGGACTCGCGGCCTCTGGTCAGAGCGACTTCGGGAACTCCAAGCCGTGGGATCTTCGACCGCCGGCTGTGGGAGCTCAAATTGCCCCGATGGATGGTTCGACTGCCCGACCACGGGAGAATAAAGAGGAAGAAGATTGGATTTTTTTTTTGCCTTCCATCACCGTGAGGAATGTGGGAAATCCACCGTGGTGGATGTTTATGTTAACTTTTATGTAGTTGTGTGTCTTGTTGATTTTCGTTTCATATGGCTGTATGGTAATTCACATATCACCGTACTTTAACTGGTACATGTGACAATAAAAGACCTTTGAAACTCTTTGAAACCTTAACTCAGCTGGTCAGGCAGCATCTGTGGAGGGAATGGATAGGCAACGTTTCTGGTTGGGTCGCTATTTCAGGGAGGATTGTAGTGGGGGTAGAAAGCTAGAAAAGAGAGGCGAGCTGGGCAAAGCCTTGAAAGTGATAGGCCGATCAAGGTGAAGGATGTTCGATTGGCCAATAGGTGGATAAAGGCACAGAATGAAAGTGAGACAGAGGTGTCAGAGGAGGAAAGAAGAGGAGTGAAATGTAAAGCCAGAGGGAGGGGTATAGGTGGAAGTGGGTGGTGGATCGGTAAAGAAGGGCAAGACTTTGGGAGAAGTGTGTGCGCACTGGAAAGAGAAGAGAGGGGGAGGGTGGGGTGTTACTTAAAATTGGAGAATTCAATGTTTACACAATGTTCAAACCCATACCAGGTGCATGTCTCCACCTATCACTTGCCAGGCTTTGTCCTGCCCCCATTTATTTTCAAGCTTTCTCCCCCCTACTCCTAATATAATTCAGAAGAAGGGTCCCGACTGAAACATCAATCATCCATTCCTCCACAGATGCTGCTTGACCCGCTGGGTTACTCTAACATTTTGTGTTTTGCTTACGATTCCAGTTCCTTGTGCTTCCAATTAGATAATAAATTGGCTGACTGTACATATTTAGAATCAGAATCACACTTTATTCGCCAAGCATTTTTTCCAACATATACGAGGAATTTACTGAGAGAACCAGCATCAAACTCACTTAGCGATTGCAATGCAATGAATGAGCATGTTCAATTAATCACCTGTTGAGATCCCCATGCCAGATTTAAGGGATTAACCAGTTTCTCCCTGGTATGACATGATTGATTGCCTGATTAATCAAATTTGATTCAAATGTCATCCATCAGAAAGATATTTGGTGGAGTCTTTACTACCTTTGAAATAATCTGTTTGGATGAATCACATCTCCATTTTTGAATAAGCATAGTTTCATTCTATTGTTTGTACCCCATTGAAATATATTTTGATGGTGAAAAGAAAATCTTCCTTCCCTGGAATGTCCGGAGATATTTGCTTTAGGTTTTAAACAAATTTCAGCCTTGAACGTCAAACTCTATGAAAATGTTTCGTTCAGTCTATATGTTCTCAAGTGATCCCCATACAAATATTACCTTTGGGGAGCTCAGTGCAGAACATCACACATTTGAGTGGACATAGGTTGTTCTCAATAGTCTTTCGCACTCATGTTCATTTGCCAATAACGGAAGAAAACAGCGTGTTTGCTTTGCATACCTACAAGTTTAATTTAATTTACCTTCCACGCCCATCATAGGTTTATTAAAAGGAAATTATGCTGCATCATCTATTTGGGTTTTTGGAATACATAATTAATAGAATAATTAAGGAAGAACCAGTGAGTGTGATGTATTTGGACTTTTTATAAGGTCTCACTTTCAAGGTTAGTTTGCAAAATTAAAGCCTATAAGATTGTGAGTAGTAATCTAGCTTGAATTATGGATTGGCAACATATAGGGAATACAGCGCGGAAACAGACCCTTCGGCCCACCGGGTCCACGCCTTTGCTCACTAACCCAGCCTACCCTTACTCATTAGTTCCTCTTTGCATTCTTCATACAGATGACATCCACCTCTCGACTCCCAGCAATCCAAACTTTGCATCATCTGCAAATCTGAAGATATTACATTTAGTTCTTTCATCCAAATCATTGATGTATATTGTGAACAGTTGAATCCCAATCACTAAAGGCCCTGTCCCACTTTCCCCAGTTACTCACGAACTCTCCCGAGTTTTCCCCTTGATTCGAACTCGGGGAATTACGGTAATAGGCGCTCGCAGGTACTCGGGGTTATTTTTTAAACTCGTGGACATTTTTCAACCTGTTGAAAAAACGTCTTGACTTACCTGATGCCCCAAGTTCCTACAGCTGGCATTACGAGCCACTACGAAACATCTACGGACTCCTAGGGGCTCGCTACCGACATTCCCCGAGTTCGAATCAAGGGGAAAACTCGGGAGAGTTTGTGAGTAACTGGGGAAAGTGGGACAGGGCCTTTAGTGATTGGGATTCAACTGTTCACAATATACATCAATGATTTGGATGAAAGAACTAAATGTAATATGTTCAGATTTGCAGATGATGCAAAGTTTGGATTGCTGGGAGTGGAGAGGTGGATGTCATCTGTATGAAGAATGCAAAGAGGAACTAATGAGTAAGGGTAGGCTGGGTTAGTGAGCAAATGTGTGGTAGATACAGTTGAAGATGGATAATATGAGGTTCTTCATTTTGGTTATGAATAGGAAGATTATTATCCAACTAGTAATAGATCCAGAAAGTTTGGATGTGCAGTTTTGGAGTCTGTAGAGTTTTTTTTTATGGAGGATGAGATCTAAAGGTTTATTGCAGTGATTGCTGTCTAGGCAGGATAGAAACATGAGAGATTGGATTTGCTAGCATTATATTCACTGCAGAGAACATTGAGAAGGGACCTCATAGAGGTTCCATAGGACCAGATGGACTAGTTATAAGGAGGATGTACCCAATGGCTGGACCATCCAGAAACAGTGGTCACAGCCTCAGGGTATTGGGAATACCATTTAGAATTAAAATCAGGTGGAACCTGTCCCCCGAACACGATAAATCTGTCGGATTCTCGACCACAGGCCGGCAAATCATTAAATATATTCAGGTCAGAGGTAGATATTTCTCTCATTGCTAAAAGGATCAGTGGATATTGAGGGAAAGTGAGAACAGGGTATTGGTGGATGGTTGGCCATGCTTAAATGAATGATGTGCTGGGCTTGAAGGGCCAAATGGCTTCCTCCAGCTCCCAATTTTTTAACGTTTCTATGTTTGAAAGAAGTGATTTTGAAATTTCACTTCAAATCTCACCAGTCATCTTTATTGGTCAATTCAGTGGGCTTATCAGAAACTGTTCCCAGAATTATTTATAGCACGGTGGCGCAGCAGTAGAGTTGCTGCCTTAAGCCCCTGTCCCACTTAGGAAACCTGAACGGAAACCTCTGGAGACTGTGTGCCCCACCCAAGGTTTCTGTGAGCTTCCCAGAGGTTCCCGTGAGGTTCCCAGAGGTTCCCGTGGGTTCCGGTCACTCTCCATGAGTCACCAGAGGTTCTGGCCAATTGCCTGGAGAGCCTCAACCGAATTGTGAGCTGCATCTACTGACCAAAGATCCTATAGGATCTTTGCTGCCGACCGCGCACACACACACACACAAACATATCGCGAAGGTGGGGGCCAGGGACAGCGGAGGAGCGTTTTCTGTGTGTTGAAGAGGAAAGTAAACGGCTGCCACAGAGCACGGTAAATCCTTTAGCGAGCGCGGGAGAGAAGGGGAGAGAGAATGGGAGAGAGAAGGGGGTAGAGGGGGGAGAAGGGGAGAGAACGGAGGGGGGGGAGAAGGAGTGGAGACAGTTTTAATAAGTTTAATAAAGTTCGCGGGCATTTTACCTTCTGGCGAATCTTCCCACTTAGGAAACCTGAACGGAAACCTCTGGGGACCTTGCGCCCCACCCAAGGTTTCCAAGAGATTCCACTCCTTCTCTCCCTTCTCTCTCCCCTTCTCTCCCCCCTTCTCTTTGCCCTTCTCTCTCCCATCTCTCTCCCTTTCTCTGTCCTTCTCTCCCTCCCTCCCGCGCTCTCTAAAGGACTTACCGTGCTCTGTGGCAGCCGTTTACTTTCCTCTTCACACGCAGAAAACGCTCCTCCCCTGTCCCTGGCCCCCACCTTCGCGATGTGTTTGTGTGTGTGTGTGCGCGGTCAGCAGCAAAGATCCTTTATGATCTTTGGTCAGTAGATGCAGCTCGCGCTTCGGTTGAGGCTCTCCAGGCAATTGACCAGAACCTCTGATGACTCATGGAGAGTGACCGGAACCCCCAGGAACCTCACGGGAACCTCTGGGAACCTCACGGAAACCTTGGGTGGGGCACACGGTCTCCAGAGGTTTCCGTTCAGGTTTCCTAAGTGGGACAGGGGCTTCATAGCGATCGCAGCGCCAGAGACCCGGGTTCAATCCCGACTACGGGTGCTGTCTGTACGGAGTTTGTACGTTCTCCCCCTGACTTGCGTGGGTTGTGTCCGAGATCTTCGGTTTCCTCCCACACTCCAAAGACGTACAGGTATGTAGGTTAATTGGCTTGGTATAAAGGGCCTGTCCCACCAGCATGCGATTGCATGCGTCTAGCGCGACCAAACATGGTCGCTTGAGGCGTACGGCCGCGTGGGGGGCGGTTCCACTTCGTACAGCAGAGGCGTATGGAGTTGTGCGGGGCTGGTCCCGATATCATACTCACCAATCAGCTGGGCAGGGGGCGGGCCGACTGAATTTGGACGTCGCACGGTGTCGGGCAGTGACATCATCGCGCAACGCCACGCGCTAGGCATACGCCGTCAAGACACTGCGTACGTCCTCAATGCGGCTGCGGGCTGACAGGCCGTTGGCGCGCGGACTTTTTGAACAGTGTCAGTTTTTCGGAGCCCCGCGTGATGTCGGGACCAGCCCCGCACAACTCCATACGCCTCCTGCGATCGAAGTGGGACCGGCCCCGCGAGGCCATACGGCTCAAGCGACCACGTTGGGTCGCGCTAGCTGCATGCAGTCGCATGCTGGTGGGACAGGTCCTTAAGTGTAAATTGTCCCTAGTTTGTATAAGACAGTATTAGTGTGCGGGGATTCCTGGTCGGCGCGGACCCGGTGGGCCGAAGGGTCTGTTTCCGCACTGTATCTCTAAACTAAACTAAACTAAATGACAAAATGAGTAATTATTGATCAGATTCAGGCAATATTGTATAAGCTGGACGTTTCCGCTGCATTTGGGTAGATCAGCTCATATTTGACAGTTCTTGGCATCGGCTCAATTCACACACTAAGTTGGGAGAAAAAATGATATATTACTGACACTAAATCTCACGTGGAATAAGCTCACTAAACCACTCAACGCAATTCTCAACCATCAGAATATTTTATCAGCCTGCTGATATGTGCAGCCTGTGACAAAAAATTTCTTTGTAACATTAATTCTAAAATAAAGTTTACATGTGTTAAAACAGTTCTAAATTGTAAATCCTGTGAAGGACAAATTGACAGGAGCAGTTTATTCTTTGTGTTATTTTTAGTGAACATTTTACCAAAACGACAGAAGTGTAAGCGAATTTTAAAAACAGTCTTTCTCGCAGCATGTGTTCTCCATTCATACAATCTATATTTGTGTGATCAAATTGATTTGAGCTGCACATTCCCCTGATAATTATGAAATGTTGTCTTATTAATTACTTTAATTCAATCAGGAAACTAAACTAAAATCTTCTTATTTGGAATAGATAATCAATATAATTTTTTTTAATGTTTCTGTACATAAGACAGTCATAACATCACTGGTGTTATAGTGGGGTGCAACAGTGCACTTAGTCATGCAAAACGTATTGTTAAAATTGGAGACACAAAGCCAGTGGGTCGCTGACACACAGTCGGCTAAATGGAGGGTCGTTTAGTCTTGTAACCTTTCCCTTCGCATCCATTATCAAGACATTTGGTCTTTAATCTGATATACTTACAATAGGACAAATAGTGTTCCTATTCCACTGCGTGGCTTTCTCTGCGTGGGGAGAGACCCGAGGCATTCCCATCACATCTCCATCTCTTTAGCTATGCACGGCTGCTCTGCACTGCCACTCAGCAGCACTGCAGAGGCTGAGGCTGAAGCCCGGAGCCAGCAGTCCTGCTGCTTCTGCCCTCCTGCACCGCCCTGCAAATCCAGCTGTCCCGTCCGCCAAAAACCTTGGCCTTCCCAAAGACGTGCAGTCACTCAGCGACTCACCGAGCTGCTGCTGTAACAGATGGTTTCACAGCCTGCCATCGTCTGCGGTTAATACTTTTTCTAGGCAATTGAGCAGAAGAGCCAAACCAAACTGATGGACTTGTGTGAGAAGTCTGTGGCAGCCTGCTCTATTCAGGTACCGTGCATTGACATTACTTGTTAAAAGAATCTATGAATTCATTAGTTAGGGAATGCAATACTCTTAGAAATACACATGATCCCCTTTGCCTATTCCTTCGGGGAATACTAAAAGAGCATTTAATTCCTTGCATATTTAACTATGCTGCAGTTTCTTGTACTAAGTAATAGTTCTTTCTGTTCTCTCACACGTTGTTGCCTGCGTACTGACATAAGCCTCAGCACCAAGAAATTCTTAATGTTATTCGGTTGAAAAGAGAATAGTGATAAACATCACCAGAAATGCCTTCAGCAATTATGTTTTGAACACGAGCCTTTAAGGCTTCAAGACATACACAGTTCGGAGCCTCTTCAGATTGTGTCCCACAGACTGTTTGCCAGAATGCATTAATATTGTTAAAAAAAAAGATCATACAGCAAGAGCAACATTTCACCAGAGCTTTGCAATCATTTTTATTTTCAAATCAGAATATTCCAATGTTCAAAGTAATGAGGCAGGGCAACTTTTATTTTGTAGAGCTGCATTCCCCTGAATTACATTTCCAAGTTATACATAGGAGCAGATCGTTGCTCTAAACCATGTACATTTTGTGGATTTTGACAACATTCATCCATTCATGGGTGCACCCATGAGACAGAAATATTAACATCTGTTATGATGGGATTTTCAAGCTGGGTATAATGTCGAGAAAGCCTCTGAGACGGCTGATTTACCTTTTTTTGGCAATTTCCAATATATTTCTTTGCAAAGTGGGTTGCGATTACACCACACAGTATTTACAGATAAAGAAATAGCCCATTTGGCCTGAAAAGCTCATGTCATTGTTTATGTTCACACAACGAGGATGGGAGCAGGTTACAGCTCTTACTCGCCTTCATCTTTCTGCATGTTCGTTATGTCCTAACTTTGCCTTAATGGCATCAATGTGCTTTACCTCAGTTGCTTTTTGCTGTTGCAAGTTGCATATTCACGAATCCTTGAAGTAACAAAGTGTCTCCTGAATTCCCTACTGTATTTATCAGTGACTGCTTTATGCCGGTGGCTCCTAATCTTAAGTCACTTTTGCTCGTGAAAGTATCTTATCTTACTGTAGGTACCATAGCAACCCCTTTCTTAACCTTAAACTATTCATCAGCTCAGCACTCAATCTTTTCGAGGGAAAATAAAGCACCAATTTGTTTATTCTCTTCAGGTGGACATGATATGATTGCAATAAATCTCTGCAGTTTTATCCAGGATTTGAGTCCTTCTTAACGGACCACGCAAAACGCAATTATTTACAATATTCCAAATGCATTGTTAAAATAACTTTGCTGCTTTTCAGTTCTACTCTGTGCAGATAAACCCCAGTTTATTGCTTTTCTAAATGATTTGTTCATTTGCATCAAAAACTTTTGGAATTTGTTTACCTCGTTTTTTAAAATTCATTTATTCATGTTGTGTGTACCTTTGCCAAGCTGGTGACTGTGTTCTGGAACCATGGTCGTCTGTGTGATATGGTTGAAGGTGCTCACAAAATGTTGCTAGAAAAGAGGTTAAAGGATTATGGAGACACAAGTAACTGCAAATGCTGGAATTTTAAGCAAAAAAACTCAGATTTTTGGAAGGCTGGACATGATATTTTGTGTCAAATCCCTTCTTCAGATTGAGGAAGTGTAAGGGGGCGGGGGAGAGAAAGTTAGCTAAGAAAGGTCAGATTTGGTGCAAAGCCTGGTGAGTGATAGGTTGATACAGATGAGGGACAGGGGGTGATTGGCAAATAGGTGGAGTAAGTGACAAAGGCTAGAGATGAAAAAGAGACAAAAGGCTTGTCAGATAAGAAGATAAGTGATATGGAAAGCTGGAAGAAGGGATATGGGTAGAAGGAGACATGGGAAAGGGAAAGAGGAGAGTTTAAAAAGGGAAATGGGCGACTCGGGGATGGCGTATGAGTGCAAGAAGAGTGGAAAGCGCTGGTCAAGCGCGATAATCGTGACACAAGCACGACATTGCGCGATAATCAGTGAACATCCATATTTCAGACCTCATGATGGAAGATAAAACAGCAGAAGATGGTTGTGTGTGGTCCATGAACCTAAGTTCTTCCACAATAATATACTTCATCTAGGGTGTCTCACCTCCAACAGTTCAGTGTGCTTCATGTGAGTGGTATTTTGGCATGTTTTCCCTTTGATACCTATTAGCTTAAGTTCCATATTTACATATTTTAACATTTCCAATTTTTTTCACATAGGATGCTATTTGGCTTATTGAGCCCATGACCATCAGGTTTTCCTACATCCGATTAACCCCATAAACTCAATCAACACCCTAGAGATACCAGCATTCACTCACACATAGGGGCAATTTACAGTGGCCAATTAACCTACTATCCTTGCATTTTTGGGGTGCTTGAGGAAATGGGAGTATACAGGGAAGCCCATGTGGTCACAGGATGAACATGCAAGCCCCATTCTGGCAGTAGTGAAGGTCAGAATTGTCCACTGGTTACTGCAGCAGTGAGGGGAGTGGCTGTACTACGGTGACATTGTGCTGCCATGATAGTGCACGGTATGGTATAGGTATTGTACCGTATGCTATTGTACAGATATTGTATTATATTGGTATTGTATTGCGTTGTATTGTTCAAGTATTGTAGTCTGAAGAAGGGTCTCGACCTGAAACATCACCTATTCCTTCTCGCCAGAGATGCTGCCTGTCCTGCTGAGTTACTGAGTTTTGTATCCACCTTCGATTTAAACCAGCACCTGCAGTTCCATCCTGCACATTGAATTGTCCAGGTACTGTACATGTATTGTATGGGTATACTGGTATTGTACAGGTATTGTATGGATTGCCGTGTTGTACACAGCTTGTACACGGGTTGTACAGGATTGTACATGGGTTACTGGTGCTGTGAGGGTGTGGCTGTACTAGCAGTGACATTGTGCCACCAGGGTTGGCTTCCTGATGCCACTCTTGATCAAACACTGCTTTGGTTGCTAGGGCAGCACCTCACCTTTCGATCTCATCACAAGCAAGTTATTATCATGTAAGGTCGCGCATCAATCACACCTTCCATCGCTTTGTAGAAGATTCAGAATCTGCTAATTCCATTATAACCAGCCACATAAAGATTTGCCTGCTCTGTGACATGGTCTCATTTTATGCCGACATGTTACATTCAACTAGAATATCGTCAGGTTCAATATTACCACTCCTGCTGAGATGAATGTAGGTTCAAGTTCGCTACGCTATTCATGACCACAAAATCTAGATTAATATTTCAGTGCCATCCTTCAGATGAGATGATAATCCCATTAGTTGTAAGTAGTAGATGCAATGCCATAAGTTTTTTTTAAATTCTTGATACCTGGGCCAATATTTATACCTGACCCAATATCTATCCCTCAATCTTCTTTCCACAGATTTGAACAGCTAAAAACAACAGATGCTGGTTCCGCCAGCATCTGTGAAGAGGGAAACAGAGATGATGTTTAGGATAACAAGTATTTATCGGAGCTAGAAAAAGCTGGAAAGCAGACAAGTCGTAATTTGAAGGCAAGGGAGTCTGTGATAGGATGAAAACCAAGGGAGATTGATCGCAGTGGTAGAGTTGTTGCCAAACGGCGCCCGAGACCTGGGTTCGATCCTGACTATGTGTGTTGTCTGCATAGAGTTTGTTAGTTCTTCCCATGGTTTTTTCTGGGTGCTCCGGTCTCCTCCCACATTCCAAAGACATAGGGATTTGTAGGTTAATTGACTTTGGTAAGATTTGTAAATTGTCCCTAGTGCACAGCGATCGCTGGTTGGCTCGGACCGGAGGGCCAGTTTCTGTGCTGTATCGCTAAATTAAACTAAACTAAATACCAGTGATGCTGGTGATGGGAGAGAGAGCCTGGTGAAGGTTCTTCAATTACCACAGATCTGTCAAGAGGAATTGTAAATAAAAGGAGATGAATGAAAACACAGACAAAAGCGATGAAGTGTGAGATATGGAACATTGTGGTTGATGGAAATCTGAAATAGAGCAGAATGCTGGAAATACTCATCAGTTCGAGCAGCATTGGTTGGGGCAGAAAGATTCGTATATCTGTCCTTTTACCTTTACCATTTACACTATCCAGAGATTCTGAAACTCTTTCCTCAGGTGAAAAAGCAATTCTCTTTTTTTCCATATTATCTGCCATATTTTCATTTTTTCTCAATTACAATTTTTTTTCAATTTTCTTCCATATTGAGTGCTCACATGTGGTCTTGTCTGTATTCAAGCAACCAAGCATACATTGACTCACGACATCATAGAATCCCTCTATTCAGTCAGCCCAAGAACCTGAGTATCTAATGCCCCATCACTTATTCTCCCTTCCATTTCCATTCTGATCTCTCTGTGTTTGGTGTATTACTCAGCAGAGCCCAATGTAACAACAACTCACCTTCTGACCAGCATTACAGTCTTCACGACTCAATACTGAATTCAACAATGTCAGACAATCTGTTCTGGACAATTCTGATGAAAAGTTCTTGATCTGAAATGTTAACCCAATTTTTCTTTCACCACGGATGCTACCTGATGTGTTGAGTATTTCCAGCATGTTTTATTTTAATTTCCCTTAGACATTAATTTCCCTTAGGTCATTATCACTGGCTGTTTACCTTCCGTTAATCATTTTGTGTCCATTATGATAATTGTAATTTTTGCAGTGTTTATCTCTTTTAGTGAAGCATTAACTGCACTGTATAATAATTAATAAATATCCCACAAATAGAATAAACTGATTGTTTTTTAAACTAGAGATGCATTTGGGGACTCAGTTATGATTAATGTCATATTATAGTTCATTATTTTAAATTGTCCTTCGAGGAAAAATAAATGATTTTGAATTTTTCAGGGTGTTTATGCATAAGATCAATGCAAGTCATTTCCTTCCAGTCATTGTTTGGTGAGCTGCAGTATCTCTGATCTGACAATATCAGCTTGGTCAAAGGTCCTTCTACAGAACTTTGTTGAATTTTGGAGAAATTTCACTCGACGATCTTTACATTGTCCATTCTTGACCAGCAATGGAGGCTTTGTTTCCAAAATTTGTCATTTGTCATTTGTTCCTGGTCTTTCTTATTCACAATTTTATTCCTCTGGACCTTCTTGGCTAGTTGTGTAGTTATTTAAAACTGCTAGATTTTCCTCTGATCCATACCATAAAACAGCCTAAGCGATAATGGATAAGTATTATTTATTGCCCACTTTTACAGTTTGGCAAATTCCATTGACAAATGGAGTGAATGAGATGTTTTCCATTTCTGGCCTGGCTAGTTATGTGATTTGATTAAAGCACAAACTGCTACCTGAATTCCAGCACTAACAAGACAGGTGACAACCTGCATACTGGCATCAATCTGAAAGGAGGCAGATGTTGACATTGGTGCCTTCCATGCCCGCTCAATGTGAGTTCTGGCCTTGATGGTTTTCTTCATTCTCCAGGGAATCAGCCACCAAAGTCTAATCCTCAGAAACCTGGAAAGAGTGCAGAGAGGTTTTGCGAGGATGTTGCCACGACTTGATGGCCTGAGCAACCAGGAGGGGATGGGCAGGCCAGGAGTTTATTCCTTTGTGTGAAGGAGAGCAAGAGGTGAGCCTATAGACGTGCATACAATCATGAGGGGGATAGAAAGGGTGCATGCACAGAGTCTTTTACCCGGAGTAGGGGAATCAAGAGCCAGAGAACGTAAATTTACAGCGACATGGGAGAGATTTAATAGGAACCCGAGGGGCAAACATTTCACATAGGTTATGGTGGGTTTGGAAAAACAAATTATACAGAGAGGTCAGAGTGGAAATGGGAGGGAGAATAAATATGACTAGAGAATTGGATGCTCAGGGTCACAGGGCTGCAAGAGGGGGTAGTTAAGGCAGGTACCATAACAACATTTAAAATATATTTGGATGGGTACATGGATTGGGACGTTTTGGAGGGATATGGGCCCAACGCAGACAAGTGGAACCGGCATAGTTGGGGCTTCTTGGTCAGCGTGTGCAAGTTGGGCAAAATGGCCTGTTACCATGCCCTGTGACTCAGATGGTAATAAGGCCTCAGCATTTATACCTCATTAATGCGCTTAACTTTTGCTCATGCAGTTCTGCAAAATTCCTGCTGATTAATATTTAACAAAGCCGTGACTATTTCTAGAAAGCAACATTTTTGGCAGTCATTCTCCTTTTGTTATTTTACAATGGGAACATGACATGAATTGGCTATATTTAAGAGGGAGTTAGATGTGGCCCTTGTGACTAAGGGGATCGGAGGGTATGGAGAGAAGGCAGGTACGGGATACTGAGTTGGATGATCAGCCATGATCATATTGAATGGCGGTGCAGGCTCGAAGGGCCGAATGGCCTACTCCTGCACCTAATTTCTATGTTTCTATGAATGATCTTTACGTGTAGGCAGGAACTGCAGATGTTTGTTTAAACAGAAGATAGACACAAAAAGCTGGAGTAACTCAGCGGGACAGGCAGCATCTCTGGAGAGAAGGAATGGGTGACGTTTCAGGTCGAGTCCTTTCTTCAGACATGGACATTTTAGACATGGACATTGTCATTCGCTATTTTTGTCCAGTCCTGCATGATTTATCTAGGTACTTTATTTACTGGCTACATTACCTGTTCAAACTACACCTTTGCAAAAATATGATTCTAGAGTGTACTGTGGGAGAGGATTTATAGACACCACATGTTTGGTTAAAGTTCTAGAGTTTATTAGCAACAAAATTACAGGAAAACATGGACCTGTGGCCCAATCTTTCTCATTTATTTGTAAGAAGTTAAAGCTACAAAATACAGAAAACTAAAATAATTTATTGACACATTTGTATATGCAAAATCAATGTCCTCAGGGATGTTTTGTCACTATTCCTTTCCTGATAATATTATGCAGGCAAGACAGCATTGTCAATGCAAACATTCTTTGCAATGATTATATAATTTCAGAGGAAAATGATTTCATTAAAATGAATTTTGATTGCAGAAGTGTGATATTCTCTGCAATTCTAATCAGCTTAAGACTCTGCATAGAAGTTTAATATCCATTTGGATTTCAATGGTCATTTTGCTGCAGGAGATGAACAATGTGTGTATCCACATGCTGTATAAGTGTGTGTGCATGTGTGTGTGTGTGTTGTCCCTATGCATTGTTATGCAAAGTTTACCTAGGCATCAGGTGGATGTATTTGGTTATTCCTTTTACCTATATTGATAGACAATTATAAAATGTGTGTATTTGTGAAGAATGTATGCACTTGTATGAATGCGAGTGTATTTTTGTGTATGTTTATAAGTGCGTTTCTTAATATTCTGTAGAATTGGACTAAGAATAATTGGTCAGTTGAATTGCAGTAAGATTAATTGCAATCTATCAGGCAATGTACAATGGTTCTCAACATGGCAGTGAACACGGATGATAGACACAAAGTGCTGGAGTAACTCAGTGGGTCAGGCAGGATCTTGGAGACCCGAAACGTCACCCATCCTTTTTCTCCAGAGATGCTGCCTGACCTGCTGAGTTACTCCACCACTTTGTGTCTATCTTCAGTATATACCAGCATCTGCAGTTCCCTTCTACACTTGGCAGTGAATACTACGGGAGCAACTTGTGAGCGAGAACCTCCAAGGGGAACACAATGTCCCACCTGCGGCACAGTGGCGCAGCGGTAGAGCTGCTGCCTTAAGGCGCTAGCAGCGCTGGAGATCCGGGTTCGATCCCGACTACGGGTGCTGTCTGTATGGAGTTTGTATGGACAGGCATGTAGGTTCATTGTCTTGGTGTATGCATAAATTGTCCCTAGTAGTAGGATAGTGTTAATGTGCGGGAATCGATGCAGACAGTACAAAAGAGATCGGGAGTCCGTGAAGCAGGGCTGCATGTTAGAAGAACAAGAAGACGCACTGTCCATGTGCTCATCAGGACAAAATCTTTATGTGCAGTTCTATGAGAGTAGTCTGTAGGAAGTAACCCCAGATGCTGGTTTACCATGAAGATGGACACAAAATGCTGGAGCAACTCAACGGGTCAGGCAGCATCTCTGGAGATGAATAGGTGACGTTTCGGGTCAAGACCCTTCTTCAGACTTGCGTTTTGGGTTAAGACCCTTCTTCAGGCCTTCAGATCCTGAAGAAAGGTCTCAACACTAAGTGTCACCCATACCATCTCTCCAGAGATGCTGCCTATCCCGCTGAGTTACTCCAACATTTTGGGTCTATCTTCCATGAGAGTAATGTTTGTAGAGACTCCCTCTCCAAAGCTATGCCTTTTCTGTAACTGCAGACTGCACTTGCACTAACAGCAATGATGGCCATAAATTACAATAACTCTGGGTCTTTCCAAGCAGGCGCCTACAACCTATCACATTTAGCAGAACACCGCTGCATTGGAAAGGACATGGAAAAGTTTTCCTCACGGAGAGACAAATTCATCTCCTTTCCTAGGATGGAAAACAGCAGGTATTGCATGTGTGCAGATTTGCCAAGGTTACCAATGGTGTGGGAATCTTTGACAACGTAGCAATTGTCAGCAGCCTCGTGGGACCTCCCTTTTAACAGCCGCTGTCTGTCTTTATTTACCAAGGATAATTAGTCGGGAGTCTGCAAAATTTAGCTGTGTGGTAATGCAAGAAGGCATTGAACAACGTGGGCAGAATTGTTTAGTTGATATTTTTGTGAATAATAGGTACATATTTTTGTGAATAATAGATGCATATTAATTTTACACTGCAATCCCAAGTGTTTGCTCTTCAATCCTAGAGCTGCCCTGGCATCTTTGAGTGTGTATCAATGCTATGTGAATATGCAGAGCTGCAAATGGATAGAGTGGAGCATTGGATATTGGTGCTTAAATGCAATATTGTACTTAATTTATAGATCCACGTAAATACATAATTGAGCTGTTGTGAAGGGTGTTTCAATATTTCCAAAAATTAGTCAAGAATTTTATTAATGGTCAATTGTAGACATTGGTTGCCCTTGTTGCCCTCTTGTCGGGGGCTTCTTCACCCTGTTGCAAGATGAAACACAATAATCCTGTATTATGGGGATCACCAATAAAGGAGTACTTTTCATTCAAAAAACACCGGTGATAAAATTCTTGAAGTACTATGAGACGTGGAAAGGAATGCACAAATTATTTTACCCCGAGTCGGAGAATCGAGAACCAGAGGTTTAAGAGGAGAGGGGAAGGATTTGTAAGAAACTTGAGGGGAATTTCTTTCACACAGAGGATAGTGGGTATATGCAATGAGTTGCCAGAGGAGGTAGTTGAGGAAAGTAATTTAGTAACTTTTAAAAGACGGACACAAAGTGCAGGAGTGACTCAGCGGGTCAAGCAGCATCTCTGGAGAAAAAGGATAAGTGACGTTTTAGGATTCTTTGCTTGATGTTGAGGTCTAAAGTGCTATTGTTATTCTCTTGCTACAGTTTGTGTATAAAGGCAGAGATTGGACATCCATCAGCCCTGAGAACTTAAAATTGTGGAACATTAGATCATCAAAACATAGCAAATAGGAGCGGAATTGGGTCACCTGCTCCTGAGAAGTCTAATTATGAGCTGTGTAGGCTAGACAAGGAAAGAAAGATAAGAGAATCGAATAAGTGTGAGAAGAATAAGCTAAAATAATGCATTTATTAGTGCTCAGTCTCTTAGGGGTGATAGAAATAAGATAGCTGAGTATTGTACTTGAAAGCAATGATGGGAAAGATGTCCAGAAGAAATTAAAGCAGTGACCCCCATGGAGAATTGTGAACCTATGTCCAAATCATTTAATATGACACGGAGGGAGAGGAAATGAAGATCTAGTTGTTTATTGTGAGTTATCTCATCTTCTACATCCTGATACTGAAACAAAGAGGATTTTTTTGTGCGCAGTGAATTATAATGTAAAATCTAAATGGCTTGGATCATTTCTGGAGGAGAGTGTGGTCAAAATGTATATGTACAAAGCTGCATGCTTCAAGGTGCAGGGGACAGACAATGGGCAAAGAGGACTGGGAAACGCCATGACGGTATTGATGAGCATAGGTGGAGCCAAGACAAAAATTACAAACGAGATTTGCAAAATTGACCCTGGAAAGGAAAATTTCCAAAACACAACCCAAAACAGGATATTTAAAGTACAGAGATTGCAACTATTTTAAATTGTAATTTCTGGAAATCTGAACTTAAAAAAACTGGAAGTACTGGAATTTCTTACTAGGTCAGGCAGCCTATGTGGAGAAAAAAAACAGAAGCGACATATGCATAAACAATAAACAAAGACTTGTGAAGAGTTAAAAGTCATGAAGAGTTCAAAGTCTTCAGGGCTGAAGGCAGGATAGGATGGTGACTATTAATCCATCAGTGGAAATAATATGCTCAAACACAAAATATTGGATTCACATCACAGAGACGAGTGTTAATTATTTGGATGCATATTTTTGGTCAGCAATGATAAAGAATTCAGAATAGCTAATTCAAAGTTCCGAACAAAATGAAAGGCTAGAGGAAGAAGCAAATACAATCTGATCCCCATCATGAGGGTGTCATTGAAAGATGTGATGGTGGGGATGACCTAGACTTTGTGCAATTACATTTGACAGATATGGCAAGTCAGCAGTTTGCTTGACAACTCTATTGATCCTTTACTTTCATTGCAATCAGTGTGAATTGATGCAGGGTTAATATTGGTGACAGTTTAGTTTGAGATGATAGTGATGGAAGTGGATGAGTATTTTCAGAAGCGGTCCGGTGACCACAATATCTTGTGTTTTAAGATGATATTCCAGGAAGATGTAATGAAAAACATTTTAAAAGATTGGGAAAGAAAGAACTATGTAGGAAGGAACTGCAGATGCTGGTGCAAACCGAAGTGAGACACAAAAAGCTGGAGTAACTCAGCGAGTCAGACAGCATCTCGGGATACAAGAAATAGGTGACATTTCGGGTCAAGACCCTTCTTCTGACTGAGAGTCTGGAGAAAGGGAAATTAGAGATATAGATGGTGATATCGAGAGATGTCAAACAAATGAATGAAATATATGCAAAAAAGTAATGATTTTCAAGTTTCATTGTCTGTAATTCAATTTCACCTGGTTTACAGCTAACAATGGCCTGAATCCTTTATCATCTAGATCCCAGCTTCTGGCTTCACATTTCACATACCTTCTGTCTTTATTCCCTTATCTTACACTTTTGACTTTTTATCTCTGGCATTTGTCCAACCATATGCCATTAAAAATCGATGTTGCATTTATCCATCTATCACTTGCCAGGCTTTGTCCTGCCCCTACCAGCAATCACCCCCCCCCCCCCCCCCCCACCTCATATAATCAGTCTGAAGAATGGTCCTGACTTAAAACGTCACCTATCCACATTCTCCAGAGACGTTGCCTGACCCACTGAGAACCTCCAGCACTGTGTCTTTTCATGTGCAGTTGAATTACTTCTCACTCAACTTCCTTAAATGTAGTTTATGAGGCCAATTTATTTTTAAAGGCTTTTTCTAATATGCCTTCATATCATTGCCTGTAATTAGATAAATACGACAATGTGTGAGGATGTTTAGATTGTTGTCATATTCATTGTTTAAGTTCCAAAAAGCAATGTTCTGTCATTGAAACAAAAAAAAATGCTGTAAATCAGTGGGTCAAGCAGAGTTGTGGAGAGAGAAAACCGGAGAGACATTGGGACAGATCTAAACCTGATTGGCATGATGTCTGAAACATTAACATGATTTATCTCATAAGGCCATAAGATCACAAGTGATAGAAGTAGAATTAGGCCATTCAGCCCACCCAGTCTATTCCACCATTCAATCATGGCTGATCTATCTCTCCCTCCTAACCCCATTCTCCTGCCTTCTCCCAATAACCTCTGACACCCGTACTAATCAAGAATATATCTATCTCTGCCTAAAAAAAATCCACTGACTTGGCCTCCACAGCCTTCTGTGGCAATGAATTCCACTGAATAAAGATATTTCTCCTCGTCTCCTTCCTAAAAGAACGTCCTTTCATTCTGAGGCTATGACCTCTAGTCCTAGTCTCTCCCACTAATGGAAACATCCTCCCCACAACCATTGCTGGAGTTAAGAACCAGTGTATACTTGTCTTAAAATTCTCACTTGTGGAAATTGATGGAGTGTGGTTCCAGACATGAAGGAGATCAAGGAATCAGGGGATCAGAAGAATATTGTGGATTTATAGCAAGGGACATCTATCGTTTTATTGAATGTTGGCGAATGTTTATGGGGCTTCAAGGCCTCCCCCTGTTTCTAGCTTATATATGTTTGTGAATTGCCATCAAATTTATGTGGGAAAAAAATCCTCTTTCCGCAGACCTGAGTTTGTTTGTCATGCGGTGTTATTTAAACATATCCTGGTCAAAGCAGTAATGAGACTGAACTTTACCATTGACAGGAACCCATGGCAGTATCACTTGGTTAAAACTGCTGTGATATTGCACGACGTGATTCAATTAAAGTGACATGGACTGTTAAATTGAACAGAAATTGAAAATCCAAAAGCTTTCCTTATCTACGCCTATTTTTTTGCCAGGTCAAGTCAGTCTAAAAGTAATTCCTTATGTTTAGCTTAGTTTAGAGATACAGCGTGGAAACAGGCTCATCGGCCCATTGAGTCCACACCGACCAGCAAACCCCATACACTAATACTATCCTACACACTAGGGATGATTTACAATTTTTGCCGAAGCCAATAAGTCTACAAACCTGTATGTCTTTGGAGTGTGGGTGGAAACCGGAGCATCCGGAAAAAACCCACAAAGTCACGGGGAGAACGTACAAACTCCGTACAGACACCATCTGTTGTCAAGATCGAACCCAGGTCTCTGGCGCCTTAAGGCAGCATCTCTACTGCTGCCCTAGTATATTTGTGAAGAACTTTGAGATATTGTGAAGTAATAACGCACAATGTAAGTGCAAGTAAATACATTTATTTTTGGTAAACTGAAACATTTTCAATATGTCATTTGACTCATGGCTATGTAACATGTCGGACAACTTAATTCCATTGAGTTAAAGCTAAAATCAATCCCCATTACAATTTAAACAAACATTCTTTTTTTCCAGACACCAAAACTGCTTACTGTTAACTCGAGCTTTTTTAAATGGATTTACTGGGTGGAGCAGGGTATGCAGTAGTTGGGAGCTGACCAATATTGATGCCTGTGCTCTTGTGTTAATTTCCTAGCCTTCATCTTGTGTTGGTAGTGAAACCGCTCGACCTTTTGCAGATGAGCAAAGTAAAGGATAACAGAGCTTATTGCAGCATTTTGACCTTTGAAGCTTCATTAAAGTCTTGACAGGCAGAAACGTAATAAATATCCACAACTAGTTACGCATTCAAATGGTGCTGCACGGTACTGTACAACACAACTGATAAGTATCTCCTGTGCCAGTGTGAGCCATGTATTGCCACTATCTTTGGTCACTCTTGTATTGGTTCAGAGGTAGTTGTGGAAAAGGAGATTATGTTTAACGGTGTATTATCCCAATAGCCCAATAACAACAGCTTTTCACTGTTAAAATTGTTTAAATTAAAATTAAAATTGGCATGTAGCAAAATTAATGCTGTGGTTGTTATGGGAGATTTCAACATGCAGCTAGACTGGGAAAAGCAGTTTGGTACTGGACCCCAAGAAAGGGACTTTGTAGAGTGCCTTTGTGATGGATTCTTAGAACAGCTTGTATTGGAGCCTACCAGGGAGAAGGCAATTCTGGATTTAGTGTTATGTAATGAACCGGATTTGATAAAGGACCTTGAGGTTAATGAGCCCATTAGGAGGTGGTGACCATAACATGGTACGGTTTAATCTACAATTGGAGAGGGAGAAGGGTAGATCGGACGTGTCAGTGTTACAGTTGAATAAAGGGGACTATGGGGCATGAGGGAGGAGCTGGCCAAATTTGACTGGAAAGATACGCCAGCAGGGATGCCAGTGGAACAAAAATGGCAGGTGTTTCTAGGAATAATACAGAAGGTGCAAGATCAGTTCATTCCTAGGAGGAAGAAAGATTCCAAGGGGAGAAAGGAGCGACCGTGGCTGACAAGGGACGTCAGGGACAATATAACAATTAAAGCGAAGAAGTACAATGTAGCAAAGATGAGCGGGAAGCAAGAGGATTGAGTAATGTTTAAAGAACAACAGAAGATAACCAAAAAGACAATACGGAGAGAAAAGATGAGGTATGAAGGTGAGCTAGCCAAGAATATAAAGCAGGATAGTAAAAGCTTCTTTAGGTATGTGAAGAGGAAAAAATTAGTTAAGACCAAAGTTGGACCCTTGAAAACCGGAAAAAGGTGAATTTATTATGGGGAACAAGGAAATGGCAGATGAGTTGAACAGGTACTTTGGATCTGTCTTCACTAAGGAGGACGCAAACAATCTTCCTGATAAAGTAGTGGCCAGAGATCTGGGATGACGGAGGAACTGAAGGAAATCCACATTAGGCAGGAAATGGTTTTGGATAGACTGGTTGGGTCTGATGGTCTGCATCCCAGGGTACTTATGGAAGTGGCTCTAGAAATCGTGAATGCATTGGTGATAATTTTTCAATGCTCCATAGACTCAGGATCCGTTCCTGTGGATTGGAGGGTAACTAATGTTGTCCCACTTTTTAAGAAAGGCGGGAGAGAGAAAATGGGGAATTATAGACCAGTTAGCCTGACATCGGTGGTGGGGAAGACGCTGGAGTCAATTATAAAAGATGAAATAGCCGAACATTTGGATAGCAGTAACAGGATCGGTCCGGGTCAGCATGGATTTACGAAGTTGGAAATCATGCTTGACTAATCTTCTGGAATTTTTTGAAAATGTAACTTGGAAAATGGACAAGGGAGAGCCAGTGGATGTAGTGTACCTGGATTTTCAGAAAGCATTTGATAAGGTCCCACATAGGAGATTACTGGGCAAAATTAGGGCACATGGTATTGGGGGTAGAGTGCTGGCATGGATAGAGAAGTGGTTGGCAGACAGGAAACAAAGAGTAGGGATTAACGGGTCCCTTTCAGAATGGCAGGCAGTGACTAGTGGGGTGCCGCAAGGCTCGGTGCTGGGATCACAGCTATTTACAATATACATCAATGATTTGGATGAAGGGATTCAAAGTAACATTAGCAAATTTGCAGATAGCACAAAGCTGGGTGGCGGTGTGAATTGTGAGGAGGATGCTATGAGAATGCAAGGTGACTTGGACAGGTTGGGGGAGTGGGCAGATGCATGGCAGATGAAGTTTAATGCGGATAAATGTGAGGTTATCCACTTTGGTAGCAAAAACAGGAAGGCAGATTACTATCTAAATGGTGTCAAGTCTGGAAAAGGGGAAGTACAACGGGATCTTGGGGACTTGTTCATCAGTCTATGAAAGTAAGCATGCAGGTACAGCAGGCAGTGAAGAAGTAAATGGCATGTTGGCCTTTATAACAAGAGGAATCGAATATGGGAGTAAAGAGGTCCTTCTGCAGTTGTACAGAGCCCTAGTGAGACCACACCTGGAGTATTGTGTGCAGTTTTGGTCCCCTAATTTGAGGATGGACATTCTTGCTATTGAGGGAGTGCAGTGTAGGTTTACAAGGTTAATTCTCGGGATGGCGGGACTGTCATATGCTGAGAGAATGGAGCAGCTGGGCTTGTACACTGGAGTTTAGAAGGATGAGAGGGGATCTCATTGAAACATATAATATTGTTAAGGGTTTGGAAACGCTAGAGGCAGGAAACATGTTCTTGATGTTGGGGGAGTCCAGAACCAGGGGCCACAGTTTAAGAATAAGGAGTAAGCCATTTAGAACGGAGATGAGGAAACACTTTTTCTCACAGAGAGTGGTGAGCCTGTGGAATTCTCTGCCTCAGAGGGCGGTGGAGGCAGGTTCTCTGGATGCTTTCAAGAGAGAGCTAGATAGGGCTCTTAAAAATAGCGGAGTCAGGGGATATGGGGAGAAGTCAGGAACGGGGTACTGATTGGGGATGATCAGCTATGATCACATTGAATGGTGGCGCTGGCTCGAAGTGCCGAATGGCCTACTCCTGCACCTATTGTCTATTGTCTATTGTACCTCGCTACACGTGACAATAAACTAAATTAAGCTAGTTAGAAATGTTCTACTCCTTATACCTTAATCTTAAATACAACTCATCTACACCACAGGCTTGAAAACATTCCTGCCCGCTCAAACATTTGCAATCTCCATCTCAATTGGTGACAAAAAGGAAATGTATGAGGGGAAGATTCATAAAATTGTCTTTTGCAAGTTCACTTAAGAATATGCACAATGTGATGAAATTTCAACTTGGTTCCCCTTTTGAGTTAACAAACAGTCTACATGTCACATTCTAGTAACCTACATCTTCAGTTCCAATAGTAGTAGGATAACCAGCAATGAAATAATGTGAGAAAGGTTGAAGCTGAGCCTGTGCCTCCTACAACTGCTTGCCAAGCCTGGTGTTAAATTTCAATCAAAACCTGATTTCGCAAAGACCACTACTTTTATACTGTATAAGGGTAAATGAACCCAGCAAGATATGCTTCTTTTAGTGATGCATTAGTTTCAGGACCTTAAATTCTAATATGCATGAAGCCCAAGGTGTCTCCAAAACTTGAACAGAACATGATATAAATGCACACTAATTTCAAATCTTCAAATCTCAATCAGTTCTGCTCTGGAGAATGATCAAATTATAGGACAGAGCATTTCTGGGTGATTTCAAGTCGGGCCATGTACGTTGATGAGACCAGAGCTGGCATCCTTGGGTCAATTTTTACTCAGGGATCTGCTGAATGACTGCAAGGATTTAACAGACTAATGAGCAGAGATCAGGAATGGCAAGCAGTTCCATGCCAATGTGAGTTCAATCTCTTGAGGAGTTATCACCAAAATCTAAAAATGATAGGAGGTGACTGAGTCCTCATTCGAGAAATAGTTGTAATACATGGGATCACAAACAAAATGCTGATACAAAAACACAATTTAATTAATGGAAGCCTTTTTCTTCTTGTTTCATATTTCTTAGTTAACTACCTGATTCTTGTCAGAGTGACTTGAGCACCACTTTGAGTGTGAGCTTTACTAGAATGGAGAATCAGAGTGCATTTCATGAACTAACATGCGTAATTCAATTGAAACCCAGTGTAGTTTTGACTTTGGTATTGGTATTGGGTTATTATTGTCAAGGCGTACCAAGATACAGTGAAAGGCTTTTGTTTGTGCGCTTTCCAGTCAAGTCATGCATGAGTAAATTATACACATACAGCAGGTAGTGTAAAGAGAAAAATACCAGAGTGATGAATATAGTTTTCAGGATTATAACATTACAGCTACAGAAAGAAAGTCCATTGTCTTCAATTAAGTAGGTTGGAAGTTTAGAATTTAGTGTATGGGAGAACCATTCAGTAGTCTGATAACAGATGGGATGAAGCTGTTTCTGAATCTGTTGGTACATGTTTTCAAGCTTTTGTACCTTCTTCCCGATGGGAAAGGGGAAAAGAGGTATTGATCGGGGTGAAAAAGATCATTGATTATGTTGGTTGCTTTCCCAAGAGAGCATGAAGTGTAAATAGTGTCAGTGAAGGGGAGGCTGATCCGTACGATGGAGATGGCTTCTTCTTCTTCTTCTTCTTCTTGCGTATGGCGTGCACAGCCTAAAGTTAGAGGACAACTTGTTCTATTTGATCTTATTTGATTGTGCACGCCAGGTTGATTGCATGCGTTGGAACAGGGCAGACCACGTGTAGGTTGCAATCTCCCACCTAAAGGAATGACCATTTTCCACTAAACGCCATGAATACTAATTGGGGCATGTTCTCCATCTCACTTCCTCAAGTCAATAAGGAAGCTCCTTCTTCTTATTGCATTGAAGGCAACAGCATGTTACTAAACCCTCTACCATGTTACTAAACCCTCTACCATGTTACTAAACTCTCTAAACTCTCCATCTCCTTCCTGTGTCTCATCATTGTTCGTGATTCAGTCCCCTACAGTGGTATCACCTTCAAACTTGCAAAGAGATTTTGAGTATAATTTGCCCGCAGTTTATAGTGAGTTGAGTAAGGGGCTGAGAATAAATCCTTGAAGGGCATTTTTTGCTCCTCATCAATTAAGAAACCATTTTACGTAACAAACTTAATGTTTGATGTTAACCTTGAGTTGGTGTGTGAATAATGTTCAGAGAGTTTTGAATCGACCAGAGTTCTTGTCCAACAGACCCAAATTGGGCTTCAGCATTAGCTCCGAGGCTCTGCACAGCTGGAGAATGATGCAGCTTTTTCTGCACAAATTCAGAATTCTGCTGCTGTTTATTTAACTGAAGGCAAACCCTACACCAAAGCTGCACTTTCTCAGATCTACGCTCATCCAACCTAAAGGTGCCAGGCGCTGCAGCGAATTTTCCGATTTTATTCGGTACGTTCCATGATCAAAGCTGCTTTATTTACTTCTGTAGCTGGCTGAACATTGATTGGGATAATACAGATCCATGATGCATTTGATATTCTGCTTTTTATTTGAAGCTCACAGTCACTTGGACGTATGAGATATACAGTATATAAGCTCAGATTAAATCATAAACCTGCAGCAACAAAGTCCAAATGCTTTATCTCTGATATCCAAACTGGAACAGTTTCTATTATTTTTACACACAGGGTAAGTTGATTTTGGGGATATTGAACCACTTTGGGATCTTTTGTTTGACCAGGCTTCCATGCTTTGGCAGCTAGTGATAAGCAATGCACCTGCAGTCCTCCAATAAATGAATTTGAAAAAGAAATATGTTTTTTACATATATTAGAGTTGTACAAGATGTTGGTGAGGTACCGTTTGGAGTAAGCACTTTGTTCGGTTTTGGTTACTCTATAATTGGATGTCATTAAGCTGGAAAGAGTGCAGAGATTTACAAGGATGTACAGGACTTGAGTGCCTGAGCTTTAGGGAGAGTTTGAGCAGGCGAGGACTTTATTCCTGGGAGCGCATGAGATGGAGGCGTGATCTTATAGAGGTATATGAAATCATATCGGGAATAGATAGTATGAATGCTTAGAATCTTTTACCCAGAGTTGGGGAATCAAGAACCAGGTTTAAAGTGAGAAGGTATAGATTTAATAGGAGCCTAAAGGCCCTGTCTCACGGTGCGAGTCCACCCAAGAGTGACCCCAAGTGAAAGAAAAAAAACGGACTCGTGGTTATGCACGAGATTCAAAGTTTATGGTCAAGTGTTTAACCGAGTTCCCACGGGCATGTTATTTATGCGATGTTCCAAGGTGATCTCCCGAGTTACCAAGTTCCTCTCCCGTTACACTTGAGCCAACCGTGAATGAAGGTATGTTTTAATAAAGCAACAATGTTAAAGAAAACATCTCCATCCTGCGGCTTTGAGTTAAAGATAGAAATCAGCGCGGCTGCATCTATTAATATGACCTACAGAGGGAAAATGCGCATCAGATTGTTGGGAGACGGAGCTCAGGGTTCGCCTCCTGAGCTTCTTTGGTGCCCAGGTGTGAGGGAGGTGGGGGGGGGTCATTAATCTGTCTGGGGTGACAAGGCCCTTGGGTTAGGAGTGGTGTGCAAGGGAGTGGTGTGCAAGGGAGGCTTAATTCTCTCCAATCTCTCTGAAGCCCCGGACGAGAACAAAGGAAACCTATCTTGCCAGCGCGTACAAGCCCGTTGTATATAAGGGTCTCGACCCGAAACGTCACCTATCTCCTTCACTCCTTAGATGCTGCTGCACCCGCTGAGTTTCTCTTAAGGAAGAAGGGTCTCGACCCGAAACGTCGCCTATCTCCTTCGCTCCTTAGATGCTGCTGCACCCGCTAAGTTTCTCCAGCCTTTTGTGTACCCCCGTTGTATATAACTTTGCTGCTGACGCGCACACGCACTCTCTCTCCCTCTCTGTCTCTCTCTGCTCTCTCTCACTGCAGCTCAGAGGCCAACCTCGCCATCCTATAGTGGTAACATTCACATCGGGTCCCCTCCACACCCACACCCCCTCTCTCCGACACACACCCCCCACAAGGCAACAGGCAGCGTGAGAGACAGAGAGTTTGTAGGGTGTTAGTTTTGTATAAGGATTTATTTTTTAATTATTAGCCAAGGTCGGATTTACTTATTTTAAACGAAGTTTGGAGCGCTTGACAATACTTTTTTTTTCTCTTTGCGCTCGTTTTCAGAAAGGGTTCAGACCCCGCTTGGCTCGTTGCCCCCTTTGAACCAAGCCCTGCGAGAGGGAGGGAGGGAGGGAGGGAGGGAGGGAGGGAGGGAGGGAAGGTGTGAGTGAACAAGAGCGCCGAGGAGGAGAGGGAAATAGGGGGGGTGGGGGAGTGGGTGGAGGAGAAATAGGGAAGAAGTTAGTTGTTCAGATCAGAAACCTGTAGGCTGGGAGCCATAATGGTGAAGAGCACACCCAGTTCTTCTGAGGAGTGCATAAGAGACATCGATCCGAAGCAATGTTCCTCTAGAACTATAACTGAAACCGTGTCCACATCACCTCCTCTTGGCCGGACCGCAACACCAAATCTACGCGTCAGGAAAATCCAATGTTCATTGATTAATCTCCATGGTTTTTATAGCTAATTTTCCAATAAATAACTGCAGTAATCACCCCCCAAAAGGGTAGGATAGGGCTGAAGCCCAGTGTTTAGACGTTGGAATGGTTTTTTTTATCATTCTAATAGAATGATTTTCCAACTCCTGTGGTAATTAAACTTTTTTTCACTCCTAGTTTTTTTTAACATATTTTTAGGATATACATTATATATAAAATTGTACACATGGGAAAATAAGACGAAAATGACCAAAAAAACAAAGAATATTTAGTCGAGGGTGAATTAAATTTTGTGATTAAGACTCGAGCGTGAATGGCACTGAAATAATTTAAAGAGTTCCCACGGTAGACGCACGAATCACTAAGTTAAACGCATGGGCCCTACGTTCTTACAACGAGTCTAAATGTTTCAATTTTAAACTTGAACACTAAATTTGACTCATGGAAAAAGTCAAACATGTTTGACTTTTTTCACGAGTTCACAAGTTTCACGGGTACCTGCCGTTAGCGCCATGAGTGGACAAGTTGATCGCGCGAGGTCCGACATTCCCGCTACGTTGGCTGTACTTGATCACCACGAGTGAAAACTCGGGGTCACTCGTGGGCCAACTCGCACCGTGAGACAGGGGTTTAAGGGGGCATCCTTTTTACATAGGGGTTGGTGGGTATATGGAATGAGCTGCCAGAGGAGGTAGTTGAGGGAGGTATTATAACAACCATTAAAAGACATTTGGACAGGTGCATGGATAGGAAAGGTTTAGAGAGATATTGGCCAAACATGGGCAGGTGGGGACTATCATTGGTGATGCATCTTGGTCGACATGGACAAGTTGGGGTGAAAGACCTGTTTCTACGCTGACTATATAACTCAAGAAATCAAACTGTGCCAGTGGGAAAGAACAGTCAAAAGCATCACATTTGATGTAGTAGTTGGTAACCTCGGCAGGTTGCATGGACAATTGACTTTATCTTAATTTCATTGAACTTTCCTGTGCATCAGAATATACTGGAAATTGACATTGGTGGTGCAATGTTGATGTTATGTGAGCAGGAGTGTAAGTGACATTGGCCGGATGGTGCAGTGAATTACAACAAGTCACCTGCTCTCCTTTATAGCTACACTGGGGAAAAAGCATCAAGGTGAAAGGGATATATGGAGGTGGAGTGGAAAGTGAAGTAATTGGCCTGAAGCATAGATCTAATTTAATAGACTGAAACAGGCTGTCAGGCTAAACTTGATTTTAGAGAGGTTAACAACATGAAGAAACTGTCTCAACTTACTTGACAAGTACAGAAAGGACACAAAATGCTGGAATAACTCAGCAGGTCAGGCCACAAATCTTGGGAAAAGGAATAGGTGACATTTCGGGTCGAGACCCTTCCTCGTCAGGGGAGAGGGATACTAGAAGCATGAAAAAGTTCAGAACAAATCAGAGCCGGCACCGATGACAAAGGAAAGGTGGAGCCTACAATGGTCCATTGTTGGCTGTAGAAGAGGTGATAACGAAGGGACATATGGATGTGAACAGTGGAACTAGCAGGATGACTAGGATGGGGGTGGGACGGAGAGAGAGGGAATGCAGGGCTTACTTGAAATGAGGGAAATCAATATTGATACGGCTGGGTTATAAGCAACCCAAGCGAAATGCATTCTGTGATGAACTTGGTAGCAATGCATAACCTGAAGGGCACAATTCATCAGAAGTACAGGATATCTGTACCTTGGACGCATGATGCACCTTGCTTCTGTAGAGCATTCACAGTGTGAAGGAGGTTGGAGAAGGACTTTCTAATGAGACTTCCCAGACATTCTTGTTGTGTCGACACATGGCACACTGAAGATCTGTGGAAATTGTAAGACGACAATCGACAGAGAAGCAAAGATACACAGTTACCCTGCACCTCCGATGATTTGTTTGCTTGGCTGGGAGGAAAAATTATTTTCACATCTCCTAAACTGTCACCTGTTTATCAGCAGATGAAAATGGACAAAATGTCACCTTTGACTATTCCTATACAGATGATTCTCACCTGTATTTGCAGGAACTCTGGGGATTTTCAGGATTTTCATTGGGTTGGATCCCTACTAGTGTTGCTGAACCACACAACAAATGTGTAAACAAAGAAATAAATAATAAACTATTTTCTCAGAGCTGAAATAACTGCTGCTGAATCCATGCTTACTTGATGCCAAGAAGTGCATTTGACAAAGCTACAGTCATGTTTTATGTGTACATGACACTACCTCCCTTTTGAAAGCAACAAGCTACTTTGAAGCAGTCATGAGTTGTGCATCATTCAGATCAAACAATCGTCCCTTCATCTATATTATAAGACATTAAATAATATTCATGAATTGCAAAATGTCAATCTCAATGTTTAAAAAAACTTCTGTGAAGTTGTGAACATTTTAAAAGTGAATCAAAACTGTGCTTACTACAATACATTTCATGGTTCACTTCTCCACAACTGACCTAATCAGCTATGTTCATATTCACACTGTATTTTTAAGGAAGATCTTAAAAACACTTGAAAACTATTTTCGCCAACTTGAAACCAAAGCAACAATACAATTGGATCATTGCATTGTCGATCACGTGTGACTTCATTGAAAACTATTGTTTCTATCTTTCTGTCAATATAACAGCAGGGAAAATGATGATCCGGTACATCTGTGTGGTAGAATAGTAAGATTAAACGAGAACTTACCAGTTTGAAGTTTGATCTTTATTTTATGAGGAGTTGCGATGAGGGATTTCGTGAAGAACCCGCCAGCACGCATGCGCGACATACTTCAAAGCCGCGGTGTGGAATCACAGAAAAACCAAGCCAAGAAATGACTTGTTATAGTAAGATTAAAGAGACTCTAGTTACCAGTTGACTTTATGATCGAGGGTTGGGAGCGGAGGGCACGAAATCCCTCATCGCAACTCCTCATAAAATAAAGATCAAACTTCAAACTGGTAAGTTCTCGTTTAATCTTACTATTTCATTTCGGAGTCACGTGAGTGACTTCGTGAAGACTTCAAAGCTTCTGTGATTTCACGCCCTGGACAACGTCCATGCTATCACACACGCTACTGAAAAGGTGGACAGCAGTAATCAATTTCCGTCACTGTTTCTCTGAAAAAATAATAATATTTATTAATAACAACAAGAAAGGACCCCTCACTGAGGGGGAACTGCATGTTCTCGGCCTGCATCCAGCACGGCTCCTGCGAACATTCCAGGAATGGTGACGGGTTTATTGTAAAACCGTTGAAAAGTGGCTTCACTGGCCCATCCCGCTGTGGCAAGTATCTGGTCCATGGGCACCTCCATGGCCTTTGCCGCCGATGTTGATGCTGCCCTGGTGGAATGGGATTTAAAAACATCAGTGTCAATACCTGCTTTGTTCAAGACGATCCTGAGCCATCGGGATATCGTCTGCACCGTCACTCTATGGTGAGGTTTTTTGTGACTGATGAACAGGTATTGCTCCATTCCCCTTATTTTCCTCGTCACTTTGATATAGTGGCGGATATGGGTGGCTATGCATAGCCTAGCATCAGCGGGGTATGCTGGAAACTCCAGCTGCAGCCCTGTGAATCCAGGTCTATGCTGCTTGAGCAATTCATCAATGAAGAAAGTGACCCGTTCAGGGGTAGAGATCATTCTGTCGATCTTGGCCTTGTGAAGCGTTTGCACCCTTTGTGCTGAAGTAAGTGCCATCAACATCACCACCTTCAGGGTGAGTTTGTCCAATTCGAGCCCCGTCATGGGTGACCATGTTCTCAGCAGGGTCAGCACTTTGCCAATATCCCATGTGACGTTGTAACGGGGCCTCGGCGGGTTGGAATTAAATATCCCCCGCATAAGTTTGGAGACCAATTTATTGGATCCTACCTCAATATTGAGGTAGGACGAGAGCGCACTCCTGGCGCTATTGATGGCACTATAGCTGAGATGTTGATCATGGTGTAGCCCCGCAAGAAATTCCAGCACATCTGTGATGGAGACGGAGTCATATGCAACGTCCATGCGGCCACAATAGGATTCCCATTTCCTGATGTACGATAAGTACTGCCGTCTTGAGGACTCCCTGCATGATGCTCCCATGGTATCCATTGTCCTTGAAGATAGACCATACTGAAGTAGTGGCCTGTTCAGATCCTGCAAGCCAATAGATTCAAATGACTATGGCAGGGGTGTGGTTCCCCTGTGGCAGGGTTCGTCACCAATTGTGGGCAACCCTCCAAGAGGACCCATGGTTGACTTATCATTCCAAGGACCACCGGATACCATGATTGCGTAGGCCAGTCGGGTATAATGAGGATGCCCTTGGCAGCATCGAGCTGGATTTTCCGCAATACCCGACTGATGAGGCAGAATGGAGGAAAGGCATAGAAGAACCATTTCCCCCAGTCTAGCGAGAATGCGTCCATCGCCATTGCCCCAGGATCTGGCTCCCATGATACGTATGTTGGTACCTGATGGTTCAACCGTGACGCAAAAAGGTCAATATCCGGTTTACCAAATTTGGCTGTAATTTTGGTGAATATTTGGGGGTTCAACATCCACTCGATGTTGTCATTGAACTTCCGTGACCTGGTGTCCGCCACTGTATTGAGCTCACCTGGCAAGTAGGTAGCTGAGATCCAAATATTCCGTTGAATACACCAGAGCCAAATTGTGTTTGCCAATTCATTGCATGAAATTGACCTGGTACCGCCCATATGATTCAGATAAGCCACCGCAGTGGTATTGTCTATTTGGAGACGGACATGAGTGTTAGTCATGTTTGAACAATAGGCTCTAAGTCCGTGGAATGCTCCTAGCATCTCCAAATAGTTTATCCCTTGTGCTAACAACAAAGTAGCTTCAAGTGAATCCCATCTACCTCCACAACTGTTATTGTTGTCTGTAGCTCCCCAGCCATGGGAGCTTGCATCTGTTTGCAAGTATACCTTTGGACGAGGCACAATGATGGGTTTAAATGAGTTATGGATATTGCCAATCCACCATAGTAACTCAAGTTTTGCCTTAACCGGCAACTGCATGGGTCTATCATAATGTCCAGCATTTAATTTTAATGCTGTTATTTTTGACCTTTGTAAATTCTGATAGTGTAAAGGTCCATATTGAGCAGCTGGAAATACTGCTACAATTTTGCCAATTACCCTGGCAGTTAATCTGATAGACGGTATACTGGCGCAGACCAGGTTCTTGCATGCTTGAAACACATCACCAACTTTGTTAGTTGGGATGGTGGTGATCATGCGATTGGAGTCTATTGTGAACCCCAAGTAGTCCATGATCTGTGCGGGGAGGAACTTTGATTTGTCTGGATGGATTATAAACCCCATTTGTTGAAAAATTTCCACTGTGGCTGAAACCGCCAACTCTGCGGATTCCAGAGTGTGCCCAATTATCAGAATGTCATCCAAATAGGCCATGACCGTATGATTTTGTCTCCGCAGTGTAGATAACACTGGCTTGAGTAGTTTGGTGAACAGTCTGGGGGCTGTAGTAAGCCCATTGGGCAATGCTTTGTATTGCCAAAGCTGATCCATCCAGGTAAACTTCAAGAACTTCCTATGATGTTTCCGAATGGATACTGAATAGTATGCATCTTTTAAATCAATGCATGCCATGAAGCAGCCCTCCGAAATCAAAGATTTGGCTGTTTCAAATGTGTCCATTTTGAAATGGGTGTATTTTACAAAGGTATTCAAGTGAGTTAAATCTATAATGACCCGGCATCCACCGTCTTTTTTAGTTTTAGTAAATATATTAGACACAAATTCAACTGGTTCATGTGTGGTTCGTTCTATCACACCTTTGTCTTGTAAACTCAAGATTTCAGCATAGCCTTCTGCCAATTCTTTTTTGGAAAGTGCAAATTTGCGATTCGGCATATGCTGGGGTGGAGGCAATTGGCCATGAATAAACTCAATTTCATAACCCTGAATACTTTGCAAGATAAACTCATCTGAAGTGATGGTTTCCCAAGCCTCCTTAAATCCCCGTAATCTGCCCCCAATTCGTGAGGTTAGACATGCAAGTGCATGGAACCCAGACCCCCTTACCTTCATGGTTATCGGCGGTCCCTGGGATTTTTGGTGGGACGTGGAGGCGCTGGGTTTCGTGGTTGGTGCGGAATCCGCATCTTCCATGCTGGCCGCTGAGGGCCTAGTCCTAAAAAAGGCCTGGGCTGATGAGGCTGTTGATATTGAGGAGGTGCCGGAACGTAGGTCCTTGTTGGCCTATCGGTCTGACGTCGTGGCCTGAAGTAAGGTGTCTTCTTGGCCGAAGGTCTGGCCACAAAATGTGGTCTCATCAGACCTATGGTTTTCGCATGGTCATCGAGCTCTTTGACCTGCTTTGGGAGGTCTTCCCCGAACAGCTGTCTAGGTGGGGGGGTAGGAGGTGCTCTGCATAGTCCCGCAAATTTGGGATTCAAGGAAGGTTTGATAATGCTCTTCCGGAAAGCGTTGATCTCGTACTGCGTATTGCAGAGCAGAGCTAGAGCATCCTCCTGTTCGGTGCTTAGATCAACCCCATCTACCGACTTTGCAAAAGCGGTGATCCCAGACGTAAGCAGTTTTAAAATCCTCTGCAGTTTCACTTCCTGCGCTCTGATGCCCGGGCTGATATTACCCCAGATTGGCATGTTCACAATCGGCACGTGGAGTGAATTGCAGTTCCCTGGAGCCTTGTGTCTCTCCATGGCCTTCGCAAGGACCTCCTCCTGCAATTGATGGTTGGTAAGATAATCTATGGTTGCGGCCAGTTTGATGTTGAGGGGTTGTCCTGATGATACGGGTAACCCGAATTTGGCTGCCACATCCAGCAGATCTTCCTGAGGGACCTCAGGTGCTGCTGGGGCATGTACCAGGATATCCTCCTCATCTGGTCTTATGTTGTCCATAGATGGGGACGGGGATATATCCATGAGTCCCCTGGAGCTGTGTGTGTCCTGTTTCTGATTGAGCAGAACTTGCTCCAATATCCTCTCCATACGATCCAAGCGCCCTTCATCGGGCGGGTGTGGGAGGTAAGAGGCCTCGTGCCCGAAGGAACTCCTGAGGCTTCGATCATCAGTCCGTACCTCGTCGAGGTAATATCGGTACTGTGATGATGTGTCGCTACCAGCCGCCTCGGCGAAGCTGAGCGATTCCCGCGCGGACCTGCTCGAGCGCCTCCTCTTCGCTGAGCTGGACCCGGCTGCCTCAAAGGGCATGGGTGGGGAGAGGTCGGCACCTGACGCCGCAGCGTGGTGACCCGACGTCCGCACGGGCTTGCCGACTGTCCTAAATCTGGACCCAGACGGCGTACGGTCCCGACCTGCCCCCAGCGGGGGAAGCGGTGACCTAGGCGAGGCTCCACCCTTGTGACTCCTCCTGGTCCCTCTGGGTGGTGAGTCGACACTGGCCCTTCTTGGTCTGCCAGTGGACTCGGGCCTGCCTGATTCACCAGACCATTTCCTAGTGGCTCCTGGTGAGACCTCAACCCGCGAAGGGCTAGGTAGTGGAATTGTATCCCTGCCTCCTTCAAGAGGGCTCAGGGAGAAGGGCCGTGCATCAGCACGCGAATCCCTTTTACTTGTCTCTGCAAACGACCCAGTGGGTGAGAGAGAGATGGAGTCAGGATGCACCTGCTCCGGCGCTGTACCGACTGATTGTTCTGCAGGTACCCCGCTAGGGCATAGCTGCGTCGGTAAACCGGATCCTGTGAATACAGGGCTCCCCGGCTTGCGCGCCTTTTTCCCGGCCCGTCCTCCTGCCGTGGAGGGGGGCTCCGGGTTGGGTTGCCGACAACTCCTTGCAGAAGTTTTACGGCCTTTACTTTTCCTACTGTCCATGTCTCTGTGGAAGAAAACACAATTATTCACACAGAACAACCAACTCAAGGTTGTTAGTACTTACCTGAGTGGCCCTTATGAAGGGCTGGTGATGAGCCGCGCTCCTCTCCAGCCGTCGACTGCAATGCGAGCGACGATATGTCGCGCATGCGTGCTGGCGGGTTCTTCACGAAGTCACTCACGTGACTCCGAAATGAAATTTAGATTTGAGGCCTGTGTTTGAACCATGCAAAAATTAGTTGAGTAAAAGTCTGAAGTCTCAGCTAACTAAAGGGATTCTCTGTATTATCTTCTTGGGCACTATAGTAAGTATCAACTTGAGATATAAAACTTCCACTAACTTTGTTTGAAGGACGAATAAAATCCCATTCAAGGGATCAGGAGCAGCTAGTTTGGCCTCTTGACCTTGCTCTGCCACTTAGAAAGATGAAGACTGATCTTTGACATCTACTCCACTTTCTCACCTGATCTCCATGACCTGTGATTCTCTCAGTCTCCAAAACCATCTTGACTTCAGCCGTGAACGTTCTTATATTCAACAATTCTCTGCTGTGTTGAATTCTAAATCCATCACAAAGTTCCAAAGTATTTCACAGCTATCAGATTTATTCTGTCGCTGTTGTGAATGGAGTAAACACAGTGGCCAGAATCGGCAGGTTAGCATCCTCAAACGTGTAGATGAAATGACCGGTTTTCGGTGATCATGCAACTTTAATCACTTCTCCAGCTAATATGTGTAGGAAGGAACTTCAGATTCTGGTTTACACTGAAGGCAGACACAAAATGGTGGAGTAACTCTGTGGGACAAGCAGCATCTCTGAAGAAAAATAATAGGTCACGTTTGGGGTCGAGACCCTTCTTCAGACTGAGTCCACAAAGTCAGACTCTTAGATAGACACAAAAAGCTGGAGCAGCTCAGCCGGACAGGCAGCATCTATGGAGAGAAGAAATAGGTGATGTTCCGGGTCGAGACCCTTCTTCAGACTGGTTAGGGATAAGGGAAACGAGAGATGTAGACAGTGCTGTGGAGAGATAAAGAACAATTAATTAAAGATTTGCAAAAAGGTATCGATGATAAAGGAAATAGGCCATTGCAAGCTGTTTGTAGGGTGAAAATGAGAGGCTAGTGCGACTTGGGTGGGGGCGGAATAGAGAGAGAGGGAATGCCGGGGCTACCTGAAGTGAGAGAAATCAATATTCATACCACTGGGCTGTAAGCTGCCCAAAGGGGCATGGGTTCGAATCCCACTTCTGACACCATGTTGTGCAATGAAACCCATACACAGGAGTAACAACTAGTAGTCCTTTATTGTAACACAAGCAGAGGAAACATTACATGCTATCATCTCTGTAGTCAGCATCAAGTCTGACTGTGAGATTGCACCGTAATCAATAGTCCGGGGTAGGGGAAGATCGGATGGACTACATATGGAATCTGCAGCATGCATAATATATGTGGTGATAGATATAGTAAAGGTGGGCTAATATAGTTAATCTATAATGCTGTTCTTCCAATTTGCATTTAGCCTCACTCTGCCAATGGAGGAGACCGAGGACAGAAAGGTCTGTGTAGGAATGGGAAGGAGAATTAAACCAGTCTGAAGAAGGGTCTCCACACAAAACATCACCTATTCCTATTCTCCAGAGATGCTGCCAGACTGAACTACTCCAGTATTTTGTGTCCACCTCTGGCTAATATTAGTGGAGTCAAGGGATATGGGGAGAAGGCAGGCATGTGTTATTGATTGGGGACGATCGGCCATGATCACAATGAATGGTGGTACTGGCTCGAAGGGCCGAATGGCCTCCTCCTCCACATATTTTCTGTGTTTCTATATTATGAAATCATTTCTGGACACCCAAATAAGTTTAGTTTAGTTCAGCGTGGAAACAGGCCCTTTGGCCCAACTAGTCCTCACCGACCAGTGATACCCGCACATTAACATTATCCCACACACACTAGAACAATATACACTTATACCCAGCCAATTAACCTACAAACCTGTACATCCTTGGAGTGTGGGAGGAAACCGAAGATCTTGGACAAAACCCACGCGGTCGTGGGGAGAACGTACAAACCCCGTACAGACAGCTCCTGTAGTCAGGACCGATCCTGGGTCTCTGGCGCTGCAAGCACTGTAAGGCAGCAACTCTACCTCTGCGTCACCGTGCCGCCCTCAAATGTACAACGTCTTCATTTTATTTTCCATCAGACAGACAACTCGGTCTGCCTCAGTCCCTCACTGTCAGAAGTTGTCATTGCAGGGTGCTCTACCAAGAATGAACAAGATAAAATGAATGCTGTTTGGGAGCTAATTAAACTGAAGCAGGTGCACTCTTGTCCCATGCTGGCTTCATTGATGAGCACACCATATATCAAGGACTTTGTGATTTAGAAGTCATTATAAAGGTTAATGCTACACCAGATACAGCATCTGTTTACTGTAAGGGAGTATAAGAATTATATTTCTCAAATCTTAGTCCAGCCTAGAGTCCACCCAATTAATTCCCAAACATCTCTCTATGAATGAGTGAGAGTAAATCTTCAGTTACAAATCATGATCGCAATTCTTCCTATCATGACTTCACAATTGATCACCTGTTTAGTTATTGATTTCTTGTTACCACTTATCTCTCATCCAAACACATACAAAGGGCTTCCACATTGCTAGCAGGATCAGTGTAGCTAACATTCGCAATCCTTTGTAATGTTGAAGTGTAATCACAGGATCCAAAATAATTGCAGCAAAAACATTGTTAGAATAGAGTTTCCATCTGCTTCTCTAGAAGTTCCATTAACGTCATTGTGGGAAACGAAATGGTGAAAACAGCACCACTTCACAGGTTCTGATTAGTTCATTGCAAAAACAGCTGCTGAAAATGGATCAGATCTTTGTTATGATGGAATTTACAACCCTTTAATTTATCCATTCACAAAATCTGACGTCGCTGCCAAAAGCACCATTTACTGTGTAGGAAGGAACTGCAGATGCTGGTTTACACCGAAGATAGACGCAGAATGCTGGAATGCGCAGAATGCCTGGCCCGCTGAGTTACTCCAGCATTCTGTGTCTAGCACCATTTATTGTTCATTTTGTTTGCCCTTGAGAAGGTGATGGCAAACGAGCCGCTCGCAAAGTCGCAGTACACTCCCACAATGCTGCTAAGTAAAGAGTTCCAGGACTTTGATCCAGCAACGATGAAGCAACAGCAGTGTATGTCCAATTCAGTATTATCTGTAAACCGGCCATTTATGCTGCATCATATCAGGTTCCAGCTTGTAAATCTGCTTTTGAATTGCTGCCATACAGCTATATGTGTAAAACATCATCCAAATCATGCTTTACAAAATCCTACAGAAAATGAATAAATGACTGCTTTGTTTGCTTCTGATGGGGGAAGAATGCCAGGGAAGGCTTTTTGCTCTTTTTTTTAAATATTGCCATGGTGTCATTAATATCCATCTGTGAATTGAATTGAAATAATGTATTGGAGAATGCAGGATTATCTTCAATATTGGGGTGGCACAGTGGCCGCAGCGGTGGAGTTGCTGCCTTACAGTGCCAGAGACCCGGGTTTGATCCTGATTATGGATGCTGTCTGTATGGAATTTATATGTTCTCCCCTTCACCGCGTGGGTTTTCTCTGGTTGCTTTGGTTTTCTCCCACAGGTTTGCAGGTTTATCGACCGGTAAAAAAATTGTAAATTGTCCCTAGTGTGTAGGATAGCGCTAGTGTTTGGGACTCGCTGCTCGGCGCAAACTTGGCGGGAAGAAGGGCCTGTTCCCGCGCTGTACCTCTAAATTAAATGAAAAAAAATATGTATTGAACTTTTGAGTCTTAACCTCACAGCTGTGATGCAGGTTCACGATTCCTTTTAGTCAGCTTAATTATTGTTCAATTGTGTTTGATTGTTTCAGGGCACTCTCATTTCCCTGAAATTGGCAAGAACCATTGTCACATTCACTTTTGTACATAAGAACACAACTGGCAGAGAGAAACGTGTCAAATTTGTTAACAGGAAACAATGGGTTCCATTTGAAGTGAGGTGCAATTGCTCAGACCCTCTGCTATACAATTCTTTATTTCAGCCATAACTTAAATTACATTTTTAAGAGTCAAGTCAAGAGAGTTTTGTTGTCATGTGTCCCAGATAGGACAATGAAATTCTTACTTGCTTATTTTTACCATTTTTTTCCGATATCTATTATAAAACCAAAACCAAACCAGAACACATCATGAATAAGTTAACATACCTGACATGTGCGTTCTTAATGAGATGTGAACCATTGTTTTGGCAAGTGCCCGTGCTGGGCACATTGACAAAGCTGGTTGCACTTGTGAATTCTTTTTTAATCTGCTCATGTCTTGCTTATAATTTTATCATGATTAATCGAAGTGTCAAATTGGAAGATTATGTGTTAACATCTATTTCAGGACTGCCACATTGCCCTTGAAAAGACATCAGCCACTGATTACCCGGTGGAGAAGTGATGGCTGGAATCATTCAAATCTAGCCACAGTCACATTCACAGTTCCACTGTACATATGAGATTGGTTGGCACAGGTGATATTTATTCACAGGTTCTCACTGACACAGAAGCTAATGAATAAATCTTCATTTCCTCCTTATAACTCTGGCGAGAAGGATAAGAATTTTCTGCATCATCACTTTCAACTCACTATTGTTTTATTTTTAAGCGGATTTACTGCAAATGGCCATTGCAAGAATGTGCACTATCATGATTCACTTTAAGTGACATCAAAATATTCCAAAATACATTATATGATTGAAGCAAGTTGCTTATTACTTATTCACACCTGAAGGTCACTGACAAGTCACGGTATTAAATGCCCACGCCACATTGTACCCTTAATTGAGCCACTGGCTCAGGCAAATTAGATAGAGTTAAAATTCAACCACATCTGGAGTTAGATTTTTTAAATTGTAAATGTTCAAAAAGACACAAATTGTTGGGAGTAACTGGACAGACCAGACAGCATCTCTGGATAACAGATAGGTGACATTTCGGGTTTGGATTCATCTTCAGGCTGACTGTGAGAGAGGTTGGGGAAAGAAATCATGAAGAGAGGCAGGACAGGACAAAGCTTGGCAGGTTATAGATTCAAAAACAAAGGACTGCAGATACTGGTTTATATCAAAGATAGACACAAAGTGCTGGAATAACTCAGCAAGTCAGGTAGCATCTCTGGAGGAAAAGGATAGGTGAAGTTTTGGGTCTTGGACTCTTCTTCAGACCTGAAAAAGAATGGTCCCAACCCAAAATATCTGAAGGTCTGTGCAGTTCCATAAAGATCTGTGCCAGGACCTCTGTGAGATATATATATATATATATATATGTGACTTGGACATAAGCGTAGATTGGTTGATTAGTAAGTTTGCAGATGACACCAAGATTGCTGGGTCCGCAGACTGTGGGGAAGGCTATGAAAGTGTACAGCGGGATATAGATCAGCTACAGAAATGGGCGAGCAAATGGCAGATGGTGTTTGATCCTAGCAACGCGCACGTTGCACCTTGGGTGGTCAAATAGACAATTATGGTACGACCCTTAACAGCATTGATGTTTAGAGGGATTTTAGTGTCCAAGTCCATATCACCCTGAAAGTGGCGACACAAGTAGAAGGAATGATAAGGAATGCATATGGTTGGTATGCTTGCATTCATAGGTCAGGGCATTGAGTATAAGTGTCAAGAAATCATGATGCAGCTTTATAGAACTTTATAGAAAGCATTTGGAATATTGCATGCAGTTTTGTTTGCCCCGTGACAGGAAAGATGTGGAGGCTTTGAAAAGGATACAAAGGAGGTTTACCAGGATGCCTGGATTAGGGGTATTGGCTACAGTGAGGCATTAAACAGACTTGGATTGTTTTCTCTGTAATACCAGATGTTGCGGGTGAAATCTGATTGAAGCATATAAAATTATGAGAGCTACAGATAGGATAGACAGTCAGAACCTTTTACCCAGGATGGGAAAAAAAATCAAATAATACAGGGCATAGGTTTATGGTGAGTGAGGCAAAGTTTAAAGGAGATGTTTGGGCAAGTTATTTACACAGAGGTTAGTGGGTGTCTGGAATGCACTGCCAGGAATGGTGGTTTAGGCAGTTGTGATAGTGGCACTTAAGAGACTGTTAAATCGGCACATCGATATGCATGGAATGGAGGGGTATGGATTAAGTGCAAACAGAGAAGAGTTGGACTTGTTAACATGTTTGGCACTGACATTGTGACCCTGGGGGCCTATTCTTGTGCTGTACTGTTTGATGCTCCAACTGTGTTCTGTGTGAAAGAAATTATTTAACCAGTGAGTTTTCACGTTAAACTAGTAATGCTATTGTTACCTTCTTTATACGAGCCTTTTATTTGAAAGTTTCTTTCATATTTGGCTTTATATTTCTTAACTGCTTCGGGGATTCCAATTCATCTCTCTTGTTCAACTATCCTATCGTCAGGAGTTATTCCAGGCATTTAACTTTCTGGAAAATAGTTATGCCATTTGCCAATAGTGAGCTAAATATGTGAGATCTGTAAAGGGCCTGTCCTACCAGCATCCGACTCCATGCAATGAGCGCGATCAAACTCGAAGCAGGGGCCGCGCGGAGGTCGGGTGATCCCTGTACAGGGCCGTTCCCACCAGCATGTGCCTGCATACGGCAAGTGCAACCAAACCGGCAGCAGGGGCCGTGCGGAGGTCGGGTGAGTGGCGGACGCGGCGCAAAGTGAGGCGAACTTGGAGCGAAGTCTTAAGGTAAGTTCGCCAGGACAGAGAGGGGCACACAGAGAGGGGCACAGAGGCACACACACAGAGGGCCATGGAGCCACACACATAGAGGGTCACGGAGGCACCTACAGATAGGTTCACGGAGGCACGATGTCGAGGCGGTGTGTCATGCGTCGAGGTGACTGCGAGCCGACAAGGCGTTGCCGTGCAAAATTTTTGAACATACTCAGTTTTTCTGAGCCCCGCGCGATGTCGGGACGAACTGCGCACAATTCCGCACGGCTCCGGCGATCGAAGTGGGACCGGCCCCGCGACGCCCGACGGCTCAAGCGACCACATTAGGTCGCGCTCATCGCATAGAGTTGCATGCTGGTAGGACAGGCCCTACCAGGTGTGGAGAGGGTTGGGTGTGAGGTGAAAACGTAGCTTGTGGGAAAGATTGGACCTGCAACATCTGTCGTGTGGACTATTGCTGTGAACATATTATTTCCTAATACATTCATGAGACCATTATACAAAGGGAAAAACATAGTTCCTCTGATTCTGTTATCACCTCAGCATGACCTGTGTATACAATATGATGAAAGTTAAATGAGATGGGGAAAGAGAAATAAGCAAAATTAAAATGTGAGTGCCAGCAATCTGTACTAAAACAGTCATGGTCAATAAATAACAAACACAGTATCTCCAGTTGCAACATGCTTGAGTTTGATCAAACAATTCTAGTTGCAATAACAGTAACATTTTTAATTAATCTCTCATCCAATGTATGGTTTCCGTTCCCATCCTCGATTTTCCTGCTGACTGGACGGTACACACAATAAATGTGATCTGAAATAAAATGGTGTTGGTACAACCTAGACTTTTCAATTTAAGTATTTCTTTGCTGTTCCCATCAATTATTTGCAATTCGTGCATGACATTCCTCAGATAACCAATGCAGATGCTACCATTCTCAGTCTAGTTTAGATTAGTCCCCAAGAAAAAAAAGTTTCAAATAGTAAGAGTTCAGCAGTTTAATTTAGTTTTAAGTTTATTTTCACAATCTCTCTGCTCTCAGGTGCAGTTCCTTCATACTGTACAGTGACACTAAAGCATTTTTAAAACCATCCATTCAGTCCATGTAATAGTCCATTCAGCCCTTCAGCTCCTGTGACTATCAAACATATGGGACATGTAGTAGACTTGTTCTTCTTGTTGAAGGCAGGATTCAGACCATCTGCAGCTTGTCAACAGGGAGACGGTAGTGGCACTAGCAGCAGAGCTGCTGTTATATCACTCAGATGACCTGGGCTCGATCCTGACCTCAGGTTCAATCTGGATGGAGCTTGCACATTCTCCCTGTAACCATGCAAATCATCCCTAGTGTCCTGATTTTGTCTCACATCCAAAAGATGTATGTTGATAGGTTAATTAGCCACTGGTAGGTTAAGTTGTTACTGTAAATCGCCCCTCGTGTGTAGGTGAGCGGTAGTGTCTGGCGATGTTGATGGGATTATTGGGAGAACAAAATAAAATTATTGTAGGATTAATGTAAATAGGTGTCCATATGATCATAATTATCAACTAATATGTTTATGTGAAGTGCCTTTCGCTACTCAAATCTCCCGTCTCCGTAGTCTCTACTTCACTAGTCCACTATTGCCCCTGTCCCACTTATGAAACCTGAACGGAAACCTCTGGAGATTTGTGCCCCACCCAAGGTTTCCGTGAGGTTCCCGGAGGTTTTTGTCAGTCTCCCTAATGGTCGAAAGTGGTTTCCGTTTTAAAAATCGGTAATTTTTTAGTTGAAGCCGGTTGCGATGTTAGTTGAAGGTGGTTGCCGGAGGGCAAAAACCTCTGAGAACTACACGGAAACCTTGGGAGGGGCGCAAAGTCTCCAGAGGTTTCCGTTCAGGTTTCCTAAGTGGGACAGGGGCATATGGGGTCCATTATTGAAGACCTTATGAAAGTGTGGATACATTACATTTCCTGCGTGATCATTGTGTAAATCTGTTAATTCTATCTGGCCTACCACCTCATACTGTAAGTAGGATATTTCCTGAAATAGACACAAAATGCTGGTCATTTTTAATTCAAAGCGAAACTGGCTAAATATCGTGAAACTAAACAATTAATTTTAAAAAATATTGGTGTTCATAAGATTGTTCCTTTTAGATCAGAAATGCATAAAAGGACAAATAGAGGGAGATAATTTTAAGAGTGAAGGAAAGAAAACCTTTACATCATCACAGATCCCTGGCCTTGATGATCCGAATGTGCTTTCATTGAATATCAGAAATGGAGTCCACCACAGAATATTCTGACGAGGGGAAATAAATCATCTTTGTGCAGAGGTTTAGGCTGGGTCTCTATTCCTTGGAGCGCAGGAGGATGAGGGTGGTCTTATAGAGGTGTATAAGATCATGAGAGGAATAGATTGGTTAGGTGCACAGAATCTCTTGCCAAGAGTGGGGGAAACGAGGACCAGAGGATATCGGTTCAAAGTTAAGGGAAAAAGATTTAATAGGAATCTAAGGGGTAACATTTTCACACAAAGGATGGTGGGTGTATGGAACATGCTGCTAGAGGAGGTAGTTGAGGCTGGGACTATCCCAACGTTTATGAAACAGTTAGACAGGTACATGGATAGGACAAGCTTGGAGGGATATGGACCAAACGCAGGAAGGTGGGGACTAGTGTAGCTGGGCCATATTGACCGGTGTGGGAAAGTTGGGCCAAAGGGCCTGTTTCCACACTGTATTACTTTATGACTATGACTTAAAAAAGACACAAGGTGCTGGAGTAACTCAGTGAGTCAGAGAGCATCCCTGGAAAAAAAGAATAGGTGATGTTTTGGGTCAGAACCTTTCTTCAGACAGAGTATTTGCCTCCTCTGCACAACATATACCAAAACCTAAAACATCGTGTCTCAAAAATGTGGATGCCCATCTCACTTGTTTTGCCGTGACTTTCCAGCAAGCACCTAAAGTCTCTGCAAAGAATTCTCCTCAGATTCCAGCAACGAAGCATCTTCCCTTCAAGAGCTGCAGGATAGCCTTAATTCTCACTAGTGTACTTAGTACTTGGTCTCAAGGGGATAAACTAAAGATCTGAATGCCGCACTTGGGAGGTTTCAGTTTGTGTGTGGTCTGCAAAGCATCATCAGATGCAAATTAATTGTGCCTTGCGATCGTTGCACCTATTTTACAGTCCAATCCAATTTTGTGCCTGTACTTTCCTTCTATGTTGTGACCAGAAGTCATGGTCTTCTCTTTCAAGACCATTCCCTTCGACACATTGAACATCTGCCTTTAAGTTTTGATCTCATTTGGCGTCCCAAGATGGGGTGTGACTTTCCACAGGAATCTGACTCGCATCAGAACTTATGAGACCGTCCCAAATATCGTCCAATCTGGGAGCGAAATGGCTCCAAAACCAAGTTGAGGGCCTGCTCTGATTCAAAGTCCTTCACATTCATAAACATTCAAAAAGACTATGGAAAAGTAATTCAAAATTATACCCTCTGTTTAAAAAGGTTCAACAATTAGAATCTATTTAAAAACGGGGAAACTGGCGATTAAATCAATTTAAATCAATTTAAGCGAAGGAAAATAATGATATTTACTTTACGTCCATTTTCTGCAGTCGCTGGAAAATCTGCAGAGGTTTACCTTTTTTCACAGGACTCCATGAAGGGTGTCACAGTGGAGCACCATTGTCTCCATACCAAGAAACCAGTGAGCTAAAGGTCAGGACTTCCGCACAATTATGTGGAGAAAGCACGACAGTTGTTTTTGTTGTTTAAGTGAAAAGGTCTTGGTCATTATTGCCTTAAATAAGGAGCGCATCCATGTGTGGGCACTGAGATGAATGAAGGGAAAAGTCTTGCAAGTGAAAACCATTAAACTGGCCGTGTGTTCTGTGCCCTTTTCCACAGATTAATTTGAAGGGCAAAGCTAGCATATCTTTTCCAGCCTTAACCAGTGCTGTTTGCTAACTGGCAGCGCAGCAGATTCATACCGACAGCTGAAGGAGTCTGACTCTTTGTCGTGCAACCGTTCCTGTTGTCCAAAGTATAAATTGGATTTCAGTAAGCAGCCTACCTTTACAGGCAAGTGCAGTTTTATGTCAACAAGTAACATTGATCAGGGGGTCTGCTTTTCAGGATATATCTTGGAAAAAATATACAGAGGCAGAGATGCCCATGATGGTTTACTTTTTTAAATTACATTTGACTTTGAAGTTCCAAGGCAGGGATGAGCTACATTGATTATTTCTGAATGGAAATCTTTAGAATCTATTTCATTTAACTGCTGTGACCTTTATCAATGGCACGAACCTAAGGCACAACAATGCTATTGGAACGGGTGCAGCTGAATGAATCTAACATAGAGAACATATGTACAATATATATGTCCATATGCGGTATGTACAACATGGCTTCTGTAGAAATGGAAACTCAATGTTCTATTGAGCTTGACAATATGGACATGCTTAGATGAGCTTTTTTTTTCTTGCAGTGGTCCATGAATGCAGGTCAAGTACAGTGGCTTGCAAAAATATTCATACCCCTTGAATTTTTCCACATTTTGTCACGTTACAACCACAAACATAAATGTATTTTATTGGGACTTTATGTGATAGACCATCACAAAGTGGTGCATAATTGTGAAGTGGAAGGAAAATGATACATGGTTTCCAAATTTTATTACAAATAAAAAACTGAAAAGTGTGGCGTGCAAAAGTATTCAGCCCCCCTGAGTCAATACTTTGTAGAACCACCTTTCGCTGCAATTACAGCTGCAAATCTTTTGGGGTATGTCTCTACAAGCATTGCACATCTAGAGACTGAAATGTTTGCCCATTCTTCTTTGCAAAATAGCTCAAGCTCAGTCAGATTGGATGGAGAGCGTCTGTGAACAGCAGTTTTCAAGTCTTGCCAGAGATTCTCAATTGGATTTAGGTCTGGACTTTGACTGGGCCATTCTAACACATGAATATGCTTTGATCTAAACCATTCCATTGTAGCTCTGGCTGCATGTTTAGGGTCGTTGTCCTGCTGGAAGGTGAACTTCCGCCCCAGTCTCAAGTCTTTTGCAGACTCTAACAGATTTTCTTCCAAGATTGCCCTGTATTTGGCTCCATCCATCTTCCCATCAACTCTGAGCAGCTTCCCTGTCCCTGCTGAAGAAAGTCATCCCAACAGTATGATGCTGCCACCACCATGTTTCACAGTGGGGATGGTGTGTTCAGGATGATGTGCAGTGTTAGTTTTCCGCCACACATAGCGTTTTGCATTTAGGCTAAATTTTCAATTTTCAAATTTTCAACTTCAATTTTGGTCTCATCAGACCAGAGCACCTTCCTCCACATGTTTGCTGTGTCCCCCACATGGCTTGTGGCAAACTGCAAATGGGACTTCTTATGGCTTTGTTTCAACAATGGCTTTCTTCTTGCCACTCTTCCATCAAGGCCCGATTTGTGGAGTGAACGACTAATAGTTGTCCTGTGGACAGATTCTCCCACCTGAGCTGTGGATCTCTGCAGCTCCTCCAGAGTTACAATGGGCCTCTTGGCTGCTTCTCTAATCAATGCTCTCCTTGCCCGGCCTGTCAGTTTAGGTGGACGGCCATGTCTTGGTAGGTTTGCAGTTGTGCCATACTCTTTCCATTTTCGGATGATGGATTGAACAGTGCTCCGTGAGATGTTCAAAGCTTGGGATATTTTTTTATAACCTAACCCTGCTTTAAACTTCTCCACAACTTTATCCCTGACCTGTCTGGTGTGTTCCTTGGGCTTTATGATGCTGTTTGTTCACGAATGTTCTCTAACAAACCTCTAAGGCCTTCACAGAACAGCTGTATTTATACTGAGATTAGATTACACACAAGTAGACTCTATTTACTAATTAGGTGACTTCTGAAGGCAATTGGTTGCACTGGATTTTATTTAGGGGTATCAGAGTAAAGGGGGCTGAATAATTTTGCACGCCACACTTTTCAGTTTTTTATTTGTAAAATAATTTGAAAACCATGTATCATTTTCCTTCCACTTCACAATTATGCGCCACTTTGTGTTGGTCTATCACGTAAAATCCCAATAAAATACATTTACGTTTGTGGTTGTAACGTGACAAAATGTGGAAAAGTTCAAGGGGTATGAATACTTTTGCAAGCCACTGTATAAACAATGACAAATACTGTTAAATCTTCTGCATTTTTAGTTTCAAGAAATAATAGTAACCATTTATTAATAAACTTTATTTTGGAATCAAGGTCCAGACAAGGGACAACATTACATAAAAATCCATTGCATATAAAAACATATAAACACATATAAAATCTTAGTATATCACTTATAAAAGCATCATAAATTATATATTTAAAAAAATACAATACATGAATTAAAATCCAGAATACAAAAAGAATGCTCAATATCCTACAACGATACCAGTGTCTCCACAACTGGGATTCGTAGCGCGTAGTGCTAAAGTTAATATTTGACAAGGTCACAATAATTACATTTTTAGTGTCATTTATCCTGCAAATGAATTTATACATATGATTTATTAGGATAGCTTCTAAAGTACTGACTCCTGCACCCACAAACATGTTACTAGCACTACACCATATAGGTTTCTAGGTATTATTAAACCAAATCAAAACCAAAGGAAAAATAAGTTCATTGTATTGAATTATTATATTTGTATCTTCACTTCAAGAGCATTGCAATGATCAGATTTGGAATATGTGCTAGCATTACTCCGTAATGTGTAGTAATGCTAGCACATAGAAATATTGCCTGGATGCAGTACATATTTTATGCACCTGCATACCGTAATCTATTGATGCAGCCAGTGTGGGCTCCAACCTTGAACCATAGACTACGGAATTAATAATGGGAAATAGAGAAAGGGCAAGATTTCTAAATTATTATTTGAAATTGGTCTTCATGGTGGTAGGCACTGAAAAATATTCCAATAGAATTAGATACTCAAGAGCCTCTTTTTCAAAATGTAAACAATCTCTATAACTAGAACGAAAAGTACTTGGCAGATTAACAGGGCTAAAGCCCGACAAACCCTTGGACCCGCTGAGTTGCTCCAGCAATTTGTATCTATTTTTACCAGTAAATATACTTTATTTGGATTTTCAGAAAGCATTTGAGTGCACAGGGTTGCACAAAGTATCTATTGGAAGAGAAAGTTAACTATGTTGAATCTTGGGAAGAGTAAGTTGACTTTCTTACATTAAGAAAGATTGAGCTGGTTGAGCCTTTACAAAACCTAGAGTTTTGAAAATTGAAAGTTGACCATTTAAACATTTAAGATTCTGTGAGTAATTGGCAGAATGGATGCTGAGAGGTTGCTTCTTCGAGTGGACTTACTTGGAACTATACCGTACCGTTTCAGAATAAGTGGTCATCAATTTCCACCAGAAATCAGGAGAAATATCTTATCTCAGTGAGTCATCAATGCTTGGAATTCTTCGCCCCAGAAAGTTGTGGAGGTGATGTCATGCAAAATGTGTGTCCTATTGTGTCCTACACACTAGGGACAATTTACAGAAGCGGGAGAATTGTACAAGGGATTAAAAGACAATTAAATGATCAGTGGGTCAAGAGATAGTAAGAGAGAGCAGAAAAGGCATCAATGCTTAGAAATAATAATACTGAATACTAGAGCAAACAAGGGCATTATTGGCCTCTTCTGTTGGATTATTCTTGGTGCTCTTATACTCTTGTGTAAATTAGCTATTTTCAGACAGGCAGTCAGTAGCTAATTGGTGGCAGAGGGATCAGTGCTAGACTTGGATGATGGGAAGGAGTATACTGGGGTCAAATCTGCTAACGATGCAAAGGTAGGCAGGTTAGCAGGTTGTGAGGAAGACACAAAAAGCCTGCAAGGGATGTTAATAAATTAAGTCAGTATGCAAGATGTTGGTAGACGGTGTACAGCACAGGATGATCAGAGATTATCCAAGAGTGGATGCCAAAAGGTTGTTTCTCCAGTTAATATATCTAAAACTAGCGGGCATTGTATCAGAGTGAGAAATGGCCATTTAAGATGGAGATTAGGGGGAACTTCCTCTTTCAGATGATGGTGAATCTTTGAAATTCTGTTCTCAGATGTGAAGATAATGTATTTAGGAAACAGATTGACTGACATTTACACCACAAGAGAGGTAAGGGATATGGAAGAGGGTAGAAAAATGAAGGCGAGACCAAAATTGGATCAGTCCTGATCTTAGTGGATGGTGAAGCAGGCTTTGGGGCTAACTGGCCTACTTCTGTTTCGTATGAGTTTAGTTTATTGCCACGTGTACTGAGTGAAATCCTTTTGTTCCAGTCAGTGGAAAGGCAATACATGATTACAATCGAGCCATCTACAGTGTGCAGATACATGATAAAGGGAATAATTATTAAAAATGTTTAGTGCAAAATAAAGTCCAGTAAAGTCCAATCAAAGATAGTCCAAGGGTCTCTAATGAGGTAACTAGTAGCTCAGGATTGTTTGCTAATTGTTGGTAGGATGCTTCAGTTGCCTGGTAACAGATTGGAAGAAACTATCCCTGAATCTGGAGGTGTGGGTTTTTTAAACTTCTATACCTTTTACCCAATTGGAGAGAGAAGAAGTGGGAATGGCCTGGGTGTGACTGGTCCTTGATTATGCTGCTGGCCTTGCTGAGGTAGCGTGAGGTGTACATGGAGTCAATGGAAGGGAGGTTGGTTTGTGTTATCCTTAAGGGGCTGTCCCACTGTGACGACCTAATTGGCGAGTTTAGAAGAGTTTAGGAGAGTTTGAAAAAATGCCATGTTGAAAACCTCCTTCGACTATGTTGAAGACTAGCTTCGACTAGCTTCGGGAAAATTGGACACCGAATAGTGGAGAGTGAAGAAGACCTCCTTCGATCTCCTTTTGACTATGTTGAAGACTATCTACGATTACCTTCGACTACCTTCGATTTCCTTCGACTACCCTCAATTACTTACGAATAACATGCCGACCTACTACGACCTACTTCGACTAAACCTACGAGTAAAAAAAATTCTATTTTTTTTCCATGGCGACCTTTTTTTACTCGCGGGCATTTTTCAGCATGTTGAAAAATATGCCGTGACCTAGCTGAGGCCTCGACTATGCGGGAACTACTCTCGAGCATGAAGGAGAGTTACAAAGACCTCCTAGGACCTCGTGCCGACCATGCTGCGAGTATGAGTCAAGGGCAAATTCTTCTAAACTCGCCAATTAGGTCGGCGCAGTGGGACAGCCCCTTTATGCTCAAATGTAAGATTAAAGTTGAATTAGTACTGAATGCCAGTGAATTGAAACCTTAGCTTCTGGACCAAAGAGAGCTACAGAGCAGAACGCTGGCTTCAGCTTCACTGGTCCAACTTTACATTCCAACAGTGACAACTGATCCAAAGTATTTGACTGGGAAATAATTTGGGATGTCCTGAAGTTGAGGAAAAAACTTGAATTATGTTTTCCTTTCCCTTTCTCAAGCTGAGTACAAGTATCTCACGAGTGTTGTGGTATTGCAGTATCGCTAACACACTGGATTAACCCTAATATACCAAGAGTTGTTTAAAAATTCACCGCAACTTGGCATTTTAGTGTACTGCATGGTTTTGTTAGAAGGTGTATGAAATCGTTCCATTCAGTCGGCGAAATGCAATCTGGCAGCTGAGTGGGATATGTTAATATAAGTGTTTCGTTTCGAGATACAGCGCGGAAACAGGCCCTTCGGCCCACCAAGTCTGCACCGATCAGCGATCCCCGTACACTAACAGTACCCTATGCACATTAGGGACAATTTTTACATTTATACCAAGCCAAACCTGTACGTCTTTGGAATGTGGGGAGATCTCAGAGGAAACCTATGCAGTTCACAGTAATCCCCGTACTGGATCGAGCCCGAGTGCCTGGCACTGTAAGGCAACAACTCTACCGCTGCGCCACCATGCCGCCTCTATCGCATATCACTGTTGTATCGCATGTATGGAGCTACCAACCAGGACTGAATTTCCAGGCAGATGTCTCTGTATTGGTCTGGTGGAGTGAATGGCAACCTACCTTCGACAGTACCCTCAGATCACGCCTGCAGTGTCACTACTCCCAGATAACTTTGAAACTCCTTGTGCTATAGCTTCCAAATGAGCACACCACATCGGCTGTGATAATTGTTCCAGAAAGCATACAGCCTGCAGCTTATTTCTAGCAGATAACACTAACTCTCCTTGTCTTTGTTTGCTGTCCTTGGGCACAAGCTCAGAATAAACGAGCTTTCAAGCTTATCAGGTAGATCCTGCAAAAAATAACTTGAGCAAATAAATAAATCCCAGTGCTTATAGTAACTTTCCGAGTGATTTTGGCTTTGTTATGGGATGGACCTGACAAATTGGATAGATGTGGATATAAATATTTGGGATATTTTTTTTTGAGAGATACAGCATGGAAACAGGCCCTTCAGCCTACTGGGTCCAAGCCGACCATTTACAGAAGCCAATTAACGTACAAACCTGCAAGCCTTTGGAATGTGGGATGAAATCAGAACACCCCGAGAAAAATCACGTGGTACTGCGAGAACGTACAAACTCCACATAGATTGCACCCAAGACTTACCCCATATGAACTATAGAAATTGGTCATGAAACTGATATGGCATTAAATCCAGATTTCATATCAGACAGACATGCGAATATTATATTTCACTTAATACAATATTATTTTTGTTAGAAAAGCTGCAGACGCTACTGTTTTCATTCATCCTTATATTTCCTCATGATCCAGTCAGTCTTTCCCAATCTGTCTAGAAGGCACTCTTCTTGGCTTTAGTCACATGGTCATTAACCTTCCTGGATCTTGCCTGTAATTCTTTAATGTGCATACATTGACAAAATTAATTGACAGTATATCTATATTTGTATGTGCAAATGGCATGTGAAGATATTAAGTAATCAATCTACCAACAGTACCACCGGTAGGTAGGGTGTTCAAGAAGGCTTTTGGAACATCATCAGTCAGAGTACTGAGTATAGCGGATGGGAGGTCATGTTGTATAAGACGTTGGTGAGGCCATATTTAGAGTATTGTGTTCAGGTTTGGTCACATTACTGTCTGAAAGATGGTGTCAAGCTGGGAGGGGTGCAGAGAAGATTTACGAGGATGTTACCAGGACTTGAGGGCCTGAGCTACAGGGAGAGGTTAGGCAGGCTTGGACTTCATTCCTTTGAGTGCAGGAGGTTGAGGGGTGATCTTATGGTGATGTACAAGATCATGGGAGGAATAGATCAGGTAAATGCACAGACTAGGGGAATCGAGAACAAGAGGACATAGGTTTAAGGTGAGGAGAGAAAGATTTAATAGGAACCTCAAGGGCAATTTTTTTACACAAAGGGTAGTGGGTGTATGGAACGAGCTGTTGGAGGAGGTAGTTGAGGCAGATAATATCATAAAGTTTAAGAGACATTTGGACAGGTACATGGATAGGACAGGTTTATAGGGATCTGGGCCAAGCGCGGGCAGGTGGGACTAATGTAGATCGGGCATGTTGGTTGGCGTGGGCAAGTTGGGCTGAAGGGTCTACAATGTTGTATGACTCTACGATTCTAGCATGAATATTCAATTAATGAGTAGACGTCCTTCCTCATATTATATGTAAAAATAGCTGAATTAGCACCTGAATTAGTTGACAAGAAAGATAATTCACTATGGATTTTATGCTAGTTCTATAGCATTGCATTTACATGGCTTGATAATTTCATTTAGAAATGAATTACAAACAGACTTCGAAGATCCTTCAATGACATTAATTTAAGAAGTTGCTTAATTCACTCTATTAACAGCTGCTCTGAACAGATATTTTCGAGCTTGTTCAGTTACGTTAACGTTGCTTCTGGGATAAGAAAGCTGGGGGAGTGGAAAGGCTGGGAGAAGAGGTCACGATCTTACAGATGCTGTTACAGCCTGCTACATACGTGGTGAATCTGCAAGGACAAATACATGAATTCTGAGGAGCAATTCCGGGAATCATTTTACCATAACCAGAGAGCAGTGTTGAACTACGGTCTACCTCTTTGGTGACCCTCGGACTATCCTTGATCGGACTTCGCTGGCTTTACCTCGCACTAAACGTTATTCCCTTATCATGTATCTGTACACTGTAAATGGATGGATTGTAATCATGTATTGTCTTTCTGACCGGTTAGCACGCGACAAAAGCTGTTCACTGTACCTCAGTACACGTGACAATAAACTAAACTTAACTGCATGTTATTGTTGTGTAGGAAAGAACTGCAGGTGCTGGTTTAAATCAAAAATAGACACAAAATGCTGGAGTAACTCAGCGGGACAGGCTGCATCTCTGGAGTGAAGGAATGGGTGACGTTTCGTGTCGAGACCCTTCTTCAGTCTGAAGAAGGGTCTCGACCCGAAACGTCACCCTTTCCTTCTCTCCAGAGATGCTGCCTATCTCGCTGAGTTCCTCCAGCATTTTGTGTCTATCTTCTGCATAATATTTATCTCCAGCTCTCCTGCTTAAGTTGAACATGACCAGAATACTCAGCAGGGCAGGCAGCATCAGCACAGGCAGTGATGGGAGAGACAAATTAACAGCTCAGTTTGATGACCTTCTATCAAAAGCAATACAACTTAGAACCTGACAGCCTTCATGCATGTACAGTGGGGAGGAAAGAAAAATGAGAAAATATGTATTGAGATGAAAGCCAGCCGAGATGAAGGGATGATGAAAGGGGAAGTTGATGGAACAGGTAGGAGGACAGAAGAGAGCTCCAGAGGGGTGTAATCATAGATTTTAGAATCATTACTGGCATCTGTTGTCCATTAAAATGAGAGCAATACTTAGAACATGAAACTGCCGAATTCAGTGTGTGCTGGGTCCAGAGGGCTATAATGTGGTGAAATAAAAACGGATGTTGTTCCTCGGGAGTCCATTGAGCAGTGGAACAGTGTGTGCAGCAAGGGACAGTGACTAGCGTGGGACGCAGTCGAAAAATCAAAATGTCAAGAGGCCATATGTTCAACTCCGCACTTGCAGATTGGGAAGCAGGCATCCAATCTGTATCTGCTCTTCCCCAGAGTAGGCACGATTGTAGTGTGAGCATTGAATACCACGCTGACTCCACAAAAACGTGCAAGTAACGTGCCGCTTCCTGCGGAACTCTAAAAAGGGGAAAGGGGAGCAGGCAGGAAGGTGTGCTTGATGCGGTGAGGTGAAAAGACAAGAGTTACAGTTGCAGTTTTATAGGACTTCAGTTTGCTTGCATTTGGAATGTTGTGTGCAGTTATGGTCACCGCATTCCAGGAATGATGTGGACGTTTTGGAGAGGGTGCAGAAGAGGTTTACCAGAAGGCTGCCTGGATTAGACGGGACCAGCTATAAGGAGAGGTTAAACAAACTTTGATTGTTTTCCAGGAGCTGAGACTGATGGGAGGCCTGATACAAGTGTATACAATTATGAGAGGCATAGATCAAGGAGACAGTCAGAACTTGTGTTCCCAGGTGGAAAAGTCAGAGGATGGAGGATGTAGCTTTAAAGTGACAGGGACAAAATTTAAAAGAGATATACGGGCCAAATTTCTCACACAGAGTGTGGTGGTGGCAAATATGATAGTGACATTTAAGTGGCTTTTGGATATGTGCATGGATATCCAAGGAATGGAGGGATATGGATCATGCAGGCAGAGGAGATGAGTTCAACTTGGCACCATGTTCAGCATAGACATTGTGGACCGAAGTGCCAGTTCCTGTGCTAAACTGTTCTATGTTCTATAACCTTCTGAGTCAGAGGCAAGGTCACTGCCATGTGAACAAGGGCTCTCACAGAAGATATTTTAATAAGAATGGCTAGTTTACTGAACCAAATGAGACAAGTGGTTTTACATTTAAAATCCAATATTTTTTATATAAGTGGAGAGATCAGTGTTTGCACAACTTAAATTGAGCAATCATTTAAAATAAATTTAAAAAAGAGTAACTGTACTGTTATCGTCAATTCTATAGTTGTTACTTACAGTGAATTAAGTGCGCTGGTGATTGCAGGCAGGAGCTAGTGTTCAGTCAATGGTTTGTACCTCATTGCAGTGCGCTTCCCTTGTATGTTTAATCACTTCCAACTAGTGTCGGATTACAGCTTGCTCTACTCAGCTGAAGCAGCATTATGTTAAGGTAATGAGAGAACGTCCTTGAAGAGATGGACACTAATGCTGCACCGATGCTGCATTCCAATGTGTAGAATGAGCCGCGGTGCTGAATGATGTTCATCAGCTGAAGGATGTCGGGCATCCGCCGCTTTAGGAAAACCAATTTAAAAAAAGAAAGGAATTGTAGCGAGATAAATCCGAACTGAATTGCGGCAGAGACTGAGGCAGCCGGAACACGAGGAGGGACGGCAGAGGAAGATTTCTGTCTGTTCGCTCACCTTGGTGACCACAATGTTCTGCTTTAATGAATGCTGATGGCAGAAAAGAGATAGTGGTAACAAAACCATTCTGGAAAGCAGAGGGGAACAGAAAGCAGGGTGGGGTGTAGGGGGGGCGATGGTAACACAAAATATTTTACTCAGTCACAGAACATCATTCCTATTTCAGAGCTGACTGTAAGAGGTGGGCAAAGTTTGGCAAGCAAACTGCCGCAAGTAAAATCTGATAGGGTCATGATTCCCAAAATCTTCGGCAAAGGAACATTCAGTTTCTGTAAAATAAGACTCAAAGCACTGGGGTAATTCAGCGCATCATGCAACATCTCTTGAGAATGTGTAGGAAGGAACTGCAGTTGGTGGTTTACATCAAAGACAGAGTCTGAAGAAGTCTCGACCCTAATTGTCACCTATTCCTTTTCTCCGGATGAGTTACTCCAGCATTTTGTGTTTATCTTCAGCATCTCTTGAGAACATTTCAGGTTGGGACCCTTCTTCAGATGGATTGTCCACATTGAATTACTATGAAGTACTATTCTTTGGAATTTGTGTGGATATAATAATTTTGCCGACCTTTTCATTAGATATTTCGTACACACATTAGATATTTTCATTACATATTTGGTTTGAAAGTGCACACCACCAGACTCAGAAACAACTTCTTCCTCTTTGTTATTAGGCCTCTGAACAGTCCTTCCATAAGCTGGGGCACAGTCCAATTCTCGTCTACCTCATTGCGAACATTGAACTGTGTGCATGGAGCTGAAACATTACAATGCTGAGAACTATATCCTGTACTCTATATCACTCTGCCTATTGTGCTTGAGTTTGGCCCTTTTGTATTCATGTATAGTCATATCTGATTTGGTTAAATCACTTGTTAAAAAAAAGCTTCTCACTGTGTCTCGGTCACTTGACAATAATAACCCAAAACCTAAATGTGTTTGACTCTTCAGCAGATAAGTTTTAAGAAAAGCTAATGACCTTGAATATCTACTCAGCTATTCAGAATTTGGCCACTGTTTGTTACAACCTTGTTGAATGTATACAACCTGTTGAATTGTGTCAGCACCAAAAAGTTCAGAAATCTGCAATGCACAGTAATATGCAATGCTCTGGTCCTGACCTTGAGTGGAATCTGCGTGGAACTTTTACACTCTGGGTTTTCTGTTATGTGCTTTGGTTTCTTCCCAGGCACCAAAGATATGCTGGCAGCACTGTGGCACAGCGATAGAGTCACTGCCTTACAGCGTCAGAGACCCTGGTTCAATCCTGACTATGGGTGCTGTCTGCACGGAGTTTGTGTGTTCTCCCCGTGACTGCGAGATCAGTCTCCGAGTGGGTTTTCTCCAAGACCTTTGGGTTTTCCCCCACACTCCAAAGATGTGCAGGTTTGTAGGTTAACTGGCTTGGTATTAATGTAAGTTGTCCCTAGTGTGTGTAGGATAGTGTTAGTGTGCAGGGATCGCTGGTCAGCATGGACTCGGTGGACCGAAGGGCCTGGTTTCATGCTGTATCTCTAAACTATAACTAAACTAAGCTTAAGTGGCTGCAAGAAATTCCACCTTGGTGATCATATAGTCACGTGCAGTTGATAGGTATATGAGTGAGTGTAACTGGTAGGGAAACGAGGAATGAATGGAAAATGGACTGATGGGGTTGCAGGGAGCTAGCATGGACCCAATGGGCAGAATAGTCTCTTTCTGCATTATATCAAGCAGGGTTTTTGCCATTTTTGTTAGAAAAAAATACTCCTCCTGATATTCTGGGAAATTTAAGAACATGTCTTTAAATTTAAAAGTAGTACATGGAGATCTAAAGAATTATCACGTCAATGAAATCCTGCCTCTCTCCAGCAAAATGCTAAATGAAAGCTGTAACGTTCCCCAGGCTTTGCTGAAAGTTCACAAATAAGTCATGACGTTTGACTTGATGTTTGCAATTATGGCAAAGTTTACTTGTTGAAACAGAAAAAACCCAGCAAATATGAAACGTGAAATAAAAGCAGACATTGTTTGAAATGTTCCGCAGGTCAGGCAGTATCTGGGGAGAGATTATAAAAAAGCAGAGTTAACGTTAACTTTTCCTCAGATCTGAGAAATGTTTTAAATCAAACATGTTTTACGTTGCAGGGAAGAGGCAGGAGTGGAAAGAACAAAGGGAATGCCTGTGGTAGGATGGGGAGAAGGGCAGACCGTGGTTGTGGTGTCAATTCATTCGGGATGATGAAGGCTTCTTGGTCACCACTGATCTGTTCGCAGAAGATACACATAGGAGGAGATCAAGTCATACCTTTGGCCCATCAAGTTAATGAAAAATGAGAGAGTGGTTTTGATTGTTTGTGGTTATCACTGCACTTACTGATAACCACAAAACATCAAGCATCCATTTACATTAATCCTGCCCCAAACACATTTTATTCGCCCACAATCCTATCAACACACCCTCAGCTGTGATCGATCACTGACACACTCGGGGCAATATGCATCTCCTAACCGCATGTTTTTTTTGTGCTGTGGGAGGAATCAGGAGCACCTAGAGGGAACGCATACAATCACAGGAGGAGCGGGCAAACTCCGCACAGACAGAAAGAGCTGTTGGTCGGGATTGAACACGAGTCACTAGAGCTGTGACGCAGCCATTCTGTGCCGCTGACAGGGTAAGGTCAGCGACATGAGATGTGGTGAATGAGGACAGACAACAGGAAAGAAAACTGGATCTGTGAGCTTCAAAACACTGCAATTGGAGAAAGTGTGAAATAAAAAGTGAAGTTGAAAGCACTGAGTGAGCCAGCTGGGGTTAGCATTAAACTTTAATGTAGAAAGAAGGAACTGCAGATGCTGGTAAAAAAGAGACACAAAGTCCTACAGTAACTCAGCGGCTTCAGGCAGCATCCCTGGAGAACATGAATTGGTGATGTTTTGGGTCGTGCTTCAGACTGATTATAGATGGGGGAGGGGGGGCGGGGATGAAAGCCACAAGAGTGGAGCAGCATGGGACAGACTTTGAATTGCTATATCTGAAATTGTTGAACAAATAATTTGTCTGGTAACAAATAAAAAGTGCATTGCAGTCCTTTTCAAGTCCTCTGCCCAAAATACAGCATTCCCTCCATGTAATGTCCGACAATGATTATTCAGATGAGAGGTCATGATAGTTGGTAATAAGTAAGAGGTTACCCTATCGTAGTTATTACGAGATTTCATTGGGGTCTGTTGTCAACGTTGAGGACACTCAATTCTACATTTCTCCCCTGTATGAAACTGTACCACTTTTGAGGTGGGTCCGACTTGTTACTGGCAAGGTTTGATTGTGTGGGTGCAATTTTGTGTGGGTGCAATTTTGTGTGAGTATCATTTGACAGGTCTGTTGGATAGTTTGCCAGTTTGGACACCAGCCTGCTGTTCTTCGTGATCTCATAATCTCATAAGGTCGTAAGGAATAGGAGTAGAATTTGGCCATTCGGCCCATCAAGTCTACTCTGACATTCAATCATGGCTGATCTATCCCTCCCTACTAACCCCATTCTCCTGCCTTCTCCCCATAACCTCTGACACCTAATCAAGAATCTATTTATCTCTGCCTTAAAAATATCCACTGACTTGTCCTCCACAGCCTTCTGTGGCAATTAATGCCACAGATTCACCACCCTCTGACTAAAGACATTTCTCCTCATCTCCTTCCTAAAAAAAAGTCCTTTAATTCTGAGGCTATGACCTAGGAGTCTAGTCCTAGACTCTCCCACTAGTGAAAACATCCTCTTCACATCCACTCTATCCAAGCCTATCACTATTCAGTATGTTTCAATGAGGTCCCCCTTCATTCTTCTAAACACCAGCGGGTACAGGCCCAATGCTGACAAACGCTCATCATAGGTTAACCCTCATTCCTGGGATCATTCTTGTAAACCTCCTCTGGACCCTCTCCAGAGCCAGCACATCCTTCCTCAATATGGTGCTCAAAAGTGCTCAGAATATTCCAAATGCGGTCTTACCAGCACCTTATGGAGCCTCAACATTACATCCCTGTTTTTGTATACAAGCCCTCTTGAAATAAATGCTATCATTGAGTTTGCTTTTTTTTTACTACCGATTCGACTTGCAGATTAACTTTTTGGGATTCCTGCACCAGCACTCCCAAGAACCATTACACCTCCGATTTCTGGATTTTTAGAGAATAGTCTACAGCTTTATTCCTATTACCAAAATGCATGACTCCACACTTTGCTACACTAAATTCCATCTGCCGCTTCTCTGCCCATTCTCTCAACCTGTCCAAGTCCTTCTGCAGAGTCCCTACTTTCGCCACACTACCTGCCTCTCCACCTATTTTCGTAGCAACCGCAAAGTTTGCCACAAAGCCTTCAATCCCCACGTCCAAATCATTAATATACAATGTGAAGAGTAGCGGCCCGAGCACCAACCCTTGCGGAACTCCACTAGTCTCTGGCAGCCAACCAGAAACTCTAAAATCTTCCCAACCACTGAAGTCACTTCCCTTTCAATGAATTGGCATTCTAGGCCATGTCAAACAGTAGCTAAAGCCCTGTCCCACTTAGGAAACCTGAACGGAAACCTCTGGAGACCTTGCGCCCCACCCAAGGTTTCCGTAACGTTCCCGAAGGTTTTGGTCACTCTCCCTAATATTCGAAAGTGGTTTCCGTGTAGTCGAGGCTTCTTCTATGTTCCTGCGATTATTTCAACAAATTAAAACCGGCCTTGACTAAACATAGGTTGCCGTTTGGTCGAAGCCAGTGGAGTGGGGTCGCTATTTACTTACAGGCAGTCAAAAGCAATCTCCTTCGCTGACTGGCCATTTTCATTGGCTCATTGGAGTTTTCAGCAAAGATCCTATAGGATTTTTGGTTTTCAGGACCTAGAGGAAGGTAAAATGCCCGCTAACTTTATTAAACTTCTTAAAACTGTCTCCACTCCTTCACCCCCCCCCCCCTTCTCTCACTTCTCTCCCCTTCGTTCTCCCCTTCTCTGTCCTTCTCTCCCCTTCTTTCCCCTTCTCTCCCTCCCTCCCTCCCTCCCGCTCTCTCTAAAGGACTTACCGTGCTCTGGCAGCCGTTTATCTTCCTCTTCATCGCGCAGACAGCGCTCCTTTGCTGTCTCTGGCCCCCACCTTCACGATGTGTTTGTGTGTGTGTGTGCATGTGCGATCGGTAGCAAAGATCCTGTAGGATTGTTGGTCAGTAGGTGCAGTTCGCGCTTCGGTCGAGGCTTTCCAGGCGCTTGACCAAAACCTCTGGCGACTCATGGAAACCTTGGGGTGGGGCGCAAGGTCTCCAGAGGTTTCCGTTCAGATTTCCTAAGTGGGACACGGGCTTAAGTTTCAGACACATGGAGCCTGAAGTCATAAATAGCCTTCCCCAATTCTGTTTGTATGTTCCATAGTCTGTGAAGATTGAAGTCTGTGAATTCAAAGGTTCACAGGTAAGGTTCAAGAAACAGCATTGTCAAGCTTCCTTGTGTGAAGCCCTGCTGGTTTATTCTATTGATCTATTGCAACTTCTCACAGCTACTGGCATTTAGTCTAGTCAATGGAAGCTATGCCACCAGCTCATAAAGAGACATGCAATAAAACACACAGCACTCCTCCAACTACAGCATAGCAGACGCTGAAATGAGACAGAATGGGAGCGGGCGGAAGAGTGCACTCGGCTTGCCAGTGGTGTCCTTTGCGTAAAGGGCCTGTCCTACCAGCATGCGATTCCATGCGGTGAGCGCGATCAAACGTGGTCGCTTGAGCCGTCCGGTCTCGTGTGGCCGGTCCCACTTTGATCGCCGGAGCCATATGGAGTTGTGCGGAGCTGGTCCCGACATCGCGCGGGGCTCCGAAAAGCTGACCGTGTTCATAAATACAGCGCGGCAACGGCTTGTCGGCCCGCAGTCGCCTCGACGATTTACGCACCGCCTCGACGTTGTGCCTCCGTGACCCTCTCTGTGTGTGCCTCCGTGGCCCTCTCTCTGTGTGCCTCCATGCCCCTCTCTGCGTGTCCCTCTCTGTCCTTGAGAACTTAACTTGTGGACTTTGCTCCAACTTCGCCTCACTTTGCGCACACCCGCATACAGGCGCATGCTGGTGGGACCAGCCCTGTACAGGGATCATCCGACCTCCGCATGGCCCCCGCTTCCAGTTTGGTCGCGCTCACCGCATGGAGTCAGATGCTGGTAGGACAGGCCCTTTAGGGGACTATGGAGACCCTCCAGCCGTCAGGCACTTCTCACAGGAAGTTGCTTTGTTCCCGACAGGATGCTGCTTGAGAGAGCTCTGGGAGGACAAGAGCCCCACTAATGTTGTGAAGATCCTCAAATTGGTTTCTCTAATATACATGCTAGGAAATCTCAACAACTAATGCCGTTTAGTTCCGCGGGGAGTCCAAAACCAGCTGCAGTGTCTAGATAGCAAACGTTATGGTAGATACTGTACACAGGAAACTACAATCAAAAACCAAAAAGAGAATTAAAGAGCTATTTTACTTCAAAACTTTGAACTGGTTTCTCTTCAGATAACACACTTGTCTTTCCCAGTAGAATTATAATCATTGTAAGTGGTCTGATTATAAACTTGCTTAATGATACAGAATACTGTACTTTCCATTTTATTCTGTTTGTTCAGGGTATTAGCTGACTAGAATGGAAGGGTTTTCAAAGAGATCTATTGTTTGGCTAACTTGCAGTGCCTTGTCTTATCTTGCTCATTCAGTCTTTAAGGGATCTGAGATAGTCCTGCGGAATAAATCATTCTGCTTGTGGGAGAGCTTTTCAGATACTTCCTGTGATAATGAATAATCTTCTTGGCCAATGCAGTTTCCTGTTCCTTGGTGTGTCTTTGGAATTGTAAGGAGAATATCAATGAAGTTAGTCTGAAAGCAATGCAAGTTTGGACCACTTTTGGGAGTGCAGTACCTCTGAGTACAATGTCCATTTTTCACTGCCTACAGATTAAAAGTATATCAGATTGTGGTAAAAATCATCTTTCCAGTAATTTTATCTGTGGAGGATATTAAATCGTGCTCTTTGCTAAGATGAAAAACCACCAAAGAATTATCCAACAACCAAAACATGAACGAGGCTGAAAATCTGAAACACAGAATATGCTGGAAACACTCAGCAGGTCAGGGAGCATCTGTGGAGGGAGAAACAATATGAACAAAGTGAACATTTTAGGTCGGACACTCTTCCGAAGAATAGATCACTGCTTCTCTTTTCACAGAAGCTGTTTTACCTTCTTAGTGCCGCATTTTCTGTGGAAGGATTTTAGTTTTGAAGGAAACATCCGTACGCATTTAATGTGTCAACGTTATCTCTTGAGGTTAAGAAAGAAGTGAGGAGAAGATCTGGACAAAAGAGAAGGTTTCTGGCTCTATATAAAAATTGCACACCGTGTTCCTTAGTGGGTTCATTCAGCCGGAGTAAGGATTGTACCTTGTTAGTTTGACCTGGTATTGCTTGAGTTTAGCGGCTACAGTGGCAGAATGTCATATACAGTCTTAGAGACTCCAGCTTCAAGGCAGGCTACACTCTGATTGAACTTTTACAGAGTGAAGGAAGGGCGGCATGGTTGCCTTACAGTGCCAGAGACCCTGGTTCGATCTTGACTAAGGGTGCTGTCCGTACGGAGTTTGTACGTTCTCCACATGACCAGCATGGGTTTTCTCCAGGATCTCCAGTTTTCTCCCACACTCCAAAGACGTACAGGTTTGTAGGCTAACTGGCTTGGTGAAATTTTATTTGTCTCTCGTGTGTGAAGGATATTGTTAGTGTGCGGGGATTGCTGGTCGACGCGGACTTGGTGGGCCAAGGGCCTGTTTTCGTGCTGTACCTCTAAACTAAATTAAATTAAACTAAACTATGTAGGCTGGTATCCTCTTCACTACCCCTCACAGTAAGGTTGGCTTGGTGGAATGCAACATAGCGGCTGTCTCGATCCAGCCACCCTGCTGTACTCACATGATGAGGCCTTACTCCAAGACAATTGTAAATACTAGGCAGAAACATGTATTTCAAAAGTGTGACATTTATACTGTAGATTTATGCTGTAAACTCTCCGAGTAAATCTTGATCTGCTTCAGATGTTCATCTTGATGTGCCTTATTTCAAATTATTCCTTGGCCACGTAAGAAATAAACCAGAATAATTGAAGTTTTATTTATCTAATTAAAATTGAATATCAGCTTCAGCTCTGTACAGTGGGAACCAAATTATGTTCCTTTGATTCATCAGCATGTGAGAAAACCAAATCAAATTAGAGACAGTTTATCTGACTGTTTACACTCACAGCTGCTATGCTCAAACAGTCAAATTAACCATCATTTCCACATGGCAATTGTTGATGCGTTAGTATTAGAGATATTCATGTTCATAAATTATAGGAGCAGAATTAGGCTATTCGGCCCATCTAGTCTACTGCGCCATTCGATCTGGACTGTCATATGCTGAGAGAATGGAGCAGCTGGGCTTGTATACTCTGGAGTTTAGAAGGATGAGTGGATATCTTATTGAAACATATAAGATTGTTAAGGGTACACAAAATGCTGGAGAAGCTCAGCGGGTGCAGCAGCATCTATGGAGCGAAGGAGATAGGCAACGTTTTGGGCCGAAACCCTTCTTCAGACTGATGGGGGGTGGGGGGAAGAAAGGAAAAAGGAGGAAGAGGAGCCCGAGGGCTGAGGGAGAGGAAGGAAGGGGAGGAGACAGCAAGGGCTAACAGAATTGAGAGAATTCGATGTTCTTGCTGAGAGGATGCAGACTCCCCAAGAGGAATATGAGGTGCTGTTCCTCCAATTTGCAGTGTTGCTCACTCTGGCCGTGGAGGAGGCCCAGGACAGAGAGGTCGGATACGGAATGGGAGGAGGAGTTGAGGTATTATTACATACATAAAATTATTAAGGGTTTGGACACGCTAGCGGCAGGAAAAGTTCCCAATGTTTGGGGAATCCAGAACCAGGGGCCACAGTTTAAGAGTAAGGGTTAAGCCATTTAGAACGGTGATGAGGAAACACTTTTTCACACAGACAGTTGTGAGTCTGTGGAATTCTCTGCCTCAGAGGGCGGTGGAGGCCGGTTCTCTGGATACTTTCAAGAGAGAGCTAGATAGGGCTCTTAAAGATAGCGGAGTCGGGGGATATGGGGAGAGGGCAGGAATGGGGTACTGATTGGTGATGTTTAGCCATGAACACATTGAATGGTGGTGCTGGCTCGAAGGGCCGAATGGCCTCCTCATGCACCTATTGTCTATTGTCTATCTTTGCCTCTCAACCCCATTCCCTTGGATTCTCCCCATAACCCCTGACACCCGTTCTGGTGCAATGGGAAATCATTACGATATTAAGGCATTAAAGAAAACACTTTCCTAACATAAATATCAACAGTACGATACCTAATCAATATCTACAGTATATGTGGGAAAGCAGCAACAATAAACAATAAACAATTGGTAGACAACAAGAGGAATTGTTGAATGCTCCATATAACGTAAAGTGAAGAAGAGTGCCGAAGAAATGGCATCTATCCACGTTCTCTATAGATGCTGCCTGACCCGCTGATTTACACCAGCACTTTGTATCTTTTTTTGTAAACCAGCATCTGCAGTTCCTTGTTTCCAAAGTGTTTTAGAGGTACATGGGCCTCTCGGTTTAGAGGTACATGGGCCAAAACCAGGTAGGTGCGACGAGTTTTTAGACGGGGCATGTTGGTCGGTGTGGGTCAGTTGGCCAAAGAGCCTGTTTCCATGCTGTATGACTCGCAAAACGGACCGTATAAATATTTTGTTATTTGGGGTGTGGCTTTCATCCAGAATCGGTACTCGTTGTGTGTAGTTTTCCTTTTGATTAGTGTATGATGATATTCATATAAAGATTAACAAAACTCTCATTAGTTCCATGGGCTAGCTTATGATAGGCTGCTCTGTTGGTACACTAAATATTGTTTTTTTCTCTAAAGCATCAAGTTGGTTGGCAGTGATCCTTTTATTAACAGGACAAAGAGGATAATGTATTTATCATAACTATTGCCGAAGACCTTTGGATCATAGCTTATTTATAACGCTTGATTTTCTGCCATTACATTGACAGAGGGAGAAGACAGGAAGAGGTTGCTCTCAATCTTTCCATCGCTGCTGCTACTGTCCACATTTTCTGGGCTGCTCCATGGTATGTTGGAACTTTGCTGGCTTTATATGTTCCAAGTTTTAAGCAATTCTAAGTTTCCATTCTGAAGATGAGTAACGCTATTGTGCGCATGTTTATTTCTGGCTGTGTGTGTGCGTTTTTTTTTTTTCCGTGTGTGCGTGAGTTGGTATATTGCTTTATTAATTAGACATAGCACTGAGATTCAAGAATCTGTAATAAACTGCAGGTTATTCACTTGGGACCGGTGCGGTATGATTAGCAACTCCACTGACTAACATAAAATCGCTCATGTGCTACATTCAGTCGGCAAAAGAGAAACATGGTAGCACATCTGTTCCAAGCTGGTATCCTGAAGATCAAACGATTTTGGAAAACAATATTTAGCAGGGGAATTTTGTTGTTAATGTGTGACTGGCATGATATCTTAACTCGTTATCTTGGAAATTGTGTCTGCTAAAGTCTATGCCAGAAACAGACAACAAAAGTTTAACAATCACTATAAGATTTCATAGTTGGTTGACTGTAACAAGGATTTTGTGGATTTCTGGCATGCACTCAGTTTTTGCACTCATTGTAATCCTTCTTCAGATTCCTGTGAACTGCAGGTTAGATCTCCAGATACAGAGAAGCCTATTAACACTAGAAGATCATTCAGCAAGTGATTCACTTTACTTATGCAACGCATTGCATGTTACAGCTATCGCAATTTACTCATTATTTCTCTGTACTTCAGGTTTATAACCAAGGTTTTCAGACTATAGGATGCACCCTCATTGGCAGTGTCTTGTCCCCAAAAGAATGAGATGATACAATTTGCAGGATTTAAAAAAAACGTGATAATTCTCTGTCAGAACGCAGACTTCAGACTTCACTCTGTTAAACCCCAGATATCAGTTTCAAGATCCTCTACATTCTTCCTTCCCAATGTGTTGACAGCCTGTGGCAATCGGCGCATGTAATAAAAAGGAACTGCGGATGCTGGCTTTTACCAAAGAGAGCCACAAAATGCTGGAGTACCTCAGTAGGTCAGGTAGCATCTCTGGAGAAAATAGATATGTGACTTCAGACTGAAGAAGGGTCCTGACCTGAAACGTCACCTGTCCATTTTCTCCAGAGATGCTGCCTGACCTGCTGAGTTACACCAGCACTTTGTGTCTATTGGGCATGAGTGCAAATGCAGAACCTATGTAAGATCTGCAGGATTGTGGCTGGAATAACCTTGGCTCTGACTCTTGCTGCTGTTAGAGGGATGGGTCTGGAGAAAGATTGAGGCAGTGGGGAAAGGAGAGATTGCAGAAGGGTGAGAGGGGTAGGGGAGATAAAAGGGCCACAAAAGTGATGGCATTTTTTTCTTTTCCTCCCTTTGCCACCCCTGCTCATTTGACATGGACCCATCAGGCAATATTTCAACCAAAGCTAAAGCTATTCTTGTTAGCATGTGTAATAAGCTGATTGAAAGCCAATTGGTTGCATAAGGCAAGGTTGAAAAATTGCATACTGAAAATAATTTGATCTCTAGAGAGACTGAATCATTCCTTTCCCATTGTAGCTGACTCTGTAGAAACAGAGTCAAACTATTGACTGTTGCAAAACGAACCAAGATTCATTTGACTTCTCTCGGGGGCAATTTGAAGAAATGTTTACCCAAAAGGAAATGGTCTCAAAGATGAATAGGTTACCCAGACTCTGCAGCCAATGCAGTCACCATATGCCATCTTTCAAACGATGTTCAGAAAGAGAAGATTGAACTTCAGTGATGGTGCACTGGAGATTGGTTTTAAAAAATGAAGACGTTTTGGTTGGAAATTTTATCAAAGTGTTCAATCGTAACTCTTCATTCTCTTCTTGCTTGTTGGAAATTGGATTTTCTGAGATCTCAATGCAGAAAGCTGTCTGAGAATGGAAATCGTGCAATCTCAGAGAGAAGGTTTTATAAATCTCCCCGCAAATTTTCAGAATCCACGGAAAAGCCGGCAAAACCTTTACATGGATACAGAGATTTTCATGTCACGGGTCAAGACATTTAAGAATTACGGCTTTAGATAATAGAAGGTTGTATGACTGTTAAGGTCTCAGCCATATACACGAACGGTCATCAAGCATAGATTTGCACTTCCATTTCTGGTTGGTGGATTTTGGGTGAAGTAAGGAACTAAAAATCCTAATTCAAAAGTGGAGCTCAGAAATTTGCAAACCACAATAGATCTCAATACTTCATCCATGGTAAGGATGAAGCTTGAAGGTCATCCCCACTGCACTTGGCGACTCACAAATTCATTTCTTTAAGGCCACATTTGGGAAAGTGCATTAATTAAGCTAGTCATGATCGTTTGAAGTTAACGGCTGTGGTCAAGGAAAGTTTAGCTTTGGAATTGTGTATCCTCAGCATTTGATATAATGTACCCGGCCAGTTAACATATTATCCTATGCTGATGTAATACATTTCAGATGGATGATATTTTGAAATTTGCTGTTTTAAGATGTACCATCAGACTGAAGACATAAGGTATGCTCATTAAAATGGCATTGAGTATGCAGTGGAACCATCTAAATGTGGACAGACTCGTTATAATTGGGGATGAATTGCAGGAACACATCTTGCCCCATCATATAATGGTAAGGGTATTTCTGTATCTAGGGATAGAGTTTTGACGCAAAGGGACTTAACTTCTTTAGTGGCCAGTTTAGCCAGCAAGGCAGCTGCTGTACTATATCATCAAGGGGAAAGGAACTGAATGAACTGCACACCAGAAATCACTGGCATGTTATTTCATTCTGTATGTACACCACTTATTGCAGCAGTATCAATTGAAACCATACCCTCACGTTGTTGGCCTTTGCTTTTAGCAAGTCCAAAGCATCACCTGTTCTAATGGAAAAAAATATTTTAAAAGGGCAAGAGAAATAAAATATCGACTGCAAACAATATTCTGTTTCTAATTCTAATGCCAAATGGGCAGAAAACAGCTGCTGATAATATTGTAAGCTTAAAAGTTCAAATTGAATTGAACGTCCATGAGAATGTACATTGAGGGATTGTTCATTTTATGTGTTTCACTTGGTAAAACATTACAAGGTGCCCCACAAGATTATTATCAAATGCATTTTCCACCAAACTACGTATAAAGTTGTTGAGACAAATGGCAAGACATTTTATTAGTGGTACTTTTAAATGAAAAAGAAACTGAGTTAGATAGGCCTAGGTGTTAAGAAAGGAAATTTCAGCTGACAGTATGATAATTTGCAGAGGTACAAATTAACTGTAATTAACTAACTGATGTTGATGCTGGTTTACACAAAAAAAGACAAAAGAAGACAAAGTGCTGGAGTAACTCAGCAGATCAGTCTGGTGAAGGGTCTCAACCCAAAACATTACCCACCCATGTTCTCCGGAGATGCTGCCTGACCTGCTGAATTACTCCAGCACTTTGTGCCTTTGATTGATGGAATAGTTTTCACCATTTTGGTAATTAATTCCAGTCCAGCGAAGTGATTGTTGGCAGTGAGGTGCTGAATCACAGAGAGGACAGTTCAGTGTGGGATTTGAACAATAACACAATCTTAGATGGACAGTTAAAGCACAATTCTGGTCACCGCACTGTAGGAAGGATGTGGTGGCTTTTGTGTGGGTGCAGATATTCACCAGGATTTTGCCTGGATTAGAACGCATTAGCTACTGTAGAAGGAGAGATTGGACAAGCATGGATTGTTTTCTCTAAAATGTCCATGACTAAGAGGGCATCATCCTAACAGACAGGGTAAATAGTCAGTCCTTTCCCCAGGGTAGGAATGTCAAATACTAAAGGGGATATCTGCAAGGTAAAAGGGGAAAGCTTAAAGGTGATTTTGTAGTAGTAGGTGGTAGGGATCTGCAATGAACTACCAGAGCAAGTGGTGGAAGCACTTATGATAGTGACGTTTAAGGGGCATTTAGACAGACACAGGAACAAACAGAGAACAGAGGGATGCAGACCATGTGCAGGCAGGGTCCTCATAGTGCTGCACCCTTCTTTGTTCCATAATGGGCTTAAGTAAACCAGGTGATTTTTTAATGACAATATGACCATTTTTATGGTCAACATTATAAAGACTGATAATTCCACTGCAGCCATCGTAGATTTGAACTAATTTCTTTGTGAGGTTTGTCAAGGCAACTATTAAGTTGTTCATCTAATAATTTTGGCTTCACCACCACCTTTCTCTCAGAAAATTCAGTACACGCTGGTAAATTTCCTCCAAACTGTGCAGCTTTCACAACCTTTAATAAATGCAGTCCAAAACTGGATATAATGCTCCAGCTGGATTCAGATGAGTGACTTTTAGCAATTTAACATGGCTTACTTGCTATTGTAACCATCCCTTATTTGTGAAGACAAAGATCATGTAAACTTGTTTAACAATCTTCCATCGACTTACTCTGCCACTCTCAAAGATTTCTGTATATTTAACATTAACATCAATTAATCTGCCATTGGTAATGCTTTTGCGTACAGCCTTTTAGTTGATGTGGCTGTTGTACCAATCTAATGAACACTGAGAAAAAGCCTGCATTATATTCAGCATGAATAATGCAATTTATCAATTTCATTGATGTACAAGCTACAGTTGTGACTAACATTCATAGTAGCATTTCAATAAGCTAATTATTTAACTGAAGAATTCCCTTGTCAGACTTAAAGTCTGAATGGTACTGTCAAAAGTTTAAGAAGGAACTGCAGATGCTGGAAAAATCGAAGGTAGATAAAAATGTTGGAGAAACTCAGCGGGTGAGGCAGCATCTATGGAGCGAAGAAAATAGTGACATTTCAGGTCGAGACCCTTCTTCAGGCTGAAGAAGGGTCTCGACCCGAAACATCACCTATTCCTTTGCTCCATAGATACTGCCTCACCCGTTGAGTTTCTCCAGTATTTTTATCTACCTACGGGTACTGTCAAAGTAACTTAGTGCTTTCAGTAGGTTGATGTCATCTTTGTTTTATTCTTCATCATAAAACACAGTATTTCATGCACCTCAGCCCCGGCGATGAACTGACAAGGAACAACAGATAGTTTTTATTTCTCCTGTTTCTAACAATAAAGGATTCATTATGTTAATTTTCAGAATCTAATAAATGAGAATCAACATGCAATAAAGCAGCATGCAACATTTCACATTATACAGATTGAAACATCAGCAATATCAGACAGAATGGAAGTGCCTATAGTAAAATGTATGGTATTTAATATCTATCTAACTCATTCACCCCCAATTAAAAAGTAAAATGTATGATTAATTCCTACTTCACACTATGGTTGCTCATCCTAGTTACACTTTACTGCTGAGGCTCATGTAGATGTAGACCTGCAGAAGGTTGCTTGCAGCTGAGCCAGGGATATGCTGAGCACTAATTTGCCTTTGTGTGAATAAAATCAAGTGGGAATATGGATGAAGAGTTTAAAACAGAATGGTGAGTAATTTATGTTTGAGACAATCTTTGATACTCAAAGATGAGACTTGATCATATCCATGTTCACTGTCGTTACCAAGTATAGAAATTGAAAGATAAAGAAGCTAAAGTTTATATTCAAAAATTCCCATCTAAGACATTGGCGTCCAAGTTTTCCACATGATCAGTCTCAACTGACCTGGCGTTCACTTACAAGGTACAGATGTCTGACCATGCCAGGACCTGTTCAGGTTGGTTGAGAATCTTCTCATATTTGATCATTCATCTGCTTTATGTCTGTTAATCATGTTACATTGTAGAAAGAGATACAAAACAAGCCTGAAACACATAAAATATGAGAACCAAATATATTAGGAAGCATCTCACAGTTCCAGCATCCAGATTTGGGGTGGCACAGTGGTACAACGGTAGTGCTGCTGCCTCATAGCGCCAAAGACTCGGGTTCGATCCTGATCTCGGGTACTGTCTGTGCAGAGTTTCTATGTTCTCCCTGTGACATTATGAAGACTCGGACACGTAGCATCTCTGGACGTTTCAGGTCGAGACTTTTCTTCAGACTGAGAGTCAGGGGAGTCTGACTCTCAGTCTCAAGAAGGGTCTCGACTTGAAACGTCACCCATTCCTTCTCTCCGGTGATGCTGCCTGTCCCGCTGAGTTACTCCAGAATTTTGTGTGAATGTGTAGGATGTTAAAGCGGGATAACATTGAACTACCATGAATGGTGTGGACTCGATGGGCCGAAGGGCCCGTTTCCACGCTGTATCTCTAAACTAAAGATGGTCACAAAATGCTGGAGTAATTCACCGGGACAGGCAGCATCTCTGGAGAAAAGGAATGCGTGACGTTTCGGGTCAAGATTCTTCTTCAGACTGATGTCAGGGGAGAGGGAAACACATAGATAAGGATGTGTACGGTGTGAAAATAGGACAAAGGGAATGGAGATCGAGGAAAATGTTGAATAGGTGATTGTTAGCTAGGAGAAGGTAACAACAAAGTAAACAAATGTAATCGCGGACAGTCAGACTTGTTGGAGAACTGGGAAGGAGAGGGATGGGGAGAGAGGGAAAGCAAAACCATCTATTGTGAGAGGGCTGGCTGCAAACCTTTTGGGTGACTATCACCATTTTTTGTTGTTGCAGTAATTGAACTCACGCTGGCATCTCTGAGCACAGTGAGCAGCATCTCTTAAGTGACAGGGAGATACTTTACTTTTTATTCAGTTCCAGCACTTGGCCACCCATGAGTCCTTCAGCGCTTAATTTGGAACTAGTCAAAAGCGCACATCCAGCAACAGAAGGCTTTCACACTCCTATGTTCGTACTCATTAAGCAAGAGGATTCAAAGATATGAAATACAAGGCAAAAGTGATCACTTCCATTGGGCCTGTGAGGATTGTTTGGAGGTAGATTTTCAATGGTTCAATACGGTCATGCCAGAAAAAAGCAACAAGACACACACCTACATCAAACTGAACATAAACATCCACCACAGCGGCTCCTCCACATTCTTCAATGTGATGGAAGGCAATAAAGTCTTATCTTCTTTCCTCCTTATTCTCCGCCGGACGGGGCAGTCGAAACATCAGCAGTCGGGGCGATCAAAGCTCCTGCGACCGGGGTGGTCGAAGCGCCTGTGGCTTGGAGCTCCCGAAGTCGGGCCCTAACCAAGGGGGAGCGAGTTCCAGAATGTTAAGTCCGCAGGCTCCCGAAGCTCCCGAAGTCGGCACCTCGATGTCAGGCCACAGCATGGACGGAAATACAATACAGAAAAAAAAAAGAATCTCCGTCGAGGAAAGAGATTAAAAAAAGTTTCCCCCAAACCTTCCCCCCCCCCCCCCCCCCCATATTGCAAAGCTAAAGATACACTAAAACAGCATTTAACAACATACAAAAAACAATAAAGAAAGAAAATGACGAGACAGACTGTTGGTGAGGGTGCCATTGTACGGTGTCACCCGGTGGTATTTATAGCTTAAAGAGAAACTGCTTTTGTGTAACCTTGTATGTGTGAACCAGCTTGTGTGTGTGAACCAGCAGTTGCTATACATCCTTGGGATTCACATTAAAGAATAAATGTAGGTACTGGAACGAAGGAACTGCAGATGTTGGTTTACAAAGAAAGACACAAAGTGCTGGAGTAACTCAGCAGTTAGGCAGCATCCCTCGAGAAAATGTGTAGAAAGGATCTGCAGACGATGATTTATGCTACATATAGACACAAAGTTGCTCTTTATTGGTATGACTATGGCAAATCAAATTCCTTGTATGTTGCAAAACATAGTTGGCAAATAAGGTATGACTATGATTATGAAGTGCTGCGGTAACTCAGTGGGTCAGGCAGCATCTCTGGAGAAAAAAGATGGCTGACGTTTCGGGTCAGGACCCTTCTTCAGACTCAGCCCGATCTGAAATCCATGCTGCCCAGGAATACTGACTGACCTGCTGATTACTCCAGCACTTTGTGTTTAAATCTAAGTAGTGTTAGTTTTATTGCAGTTCATTAGAACATTTGCAACATATGGCATCTAGTACATTGTATTACAAGGAGATATGAATGTGGTGTCAGAGTCTAACAGCAGATATTTAGAGACATTTTCAGCTGTAGTGTGTTTGGAGTAGCGTTGCCACCAATATCAGGAAGTTATATGTCTTAAAAAATGCGTGTACATTTATGGCAGAAATATATCTTGATCTTAATCCTTGTAGGTTCTTCCTAGTGCTCATTTATGTGCTTTCACATACATGTCAGATAACGATCAAGTTGCTCAAATACGGTGCTCTGGTGGTGTAGTTTATTATTTGAGTAGGCATTGACAAAAGGGTCATTCAGGCGGCCATCAGAAGCCACAGTAGGAGTGGTTCAACAAAGCAACCAACTGACCATAGCAAAGATGGTTCATTTATCTCACCTTAGTTTTAACAAACAGAACATAATTACACCAGCATCGTAAGACAACTGCAGAAACGTCAGCAAATCCCACCAACAATCAAGCTATAAGATTTGGTATTTTTTTAATTTTGCCGCACATTCTAGTAAAGCTTTTTCAAGTAAAGTTTGAAGTTTTGTGGCAGCAATGTTTTTATGGCATTTTTCTTTGTGATTGACAGAATACGATAAATAGTTACAACTGATAGGTGAGAGGGAAAAATAATGACACTTATGGTAATTGCAAGCTGTAAGGCTAAGGGCATAAAAATATTTATTTTGCTTATTTTAGGCGGTGTCGTAGTGGTAGAGTTGCTGACTTACAGCGCCTGAGACCCGGGTTTGATCCTGACTATAGGTGCTGTCTGTACGGAGTTTGTACGCTCCCTTTGTTACCACTTGGGTCTTCTCCGTGTTTTCACGGGTGTTCTGGATTCGCCCCCCCCCCCCCCCCCCCCCACCTCACTGCAAAGACATATTGGTTTAGTTTATTGGTTCAGGTAAAATTGTAAATTATCCCTAGTATGTACGATAATGTTAGTGCAGGGGGTGATCGCTGGTCGGCCTGGACTTGGTGGGCCGAAGGGCCTGTTTCCATGCTGTATCTCTAAAGTCTAAAGTAAATTTTAAAGTCTAAAGCTTGCTTATCGCCCATTTTGAAGTTGAATTTGTCGTACTGTTTTTAGCTTGTACACCACCAATCCTACAAGGGAGGTGAAGTTGTACCATGTCAAGAGCACTTCATCTTGAGCAGGCTGTACATAGGAAAGTCTGTTGAATTTTCAATTTAACTTTCAACTAAATGTATTACCTCTCCCCCCTACTACTTCCTCGCTGCGTCCAAGGTTTAGGATTATGAGGTTGTCATGTGGAAAATGATTAATGCGATTTAAATATTAAGATCAGCAATACATACTAGAAGGCCTCTCTACTTAAAAACATAAATAATTCCAAACCTTTCTGAAGTAACACTAAACAACTTAAGTATTCAAGAAGTAAAAGTATGGCATTCATTTGGCTTCACATATAATCTGAAAGGATGCTGTACTCAACACCAACAGCAGCCCCTTTCAGTCAAGTACAAAATTTACATCGCCAAGCTCTCATGTCAATTGAGAACTGCTTTAAAATTATAACTATTCATTAAACGTGTGAGTTACGACCTTTAACTGCCATCAAAAAGAGAAGACATTATTATTCTCCTGTCTGTGCTTATTCAATCTTAAAAGAAAATCCTTCAGAAAGGCAATTTTTATGCATGGTTGGTTTGTTCTCTCTGTCCTTGAACTAAACATCCCATCTATGTTTAACAAGGGAGAAGTACTGAAGGTGGAAGCCTTCTACCCAGTACTGAGGGTTAAATACATCTTCCGTCAAGAACAAGGTTCAATTGTCCAGTGAAAAGTTTGTAATTAATATTTTCCCAGTTAATGCAACACACAGTTATTCAAATTATTCTATCTCCACTGCAAACTGAGGAGCTCTCCAAATGTAGGAATATATTTGAGCTGTATTGATTGAAGTGCCTGGCCACAGTTGTGTTTGTGTTCAAATTACTCAGGAACATCTTGAGACAATGGTACAATCATCTTGATAAGTACAAAGCAGTTTCTTTAAAAACTTGATTGAATGTGTTGTGTGTTAGATGCTGCTGATTATCATTAGTGGAATTCAATAATGCCATCACGGTTTCACAGGCCACTGTTTAAGCGTAAGGACATTCTGCTTTGTGCGTTTTTAAAATCTACCCCCGAAGCTTCTAAATTGTTGCTCGTCCTATGAATCACTAACTATTATACAATTACACATGCCATCTTCAATGACAAGTTGTTACATTATACAGTGTCTCCAATTCTGTATAACATTAAAATGGAAGAATGTTTGGGGTAAGTGCTTGAGTATGAGACGTTGAAGTCTTGTTCAAGGAGCCGGTAGAAGTACCCGTACTGCTCCCAGCCCATGGACATTGTTGGGTAGTTGATAGTTCACTAGTGTAGGGAGAAACTCCTGTCTTTATCCATTGTGAGTTTGAACTGGATGTTTCCACGAGTGGCAGAGTCCAGGGCCAGAGGCCGTAGCCTAAGAATAAAAGGACACACCTTTAGAAAAGAGATGAGGGGGAATTTCTTTAGCTAGAGGGTGGAATTCATTGCCACAGATGGCTGTGGAGGCTAAATAATTGGGTATTTTTAAGGCGGAGATTGACAGGTCCTTGATTAGTATGGGTGTCAGGGGTTATGGGGAGAAGGCGGGAGAAGATGGGGTTGAGAGGGAAAGATAGATCAGCCATGATTGAATGGCGGAGTAGACTTAATGGGCTGAATGGCGTAATTCTGTTCCTATTACTTATGAACTTTGAACTCTTGGGTAACGTGCGACAGCAACAAATGACAACGTGACCACCCAGCTGCGCTGTGGGATTCTGAATTAAATGAGTTAAATGTTCAGTAGCCCAGGTGGCCGTTGCTGTGGAAAAGACAGGGACCAATGTGCATGGCATGCGAGGGTGAGGAACGTGCTGTGCCGACTCAAGATCCCATTTGTCTTGGGTGGAGGGAGATATTAATATCAAGGCCAGTTTGTTGAAAATTCACCTCAATGGTTCCATGATTCTTTTATTGTCCCATGTACCAAAGGTGCAGTGGAATACATTTTTTGCACACAGATCAGTGTGATTGTTGCCATACATAAAGACAATCCCTGATTAAGTTGCTGCGGGGAGGAAAGTTTAGCACCAAATGTTTTGTGTGGAGCATCCATACTGCACAGTTTCTTAAGGGACCTTCTACGTGTGTGTAATAAATCTTCGCAAACTGCCATCTGCCACCCTCGCACACTATTATTACCTGTTACTTTCCTTGGCTGAATCTTAACCGATGAAAAAATTCCAGTAAACACTGCTACTAACCTCCACTGAAATATCTGTGCTGTTGGCAGCTTGAGTTGGCACTTAAGCCTTGTTTAAGACATTTGCAACCTGACCTACTTCTCCTCAGAGGTTTGCCACGAGTGTTAATTGACTACTCGCAGAGATATTGGGATACTACTGGCTCTTGTCTCACTGGCTGGTGAGTTGTCTGCACCTGGCATAGGCACAGCTGACTGGGCACTGGCTGTTTCCAGTCACCTTGTCCCATGCGAGTATTTGCTGTGGATGAAGAGGTTTGCAGCTGCATGCCTCCTTGCCCTGAAGACTTGTAATAGGTTTTGTTGTGAGCGGCCAGAGACACCAGATTTTCATACTGTTTAATTCTGAACCTGATGGCAGCTTTGCTCAACAAACCTTTTACGCTTCCAGTGCTAGTTCAAGGCTCCTTAATTGCAGCACATGGCTGTCTTAAGACAATTGCTGTTTCTTCTTTTGTAATGGAAAGCAGAGGACATAGCTTAAGGTTTAAGGTGAAAGGGAAAAAATGTAATGGGGATCTAAGGGTACATTTTTCACACAAGCGTGGTGGGTGCATGGAACAAGCTGCCAGATGAGGCAGTTGACTCTGGGACTATCCCAACGTTTAAGAAACGGTTATACCGATACATGGATAGGACAGGTTTGGAGGGATATGGATCAAGCGCTGGCAGGTGGGAGTAGTGTAGCTGGGACATGTTGGCCGGTGTGGGAAAGTTAGGCCAAAGGGCTTTTTTCCACACTGTATCACTAAGTGACTCATTCCTTTGCTCCCACAAGGTGAATGTAGCATTTGTTTTATCACATTGCCTGAAAGGAGCCAACTTGTATTGCCCCCCAAAATATCTGGTAAGTAACAACCATTCTTACCGACAATAATTTCCAGACTGATGGGCTGTAAATGATGGAATTATGTGATCATATTATTGGTGAAAATATTCTGATGAGATTCCTACTTTCATTAATATTTTACTGAATGTTTTAGCCTATTTATTTTGAATAATAAAAGCAGCAATGCAATTGCAGTTGTTTAGTGTGATGATGTTGCTCATTGAAAATTTTATGGCTTCTCCTGTATTAATGATTCCTGCTTCCTCAGTCATCATGAAAACGTGTTTAGTAGGAGTTATTCTGACCAACGTGGTGATTTATATCAACATAGATTACTTTTACTTTAGTTTAGTTTAGAGATATAGCACGGAAGCAGGCCCTCGGCCCACCATATCCGTGCTGACAAGCGATCCCCACACACTAACGCTATCCTGCACGCACCAGCAACAATTTACAATTTTACCCAGCCAATTGGCCTACAAACCTGTTTGTCTTTGGAGTGTGGGAGGAAACTGGAGCTCCCGGAGAAAACGCTGGGAGGTCACAGAGAGAATGTACAAACTCCGTACAGGCAGCACCCGTAGTCAGGATCGAACCCGGGCCCCTGACACTGTAGGCAGCAACTCTATTGCTGTACCAGCGTGCCACCCTATAAACCAACTGTAAACCAATCCTCCATTTTTGTAAAGCAGCATTTAGTCTTTACTTCAAATATATTAAAATCTATTGGTTCCTTAGGTTCATAACTTCACAAGTCATAGGAGCTGATATAGGCCGCTAAACAACTATCATGCCTATTCCCCCATTCTATCATGGCTGATCTATCTTTCCCTCTCTACCCCACTCTCCTGCCTTTTCCCCATAACTTTTGGCACCCTTACTATTCAAGACCAGTCATATTCTGCTTTAAAAATACCCAATTACGGCCTCTGCAGCCATCCGTGGCAATTAATTAATGTCCTTATTGGCACTACCCCATTTTGATGTAAAATATAGGTATGTATGACACCTTGCTCCCATGCTAATTCTGCAGTACATTGTTTTGCAAATGAATGTACAAAACCTCAAAGAAGTTTCCTTAAAAGAAATAATAGACGAGGTGTCTCTTGAGTGAAGCAATGATGAGCAAGGATAAATGACCAGCAAGTACATAATAACATGGGAGGCAACATGAGAAAAGAATACTTGTCATCCGTTATAGACAGAGAAATACATTGTTTTGGGGGAGTGTTGTCACAATTGTAAGATCAGCAACACAGCCAAAGTGAGCATAACAAGCTCCCACAAGCAGCAATTTGATATTGTCTGGGTAATCTGTTTTTAGTGGTGTTAGGTGAGGGTTGTATGACCCACACAGGTTAACTCTTTAAGTGCTGTGGATATTTTAATATCTTTCCAAGAAAATAGAGAGTGCTTTTTCAAATGAAAGACAGTAGTATATCCTGACGTGTACAAAAGTACTAATACTAATACTTGCACTACACAGAGGTACTTGCACCAGGTTTTCAGTCGAAAAGAAATTCAAATGCTAGCATTTATTTCAAGTGGGTTTGTATACAAAAACAGGGTTGCAATGCTGAGGCTCCATAAGGCACTGGTAAGGTCGTATTTGGAATATTGTGAGCAATTCTGGGCACCGTAGCTGAGGAAGCACATGCTGGCTCTGGAGAGGGTTCAGAGGGGGTTTACAAGAATGATCCTAGGAATGAGTAGGTTAACCTATGATGAGCGTTTGATGGCACTGGGCCTGTACTCGGTGGAGTTTAGAAGAATGAGGGGGGACCTCATTGAAACGTGCAGAATAGTGAAAGGCTTGGTTAGAGTGGATGTTGAGAGGATGTTTTCACTAGTGGGAGAGTCGTGGACTAGAGGTCATAGCCTCAGAATTAAAGGACGTTTTTTTAGTAACAAGACAAGGATACATTTCTTTAGTCATAGGGTGTGAATCTGTGGAATATTTTGCCACAGAAGGCTGTGGAGGCCAAGTCAGTGGATATTTTTAAGGTAGAGATAGATAGATTCATGATTAGTACAGGTGTCAGAGGTTATGGGGAGAAGGCAGGTGAAAGGGGTTAGGAGGGAGAGGTAGATCAGCCATGATTGAATGGCAGAGTAAACTTGATGGGCCGAATGGCCAATTTCTACTCCTATCACTTATAACTTTATGAAACCTCTGAAGTAGAACTTGAGCACATGACCTGATGAACTGAAGACAATCTTAACCTTGGATGATCGGGAAAAAGCTCGAACACGTTCTTTTCTTATGAACTGAAGAGCCAGGGAGGAAAATCGGACAAAAAAAAACATCAGGCAAACAATTTAAACAAAACAAAGTAATATTTGAAGTAACATCTTTGAAATGTAAAAAGATCACTATAAGATCTCCTTTATAAGAACTCCGTTATAAGGGTCTGATGAAGGGTCTTGGATCAAAATGTCACCTATTCCTTTTCTCCAGAGATGCTGTCTGACCCACAGAGTTACTCCACCATTTTGTGTCCATCTTCGATATAACCCAGCATCTGCAGTTTGTTCTTACACATCCTTTATAAGATTTAATTATTACATATTCTCCCGACAATATATTTCTCACCAAGAATTCTGCTTAACCAGAGAAGAATCAGCAAGTTATAAGCAAAAGCATTTGGGATTTTTTTTCCGGACGGTACACAGTATCACAGATATCTTGTACCTGCTTGCCAGTCCCAGAGGGAATAAACAGTCTGCTCTACAATCAATGATCTTATTCACAATCCAATTGACCTTTCTCTTTCAGTTTCACACTCTCAGCAGAGTTACCAATGCAGTCACACACATTTAAGTTGAAGCAAAATGACTTTTTTTTAATAAATGAAACAAGATAAACTACCCTAAATACCTTCAATTTCTGCCTACAGCAAGGTCATTGTAATCTTCATCTCAAGGCAAGAGATGATTTAAATTGATGGACAAATATTCAATAGGCTCCCGGGAGAAGGGGGAGGCAGAAGGGAGGGGAACATGGAGGTAACGAGGAGTCTATATTCAGCCTGTTCTCTTAATGTTGAAATGATTAGTGATGATTAATGTTATTGCCGATTTTTATCAATGATATATGTAGGAAATGAAAAGATGATATAAAATTAAAGTACAGATGCAATCCTTTCAGCCCAACTAGTTTATGCCTGTAGAGAGACACAAAATGCTGGAGTAACTCAGTGGGACAGGCAGCATCTTGGGAGAGAAGGAATGGATGACATTTCAAGGTCAAGACCCTTCTTCAGTGACGTTCATGCTCCATTTGAGTTTTGTTCCACACTTCATCAAATTTTATCAGCGTCATCCCCTTATTCTTCCACCATATACCAGTTGTTGTAAATGCACTTGACTATTTGCCTCAAGGACTCAAGGTAGCGGGAAGCACATGCTCCCTCTCTGGATGAACAAGTGTCTTCCAAATTCCCCGTTTGATTCAGTGGTGAGTATTTTCACCCTGATGCCCCCTGGTTTTGCTTTTCTTCACACGTTTTAAGATCTATTATAACAAAGCCTTTAATAATTTAGCACCGTGTTTTCAATAGGGGCTAGCGGAGTCAAGGGGTATGTGGAGAAGGCAGGCACGGGTTACTGATTGTGGATAATCAGCCATGATCACAATGAATTGCGGTGCTGGCTCGAAGGGCAAAATGGCCTCCTCCTGCGCCTATTTTCTATGTTTTTCTATGTTTTTAGTAGAGAGAGACAAATTGTTCTCCGTGTTTGTATGAGTGTAATTTTGGATTTCTTGCATCGTTTCTGTCAAGTTATTTTTTTCAGCCTCTCCAGGGCCTCTGTGTATGTGTCACAATAAAGAAATCTGAACAGTACCCAGATCGCTTGGAGTGATCTAAGTAACGTTTGGTACAAGTTTAACATAACATTTCTACTTTTTAGTTCCATTCCTATGATGTTAACATTGGTTTTATTTTCAAGCCATGTTTATTGGGGAAGCTACATTTTGGGACCATTTTTTTTTCATTTGAGAAATATCATTGCCCCTGGCAATTATTGTCGATCCTTCATTGCCTCTGTGACGTTATTGAGTGAGCCATGGGGAATACTGTTCCTTCTTATAGTCAAAGAGCTGTATAGCACAGACACAGGCTCTTCTGCCCACATTATCTTTGCTGACAAGGTTTGAATACTAGGCTAATCACATTTGCCTGCATTTGGCCCAAAGCTCTACATTTTCCCTATCCATATATCTGTCCAATTGTCTTTTAGAAGTCATAATTATTTTATAGTCTCCTCTGGCAGCTCATTCCAGATGCAGATTGCGCGGTGAATGAAAAGTTGTCCCTGTGGATCCTTTAAAATCTTTCTCCTCTTAGGCTGTGGGATGAGCATGACAAATGTGTCTAGAAATCAACTTTCGTGACCCATGCCTCGGAACTACATGAAATTCTGCACAGATTTAGATAAAATATAATTAAGAAGGAAGTCATAACTCGTCAGTGCCAAATGTTGCACATTAATTAATTAAACTAATTAGAAAATTAGCTGAAAAAGTAAGCGCCATCTAGCGCCCAAGGCCCGTTTACATGGGGAGCCTATTTCCGTGTTGCAGTCTCTTTAAACCATATATATGTATGACATGTATATGATTGTAATCATATATAATTATATCATTTAAAAATAATATAATGAATATAATTGTGGGATTTTTTTTTGAATGAGACTGCCACAGATGTCCTCTTGAACCAGCCTAGTTAATGGGTGAGGGCAGTTCCTCTGGGTTCCCCCGTTTACTGAACCACACTGACTGCCAGTGTGCAGAATGGGGGTCACGGCCATAGTGGCACTGGGACAGTGCCACTGGGGGAAGGCCAAGGCATCTTCCACTGACAGGAAAATGCCTAACCCTAACTCGCTCCCCTTCCAAAGCTGCCCACGGTTGGAGCTGGAGCCGCTTTGGGACTGGCTGTGGGCTCCGTACGTGTGGCCCCGCAGCGCGTCCACCTCGGCCAGCATGCCGTTCTGATGGTGATGATGATGGGGAGCAGCACTTCCCTGCACCCCCCCCCCCCCCCGGGGCCACCTTCAGCAGCACAATAGCGCCGGCTCCATCAGACCGGTCTCACGCTTGCTGCAACACCGGCCTACCAACAGCCCGACCGACCACTCGCAACACCCACCGGAGGCCCGGCCCAACGCTCACCGCCCACCGGTGGCCTGACAGCCCGACAGCCCGACCAATCCTCTACAGCATCCATCGACCTACTGACAAGAGGACTGACAGAATGACTGATTGACTGACTGACTGACTGACCTACTGACTGACCCTAATCCTAACCCTAGATCTACATTTGTTATTTATCATTTTTATTTAACAGTTCACATCATAACTTTATAAAGATAAATCAATTGAAAAAAAATGATCAGCAAGATGAGCTTTACCTTTATTCCTTGGAAACCTTGCTATTATATTGATGTAATGAGGAGGCAGCCACGATCCCAGGGTCCTCACTGCCTAGCGACAATAAAACAAAGCGCAGGATTGGTCAATTTGTGTCCGACCTCAATGTTAAATGTGCATTGATTGGGCAATTACTACTCAGAAAATTTGAGGTTTTTCTCATATTTCTTAAAAATGTGCAGGTTTTGGTCTTGACGAGTTTCAGGTATGATTTATATAATATTTTTACACAATATGTTAAAAATTCAGGTCGTTCCGTGAGTTGGGTCACTAACCTGAACGAAAAAGCTCTTTGGCCACAGTCGATCTAGAATTTAGCACGTGCTCTCAAGTTTTAGAAACCTCTAACCTGGTAAAAAAAATGTGAGTGTTCGCTTTATTTACGTGGTACACTAGATGATCTCAGTCGTCAGTCTCCTACGCTCCAAAGGTAAAATCCAAGGCCATCCAACTTCTCCCCATGTCAAGTCCGCAAGCCCAGCTAATGTCCTGGATAATCCCTTCTGCACCCCTTCCAACTTTATGATATCCTTCCTACAGCTGGCTAACCAGAATAGCACACAATGTAGCAAATGTAGTTTCACCAATTACTTGTGTGAAGGAACTGCAGATGCTGGTTCAAACCAAAGATATACTATAGCTTTTTGTGTCTTTCCTCACCAACAACTTGTACAGCTGCATCGTGATGTCCCAACTTTTCTACTCATTCCCTTTCCCAATGAAGGCAAGCGTTGCAAAATACCGCACTCTCCACATGACCCGCTACTTTCAGGGATCCATGCACCTGTACCCCCAGATCTCTTTGGTGAACGGCACTCTCCCAAGCCCCACCATTTACTGTGTATGTCTTGCCCTGGTTCAACACCTCATTCTCGGTTGAAGATATTGTAGGTTTAGGTGATCTTGTAACAATAACGAAGATGGCTAATTGCAGCGCATTTAGTAGATTAGATATGTTGCAGCAGAGGTGCATTGGTGGTTGAGTGACTCTTTCAGATTGAGTCGGTCAAATAAGCTGCTTTGTCCTGGATGTTGTCAAGCTTCTTAAGAGCTGTAGTCATCCATGCAGGTGGAGAATATTCCATTACACTTCAGACATGTCATAAATTGTGGAAAGGCTTTGGGAAGTCAAGTGGTAAGTCCCTCGTGGAATATAGTTTTGTAGGCATAGTAATTATATGGCTGGTCTAATTAATTTTCTGCTCAGGATTGAGCTCGCAGATGTGGTTTGTAGGTGTCATAGCAATGTCATTGAATGTAAAGGTTAAATGGTTAGAACGGCACTTACTGCAGATGGTCTAGCACTAGTGCGACTAAAACATAACTTGCCTGGATATTTCTGAAGGTTTTGCTGTACACAGGCAAGGTCTGCTTCTTTTTCTGAGGAGTTTGTAAAACAAATGAATCATCAGCAGACATTTTTACTTCTGAACATATCATGGAAGGGAAGGTCACTGAAGAAGCAGCAAAGTTGAACCTTGGACCCTGTCCTGAGGAACTCCTGCCACGAAGTTCACAGAGAACTTCTCCAAACCATTTAGATTATTATTTTCCACATAAAATGTATCTATATTATATGTTGCCAACCTGGTTTGACAACTCAGCGGGGCAGGAGCATAGAAATGGGAAACAGAGTGAGCAGGAAGGTGTGGAGAGAGGAGGAAGGACAAAGGGAGGAGGCAGTTTAAACAACCTATTTCCCACTTGCTAGTCTCTGAAGAATCCATTCAAGAACAATTCCATTGACGTGACCCCCTATTCCCAATTTATGGAAGATTATCAGACCACTGTGGAACTACTAGCTACTTTACACGCCAATCCAGACTGGCAGTAGTGCTTGATTGAGTGTCCTTTGTAATCTTCAGGCTCGTTTGGCTGTTGGGTTTGATACAGTGGTCATTTGTCAGTACAAGCATGTGTTGGTATTGGACTCCCATGATGAAGGTCTCCCAATGGTGTTGGTCTTCCATGCATGAAAGTACTCAGGCTTTCTGTCATGCTTCCAAAGAAACCATCGTTTTCATTGCAAGCCATAAATTGCCAGAGTTACTCAACGGGTCAGGCAGCATTTCTGGAGAACACGGATAGGTACCTTTTTTCGGATCTGGACCTTTTTCAGTCGGAGTCTAAGGAAGGGCCCTGTTCCGAAACGTCACCTACCAATATTTTCCAGTGCTGTTGCCTGCCCAACTGAGTTACTCCAGCACTTTGCATCGTTTTTTTGTTGTAAATCAGCATCTGCATATCCTTTTTTTTTCCTATATATTTTTATCTCTATATTTTTCATTCTACATACACATCATCCTTGTTTTCGTTTGTCCTTCTGTCTAAAGTCAAGAGAGTCCAAGCCATGAATCAAGAGTAATTAATTATCATCTGTGCCCACACCAAAACAATGACATTTTTGCTTAACAGGAATAACGCACAGATTTAATAATCAAAGATGTAATAAATTAATAACAGCAAGATAAGGTAACCATAATAGTGTAAACCTGAGTCTGTAGGGCAACCAAAGGTGCTGTCCATTGAAGATTATAGTTGCTAAGGTTAGTGTTGAGAATTTTCAAGACCCCGATGGTTTCCGGGAATTGTTGTTTTCCAGCTCATTTACTTTCTTCCCGATGGTAATAGTGTGGTCAGGATGGTGGTTGGGTCTTTGATTAAATTGGTTGCCTTTCTTGAGGCGGTGCCTCATAATGGTCCTTTCAATGGCGGGGGGGGGGGGGGGGGTCCTGTGATGGACCAGACATTGTCCTCCATTCTCTGTAGTCTCCTTCGCTTGTGGGAGTTTGAGCTGCTGAACCAGGCCATGAAGCAACCAGTTTCCAACATTGTCCCCATTCACTTATGTTTTGAAATCAATTTCACTTGCCAAACACCTGCCAGTTTTTCAATGCATTCACCCTGTAAGCCACAATCAATCTCCCATTTAAGAAACGTAGTATTAACTAGTGCAGATTAGCTTCAAATGGCACTTGAATATTGGCATCTAACTGAAGCATCCTGACAATAAATAACATATTTAGGGTAGATGCTGTGTAGGTGCATCAAGTCACCATGTTGGTTGATTATGAATTCCAATAAAAATAGCGAAGAATGTCAAAAGAATTGCTTGTTCCCACCAGATTTAAGATTTCAGAACAGAGCAAGGTGTCCTAGTGAATGTGTGTAGTGTGCTGTTCATATCTATGGTCTATGTTTCTTGTTGGCTGTTAGTACTAGATATGGAGATTCACATTACTTAATGCTACCATCTTGTGGCGACAAGTCTCTTTTTTAACATTTTATTTTGAAGTTACGTGTAATTTAATAGTTTAATCTTTCTTTTAGTTTATGAGTGGAGAGGTTTTGAAGAAAACAGGTAGCATTTTCTATTGACTATTTATTTTTCCTGCACGGGCAGCACGGTGACACAGCGGTAGAGTTGCTACCTTGCAGCGCCAGAGACCCAGGTTCAATTCCCACTACAGGTGCTGTCTGTATGGAGTTTGTACGTTCTCCCCATGACCGTGTGGGTTTTCTCCGAGATCTTCGTTTTCCTCCCACGCTCCAAAGACATACAGGTTTGTCGGTTAATTGGCTTGGTACAAGTGTAAACCCTTGGTACGAGTTAATTAGCTCGGTACCAGCGATTACTGGTCGGTGCAGACTTGGTGGGCCGAAGGCCCTGTTTCCATGCTGTATTTCTGAACTAAACTAAAAAATAGCTGGTGTAATAATGGCAAATTACTTCCTGCAGGAGTGCTCCATTTATGTAAAGGAATCAGAAAATTTAGAATATTGTCAAAATCACTCAGGCCGTTGTAGCCATGCAGATAGAAGTATGAGGTACTTCCAAATGGACCTCCCTCCCATTGTATGGCTGACCATCATTTTGTGACCAGGCTGATAAATGGGCAGCTGAGTTGGGTGGGTGGAGTGGAATTTGACATAGCAGCTTCTTCAGTACACAAAAGCACTTCACAACATTTTTTGGAAATATTCCGTGGGCAAATATTTCAAGCCAATCTATCAGAACCAGAAATTAGATAAACACCCAATAGGCCTAAATGTAGAAACAAGGAACTGCCAGATGCTGGTTTATACCAAAAATGGAAGCAAAGTAAAAATGGAGTAACTCATCGGGTCAGGCAGCATGTCTGGAGAAAAACAGGTGACGTTTTGGGTCTGGAGAAGGGTCCAAAATCAAAAAGTCACATCCTCCTTCTCCAGAGATGCTGCCAGAGCGTCTGGGTAACTCCAGCACCTTGTGTCTAACCAGTAGGTCTGTGGCCCTGACCAAGACCTTTCTGGTCAGTTTTTAATAGCACAGTGGGATCTTTCACAGTATGTCACCTCAATAGGTTGACACATAGGTGCAGCAGTAGAGATTTGCCTTACAATGCCAGAGACCTCGGTTCGATCCTGACAATTGGTGCTGTCTGTATGGGGTTTGTACATTCTCCCCGTGACCTGCATGGGTTTTCTCCAGGAGCCCCGGTTTCTTCCCACACTCCAAAGACGTACATGTTTGCAGGCTGATTGGCTTGGTAAAATTGTAAATTGTCCCCAGTGTGTGCAGGATAGTATTAGTGTGTGGGGATCGCTGATCAGCACGGACTCGCTGATCGGCACGAACAAGGATGTCTCCAAACAGTGTAGCAGCCCTTCATATAGGTATGTTACAAAACTTACCTTTAGCGGCGCTGGAGTTCTGCCGCTCCCCGTGTGCGCGACTTTGGCGCCTTGCAGAGGGGGGCGGGCTTAAAGTGCCGTTTTTCCACAGGCCTGGATAATCGATGAATGTCGGGCGATTTGGTTGCTGAAGAAAAATCGCTCCGACATTTAATGAATGGTGGTATTTTTAAATTACTCTAGATTATTTATTAACTAGAGTAATTTAAAAATCACCTTCAAAAGCCGTGACCGCAGACAACCGGAAGCATTTTGCGTAGGGGAGAAAAAAAGGTAAATACTTTATTTTTATATTAAAAGTTGGTTTTTCGGGAGGCTTTAATAATATTTTCATGTTGCGAAATGGGGTCCCCAAAAAATGTATGAACCCCCAATATTTTTCCCCCCGACTTCACCGCTAACCGCAACGTTCCAATCCACCGCATTCCACTAAAACCCACTCGCTAGTTGATTTAAATGGCCATTAATTTACAGGCATAAAACACTAAATTCCTTCCATTTGGTCCAGAAATTCATGAAAATGAAATTTAAAAATTATGTTATATTGTGGATTATTGTGTGAATGTTATTTGGACACTTAGGCAATTTTTAAAAAGTTTATCTTTTCTTAAGAAATTGATAGATGTTTAGATCTACTCATTGAATTTTGTAATTAGCTACAATTAGATAACTAACTAATTATATGCTTTAATTTCAGGTAATCCAAGTAAGATTGTTTAATATTTGTTTCAGAATGCTTCAATCTATAATAACTGAAAATTTCATTGAGTTCTCTTAATTTTTAAGAATGTTATGGGCTTTTAACTTTTCTAGATCACAGCTTTTGAGTTAAGTCAATTGAAAGGCAATGGGGAACAAGATGCTAATTTCTGAGTATGAAAATGGCCATAACTTTCTTAATACTGAAGATATGAAAGTAAATTAGGTGTCAAATTAAACTTCTTTTTATGCTTTATCTGATGGGATAAATTGCAGACTTGATTTTTAAAATCTCAAAATTTTGTAACATTGCTACTTCATATCTCTCAGTACATGCAGACCCTACTGCCTCAATAAGGTGTTTCTAAACCACATTGATATCTGAGGGGTAGAACAGGACTCCTCCTCATTTTACATAGGTATATTAATACATTTGGCAATGCAGTGGTGCAGCTGGCAGAGGTTCTAACCTGATCTTGGGTACTGTCTTTATGGAGTTTGCATGTTCTTCCTGTGACCCGGTAGGTTTCCTCCAGGTGCTCAGGTTTTCTCCCACATCCCAAAAGCATGCAGGTTTGCTGGTTAGTAGGCCTCTGTAAATTACTTCGGGCACGGAGGGAGTGGATGAGAAAGTGGGATAGCATAGAGCCTGTGTGAACGGGTGATCAATGGTCGGCATGGTTGGTGGGCTGAAGGGCATATTTCCATGCTGTATCTTTCAATTCAATCAAATTCTATGTGTCCAAATAATATGCAAATTTATAGAAGAAGGGAATTCTAATGGCTTTGTTGAACTCAGCAAACTGAGCGGATCTGATGACTTGGTGAAGAGCAAGGTTGGAACTATTGGGACTGAAAAATAATACATTAGTCCCTGTCAATGGAATTAAACATGCTGTAGAGTGGAGTCAGCACATTGTAGTTATTTTCTGACGCCCGTTACATTGAAGGCAGAATACTAAATGCTGAATAAACTCTATTATACACTTCACACTAATGATAGTACGGGAACTCTGAGGAAATTGATTTTAATCCACACTTAATTCGTACCCAAAATTACGCCTCAAATGAAAGAAGTTTAAAGATGCAGTTTGATTAATGACTGAGGGAACAGAGTGCTTACACAACAACAAAACTGTATGTTCATTTTCCTCTGTAATACATTTCGTTTTGGGACAGGTTTTAAGTAAAGACAGATTAAGTGTGCGTAATTAAAATTATTTTTAAGGCAAGCCATTGCCTTAAAACCAACTCTAAAAGTAAAACACAATGTTCCTTTTCCAAAAAGTCTTCTGTCCCTTCTTTGTCCCACTGAGCTTCATCCAGTCTGTAGCCATTTTAAATCCAGTCCGTAGCCATTTTAAATCCAGTCCGTAGCCATTTTAAAGGGCCATACCTAACCATTCCAATTCATTTTTTCTCACATAATAACAACATTCACAAATCAACCTGAAGTGGTTTCCAATTTCAGAATACCTTCCTGCAATCATAATTACAGGAAAGATATCCTGTCCTAGTTGAATTTTCTCAATTCTGTTAACCCAGACTGCCTCCCCCCCACCTCTCCCTCAGCCCTCTGGCCCTGACATTCCTTCTCCATCTCCCCCCCCCCCCCCCCCCCCAGTCGCACTAGCTTCTCATTTTCACACCACAAACAGCTTACAATGGCCTGCTTCCTTTATCACCAATACCTTTTTGCATATCTTTCACTCATTGTTCCTTATCTCTCCACATCACTGTTTATATCTCTCGTTTCCCTGATCCCTGACCAGTCTGAAGAAGGGTCTCGACCCGAAACGTCGCCTATCTCCTTCGCTCCTTAGATGCTGCTGCACCCGCTGAGTTTCTCCAGCTTTTTGTGTAACCCTCCTGTCCTAGATATTCTGTCCTAGGTCTCCTCCATTATCAGAGTGAGGCTAAATGCAAATTGGAGGAGCAGCATCTCATATTTCGCTTGGGCAGCTTACAGCCCAGTGGTATGAATACTGATTTCTCTAACTTCAGATAGCATTCCTCTCTCTCTATCCCTCCCCCACCCAAGTCACACTAGCTTCTCATTTTCACCTAACAAACAGGTAACAATGGCATGTTTCCTTTATCATCGTTACTTTTTTCGCATACTCTGTGTGTATGTATATATATATATATATATATATATATATATATACACACACATAATCACACACACACACAGGTGGTCACGATGGCGCAGCGGTAGAGTTGCTGCCTTCTAGTGAAGGCAGTGCCAGAGACACGGGTTCGAACCCGACTTTGGGTGTTGTCTGTATGGAGTTTGTAAGTTTTCCTGGTGACCTGCGTGGGTTTTCTCCGAGACCTTCGGTTTCCTCCCGCACTCCAAAGACGTACAGGTTTGTAGGTTAATTGGTTTGGTAAATGTAAAAATTGTCCCTAGTGGGTGTTGGATAGCGTTAATGTGCGGGGATCGCTGGTTAGCGTGGACCCAGTGGGCCGAAGGGCCTGTATTTCTAAACATCAGTCTGAAGAAGAGTCTAGACCCAAAACGTAATAACAATAATAATCTACGTAGTTCTGCGCTTAATGGAGATTGGTGTGTTTAATAGCCCGATGGCTGTAGGTTGGAAAATAAAACGTGGGGAAATTAACTTCAGTGCAGAGTACCTGCTCCATGTTAATTAAAACAAAAATGATTGTTGGAAAAGTTCCTGTATATTTATGGCTCTAATCTTTTCTTTTCCATGGAGATCGCTTTATACGAGATCTCCCCTCTCTGCAGGATGTTAACATCTACCAACTAGGCACCGCAGCGAGTAGCCCGCTGTGGTTGGTGGTGCCTGCAATTTTGCTGCTCTGGGTGCTGGTTGGAACAACTCCAAGCTGCAGAGCTCCATTAAACAGCCGTACCCAAGAGAAAGGAGAATAAACCTGCATGAAGGCATCCTGGTGTTGAAAATTAATGCGCACTGTCACAATGCAATGACTTGAGCTATTTTGTTTGTCTTGCACATCCAAATACTATACAATTAAAGCTTAGTGGTGAGTTTAAAATAAAACTCAGCTCAGGCATAACAACAATAATTTCCCAGTAACCCTTGTTGTTAATTGCATGTACCATATTCTTTTCAAAAAGGAGCATCATTATCTGTGGAAAGTACACAAGAATAGTTCACAATCCAGCAGATGTAATGATACCTCTCTGGCAGGTAATGCAGAGCTGGGTGAACTTTTAGAGCAGGGTGTGCTGGCTGTTTTAAGGCCTTGTCCTCAAAGTTGTAGTGTGGTGTGAAATGGAAAGTTTGTAGGTGCCTTGTGATTTAGATTTCAGTAAATCTTATCCAGAGAAACTCTGGAATGTGGATTTTAAATTTAGAGAATTTATTTCTGGGACTTCCATACCCGATACACATCCGAGTGCACACACTCTCACACCCACTCTCACACCCACTCTCTCACACACTCTCTCACACACATTCTCACACGCACACTCACGAACACACTCTCGCGCACTCTCATGTGCACTCTCAAGCGCATTTTCACGCACTCTCTTACATACTCTCACACACACTCACTCACACCCACTCTCGCACACTCTCACCCACACACTCTCACACACACTCTCTCACACACTCACGCACACTCACGAACACACTCTCTCGCACACTCTCATGTGCACTCTCAAGCACATTTCCACACACTCTCACACACACTCACACACACTCTCACACTCACACACATTCTTGCACACTCTCTCACACAGACTCTCACACCCGCTCGCACACTCTCTCACACACACTCTCACTCTCGCACACACAATCCTGAACATTTGCTATTGGCTTCAAGTAGTCCCCACTTCCATGAGTTTCAGTAAGGTCTGCCTGGTCTACTGATTGTGTCAAAGCAGATGTTTTTAAGACGTATGCCTTCCTCCAACAATGCTTCACGGTGTCCTGCTTTGAATCCGGCTGGAATTAAGTTTGGTTTATTCTGAAAACACTACGTCTCCCAGTGGGTCCCAGTCCATCACTCTACTATTCTTCCCAATCACAACTGGATAACACATGGTAGGCTCATCCAAAGGATTAAGACTATTGGGATCCATGGTGACTTGGTTGCTTGAATGCAGTACTGGCTTACTTATAGAAACATAGAAACATAGAAAATAGGTGCAGGAGTAGGCCATTCGGCCCTTCGAGCCTGCACCGCCATTCAATGTGATCATGGCTGATCATCCAACTCAGTATCCCGTACCTGCCTTCTCTCCATACCCCCTGATCCCTTTAGCCACAAGTGCCACATCTAACGCCCTCTTAAATATAGCCAATGAACTGGCCTCAACTACCTTCTGTGGCAGAGAATTCCAGAGACTCACGACTCTCTGTGTAAAGAATGTTTTCCTCATTTCGGTCCTAAAGGAATTCCCCCTTATCCTTAGACTGTGACCCCTTGTTCTTGACTCCCCCAACATCGGGAACAATCTTCCAGCATCTAGCTTGTCCAACCCCTTAAGAATTTTGTAAGTTTCTATAAGATCCCCCCTCAATCTTCTAAATTCCAGCGAGTACAAGCCGAGTCTATCCAATCTTTCCTCATATGAAATTCCTGACATCCCAGGAATCAGTCTGGTGAATCTTCTCTGTACCCCCTCTATGGCAAGGATGTCTTTTCTCAGATTTGGAGACCTAAACTGTACGCAATACTCCAGGTGTGGCCTCACCAAAACCCTGTACAACTGCAGTAGAACCTCCCTGCTCCTATACTCAAATCCTTTCGCTATGAATGCTAACATACCATTTGCTTTCTTCACTGCCTGCTGCACCTGCATGCCTACTTTCAATGACTGGTGTACCATGACACCCAGGTCTCGTTGCATCTCCCCCTTTCCTAATCTGCCACCATTCAGATAATAGTCTACCCTCATGTTTTTGCCACCAAAGTGGATAACCTCACATTTATCCACATTATACTGCATCTGCCATGCATCTGCCCATTCACTCAGCCTATCCAAATCACCCTGCAGCCTCCAAGCATCCTCCTCACACCTAACTATACCCCCCAGCTTGGTATCATCTGCAAATTTGGAGATGTTGCATTGAATTCCCTCGTCCAAATCATTAATATATATTGTAAATAGCTGGGGTCCCAGCACTGAGCCTTGTGGCACCCCACTAGTCACTGCCTGCCATTCTGAAAAGGACCTGTTTACTCCTACCCTTTGCCTCCTGTCTGCTAGCCAGTTCTCTATCCACATCAATACTGAACCCCCAATACCGTGTGCTTTAAGTTTGTATGCTAATCTCTTATGCGGGACCTTGTCGAAAGCCTTCTGAAAGTCTAGATATAACACATCCACTGGTTCTCCCTTATCCACTCTACTAGTTACATCCTCAAAAAATTCTATCAGATTTGTCAGACATGATTTACCTTTCGTAAATCCATGCTGACTTTGTCCAATGATTTCACCACTTTCCAAATGCGCTGCTATCCCATCTTTAATAACTGACTCTAGCAGTTTCCCCACTACCAATGTTAGACTAACTGGTCTGTAATTCCCCGCTTTCTCTCTCCCTCCTTTTTTAAAAAGTGGGGTTACATTAGCTACCCTCCAATCCTCAGGAACTACTCCAGAATCTAAGGAATTTTGAAAAATTATCACTAATGCATCCACTATTTCTGTGGCTACCTCCTTGAGTACTCTGGGATGCAGACTATCTGGCCCTGGGGATTTATCGGCCTTCAATCCGTTCAATTTACCCAACACCACCTCCCGGCTAACCTGAATTTCACTCAGTTCCTCCATCTTATTTGACCCCCGTTCCACTGCTATTTCCGGCAGATTATTTATGTCTTCCTTAGTGAAGACAGAACCAAAGTAGTTATTCAATTGGTCTGCCATGTCCTTGTTCCCCATGATCAATTCACCTGTTTCTGACTGCAAGGGACCAACATTTGTTTTAACTAGTCTCTTTCTCTTCACATATCTATAAAAACTTTTGCAGTCAGTTTTTATGTTCCCTGCCAGTTTCCTTTCATAATCTATTTTCCCTTTCCTAATTAAGCCCTTTGTTCTCCTCTGCTGCATTCTGAATTTCTCCCAGACCTCCGGTAGGCTGCTTTTTCTGGCAAATTTGTATGCCTCATCTTTTGTTTTTATACTATCCCTGATTTCCCTTGTTATCCATGGATGCACCACCTTCCCCGATTTATTCTTTTGCCAAACTGGTATGAACAACTTTTGTACTTCATCCATGCAGTCTTTAAATACCTTCCATTGCACATCCACTGTCAACCCTTTAAGAATCACCTGCCAGTCTATCTTGGCCAATTCACATCTCATACCTTCAAAGTTACCTTTGTTCAAGTTCAGAACCCTTGTTTCTGACTTAATTTTGTCACTCTCCATCCTAGTGAAGAACTCAACCATATTATGGTCACTCTTGCCCAAGGGGCCACGCACAACAAGACTGCTAACTAACCCTTCCTCATTACTCAATACCCAGTCTAGAATAGCCTGCTCTCTCGTTGGTTCCTCCACATGTTGGTTGAGAAAACTATCCCGCATACATTCCAGGAATTCTTCTTCCTCAGCACCCATTGCCAATTTGATTCAATAGAAGAGAGAGGGTTGTGGTGGAAGGGTGTTATTCTGGCTGGACTCTAGAGACCAGTGGAGTTCCATAAGGATCTGTGCTGGGATCCCTGTTGTTGATGATGACTTGGTAAATGTAAATGTGTTGGTCGGTAAGTTTGCAGTCAACACTAAAATTGGTGGAGTTGCAGACAGCGAGGAAGGCTGCTAAAGTATACAGCAGAATGTAGATCAGCTACAGAAATTAGAGGAGAAGTGGCAGATGTAGTTGAATTTGAGTGTGAGTGGGAGGTGTTGCACTTTGAGAGGTTGAATGTTAGGGGAAAATATATAGTTAATAGCAAGATCCTTGGCAGCATTGATGTGAAGTGGGATCTTGAGGTCCAAACCCACAATTCCATGAAAGTGGGAACACAAGTGGGCAGTACGGTGGCGCAGTGGTTGAGTTGCTGCCTTAAAGTGCTTGCACTGCCGGAGACCCAGGTTTGATCCCGACAACGGGTGCTGTCTGTATGGATTTTGTACGTTCCCCCCGTGACCTGCGTGGGTTTTCGCCGAGATCTTTGGTTTCCTCCCACTCTCCAAAGACGTACAGGTTTGTAGGTTAATTGGCTTGGTATAAGTGCAAATTAACCCTAGTGTGTGTAGGTTAGTGTAGGTGTGCAGGGATATCTGGTTGGCGCGGACTCTGGGCCGAAGGGCCTGTTTCTGCGCTGTATCACTAAACTAAACTAAACTAAGTAGCTAAATGGTAAAGAAGGCACGTGGCATGCTTACCTTCAGAGGTCTCGACATTACGTATAACAGTCAGGAAGCCATGATGCAGCTTTATTGTACTTTGATTAGGCCACATTTGGAATGTTGTGAGCTTGGCTGATCACCCCACTGCAGGAAGGATGTGAAGGCTTTGGAAAGGGTGCAGAGGAATAATGACAGTATTAGAGGATATTAGCTACAGGAGATGTTGGACTGACTTGGATTGTTTTCTCTGGAATGCCAGAGGTAGTGGGGTTGACCTGAAAGAAGTATATAAGAATGATGAGAGGCATAGATAGGATATGTGTATACATCCATCTGGTCTCTGCTCAGCTTCCGATGCTGCAGAGAAAACTATCCACTTTTGCCCAACCTCTTCTTATAACTAATATCCTCTAAATCTAGGCAGTATTCTGGTCAACCCTCTGCCCAAAGAATGGTAAATTTGTGACAGAGGAGTGAAGATTCCCTAGAATGGTTCCTTGGGTGTGGAGAACTGCCCTGTTAAGATAAAGTAAGCTGTAGCTGCACCATATGTGGTGCATAAAGGTGAGACGTCAGGCCGGTTCAAAGTGTTGTTTACTCAGTGGTCACACATTCAGTTGGTGCGCTAACCGTATTACAATGTTGCTGTAGCTGAGCGAGGTTGTACTCTCGGGCTCAGCTACCTGTTGACTTCTCTAGGTCTCGAGGTGAGGGACCTTAAGTACCAGGACACTCCCTCTAGCCCATGACGTCACGTGCCCGCCCTCGAATCTCCTGACGAGGGTTCGAGCATAAGTGGCCCCTGTTTAGGCTGATGCCACAAAGCGTTCTGAGCCTAGGGGTGACTAGAACCAGGAGTCACAGTCTCAAGATAAGGGATCAGGCATCAGGGCGGAGGTGAGAAAACATTTCTTCAGCCAATAGCTGATAAATCTTCAGAATCCTCAATCCGAGAGGGCTGTAGAGGCTCAGTCACAGTTTAATCAGAGGCGGCATAGTGGCGCAGCAGTAGAGTTGCTGCCTTACAGCACCAGAGACTTTGATCCTGACCACTGGTCCTGTCTGTACACAGTTTGTACGTTCTCCCCGTGGCCGTGTGGGTTTTTTCTTGGTGCTCTGGTTTACTCCCATATTCAAACGACGTACAGGTTTGCACGTTAACTGCTTCTGTTAATGGTAAATTGTCCCTAATGTGTAGAATAGTGCTAGCGTGTGAGGATATTGATGGTCCGTGCGGACTTGGTGGACCAAAAGGCCTGTTTCAACGCTCTATCTCTAAAGTCGAAAGCCTTAAGTCCAAAGAGTTGTAGTTGAGTTTGGTTGGAATCATGCTGGTGCTATAACCAATAAATAGGAGTCTGATGTAGATGTCCTTGTTATCCAGATGTTCCAGATTGATAACTGTTTTTTAGATTAGTCCAGTTAAATGGTGCTGAGTCAAAAGTTCAGCCATGGGAGGCTCACTCGAGAGGGGACTGTTGCAAACAACCTACTCTTCCTGTTTCTTACCTCCTTATGACTCCAACAGAAATGGGTTATCCATGTTTAAATTACTGTTTTATTCCTGGGCCCGATGAGCCTCATATGCATAATATAAGATTGTTATCATGGTAACAATCCGAAGAGGCCAGACTTTCCACCACAACAGGTGCAGAGTTCAAGCATTTCTTCAATTATTTCTGTTTCGAAAGTCCTCGTGTAATAGAAAAACTTGTTTCTTTTTAAAGACTGGTGTAATAAGGTGATCCAATGTTTACAGGTTCTGGTTTTCCATTAAAATAATAGAGGAGATAATTTGAACAGCTTACGACATCTCATTACACTGTTTATCTAGATGATTAAGAAAATATAATTTCATGTTAATGAAATGACTTTGCTCTGGAACATAAGATGGTCCTGCAATTTGACGCTGTGTCTTGTAAGAAGACTTCTTTCTGACTTTTCCTTACACTCCCCCTGACTTTATCTCCTTGAGATCCACCTCTGACCACTAGATCTCTGCTCCTCCAACTGCTGTCCATCCAATTTTCCTTCCAGACCTCCATGTCTGCTGATTTCCCTCTCATTCAAATCTGGTGTTAGTTTACTGTTTTGACGTAGGGGTAAGATGAGGACTCACAATCCTGTTTATATCAACGGGACAGTGGTGGAAAAGGTCAATAACTTCAAATTCCTGGGCGTGCATATATCAGAAGATCTTTCCTGGATCCAGCACAACGATACAATCGTAAAGAAGGCACATCAGCGACTCAACTTCCTGAGAAGATTACGGAGATTCGGCATGTCGAAGAGGATTCTCCTAAATTTCTACAGGTGCACGGTAGAGAGCATTCTGACTGGGAGCATCGTGGCCTGGTTCGGCAACATGAATGTCCAGGAGCGTAAAAGACGACAAAAAGTAGTGACCACTGCCCAGTCCATCGCCAGCTTTGACCTCCCCACCGTCAAAGGGATCTATCCCAGTCGCTGCCTCAAAAAGGCAGCCAAAATCGTCAAGGACCCATCCTGGCCGCACACTCATCTCACCATTGCCATCAGGAAGAAGGTACAGGAGCCTGAAAACGGTAACGTCCAGGTTCAGGAACAGCTACTTCCCCACAGCCATCAGGGTATAAAACACAACGAATAAACTCTGAGCTCTGAACTGCAAAAGACTATATTATTATTTGTTATTTGCACTATATTTGGTATTTATTGAACTTTTTCCTTTTTTTCCCCATTAAGTACTATGTTTACATATTCACATATTCTGTTGTGCTGCAGCAAGTTAGAATTTCATTGTCCCGTCCGGTACATATGACAATAAAACACTCTTGACTTGACTTGTACTGAGATTCGGAGAAAAACTTTGTTTCGTGTCCTAGTGAGGCAAATCATATCGTACAGGAGGACAGAGCAAAAGACAAATAAACAGAGTGTAAAATATAGATGTACAGAAAAAGTGCAGGTGGCTAAACGAGATAAATTTGGAGATCAGGAATGCATCCTTATGTTCAGAGAGAACTATTGAATTGTCTGATAACAGTGGGAAAGAAGGTGTTCTTCAATCTGGTGGCATGTGCTTTCAAGACTTTGTCTCTTCAACCCGACGGGAGAGAGGAAAAGCGGGAATGACTGAGGCATGAGTGGTCCTTCATTATGTTGGCTGTTTTCTCGAGGCAGTGTGAAGTACAGATAGAGTGAGGGGGGTGGGGATGGGGGTTGGCGGAGGTGGCTTTGCATGATGGGCTGGGCTGCATTCACAGCTCTCCGCAATTTCTTCAGGCACAGCACTTGCCTTACCAAGCTGTGATGCTTTCTATGGTGCATCTGTAAAGACTTGAATAGAGTCATTGGAGACATGCCAAATTTAATCAGCCTTCTGAGGAAGTAGAGGTGCTTATGTGCTTTCTCGGCAATAGCACCAATGTGATTGGACCAGAACAAGTTGTTTGTGATATTTAAGATGAACCTTTCAACCATCTCTACTTCAGCGCCATTAATGCAGACTGGTGTATGCAGTCCACTGTGGCAGTACCTGGTGGGTAGCCACGGGTAGCGAACCCTTTGGCTCAGGAGAGAGGAGTTGAGCATCTTGGAGTGGGAGGCGTTGGGTCATGGGGTCCGACCCGGGGTATTTAAGGTCGTGTCATGCCCGGTCACGTTGTTGAAGTTGGAAGCAGCACAGTGCAGTAATAAACACCACTTCGTTCACACAACTTGTTTTCGCCTCATTCTTGGCTGGACTCCTGGAGTCCCCGCTACACTGGTGACCCCAACAACCAGGAGTGGAATTCTGGACAAAGTTCACGCAAACATGTACAGGGCTCAACCCGCCGCTGTGGCCTTCAAGCCGAGCTCAACACGGACGCCCTGAACGGTCATCTTACGGGACCAGACTGAATGGATGAGCTGCCATGGGTGTTGTTCATGATTCAAACTGCCCCCAAGGAGGATTTGGCATCATCCTCGGCAGAGTTGGTGTATGGCGCTCTGCTCACCTTCCCGGGAGAGTTTGTCCCGGCCGCTGGTGGGTCCCGGGAACCGCCGTCCTCCGTGCTGCTGCGCTTGCGGGAGAGGGTCAGTGCCCCGTCTCCCGTCCCGACTTCTTGGCATGGCATAACCTCTTTCCATGTGCCATCAGCTCTGGCGGACTGCCCTTATGTCTTTTTGCGCCGCGATTTGGACATGAGCGAGCCGGTTCGAGTGGCCCTGCCTCCTCGTTGCAGATGCCCGTCGTCGCCGGTTCCTGTATGTTCTTCCAGGCGGGTCAAGGACGCTGTTCGGGTGGACGGGTTTACATGGTCAGGCCGCCTCGTTCGGCATCCCGTCCGTTTCAGTGCCTCTGGTTCTGGGCGGGGTCATGTGGCGACACCTGGTGGATAGCCATGGGTAGCGAACCCTCGGCTCAGGAGGGAGGAGTTGAGCGTCACGGAGTAGGAAGCGTCGGGTCATGGGATCCGCCCTGCTTTCTGAAGTTGATTATCATCCCCTTCATTTTGCTGACACAGAGGGTGAGATTGGTATCTTGACAACCTGCTACTAAGCCCTCGATCACCATCCTATACTCTGCTTTGTCATTGTTGAAGATCTGGCCCACTACAGTGCTGTCATCTCAAAACATGTAAATGGAGGCAATGCACAGTTTGACCACATAGCTGTGACTATATAGTCTTGTGGGGCACTGGTGTTGAGAATTATTGTGGTGGGTATTTTGTGTCCTATCTTTACTGAATACGATCTAAGGGAAAGGAATGCAAGGATCGACTTGTGGAAGGAGTGCGGTGTCCCACGTCCGAGCGTTGCAGTTGAGTTTGGTTGGAATTGTGGCGGTGCTATAGTTGGCATCTAGCAGTCTGATGCAGGTGTTATCCAGCTGTTCCAGAGATGAGTTTAGGGCCAGGGAGATGAGGCGTCAGGAAGATTAGAAAGATGAAGAGCGACATTGAAACTTACAGAATAGTGAAAGGCTTGGATAGAGTGGACGTGGAGAGGATGTTTCCACTCATGGGAGAGTCTAGGACTAGAGGTCATAGCCTCAAAATTAAAGGACATTACTTTACGATGGAGATGAAGAGGAATATCTTTCGTCAGAGGATGGTGAATTATTTTCAGAAGGCTGAGGAGGCCAAGGCCAAGTCAAAGGTTATTTTTAAGGCGGAGATAGATAATTTCTTGAGTACTATGGGTGTCGGGCTATGGGGAGAAGGCAGGAGAATGAGGTTAGGAGGGAGAGATAGATCAGCAATGATTGAATGCCCATGTAGACTTGATGGGCCGAACATTTATGACCTTGTGAGATGGCATGTACTCTTAATCTAATGCAGCTGTTGATGGACTGCAGGTTTCACTTTAACACTTGGGCACATCACTATTGCAGCATACTCTTAGCAAGCCTTCCTGCTGTTAGTCATGCAAAACGCTGCTTCCACTGACACAAAGTTCTGATCTCTCATCACGCCTGTGAACGGGTGGGTTAGATTAGTTTATAGTTAGCAATCCCTCCTGTGTCTAATCCATCCCCTTCTCTGTCACCTCTTCCAGGCCTATGGGCCTGAGAGGCAGCTGTGCTCCTTTAAGTCGAGCCTCAGTCACAGGTCTGGATGTAATTGCTCCACTGATGGTGATCATGTCCTCAGCTATTGAAGTCCAAAGCTTACCCTAAATCTGTCTTTCCTTCTGTGCTCCTTCAGAAAATTATTTTCAACCCAGATATAACTCCTTAAATGACTTAATCACATTATGTTTCTAACACGCCTGCAAAATGCCTGGGATATTTTGGGTGTTCGAAGTATTATTAAGTTGCAAGTTGTTGCAATTGTTCTGAAAACAGTGTTGCATTTATGTTAACTGTTCTAAAAGCACGGCGGCACAGTGGCGTGACAGTAGAGTTGCTGCCTTTCAGTGCCAGAGACTTGGATTCGATCATGACTACGGGTGCTGTCTGTATGGAGTTTGTACGTTCTCCTCCTGACCTGCATGGGTTTTCTCCGGTATCTTCGGTTTCCTCCCACACTCCAAAGACGTACAGGTTTGTAGGTGAATTGGCTTGATATAATTGTAAATTGTCCCTAGTTTGTATAGGATAGTGCTAATGTGCGAGGAGCGCTGGTCAGCGCAGACTCGATGGGCCGAAGGGCCTTTTTCTGTGCTGTATCTCTAAACTAAACAAGTCTACATTTCAAGGAATACCACTGACAAAGCAGGCATTTCCTGCCGATCCCTAATTACCCTTAAAATGAGGAGGCGGTTAAAAGTCACCCACAATGATGATCTGGAGTTAAATACATGACTAGACTGGGTAAACATGGAGGATTTTCATCCCTGAAGGACATTAGTGAGCCTGATGGCTTTTACAATAACCTGGTAGCTTCATGTTATTCTCACTGAGAATAGCTTCCCCAAGTTGATTTAATTATTTGAATTTATATTTTCCATCTTCAATAGTGGATTGAATTTATATCTCTGGGATCAGTGGTTCGGACCCCTGGAGGCTAGTGATCCCTGATCATCTGAGTCCAAGGCTCATAGAGGCAAACTCCGCAAGATAGCTCTTGTGGAGCAGAGCATAGCTGGATAGGAGAACACATTGGTGAATTGAGGCTGCAGTATTATAGTCTTGTCTCCCACATATTCTTCCATCTCACTGAACGTGTCCTGCTTTATCTACGCTTAGGTTGTGGGAAATAACTCATCCAATAAAGTAGATGGCCTTTTTATATGAGCCAATGGGGATAATGTGACTGCCGTTGTACTTTGACTTGGTAATCCAGTTTGAATCAGAAGTTCAGGGCAAAAATATTTCGCTGCTGTTTGATACTCCGTGCTGACTGCAAAGTTTCATAATATAATCTGGGTGTATTGGCCGGCGTGAGCCAGGTTGGAACTGCTGATGCCCAAGGGGCAAGCCTTAGGGGAGAGACTATGATGAGAATCAGAAGCAAAGACCCTTCTTTCCATCCGCATTTTCACATGCGAGCCTGAAGCCTGTGAATATTTTATATTGTAGGGAGGAAAAATGGTTTATTATGAAAGGAGAAAATAGCTTATAAGTAATTTTAGATTATTGGTTCAACTTTTAATCATAACGGTACAACTCTGTTCTTCGCTGTTTCCATTTAAACAATCTGATACCAATGGAGGAAAAGTAGCTGGGAGGATTTACAGAGTGTCAGCATGTGTCAGACCTGCATATAGCTGTAGAACTGAAGCGCGCACATCTTTAATCTGTTTTCTTGACCTGTACCGATCATGATCCATCATCTTCCAATGGTCAAGCTTGTTCGCATCTCCCAGAGGTGAAGGCCTCAGTTGTCAGCACCCAGGGATATTGTTTAGCTCTTAAATTGCATTCTCGGCACCAGGAAGTCCTTCACAACCGGCAGTGACACTGTTTTACAGTGACAATCCATTGGTTGTACTTGACATGAATGTAATGGTTTTTATTTGCTGAATAATTGATGCAACATTTTATTACATAAAATGGAGAAACAGATTAAATGTTTAAGGCTATTGAATTTAACGATAGCAAAAGGCACACAAATTGTGGATAATATCAAAATTTATTCCTCACAGACTCTGAGAATTAGAATAGTTACACAGGATCCACTAAGAGATACCATTTTAAATTTAATTTTTATTAGGGTTTTCTTAGCTCTCTGTCTAATACTTGTGGAAGCATTTTTGTTTAATATGGTTGTGATCTTTTAATGATGAATTTTTAAGCAGAAAATCTCCAACAGAGTTTCTCATAAACAAATAGCACATTTTCTAAGATCCGTATTGATCATGTGTCTGACAGTATCGAATTAAAATTTGACCATGGGAAGGTGATAGATTATGATTTGCGCCGGTCAGAACAACATCTCAGGGTTGTTTGTGCTGCATCTCTACAACTGTATTCAGTTCTGATGCATGGCATCTTCAATAAACCCAGGAATGTTAACAGTGACACTGGCTGCTGGACTCTATTGAGTATGACCATATATTTTATTTTCATATACTTCATTGCTCCTCTGCGTATTATTAATCAAGCACTTCTCTGTTATCAATGCCAGCTGAGTCCTCCCCCTGGATTATATGGGCGGATTTTACACATAAGGACTTGGTGCATATTCTACTTATCACTTCACCGCACTTTGACCTTGTGCTTTCCCTTGAATTTTCTAAACCTCCTGTCTGAACCTCGCCCCTGTATCACTTATTCTATTTATTTTCACTTTATGGCACCTTTCACATCTTCAGTATTGTCCTGTATAGTTCTGCACAGTAATGATTTTACTTCAGAAACAAAGTCTTTGCTGTTGCCTGGACAAATGTAATCACGGAAAACACTGGAATCAGAAGGGTCCTCGACCTGAAATGTTAATCCTGTTTCTCTTTCCACAGATGCTCAGAAAATCTTTGTTTCTAATTTACTTTCCAACCCAAAGTGGCAACACAAGTGGATAGAGTGATAAAGAAGGCATATGGTATGCTTGCCTTCATAGATTGAGGCATTAAGTGTAAAGGGCCTGTCCCACCATCATGCGACTGCATGCAGCGAGCGCGACCAAACATAGTGGCTTGAGGCGTATGGCCTCACGGGGCCGGTCCCACTTCCAACCGCGTAGGCATATGGAGTTGTGCGGGGCTGGTCCCGACATCAAACTCACCAATCAGCTGGGTAGGGGGCAGGCCGAGTGAATTTGGACATCGCACGGCGTCAGGCGGTGATGTCATCACGCAACGGCATACCGGGCGGTGACATCATCGTGCAACGCGCATGCGCTAGGTGTACGCCGTCAAGACGCTGCATACGGCGTCCAGACGCTGCATACGGCATCATGACGCTGCGTACGACATCGACATGTTGCGCACGTCCTCAATGCAGCTGCGGGCCGACAGGCCGTTGCCGCGCGGGATTTTGAACAGTGTCAGTTTTTCGGAGCCCCGCGCGATGTCAGGACCAGTTCCGCACAACTCCATACGGCTCCGGCGATCGAAGTGGGACCGGCCACGTGAGGCCGTACAGCCCAAATGACCACTTTTGGTCACGCTCGCCACATGCAGCCACATGCTGGTGGGACAGACCCTTAAGAGTCACTAATCAAAGTTTATCGAACTTTGGTTAGGCCGCATTTGGTGTATTGCATGCAGTTCTGGTTGCCCCATTATGGGAAGGAAATTGATTATTTGGTAAAGTTTCAGAGGAGGTTTACCAGAATGATGCCTAGATTAGAGGGTGTTAGCTACAGGGAGATGTGAACATCGGAGATTGCGAGGAGACCTGATAAAAGTATGTTAAATTATGAGAGGGAATAGATAAAGTGGACAATCAGAACCTTTTTTCCTGGATGGAAAACCCAAATACTAGAGCGTATAGCAGTAAGGTGAGGGGGGGAGGTGGGGGGGAGTTTAACGGAGATGTGCAAGGCACATCTTTTACACAAAGGGCGGTGAGTACCAGCAATGCTCTGTTGGTGTTTGTGGATGAGCCAGATATGATAGTGCCATTTAAAAGAGTTTTGGGTACGTATGTGCATAAGCAGGGAATGGAGGGTTATGGATTTTGTGCAGGTAGCTAAGAGATTATCTTGGCATCATGTTCTGCACAGACATTGCGGGCCAAAGGGCATGTACTTGTGCTGTACTATTTCTATGTTCTATGTAATCCCCTAGCTGCCCCTTCTTCCCATCCCCCCTCTCCCTCCCTTCATTACTTTTGTTATAATCTGAAACAGCTCGACCTTTGAGAAAGGGCCTGTCCCACTTTGCCGTCATTTGCGTGTGGGTAGCGTGGGACGGGCACATGGAGTGGCGTGGAGGAGTGTGAAGTTGCGAGCGGCGTCGTGCTGCACGAAATCTTCACGCGCCACCGGCCTGTCGCGTAAATGATGGCCAAGTGGGACAGGGTGACGTTTCGGGTTGAATGGGTGATGTTTCGGGTCGAGACCCTTCTTCAGACTGAAACATCATCCATTCCTTCCCTCCAGAGATGCTGCCGGTCCTGCTGAGTTACTCCTGCATTTTGTGTCTATCTTCAATTTAAACCAGCATCTTCAGTTCCTTCCCACAGATTAGTTTGGTCTGCAGCTTGCTGCTTTTCATTCACCTCTTTTTTTGAATAGGGGCATTACATCTGCAGTTTTCCAATTGCTAGCACCACTCAAGAAACTGGAACATTTTAGAAAATCACCATAAATATCATAAACTGGGTAAATACCATAAACTGGGTATTCAAATTACGTCACGCGCTCCAGATGGCTGTGCGGGCGCATGATGACGCGAGCGACAGTCGCGCGTCAGACACTACCGCCCTGTCGCATAAATGACGACCACGTGGGATAGGCCCTTTAGAAAGCCTTCCTGCTTCTGCTTAGCATTGCACCAACAACCTGACTGCAGCATGTTCTGTTGTGTTTCAGCTTCCTAACATCAATCCTTGAATCAAAATCTCCTCTTGCCAAATTATTGATCATAATAATCTAATATCCTGTGAGAGCGGTCTCGGTCAAGGTCTCATTTATTATTGAACTTGCCCGTTTTGAAGAAATAGTTTCAATCAAAATTTAGATTGATGCTTAGTTTAGTTTAGATACAGCATGGAAACAGGCCCTTCGGCCCACCGAGTCCACACCGGCCAGCGATCTCCCCACACTAACACTATCCTACACACTAAAGGGCCTGTCTAACTTACGCGACCTTTACAGGCGACGGCTGGCACCGTGATAGGTCTCCAAAATTTTCAACATGTTGAAAATTCAGCGGCGACCAGAAAGACGCTACGACTCTTTGGAGACCATACGGAGACCATACAGGTTATGTGGTCTTGAGAGGTCTCCTATGGCCGTGATAGGTCACATGTCGCCAGAGATCGCCTGTATGGTCGTGAGAGGTCTCCTATGGTCATGAGAGGTCTCCATAGAGCGGTAGTGTCTTTCTGGTCGCCGCTGAATTTTCAACATGTTGAATTTTTCGGCGACCTATCACGGGTGCCGGCAGTCGCCTGTAAAGGTTGCGTAAGTGGGACGGGCCCTTAAGGAGAATTTACAATTTTACCATGCGAATTAGCCTACAATCCTGTAAGTCTTTGGAGTGTGGGAGGAAACCAGAGCACCTGGACAAAAACCCCCACAGGTCACGGAGAGAACGTACAAATGCCATACAGACAGCACCCATTGTCAGGATCTAACCCGGGTTTCTGGCGCTGTAAGGCAGCTACTCTACCGCCGCTCCACTGTGCACCATGCCTAACCTTCAGTTCATGATTAGAAGCTTGTGAATGCCTATTGATTTGTACAAAGGCAATTGAAAGGTGTTTAATTAATTTAATATTGCTATACATCAGCATTCAAATAGGGCAATCTTGGCTAATGGCTGAAGTTATTTTGCAATGAATATAATCAATCCTGTTAATTGACAAATGGAGCTTTTCATTATCAGCTTGATCAGTGCATGCATGTAAAGCTCTTGGGTGTAGAAATATCTGCAAATGAACTTATATTTTACTTGAAGAAATAGCTTGAGTGACACTAATTAAATTATCTTGCACAGGTTCTTAGCAGTACAGAAGCACAGGTTGAATTCAGGAAGAGAACAGTTTTGTTGCAAGAGTAAAAGCGTGGAACAATTCCACTTTCCAAATGTCAGGGTTCACAACTGGCAGATTGACCTGAAGGTTTTCACGTCCAGTCTCCTTGGTCTAAGTTTTAGGTAGAAAACCCACCCAGATTTAGGATTCTTCAAAATGGGCACACAAATCAAACAGCAATCCTTTATTGTTCTTAAATGGGCACATGAAATATTTTTACGTTAGCATTTAAGTCATTTTTTCTTTAATTTAGAGGTCACTTTCAACTGTAGCCGCCATATAGACCAAGTGGACATCTGATCACTACAGTTGAAAATGGCAGATGCTAGAATACTCAAAGTAAAAGCAGGAAATGCTGGATACATTCATCCAGTTGAACAGGCAGCATCTGCTGAAAGAGAAACTGAGTGGAAGTTTCAGGTCTCAGACACTTGCAATTCCAATATTTTCTGTAATCGTTGTTTGCCTGGCGAACATCAGAGACTCAATTTCTGGAATAAAATTTGAATGTGCATTACTAATGCAATCCTCAGAATGTGAAAGATGGCATCAAATGCAGGTTTGTTTATTTTAGTTTAGCTTCTCCCTGGCATTACCTTTGTAGTACATCAGCTACACGGTGTGAGAGACTGGGCTGAATTAGATCAATTGTTGCTTGGGCATTATCGATCTTTTTTTCCCCACTTATTTTTCCTCCCCACCCCCTTCCTCAGAACCCTGGCTGGCCTCGCACTGGATCCTTTCCATCACTTCCACCAAAAATGTTTCAACAAGCTTTACAGTTCACAACTGTATATCCCTTTAGGGCTCACACCTGTTTCTATCTCTAGCCATTTCCCAACAATCTGTCTATCAGGTATCCCCCTCGCCTGAGGTCATCTGCTGCCGGCTGTGAATTGTCAGGTCCACTCTTCTCTCCCTGTTTTATTTCCCGCTCCCCCCTGCAATCAGTTTGAAGAATGGTGCTGACACAAGCCCAAGATGTTGCCTGACTCCCTGAGTTTTGCCAGCATTTTGTGCCTATCTTTGGAATAAACCAGCATCTGCAGTTCCTTGTTCTGATATTTTTCTGGCCTACTGTTAGAATGGACCTTAAACATTGACACCTCCCTGTTGGAATGTGCCTGAGAATAAAAATAAAATGAGTCACGTCCTGCATCATGACCACCTTCACTTAAATCCTCAGCATCGGATGGCCGAGGTCCAAGCACTCAACGGAAATACTTGTCTCTGGCGACTACACCACAGATATTCTCCTGTGCTCTATGATGAGATCCTGAGGGATAGAGTGAAGGCTTTTTGCATGAAAGTACAGAGATGATTGATGTAATGCCACACACACTGCGGGCTGCATCTTGCAAAGTACTTTGATCAGCTAGAGATAGTTAGGTATGTTTTCAGTGTATATTATTATTTTAGTTAAGTGAAGATTTTCTGTCAGAATATACATTTACATGTATATCCAGAACTGGCCTACTTAACTTACCATACAAAATGAAATGAGCAACCTAGTTTAACCCTTTACGTATTGGTGTTACCGTAAGGTGATCAGATGTGATCACAGTAGTGGCACAGGGGTAGAGTTGCTGCCTTACAGTGCCAGAGGCCTAGGTTCGATCCTGACTACGGGTGCTGTCTGTGCAGAGTTTGTACGTGCCCCCTGTGACTGCGTGGGATTTCTCTGGGTGCTCCGGTTTCCTCCCACACTCCAAAGACATACAAGTTTGTAATTGGCATCTGTGCATCATAAATTGTTCCTAGTGTGTAGGGTAGTGTTTGTGTACGGGGATGGGCCGAAGGGCCTATTTCCACCCTGTATCTCTAAAGGACACTAAATATGTCATCAATTGTCTGGCGAGCAATGAGAAACCAACATATGACAAATAATCTAGACCCTTGACAAAACGGTCTCCTGATCAGCCCCATTGCTTCATCTGGTCCTCCTCCATCATTCCTCTTTGATGTACCCGAGGCATGTCCCAAACAGCATAGCTGTAGCAATGCTGCTGCCTCTGCCTCTTGGAGCTGTTAGTTTTATAGGACTGCTAACAGCTCCATGGGGAAGTCAGTAGAAGCAGAAGTCAATCAAGTACAACAATGCTCACTGCAAAGCACCGTTACCATTCATGTTGCTTCATGGTTATGAACTTTGGGTCATAGTTTATGCAACTTGAATGCATTATTATCTTAATTTAGTTATGAATTCTGAGTGTCACTGGCAAAGCTGCCATGTATTACCCATTGTTAATAGCCTCCTGATGGTGGGAGGACAACATCTTCTTGAATGATAGAAGCAGAAGGAAACACAGTAGATATGATTTGGCTCATGATATCCATCCAGCATTTTGAATGTTACAAACATCTCTGGCATACACAGCCAAGTTGTAACTTCTGCTTCACCTTCCTAAATGATGCTTGACACTTTTTTTCTTCTCAGCTGTCCTTTCATTCTTTCATGTTCACCCCTTGCATTTCCTTTCTATTCCTGCTCAACATTGGCCATTCTGGTCTCCAGAACTTGAGATCTACCAGCATTGGGAAACTGGACAAAAGAAAGCTATGTTGATTGTTTTAGTTGCTAAAATGCAGCTCGTTCCACAATGTATTCATGTCAATGGCAAGAATACTATTGAAAGCAGAAGAATATGATCTTGAAGTTGAGTCTTGACATTGGAATCAAAAGGACTTTACCCATTTTAAGCATTATTTGGGTCTTTTATATTAATCCAGAATTTGGAAACTGCCATGGTCAAGAAATGGTTAACTTACAATATTGATGCTCTTGGTAGCTGTCAATGTACCCCTTTCATATTTTAATACATGTTCTAATATTGTTTGATACTGGTGTTTTTTTACTCTGTTTAGTTGCAAACCAGCATTAGGAGTTGACAGACTCTAATTTATAGTCTTGCAGTAATACCAGTGTAGCGAATGCAGTAATTAATGTTTCAGATAAAAGTGCTCTCATATTGCTGTGCAATTACTGCCTGCAACCAAGTGTAAAATGACTTCCTGCAATCAAACCTCGGCGGAAGATTGGAGAGCCAGCTGTTGCTTCATCTTTTTCTTCAGCACTCTGATCCTTAACATAGTGTCATAGCTTTTAACACTCTGCAAATGTAACCCTGCTCCACTCTCATAGGACATAGACCATACAGCAGGGAACAGACCGTAAGGCAGACATTGCCTGTCGAACACCAGGCAAAGTTAAACGAATATTTACATATTCTGTTGTGCTGCTGCAAGTAAAACATTTATTGTTCTATCTGGGACAATAAAACACTCTATGACTCTTGATCTCTTTTGCTTGCATCTTTACTACGAGCCCATAGAGGTGGGCTGGAGAGGTTTTGCAGGACGCTCACTCTGCAAAGTCCTCAACCAGTTGGGCATTTTGGGGCTGGCAAAGAAGAGGGCCATTCAATCCGCAAGCGAAGCCGCAGAGAAAGCGACTAGGTGGCTTTGGATTAAGAGGGCTGATCCGTGGGCAGTTGCTGCTGGGACGCAAGTCGGGGATTGCCTGGGCGACGGTGTCTGATGTTGTGAGACCAGAAACACCCGATGACCCCAGGTCACATCACTGAGGATGCGTCCCAGCGCATCTAGAAGATGTATCTTTCACATGCACCTTGCTTCTTTCAGGAATATCGGATCCATATCCATTCCCTGCACATCTACATGCCTCTTGAATGCCATTAACATACCTGGATCCACCACCACCTTTGGTGGCATGTTCCCGGCACCCAGCACTCTGTGTAAAAACAAAATGTACTGCACAAATTCTTTAAACTTTGCCCCTCTGACTTTAAAGCCATGCCCGCTAGTCTTTGGCATTTCTACTTGGTGGGGGGTGGACGTTCTGTCTACCCTATCTATGCCTCTCATAGTTTTACTGTATATCCTTCTATCAGGTTTCCTCTCAACCTCTGATGCTCCACAGAAAACAATCCAAGCTTGTCCAACCTCTCCTGTATGCAAATACCCACTAATCCAGCCAGAGCTTTGCTAAACCTCTTCAGCATCCTCTTCAAAGCCTCCACATCCTCCCTGCAATCTTACACCAGCAAGTGCTATGTTGCCATACCTGCAAGAAACCATGACGTTTAAATACCTGATAAAGAAGGATGCAGCGTCGGTGGGAAGCTTAACCTGCTTGTTGGTTTTATCCCAATCTCCAGATAAATCACATTCTAGCCAGCTCTTCTGCACTTCAGTAACCCAGTCTGCTTTATGAAATATAGTTATTACTAAATTTATGGAATCATGAAAGCAAAACCTGTCAGCCCATGACATAGTTTACTAATGCACCAAGCCTGTTAACATCCTTACTCTATCAATACTTTTTGAATTTGTTACACAGTAATTGAAATGGATGGATTACTCTGAAGAAAGCTGCACTGTTGGGAATATAAATATCTTGTTCACTCTAGAATAATTCTGGTTGAAAAAAATAGGTTGTTGGCATGATACCTGATTAAAAATATCAGAGAACATTATGAATGTCCAAGCTCGTCATATTCTCTCTCTGGACCAGCTGCCTGGCCTAATGAGTATTTTCTGTTCTCATTTCAGATTTCAGATGCCAATTCAGTTTAGTTTATTGTCAAATGCACAGAGTACAATGAAATTTCTTGCTTGCATGAAGTTTGTAAACAGCAAATAAATACGTGCAAAATAGTAGAAGGGTGCAAAGATTGTAATGCAATCTGACTATAATCACCATTTTCAGTGGAATTTTGATGCTCTAATCCATTCATTATACTGATTGGAATGACGTATTAAGATGGCAATAATACTTAACACTGGACCATTTACACATCAGGTTAACCCATTCTATCAAATTTTGATCAGTCCATTTTGTTTTAAGTACTAGTTTTCTTTATATCTTTACATTCACTGGCTCGGATATAATGTATATTAGTCTGTAATGAAACCAAAATGTCATAAGGGATAACACTAAATACAATTGGCCATTTTTCAGCAAGATTAAATGAAGTGTCTTTTATTTGGTTCACGTTTTCACTAAAATTGCAATGAATATTCTGCTCTGCTTTCCCAATGTTTCTCTTGCCAGTTCACATTGTGAACATAGAGGTCATTATCCAAGCCGTCACAATTAGTTTACTTTAGTTTTGAGATACAGTGCGGAAACAGGCCCTTCGGCCCACCGGGTCCGTGCCGACCAGTGATCCCACACATTAACACTACCCTACACACATTGGGAACACTTTTTTATATTTATCAAGCCAATTAACCAACAGACATGTATTTCTTTGGAGTGTTGGAGGAAGCCAAAGATCTCAAAGAAAACCCATGGGGAGAACGTACAAACTCCGTACAGACAGCACCCATAGTCGGGATCGAACCCAGGTCTCTGGCGATGCAAGCACTTTAAGGCAGCAATTCTACCGCTGCGCCACAGTGCCGCCCACAAGGGTCACAATTCCCCACCTGTGAGCCTTGATAACTGGCATTGACAGCTACTTAACCACGACAGCCATGAGAGCCGTGGCTAATTCTCTTCTCAATCAATGTCCACATTCTTACAATTTCATAAGGAGAGCAGTGAATAGCAATCAGTTAGAAGGCTGCAGAAACAGCTTTCAAATCCCAGTTCCACTACATGCCTTGCATTCCGTTAAAGTGCCGGCCTCAATTACAGGCTCAAATGTTAGTGGATGCTTGAGGCCACAAGCTTCTTACTTGGGGGTAATTCAAAGAGTCATGGGATCAAGGTGACATGTTGGACGTTTTTGCAATTGTATTTATTTTTGGCTATAGCCCAGTAATGTTAGAGGGTGTGTGACCCAGTTCAGTCTTGACCCCAGATGATGTCTGTGTGGAGTTTGCACATTCTCCCTGTGACCCCATATGTTTCCTCCGGGTGTCATGGTTTTCTCTCACATCTCAAAGACATGAGGATCAGCAAATAAACTGGTCACTATGAGTTGGTCTTGTGAAGGTGGCTAATAGAGCTGGAGGGACCAACAACGCCCTTCCCCCTTTCCCTCTCCTCACCTCCCCCCCCCCCCCCCCCCCCCAACCTGCATGAGCATCTATTTTTCTCAGTACTCCACTCCCCTTCCCCCTCACCCCTCCCCACCCCCATTAGCTCCCTCTATATCCCCACATCTGACTTCACATAGTGTGCTTGTTTTCTCCTTATTGCACAGCCTTTTGCCTTTTTTCCACCTTAGGCCTTTGTCCAACCATCTGCCAAATAAAACCTCCCTCACCTGTATCCACTTGTCACTTGCCAGGCTGTGTCACACTCCCGCATCTTCCAGCTTTCTCCACCCTGATTGTTTTTCATTGAACATAAGGTCATAAGTGATTGGAGCAGAATTAGGCCATTTGGCCCATCAAGTCTACTCCACCATTCAGTGTTTAACCAGTAGGATTCAGGCACTTTGATACACGGCATTGGTCTGGAATTGCTTCATACTGATGTGGGTTGTTTTGCTTTTGGGCAGTAATGTAAAATGGTTGATAGTCAGCTGCCCTTTATATATCCCCACACCTCCAATTTCCATTAATTTTGTGAAAACGGCAATGAGGTGAGATGTGAAATGTGTTGCTGATCATTCCCACTGATGTCTCATTATGGCCATCATTAACAGTCCTCCCAGGAATCACTGCCATGCATTATCAACCTAGAGACTCGAGAAAATCATACCTCTAAACCAAACCCTGACATTTTGTTTTAAACGGGCAGTGTAGCAGCTAAAGCAGTGAATGTTTGTGGGGCAGATATTGCAATAGTCGTTCGTCATCTTACCTTCATTCTGTGATAACCCTCTGAGTATTGTCTATTTTAACAGTTGCAAGAAATATGGAATTATGAATAGCTAGCTTTAGGGTTTGTGATTGCTTTACAATATGTTCCACGTTACAACCACACAGTTTGTATCATGTCACAATGTCTTTTGAAGTTACAGCTGCTTACTTCAAGCCGACATGTTTGGCTGCAGGATGTTTCTCAGCACTTGATCTGCACACTCGGTTAGTTCCCTCGCTGATAGGCCTTGCAAAATAAAAATCTAGCTCGAAGATCAATTTAAAGCATATTTCAATAGAATTTTATTTAATGTGTAACAAATAATAGAGGAGTACTGGATGAAGAATGGAATGTTCTACTTATATTGTAACAACCAAGCTGAAATGCATTTCTTGTAGTAATTAAGACATGCCTAGACTATGTGTATGGGATAATATGTAGCCAGCATGAACTAATCTGCTGCAAATGATAAAGGGATTATCTTGAATGTACAGTATTTCTAATGGGGTAAAGTTTGGACTAGAATGTGGTACATACTAACAGGACAAATTATTCTCTGACAGTAATTTTTGAAGTGGATTGACAGGGTCGATATTGAACGATTCTTTCTTCACACTGGTGTCAAGCACTAGAGGGTGAGATAAGATGGATGTGCAGCACGACACAGAGTTGCCAGTGTGTATTTCACTTCCAGTGGATCCAAGGTGTGTGACATCCTTGAGATAAGACCCAGCTTTGTGCAACATTATCACACAAAGTCTGGCGTGAAAACAGAAACTGCTGGAGGCCCTCAGCGGGTCAGGCAGCATCTATGGAAAGATAAATCTTTAACATTTCAGATCTGAGACCGTTTATCGAAAATCCAAGATCTGAAATTCAGAGTTCTGAAGATCAGCGAATCGTTGGTCTCTGAACTAAAACGGTAAATGTTCCACGGATTCTGCTTGACCTGTTGAGTTTTTTTTTGGTTGCATTTTCTGCTTTTATTGCAGATTTTCAGCATCTGCAATTTTTCCCCATGTAATATCAGTGTTGTCTATTTAATAATATAAGTGCACAATAAAGAGTAACTTAAATAGCTATACCATGGATCTGATACAGATTTGACAATTTTCCTTTTTTAGTTTTAACTCATGAAACAAAATGTAATCCTTACGCCCCTGTCCCACTTAGGAAACCTGAACGGAAACCTCTGGAGACCTTGCGCCCCACCCAAGGTTTCTGTGAGGTTCCCGGAGGTTCTGGTCACTCTCCCTAATGGTGGAAAGTGGTTTCCGCGTAGTCCAGGCTTCTTCTATGTTCCTGCGATTATTTCGAAAAATCCAAAACCGGCTTCGACTAAAATTAGGTTGCCGTTTGGTCGAAGCCAGTGGAGTGGGGTCGCTATTTACTTGCGAGCAGTCGAAGGCAATCTCCTTCGCTGACCAGACATCTTGATTGGCTCATTGGAGTTTTCAGCAAAGATCCTGCCGGATCTTTGGTTTTCAGGACCTAGAAGATCCGCCGGAAGGTAAAATGCCCGCTAACTTTATTAAACTTCTTAAAACTTCCCCACTCCTTTCCCCCCCACTTCTCCCCCATTCTCTCTCCCCTTCTCTTCCCCTTCTCTCTCCCTTTCTCTATCCTTCTCTCTCCTCCTCTCCCTCCCTCCCACGGTATCTAAAGGACTTACCGTGCTCTGTGGCAGCCGTTTACCTTCCTCTTCATCGCGCAGAAAGCGCTCCTCCGCTGTCCCTGGCCCCCACCTTCGCGATGTGTTTGTGTGTGTATGTGTGGTCGGTAGCAAAGATCCTATAGAGTGACCTCACGGAAACCTTGGGTGGGGCGCAAGGTCACCAGAGGTTTCTGTTCAGGTTTCCTAAGTGGGACAGGGGCATTAATTTGCTTTATTTCATTTTGGATTTTCACCAAATGTAGTATCCTGCATGTTGTTTTGGCAGCAGGATTGTTGTTCTGTTTACAGTACTCATTCATCTTCCTTCATTTACACTCCTCCTGACAAGGTCACCTGTGATTAACCGGCATTCGTTATCCCCTGTTGAAGGCACCGTGTTTTTCACTGGGTGGTCTCCATGCTATCAATAGTGGTCTCCATGTTATGTCAAACATTCCTGTTCTTCCTACCCTGCCCCCTCTGCAACTTAAAATTGGCATTATCCACCTACACTTAGGATAGTTACTTTACCTTTCCAATCTCTACTTAAAGCCAGCAAGCCACCCATTCCAGCGCATATCCAGACCTCCCCATTCCCTGGCATCCTTTAACCTATCTGTAGTTGGCTTATTGAAAATCTTTTGAAAATCCCAATAACTCAGTTACTCTATGCCACCACCGTAGCCTATTCTCTCTCTTCCTTTTTCAAAATGGTCAAAATGCTTGGTTTATCAATATTGCCCACACAAAATCTGCGCTGGCTATGCATTGAAATGCAGGTGAGAGCATTATAAAGAGGTGCATTCTTAGAAAACCATGCATCATGTGGTTTTTCAAAACTCAAAGCTACTTCATCTTCAGATTATTAAATATTAAATAATATTTCTGCTATCTATTCCAAAGATTACTTTAAAACGCATGGATGCAATCCATCCACTGACTTTATCCATTCTGAGTATGATTAGTGCATTTAATATATTCAGTTTCTTTACTTTAAATGCACATGCTATTGCTCACCTCGTCATCAAAGGTCACATTCATCTGTTCCCAGGTAAAATACCAAAGAAAAATAGATACAAAAACTGATTGATCTCAGCCTTGTTTATGCTCTGTGACTGAGCATTCACAGCTTTTGATAATTATTTCAAAAATGTCTGTATGAAGACATTTCTCCTCATCACAGTCTTTAATGAATGAGCACCGAACCCCGGGAGTTGCCCCTCCAATTAGATTATCCTGATAGAGGAAGCAGTGTCTCAGAACCTACCCTGTCAGGACTGCTCCGGATTTTGTTTATTTCAATGGGATCCCCTCTCGCTCTCCCAAACCCTCATGTGTACAGGATTTACTTCTCATGGGACAAATATTTCCACCCAGAAATCAATCTAAAGCATATACATTGCACTTAGAAATGTATATGGCTCATATTTAGCCATCTGAGTTGAACCACGGGGTGCAGGTGCCTGGTGGGTTTGTTGAGTTTTCGTGTCCTTAAGCTCTCTGATACTTTTAATTACACTTAAGCTCCTTTCCATGATTAGATGCTTATCTCCCCTCCACTGCCAGAATCCTTATTGTGCCTGCAGTGAAATAAAATACAAAACATTTAATAGTGAAATAAAATACAAAACATCATCCATTTATTTCTTCCCTTTTTTCCCTCTGATTTTATCTCAAAGATTTACTTTAGCATTGCTGCTCTTATCCATTTTGCATTGTAGAAGAGGTTCTTCTTATCTTTTTCATGTCTAAGTTACTGCCGTAATCTATTTTCCTTCTCTTCTTTATTTTTATAACAATTCATTGTCACTCTCGTAGGAAAATAAATGACAGCTCTGCAATGGTTTTGCCCAACGCTGTACTCCAACAAGAAAGGGCAGATTGAAGATGCGGCCACAGAGTGCCCCACTTCATTTCAGAAGGGACTGTGATAATCACAGGCACAGGTGAACAGACTGTTTGTCGTAACTTCGACACTGCAGGCATTGACATTTAATAACCGAAAGAGAGAAAAGGGGGAAAAAAAGAAACTATCTGGAAATGATCTGTTCCTGAAATCTGACCATTACTTTGAAAGCACTGCAGTACTCATTCAGAGATGAATGCTAAATGTAACACGCCAGATCATTCAGAAATAAAGGGGCTGTCCCACTTGGGCGACCTAATCCACGAGTTCTGACAAGTTTACCCTCGACTCGCAGCATGGTCAATGCGAGGAGGTCTTTGTAACTCTCGGCTAGGTCGCGGCGTATTTTTCAACATGTTAAAAAATGCCCGCGAGTAAAAAAAGGTCGCCATGGGAAAAAGTCAATACATTTTTTACTCGTAGGTTTAGTCGTAGTAGGTCGGCATGTTAGTCATAGGTAATCGAGGGTAGTCGAAGGTAGTCGTAGATAGTCTTCATCATAGTCAAAGGGAGGTCGAAGGAGGTCGTCTTCACTCTCCACTATTTCGTGTCCAATTTTCCCGAAGTTAGTCGTAGCTAGTCGTGGCTAGTCGTAGCTAGTCTTCAACACAGTCAAAGGTGGTCGAAGGAGGTCTTCTACATTGTTGAAGGAGTTTTTCAACATGACATTTTTTCAAACTCTCCTAAACTCTTCTAAACTTACCAATTAGGTCGCCCAAGTGGGACAGCCCCTTAAAACTGAGTGTATTTTTTTTCCAAAGAACTAGTCGTACTCACGATTCTCTGAAAGGGCAAACATTTTCCACTTGACTAAGTTGGTAACTGGATACAATTCCTCTGAAAAATCCCCAAAATCCACTCAAAAACAGTAAACCTCCACAGCACCAACTTTATGTGGGAAGCTATCGTTCACATCTTTGGGCGATCTGAGAGGGAAGCCACTGCAGGAATGGTAATTCAAAGAAGTTCACACACCTCACCCTGCCTTTAAAAGGTGTTCGTGAGAAACATGAATCCACTGGCATTGTACTCTTGTGTTATATGATGACAGAACTACGCTTATCCATACTCTAACCTCTTATTTTACAGTTTTTCCAGCATCCTTGGTTCCAGAGCCTTACTGGATTATCCATTTTGCTGGACTTACGGTGGCAACAGCCACCAAGAGGACTCCAATGGTACCAGAACGGTGCACCTAGGCCACAGAGGACTGTGTTTAGAACTAAATTAAATGATCCCATTCCCCTAGCCTACTCCCTCGCCAAACCCTCGATTGTTGCATGACTCAGCTCACCCGGCCAATCGCTCAAAAGCCACAACGGACCCCTCAACTACTCCATGCTTTCCCATGCACTGACTACCTGAACCCATGTGCACTGTTCATCTGACACAGGCCTCCTGTGGGCAGCAACGGCCCCCCCTGAAGTGCTGTTCACAGCCCCCCCTGATTCAATGATCCCACCTCCCCAACCACCCCGACCTCCACTAATCACAGCAACTGACCCAGGTTCCAGAAACTCCCAACCAATTTACAATCGACATCCACCTCCTGGCCTCTCTTTCCTGCAGCGCTCTCTCCACTGCCCTCATGCTCCCAATCTCAGCCTCTTCTGATACAAGTCTGCCACCGATTTTGGGGCAACTCCATTAATCCGGACAAAATTACAAGAGCGCACTTGAAATCCCCCTCAGAGGTCACCCCCTCCCGAAAATGTGGCACCTAGGTCGGATGAGATGGCTGATCTCAACCTCATCGGGACTTCTGCGGCTGATCGGCGAGTCAAAACTGCCCCCTGTGGCCAGAGTTCTAGAGGTCCGGCAGATCCTTCCCATTGCGGACTTCTGAGGCCGACTTTGTGGGCCGTATCGCGGTCCTTCGGAGGCCAGGATTCTGCTACTGTTGGACTCCTCTCGGAGGCCATGACCTCTGTTGGTCCAGCAAAACGATAATCCAGAATGGCTCTGGAACCAAGGGTGGTGGGCCTGTTGTTCACTCTACACTGGCACAGTAGGACTCAACAACTGCAACACTCATTTAGTGGGATCCACGGCATCTCTAAGTATTGACCCCGTGGCCAAAGTAATCAGCATACAGCAGCCAACCAAGCAACAATTCGAGGTGCAGAGGAAATTCTAAACATATTATATCCATTATATTATTAATCTTAAAATTACCATGAAATTCAGCACATGTGGTGGAATCAAGCTAATTTGATGTTATTTCACCCTCAGGGACACAACTGGATTCCTGCTGACTGTTTCAAACTTGTTTACAGTGCATGGGATTTATGCTTCAACATGCATTGGATAATAGCTGAAGTTAATCTGGTATTCCATGTGGATTTGTCTGCATGTCTGTTAACAGTGTATAAATGCATACACTTAGGCAAAGATAAATACTCAGATAAGTCAGTGATTACTTCATTTGCATATATCTCCGTGCCAGTTCTTATAAAAGAGGATCGTAGACTTGAAATGCGCTATTTCTATGAGAACAGGTGATTGTGATTGGGCCAACAGAACAAGCTTTGCTGTTTTTAGATGAGTTAATTTTCTTCTAACGTTATAAATGGATAGGATGTGTCATGCCTTTCTTACACAAATGATGGTAAATTCCCATGGCATTAACAATGGAGAAAGAAATGAAGAGGGTACTTTTGTCAATTTTAATGCAATAGGCATCGAATTTGACCAATGGCTTTTCTGCAGTGTCTCAAATAAATCTCGGGCAGATGAGTAGATTGATCAAAAAGGTAGGATTTACAGACAGTCGGAGGGAAGGAGAGGTAGGGCTGCATTGGATTTTAGGAAAGGAATTGCTGTGGGGGAACTTTGCCAGCTGAAGATACAGCTGCTAATGGGGAATGTGCAACACAGCAGAACTGGAGACATGCTATACTGGAGGATGGGTGCAGAGAGGAGCAGGGCATGGTCATGGAAGAACTTTAAAGCAAGGATAGGAAATGTGAAATTGTGTGCTGCTTAACCATGGTCATAAAGTCATACAGCACAGAAACAGGCCTTTTGGCCCTACTTGTCCATGCTGACCATGCTGACCCCTTCTGGGCTTGTCTATTTGCCTTTGATTTGCCCATATCTCTCTAAACCTTTCCTATCCATGTAACAGAGGATAAAGCTGACTCGTGAGCACAGTGCTGATCGGTAAATACAATAGCATGAGTTGGATTTGAACAGCAAATGTTTGTGCAAAAGTAAAAGTTGATGGAAAATGGGAAACCCATTGAGATTACACTGGTGCAGCTGTGGGTGACGCAGTAGCATAGTTGGTAGAGCTGCTGCCTCACAGCATCAGGAACCTGGGTTTGATCCCGCCCTTGGACACTGCTTGTGTGGAGTTTGCATGATTTCCCTGTGACTATGTGAGTTTCCTCCAGGTGCTCTTGTTTCCTCCCTCATCCCAAAGACATGCAGGGTTTGTAGATCAATTGGCCTCTATAAATTGCCTGTAGCTGTGTAGGGAGTGGGTGAGAAAGTGAGATAACATAGAACGAGTGTAAACAGGTGATTGATGGTTGGCAAGGACTCGGTGGGCGAGGGGCCTGTTTCCATGCTGTATCTCCGATCATTGAAATACTCATATCTATAAGGTACAAAAACATGGAAGTGGATTTCAACAACAAATAAGCTACAACAACATTGGGAGCAATGCGATCTTTCTTGATGAATCCTGTAAACAAGGCCAGTAAATCACCTCAGGCCCAATGTCTGCACCAACATTGTGAGTGTTTTGTTCAACCTTAAAAAGACATTTGGGGCATTGAGTCCGGTGGTGGCAGTCAAAGGCAATGGTGTCGATCTTCCCAATATTTAGTTAAAGGACATTTTTTGTTTGTCCAGTATTGATTGTTAACAAACAAGTTGCAAAATTAGGATTTAGGGACAGTAAAAGGTACAATTAAAGTGGAAAGATAGAGTGGGGCATTGTCGGTATTCATGCATTATCTGATGTATCTTTAGTCAAAGTCATTGAAGGCTAGCCATTGAGAAATAAGGAAGACTAAAGAGAGGAAGCCTTTGTAAATGACTCTGTAGGGAGGACATTATGGAGAACAATGAAGACATGAAAGAACGGACACCAGAAGGAAAGAGCTGGAGACGCTAAAATATTGAGCAAAAACAAAATGCTGGGGGTACTCAGCAGGTCGTGCAGCATCTGCGGAGGGAAGTAGACAGACGATGACTCAGATCAAGACCCTTCTTCAGACCCTTCCCAACCCATATACCTCCACAGATGCTGCCTGACCAGCTGAGATCCTCCAGCACTTTGTGTTTTGCTCGAGAAGAGAAGAGCTGAAGGAGGTTGGTGCTGTCAACTGTGTCAAAAACCGCAGACATGGTGAAGGGCTGGGAGAAATAGTATGTCACAGATACAATGTCATAGGATGTTATTTCTGATGTTTCAATGTTGCATCAATCTCATATATATTTGTCACTCTGTGGTACTTGGTATTAAATTCTCTGCGCAGCAGCAACAGGTATTTTAATCTATAGGTAGGACTATCTTCTGACGGAAAGAGAGCTATTCTGGCCCCATCCATACCCCAGTAATGTAGCCAGGTTTGTGCAAGGTGGTTGAATCTGAGTGCTCGCGGAGAGGGTGCATCTCGTTAAGTTGCATTCAGATGAACGTCAGTGACCTTTCCCTTAAAAACTTCAAATTAAATTCAGAGTAAAACTTCTGCCAGAAATATCTAATTCTCCAAACTATATTGCTGACATTTTGATGCTACCTTTGGCCTTTTAGTCAAAAGAATACTTTGATTTTAGTACAGAAGTAAAATACCTATATTGTTCCTGAACTTTTCTTTTTTCTACATTTATTTTTTTAATTTTATTTTTTTTAATTTTATTAGAAGTAAATACAGGAATATGGCACCACGGTGCCTAATATATATTCACATATTACATTTTATGTACAGCTTTTTTTTTAATAATGAAAAATAAAAAGAGAGAATAGATAATAAAAGATAGAGAAACATGTGATATATAGTGTTGAACTTTTCTAATTCTTTTCCGCCAAGACTGTTGAGATCTGCAGTTAATTCCCTAATTGTCATTTTCTAAAACGTTCAGAAGGCAATTAAGAGTTGGTTATGCTGCTCTGAGTCTGGGATTACAGATTGGGTAGGGAGCACAGAATCTCTCCTCGAAATGACACTGGTGAACCAGATTATTAACATCCGGATACTTTCATGGTCACTATTAATGATGTGAGCATTTTATACCAAAATAATTTCTTAATTACTTTGATTTAATCTCCACCACTGTTACAGTGATGTTTTGAATCTGTGTCTCCAGAAAAAAAAGCAGTTCAGGCTTTTTGATACCAGCCCTGTTATGTGCAAAATGATGGGAATCAACCACATATCCTCCCAATGTTTTACTCAGGAGCCTCCTAAACTTTAAATGCCACAACATGAGCTCGCCTCCTTCTCGCCTCTACTAATTTGTACAAAGCTCTCTTCAAATCAATATTTTGAGCAATCCCCTTCCAAACTTCCCAAACTCATTCAACCATTTCCACTAGGCATGGAGATATGATTACCAAATGCAGGTAAAATATAAAATTGGAGCCACAACTGCCGACGTTTACTTTGAATACTGCCTAACAAAATTAATATAAATGTTAATTAGATGTTCACCCTGATTGTGTTAGTAAAGGTGTCAAAGGTTACAGGGAGTAGGCAGGTGAATGGGGTTGAGAGGGAAAAATAGATCAGCCATGATTGAATGAGGAGCAGACTTGATGCACCAAATGGCCTAATTCTGTTGCTATGCCCTACGGTCTTACGATACATAGAACCAAAGATTACCTGTTGAACTATTATTCTCCCTTTGCACTACTTTTAAAACCAGAATTGATGACTATCCTTACACCCGAGCTAGCAACATTGGAACTCTACCCTCAAGTAGGTTAGAAGAGGGAGAGCAATGGACAATGGAAGGGACATGGGGGGACTGTGGTGGGAGACGGGGGGATGGAGGGGACTGTAGTGGGGGACGGGGGGGGGGGGGGGGTGACGAGGAGGGTAACTTTGTCAGCGCTTTAGGTGGCTGCTATTTGCATAACAAATTTTTCTCTGTGCCTTATCACTTTCCAATTTATTGAAGTATTAAAGTATTAACTTTTATTAAAGTATTTCAATAAAGTATTCCATTCCACTCCAGAAGAGTACCTTGATTCCTTAATCGCCCATATGTAATATACTTCCAGTAGGAAACTGAATTCATTATTCCTGTTTAATGACGGCCCAGCAAATTAAGCATGTGTAGAAAGGAACTGCAGATGCTGGTTAATACCAAATATAGACACAAAGTGCTGGAGTATCTCAGCGGGTCAGGCAGCATCTCAGGAGAAAAAGGATTGGTGATGTTTCAGGTCAGGTTCGGGTCTGAAGAAGGATCCCGACCCAAAATGTCACCCATCCTTTTTCTCCATAGATGCTTCCTTGACCCACTGAGTTACTCCAGCACTTTGTGTCTATCTTCAGCAAAATAAGCACCCCGTTTGGTAATCCAAAGGCTCTGTTTGTGCTCAGCCCTGGGTTGTTTTTACCTTGTTTTTTAAACTGTTTTTAGTTTTGGAATTTTGCTCAGTAACAGAATGAAGCTGCCATGAAGAGATAGATAAGGAAGTGATTGATTGACAACAAATTGTTTCATGAATAAATCGCAGTGAGCAGGGAGGAAGGAAAGTTTTTGTCTATGAATTGGAATTTCAACAATGTGTCCAAGTGTAATCTGAATCTGATTGTCTTGAATTGGTTTCCTTCCGTGGTAATGGATTGGAATTTCCACTGGAACAGTGAAGGTGGCTGAATAGTTGGGTGCTGTTCATTCTCATATCAGTCCAGACTGTTACAGACAGGCAAGGATGGGATTGGGGTGTTTTCATCATCTCATTCTGACTGTTGCAGCTCATACATTTATTCTTTGGACATAATTTTCTGCACCATTGTATAAATCAGTGAATGCTCGAGTGGTTCAACTTCTTTAAGTTGAATTTGTTGCAATATTGCTCAGTTATGCAGAAGAGAAAGGATGCTCATTTTTTTTTCTGCCTTAATTGTGGGGCAGAAGTGTTTTGAAAATGGGATTGGCTGTAACTTGGTGATAAACAAGACCAAGTCTCTTTGAATGGGAGATTATGGAGAAGGTTGAATGTGTGTGTGGATGGTCTTTCATTCTGCAGAAACGATCCTCCTCGCCTCCCCTTCCTGCTCCATTATTGAAGATGATTATAGATCTATGTCAAACTTCTAGCGGGATGCCGTGGCAAGGATAGAGCAGCTGTATAAAAATCTCTCCTGCGTTTTATTTTGTCACCAGGGTGTAGATTTTCAACTGAAATATGGTATAACATCCTCTCAATAATAAATATTAGGTTAGTGGTCATGAGTCTAGAGTGGGCCATAAACTCAGAACTAAACAAACTGAGAAACAAATGGCCTTTCACTGACCCAAGTTTGATACTTTAAAATCCTTTTAAATTCAGATGACAATATTTCATTAAATGTCAATGACATAAACTTCATTGTATTTCAGTCAGTGCTCATCTGCAAAATTGGACTCCTCTGTCATGGTTCTGTCTGCGGACATGGTTCTGCTTATTTTTCATAGTCTTGAATGTTCGATGAATTTGGGACAAGATAATTTAGGCTTCACAGACGCTCATTCATTCCCCACCAGGCTCCAATCTGTCTGCTCTCCTCTTTCACAACAACATATCTGTGGCATTATTTGACATTTCCTAAATCATCAAAAATAAATCCATCACAGGGTGGGAGAAAACTTTGCAGAGTCATTGTCATTAAGTGATACAGTGTGGAAACAGGCCCTTCAGCCCAACCTGCCACACCAGCCAACATGTCCCAGCTACACTAGTCCCATCTGCCTGCATTTGGTCCATATCCCACCAAACCTGTCCCATCCATGTACCTGTGTAATTGCTTCTTCACTGTTGGGATAGTCCCAGCCTCAACTACAGTACCTCCTCTGGCAGCTCATCCGATACTCCCACCACCCTTTGTGTGAAAAAATGACCCCTTAGTTTCCTATTTAATCTTTCCCCCTTCACCTTAAACCTATGACAATATATTCATCAAAAGGTTTCATTTTTATTTTAGTTTTTAACCAATACTAATTGGGAGAAAACCCCACCTTAAGCCTACTTGGATAAAATAGTTTTGATGTTTTTTCATCAATTAAACTCCATGCCAACAATAAATGTTAGACATGCCATGTTTACCATTTCATTCAGCGTATTTTAAGATTGCCATAGATGATCTTCAGTGCAGACTCCTGATCAATCCATTGTTTTGGGGGTTCATATCATGATTTAGTTCAGCAGGAAGATGGTAATAGGTTTTAATGACATGACACAAATATAAAATCATACGTGTCTTTAATCTGGCCTTTGTCAATTGGCAGCAGACTACAGATCAGTTCAGTATATATGACATCCATTCTGTCCTTTCTTAAATATCCCATGAAATAAAATAGGCCATTTGGCCCATCATGTCTATTCCAACTCTCAGAACAAAGCCCATTTCCTCAGTTAGTTCCCTCTAATCTATTGTCACTTATGTGTCCAAGAATTCTGCCTTGATTCTCCAGCTGCGCCAAGGGTAATTTACAGCAATCAATTAACCTAACCTACAGGAACCTACTGACCTGCACACCTTGTGTCTGCAAACCAGACCTTCTGGGCTGAGCCCACTCAGGGAGATCATGCAACCATGGAGGGTTAGAGAGGCTCCAGTGGAGGTTTACACGTCTAATCCCATGAATGATTGGGTTTACATATAATGAGCATTTGGGGGCACTAGGCCTGTACTTGCTGGAGTTTAGAATGATGAAGGGGACCTCATTGAAACTTACTGATTAGTGAAAGACCTGGATCAAGTGGATGAGGAGAGGATGTTTCCACTAGCTGAAAACTGCAGATGCTGGAAATCTGAAATATAGACAGAAAATTCTGGAAGAATTCAGCAGCTGAGACAGCAACTGTGGAAAGAGGATCAATAAACATTTTGAGGCTATGCATTTATATTTCCACAGGTGCCATTTGACCTGTTGAGTCTCTTTGCATTTTTTTTCTATCAAAGCAGAAATCCCTGTTCATAATGCAGTTGATATCATCCAAGGTGTTGCCTTGTAATCCATGCCATGCCACCAAAGGACCACAAAGTAACTGTCAGGTATCTGTAACCTCATAAAGATTTGAGTTCTACTTTCTGAATGTAGTATATTCTTACTTACTTTGGCGTGGCCAGTGGCACAGCAGGTAGAACTGCTGTCTCCCAACTCCAGAGATGGTCTGGATGCAGTTGTCTGCTTCTCCCTGCGTCTGTGTGGTTCTCACAGGTGCACTGGTTTCATCCTAAATTCCAAAGACATTCTAGTCAGTTAATGAGACATCTCTGCTGTGTACTGATGGTAGTAGAATTGTGGAAATTTAATGAGCATGTGAAAAGAATGGATTGTAGGGAAATAAGTGAGTTAACAGAATTGTCTGAGAGCTGGCATGGATCTGATGGGACAAATAGTCTCCTTCCAAGTCATCATTAAAAACATGAAATACCAGGTTTATCCTCGTACGTTTATTTCTAATTCTGAGAATCAAAATTCAACCCACCAGTTTCCAGTATAAATGGTTAAATATATTTTCTGTGGTCCAGTGCTAAACCAAAGCACATACATGTATGGGGTTAACTCCGACTCCCAGTATCTTCTGAAGTCTAAATGAAAGGAAGAGCTTTGAAATATTCCTGGTAGAAAATGGAAAGTGTTTTTATTTGTGTGTGTCTGGATGCTGTATGATGGATGAGGCCAAATCAGACACCTACCTTCTGCAGTACCATTGTAATAATCGCATTCTGTTCAGTGGAACTGCTGCTGATTAGATTTATACATTTCTGTTGTGGAGTGTGAGGCTTCACAATGAATACATATTGTAAAGTAAGCATGCAGGTACAGCAGGCAGTGAAGAAAGTGAATGGCATGTTGGCCAGGAGTTGTGTATAGAAACAAAGAGGCCCTTCTGCAGTTGTACAGGGACATAGTGAGACCATACCTGGCGTATTGTGTGCAGTTTTGGTCTCCAAATTTAAGGACAGACATTCTTGCTATTGAGGGAGTGCAGCGTAGGTTCACGAGGTTAATTCCCGGGATGGCGCAACTGTCATATGTTGATAGAATGGAGTAGCTGGGCTTTTACACTCAGGAGTTTAGAAGGATGAGAGGATATCTTATTGAAACATATAAGATCATTAAGGGTTTGGACATGCTAGAGGCAGGAAACATATTCCCGATGTTGGGAGAGTCCAGAACCAGGGGCCACAGATTAAGAATAAGGGGTAAGCCATTTAGAACCGAGATGAGGGTAAACTTTTTCACACAGTGGGTTATGAATCTGTGGAATTCTCTGCCTCAGAAGGCAGTGGAGGCTAATTCTCTATCTTAAGAAACATTAGGATAAAATCCAGAATTTGTTATGGTACAGTCTCTGATCTGTAATATAGTAATATAGTAATGGTTTCTTTATTGTCATTGTAACATGAACCATGTACAACAAAATTAAAAAATGTCAACCAGCCAGTGCACCATTCAAACCATAAAAGCTAACGATACATACAAGGTAAAATATTAAAAAAGATAAACAACTAAAATAAATATGAAATATGAAAATGGCACGCATAGTCACCCAACCCTACATCCTTCTGTCGATTTCACAGTGTACCAACCACAGTCCCTTAGTCCCCGCGTTCCTTGGTGGCTGCATTTAGTGCCTTTATAGCAGTGGGGTAAAAACTTTTTTAAAGTTTGTTTGTCCTTGTCCTTGTAGATCTGTACCGTCTGCCTGACGGCAACAGTTCAAACAGGGAGTATCCAGGGTGGGAAATGTCCTTTATAATATTCTGGGATTTTTTGATGCAGCGGGAACTGTGTAAGTCCTCCAAGGTAAGGAGAGGGCAGCCGACAATCCTCTGGGCGTTGTCAATGGCCCTCTGGAGCGCTTTCCTCTGAGCCGCTGTGCAGCTGGTGTACCTAACGCATACACAGTATGTTAGGATGCTCTCAATGGAGCACCGATAAAAGGACAGCAGCAGTCTCTGTGTGATGTTATTCTTCCTGAGCACCCTCAGGAAGTGCAGTCTCTGCTGGACCTTTTTCAGCAGCGCAGAGGTGTTCACACTCCACGTCAGGTCCTCCTCAATATGGATTCCCAGGAAGCGGAAATCCGCCACCCTCTCCATACAGTCCCCTCTGATGATTAGTGGTACCAGTTCTGTTTTGTTCTTCCTCAAGTCTATTATTATCTCCTTGGTCTTTAAGGTGTTCAGGAGCAGGTTATTTTCTCCACACCACCACTAAACTTCTCAGACAAGTGTGGAGTATGCTTTGCAATCTTGGCATTATCTAAGAAAGTGCTGGGCTCAGATTCTGGTGACTTGAACTCCAGAATTTAGAATGATATTCCGCTACATTACTAAGGAAGCACTGGGAAGAAATAATGCTTCATCTGGACGCTGGGATGCATCGGACAGATTTCATGGGGCTATTAAAAGCATTTACGTTTGTTTTTTCTGATATCTGAGCCAAATTCAAATTTCACTGTACCTTAATTGGTACACGTGGCAATAAACTGACCTTGAAACCTTGAAATATTATCCCCAAACCAAAATTACTAAAATAGATTATCTCTGCATTGCCGCTTGTGAGGGCTTTCCACACACAAAATAACTGCTACTGTATGTTTCCTAAATTACAAAAGTTATTATGATTCATACCTTATTGATAAACTTTAAAATATTTAGAGTTGTTCTGAAAGTGTTGTGAAGGATATTATATGAAGAAAGCTTTTCCTTCTGGTGCAGAGTTCCTCCCACAATAACTTGGGGAGATTCAGTTTAGTACAACAGTGTGCACATATGTGTGTGCTTTATATTTTGCACAATATGTAGTTATTTTATGTAATATAAAACATTTCATCATCTGTCGACACAAGGAACTGCACATGCTGGTTTGCAAAAAAAGACACCCTGTGCTGCAGTAACTCAGTTGGCCAGGCACCATCTGTGGAGAACATGGATAGTGGGCACTTTGGGTCGGGACCGCTCATTGTGCAACATTTATTCATCTTTTCTACATTGCACAGAGAAGTGACCGGGGTAGTTTTCAAAAAATAAGTTACAAGATAGAAGATGCTTGGACCGATTTGGAAAATGTGTTTCAGTACTCAATAAAGTGTCCTTATTTATTTCATTCTAGCCCTTCTAGATGAGATATAGAGACAGAGATTCATGAGCACGTCTTGAAACCTCGACCATTGGATTTGGTGGTCTCGACGTGGCTTTGTTACTTTGACAAAACCAAACATAGAATGGGCAACTGTTTCGCTGAACATGGAACATAGAATAGTGCAGCAACATCAACAGGCCCTTTCACCCACAATATTAAAAGATTCAGCATTCAAAACCGCTCCTTCGGCACACCAAGCCCACACTAACTATCAGACATCCATTCACACTAGTTCTACGTGATCCCACTTTCTCTTCCATGCCTAACTCCCCGTATTCATTCTGCAGGACCTCATCCCTTTTCCTTCATTGCAATTTATGCTAATGTGCACAACAACCTCTGGCTGTTTCCCCATGAGAATATTCTGCAGCCACTACAAGAATCTGGCACCAAGCAGACAACACACCACACTGCAATCCCATTTGTTGTCACAGAATCTCCTAATGGTCCCGCCTGACTAATGAGCCTCTTATCACAATTACTTTGTCTGCTTTCACCCTACCCCGCAGGACTAGCATACCAAAGCCCCTAACAGCCATATCTATTACATTACAGTAAGAACACCGTAACCCTCCGCTCAGTCTCCTTGCCGAAGCCTTAGCACTTCCCCTCAAACACAGCCCTCCACTCAACACACATGTTCTCTCAAAATGGCGACTCCCACTATAGGCTGCTGCTCTGCCTGTCTTCCTTTCACGTACACTAGCAGCAGCTTTTTATACCCCTCGCGCTGCTCCTCCTCTCAGCCGCCCACTCGCTATTGAAACTGTGCCCCACCCCATCCCACATCGCTTTTCCAGCTTTCTCCCACTCTGCTGCACTCTACACCACACTCCATTGGCCCAACCCGTAAAGTCAGCTGTCCATACACCAGATGCTGCCTGACCCGCTGAGTTCCTCCTGTGCTTTGTTGTTGCTTAAGGTTCCAGCATCTGTGGTTTCTTAATGGCAGAACAGTTAAGCAAGTTATTTGGTTCTGTCTTCGTTAAGGAAGACACGAACAATCTCCCAGAAATACTAGGGGATCGAGGATCTAGTGGGAGGTGGAAACTGAAGGGAATCCATAATAGTCAGAAAATGGTGTTAGGAAAACTGTTGGGACTGAAGGCAGATAAATCCCCAGGGCCTGATGGTCTGCATCCCAGAGTACTCAAGGAGATGGTCCCAGAAATTGTAGATGCATTGGTGATCATTTTCTAATGTTCTCTCGACTCTGGATCAGTTCCAGTAGACTGGAGGATAGCCAAGGAGGGCACTCCACGTTTTAAGAAAGGAGGAAGAGGGAAAATGGGGAATTGTAGACCAGTTAACCTTATGTCGGTAGTGGGGAAGATGCTGGAGTCGATTATTAAAGATGTTATAGCAGCACATTAGGAAAGCAGTGATGGGATCGGTCAAAGTCAGCATGAATTTATGAAGGAGAAATCATGCTTGACTAATCTTTTGGAATTTTTTGAGGATGTAACAAGTAGAATGGATAAGGGAGAGTCAGTAGATTTGGTGTATCTGGACTTTCGAAAAGCTTTTGACAAGGTCACATATAAGAGATTTGTGTGCAAAATTAGAGCATATGGCATTGGGGGTAGGGTATTGACATGGATAGAGAATTGGTTGGCAGACAGGAAGCAAAGAGTAGAAATTAACAGGTATTTTTCAGAATGGCAGGCAGTGACCAGTTGGGTGCCGCAAGGCTCGGTGCTGAGACCCCAGTTGTTTACAATATATATTAACGATTTAAATGAGGGAATTAAATGTGACATCTCCAAATTTGCGGATGACACAAAGCTGGGTGGCATTGTGAGCTGCATTGAGGATGCTATGAGGCTGCAGGGTGACTTGATAGGTTGGGTGAGTGGGCAGAAGCATGGCAGATGCATTTAATGTGGATAAATGTGAGGTTATCCACTTTGGTGGCAAGAACAGGAAGGCTGATTATTATCTGAATGGTGTCAGATTAGGAGAAGATGAGGCGCAATGAGGCCTGGATGTCCTTGTACATCAGTCACAGAAACTAAGCATGCAGGTTCAGCAGGCAGTGAAGAAAGCTAATGACACGTTGGCCTTCATTGCGAGAGGAATTAAGTTTAGGAGCAAGGAAGTCCTGCTGCAGTTGTACAGGGCCCTAGTGAGTCCGCACCTGGAGTATTTTGGTCTCCTAAAGGAAGGGAATTATTGCTATTGAGGGAGTGCAGCATAGGTTCACAAGGTTAATTCTCGGGATGGCGGTACTGACATACGATGAAAGAATGGGTCTACTGGGCCTGTATTCGCTGGAATTTAAAAAGGATGAGAGGGGACCTTATATAAACATATACAATTCTTAGAGGATTGGACAGGGTAGATGCAAGAAAAATGTTCCCGAAGTTGGGGGGACCAGAACCAGGGGTCACAGTTTAAGAATAAAGGGTAGGCCATTTAGGACTGAGATGAGGAAAACCTTTTCACCCAGAGAGTTATGAATCTGTGAATTTCTTGGCCACAGAAGGCAGTGGAGGCCAATTAATTGGATATTTTCAAGAGAGAGTTAGATGTAGCTCATGGGGCTAAGGGAATCAAGGGATATGGGGAAAAAGCCGGAACGGGGTACTGATTTCGGATGATCAGCCATGATCATATTGAATGGCAGTGATGGTTCGAAGGGCTGAATGGCCTACCCCTGCACCTGGTTTATATGTTTCTATGTACAATGATTTGACAAAGTATGAGGCAGCTGGGGAAGTTGATGATGAAGTGGAGAAAGTAAAACTTGGAGTGAAGCATATTATCCTGAATCAAGAACTAGTTTGCATGGAAAAATGCTAATATAAAATCGACATCGGAATTTAAAATTATGGAAAGCTGCACAGGGCTCCAGTTTTTAAACAAATTGCAAACAGCGCAGTCTGTTGCATACTATGTGCCTAATTGCTTCTAGAGTCATAGAGTGATACAGTGTGGAAACAGGCCCTTCGGCCCAACTTGCCTCCACTGGTCAAGGTGTCCCAGCTACACTAGTCCCACCTGCCTGTGCTTGGTCCATATCCCTCTAAACCTGTCCCATCCATGTATCTGTCTAACTGTATCTTAAAAGTTCGGATAGTCCCAGTCTCAACTACCTCCTCCTGCATCTTGTTCCATACACCCTCCAGCCTTTGTGCGTAAAAGTTGCCCCTCAGATTCCTATTAATTGTTTTTATATTTGCCAAGTGTAGATGAGCATAACATGTTTTGTGCTGTATCTTAACATCTAGTTTGTGTCATATAGAAGCTAATAAATTGTGCATGCTTTCTTATTCTGTGTATATTACAGCATGTAATAAGCGTGTGTCATGTGTTGGGGGGTTGGAGTCAACACACGGGGAGAGGCCTGTGACCCTGTCAGCACTGTTTTAACTGTATGGCAATTTTATGCCATCTTTTGTTCAAATAGGTTTCAAATAGAAAACATAATTTGAATCAGAGAGTCCACAGTGGTTGCAAATGTAGAAAGGTTTTGCAATTTAAAGAAAGTAATTGAATCGGAGCATCCAAAGTGTGGCAAATCGGAAAATACTGAAGAATCACTGAACCAAAAAGTCTTTCCCATCTGCGGATATTGGACAGGGATTTAATGGAGAGAGCATCAGAATTATTCACAGTAAACATTTCATAATGAGAAAGTCATCATCACCTGACGATTTCTTTTGTGCTGGTATTAATATACACAGCTGGTTAATTTTGCAAATGAGGGATTAACTAGTAAAGGGGTAAGGGTGGGCAGGATATCATGTTATGAGTTGGCAGTGTAGGAGAGACAGTCACATACTAAGTGGTAAACAGGGATAAACTCAGGAAAGTACCACATTTATCTCACCAAACTATACTATGCAGCTCATGCCATGTGGAATTGCCTATTCCACGATTCACCAATTTATTTTGTGGAGTAACTGAAGGATATTGAGGGAGATCACAAAAGGTGGTGGACACTGTCCAGTGCATCAGGGTACTGATCTCCCCACCTTAAATCTATAGGAGATCTGAAGGTGCACTGCTGCAAAAAGGCAGCCAGCATCATCAAGAACCTCACTACCTTGACCACACTCTCTTTTTACTCCTGCCGTCAGGAAGAAGGTACTGGAGTTGGAAATCTATGATCGCCCAGGTTCAGGAACAACTTCTTCCCAATAAACATCAGGGCCTGGAATACTACGAGCACTAAGTACGAACTGTCTTGGTTGCTCTTGGGATTTTGGGCTTTTGCTTTGCACTCATATATATTTTTTAATCTTTCTTTTGTTTATTGTGTTATACTATGAGTATTGTGGTTACAGACCTGTTATGCTACTGCGAGTAAGAATTATATTGTTCTATTTTTGGTACATATGACAATTAAACACACTTGATTCTTGGTATACCATAGTCCTGGCAACTATTCTGTCCACAGTAATCTGTGTCTTTACTTGAATCCTAGGTGTCCCTGGTGCCTTAGTCCAGGGAATCAGGCACAAACCACAAATGATACTGCATATAGTTACCAAGGGTGTGTTGTACTATCGAGGATGATATCTTACAGCTGCAATATTAAACAGAGATTCAGGTAAAGACAGATTTCTGTGGACAAAATAGTTACCAGGCCTGTGATATATCATGAGTGAAGAGTAAAAGGCCTCCGAGCAACATTCCAGCGCTTGGAAGTTCTCCTGCGTTCCTGGCCAACGTTTATCTACAGAACCAGAAGCTGATATTTTGGCAGCTTACTTAATTACACGTTGTTATATGCAAACTGACTGCCACGATTCTCCATTACAATAATGCATTTCAGAAGTAGTACATTGGCTGATCAAATACTTTTCAAAATCAGGAAAGGTTCTATAGAAGTGTTTTGTTATTTTTGTTTAAACTGCAAATTCATGATTATTTGATACTTCATTGCACCTGCAATGTATATTGGCACTGTAGAGATTTGTGAAGTGCTGGTGCAGTTATATTGTGACTAAGCTCTCTGCAACACATCATCAAGTTCATGTTTCCACAAGATGTTCATTCAGATCCACACTGAGACCTTGGCTCATATGTAGCTTCAAATGCAACTGGTGAAACCGTGGCCGTGTCTTGCACCAATGTTAAGCATAAAAGTGAAACAGCCACAACAGTAATGCAAAACTTCATTTATTATTTCCTCATGTATTTGCAGCAGAGTGTGGTTGACACAAGAGATGTAACATCAAAGAATCTTCCAATACTGCTGGCAATGCAGTGGGGATGATGAATTGTGCTGATAAAGCATTTCCTATGTTTAAGAAGGAACTGCAGATGCTGGAAAATCCATACCGAGCGGTATGAACATTGACTTCACCAATTTCAGGTAGTCCCCGCTTTCTCCTCCCCTTTCCCAGCTCTCCCTCAGCCCACTGTCTCCGCCTCTTCCTTTCTTCTTCCCGCCACACCCCCCCACCCCCCCCCCCCCATCCTCACATCAGTCTGAAGAAGGGTCTCGACCCGAAACGTTTCTCCAGCATTTTTGTCTGCCTGCATTTCCTATGTTTCTCAGTTTACCCCCAGCCATTTACCCGATCCTTGAATGAAACCCAAGTCTCAGTCAAGCTTGCAGCTGCCACTCCTCCCTTCCACCGGTGAGGGCGGCACAGTGCCGTAGCGGTAGAGTACAGCACAAGAGACCCGGGTTCGATCCTGACTACCGGTGCTATCTGTACGGAGTTTGGACGTTCTCCCCGTGACCTGCGTGGGTTTTCTTCGGGACCTCTGATTTCCTCCCACACTCCAAAGATGTACAGGTTTGTAGGCTGATTGGCTTGGTATAATTGTAAATTGTCCTTAGTGTGTATAGGATAGTGTTGGTGTGCAGGGATCGCTGGTCGGCGCGGACTCACTCAGCCAAAGGGGCTGTATCTCTAAAACTAGAAAAACACTGAGCCCTTAGACAAGGATCATAATTTTCTCTAGCACCTGAATCATTGGGCTCTGCTAAGGTTTGTTATGGCAAACTTACGGCAGCTTCTAAAATGCCATATCATCCATCATAATGGTGCCATCAAGTTTATTGGCATTGCTTTTCCCTTCAATGTTTCAGCAGGAACCTTATATAGAAAATTAAATATGTTGATTTTTGCTACAAGGGAAATCACAGTAGAAATACAAACACGAGAATGTGCAGAGTGATTGTTTTTCTGTCTGTATACAAATTTTCAACCATGTCTGTGTGTTTCTTCCAATTCCATGTGTTGTCTAACCTTCTATATGAGACCTTATCAAAAGCCTTAAGAAAATCAAAATATTCCATATCCATCAAGCTCTCTGTTAACTATTCTGCCAGTCTTATCCTCAAATATCTCCAATGTGATAGTCAAACATGATATTCTTTTTATTTTGGTACCGGCAACGTAGATAAGAAGAAAGATGAGGTCCTTCAAAGTGAATGTAGAGAATTTGGCACAAGGTTAAAGGGCAGGACCTCTCTCAATCTCAGGATTCCACCTTGTGGTACACACTGGTGATGGTAGGAATAGGAGGATTAAGCAAATGGATGCATGGGTGAGAGTTGATGCAGCCTAGTGGGCTTAGGTTACTTGGACCATTGGGATCTCTTCTAGGTCAAAGATGACCAGTACAAGTGGGACGGATTGCATCTGAACTGAAGGGCTCCAATATTCGTTCAGGGAGATTTGCTAATGTTACTCAGTAGGGTTTAAATTAGCCTGGCAGAGTCCACTGCTGTTTGTCATATATTTATGCGGATGAGAGTCTCAATGGCATAATTACTAAGTTTGCAGATGACACCAAAACTGGTGATAGAGTGAACAGTTTGTCTGGGTTACAACAGGCTATTGATCAACCTGGGAAAGTGGGCAAAGAAGTGGCAGATTGTATTTAACTCGGGCAAATGTGACGTGTTGCGTTTTGTGAAATTAAAGTAGGGCAGGACTTACACAGTGAATGGCAGGGTGCAAGGGAATGTTATTGAACAGAGAGACCAAGGATATACATACATAGTATCCTGAAAGTGGCCACACAGGTGGAGAGGATGGTAAATAAAGCGTCTGCTACGCTTGCCTTCATCGGCTGAGGCACTGAGTACAAGAGTTGGGCAACACATTACCGAATATTGGTTAGACCATGCCTGGTATAGTGTACAGTTCAGGTCTTCACAGTACAGGAAAGATGCAATTAAGCGAGAGAAGTTGCAGAAAAGATGCATATGAATGTTGCCTGTGTTACAGGGCTTGAGTGATAAGGATAGATTTGATAGGCTGTTTTCTATGGAACGAAGGAGGCTCAGAGGTGACATGCAAGAGTGATGTAAAATTATGAGAGGCGTAGAAATGGCGTATTGCCTATGACTGTGTCCTTTGGTGTTTAAAAGTAGAGGGTGTTGGTTTTCAGGTAAGAGGGAAAGGATTTAAAGGGGATCTGAAATATAAATATTTTGCAGAAAGAGTAGTTGATATCGGGAATGAGCTGTCAGAGGTGATGAAAGCAACAACATATAAGAGGCATCTAGATTTGTACTTGAAAGAGCAAGGTATAGAGAGATACGGAATTAATGTCGGCAAACGGGATTAGTATAGATAGGCATAATGGTTGGCAAATGAACAGCAGGATGGTTGGGTTGGGGGATGAAGGACCTGTTTCAGTTGTGTGCTATGACTCCTATGTGCTGTAACGATCTATGACTCCTTGATAAATCAATGCTGAGCCTCTCAACCCTATGATTTTCTTGGTATCCTGTTATTATATCCATTGTGGATTCCAACGTTTTCCTACTACAGTTTATATCAATGCGCATATCAATCCTGTTTATATCATTGGGTTGATGGTGGAGAGGATCAAAAACTTCAAATTCCTGGGCGTACATATTTCCGAAGATCTTTCCTGGACCCAGCACACTGATGCTAATATAAAGAAGGCATATCAGCGCCTCTGCTTGCTGAGAAGACTACGGAGATTCGGTATGTCAAAGAGGATTCTCTTGAACTTCTACAGGTGCACAGTAGAGAGCATACTGACTGGTTGCATTGTGGCTTGGTTCGGCAACTTGAACGTCCAGGAGCGGAAAAGAATGCAAAACATTGTGAACACTGCCCAGTCCATCACCGGCTCTGACCACCCCACCATCAAAGGGATCTATCAAAGTCGCTGCCTCAAAAAGGCAGCCAACATCATCAAAGATCCACACAATCCTGGCCACCCACTCAGTTCACCATTGCGTTCGAGAAAAAGGTACAGAAGCCTGAAAACTGTAACTCCAGGCTCGGGAACAGCTTCTTCCCTACAGCTATCAGGTTATGAAACACGACAACAAATAAGCTCTGAACTACAACAGACTATTATTATTATTATTGCATTATATTTGTTTATTTATTGAGTATGTGTGCATGTGTATATTTACACACTGACCTTTTTTTCTCCCGTTGTATACTATGTTTACATATTCTGTTGTGCTGCAGCAAGTAAGAATCTCATTGTCCTATCTGGGACAGATGACAATAAAACACTCTTGACTCTTGACTCTCTTGAGACTCACAGGTCACTTTGTCCCCCATATTGTCGATATTGATCTGAATGTCAGTAAGTGATAATGACTAAATATTGATCTGGGTGACATTGAGAATTACTTGACAATGATCTGACGGCTGGAGACTGATCCAAGTAACAAGGGGTGACAGAGACTTCAGGTTTATGTGAGTGGCAGCAGGTTATAATTACTAGCCATTGATCTGAATGACACAGAGAATTACCAGGCAATACTCTTCGTGGCACTGAATGAATTACTGGGAATGATTTGAGAGGCAGTGATTTATAACTACTGGGCATTGATCCGAATGACGATAACAACTATTTGAGATTGATCCAGGTGATTGGGTGACAATATACTTGGCATTTATTTGAATGATGCTGGGAATTTCTAAGTATCAATGTGAGTGCCCCTGAGTGAATTACTCGACATCGATCTGATTGGCACTGATTGATAATTACTGAGTATTGATCTTAGTGGCAATGATAATTTTGAAGTATTGATCGGAGGAACGGTGAATGACTCTTGGGTTTACTCTTGTGATTGATTTGAGGGCCATGATATTGGATGGATACTTCTGTGACAAACACGTTAAATGGGCCACCACATATTTTAATGGAATTAAGGAAGACAATCCAGTAACTGTTTCAATGTCGTGGGACGTTTGATGTGGTAGCGGCAAAAGGGGTAGAGCAGCCTTCAAAAAGTGTCTAATTTGTAAATATCTAAATAAAGTGTGAATTAGGTAAGTTATATTTATTGGAGAGTTGTTCAAAAAACATAAAACAACCCTGCAAAAACAAATCACGGAAAGCTACTAAACCCTTCCTCTTCCATAACAAAAAGACTTGATCAGTACTAGATGGTTGGAAGAGAAAATTGGATAAAATAGGACTCGGTAAGGTGAAATCATTTAGTCCAATCAACTTACGAAATGGAAACCATATTCGGAGCATAAGTCTTATTATTGGGTTAGTCGTATATTTATTCAATCTCGTAATTCAAGTCAAGTCAAACAAGTCAAACAAGCTTTATTGTCATTTAGAAATATATCGATATATGCAATTCCAAACGAAATTCCGTTGCATTTGGCTCCCTGTGCAACACGATAATTAATAAAGGATAAACTGGAAAAAAAAAATGGATAAAAGGATAAATAGACAATGGTGGCAGCCCATTACGTGGCATTCAGGAGTCTGATGGCTCGTGGGAAGAAGCTGTTGCAGAACCTTGATGTTCTATTTAATTGTGAAAGGTAACGAGGCCCCTAGAATAGAGGCCATTGTAAGGAATCACGTTCAAGGTTTATCCATCCTGGGCATTGGGTATCTTCTAAATCTTTTGTCCAAAATGTTAAATAACGACCATTGACTGCCCAATAGTAAAATCTCTAAATGTTTTTTACTTAGTCTGGGATTTTTATTCTGCCATATATATGAAGACATTTTGGAGTCTATAATGTCAAAGAAAGATTTGGCAATAAAAATTGGTATCGTCTGAAATAAATACAGAAATGTAGGTAAAATTAACATTTTAATAGCATTGATTTGGCCAATTAGGGATAAGGACATTGGTGATCATTCAGTAAACTGATGTTTAATATGGTCAATTAAAGGCATAAAATTGGCTTTAAATAAATCCTTGTGTTTCTTGGTGATCTTAATACCTAAATAAATAAAACTTTTGGTAGTCAATCTAAATGGAAACTGACCATAATTCAAAACAAGATTATTTAATTGAAAAAGCTCACTCTTACTAAGATTTAGTTTATAACCAGAAAAACTACTAAATTGATTAAGTAATGCTACTATTGCCAGAATAGATTTCTCTGGGTTAGAAATAAATAGTAACAGATCATCTCCGTAAAGAGATAGCTTATGTGTCTTATTGCCACGGACAATACCAAAAATATTAGGGGATTCCCTAATAGCGGTGGCTAAAGGTTCCAAAGCAATATCAAATAGTAAAGGATTTAAGGGACAGCCCTGTCTAGTACCTCGAAAGAGCCTGAAAAAAGGGTATCTCTGATTATTAGTAAATACAGAAGCCTGAGGTATATGATATATCAGCTTGATCCAAGAAATAAATTTTGGACCAATCTTAAATTTTTCAAGTGTTTTGAGTAAATAATCCCATTCTACTCCATCAGAAGCTTTCTCAGCATCAAGTGAGATGACACATTCTGGGGTTTTATTAGACACTGTATATACAATATTCATTAATCTCCTAACGTTGAAGTATTTTTGATAAAACCGGTCTGATCTTCAGAGATAATTTGCGGTAAAATTATAGCTAATATTTTGGAAATAATTTTGAAATCTGCTTTTAACATTGATATAGGTCAATATGATGTCACCAGTAGGGTCTTTATCTTTTTTAAGAATTAAAGAAATAGAAGCTTCATAAAAAGATTGTGGTAATCTATTTCTTAAAAGGGCTTCTTTAAATACCTTACGTAGTCATGGAGACAATAAATTTGAAACATACTTTAAAAATTCTGCTGTAAACCCATCTAAACCGGGAGCTTTACCAGAATTCATTGAAAAGATTGCTTTCTGTATTTCTTCTTCCGTGATGAGTCTTCTAACAACAGAGACTCATTATATGGTAAATTTGGTAAGTTCAGTTTCTTTAAAAACTCATGCATTATATTGGAATCAGTAGGAACATCTGATTTGTATAGGGAGGTATAAAATTCTTGAAGGACTTATTAATTTTGTCATGGTCTACAGGCACTGTACCATCCCGTTTTCTCACTTTAGTAATCTGATGCTTGGCCGACACCGCTTTCAATTGATTAGCGAGTAATTTACCAGATGTTTCGCCATGTATATAAAATTGACTTTTGGTTTTAAGCAACTGGTTCTCAATCAGTGATACTAATAACAAATCATGTCTCAATCCAAGTTCAACTCTATTCTTGTAGAGCTCTAAACTAGGAGCTTTTGAATATTTTTTATCAATTTCTTTAATCTCGTCAGCCAATGTACCTATTTATTTTTGATTTTGTTTTTTTAATCCCACGGAGTATTAAATAATTTGTCCACGACTATATGCATTAAAAGCATCCCAGACTGCACCATTGGCTATTTCTTCAGTAGAGTTTGTCAAAAAGTAAAAAGCAATCTGATCTTTCATAAAATTAATAAAATTTAAGTCTTGAAGCAAAGTAGCGTTAAATCGCCATTGTTTAGCACTAAACTTGGAATCAGGTAGATTGATTGATAGTTTCAAAGTGCGTGATCAGAAATAGCGATTGTGCCATCGGTTACATGCAGTGACCGATGGAACTAGCCGAGAATCTAGTATAAAATAATCAATCCTAGAATAACTGTGATATACATGAGAGAAAAATGATTTTTTTTTTGTCATTTGGGTGCAAAAATCTCCAAACTTCTAACATTCCAGAGTCAAGTAAAAAATAATTAATCAAATTAGCTGATTTATTTGGAAGCACGTGATCAGATGTAGACCTGTCAATCGCAGGGTTCAGACAACAGTTGAAATCTCTACCCATTATTAAAAAGTGTTAATTTAAATTAGGAAAGGATGCAATTAACTGTTTAAAAAACTCAGGGTGATCAATATTTGGTGCGTAGACATTCACCATAGCAACTTTTTGCATGTAAAGAACACCAGTAATCTCCAAAAATCTGCCATATGGATCAGAAATGGTTTCCTTATGAACAAACGGAATTGAGGGGTCAATAAAAGTAGCCTTAGCCTGTGAATTTGAATGAAACTGCTGTCCTCTCCAAAACTTAAAAAATCGTAAATTGTCATCTTGCCTTACATGAGCAAAGATAATCTGAGCATTTAGTCTGTGACAAACTTTAAAACATTTTTTCCTCTTAATGGGATGGTTCAAGCCATTCACATTCCATGAAAGAAAATTAATAACTTTATCCATATTGCTTGTCAAAATCATGTGGGATGTAATGGGTTGATTTCTTGAAGCCTAAAAGTTCATGATACTGGAAGAAGAAAAATCTAGGGCGGAGCCAGAAGTGACGACATTCAAACTTTGCACAAATGGAAAACACTAAATAGGGAACCAAGGACCCCTCCCCCCCCCCCTCCCACCCCTGTAAAGCCCCAAACTGACCAATAGACAGTCAGCACGCTACCTAATCCCTTCCCCGAACCCATCTTCCCTAGTAACAGTGCTCGGCATAAAGATAATAATTTCTAACCACTCATAGTCAAAACATATTCCTTATTATCTCTTTGAGAGCGAAGAAAAAAAAAATACAGACTGACATGAAGTTAACGAGCGAAAGCTACATATTATTAACCAAGGTCAGGATATGAAAAACAAGAACTGCGTTCTCTTAGTTTGTCTAATGACAGGGGAACACGACATAACAACAAAATTCTTAAAAGAATATTTATAAAAGAAAAACATCTCGTCCAGTTAAATTCTTAATCATTACCAAACTATATATTGTCAAAATAGGAACAGTAAATCACCAATTATAACTTAATCAGCTATCGATTGGTCCCCTTCCTCCTCGTAGCTCTCCAGAAAGATAGAGGCGTCTTGAGGATTGTTAAAAAATCGAAAATTACCGTTGAAAAGTCGAATACGCAATCTAGCAGGGTATAATAAAACTGGCTGCAGCTTTTTCTTATACAAATCAGACATTACATTATAAAAGGATTTTCTTATTTCCAAAAGCTCGCATCAGGCTATAATCAGGGACACACCGAAACCGAAACTTGCCTCCTTCATATTCAACCACACCGAACTTTTTTGCTGCCTGGAGAATATTCTCCTTCATTTGCCAAAAATGAAACCGTATAATCAAATGTCTATTTATTACCAGATTTCTTCCCAATCCTGTGAGCGTTATCCAAAAACGGAAGATTTTCATTGTGCTCAATGTTAAAAGTTTCCTTTATCATTTTAGAAGCATATTTTATAACGTTATCTCCTTCTTGACGTTCCGGCAAACCAACAATTCGTAAATTCAAATGAAGGCTTCTGTTTTCCAGATCCATATTTTTAGTCTTGTATTGCTGAAGTGCTCGAGTGTTTTCATTCATTCGCCGTTCCAGTTTTTCAATCTTCAAATCTCTCTCCCGTCCCAGGGTTCGCAAGATATCAATTTCATTCTTCTGTTTACGATGTTCATCTTGTAACAAAGACAGTCTTCCTTGGACTTCCTTCAATTTTGTCAAAACTCCTTTCACCATTTCTTCCAAACTGCCAAATCTTATTTTCATTTCATTTTTCAGCTCATTTTTCAATTCATCGTTCATTTTCGATATTGCTTCTATGATACTGGAATCAGAAGCTGCAGCTGTGGTTGTGGCTTTCCCCTGTTCCTTCTTTGGGGAGCCTTCCTTTCTTCTTGTCTCCATCCTTTTCACGATTAAGGCATGTAAAAGTGTTATCAACACTTTATCAAAAGTTAGACGGTGTTTTGAAATCAAATAGTCACGAGTAACATTGAAAGAGTGATGAGTGGAAGTTAAAAGTTCCACAAAAGGGAGCAAACAAATTTGCAACCTTTAAGGGCCTGTCCCACCAGCATGCAACTCTATGCGATGAACGCGATCAAACTAGATGCGGGGGCCGCGCGGAGGTCGGGTGATCCCCTGTACAGGGCCATTCCCACCAGCATGCGCCTGCATACGGCAAGCGCAACCAAAAAGGCAGTAGGGGCCGCGCAGAGGTCGGGCGCAACGCAGCGCAAAGTGAGGCGAACTTGGAGCGAAGTCCAAGGTAAGTTCGCCAGAACAGAGAGGGGCACACAGAGAGGGGCACCGAGGCACACACACACACACAGGGCCACGGAGCCACACACATAGAGGGTCACAGAGTCACTTACAAATAGGTTCACGGAGGCACAATGTCGGGGCGGTGTGTAAATGTCGAGGCGACTGCGAGCCGACAAGCCGTTGCCGCGCGGAATCTTTTGGACATGGTCGGTTATTCGGAGCCCCGCGCGGTGTCGGGACGAACTCCGCACAATTCCGCACAGCTCCGGCGATTGAAGTGGGACCGGCCCCGCGACGCCGGACGGCTCAAGCGACCACGTTAGGTCGCGCTCATCGCATAGAGTTGCATGCTGGTGGGACAGGCCCTTTACAGCATGCTGCCACTAGGAGAGTCCCATCATGCTGCCACTAGCAGATATAACAGTGATTGACAGTGATAATGAAAAGATATCCACATTGAACATTATCGTTGTGATTGCTAGATTTTTCAAAGAGGATGGCATGATGGCGCAGCGCTAGAGTTGCTGCCTTGCAGTTCCAAAGACCCGGGTTCAATCCTCACTATGGGCGCTTGTCTGTACGGAGTTTGTACATTATTCCCGTGATCATAGTGGGTTTCTTCCGGGTGCTCCGGCTTCCTCCCACACTTCAAAGGCGTTTATAGGTTAATTTGCTTGGTAAATTGTACCTGGTGCGTGTAGGATAATGTAAGTGTGATAGATGCAGCATTTCACAGGTATCACTAAGCGACTTTTCTTGTTATGGGACATAGATCAGTGTAGCTACGTGATGTGAGAAATATTACTGCAGTTGACAGTCAGTATTAAGTAGCAGATATCACAGTGATTGACAGTGATTATCGAATGACTAGATATGGCACAGTGTGACAGATGTCATGGAATAGTGACTGCAGTGGGGCAGATATGACTGACTGATAGATTCTGTGTTATTTAACAATGATCATAAGGCAGAAAGCAAGTTTCATGCGACAGATGACAAAATGATTGTCACGCGGGTGGTGCTAGGCTTTCTTAAGTTGAAGATTTATAAATAACATTGAAAATCCTGGGAAAAATAAATACGAGATATCTCACCAAAGACAGTGTTTGGATATCTATAAATTGTACCATTATTAACAGTGGAAGCAGCGTAAAAGAACATTACAGAGAGAACTATACAGATATTATGATAGACATCCCAAAAGAATGATCAGATTTCAGAATAGTTGACATTTCTCTCCCCTTTTGTGGAAGATGTGAAAATAATGTTCCTGCTGCCACTAATTGGCTGATTGAGAATGCAAACTTTATGATTCAGAGTTCCTATTTCATTTCATTGAAAGGTCAATGTTTTCCTTGACAAATATAAACTTTAAACTATACATGATGTGCACCAAATAAACCTTCTGTTTGGTTGCAATTTGTTTGATTGTTAAAGTGCTCAAATTATTTATGCTTGCTGACGTTTTCATCAACTTTCACGTGAAAGAATGAGTTTAAATATCAGGCACCTTGTCTACGAATGTCTTTGTTCTTGAACAAAATGGCAGGCTTGTTGAAAATAGTGAGAAAATATCCTTGCTCAGAATATGCAACATGTCATATCCAACATGCTGTGTTATAATTTAGTATTCATGTCTGTAGATCCCATGCTGTGAATTGCTGATGTTAGACAGGACTTTAGAAGCAACTTCGAGCAGAACAATGTAACAACTCCAGTCTAACAGAAGTCAGACTTTGCGTACCTGCCAGCTATTGCATGTTGGGCATGACAGTGTGTACAATGAAGCAGATATGTGAATAGATATGGAGAGAAGGAGTGGGTGACATTTTGGGTCGAGTCCCTTCTTCAGTCTGAGGGAGGATCTCGATCCGAAACGTCACCTGGAGAAGCTTCCTTTTCTCCAGAGATGCTGCCTGACCCGCTGAGTTACTCCACCATTTTGTGTCTATCTTCGATGTTAAACCAGATCTGCTGTTCCTTCCCACACCAGTGGATAGACATGTTGCACACACCAATCACTGAAGGACATTCGCCTTTAAGGTTACACTCTCCTCGGTTGCCACAAAGCAGCAATGTACACTGAGGCAGCAGTGAGGAGAGGATCTAAACATGGAACATGGCAACCCTCACGTTCAGGTTTATTGTCGTATACACAAGTGCAGTGAGACACAGGTATAATGAAACATCTTGACTTCAACAGCATCACATGCACACAGTCTCAGACAACAGACTCACACAAAGCATACTTAAACTATATATAAATTACACGTAAAATTCTAAAACAAAGAAGACTGCAAAAAAAAGACATTGACATCAACACATAATTAGAAAATAAACTCCATAATATTATTGTGTAAGTAACCAGTGGAAGGGTTGATAGACACAAAGTGCTGAAGTAATTCAGCTGGTCAACCAGCATCTTTTGAGAGAAGGATTGGGTGACGCTTCGGGTCGAGACCCTTCTTCAGACTGAGAGCTGGGGCGGGAAAAGGGAAATGAGAGATATAGACGGTGATGTTGAGAGATATGGAACAAATGAATCACAGATATGCAGAAAAGTAACGATGATAAAGGGAACAGTACAGGTTGATTCAAGAACCTGATAGCTATAGGAAAGTAGCTGTCCCTGAACCTGATGGTGTGGAACTTCAAGCTTCTGTACATTCTGCCCTATGCTAGTTGTGAGAAGAGGGCAGGCCCTGCCTGGAGCGATCCTTGATGATCACATCTTCTCTCTCCCACCTAACAATGCCAATGAGAACAGGCCAACAGACTTGCTAAGTTATTCAGAGGAAGATCTGAACAAGCTGTTGAAAGGAAGATATCAAGGATAATCACCTTACTTTTAATCTCCATTAGAATGGAACGGAGAAACACTAGGCTCATTTACCGATATAAATTAATCCATTCCATGAGCAATAGTTAAGCTGAGTCATCTGATAAGCATTAGATAATACAGGTAGACACTTTCAGAAACAAGGGTCACCTTGAAATTCAGTTGTGCAGCATCCTATAAATAAATATTAGTTACTTGCCGAGAGAAACACTGCTATGACTGTATCCTACACAGAACTGACAGTGCATTCCTTTCCCTGATCTGACGTTATGATGTCTGGGCATCACAGAAGGGTTCTCACTATCACAATCCTGATACCGAATCTTGACCTGAAACATCAACCGTCCCTTTGCCTCCACGGATGCTGAGTTCCTCCAGCAGCTTCTATTTTGCCACATCTACAGCATCTGCAGTCTCTGGTCTTCTTTTAGTTTAGTTTCGAGATACAGCATGGAAACATTTGCAGATGGAATCATGGTATTGAAGGCAGAGCTATAGTCAATGAATAGGAGTCTAATGTTTTGTCACATTTGATTCCAAAGATGTAAACCTACTTTAATGTAGTCTAACATTTTTATTCCAAGAAATGTACATCTGTCTACAGTTTTACATCCAGGTTTACTTTTTCTGAATTGGCTACTGGCCCGTTAATGAGGGAAATAAATATGTATGTTGCTTCAACTGGATTTGTTTGAACATTTGATGATTGCTTATGGTCAGCAATTAAATAGGATAGAGTGGGATGATGAGGCATGTGGGTGTTAGATGTGAAAGTGTTTTGGAGCAGTAACGAGGTTCATTATATTTAAAAACAATTAACTGTATTTTCATTCTGATTTTTCTATAATGTATGACTGCAGTATTGTGAATTGTTATCTTAGTGTCTAATAATCTGTAGTTCTGAAAGCTGGTTTCAGCATGTTTATGCAGCCATTGAAGTTGTATGTTTTAGCTGCTTTTGAAGGATATATTCATGCATCCTTAATATTGCAGAACAAATCTATGTGTATTCATCTGCAATCTTTTGTACATTTCTGCGTGCAAGCCTTGGAGGTGGAAGGCTTAACTTCCTTCTGCATGTCACTTACAGCAAAATCTGCTTAAGGCTGATCTGTATTCATGCAATTTTTTTGTTCTTTCTCATTCAGAGGATGTGGACAACAGTGGTAATGTCAGATAGACACAAATTGCTGGAGTAAGTCAGTGGGTCAGGCGGCATCTCTGCAGAGAAGGAATAGGTGAGGTTTTGGGTCAGGACCCTGCCTGACCGCTGTGTTACTCAGCATTTTGTGTCTATGTGTCTATCTTTGGTATGAATCAGCATCTGCAATTCCTCCATTCATTGGTAATGCCAGTCTTTACTGTCCATCCCTATCCATCTTATGAAGGGTCAGTTAAGGGCCAGTCCCACTTACACCAACTTTTCGGCGACTGCCGGCACCCGTCATAGGTTGCCGAAAATTTTCAACATGTTGAAAATTCAGTGGCGACCAGATAGACGCAATGACTCTTTGGGTGACTAGGAGACCTCTCACGACCATACAAGCGAGCCCTGGCGACATGTCGCGGGGGGTCACCAGGGGGTCGGCTGCATGGTCGTGAGAGGTCTCCTAGTCATCCAAAGAGTCGTAGCTTCGTTGAAAGTTTTCGGTGACCTATGACGGGTGCCGGCAGTCGCCGAAAAGGTCACGTAAGTGAGACAGGCCCTTTAAGGTGCAGCCATATTGAGTGCGCTCTTGTTTGGTGTAGGAAGGAACTACAGATGCTGGTTTACACCGAAGATAGACACAAAATGTGGAGTAACATCAGCTGGACAGGCAGCATCTCTGGATGGAGGGTATGGGTTGCGTTTTGGGTCGAGACCCTTCCTCTGACTGAGCTTGGTCTTGTTTGGGCCTAGATGGGAAATTTAGTGAACCAAATGGGCTTTTATAATAATCAAGTCACTATGTGATTACCATCACTGAAACTAACTTTAATTCCAGGTTTATTTAATTTCCACCAAACAGGGAAACAAAGCACTGACTCTAACAAATATTAACTAGAACCAATTGTTAACCTCTGAGGGGAGGCAGCTGGTCAGGCCCACACTGAGTGCAGACTCAGCTCTCAAATTATTCCCAGTAAGCTTGTTTTTGTGCATTTTAAACTTTTTCCTGTAATTAGAGTGGGAATTTGATTTTTATTTTCAACACACAAATAACCTTTCTCAGCAGAGATAAAAATGCACACAAGGTTAAAAAGACTATTCAAAGAATGCTTGCATCTGAAGCTGATGCTGTGAACACAAAATGCACTGCTGGTTGGGATTATTATAGGCCTGAAATTATGAATGGTTTTTAATCCATAAATGCCAAATCTGAAATTGGATTCTAACTGTCCTACTAACGCTACATAGCATAGACGTACTAAATTACTCACAGCCTCTTTGTTTTCATTTTTTAATCACAATTAACATGAAGTTATTTCTACTTTGAGAGGCAAATGTAAAATAGATACGAAAATACAGAAACAAATGCAACAAACTGAAAGATTCTTGAATGAAACAGATCAGATCCTTCATCATTAGTGCGAGATGTTGCATTTTGACACGTCTAACCAGGGCGGGACGTACATAATGAGTCGTAGGACTCTGGGGAGTATTGTAGAGCAGAGGGATCTAGGAGTGCAGGAGCATGGTTCCCTGAAGGTCGAGTCGCAGGTAGATAGTGTGATCAGAGGCTTTTGACACATTGGCCTTCATCAGTCAGAGTATTGAGTATAGAAATTGGGCGGTCAAGCTGCAGTTGTATAAGACGTTGGTGAGACCGCATTTGAAATATTGCCTTCAGTTCTCGGCACCATGTTATAGGAAAGATATTGTCAAACTTGAAAGGGTTCAGAAAAGATTTACGGGGATGTTACCAGGACTAGAGGGTGTGAGCTATATGGGCCTGTTCCACTTAGGTGACTTTTTAGGCGACTACAGGAGACTATGTGGTCGCCGGTTGTCATCTGTATGATTGTGAGTAGTCTCCTCAGTCGCCCAAAGAGTCGTAGAGTCTTTCCTGTCGCTGAAAATTTTTCAACATGTTGAACATTTTCCGGCGAAGGGGTGGCGACCTTGGGTTTGACTCCAAATGACCGTAGCTTGACATAGGTGCTGTCGTAGGTTGTCGCTGGGTCAATGTACACAGTCGCCAGGATGTCGTAGAGTGTCGACAGGATGTCATAGGTTGTCGCCAGGTGACGTAGGTTGTTGCCGGTGCTGACTTCGGTGGATTTCGATGTCGTATTCGCCCGCAGTCCCCTAAAAAATGGCCTAAGTGTGACAGGCCCATTAGTCCAGTCGCTGTTTTTTTCGGCGACCTGCTATGACTATAACAGTTGCCAGCAGTCGCCGAAAAATTTGCCGAAGTGGGACAGGCCCATTAGGAAGAGGTTGAGTAGGCTGGGTCTCTATTCCTTGGAGCGCAGGAGGATGAGGGGTGATCTTATGTACAAAATCAGAAGAGGAATAAATCGGGTAGATTTCTCAAAGTCTCTTGCCCAGAGTAGGGGAATCTCGGACCAGATGACATTGGTTCAAGGTGAAGGGGAAAAGAATTAATAAAAATCTGAGGGGTTACTTTTTCACACAAAGGGTGGTGGGTGTATGGAACAAGCTGCCAGATGAGGTAGTTGAGTCTGGGACTATCCCGACGTTTAAGAAACAGTTAGACAGGCTCATGGATAGGACAGGTTTGGAGGGATGTGGACCAAGCACGGACAGGTGGACTAGTGTAACTGGGACATATTGGCCAGTCTGGACAAGTTGGGCCGAAGGGCCTGTTTCCACACTGTGTCACTCTGTGACTATGACTATCAATCTCTTTAATGGTGTCTAAAGTCTCATTTAAAACTGTTCAAATTACTTCCTCCTGCTCTAAGATGAGCAAGTATTGGTCAGTATAAGTACAGCCGTGTCCTGCTACTATTACCCTTTGACTTCCAGTATGGGAGGGTTTATAGTTTAGTTTAGAGGCACAGCTTGGAAACAGGAGCTTCGGCCCACCGCGTTTGCGGCGACCAGCGATCCCCATACACTAACACTAGTACATACTATTCTACATACTAAGGACAATTTACCATTTTTTCCCGAAGCCAATTGACCTACAAACCTGCACATCTTTGGAGTGTGAGAGGGAACCGGAGCACCTGGGGAAAACCCATGCGATCACGGGGAGAATGTACAAACTCCATGCAGACAGCACCTGTGGTCTGGATCAAACCTGGGTCTCAGTCATTTAAAGGCTACAACTCTACCACTGCGCCACCATGCTGCCCTTTATATTTATATTTAGGGTTATGCTTGAGCTGAAGGTTCTCTAGGGTTGCATCATTTATTTTGCAATGAAACATTCTGGTGCAGAAGAGTTGGTCTATCCGAAGAGCTGATTGTCTTTTCAAATAATTAAACGAGAACACGGAAATAAATTATGTTTAAAAAACAAGACACTAAGTGCTGGGGTAATGCCCTTGTCCCACTTAGGCAACCTGAACGTAAACCTCTGGAGACTTTACGCCCCACCCAAGGTTTCCGTGCGGTTCCCGGAGGTTTTTGTCAGTCTCCCTAATGATTGAAAGTGGTTTCCGCTTCTTCTATGTTCCCGCGATTATTTCAAAACATTCAAGTGGAAGGTAAGGCCTTTATTTCACCCAGTTTTATTCCACCAGGGAGGTCTTACCTTCCACTACCTGCAACCTCCAGCAACCACCTTCAACTAGCATCGCAACCGGCTTCGACTAAAAAATACTGATTTTTAAACCAGCAACCTATTTTTAGTCGCGGCCAATTTTGAATTTTTTAAATAATCACCAGAACATAGAAGAAGCGGAAACCATTTTCGACCATTAGGGAGCTGGACAAATACCTCCGGGAACCGCACGGAAACCTTGGGTGGGGCGCAAAGTTTCCAGAGGTTTCCATTCAGGTTTCCTAAGTGGGGCAGGGGCATAACTTTGCAAGTCAGGCAGCATCACTGGAGGGCATGGATAGGTGACATTTCTGGTCAGTGCCCATCTTCAGACTGATTGTCATGGGAACGATGCCGCCAACTCTCTTCCAGCTTTATCTCTTCCCCCTCCCCCCCTCACCACCATCACAGTCAGTCTGAAGAAGGGTCCCGACCCAAAACGTCACCTATCCATGTTTTCCAGAGATGTTGCCTGAACCAGAATTAGATGTACAGATGCAATACAGGGGCGGCACGCCGGCGCAGCGGGAGATTTGTTGCTTTACAGCGCTTGCCGCGCCGGAAACCCGGGTTCGATCCCCATTACGGATGCTGTCTGTACAGAGTTAGTACGTTCTCCCTGTGACCGCGTGGATTTTCACCAAGATCTTCGGTTTCCTCCCACACTCCAAAGATGTATGGGTATGTAGGTTAATTGGCTTGGTGTATGTATAAATTATCCCAAGTGTGTGTAGGATACTGTTAAATGCGGGGGTTCGATGGTCGGCGAGGGCTGGAGGGACAGTTTCCGCAATGTATCTCTAAAACTAAAACTAGATAAAAGTACTCCAGCAAGTTGTGCCTTTTTTTTGTGAACTCACATCTGAAATTCCTTGTTCCTGCAACCCCAATTTCTATGCCTGAGTTTCTATTTGTGATAGACCAATAGTGATGTCTGATAACACTTTTACGAACTATGCACCTCTGGCTCAGTCTTGTTTTTTGACCATGTTTCTTGCATTTTTCGAGGGAGTTGGTTCAGACAGACTTTTATCCAATATTTCTGCATGTTTTTAATATTAGCTGATGTTAAACACTGCTGCTGAATAATCTGATGCAGACATGACCAAGAATTTCCATAATGACTCTTCCCAATTATACTGTGAAACATAAGGTAATGGTCAGTAGAAATTCAGAATAAAATTGGCAAATTGAAAATATATTGATTGAAACCTCAGCATGACAAATTTTAGAAATAAAACCCGTTAAGTTGCATATGTTTGCTTTGTACTGAAGGCTTATTAAAATCCTTTCTACTCGGTTAGATCTTCACACCGAATTAAGTATAACTTTGCTGATTTTCAGAGTCATGGCAGGTTAGGATTCAGCCACATACGTATTGTATGGGTAGAAGTACAGGTGAAACAATGAAAAATACAGTATCTTTCTGCAGCGTAACTAGGATAAAATGGTCCTCCATTTATGCAAGAAATGCACAATTTTAATCATAGTTGTCAACTGTTTAAGCAAACATTTTAAATAATGATTGGGGATTGTTATAGAATGTAAAGGTTTCTCAGTGTACCTAATTAAGAGAAGAATAGTATTTACTTACCAGATGCACTGGATATGAACCAGAACAACTAGGTTCTCTCTTACGTCTGCATTATAAGCAATATTGCAGGAGAACCACATAAAACAAAGTGCTGGAGTAACTCAGTGGGTCAGGCAGCATCTCTGGAAAACCATGAGTAGGTGACATTTTAGATCGGGGTCTTTCTTTAGACTGTAGTTTTGGGTCAGGACCATTCACTTTATTTCTTTAGCTGCTAAAGGAGATCAGTCATCCTTAAATGTTGTAACTCAGGCGATCCTTGCTCTTTCTTAGTAAAACATGGTTTCAGTGAGAGTACCATAACAGCATGTACCAGTGAGATGGTCAATCAATAGCGATGCAATATCTGACTGTGATAATGGGCCTCATTTAGGGTTTTTTTTTGTCACGCTATATTAAAGTGAAGTTTCAAAAACCAGTTTGAGATTCACCATCTGCCACTTCTCCCGTTGACTGCCGTTGAAATCATCTGATAAAGGAGCGCATGTGGGTGGTTAAGCATTTCCTGCAAGTTCTGTAAATCATGTAAAACATCTTCAATGTTTCTAATGCTTCGCACTTTGTGGGTGTCTGCTGATTTCCACCTGGAGAGAAAAGCACCGCTCCTCCGTGAAGTCTTAATATTAGACCAAACCGGCAAAGTTGTCTAGGGAATCAGTCAAGCAGTGTTCATTACCTACTTAACAGTTTAAAGTGTCAAGCAAGCGATGACTGACTCCAGTCTCTATTGTCCTGGTACTTTCCTTCCTTTAATTTTCTTTGACAACTCTAAAGCAAAAGTGTCTAAATGCAATATGGCCTTCTACACTGAGAGGAGCTCAGCGTGAGTGCAGTGGGATTAATTATCCTTCTCAGGGATCTCCTGAGCAGCGTAATCTGCTGTAGCCAACAGCAAACTGCTTGCATTACATCTGTCCAAATATGAGATGTATTTCTCAAAGTAAGCTGCTCCAGTTTTCACATTTATTTATTTCGGGGGGGACCTTTTTTTTCCTTTTGCCATCGACGCTTTCTTTTTAAGCTTCGGAGGGTTTGCATTTGACTTGCCAACACTACAAGTTTGGAAGCTCTACCTAAGTAATTGCTGAGATGCCGTTGGCATGGAAAACGAAAGGTGAGTGTAGAGGCAATCATTTTGCTTCGCTACATTGGTTTTGTCAGATTTGTAAAAGTGGCACCGTGTAGCTTTTCACGAGCATGTAAAGCATCAGAAACCTTTCATATGGGAGGCATCAAAGTGTGGTAAAGTATGTAAAGTGTCATGCCCACAAGCATTTGAAGTTATACCAAGGATGGACACAAAATGCTGGCGTAACTCAGTGTGTCAGGCCTCATCTCTGGAGAAAATGGATTTCGGGTCGGGACCCTTCTTTGGACCGGATTGTAGAGGTGAGGGTGAGGGGTAGAAGGGGGGTGGGCGAAGAAACTGGAAACAAGAAAAAATGCTGGAAAAAATTGGAGCCAGCAACAGATTACCTCAGGCAAGGAGGTTCCTTGATAGGCCAATAGTTGGTTTGAGACATCATTGTGAACAGTGGACCTTGTTAACCGATGTTTAATGGAGGATGGAGGTGATAGAGGGTGATGGAGAAGTGGGGAAGGTGTCGGTGGGGAGGGGGTTGGAGGAGGGGGGGAAGGGAGTTGTGGGTAGAAGTTACCCCAAATTAGAGAATTCAACATTCGTATCGCTGGGTTGCAAGCTACCCAAGCAAAATATGAGGTGCCATTCCTCCAATTTGCATGTGGCCTCACTCTGTCAATGGAGGAGGCCCAGGATGTGGTCGATACGTGGGGTGTTATATTTGTAGTTCAGTTCATAAGGAATATAAACAGAAATGGAAATGAATTTGTGCAGTGAATTCAAAATTCCACATAAATTATGAAAGCATTTGTTGAAATAGGTTGTAACAAATAAAAAAAGGAAAAGGGAAAATGTACCAGGCTCTAAATATTCTTGAGCTGAAGAAATAGGTTTGGATTTGACAGTAGACACAAAATGCGGAGTAAGTTAATGGGACAGGCAGCACCTCTGGAGAGAAGGAATGGGTGATGTTTTGGGTCAAGACACTTCTTCAGACCCTTCTTCTGATGAAGGGTTGCAACCCAAAATGTCACCTATTCTCTTTCTCCAGAGATGCTGTCTGACCCACTGAATTATTTTTGTGTCTATCAACATCTGCAGTTCCTCCCTATACAATGGTGAACTGGTTGTCTGGTTACCATTTCCCCGCAAGTATTATTCCATGATTTCAAGATCTCACCATTCTCTGCTGCACTGCTTCACAAACGTTCTACTTCTTGGCAGGTTATATGAAAACAGTTGGGAATACTTAGCAGGTGTTGTCAGTTGCTCGTGAAAATGAAAGATTCTGGCCAGGTTGTAAAACATGGAAATTCACGTTGCTTTAAAGATAAGGTATAACATTAATAAAATGCTGCATTGGTGTCCGGGTTGTTATTAGCAACAAAGTCATTTAGGCAGAGATGTTGGGTAGTAATGGTGTCCATGATGGTGCAGAATTCCACCTTAGCATTTCAGATACAAAACTATCCATAAAGCCAGATTTGTTACGCTGAATACCACTAGATGTTGAACTTCCTGGCCTTACATGCGACCTTGTAGGTTGCAGTGTCATCACTTGTAATGTCTAACCCGAATAATTTGTTATATCGATATTATGCAGGTCACAAAATTGCTGTGACACGACTGCATATTTAAGGTAACCTCTGTCAACAGTTTGGTAACTGGAGGTCTGAACCACTGCCACCATTGATTCTGTTGTGATTTCAACATCTCTGCCCAACATGCATTTAATTGGAGTCCTGTGACTTTTGTAAGGACAAATGTAGTGAACTCTAAACAAAAACAAAAGATGTTGGACATGCTCAGTGGGTTAGGCCTCATCTGTAGGAAGAGAATCAGTTGACATTTCAAGTCAGCGACCCTTCGCCAGAACTGAAGAGGAGACCAAAGAAGCTGGTAAAGCTGCAGGGATGGTGGAGGGGTGGGTAAAAGCAGAATGACCATGGGAACCAAATGCAAATCAGGGCTATCTGGTCAATAGGAAGCAGGTAGAGAGTGAGGACATAGACAAAATAACCTAGACAGAAGTATTTGAGAGTTGTCAAACGCAGACATGAAGGACATACCCAGCAGTCAGGCTAGGAATATCCCTCACTTCCAGGGAGGCAAAAAAACAAAGGAAAAATAAACAAGTTGAGCTAATATTAAAGATGGATGATTGATACAAACTTGGAAATCAAGTTCCCTAAAGTTCAACATGGAGTGCAGAAGCTGCAACATGCCCAAGTGGAAAATGGGATACTTTCGTTTTAGTTTTGCTTTTAGAGAAACAACGTGGAAACCATCCCTGCGGCCCACCAAGACCACGCCGGCCAGCGATCCCCATACACTAACACTATCCTTCACACTAGGGACAATTTACGATTTTTACAGAAGCCAATTAGCCAACAAACCTGCACATCTTTGGAGTGTGGAAGGAAACCGGAGAACCCGGGGAAAACTCTTGAAGTTATAGGGAGAATGTACAAACTCTGTACAGACAGCACCTGTAGTCAGAATTGAACCCGGGTCTCTTGCGCTGTAAGGCCGCAACTCTACCGCTGCGCCGCCCCTCTGTTGGCATTTGCAATGTGTTTGGGTGAGATCAGTGAGCCTGCCTTGTGGTGCTGCTAAGTTGCGTCTATAATCATCTTCAGAAAGCACCTTCCACCATCAATTGGTACATATACATTTTACATTTTTTGTTAAACCCAAGTTATTACAGATCCGCACATAAATATACAGCAAGAACACTTTAGGAATCGTAAGTCTGTGTGTACTGTACATGAACTCCTCGCTCACGCTGGGCAAGGACTTAGAAGCTGGTGGAGGATTCAGTGAGTGAGCATTTATCATTTCTGACAAAATCTTAAGGGTTCTTGTCATCTAAAGATAAATGCATACATTAAGTTGCTAATGATGAGTTCCTAATAATTTTCTATATATAGTATAGACAATTTCTGGTGAAGATCCACGACCAGCATGATAAATGCAGAGGTAATGGACAGAGTCAGTGATGAAGTGCTGGAGCACTGAACTCACAACCACTTTTTTTGCAATGGCTAACGTTGTGGAGATGGTGTGCGCTGAGATGTTTATGAAGAGGATGGGACTGTTTGACTCCAACCCACACTCCCCATTAGGTAGTACCCCAGGATGCCTGAAGGAGGCAGAATGTGGCTACGGCTTGTTGTCACAGCAGTCCCAGATTCTGATATAGCCCTACAGATTCTGATATAGCTGACCACTGACCCTGAAATAATGAATCTATTTGCACCCTGTCATACCATGTAGATATGGGTCAGAAATTAACAGGGAAGATAAACACAAAGTGCTGGAGTAAATCAGCGAAATCTCTCTGGAGAAAACGGATGGGTGACGTTTCGGGTCAGAACTCTTCTTCATCGACCCGAAACTTCACCCAACCTTTTTCGCCTGAGATGCTGCCTGACTCGCTGAGTTACTCCGGCACTTTGTGTCTATGGTATAGACCAGCATCTGCAGTTCCTTCTTACACAAATTAACAGGAAATATTGATACAAGGAACTGCAGATGCTGGTTTAAAAAAAAAGACACAAAATGCTGGAGTGGGTCAGTTTGAAAGAGGGTTCTGACCTGAAATGTCACCTATCTATGTTCTCCAGCGATACTGCCTGATCTGCTGAGTTACTCCAGCACTTTGTGCCTTTTTTTTAACAGTGAATGCTGCAGTGTCCCTGGCTCTAGCTGACTTCCTGTCATCACCCTGTCATTCCTTACAATATACAGACAGAAGGAAGGTTCCTGTAAAGAAATCCACTCTTAATACTGTTCAGAGATTTTAAATTATCAGCGGCACAATATTTTGACGAACTAATTTTGACTTTCAAATCAATTTCTATAAATCATATAAATGTAGCAACGTTAAATGCCCTACTTTGTGAATATCTTCGGATTAAACCTGCATCTGCAGTTCCTGCCTACAAATACAAGGATATATATTTTTTAAGAAACATTTAGACAGCTGCATGGATAGGACAGATTTAGAAGGATATGGGTCAAGCGCAGGCAGGTGGGACATGTTGGTCGGTGTGGGCAAGTTGGGCCGAGGGGCCTAGTTCCACATTGTATCAATCTATGACTATGCACGTGTATTCTGGGCTTAATTTTCATGGAATGAATGACAAGCCAGCAGTTCCTGCTGGTATATAAGCAGGTGGATTTCATTGGACTTAACCTGAACAGAAATGCTGTGGGTTTCTGAACAACCACACCCACTATATGCCAAACACAAAGTGCTGGAGGGACTCAGCAGGTCAGGCTGCAGCAGTGCCCTTCTTCTGTCCTGACCCGAAACACCCCCATTCAATTCCTTCCACAGATGAGTCTGAAGAAGGGTTCCGATCTGAAGCATCACCTATCCATGTCCTCCAGCGGTCCTGCCTAACCTGCTGAGTAACTCCACCACTTTGTGTTCTACTCATGATCTGAACTAAATGCTTGTCTAATAGGTATCAACAATTATAAACAAGAGCCAAAACTTTATTGATAACATCTCCACACCAAGTGCCACTACGTATCTGTCTCTGTACCTCCACCATTCTCTTTCTGAATCATATGATATTGATCCCATTTTATTTTGGCACAATTATTTGATGCAGCGTTATCTCAGGTTCATTCGCAGGGCAGTGAGTTCCAGTTCACAAAATCCTTCATGTTGTTGCATTTGGTGCATTATTATCCCTTACACCGTGCTTGAGATCTGTGACAGAGCCTTCTGCGTACCTGCCTTCCCCAGCGCTGTGCTTATTCCACCTGCAGGATGAGGAGTTGTGGCAGCATCGCTGCACGTTAATGAGAATACACAGCCAGCCTGGAATATGCATGAATGGAAAGAATCAATGCTGTCTCCCAGTTGGTCCCTGAGCCAATCTTCCCTGCAGCCAAAGAAAGACACATGGATACCGGCAAAAATTACACTGTCGGTCAGAACGGATGGGTTGAGAACCAAATCTGCCTCAGCCAGCAACATGGTTCTCACTTATGTCTTGAGGCCTCCAGCTCTGTGTCTCCAGAGAAGAGGAATGCTTTCTGGTATGCCACTTATCTTCAGTCGTGATCAGTGGCAGGACGTTAATGCACCCGCAGTATTAGAATCATAGAACATCTCGGCATGATTAACATTCCAAAGTCAGTGTTCAGCAAGTGAAAGCCAAGGGATTTCTGACTCCAGTAAACAGTTAGATTACAGATATTGATTTGGCCGTGATCTAATACACAGCTAATCGCCAGATGTGGTACATTGTGCTTGAAAGCAAAAGGCGATTTGCAATTTATATTTCCCAACTGATTAAAGTAAAGCAGTGTTTAAATTATTTCCAGATATTTTATCTGTTTCGGAGTGTTACGCTCTTATTGAAAATTAAATAAAGAGCTTAATCGATTATTCTTCAAATATTATTCCACACAGTGAGATGTGGGTGGTGAGAGTTGGAACAAGAGGCGCACATTAACACAAAAGTTTTCTGGTTTAATATTTATTTCAAATGCACTTGATGGAATGATGCCGAGGCAGGTGGAATGGGTAGGAGTTGAATGAGTCGGGGAAGCAGCTATTCCGTTAGGTTTAAAGGGATTATTGAGTTTACAGATCATAAGAGATACAGAACGGAAATGGGTCATTCAGCCTTTCAAGTTCGCAATGATCACTCATTCACATTCGTTCCATGTAATCCCACCTTTTCATCCACTCCCTACACATTAGGGGCAATTTTGCAGAGGCCAATTAGCCTACAAACTCACAACTCAAATTTCACTGCACCAATTGGTGTATGTGACATAAATGTCCTTTGTCTTTGCAATGTGGTAGGAAACTGGAGCACCTGGAGGAAATGGTCACAGGAAGAATATGCAAACTCCACACAGACAGCACCCAAGGTCAAGATTAAACCCAGGTCACTGGAGCTGCAAGGCAGCGGGCTCTATCACCTGCAGTGCAAAGGATTCCTTGTAGCACAAATCCTTCCCTCCAGCACACAAGGATTCCTCACAATCGGTCAAAATATAGTGCCTTGCAGTGGCCACTACTGCCATTGTTTTGCTATCACAACACGTTGCTGGAATTAAATTTCGCAGGTCATTCATGGTGTTAGCCTTGTCTTCAATGGTCTGTAACTAATTGCTATGTAATCCTTCCCTTTTTGCGTTGTTGGGGTGTCATTCACGCATTCAGTTGAATGGAAGAAAGAAGAATATGCCACGACGTAGCACTTAAAGACCACTTGCCTGCCCTCCTCTGACCACAACCCCCACCCACCCTTAGCGTGTCTTCACCATCCCCCCTGACCTCCCCCTTTCCATTACGGAATGGTCTGTCCTCAAAAGAGGCCCCACCTTTGCTCTGCTCCGCCCCCACCTCAACGGGTCCCGGGTCGACCATGATGTAGTGTTTAAAGTACATTTTCCTTGAGCTTCATCTCTTTTGATCTCTTTCACTTTCTTGTCTCTGTAACTGCCTCTCCCGTGACTCAGTCTGAAGATGGGTCTCGACTCAAAATGTCACACATTCCTTCTATCCAAAAATGCTGCCTGTCCTGCTGAGTTACTCCAGCATTTTGTGTCTATCTTCGAGAAGAATAATGGTTTGCTTTGAAAATTACACTCTTTTATAGTTTGTGCTACCTTCCAACATGATTTTATTTTGCAATCTAAAGCTTGATTAATGAACTTCTCAACATTAATGTTGATTAAGTAGCTCATTAGGCACTTGATAAATGCTAAAGAATCATTATTACAAATGCATCATGACTAGCTAATGTTTGTGATTCTCACAGATGGAGTGTAAAGAACTGCATCTTTCAAGATGTTGATATTTTTTTGGAACTGAGGATTTTTTTTTCTTTTTCCTTTTGACTGAGTGAAACATAGAAACATAGAAAAATTGGTGCAGGAGGAGGCCATTCGGCCCTTCGTGCCAGCACCGCCATTCATTGTGATCATGGCTGATCGTCCCCAATCAATAACCCGTGCCTGCCTTCTCCCCATATCCCATGATTCCACTAGCCCTAGAGCTCTATCTAACTCTCTCTTAAATCCATCCAGTGATTTGGCCTCCACTGCATCTTGGGGCAGGGAATTCCACATATTCACAACACTGGGTGAAAAGGTTTTTTCTCACCTCAGTCTTAAATGGCCTCCCTTTTATTCTAAGACTGTGACCCCTGGTTTTGGACTCACCCAATGTATTCCCCAAGACTCTGAGAGTGAGGACACAAGTGCTGGAGTAACTCAGCAGGTCAGGCAGCATTCCTGGAGACTGTGGATAGGTGATGTTTCAGGTTGAGATTCACGTTGGGTCCAGCAATCTGCCTATCAACAACACCCCCCTCTCCCTAACCTATGTCATCTATTATCTGCATGCTTTGTCCAGCCCCTCCAGATTTCTCCCCCAACCACCATGTTGCAAAAATTCTTGTAGGGTCCCGACCCAAAAATCAACTCTCCAAGAATGATGCCTTAAACCCCTGTCCCATGGTACGAGTTCATTCCAAGAGTTCTCCCGAGTTTGCCCTGATTCGAACTCGGAGATTTACGGTAATGGCCAATCGTCGGTACTTGGGGCTCTCGTGGACATTTTTCATCATGTTGAAAAATCTTCACGAGTCTTCCCGTGTATACCTGACATTAGCGAGTCTTCCCGAGTTCCTGCCGTTAGTGCTAAGAGATGTCCCCGAGCTCCGACGTACCCGCTACGTTCATTCTCCGTGCTTACCACGAGTTTGATTTTCTTTAACTCGGGAGAGCTCTTGGAATGCAGTCGCACCGTGGAACAGGGCTATTAAGGGCCTGTCCCACTGGGCGATTTCTTTAGGTGACTGTCATAGCCGTAGCAGGTTGCCGAAAAACCGGCGACTGGACTAATGGGCCTGTCGACAATGGAATTCACCAAAGTCAGCACCGGCGGCAACCTACGTCATCCTGGTGACAACCTACAACAATCTACGGCAGCACCTACGTCAGGAGAAGACAAGCTACGACAAGCCCACGCTCGCCAACTAGTTTTGAACATTTCAAAATCCAACAGCAACCAGAAAAACGCTACGACTCTTTGGGCAGTGAGGAGACTACTCACGACCATACAGGCAACACCCGGGCGACCGTGTGGTGACAGCCTAGTCGCAGGCAGTTGCCTAAAATATCGCCTAAGTGGGACAGGCCCTTAACCTGCTAAGTTATCCCAGCACTTTGTATCATTTTTTACTCTCTTTCTCAGTTCTAATGAAGAGTCCTGAATCTGAATCTGGATGCAGCCTGTCCTGTTGTGTGTTTCCAGTTTTTCTGTTTTTATTTCAGGTTTCCGTCATCTGCAGTTTGTTTTAATTTTTAAAGAATGCCTTGCTCAAATTGTTTGAAGTGTAATTCATTGCACTGAGAATTGCTGACGTTACCCACATATCATCGTGAGACAAGGCTGGTAATATCAATGAGGATAGACACAAAAGTAACTCAGCGGATCAGGCAGCATCTCTGGAGAGAAGGAATGGGTGATGTTTCGGATTGAGACCCTTCTGCTTAAGAAATATCAATGACAAGACGGAGACTGTGGAGGGTCCTAATAGCACAAGAACGAGGGGACCTTACCGGCGTAGCCCGAACGTGGGGACCTTACCGATATCTATGATGGAGTCCTATTTGAATAACCTTGAGCAGATTCCTATGTGGACTGATGATTGGGTTGACCTCAAACAGGGTGGATGGGAACAATAAGCGGCACTCGTAGTTTTCTGCAAGAGGACTCACCTGGTTATTGTATGTTTGGAAGGAGATGAAAATGGGACTTTCTTTAAAATCAAGATTAAGGTGTGCAAACACCTAAAGTCTTCTTAATAATAGTGATTTCAACATTCCTAAAAATAGAATTGGGCTGCCATTGAATATTTTGTTTGGTTTAGAGATACAGCATGGGAACAGGCCCTGCGGCCTACTGAGTCCGCGCCGACCAGCGATCCCCACACATTAACGCTATCCTACACACACTAGGGGCAATTTACACATACACCAAGCCAATTAACCTACATACCTGTACGTCTTTGGAGAGTGGGAGGAAACCAAAGATCTCAGTGAAAACCCACACGGTCACAGGGAGAACGTACAAACTCCATAAAGACAGCACCCATAGTTGGGACCGAACCCGGGTCTCCGGCGCTGCAAGCGCTGTGAGGCAGCAACTCTACTGCTGCCCCAATGTGCCGCCCTAATATTTGTTTCAGATTTCTTGCATTGTCACATTACCTCACACATCCACAGAACGTGCCTGGATACCTTGTTCAAAGTACAGCAAATGAGTGAACCTGTTATTTTGTTCTCTTGATGTTAATTAAAGGAAAGGTGTTATCCAAAAACTCTCAGAGAGTTAAGCTGCACTTCAAATAGTGCGGGGGAATCTTACACCGACCCGGGAACACAGATGGGAGCTTGATGTAATCCCACATTTGAAAAATGCCACTTCCGACAGAGCAGAGCTCCCACAGTAATACACAGTGAAATGCTAAAGTAGATTAAAGCCTGAAGGCCTTGTTGTGAAGCTTGAAAGCACTGTAACTCAAAGCCGCTCGCTATCGGTGACATAAAGCTGACACAAGTAAAAATTATTTTGTCATGTCATCTAAAGTAATTATATCTACCCAAAGTTAATTCCAAATCCTCTAATAATTGGCATAGAGCATGTGAAGATGTCCAGCACCTCAGGTGGATTGTGCCCTCATCATAACATGTAGGTTATGCATGATATCCTGTTATAACAATATTATATCTTTCACCTTCATTATGTTACCGTCCAAGAGGCTAATCAATTAAAGTATTATGACATGTCCGACCTTCGGCTCACCCTGTGAATAATTATCCGTATACAATAACAATCGGTGCTTCAAACCATGTATTAGATCAAGGCCGTTACTGGGAGAATGTGCCAAGAACGACACAAGGTGAGAGATAATTCAGTAAAAAGACTTGTTGCTTTATTTAATTTGTCCGTAGGGCCTTTCATTTCCCTTTCATTGCTTATTGGATAATTGTTGGCTAGCAGAGATTTTATGGAAAGATCATTTAGGAGATTGATTCTGATGAAGTAACAAACCAAGAAATCAGAGTGGTTTATGAACGATAACTTGAATAGCTACTTCAAGATAGTTTTTCCCGCCCAACAAGAAAATAAAACGTCATGATCTTCGCGAGATCCTGAATCCCCTTTGAGAATTCTATCACAAACGCACGCCTTTTATATATCCTATATACAATTCCACGGAGCACCAATTGTTTATTCATTTTTAAATAATGCATGCAGTAAAAAAAATTGTCGATGCAGGAAACAAATATTGAAATCGCTCAGGAGTTCAAGTGCCCAGAGAAACTGAGTCAATGCTTTGGGTCAAGGAACCTTCATTGAAGCTGGAAAGGTGAGAAAAGAAGAGTGTTGCAAGCAGGAAGAGGGTAAAGAGAGGGAATGCCTATGGTAAGGTGCAAGATGCAAAGTTGCCACGGTAACAATCACTTCGGAAACTAACAGTTAGAAACCAAAGTGATAAAAGGAAATACATTTAATTGGAAATGTACAACTACATCTGTGGAAAGAGAAGACAAAAGGAAGTGTTAACTGAAATTATTAAATTCAATATTGAGTTCCAGGGCTCCGATATACCGACAAATGGAAAATGAGGTTTAGAGCTACAGCACGGAAATAGGCCCTTCGGCCAACCAAGTCCGTGCCGACCAGCCATCCCCGCACATTAACATTACCCTACACACACTAGGGCCAATTTTACATTTACACCAAGCCAATTAACTGACAAACCTGTACGTCTTTGGAGTGTGGGAGGAAACCAAAGAACTCGGAGAAAACCCACGCAGGTCACGGGGAGAACGTACAAACTCCGTACAGACAGCACCCATAGTCGGGATCGATCCCGGGTCTCTGGCGCTGTAAAGTAGTAGCTCTCTACCGCTGCGCTACTAATTAGGAACAACAACCATGCTGTTCCTCAAGCTTATTTTGAGCATGACTAGAACAATATAAGAGACTGAGCGGTCACAGTGGGAGTGGGGTGGGGAATGGAAGTGACAGGTGACTGGAAGCACCAGGTCACCCTTGCAGACTACCTTGCAAAGTGTTCAGCCAATCTGGATTGGTTTCTTCAGCAGGGAGCAGATCATGTCTTGAGCACTGAATGAAATACATTCAATTGGGAAAAAAGTCTGAGTGAATTGTGGCTTCACTTCATGGTGAGAGGAGATGAGATAACAGAGCAAGTGCTGCACCTCCTGTGGTTATGAAGGAAAGTGCTGAAAGAAGAAAATACATAGATGACTTTTAATCCCTGTTGACAGAGTCGAGGGAATCATTGATGTGTGGGAGAGGTACAGATGGCATATCCTCCCAACCCAAACTAATGAAACTCATCTGAGCAGAAAAATAGTTCTCAGTCCACCAGAGTACAATTCCCCTGTCTGTAGGTTCGATGACGGGGTCAGAAGAAGTCTCCCAATCCGAAACGTCATTTGTCCATTTTCCTCCATAGATGCTGCTTAACCCCCTGAGTTCCTCCAAGAGTTTGTTTGTTTTATTCTCATTCCTCAGATTGTGGCTACTGGACCATAATCACAACTTCACTCCTTCTGTGACAATGACAGTATATTAGCATTGGATTAGTTATTAATTAGTTACTAATTAATTAATTAATTAGTGGATACATTTAATGGCCAAGTATTCACAAACAAGGAATTTGCCTTGGTGCTCCGCCCGCAAGTGACAACGACAAACAGTGACAGTTAGGAATGACACATAAAACAGTAAACATTAATAATGAAACATTATTGATTAAACATGTGATTTAAATAAAATACCAGAGCAAAAGGAGGCTACAGATTTTTGGTTATTGAATAGAACTGCCACTCGTGATGAAAAAAGCTGTTTTTATGTCTGGCTGCGGCAGTTTTGACAGTCCGGAGTTGCCTTCCAGAAGTGATTCAAAGAGTTTGTGGCCAGGGTGAGAGGGGCATCAAACCCCTTATTATGCGCATCAATCCCCTTATTATTTGAGGTGTTGGCCCCAGAGTATTGTTCCAGAGATACCCTTTCCATCCAGTTTACTCTTTAAAAAAATATCCTTTGAGTAGGGATGGTTTTATGTTTTGGATAAATAATATTGTGCCTTCACTGGGCTATCCATTAGCCAATTAATTGAGCAATCCATGGGTCTAACCTGCTATGAGTTCCTGTATTTTATTTCATATAATGGGTACCGTGGTCATGTGGCTATGTTAATTTGAGGTTCAAATGACAATAAACTGTATTGTATTGAATTGTATTGATGTAACTGCTAATATTCACCGATATTTGCACATTATCTGGAAACATTCATTCAAATCGCACCTTGAAAGCTTCCTTACTTAAATGCATTTGAAAATCTACAATGGTACCCGTAAAACTGCAAAAATGTTCCAAAAACTCATCTGATTTACTAAATTTTGTTTTCCTTTCCCCTTTTCGCTATCTTGTAAGTAACTGCAGACACGCGAGCAACGTTGGCTTTTAATTGATTTTTTAACTGCCTTGCAAACCTTTTAGTTTGAGGACAATTAGTAATGGATAACAAATGCTGATTTTACACTAACACCCACAACCTGTAATGGAGTAAAGGAAAAGCTATTTTTTAAGCGATGAAACCACTTATAAATCACAACACTTGACATATGTTTGTGTTTGTAGTTAATTCATTTGAATTATGGTATAATATTCCTATAAAAGCCAAGCATGAGGTTAGTTTAGCTGTCCAGCCACCAGAAAACATATCAATCAGTAGCTGTATCGTGTGCTAAAAGCGTTGTTCCAACATCAAATGTTATTGTCTTTGCTTAGAATTCAACACACTTAATTATGTTGATTTTGAAATGTTGAGGAAAAGTATGGAATTGGTGATTGATATATGTTCAAAGTTATGTGTTCCATGTTTCTGAAGGCAGAACCCCTTACTGGTGTAAAGGCTTGACTGCCAGCAAAACCATGGCCAGGTCTAATCATAGCACAATGCTGACTGGTGCATTTGTATTAGACTGCCAACGTACGTTTGGCTTGGTTCCTGCTATCCCGCTGTAGTCAATGGGTCAGTTTATCCAACCCATGGACCAGCGGTTAAGAGATCCATTGCCAGTGATTTTTTTGTTTCTGGTCAAAAATCAACCAATGTGGTGGAGTCCCTTAGAGTACGGCACGGTGGCGCAGCGATAGAGTTGCTGCTTTACAACGGCAGAGACCCGGGTTTGATCCTGACTACGGGGTTTGTACATTCTCCCCGTGACCTGCATGGGTTTTCTCCGGGTACTCCAGTTTCCTCCCACATTCCAAAGGTGTTGCAACAATTATACTATTTCACATGATGCTGAATATGCAGACAACGTCAGCTTAGAATAAAGTTCTGTATTTTAAAAAAGCCTTGAGTGAAGGTAACGTGTGAGCAAATTGCATAAACATTCCTGCAGAAAATTCCAAACGAATATTTGTGAATTTGAGCAGTGGGCGGGAGTTCCTCCCTGTGCTGCTGTATTGGATATGTGCTGGAAATGAACCTCAAAACATACATTTTCTACCCCGCCGACTAGGGAGGTGCCGTGGTAGTCTGGCGCGTCGATCTCTACAAAGCGGAGGCCACGCACAAACTCTCGGACACCTCCTCGTACTTACCCCTGGACCATGACCCCACTGACGAGCAACAGGCCACCATCTCGACCACCATAACCGACTTCATCGACTCCGGCTCCCTACCCCCCCGAGCCTCCAACCTCATCGTTTCCCAGCCCCGCACGGCCCGATTTTACCTTCTCCCCAAAATCCACAAACCTGACTGCCCCGGCAGACCCATTGTCTCTGCCTGTTCGTGCCCCACCGAACACATTTCCACATACCTTGATCCCATCCCACCCCCCTTGGCTAAATCCCTCCCCACCTATGTTCAAGACACCTCAGACACTCTCGGTCGGCTCTGCGCATTCCATTCTCCAGGCCCCCATCCTCTCATCTACACCATGGACATCCAATCACTCTGCACCTCCATCCCCCACCAGGATGGTCTCAAAGCCCTCCGGTTCTTCCTCGACCAGAGGAGCAACCCATACCCGTCCACTGACACCCTCCTCCGCCTAGCGGAGCTGGTCCTTACCCTCAATAACTTCTCTTTTGACTCCTCCCATTTCCTCCAAACACAAGGCGTAGCTATGAGCACACGCATGGGCCCGAGCTACGCTTGCCTCTTTGTCGGGTACATCGAACAATCCTTGTTCTCGGCATACCAGGGCCCCATCCCCGACCTCTACCTCCGTTACATCAATGACTGCTTTGGTGTCACCTCCTGCACCCACACACAACTGACTGACTTCAGCCATTTCACCACCAACTTCCATCCGGCACTCAAATACACTTGGACCATTTTCGACACTTCCCTACCATTCCTTGACCTCACCATCTCTATTGCAGGAGATACACTCCTGACCGACATCCACTACAAGCCAACTGACTCCCACAGCTACCTGGACTACTCTTCCTCCCACCCTGCTTCCTGTAAGGACTCCATCCCTTATTCCCAATTCCTCCGTCTACGCCGCATCTGCTCCCAGGATGAGGTGTTCCACTCCAGGTCATCACAAATGTCCTCATTCTTCACTCCTTTCAGGGACCCAAGCAGTCCTTCCAGGTCCGACAGAGGTTCACCTGTACCTCCTCCAACCTCATCTACTGCATCCGCTGCTCTAGATGCCAACTGATCTATATCGGTGAGACCAAGCGGAGGATGGGCGATCGTTTCGCCGAACACCACCGCTCGGTCCGCAATAACCAACCCGACCTCCTGGCTCAGCACTTCAACTCCCCCTCTCATTCCGTATCCGACCTTTCGGTCCTAGGCCTCCTCCATCTTCTGGGCTTGAACATTGAATTTTCTGAATTCTGTTAACCCTCCCCTTCCCACCTCTCCCCCTGCCCTTGGGCTCCTCCTCTTCATTTTTCCTTTCTTCTCCCCCCCCCCCCCCCCCAACTCCCATCAGTCTGAAGAAGGGTTTTGGCCCGAAACGTTGCCTATCTCCTTCGCTCCTTAGATGCTGCTGCACCCGCTGAGTTTCTCCAGCCTTTTGTGTATCCTCAATTTTCCAGCATCTGCAGTTCCTTCTTTAACATTTTCTACCCAGAATGTGAGAACATTGTTTTAATTATCTAATGCCCATTATTGACGTACTGCTCCTGAACTGAAGAGGCAGCAATCCGCTGAGTTACTCCAGCTGTTTGTATCTATCTTTGATTAAAACCAGTATCTGCAGTTCCTTCCTACACATTTTGTCTGCTCCACTGCAATTCTCCTCACGGCATGCCTAATTTGAAGAAGTTCTCCTCCTCTCTCTGATGGGAGCACTGCAACATCCTCTCTCCCTGATCCCCCTCTGTGATCCCCCTGCTCATTCATTTGTTCTGTAGCTCCATCTATATCTCTCAGAACCTCTTCCCTTGACTCTCAGCCTGAAGAAGGGTCTGGACCCGAAATGTCATCTATTCCTTTTCTTCAGATCCGCTGCCTGATCCACTGAGTTGCTCTAGGATTGTGTGACTATCTTCAATTTAAACCAGCATCTGCAGTTCCTTCCTACACATTAAGAGTTAACCATGTTGATGAGTCAAGTCACAAAGGTCAGCAGAATTCTTTCCCTGCAGAACATTATTGAACCGGATGGGTTTTTACAACAATCCTGTGGTTTCATGGCTGTCACTGGGGTCAAGGAAAGAGCGTTCACGTCGCGGCCCTGTTTCCAACAATCTTTCCCCCACCATACACAAGAAGCGACAAGACAGACACCATTGTATGCAGACGCCGAGAAGTGTGTTCATTTCTGGCTGAACAACTTCTAATCTTGTGTGTCGACTCAATAAGAAGATAGTTGTCACTATTGAAATGAGCTTGTTTTTTAATTCCAATTCCAAATGTATTTATTTATTTAAATCTAAATTCTGCAGCACCTGTGATGGGATTCCATCTTGTTCCCCTTGATCAATGATTCTGGCGTGAACTACTGGTCCACTAAGTTAATCACTGCACTTTCATACTTATTAAAGTTTTTAAAAGCGCTATTGTTTCTACTTTTTATGTATCTTGACAATTGATAGTAAGGACTTGATATCATTGGCTGGCTGTCAGCTTGTTATCCTATTGGAACTAAATGTATTAATTGAAACTTTTACAAATAGGAACAAGTAGTTTTATTAAACTAGTGGCAAGGCAAAGTAAATGATTATCACAGCTCTTGTATGGAACTTTCATAGACTGAACATTTGCCCAGCTCTTACAAAAGCAATTGGGGTTTAGCTTCAGCATCTAGGTCCTCAAAGCAGATTTAGTATGACACCGTTCCCATTGAAAATGCAAAGGTATTTTAATATATTTCACTGCAAAATTTGTAAAAATCTAACTCATGATATTCCAAAACCAAAAAACTGAAAATGGTCTAATTCTAGTATAATAGAGTATAGACACTAAGTGCTGGAGTAACTAAGCGGATCACGCACCATCTCCAGAGACAAGGGATGGGTGACGTTTTGGGTTGGGACCCTTCTTCAGACTGACAGAGTGTATCGGAAATACTTAGTAGATTAAACGTAGAAAGGAAAAGGGTGAGCATTTTGCTTCGATAACCTTTATCATGATCTGAAATGTTAACTGTTTTATTTTACTCCTAATTAGATTCCTTTCCAGACAAATGGAGACGGGCAGGCTGAGAACATACCCATTATCCAATCTCCTGATTTTCATTTCATTATTTGAATGAAAATGTGGTTATTTCCATAAATCAGATTTCAGGTCAACCTTGTGTCAATTAATTAATTGGAGCTGTGGTGGGATTTCTGACGTACCAAATGACTTACTATGCAGCATACAGAGTCAACTTACTCCATGAAACTATCTATTTAAATGGCAAATGGAATAAAGCAGGATAATTTCTCCAGAACAATGCAGTGAATTAAGAATAGTTGGGTATAATTATGTACATTAAATCTAGCTCAGTCACATCAGGCTGTGTGGTCATTAAGCTTGAACGACTGGTAAATTAGCCAATCATCGCGCACACAAGCTGATTGTACCATCATGACCATATGCTGTTGTCCATAAAAAATATGGCATCTGTCCCACTAAATTACCTGAGTCTGAAGAAGGGTCTCCATCCAAAACATCACCCATTCCTTCTCCCAGTTTGAAGAAGAGCCTCATCCCGAAATATCACCCATTCCAGAGATGCTGCCTGTCCCGCTTTTTGCGTCTATCCACTAAATTACCTTTTGGATGGCCAAAGGCAAATAATAGTTATTTTAAAATCGGAGAAATTTTAACTCTTAAAATCAGAGATATCTCCTTGAGTCTGATGAAGGGTCTCAACATGAAATGTCACCTATTCCTCCTCTCCAGAGATGCTGCCTATCCCACTGAGTTACTCCAGCATTTTGTGTCTATCTTTATATTAAGATATTTTTAAAGATCCTTTACCCATAGCCAAATATCAATTTTGCTTATTCGGTGAAACTTGAGTTGGGAATCTAATGCAGGCTTGTTACTTCATTGTGATGCTGAGGGAACACAGCTTTGTGAAGAAACAGTAAGCTAAAGCATTCTGCACAAATCCAGTGGATTGAAAAGATCTTAACAACATCCTCTGCCCCTCTGCTTCAGGGGGTTTATTAGAATCAGACACTACAAGGTCAAGCAGGAAATGTCAAATGAGTCTATAAACCTTTGAAGTGTTAATTTGAAAGCTGCTGGGGACTGGGAAGTAAAATAGTGAAATATCGCTGTAAAGATCACCATTGAGCTTCCACAATTTGGATGGTTCTATTAAACTTTAAAGATTTCGATTACTCAATGTTTTCTGATATTTCTGTCAAGTTTTTTTTTGAAGTTTCAAGAACTACAGTGATAATGTTAACACGTTTTAATTTGTGGCTTTGAACTCTTTTATAGATGGTGAGGCTGACAGTGCAACGCAATCCTGAAGCATGAAGAAAAATTGCGTGCTTTATTGACACAATGAAGGGATATAATGGGAGTCGGAGCCAGTCACAACATTCTTCCGCACACACATGCCATTGTATGCCTGAGGATTGCGATCACTCCCATGATTACCTACATCACAGCCAGGACCCGAGGCAGTCCTACTTGCTCAGTCCCAGCGAATCCTGCTCGATGGACCATCACTACTGCGTGTCGAGAAGCACCATGCCCGCCGAATGTGTCGCAGCGCAGGTTAGCATGAATGAACAGATGTCGTCCAGCAGCACCTTCCCGAGGATGCACCACAACCCGCAGTATGAATCTTGTGACGACTGCATGGCTGCCACCCACACGGCCAGCAAGATCAACCGGCTGCCCGCCAACCTGCTGGACCAGTTTGAGAAGCAGTTGCCCCTCCACCACGACGGGTTCCACACACTGCAGTACCAACGGGCCAGCTCGGCAGAGCAGCGGAGCGAGAGTCCCAGCCGCATCCGGCACCTGGTCCATTCCGTGCAGAAGCTTTTCGCCAAGTCCCATTCCCTGGAAGCCCCCTCAAAAGGAAACATAAATGGGACGAAGGGAGAGGGAAGAGGCGGAGACAGCTACCACCACCATCACCACCAACACCACCAACACCATCAACACCACCAGTCGAGATCAGCAAAAAGGAGTAAAAGCAAGGAACGCAAATCGGAGTCCAAGCACAGAGCCAAGATCACTGGCTGGTGGAGTTCAGATGACAACCTCGACAGCGACAGCAGTTATATGGTAACTGCCGGCTCCAGTAGGCACTCTATGGATCAGTCCACCCAGTACTGTACAGAACCCATTGAAAGTGCCTTCAGAGATTTGACCCTGAAGAGCTTGAAAAGCAGCAGTGAAGGGAAATGTTTAGCTTGTGCAGCCATGCCAATGCTGGCTGATTCACAGCACACAAAACGTAGTGCATGGTCTACCATGACAGTAAGCCAAGCCCGGGAGGCCTACCCCAGCTCGGGCCCGAACCAAGACAAACCAATGCTACAGGATATCAAGGCACAAGAAAGAGCTTATCATTATCTTCAGGTAGGTGATAAACCATTATTGCCAGCTTTCGATACAGGGCCATCAATATGTAAAATCCATGGAACCTTTATTCAAGGACATTGTATTTGAAGATAAACACAACATGCTGGAGTAACTTAGCTGAACAGGCAGCATCTCTAAATAGAAGGAATGGGTGACATTTTGGGTTGAGACCGTTCTTGACCAGAAACGCCACCCATTCCTTCTATCCAGAGATGCTGCCTGTTCTTCTAAATTAATCCAGCACTTTGTGTCTATCTTCGGTGTAAACCGAAGCTGCAGTTCTGAACTGAACAGCATCTGCAGTACCTTCCTGCTCATTACATTTAAAAAGTTGTACAGTTCTTCGATGACTTCTCCCAAATGTGTTTCAATTTCCATATGGTTGACTTTTGGATCCTCTGCATGTGAATACTAAATCAGACAATCTACTCTTCAGACTCTTCTATTACAATGTAGAACTTCCTCTCGGGACTCACTGCAGCTCATCATCAGCGAGTAAAGAGAAGATGCTTGTTCAAAACTGAACCTGCGTACCACCTCATTAAACAGTATTTGCTAAAGGGGAAGTAGAGATTGTTCAGTGATTAACCCCACATGGATGGTAATTGTGACACTCCAGTCAAGGAACTGATTTTAATTGAGAGGCACAAAGTGCTGGAGTAACTCAGCAGATCAGGCAGCATCTCTGGAGAAAAACGATAGGTGCCGTTTCGGGTCGGGACCTATCTCGCCCCTCCTTTTTCTCCAGAGATGCTGCCTGACTCGCTGAGTTACTCCAGTGCTATATGTGTCTGCAGTTCTTTTTTGCACTGATTTTAATTCCTCGGCATCAAAATACACGTTTTTCATTGTGATGAACTTTATCAAAAGCAGACTAGCTGGCTTGCTATTCACTTCTACAAGGATCTAAAAGTTAATCATATGGTAACTTTAAATATTTGCCTCATACTTTGCATTAGTCCTCTGGCATTAGTTAAACAAAGAAGACCTTTTGAACTTTACAACTTTACAATGAAGGAAATTATATTGTTTGCATATTAGATGGGGTTTTTTTTTCATTTATCTATTGTATATGTGCAGCTGTGTTATGTCAACTGAACTGCTTAGATCAGAATTGAAAAACAGTCACGAGGTAAATTATTTTAAAAACATATCCATGAATGGATCTGTTAAAATGCCGAGGAAATACCTCCTTAAATGTTAACAGTTAATGAGGGACAATATTCATGTCCCTTTCCTGCATAAACATCTTACAGGATATGTGGAACATTACATGTGCAAATATATTGTGTCTTGCATTTTTTGTACTTAGAATGTAGAAAAATGCCGGGAGTACTTCAGCAAAGCAAGGGGAGAAATGAATGCAACTTCAAGGAGATACAGGAGGGTGAAATAAAGCCTGATTATTTATGGACGCTCTTAAGACAGGAGCAGAGTAGGAAATGTTGGGGCGCAGATGCACAAGTGGGAAGGATCAGATAATTGTGTGGTGATTATGAACCAGGTGCAGGACTGGGATTTTAGTAGCATAAGGGGCAAATCTGGGTGTTATCAAATGGCATTACAGAGGTGGGGAGGAAATGGATCAGAAACTCAGAGTCCCATAAAATGCCAAGGTTACAGACAGGTAGCTTTGTGTTTTCATAAGTTGATAAATTATAGGAGCAGAATTAGGCCTTTTGGCCCATCAAGTCTACCCCATTATTCAATCATGGCTGATCTATCGTTTACTCTCAACCCCATGCTCTTGTCTTTTCCCCATAACCCCTGACACCCTGTCAATCTTCACCTTAAAAACTATCCATTGATTTGGCCTCCACAGCCGTCTGGCAATGAATTCCACAGATTCACCACACTTTGACTGAAGAAAATCCTCCTCATCTCCTTTCAAAAAAGTTACAGCCTTTTATTCTGAGGCTATGGCCCACTAGTGGAACTCAAATTTCACTACCTTAATTAGTACATGTGACAATAAACTGTCCTTGAAACCGTGAACCTTGAAATATCCTCTCCACATTGACTCTATCCAGGTCTTGCCTTTTCTTCTTACCTTGCTGGGCACAATTCCAGTTGTTTGTTGTGACTCATAATGAGCTTTGGGTTATTTTGTAGTGCTAAAGGTACCATAGATATGGTACAGCCAGTGATAGTAGAGAAGGGGGAAAGGAATTAATGCCAATGGTTAAAGAGTGTGGAAGAGAAATACAGGCAATGCTTTTGTTTATTCCAGTGGTTTAGCTTGAAGGATGCAGTAATTCATGCAAGAATGGAGACTGGTAAAGAAAATGCATGCTTTTTCCGTATAGTAACTGTCATTCAGATGCACGATAAAATCGGTGCTGAAAATCCTGTTAAAAAATTGTTAAGATGGTTTTCACTCTGATTGTGCAGAGACAATCTGAAGAAACCCCCGGGGGTTACACAAAAAGCTGGAGAAACTCAGCGGGTGCAGCAGCATCTAAGGAGCGAAGGAGATAGGCGACGTTTCGGGTCGAGACTCTTCTTCAGACTGGTCAGGGATCAGGGAAACGAGAGATATAGACAGTGATGTGGTGAGATAAAGAACAATGAATGAAAGATATGCAAAAAAGTATTGATGATAAAGGAAACAGGCCATTGTAAGCTGTTTGTAGTGTGAAAATGAGAAGCTAGTGTGACTAATGTTTAAGCCCCATGCCTGCATTAGTGCTGTGCTGGCTGCTCAGAAATAAGTCAATGCTTAAGGAACTCTCTTTGTTGTACACCTTCACCCCCTCTCTCCAGTGCCACATCTTGCACCGGGGTGCATAATAGGGATGCTATGACTTTGCCAATGACACTCGTATATACTTATCCACAAGTTCACCCTCAAAGGAAAATGAGCCTGGCAGAAGTTGAGGGAAAACACAAATGATTTAGTGGAACCTCCGCCCATTGACTGTGTGGTTTGCTTCTTGTTTTAGTTTTGTTTAGGTTAGAGATAGAGCGTGGAAACAGGCCCTTCGGCCCATGACGACCAGCGATTCCAGCACATTAACACTATCCTACACACACTAGGGACAATTTACAATGTTACCAAGCCAATTAACCTACAAACCTGTGCATCTTTGGAGTGTGGGAGGAAACGGGAGCTCCCGGGGAAAACCCACCCAGGTCACGGGGAGAACGTACAAACTCCGTACAGACAGCACCCGTAGTCGGGATCGAGCCCGGGTCTCTGGCGCTGTAAGGCAGGAACTCTACCGTTGCGCCACTATGTCACCCTGTGCGTGCATCTTAAACAACCAGCTTCTGTCAGTAAGGTTAGTGAACTACAGACGCAGATTTCCATATTTGAGTATGAGTATGGTGATAATGGAAAGTTGACTCAAAAGGGAACAGGGGAGAGAAACCCCCCAATAATCCTGTCTCCACAATCCTCCTTGATGGAGAATTCCAGATATTCACCATTTTAACATAGAACATAGAATAGTAAGTACATCAGTGAAAATATTTCCACGCATCTCAGTTTCCAATGACTATCCCCCACTTTGTAACCATGTCTCCTTGTTCAAGATACTCCCATCAGTGGAAACATATTAACATCTACCTAGTCATACATTAGGTTAAGGTTGATCTTAACTCCTAATTCCCAACCCATAACCCTCGTGGTCTTATGTATTTTACTAACTCTACCCTTCATTCTAATGTATTTAGCTGTTCACCATAACACAACACATTCATCCCAGGAATTAGCCCAGCTTAGGCCTAGTTTTGATTTTTTAGTCGTCAATTTTGTCTTCGTCACTAAATTGTCTCCAGTCCCTGTTTTAAGCATTTTGAAAGAATGGTTGGTATGGTATTTTCAAATCTGATTGATAGATGATCCTTTAGCCCCGATGGACAGGTTAAGCTGCAGCGGAACAGTCTACTTGGTTACCTCAGACGCCTATCAATAAGCTGACAAGCATCACCTGGAACTGATCATTGCTTCAAGAACAAAAAAATGTTAGCAAAGATCATCACTTTAATGAGGAACAAAGTGGCTCATTTACAGTTAAACACCCTGCAGCACTGTTGCAATATTTATAGCCTGTTGTTAATTTGCTCATTCCAGAAATAGTCTGTAAAAGGATGGCAAAGAACACTGCAATCAATTAGTGTGAATAATGAAGGTTCTCCATCAGTTCGTGCAGCATTTTACTGGAGTGTTTTAGTGTTTTCCTTTTGTATGTTTGGCTATTTGATCCTGCCAAAGAAACACTCACTGTCCATTCACCCACCCCATCAAACAGGATGCATTCTCCAACCTCCATTGAAATGTTTTTGCCGCTGTCCTTCACTCCTCCTGTCACAGCTGACATTTTCATTCCCCAGACCAGTCGTTCTTGTGCTCTTTGTGAGTGAGACTTATAAGGTCATGAGGTCATAAGGAATAGGAGTAGAATTAGACCACCCGGCCCAAGTTAGACTCCCAAGTTAGTGCAACTAGTGCTGTGTCATTTTGTCAAGTCAAAGTCAAACAAACTTTATTGTCATTTAGAAATACATCGATATATGCAATTCCAAACGAAATTCCGTTCCGTTTTGTATTCGTATGGGAATTGGATTTAGCCTAAGACCTCCGTTTGGACTTTTACCAGATGTCAGGGTAAGGATGGTTTCATTTTGCTAGAATGGGAAGGACTTGTGCAGGGTATGTAATGGAGGTACATGAGAAATAAGAAGCAAGAAAGGCTATCCACCTATTAACCATTTATTATCCTATTTCCTCCATTTTAAGATATAGCTAAATTTTAAATTGGTCTAATCTATTCATCGCCTCGACAGGCGGATAATACCACAAAATGACCACATTTCAAAGCATTAGAAATGATAAAATATTCAGTCTACCTGTTCCATTGTAAACACTGCTCTCGTCAGCTTGCTTTTAAATTAACATGGGTTCCACAACTGTTTTGGTGCTGTTTAATGAGCATCAAGCTCATTGCAGCATATTAATATGCATGAAATCTGCACATTAACATATCCCAGCAATAAACATAAGCAGGGACTGTTTAGAAATCTTACACGTTTTTTTTTAAACTCTGGGATCATTTTTGAAAAACGATCAGTATTTCTACAAAGTGGCGTGATAAGAGCGGTAGGCTGTTGAATATAGACGAGTAAAAGAGCAGAGAACCATTTGATCATTTTGAATTGACACGATTATAAATGAGACAATTTATGAATGAAAAGAACCGTCTCCTTGTTTGCGCAATAATTGCTGTCTCTGTTTAACAGTAGTTTTCCTTTGCTATTTGGGGCAGATGTGGGCAACTCACTGTTACCAACAAGTTCTGGGCAATTTTACTATGTTCAACATGTGGAGACATTGCATTGGGCCAAAAGCTGCAGAGGAACTACGATTGCATGGACACCAAGTATTTAAAAAAGTGTGTAGGAAGGAACTGCAGATGCTGGTTTAAACCGAAGATAGACACAAGGTGCTGGAGTAATTCAGCATCCGTGGATAAAAGGAATAGGTGACATTTTGGGTAGGAACTCTTCTTCAGACTTCAAATTGAGAATACAAGACCAAAGGAGAACCCTACAGCCCAAAATGTCTCCAGTGCCGTAGATTTATGAAATTTCCCACATATCCAATCACTTTAGAACATGAGTCGTAGGATTTGAACCATGCTTGGAAATTAGAGCATTATTCATTGAGACCTGTATACTAATCTTCCCATCAAGAACGTTATTGTCATGGAATCAGAAGAACAGTGAGTATGATTTGTGACTCCAGGGAAAATGTTGGTTCTGGCCCGACCTATTGCCTGTCTCCATAATGAGCTGCCCCCTGCTGGGCTGTTCAATTAGCTCACACTCGTGATGATGAGGACTAATGCTTCGCTGCCACTGCTCTCCCACTCAGTTTTACTGAGACTCAGGTCTCCAACTCCCAGCTGCTCCTTCATATCCCAAACAACCAACTGACACACTGAAAGAGTTGGAAACTTAGACATATCCCAGTCAACCCAACCAGCAACAAGAAAGAACTGCAGATGCTGGTTTATGCGGAAGATAGACACAAAATGTTGGAGTAACTCAGTGGGTCAAGCAGAATGGGTCTGAAGAAGGGTCGTGACCCAAAACATCAGCTATTCATTTTTTCCAGAGATGCTGCCTGACCCGCTGCGTTACTCCAGCATTTTATGTCTATCTTCGAACTGTAAACATACCTTTCAGACTTGGCATGGAAAGTGGTTATGTCTCCAGGAACTAACATTAAAACACTTAAGGGCCTGTCCCACATAGGTGATTTTTTTCGGCGACTGCCGGTGACTGTCAGAGTCGTAGCAGGTCGCCGAAAAAGCAGCGACTGGACCCCCCCACGACGATGTCTACGACAACCTACCAGTTAGTCGACGTCAAGCTACCACAAGCTGCCAACAACTGGCGACCCAATCGTCGCGACTTGGAACGTCCACCTATGACCACACCTAAGACAACCTACGACCACAGGCGACAATTGAAGTCAACCTACATACACCCACAACAAGTTACGACAAGCGATGACCCTGTCAGTGGCAACTGAAGACAATTCAGTCGCTGGTACCTGTTGTCGGTTGATGTAGGTTCACCTAGATAGTCGCCAATGGAATTCACCGAAATCAGCACCCGGTGGCAACCTGCGTCATCCTGGCGACAACCTATGACAGCACCTATGACAGGAGAAGACAAGCTATGTCGCCAAAAAGTTTTGAACATTTCAAAATCCAGCGGCGACCAGAAAAACGTTACGACTCTTTAGGCGACTTGAGGAGATGACTCACGACTATACAGGCGTCATCTTTCACTGAACATGGGCCCCAGTAGCAAAGGCAACATTTACTGTCCATTTCATTCCCCCCCCCCAACCCCACAATGGATTTCACAGGACTCTTGTGAAGTCACAGGTCAACCTCATCGCTCTGGTTCTGGAGCCACTAGCAGGCCACTGAATTTAGTAAATTTATTTTCCTGAAGTACATAGATGAACTTAAAAATTGTAATATGGCAATCCAATAGTTTCATTATTGACATGCACTTTATATTCTAATTGTATGTATTTGAATTTAAATTCCCTGGTAGCCATGGTAGAATTCAAGCTTCCATCTCCAGGTTCTGCCCTCTGAATACTAGTCCAGGAAGCTGTCTGCTATCATGATGCAATTCGAGAAGGTAACGTATCACAATCTGCTTAAGGGCAGTTGATTATGGGCTATCATGCACTCACGTGGTATTCACATGCCTGAAACTGAATAAATATATTGATAAAAAATCAATTCAAAAATGGATGCAAATTGTTCATTTTCTCGATCACAACCCAAGACTCTTCCAAAATGTTGTTGTTCTACAAATTGTTACCAATCGGATGTCCCAGAGTTCCTTTATGGATCATACCAGCTGACATTCAAACTCTTAATAATTGAAAATTATATTCATAATTTATGGCATGTCTCGAAATTGGCCATTTAAACCAAAGTGACGAGTAGATAAGAGATTAGCTGACACATGGAATAGATGCATGATGGTCCATTACATATTACAAAGCAGACAATAATACAAAAGAATAAAAAGCCAAACAGATGTATTGCTGAACTTTGACATTCTCCCCTGGAATACAGATAACCATGTACTGAGCCATTTAAAAATGGTAACACTTACAGATCACAGTGTTTAAACAGACATAGTTCTTGGATGAATATTATCAAAGAAAAATCCGAAGGTTCATTGGCATTGCTATGTAACCCTGAATATCATGAAGGAAAGTGCTTCCTCTGTTTTTTTGTTTTTTCTTCTCAAGATGCATACTTCGAAATTGCTCTTTTCAACCATCTCATTGTGAATGGAGAGCAGGGCCGAAGTACAGGTATCACGAAATGCAAATATCCTGCAGAGCTTGGCTATAAAACCTTTTGTTATAGAAAATCATATTATAAAACAATTGTGCCAATGGAGAAAAGGGGTAATAGCCACAATAATAAAGTTCGGTTTTTTTTAATGCAGGATTTTCATAAAATGATTTTTTTCTTATAACTTTAAGTTAATTGTGTTACTGTAAACTAAAAGTAACAAAGACTGCATGTAACATTATTTACGGAGTATCATTGCACAAGTATCAATGGAAGCGATCACTTGCCCATTTCAGTGGCCATCCACCGTGAACACAGCAGCTGTGTTCTGAAGAGACGATGGTGCTTAATTACTGTGGGGAGGCTACATGGAAACAGATTTTTTCCAAAACAGATTTTTTTTTTTTGCCTGCCAATTTCCAAAGTAATATTTAAGTGGTTCTCTAGTTCCTGAATGAAATCCCTTTACTAATCAATTCATTCCTCCTAATGCAAATAGTATCCTTTAATTCATCAATCAAGTTATATCCAATTTGTGTAATGGAAACATGTGTTTTAGCAGAAGTACCTGTATCTGACCTTATACAAGGCTTGTGATCTGTGCTATGGCCACTAGCTTTTAGCTCAAGCTCGAAAACGACCTCCTATTATTGTGAAAGCATCTTTCATTAAGCTCTTTCAGTCTATCTGAAGCAAAAATATTCTTCCAGCCGTTCTTCAAAACATAACATGTAAACTTTGGAATCATGTTGGCCATTCCATTTCTGAAATATATCAAATGCGTCAATGTTGTTTTTGAAGTAGGATGTGCTTTATAATTTCTTAATCAAATCAATGTGACCTCGGAGACATAACAGACTGCAGTGCTGGAATCTGAAGCAAACCCGCTATTCAGTGGGTCAGGCAGCATCTGTAGAGGCAGAGGGATGGTCAACGTTTCCGGTCGAGGCCCTGCATGTGCACAAAGCGTGTAGAGGGCAGATAGCCACATAAAGAGGTGAGAGGGAGAGGTGAGACAGGGGTTGGCAGGCAACAGCTGGAACCAGGTGAGGAAGGGGTTGGTAGGAGATGGGGGCAGACGTGTGGTGGGGAGGGTGGAGGTAGAGACAGAGGCTGGAGGACGATAAGTGGTGACACAAGGGGGCAGGCGCTGAGTATGTAAGTTGGTAAGTGAAATCAGGAAGGGTAATTGGCAGATGGAACTAGTTGGCGAAGGTGAATCAAACTGGGTGACAGAGGAGATGGAGGGTGGTTTGGTGATCCTGACTGGATCAGAAGTAGAGAGTGAGGAGCACAGGTGAAACTAGATAATTCCATGTTCATGCCATTAGGTTGGAAACTACCCAGGCAGAGTATTAGGTATTGTTCTTCTCATAGAGTCGCAGTGTGGAAACAAGCCTTTCTGCCCAACTTACCCACACTGATCAACATGTCCCATCTGCACTAGTACCACTTGCCTGCATATGGCCCATATTCCTCTAAACCTGTCCTATCCATGTACCTGTCTAATTGCTTCTTAAACGTTGCAATAGTCCCTGCCACAACTCCCTTCCATACACCAACCACCCTTTATATGAAAAAGTTTCCCCTCAGATTCCTATAAAATCTTTCCCCCTTCACATTAAACCTATTCCCTATGGACCTCGATTCCCCAACTCTGGGCAAAAGATTCTATGCGTCTACCCGATCTATTCCTCTCATGATTTTATACACATTGTATATACAGATGCTAGTTTGGGTTTGTCCACACCTTGGCATTCGGGAAGACAAAGGATATACAGGTTGGTGTGAGAATGGGAAGGGGCCATGAACTGGGAGTTCATTAGGGCTAAGTATAATCTCAGTATTGTGCTTTTTAAAACAATTCTCATTCCATGTAACATCCATCAATAAATTCCACTCCTTCCTGGTCTGAAGAAGGGACACAACTGGAAATGTTTCCTATCCAGGTTCTCCAGAGATGTGTGTAGAAAGGAACTGCAGATGCTAGTTTATACCGAAGATCGACACAAAGCCCTGGGTTCACTGCATTGTGTCTATCTCCAGAGATGCTGCCTTCCCCGCTGAGTTACTCCAACACTTTTTGTCTCTTTTAGTAAATCAACATCCGCAGTTCGTTGTATTTCTATTTGATATCTCATTTGTACAACATGATTGCTTTTGGCTTCTGTTTTGACAACATGAAGTATAACAATAGAATGGTAACAAGTTCCCACGTTCTTCCGAATCTTTAAATCCCCACCTAACTAATGGACAATTCAACATAAAATCAGGAGCAGCCAACTCTCACGCATTGAGCGTGAGAATCACGCATTTCGCCAAATTCTCATGCTCTCACGCTGATCACAGAATTTTTCACGGTCTGTCCTGAGAAATTATGTGACCAATGAGAATTTCAAAACTAATATCAACTGCATGGGCCGCGGGTGTTGGGGAGCCGGGGCGGAGGGAGGGATGGAGTCTCAGTGTAAGAGTCCCGGGGGTTCGTTGGAAGCGTTGTGCCACTGCCGTGAGAGTCTCTGTGCTGACTTCGCCCTGGTGACCAGCATGGACCAGGCTGCGGCTCGGTGCATCCTGGAGAACAACCAGTGGCTGCTGGAAGTGGGTACCAAGCACTTTGCAGAAGCATTGGAAGATAGTGGCCTTCAAATGGGGGTGGTTGGAGAAAGCATCCTCCTTGCCTGCTAGATTTTACCTGCAGGACAGGTGACGTTTCAGTCTGAAGAAGGGTCTCGACCCGAAACTTCACCCGTTCCTTCTCTCCAGGGATGCTGCCTGTCCCGCTGATTTTCTCCAGCATTTTTGTATCTAATTCTTGCTGATATGCCTTACTGGCTCATACCGGCTTCCATTTATGTCGATTGTGTTTGGAACTTGGGATCAGAGTTTCTTGACAAAAGATTGGCTATTTGCGACAGAGACAGAAAAAAAGGACAGTGGTGGCTTTGCACTCAATCACTGAGTATTTGCAATGCAGATGTCAATAAATCTGTAGATATTATGGAATCAAGGTATTCTGGGTTAGTGCCAGGAAGTGGTGCTGAGGTACTGGTCTTTCATTGTCACGTGCCAACATACAGTGAAATACTTTGTTGAATGTGCTATCCAGTGAAATCATACCATGCATGAGTACAACAGGTATGCAAAAAGAGAAAGGTAGAATATGGTGTTACATCTACAGAGAAAGTGCAGCAGAAAGGAGGTAGGTTGGGAGATAGGGAATACATCCTTAATTCTTGAGAGATCTGTGCAAGAGTCTGATAACAGTGGGAAAGAAACTGTTCTTCAATCTGGTGTATGCTTTGGTATCTTCTTTCAAGCTCTTGTATGTCCTGCCCAATTGGAGAAGTGAGAAGAGGGTTATGACTGCGATGTGAGTGGTACTTGATTATGGTGACTGCTGTTGGCTGATGTTGTAAAAGACCAGTCACAATTTCATATGATTTCAAAATAATTCTATGTGTCTTCCTCATGCCAGATTAAATAACGCCTGGCTGTTATTTTAGCAAAATAATGCAACATTCTCTTAACCTTCCTGATTGCTGATCAGAACTGGTTGGAAGCAAAGTGAACCAGGATTTCTTTACACGTTTGTCTTAATTATTATTTCATAGTGTCCGTGAGCTGCGTATTTTTTTCTATGTGATATAATTTAAAGCTCATACAACATCTTGTTCTCCATACTATATCTGACCAACAGAAATAAAGTAATGAAACATGCAATTAATATCAGATTGCGAGAAATCTGCCTGTTTGCAGCATTTGTACTTTAGTTTGCAGATGGCAATTCAGTTAAAACAGATTTATCGTTACATCGGCTGGACAGGCAATTGAAGCAAATAGCCCTTAACCATTGTTCTGAAGAGCATGATTAATGGGATTCCTACCCTCCAGCAAAGCAATCCTCAAGGAGAGCAATCATTCAGTTATTGATGATTGAGAGACAAATGGATCTCTCTTGTGTTATTCAAGCAGCCTCACACTCCGCCAACGCTCTACACCGTTTGCTTCACCTCAGTCACTGCAGATTTGAAAATGAAAATCCTGAAGATGCAGGATGATTAGATCAACAGAGCACCACCTTTCTCTCCAGCTGGCCTAACAAGGGTGCGTTTCCAACTGCGAAACTGGCGCCCTTTGCAATTTCCATCAGCAGTATCATTTATCATCATATACTCTGTCTGACAAACGATATTCAGATTCCTTCAAACGAAACATCCCTTGCTTTACTCCGGTGACAGAAGCTTATTACTAATGCTTAAATTAAATTACTTTGCTTAATAAAGGAGGTGAGATTGAGAACAGGGTGAGCCTACAATTTAATATCTTCTTAATTTTGAACTACTATAGAAGTGGCTTCTGAGCATCACCTGAATGCCAAGATTAAATTACATCTTATTATTCACTTTCTATCAGCTGTAATTTTGTATTGTGTGTACCCAGGTCTTAATAAGCAGGAAATCAAGCTGAACATACACAAAGGTAAAGTGAGTTTGATTGGCGATTGTGAGAGATTAATCCACTATCTGCTGCCACCTGACTAACAGGAGGATATATGAAGAAAAATGATTCTTATTTCCTTTAGAGAATTATGATTGTCAGGAAGCCACATAACCACATTTGTTTCATACATGCTGGGGATGAAGTTAAAATAATGTCCGTGTTTTCCCACTTATTTGGTGTCACGTTCTTGCCAGCACTATTATTTACTGAAAAGTTGTTACTTATAATGGGAATAGTCATCAGATTAGACAGAGCTGGGAGAAGAAATACAAGGCCTTCCCTCAAGCACATCAAGCACTTGGTGCACGGATACGACAGGTCTGGAAGGATATGGGCCAAATGCAGGCAGGTGTAGCTGGGACATGTAGGCAAGTTGGCCGGTGTAGGCAAGTTAGGCCAAAGAGCCTGTTTCCATGCTGTCTCACTCTATGACTATGACACCATCCATCAACATTCGCCTTATGCACCAGCAACCACCTCCTATTCACCATGCAGACTCAGATTTGCCAGGAATCATTCTTGCATGCAGCAGTACAAGTGTACACTTGTGATTACCAGCTCCTGCTTCCATCACTGCCTCTAGCTACAGGAGTGCACTAGGGCCAAGTTATTTAAATAATGTCCTGGAATTAAAGTGAACTGGGCTAAGTTATTTAAATAATGCCCTGGAATTAACATGATCTGGGCTCACATCGGTGAAGTCGGCACACTGCCAGTCCCCCAATCACCCCCTCCTTTCACGGTCTCACGAGGCCAGTGGGCAACAAGGATATATATTGCAGCCATATAATATATTTGCATGCTATAAGCATGACTGACTTGGAATGAATGAGTCTGGAGCAAGATTGCCTTATATAAAGTAATTTCAGATGAAGATTGAACTGCTTTCTGAAGAAATGATTTGTAGTTGGGTCAAGGCTTCCATATATTTGCAGATAAAACAGGTAATTGGAAAATCTGTGTACCATAGCCCATTCCAATCACACGGTCAGGAGAGAAAATCCAATAGGAACTTAAATTTTCACACTAAATGACGTTCAAAACCTTCTAATCGCTCCTGCTGATATTTGTGATTGGGTCTACCCAACATTTAATGCCCAGACTATTAAACGCAGTGTAATGGAGTATTGTTTGGGCGTGGATCAAAACTGTATTAAAGATTCATACATTGATCATGAATACCAAATAATATGATCTAGCTTGCAGTAATTCTGTACAGTTCACAGCTAAAATCACAACTCTGCATGAGCATTTACTTTGTAAATTGCACCCAATTTGCAGATATAAGCAGGAGATGTGCCGCGATAATGCTTACATCTCGCATTCAGGAACGGAGCCGGCGGGCATTTTGGACTTGAGGATGGTTCTAAATTGTAAGCTATGTGAGAAAAGTTAAGGTGGGACTATAATAGCTCATGTTTATCTGAGGCAGAAAAAATATTACATTGCTGGTACTTGGCTGAGGTATGGAGATTGGAAGTGGACAGAGATCTAAAGGATGTCCACCGGAAAAAAAGGGCAAATAAAGGGAAAAACACTGAAAAATCAAGCAGGAAGGGAGCATTTGCGATTGAAGCTAGGATAAACGGAAGAGTTTTTAATAGCTATTTACGTTGTTTTTGGAATTAATTAAAAATGTGTCTTTCTATTATAATGCAAGCATTTCTTGCTATTCAGTTAACAGTAATCTTGTTAAAGAAGGAACTGCAGATGCTGGAAAATCGAGGGTACACAAAAGGCTGGAGAAACTCAGCGGGTGCAGCAGCATCTAAGGAGAGAAGGAGATAGGCAACGGTTTGGGCCGAAACCCTTCTTCAGACTTACTGTTAACAAGAATCAGTGAACCTAAAGAACACTTTGTTTTAATTTTTGGCTTTATGGTGCTCAGTGTAGTGAGGTGCCAGTCTACTTTCACCATCGCACCTGATGTGTATGCTGACAGGAGAGGACAGGGTAAACCAGACACCATATCAGTAAAGACATTAACATGTATTTAGCCAATGCCTCGGGGATAGGATGCAATATAGATGGGTCAAGATGTGAGTCAGACTGTCATGCTGATTTGAAGCCAGCACTGCTCGATCATCACTTAATCTGAACACATGTTTAGCCACAGGAAGGACATGCTGCTGTACTATTGCTATTTAAAAGGGTCACCATCTATTTGCAGGTTAGTTACTGACCAATTTGCAATGGTTGTCACTATAGATGAACACAAGTTTGATGGTTTTGGAGTCCATTAAAGTTGCTGGAGTGAACATGGGATGGTGTGGAAATTCTGATGGTACAAACACGCTAGTCAGGTTCTCCCAGATATTGGAATGTTGGAAGGCATAAAGCTTGAGATGCAATATGTTAGGAAGAATGTTTGCAGGATATGCAGAGCTTAGTTGAATGAGCGGGGTGGGGGGAAATTAGAACCTCATGTAGATCAAAAACAGCCCCTCAGGTCATGATCACCATTAACACTTATCCCATTTTACTATTCGTAACAATTCCCGTCAATTCCCCGCAGGTTCTCCTGCTCACCTACTCACTGCAGTTTACCTACTAACATGCCCACTTTTAGGATGTGAAAGGAAATGAGGGCGACAGAGGAAATTGACCCAGACAATGTACAATTTCTACACAACACTTAAGCCAGGATTGAACCAGGTCATTGCAGTTTCCAGGCTGGTTGTGGGGGAGAAATATAGGTGAAGTTTGCGATTGGGACACACACACATGCCTGCCTTCCCCCCTACCCCTTGATTCCGCTAGCCTCAAGAGCTCTATCTAACTCTCTTTTCAATTCATCCAGTGAATTAGCCTCCACTGCCTTCTGTGGCAGAGAGTTCCACAAATTCACAACTCTCTGGTTAAAGAAGTTTTTTTTAATCTCAGTTTTAAATGGCCCTTTATTCTTAAGACTGTGGCCCCTGGTTCAGGACTCCCCCAACATTGGGAACATTTTTTCCTGCATCTAGCTTGTCCAGTCCTTTCATATCAAGTTTTGAATAAGGACAAAGGCAAGGAGAAGCTGGGAAGGAGCATGCGAGGTGTGTAGTAGGTTGGAGACCAGAAAGGCTTTACTAACTCTGGGGATCAAAATATTTGTGCAAACAGTATGGCGATGATAGTGGGACAAGCAACTGCAAACAGTTTAGATGGTGGATCTGGTGCCAGTATCATCCACTTCACCTGCATAAATAAAGTATGACTTTATATTTAATTATCAGCATAAAATGTGATAAAAGACCAGGACTTCTACATCAATATGGAAGGAATAATCTGCTCAATATCATTTCTCCTTTGGTAATTTTTTTTCCTTCAGTTACATTGACATTGACATCCCAGGATGTCATATTTTACCTAAGAAAACGTTGATGTTTACATTGTATTTTGCTTTGATTTGTACAAAACATATGTAGTCCACCAGAGTATAATTTCTCGATGAATTTTACTCTCAATAATTTTACAATGTAGTGGATAGTATTCCCTGCCCACTCTTTAGGAAGGAAGTACTGCCCTTGAAGGGAATGCACTGGAGATTTATCTGAACTACACCTGCACCTGGTTAATTAACAGAGTGGGATCACAAAATCAGGATTATGTCCTCTGGAATTTAGAGTGATTTAATTAAAGTGTTTATGAAATGTAAAGAAAATAACAAGTTCAGAGTGAGTAACCTTGCTTGCTGGTTGTGGAGTCTCAGTATAAATTCAAGTAAAACTTCTTAGAGGTAAAATGCAGCACTATCAGTGCACAAAAGGACTGATAAAGGTTTGAGATGTTCTTCCTTGGAATACATTGACCTTGCATCAATTTTTAATTGCGATCTGAGTATAATAACATTTTGTTGAGCAAAGATGGTGAAGGAAATGGAATATAGGTAAATAGTCAGGTCATACATAAGCCATAGTCTCATGGAATAAAACTGGTATGGAGGTCTAGTCGGTCCACTCCTGTTGGTGAGAGGGGCAAAATGTAAAGGAGATGTGTGGGGCAAGTTTTTTACACCGAGTGTGGTGTGTGACCAGAACATGCTGCCTGGGGTAGTGTGGGGGAAAACACAATAATGGTGTTTTAGAGGCTTTTGGATAGGCACATGGAAATACAGAAAATTGAGGTATACAGATCAAGTGCAGGCATAGGAGATTTGTTTAAAAGTGTAGGAAGCTCCTTCTCTCCAGAGATGCTGCCTGACCCACTGAGGTACTCCAGCATTTTGTGCTTATCTTTGAGATTAGATTAACTCGGCGTCATGTTCGGCTTGGCCAAAGGCCCTGCTCCCGTGCTGCACCGTTCTATGTTGCTATGTTCTTGAACAGCACCACAAAAACAAATTATCTGGTTCTGAAGGCATTGACGGCTGTGGAATATTCCTGTGTCCACATTGACCGCAATACTTTCAGTATTACAAAACTAGCTATAGTTCAAAGCGAAAAGATACTAGTTGCAAAGTGCTTTGGATGTCCTGAGTTCTTGAAAGGTTTGAAATAAATTGATTTATTTTTTCTTTTTATTATTGTGTTTGTGCAGATATAGCGAAATTTGACAAGAAAGAAAAATAGTGCACATAACACAGAGAAAGCACAATCTTGCAAACAATGCCAGTGCCTGAAATTAAAATATATATATATATTCTTTTGCTTCAAAGAAGAGTGGACATGAATCAAAAGATGACTGGGCCAGTTAGTGAATATAATGCTTGAGAGCATTTTGTACTGTTGATGTCAGTGTTCATCGAGAAACAGTATAAATTAGAAGACATACTCAGTACAGCCTCACATAAAAATTGATTGTTTGTGAATTTGCAACAAAAAAAAATCATTGAAGCAGTTACTAAATTAGTTCACAAAGACAATCCAATAGATGGATTTTAGGGTCATAAAGTCATACAGCACAGAAAGATTCCAAAGATATTTAGCAAAGATATAGTTGTGGTCCAAGAAAATGTACTTAGAATTGCTGATTGAAAATTTGTTCAAGAACTGAAAGGTGATAAATAAGAAAGGCTTTGCAAAGAGCAATGTATGTATAGACATCAGCTCATATTAAGCTACAGGGACCTAGCCTGGTGCCACATCAGCCCATGTTTATTAAAAAATAATTGATTCAAAAATTAACGTTACAAAGGTTGTTGCTTCCAGGAGTGTGGTCAGTTTACATCTACAGGAAAGATGTTTTAAGCACCAAATGCAGATGAAATTATGGAAGGAGCTGAAGATGTAATCTGTAATGGATAATATGAGGTAATGCATGTCCAATATGGAGAAAATTTCAGCTCAGCCTATTAACAAGCAAATATGAATTTCAAGTGTTGGAAAATATCTCAAAGCTGTTTTGTTATCATTTAAAACATATTAAGTATTTATTTCTGCCTGAAATAAGATTCAATTTTTTTTTCCCACTACTCTTTGAGGTAGAAAATAGTACACTCAGAATCGTCAGTGGAAAAACTTACTTCATCGGTCAAATTGTGACCCATAGTTCTAGAATATTCCACACAAAGCAACTTCCCATCTACGTCCATGCCTCAGGTTTCTTATGCTTCAGTCAAGTCATCTCTCTTCTAAACTCCTGTAGATATAAGCCTGAGATAGATACTAATTGCTCATCTCAAAGTTGTACCATTTAGCACTATTATTAGTTTAGTGGAGACAGGCCCTGCGGCCCACCGAGTCCGCGCCAACCAACGATCACCCATATACTAGTTTTATCCTACACACAAGGGACAATTTACAGAAGAGAATTAACCTACAAACCTGCACGTCTTTGGAATGTTTTTGAGAAGCACCCGGAGAAAACCTGTGCGGTCACAGGAAGAATGTACAAACTCCACACAGATAACTCCCATAGTCAGGATTGAACCCGGGTCTCTGGCGCTGTAAGGCAGCAACTCTACCGCTGCGCCACTGTGCCGCCCCTCTCTTTGCTGATGCCATCATTCTAATGTCTTAAATCAATTTTCATAACCTCAAGTATTGAGTTTAAGAGCAAATAATTCTTACTTCCATAAAAAGATCTGCAACAGGTTGTAAGGCCGTCCATTCAATTTTTTGTGAGCTCCGCTCTCTGAATGTTTCTGTTTGTATATATTTAATCTTCAAATTGAAAAAATGGATTTCAAATATTGAAGATGTGCCAACCACCTACCTCTGAATATTTTTGTCTGACAAGCGTTCCTTGTCAGTGTCACTGACGGGCAGCGATGTTAGATTACCTGCACAGTCAATAAATGGTGGCAGCTGGGACCATAAGAGGGAAACCCTTTTGGACAGATGGCGAATCACGGAGATTGTGAGAAAACATACGGCCAAGCTGTGGGGAATAATACCAGTCGATTGTGTTTGGACCTGATTCAACAAGAGCTGGTGTTGGCAATACCAGCAGGAGCAAATAATATCAGACGTGTGGACTGTTGTACCGAGGATGGGGATGGAACAGTAAACCGAAGGGCTTACCAGCGAGGGGGGAAGAGGCAAGTTTTCTTTCCTGCAAAGATACAAGAAATATTATTTTTTGGATGGTTATCAAGCTGACTAAGGTGGCTGCTTCCATTCTCACTCACCATGCCCGATTCTCTTCCCACCTCTGCTGCTTGCCACTGATATTCTCCAGGTATCCACCTCTTGGCTCCTCCACTTGCAATCCCTGGGTGACGTTATCCAGGCGCATCATCTTCCACATGCATCGACAGCATCAGAATAAGGCCATTCAGCCCACCAAGTCTTTGCTGCCTCTCGGAACAATCCCATCAATCCTATTTACCCAGTCTGAAATCCATTAAGGGATGCAGAGAAACTCCCTCAAGTTAAGTGTTGGGGGGGAAATAAGTAATTGCCTTTGGCCTTTATCACAAATTCCTTTCCTTACCTATTCGCTCTATCCCTAAGGCTTGCCCGCTGGTGAAGGCTGGAGAACACCATTCACAACCTCAACATGTATAGGAAGGAACTGCAGATGCTAGTTTAAACCGAAGATAGGCACAAAATGCTGGAGTAATTCAGCGGGACTGGCAGCATCTCTGGAGAGAAGGAATGGGTGACGTTTCAGGTCGAAACCCTTCTTCAGACACTCACAGCCTTTGCATTCTACATAATAATTGACTGGGACTCTGGCCCCATTATCATCTCTGTCAACAAGGGAGACAGCTTACACCTCGGGAATATCGCCTATCTCCTCCCCTGCCTCAGTCCATCTGCTGCTGAAATTCTCATCCCATTCTCTGAAGAAGGGCCTCGACCCGAAGCGTCACCTCTTCCTGTTCTCTAGAGATGCTGCCTGACCCACTGTGTTACTCCTGCATTTTGTGTCTATTCTCATTGCTTCAAGATTGGATTGTGAGTGAATCTTTCACATTGTCCACCCCTCCACTCCCAGCCATGGATCCAATGTAAACCTCACATCTCCACTTCTTTTTAAAGCCCTGTCACACAGTACAAGTTCATTCCAAGAGCTCTCCCCAGTTTAAAAAAAATCAAACTCGTGGTAAGTACGGAGAATGAACGTAGTCAGAGCTCGGAGACGTCTCTTAGCGCTAACGGCAGGTAGCCACGGGAAGACTCGTGAAGATTTTTCAACATGTCGAAAAATGTCCACAAGAGCCCCGAGTACCGACGAGTGGCCATTACTGTAAATCTCTGAGTTGAATCAGGACAAACTCGGGAGAACTCTTGGAATGAACTCGTACCATGGGACAGGGGTTTTAAGATGGTTTTTAAATGCATTTTTGAAAAATATATAATCTCCTGAACAGATGAAATCTGTATTTATTCAAACTTCACTTCCAATGACACTGAGTAAAGCACAAAAGAGCTGCATTTGTTTATTTCCGCCAACCACCTTTATGAAGATGACTCTTTCCACGCCATCATCACCTGTCTCCATACCTCTGTAACCTGTGACTACACTACAATCATTAGGGATATCTACTCCTAACTGAATTAGAGTAGTCCTGGGCTCATGATCCCCTTTGCAATTAGTTATAGAACAAAGAGCAGAATAATACAGCACAGGAACATAACTTTCAGGGGCCCTCAATGTTTGGACGAGACGTAAGCCAGTCATATCATCACACACCAAGGTCAAAGGCAGAGGGTTTCTGTCACCCCTCCCACCACCCCTACAGTGTTCCTTCAAACCTATATCTTTCCTAATGCTTTTGGTTTAACATAGAAACAGAGAAAATAGGTGCATGAGTAGGCCCTTTGAGCCAAGACTGCCATTCAATAAGCCCATGGTTGATCATCAGTACCCCGTACCAGCTTTTTCCCCATATCCCTTGATTCTGTTAGCCCTAAGAGCTAAATCTAACTCTCTTGAAAAGATCCAATGAATTGGCCTCCACTGCCTTCAGTGGCAGAGAATTCCACAGATTCACAACTTTCTGGATGAAAAAGCTTTTCCTCATCTCAGTCCCCTTATTCTTAAACTGTGACCCCTGGTTCTGGACTCCAACCAAGGATGCTAAGAGTACTCTAAGATCTCCTTATGTGACTCTGCTTCAGATTTTGTTTACTCCATTGAGTTACTCCAGCACTTTGTGTCTTTTTTTAAATCAGTGACACATCTGCAGATCCTTGTCATTACCCAATTGGCCTCCATCTTAGTTCTGAAGAAATATATAGGAACACAGTAACTTACTTACTTTGTTCAGCCTTTTTTGCATTAATTTGTTTAATGAACAGTTGTTGGTAGATTCATTGAGAGAGTAATCACAACTGACATAACATTTAATCATTTATTCATGCACTGAGGTGTTGAGCCAAGCTATTTATTCACGTTTACAGTGAAGTTTGACCCTGCAACACATGTTGAACTCACATGTGAACATGCTATCAACTTAGACAGATATTAAACGTGTGATCCTCTTCTCGCTTTGTATTATGGATCCTTTTAACTGTATCTCTGCGAGCCAAGTATGTTTAATTGAAGGGCAGTATTAGTATTGACCTGGGGAAAACACAAGCGCCTGAAAATTGCAATTACTTTACATGGCTGTGTGCAGTAATTCTGCTTCCAAAGTATCAAGACCATCTGTTTGATTTTAGACAGAATGGATTGCAGTCGAATATAAGTACATGTACACCTCTGGAGAGAAGGAATGGGTGACGTTTCGGGTTGAGACCCTTCACTAGTCTGATCTAGCATGGGGGGACCCCGTGTGAGGGAGGGGAGGGTGGGGGGCATTCTAGTTTTAGAATCCTCTGGCCAGGGGATAGGCCTGCGTTTGTTTGTTTGCTTGCCCGTTTGGCCCGGTGAAGCCAGACAACAGTCACTTGTCTCTTTCTTTTTGTTTTCACTTTTAATTTCAAGTTTTTGTGTACCTTGCCGTGTCTGACTGTCGGCAAACCAATTTCCCTCCGGGGATGAATAAAGTTTTATCGTATCGTATTGACCCGAAACGTCATCCATTCCTCTCCAGAGATGCTGCCTGTCCCGCTGAGTTACTCCAGATTTTTGTATCTATCTTCGTTTTAAACCAGCATCTGCAGTTCGTTCCTACAAATATGTACATGTGCTCTGTTTAATAAAACTCTTAAGGAAAACAGAGCCAACTGAATCAGAAACAAAAGAATAAATTGCACGTCAGTCCATTAGATCTTTATTTCTCAGGATTATTATTCTGGACATGCGCTGACTTGTATATTAGCACTGGTGAGCTCTGCTAATTTGCAATTGTAATGGGATAACAGATAACGTCTGTTTCCAGCAATTTTAAGCTGTCTTTTTTTTTAATGTTTAATTAGAGGGTTTCAAAAGTAAATTTAAACAATTAAAAAAAAGTCCAGATGTGTTTGCACTGGCAATGCCATCATTTATTTGCCATTCTTGGTGCCTCGAGAAGGTGGTGATAATGGGCCATGCTCTTGAACGACTATGGTGACTGTGTCGGACCCGAATGATCCAGGATTGTGATTCAGTGACAATGAAGGATATGTATTCAGATCGTGTATCTGGCAAAGAGTGGAGAGATGCTCCATTCGCCTGTGGTGACGATTATCTATGCCTGACTATCAGAAACAACCATTTGTCATGCCGCAATAACATTTCGATGCATTTATAAATTGAAGTGAACGAAAAGGCATTGGACGGGGAAAGAAAACATGACCTGCTCCAGATCTTGTTGCAAAACGAGGACTGCACAGTGCATACTTGGTAGAGTTGCTGCCTCACAGCACCAGAGACCTGGGTGTGATCCTGACCTCGAATGCTGTCTGTGTGGAGTTTGCATGTTCTCCCTGTGACTGCGCAGGTTTCCTTCAGGTGGTCCGGTTTCCTCTCACATCCTAAAGTCGTGCAGGTTTCTAGGTTCATGGACTCTGTAAATTGCCCCGAGTGTGTAAGGGGTAGATGTGGAAGTTGGGTAACAAAGAATCAGTGTGAACGAGTGATCGATAGTCAGCGTGGACTTGGTGGGCTGAAGGGCCTGTTTCCATGCTGCATTTTTCAATCAATCGAACCTAGACATAGTCCATAAGTCCATTGAAATAGAGAGCACAGCCTAAAGCAATGCATGTTGGTGAGTTCATTTACAACCATCCGGAAAGATACATCTCAAAATTAATATGTAAACATTGTAGGTGCTAGTTTATACTGAAGATAGATACAAAGTGCTGGAGCAACTCAGCAGGTCTGGAAGCATGACTGAAGAAAAGGAACAGGTGATGTTTTGGGTTGGAAAGATCCTTCAGACAAAGGGACCCAACCAGACAGAGTCTGAAGGAGGGTTCCAACCCAATACGTCACCTATTCCTTTTCACCAGAGTGAGCCTGGCCAGCCGAGTTGCTCCAACATGTTATCTCGACCACAAAATCAAGTAGTACTTGTCAAAAAAGTTGAGAGTCGAACAGGCTGCAATGCTACCTAAGAATTACAGTTTCAGTCGGCAAGGATGATTTGCAACAGTAGATGTAATGCCTTCTTCTCTTCCATTTTATGTTGGCTGTCCAGGTGCCCCAGGATGAATGGGGCAGCGGGTATCCAGGAGTGAACAAGGACGGGGAGATTCCTTGCCGGCGTATGCGCAGTGGCAGCTACATCAAAGCAATGGGGGATGACGAAAGTGGAGACTCAGATGCCAGCCCAAAGATGTCACCAAAGGGAGCTGCACAGCACGAGAACTATCTGAAATCAATCGCTGCGGGAAGCGGGAGTGAGAGGGGCCGCTCAAAGTGAGATCACACAGCCTGCTGTTGTGATAAACATGTCTGCATTGTCTTGTGCCACTTTGTTCATTTGAGTTTCATCATATTCATTTCAGAGATCTATAACACATGCAGCTTAAACACTGACAAGCATCATGGAAGTTTTCTGTACCAGTATCCTAAAAGCGAACCTGGTGGAAAAGCAAATGGATGCCATTTATTACATCGATTAGCCCTGATAGGAAAGCCAGACTTAGCTGAACTGTCAGGGGAGCTCAATGGTGTGTTTCTATTGACCTCAGCATCTCGTTAGATTGCACAGAGAGGAATTGTCCCCAGGGTTTTCACTCCAGATTACCAACAGTAACCTTTGCAGAGAGTGTGGGTTTGGGTTTGCTGGCATGAACATAGATGTTTTCATATGTTTAAAGTTTAAAGGAGATGCCTGGGCAAGTTTTCTACACAAAGAGTGATGGGTGGATGGAACCAGGGGTGGGGGTGGTGGAGTCAGATGAGACGGTCCCTGGAGTTGATTAGCCGTACAGTGAAAACTGTAAATTAAGTCTCTGTGATATTGTAGTCATAATGATCTTCAAATTGTGCCATTTGCATTTTATTTCACGGCTTTATTAACATTCTTTATAGAAACACACAAGTGCAATCTTCCATAAATCTACGCAGTGGGATATCGATTGGTATATAATTTTTTTTTTCTTCTTGTGTTTCTTTTCATTATATTCTTTTAACTAACATCAAGATATTCCTCTCTGAACTCATAATATCACGAACTTCAACATAAAATAGCGTGTGATTGCGGAAATGTTATGATACACATCCACAGAACCTGACAGAATAGGTTGAAGCATGTTATTTTAAGGGCAGGGAAGTTAGTAAAGGCCTGGTGAGTCTTAATTACTAACTCTCTGTTATTGAAATTACCTTTTATGAACATGCTATCATTCCTTAAGATTTTAATCATGATTAGAGTTTAGGAATATTTAAAATATGATTTTCCATTGACTACCTTTAATTTAATCTGTCCCAATGCTATCTTCCTTGCCTGTCTTTATTTTGCTGCCTGTGATTTGAAATGACTTGTCTCTCTGACTCGGGTTTCATGATTCAATCTCTGCATCCCACAGTAAGGATCCTCTGACCTGCTTTATTAAAGAAGTACAGAACCTGTTTACTGATCGCCTGGATCCCTTCCACAGGATGTCACGTTAGTCTACATAGAACATAAAACAGTACAGCACAGGAACAGGCGCTTCGGCCCACAATGTCTGTGCCGAACATGATGCCAAGATAAACTAATTTCAGCTGTCAGCATTTGATCCATATCCCCCCCAGTTCCTGCACGTCCATGTGAACCATCTAAAAGTATCTTAAAAGTCACGACAAATCTACCTCTACCACACTCCTGTTAGCACGTTCCATGCACCCATCATTCTTTGTGCAAAAAGCAAACGTGTCCCCCACATCTCATTTAAACTTTGTCCTACTCATCTTAAAGTTATGCTCTCTAGATTTTTTCATCATAAGATCATGCGAGAGGGGTAGAATTAAGCCATTCGGCCCATCAAGTCTACTCTGCCATTCAATCATGGCTGATCTACCTCTCACTCTTTACTCCATTCTCCTGCCTTCTCCCCATAACCTCTGACACCCATGCTAATCAAGAATCTATCTATCTCCGCCTTAAATGTGCCTTAAAATAGCTTATGTGGCAAGGAATTCCACAGATTCAGCACCCTCTGACGAAAGAAATTCCTCTTCATCTCCTTCCTGAAAGAACGTCCTTTAATTCTGAGTATATGACCTCTACTGGACTCTCCCATGAGTGGAAACATCCTCTCCACATCCACTCTATTCAAGCCTTTCACTATTTTGTACGTTTCCACCCTGGGAGAAAGTTTTTGACTGTCAACCCTATCTGCACCTCACACCATTTTATATACTTTTATCAGGTCTCCCCTCAATCTCTGACGTTCCAGAGTAAACAATCCATGTTTGTTCAACTCCCTCTTGTGACTTATACCCTCTAATCTAGGCATCATTCTGGTAAACTTGTACGTTCTCCAAAGTTTCCACATTCTCCCTGTATGGGCTGACCAAAACTGCACGCAATAATCCAAATGCATCATGACTTCCTGGCTCTTATACTCTTGGCCCGATCAATGAAAGTAAGCATAACATATGTGTTCTTTACCTCTCTATCTACTTGTGTTGCCACTTTCAGTAGGCTATGGACTTGGACCATAAGACTCCTCTGTACATCAATGCTGTCTTACCATTAATTGTATACTTTCCCCTTATATTTGACTTCCTAAAGTGCAATATCTTACACTTGGTCATATTAAACTCCATCTGCCATTTCTCAGCCCATGTCTACAGCTGATCTATATCCTGCTGTATACTTTGACTTCCTCACTCCAGCAATCTCCATATCACTTGCAAACGTACCAACTAACCCATCTACATTTATGTCCTTTATGTCCTTGTCATTCTTTTCACAATGGGCCTACTGTGACCACGAATATACTGTGGGCAAATCTAAGTGCCATACTGTCCAATAAATCCATCAAGGATTAGTTTAGTTTGGCGCAGAAACAATCACTTGGGCCCACCGAGTCCGCACCATCAAGTGATCCCCGTACACTAACACTATCCTACACACACCAGGGACAATTTATAATTTTACCAAAGCCAATTAACCTACAACCCTGTACATCGTTGGAGTGTGGGAGGAAACCAGAGAACCCGGTAAAAATCCACGCAGTTTACGGTGAGAATTTCCAAACTCCGTATAGACAGCATCCGTGTCTGGATCGAACCTGGGTCTCTGATACATGGATGTATGGTGTTAATAGCTCCCCACTTCTGTTTACCTATTTTAACTATTTAAGTTTAGTAAAATAAAACACTGCTGGAAGTTTAGTTCCATAAATCTCACGTGGTAATATTAGGAACTGTTGTTACTTAATGAGCCAGAAACAGAGCAGTTGTGACATCCTGCACATTTTTTGATAATGTAGTACACTTAAGCCTACTTCTAGAAGTTGGGACTGTCTCTCCAAAATCTATCTGTTCTCCTCATTTTGGGTACTAATGTCTGATTACCATACTGTCCACTGGAAAGATCCATGGTATTTTAGCTTATATTCCATGCTCCAGTACTTTTTGTGTTTGCTTATATATTCTATGAGCTGCCTCCTGCATTTTTGAACACCCCGCTGTCAGAATCTTGCTCCAGCATTCACTGTCAGTTTTCAGTTCAATCTATTTGTCTTTAACTGGTTCGATCTGCAATGGTGTGCGGTTGTGTGCCGCCACCTAGAGGCATCAGTTGAAAGTGCAGAGACCGGGGATTTCAGTCTTGGTTAAATTGCCAGGAAGTGATTTTTAATTCCAATACTTTACCATTTAGAATCATACATCCATTTTCTAATTTCAATTTTTGCTCTTTGCACACAATTTGATATGAAACAGCGAGCATATCTGTAGCTAACTCTGGTGAAAATAAGCAACACTGATCTGTTTGGACAGAATCCAACCCCGGCATTTTACAAGACATTTCAGTATTGTAAGTGTACTTAAGGGTGGCAGTAATAACATAGCAATCATCTGCAAAGGTTATTTTAGGAAGCATACAGATGAAATTGGCCCATTCAACTGACATTTTACTTGACACTTTCTCCACAGGCTGAGGCTGCTGTAACATGCTTGAGAAGGCCTGTTTCATCGTTCCTTTCCATACCCAGTGCAGAAGAAAAAATATTCCTCATTTATATCTCCTCTTTCAAGTCTCGGAAGGTGTCAAAGCCCTTTACAGTGGTCATCAATGTAATGTTGGGGAGTGGGGGAGCTAATTGTGCGATACAGTGGCACAGCTGGTAGAGTTCCTGCCTCGCAACGCCAGAGAGCTGGGTTCGATCCCGACCTCGGGTGCCGTCTGTGTGCAATTTGCACCTTCTGCCCGTGACCGTGTGGATTTCCTCTGGGGGCTCCGGTTTCCTCCCAAAGATATGTGGGGGGGATGGTTAATTGCCCCTAGTGTAAAGGTGGGATAAAATAGAACTAGTGTGAACGGGTGATCGATGGTTGACATGGACTCAGTGGGCCGAGGGGCCTGTTTACCTGAAGATAAACACAAAATGCTGCGTTACTCAGCGGGTCAGGCAGCATCTCTGGAGAAAAGGTGACATTTCGGGTCAAGACCCTTCTTCAGGCCTGTTGCCCTAGAGTCTCTCTAAACTAAACTAAATAAACAAATTGGATGCAGGAAGTTATTTGTAAACACCAATGTGATAGAGCAGGGAATCTGCTATTTTAGTTATGCTCGTTTGGGGATAAATAATGGCCAGGACACTGAGGATAACTCCTCTGCTCTTCTATTACATAGCTCTTGTAATGTTTTACATCTGTCAAAAAGCTGATGGAACTTCATTTAATAATTTAGTTGATAGATAACACTCCCGGGTTAGCAACAAGCCCTCGACGCTGCCCGGAGGTGTTAGCCTGATTTATCTTCTCAGACCTCTGGTGCCTTTCTGACTCAGCAGCAAGATCTATCCAATTCTGATTTATATTTATGTTTCTGTTATATAACACTTGCCTCCCATGGCAGTTTGGCAAATAAGCATTGTTAACATCCACTGAATTTGCTGGAATGGAAAAGAGATGCTCACACAAAAGTTGGACAAAACTTCTGACAATACTGCGCTTCCAATATGATCATCATTAATTTGCATTCCAATAAACCATGTCTAGGACCCTCTTCGAAGCATTGTTACGGGATAAGAGTCAGGTTGGGTTCTGAGTTATGGAGTTGGTTGTCATAGAGAAGGATGGCTAATTTGCATTTCAATAGACGAGAGACAGCCAATAATCGCAGTGCACTATGCTCTATACCTCCATGCCTGAAGAGTGGAATTTGCTGCTCCATCTGATTTCTAATTCTACCTCTGGACTAACCAATCAGTCCAAGAACATTCCAAATGCCATTCAGCTAAGAATATCAAAGCCTCACTAATTCATTTGAAGGATTGGAGACAGAAGGCTCGGAGAATGGTGATATATTTAGAACGTTAAGACTGGGGGTGACATGAACAGGACATTTCAGGCAGAGGCAGCCTCCTATTCACTCGTGGATCAAATACCTGGGCATGGGTCATTACCACAGCTAAATGTGTCTGCTTTGACCATGTTAGAAGCCCGAATAACAAATGTGTTGCACAGTAATTTCTATCTGCCTCCATTTGGTGACAATGTTTTGGCCAGCCACAGAGAAAGTTGAATAGGTTCAGGATCAGTCAAACTGAATGCCTGTGCAACTACATTGATTTTTTTTTGCATGTAATGAGTCGTACAGCGCAGAAACAACCCTTCGGCCCACCATGTCCATGCTGACTATTGCAGCCATTCATACCAATCCCATTTTCCTGCGCAACATTTATATCCTTGTCTGTCTTAGTGATTCAAATGCTTGTCTAAATGTTTCTTAAATGTTATGAAACTATCTATCTCCACCGCCACCTGAGGCAGCGCATTCTAGATTCCAACCACTCTCATTGTGAAAAATATGTCCCCTCAGATCCCTTCTAAACCTCTCACCTTCACTCTATGCACTCTTCTGGGAAAGTTACCCAACTTTGCTGCGAGATGCAGCTGTAGTTTGTTTCCTCGGCGTTCCACTCACGCTGCTCACTGAGTAAATCTTTGGATCACCGACCATGTTCTCTGAGTTATACGCCCCACTCCCACACACTGGCTGATAAAGTGTTGCCGACCAGTTATACTTCTCCCCGAAAGACCATATGTTATCAGTGAGGAATAACAAACAGCTGTGGAGTATTTATCCCCACATCAGAAAGTAACGCCAGCGAGTACTCTGAGCCATTCACAAACCGTCAGTCAGCATTAAGTCAGAACAGTACAGCACAGGAACAGACCCTCAGGTCCACAATGTCTATGCTGAACATGATGCCAAGATAATCTAATCCCATCTGCCTGCAGGTTATACATATCTCCATTCCCTGCATATCCATGTGCCTATCTAAAAGCCTCTTAAGCGCCTGCTAAACGTAACAAGATTGAATTTCAGAAATAGAGTACAATGTATTCTTCTACTATATTGCATTGATAGTGCAAGCAACTGGGGAAGAACTGTGTATTCCACTGCCATTTGACTGTGACGTTAAACCTACATACTATGTCTAGAGGAGCAGGAGACATTTCCCGGTACCCTTGCAAATAATGGTCCCCGAAAGCAACACCACCAGAACAAATTAACAGCAGATTTACCTCATTGGAGTTTATGTGCATTTTTGTTGCGATACTTGCCTTTGAAATGATAGTGACACTATTACCGAAGCAGTTTATTGGCTGTAAAGTGCTTTGACATATTCGGCTGATATGAAAGGCACTATATAAATGTAAACTTTTACTGTTCCAAATTAATAACCTAGACAAATTAAAATGTTAGAAACAATTAACCACAACCGTAACATAAAATATTGTAATTCATTTCTAACCAGAAAAAATTATGTGACATTGACTTTTGCCATTTGAACAAGAGTTGCATGATAATGAATCAATAGTCTCTTCTTACACTGTGCCTGATTCCCATTTTCTGTCGACATGCTGCAGATTTGCCATCAACCAATTTCTTCCCCAGTGCTGTTGCAATAAGTAATCTTTTGTCGTTAATGTTTTTCTGTCTGCCCATATAGGTTCAGCTGCAAACACTGTTCCGATCCGTACATATGTAGCCATTCCCATCTGCGAGGACAAACAGCAATGAACTACAGCCTGGATAACCTGCACCGGTCTAGTATCCGCACTCCCTCCAAACATCAAGCCAGGAGTCAGGGCTACAGTCGAATGCTCAACGCCAACAATCAGGTAAGATCAGGTATGACATTTTGCTTTTGACCATACCCCAGGCTGATGAGATCCACGTCAATGGAGTTAACCTTGGGATAAATCCAGTCTGCAGTGGCCCTTCGAATGATAACCAACATAAAGGATAATGGAGATCCTGTTTAAACTGTTTGAAATACAAGCTGCCAAAGGAGACTCAATGAAACCTCTTGTATTATTTTATTAACGTTACATCTTTTCACCCCCAGGATCCAATGGAGCATCCTTTAAAAACAGACAGTCCACTCCCTTCTGATTGAAATTCAGCTATGGCTGTTTTCCAGGCATTTTGGGCATGTTGTCAGTCTGGTAATCATTGAATATAATACTGTGTCAATACTAAGCAGTCAGGGCAAAAACGGCTCTGCAGACTGAGGATTGACACTGCGGACAGTAAAAATGCATTGCTTAGTACAGTAAATGATTCATCTGTTGGCAGCCAAGTGTTGTAGCTTACATTTATTTACCTGCCGCAAAGCATGAAAGTCTAAATGGAAGATGGGATTACATAGTCAACGCCAACAGCATATGTGTAGTATCAACATGCAAACTGATCGAGTCTTAGTTCTGTGAGAGTCAGTGAGAGAACCATTGTGAGGCACCAAACAATGATCCTTAGCCTTCAGTGAACGTCCTGCTATGGATGCACCCACTATTTACTGGTCCAGTGGAGGTGACCTCTGTGAAGTTTTAGAGGAGCAGGGGTCAGTCTTCACAGGAGGGAGCCCTCTTTTACATTGAAAAAACAGACACAAAATGCTGGACTAACTCAGTGGGTCAGGCAGCATCTCTGTCGAACATGGATAGGTGATGTTTCGGGTCGGGATCTTCTTCAGGCTGATTGTAGTGCCGGGGGAGAAAGCTGGACAAAGCCTAGCGAGTGATAGGTGGATACAGGTGGGGGAGAGGAGGGGTGAGGGGGTTTACTGACAGGTGGTTGGACAAAGGCCAGCGATGAAAAACCATAAAATGTGGGATAAATAAAGATAAGGTGCGAATGGTGAAGCCAGAGGGAATATAGGGGGAAAGAGAAATGGGAAAAGGGAGGTGGGGAAGGGGAGACGGGGTATGTAGCCACATGGGGAACGTGGAAGAGAGAAGGGGGAAAAAGGGGTCGGAGATGGAGGGAGAGGGGTTGTTCACAAGTTAGTTACCTAAAATTGGAGAATCGATATTTATGCCGTTAACTTGTAAAATACTTAAATGGAATAGGAGGTGCAGTTCCTCCCGTTGTGCTTTAATCTGCATTATGTAGTGCACTGTGACAAATTCAATTATTATTTTCTTAATTCCAGCATTTAGAGTAACATATACATTTTTCACGGCAGCAGGACTTGATCCTTAATTTATAAAAATCCTTCACCCTATTCTTTTAAGGAATGGATCGCAGGTCAGTAATACAAGGGGAGGACATGGTGCATCCCCAACTGGGCTGCTGTCTCCTCCCAGTGTATATTGTTCTCTGTTTCAGATGCAAGATTGCTGGAGTGGTTGTAATTAATGACACCTTTTACTTTCGGAACAGCAAACAGCTGGGAATATTGGGCCCATTTTTCAGCTGGTTATGAGCATGACCGTTGAATTTGATCTGTGGACAAGAAAGAATAATTATTTTCTCACTAGCGCAGCAGTGGATGCATTTGTGCTGAGCCCACTAATAATTCCTGTTGAGGGATGAACAAAGCAGCAACATGCTTTCATTTCCTCGGCGAATCTACCATCCGGGTGTAGCTTTTTGATACAGGTCAGCTTTACGAGGTTCAGGAATATAACGGGTGAAAGACGATATATCTAATTATAAGTATTAAGTATATACTTTGAATATATACCAGACTGATTCCTGGGATGTCAGGACTGTCTTATGAGCAAAGACTGCATAGACTCGGTTTATACTCTCTAGAATTTAGGAGATTGAGAGGGGATCTTATAGAAACTTTAAAAATTCTTAAGGGGTTGGACAGGCTAGATGCTGGAAGATTGTTCCCGATGTTGGGGAGGTCCAGGACAAGGGGTCACAGCTTAAGGATAAGGGGGAAATCCTTTAGGACCGAGATGAGAAGGACTTTTTTCACACAGAGAGTGGTGGGTCTCTGGAACTCTCTGCCACAGAGGGTAGTTGAGGCCAGTTAGTTGGCTATATTTAAGAGGGAGTTAGATGTGGCCCTTGGGGCTAAGGGGATCAGAGGGTATGGAGAGAAGGCAGGTACGGGATACAGAGTTGGATGATCAGCCATGATCATATTGAATGGCGGTGCAGGCTCGAAGGGCCGAATGGCCTACTCCTGCACCTAATTTCTATGTTTCTATGAATGTTTCTTTTGGTCTGCATGGACAGCCACACCAGGTGAATCCAGACTAAAGCTTAAAAGCCTTTGTTGCAAAAGTATCCCTAATTAAGGGTTCTTTGAAAGTTCCAGGAACTATTTATATTTCAACCATCCATCAAGTAAAGTACATTGGAAGAATTTTGCAGCCACAGCTTAAGGACCTCAGCACAACCTGGAAATAATTAGTCTAACTATTTTAGCAATCAGGGCAACTCAATTAATTCCCCAGTTTTGTACGATTCTCAATCAACATCCATGGCTCACAGCAGTGCAGCAGCCAGCTGTTGCAGAGGAGTTTAAAAATAAATGTAAATCAGGAAGACTTACTCAAATCAACAACTCAACCCAGTCAGGAAGACCAAACAACCCAATAGACGGATTTTCATCATGGAAGAAAATCACTTCTGAGTGCCTTTTGTCCACGTCTCAAAACTTCCACAGTATAAACCGGCCATTGTGTTTCTTGTAAACATTTGATAAACTCTCTAATGAGGGATTGACTGTTGTCTTCGACTCAAAATGGGCCAGGATTTGGCATTATAATTATTGAGATGACCCAGATTTTAGAGATGAGATGTCTGTGTGTAATCTGCTGTCCCACTAAGTGCCCTCAAAATGTATTCACAAACTATGACTGGGAATTTTAACCTACAGCACAGTATTGGTGGTGAGAATTGGAGGTGGGTATGGAATAAAAAACGTTAAATACGTATTACAAAGGTAAGTGCCTGGGTGAAGAAGAGCAATTTGCAGCTTTGATGCATCAATTATTTAGTAGCAGCATTGTTAAAAGTGCAGCAAGATAAATCTAACATGAAACAAATTTTACCTCCTTTAATAGGTAATGTGTTTACTTCATAATAGATGGACGACGCTGATTTGAACAGGCAGTTCGAAGTGGTGTGTGAGTCAGTCTTTGGTGAAATGGAATCCCAGGCGGTGGAGGCTCTGGACCTGCCTGGCTGCTTTCGCATGCGAAGCCACAGCTACCTACGTGCCATTCAAGCTGGTTGCTCACAGGACGATGACTGCTTGTCTGTATTTTCCATGTCAGCACCCATGATGCCTACTACAACTGTCAGTGCTATGAAACCCAGTACATGTAAGTACAGACATTGAGCATGATGGTCCAAACCAACCTTTGTTAATTGAAGTGACTCCAGCCCATCCAATTCTACAGATCAATCCTTCAGACACATTTGGAGCTATTCATACTGGAAAGTGATATAGTGGCTATGAAAGTGGAGTTTGACTTATACATTTCAATATTTATATGCAGTTTAAATAAGGTGCACAAGTTTCTTAAATAGTTCGTCAACCTATGGGAGAACAAATTTTTAAAAAAGGGTTCCAGATGTAAATGTAGGAATAATGTAGATATTGCCTGACAGAATTTATAGCTTTCCTATCGCTTAAAAAAAAAAATGAAGTGGTACTTTCTCTATCAAACCTTATTTTCAGCCAGTTCTATGCTTTGGATCTGCTGTATGGCACAGATCAACAACATTGCACTATCACTTCCCTGTAGCATTGACGGCAATGGAAGAAGATTACCACTGTTCTAAGCGCCTGCATCACTACCTTTTATTCGGTCTCCACCAGTGTTTAGTTTAGTGATCAAAATATTTTCCACAACCTCATTCTTCTCAAAAGCAGTTCACTGCAATAACATATCCCCTTTGGTAAATGAGTTCCAACATTAGAACAACAAGATGTTTAATATGCCTTACTTTACACTTTATTCTGAATTCAGTCAAGCAGTCAAAAGTTGAGAAAGATTATATTCAACTAATGCACTTCAGTCATTATACTGAGGAACCCAGTGGTTTATTGTAGTTTATCAAATCCTGAAAGACAAAGGCAGGAGTTGGTAAGGTTATGAGAAGGATAGGTTGGATCAGACCTAAGTGCAAAGATCCATCTATTCAGTAGCCTGTCACAAGTCATGATAAATCCCTCATGGCTTTGCTGCCTTAACCTTGCATCTGGTCAAAATTTAACCTGGTCAAACTACAGGTCAAACTACAGATGAACTTTGGCAGACTCAATTCATTTGCTTCACGTCATAACTCCTTCGTAAAACGATTGGAACTCAGCTGGTAATGATCTGTGGAGAGTTTACAAGGCCAACATTTTACACTACTGCGGTAAGCAGTGCTTTTTAAAGATGTTGCCCAAGCAGGTTATAGAGGATCTGCCCCATTTACCCTGGAAGTGGATTATCTATAGATTGGATGCCTGAAATAAGTCCTGTTTTGAACAAACGTAAGCAGGAAAAAATCATTTTTGAGGCAAGATTTTTTTTTGATGAACCGTTGACTGCACTTGATAAATTTCTAAAAAGAAATTATTGAGATTATCAGTGCTCTAAGACTTCAAAAATATTTGCCTTGAAAGTCCCTTTCATCCCTAATCGCCTGTTTTGTATGGAATGGAATGTAACTGCTCAGTCTTAGGGGTGAATCTGGTTCTTCCTGATATCTGAAAGACATTTCACACTTTGAATCATACTTATGGAGAAGTTTGTCTGTCAGATTTGCACTAAACCATGGCAATCTCTGTACAATATTCATATAAAATGTCCAAGATAAATCCGGCAGTATTCTTCCAAAGCACATCGATTGCTGGACACACACAAACCAACTAGGTTTTAACAGTGAAGATACATACAAGATAGACACAGCGGGCCAGGCAACATCTCTGGAGAAAAGGATACGTGATGTTTCATACCGAGACCCCGCTTCAGTTTTAATAGCATTGTATGCACTATAGGGTTGCTCCCTCATCAGACCCTGGCCCAGAGAACCTTTACCTACTTAAGACATTTTCTTACTGCCCTACTTTTATCCCTACCCCTCCTCTCTCCAACAACTTTAGTTTAGTTTAGAGCATACAACATGGAAAGAGGCCCTTCAGCCCACCAAGTCCATACATGGACCATCGATCACCCATTCATACCACTTTCTCAATAACCCCACACCAGGGGCAATTTTTTTTAGAGTCAAATTAAGCTACAAACCTGCACATCTTTGTGATGTGAGAGGAAACCAAAGCTCATGCAGATACAGGGAGAGTGAGCAAACTCGATACAGACAGCAGCCGATGTCATGGGCGATCCCAGGACTCTGGCACTGTGAGTCAGCAGCTCTACCAGCTGTGCCACTGTGCCACCCTTATTGTTCTAATCCTCACATCTCCCCACCATATCATCCAGCCAAGCTCTCTAGACTCACCTCTACTTAACCCCTCAAGCATCTTTTATTAAAACAGCACTTTGTGTAGAGACTGATTACCACACCTCGCAGGAGGTGCCAAGAAACCCATAGAAAATGCTAATAGAATGCATGCATCTCAGTGTGAGGCTGAGGGTTTGTTATGAAGAGTTTACAACCATCACAGCATTTATAGAAAAAAATAACAGATAGAAACAAGGTCAAGTCCACAGATAGTAGAAAAGATCTTTCTACCAGTAATTTTCCTTCTGATACTTTGGCTGGTCTAAACAGTTTAGTCAACTTTAGGCAGAGTTAGGTGATTATAGGTGGTGTTGTGATAAGCAAACAATAACTTCTTATGTCCAGCACCTTCAGATTGCATCTTCATAATCCAGCTAAATGTATGTTTCCATTAATTGCAGGTTAAGTGCAGAATAATGTAATTTGCATTGACTGTAATCTATGCTGACTTTAACTCCTGAGGATTGTAGTTCAGATCAACAGGGATCCAAAAAAAAGGCCTGGCTCTTGACCTTACATTTTGCTAAATGGAAATCCGAGGCCTTTTAAACCATCAATTTCAACCTGTTTAACAGGGATAAAGAGTGAAATTCACAGGATTATCGGGGAATGATTTCATAAAGAAGTAAATGCAATCATGCAACATTGCTAATATCTATATAAACGCATATGTATACGCAACATTAGCAAATTCCGCATTCCATTTTGCATTGCGATTAACTGGAGACAATGCACAGAGAATGTGAGTAATATTTTCCTGAAGCGTTCACCCTCAGCCACATGGGAACTGAATTGAATTGTTGCTTAAGTCTCTGAACAGCAATTTCCAGCAAAAGTTCCTCGCAATACTGCACTTGGCTTAAAATAGAATCCATCAAGACTATGCCGAACTGTTGACAAGATCTCGGCTGCCAAGCTGGTTGGTGCGGCAGGAGATAGATTTTTCAATTAGAACGGTATCATAGGATAAGTAATTGTTGCTGTGGGAAATATTAATAGTTGCTCTGGGATCAGCTCTTTAGTTGTTTGTGTTTTGGATTATGATTGAAGGTCAAAGAGAGATCAGTAGGAACTGGCGGGTGTATGGAAGTTTCGAGATAGATCTTCCTGTTACCAGAAAGCCAAGGCTGAGAGGTAAATAAAATGCAACGCCAACATTATAAATTGAAAACATTTATTTCCCAATAAGCTGGATGTTTTATTTTACCCTTGCTGCTTGCTGGTAAAAGCCACATTATTTTCAAGATCATTACATTTCATGACAGATATTATACGGCAAAAATGTTTGAACATTTGAGAGAATTTTTGCTTTCAGATTCAGGCTTCAGTATGGTCTGATGTTCATGGTGTCTCTGTCACCGATGTTGCCTGAGAGGAGTTTAATGAGGTAGTAAGGAAATTTATTGTGCAACAGCAGAAATCAATAGAGGCCTGACTCACTCTTTCTTTTGTTGGTCTCTGCTATAATCCATGAAGAATTGTTCTCAGCAGTCCACCTGATTGTCATGACAACATCCTTGGATAAATAACTAGCGGGACATTCTTAGCTGTTTTCCAAAGGAACCAATTAGATTCATTCAGTGCAGTTCTCAATTTAGTAAATAGAGCTACCATATGAAATTCAGCTTTCAATCCTGCCCTTTGAATCTGAACCCTTTGAATCTGAATTTCTCTTTGATTTCAGCAGGATATGTGACTGAGTCAAAATTAATGTTAATAGTCAATACAAGCCAAAGTCAAACCCAAATTTGCCTGATAATATTATGATCAAAGATACATTCTCCATGATTTAGAGCACACGCATTTATTTCTTTTTCCATCATCTTCACATCTCATTCCTCTGATTTTGAAAATATTGATTCATGTTGCAATCTCGTAGGAACAGGCGACTCTTATGTATAAGCCCAGAAGTAGTTTCGCCGGGGTGTAATTGATAAAAGGGAGCATCACAACCAAATCTTCTCTCTCCTGTCATTTTGCAGCATAAATTGCTCATTTTTTGGTTGCCATGAGAAGGCGGTAGTGGGTTTCTGCTTTTGATTAATACAACAAGAATGGCCTTGCAGTTAACATGCGAGAGGATCAGGGCACCAACAAACTCCTGGTGGCGCCACAGATGACAGGAAAATTGGAGAGCAAAATCAAGTCTGCTATTGAAAAATAAAACTCTCCCAAATCAAGTAAATGTGAATCAAATATGATCAGAGTTAATCAGCTGCAACTTTTGTGTGGTATTGTAGTCGGGTAAAGGGAATGGGCACCAGAAATTCTGCATTGTCCGTGACGATATTCTAGAGCCGTACACATTTCCTCTCCCCTCAATGCCTTCAACTTGCTTTCCCCTGCCTGCACCTCCACTCTTATCTAATGTTCTCTCCCTTCTCCTGGATGGCGTCCAGTGTTTATATTCACACTCTGTAAAGTGTTGAGAAATATTGAAGGGCAAAGGAGACGGGCGCTGTAAAAGTGTTGATTTGTAAGATTTTACAATCTGAATTGATTTCATTTTTGTCCTGCACTCTTTTTGTTTACGCTTTGCCTTGACTCGCTGACACAGTGTGAAATTCGTCCCATTCAGTGTTGCGTTCAAGAACAAGCAAGGATGACAGACATCAGCAACAAATGCTGACTGCACATTGGCATTGCTAACACATTCCTGCTTTTTTCAAGGCAATAATGTCCTGAATTGAGTTGAATTGAAAGATAAAGCATGGCAAAAGGTCCACCCTCGCCGACAATCGATCAAACATTGACACTAGTTCTATGTTGTCCCACTTTTGCACCCACTCCCTATGCATTAGGTGCAATCTACAGAGGCCAAGTAACCTATAAATCTGCCATCTTTGTTTTGTGGCTGGAAACCCATGCGGTCACAGGAAGACATGGAAACTCCAGATTGACAGCATCCGAGGTCAGGATCGAACCCAGGTCTCAGGCACAGTGAGGCAACGGTTTTACCAGCTGCATCACCGTGCCTGCATAAATGGATAGGGGATTGGAAGCCAAAGAATGGGAATCAGAAATGTATCTATATCATGAAGTGAAGGTTTAGTCTGCAAGCAAAAATGTCCAATTTGGTGCAGACCTTAAAGCATCTGGGCCAAATGTTCAAAATATATGTGGACTGATGGCCCAGTAATGCTGCCTGATTCATTGCGCATGTCTGGCCTCCCCACTTAAGTAAGGATATATTTTCAATGGAGGGCATGTAAAGGGTTCGCCACACCGATTTCTGGCAAGGCAGATATTATCTTCAAAGAGTACTTAAGCAAACTGTGTCCATCCCCTCAAGCATATGAAAATAAGTGAAAATCAACATTCTTTAGGGGTGCTGGGATTATGTTTCTCCCTGCATGGAGTATCTGGAATTTTGGGGGTCACTGTTTCAATATGAAGGATCACCCTTTCAGGAATGAAATGAGAATTAATTTTTTCACCCAGAAGGTAGTAAATCTTCAAAACATTCTTCCCAAGAGGAGTGTGGAGGCTAATTCACAGAGTATATGAAAATGAAATTGCTAGATCTTTGGATGTTAAGGGAACCAAAGGATTTGAGGTTAATAATTTGAGGTAAATGGTCAGCCATTATGTTAGTGAATGGGACAGCAGGTACATGGGCCGTGCCTTCTTCTTAGTTTAGTTTTGTTTAGTTTAGAGATACAGCGCACAAAGAGACGCTTCAGCCCACCGAGTCCGCACCAACCAGCAATCCCCGCACATTACTACTACCCTGCACACGCTAGGCACAATTTTACATTTACATCAAGCCAATAAACCTACATACCTATATGTCTTTGTAGTGTGGGAGGAAACTAACGATCTCGGAGAAAACCCACCCATGTCACAGGGCGAACATACAAAGTCCGTACAGACAAGCACCCATAATCTGGATCGAACCCCTGTCTGTGGCGTTGTAAGGCAGCAACTCTACCACTACGCCAACGGGCCACACTATTTCTGTTTCTTCTGTTTCATAAATTCTTATGTTTCTCATACTGAGGAGGACTACCCATGTACATTGCCAGATTGAACCCATGGCACTGAATGCTCTGTACACTGCGAGGTTATATTGTGATGCCGAGGGCATACGTAGTCCTGAGTGTTTCAGGCTTCAGTATTCCCATAATAAGGAAACATATCCCCATATTTGCATTTTCAGCCATTTTTGTGTCATTGTAAACAGTGTCATGCTAAATGTAAAACATTGATGTCCATATTCTAATAAGCTTCTACCTTGAAACCCAATTCCAGCATTTACTTATAAGAAAGCTCCTCCAATTCCTCCACGAATGGCTACAAAACCAATTATTTCAGTGACAGCCCAGAGCAGCACAGAGTCAACCCAAGATGCATACTTGCAGAACGAGGTGAACCGGCCCACTTCCTGGTCAAAAGACATTAAATCCCAGTGCAATTCAACAGACAGTCTTGACAGTACCAAAGCACTGAATTTGGCCTTGGAATCCTTTGCCCCAAGTCGTTCTTCAATGAAGAGCTCTGAGGGAACTGGAATTAGTAAAGGCATCCTGAGTCGTGATGAACCAAAGATACAGCCGCGCCAAAGGAAGTGGCGTTCATCTGTAGGAATACAGGTAAACACTTTCTTATCTCTTCAATTGAATGAGAATTGATACATTGCTTCATTTGTGTGATTGTTTTATTGGAATGAATCAGTATGACCCACTTGATTTTCTCCCATCTTCTTGTTACTTTGGTGAGAGAGGACTGAAAGCCGGAACTGGGGAAGGGGAAGGGGAAGGGGAAGAGGAAGAGGGAGTGTGAGTAGAAGTTTGAATATAGAAGGCCCTGGTTGGAACCTGGGAGGTAGAGGGTGCAGTCATGAGGTCGTACTTCAGCCCATTGGAGATGGAATCAGCATGAGGTCAGAACCTCAAGGTAATCAACAAATGGAGACTGACAGAAGTGAGCTTATCAAAGGAAGTATTACATGGGATCTTAATGGATGCATACTCAGATTAAACGCAGGGTGATGAATACATGACAATATTTCACAACAATGCAAAATGAGCTGGGTATGTATGGTCTTTATCACCCTTTATTCTGCAAAAATCCCAGTTCGTTTTTGTCCAAATGAATAAAATAGGGCTTTTTGTGATATATTTCCCAAATCAATATTTTTTGCCAGTACTGTTTTTCCGTCTTTCAATAAACCGTCAAGACGAAATCCCCTTTGCATGATCATACTCAAAAAGACGTTGAATGAGAATTATTATGACACGTTTTTTCACAGTTATCAACCTTTTTCTCAAAAACATATGTGAAATATTATACGGGACAAATTCTACCACAGTGAATTATTCACGTAGCTCTTTTAAAGTCAATTGACAAGGTTGTATTCAATATTCTACATTTAATTACTGATATGAAGCATATAAAACTACCTGTTTTATCTCCCTAATCTTTAGCTTAATACTGTGTTGGAGCATGAACATGCAAATGCCTATTGAGAACACACAAAGGGTGCAATGTTAATTAAACCTTCATTCTATAGCTCAAAATCCTCTTCCAGCCAGTCCCTCCTGATAATGTCACCAGTGTTGACCTTTCTAAGATTTCCTGAGCGAAGGTTCCTTGATTAAACGATTATGTACACAAATTGATGGGCAGTTTCCAATTTATTGCTGTGCCAACAAGGCATGGTTGAAATAAGGGCAGGAGAGCTTCATGGGCTGTCTTGTGTAGTCATTCCTCGACTCTTTACACTGGGTTTGAATCGAGCCCATTAATCACAACCTCCACTCCTCTCCGTGGGCTGCATGCAAAGAACCAAATGAGCAAATATCCTATCGGCATCTCCTCCCTTTCCACTCACACACTTTCTCAGGTAGAGTATGATTTGAATGGACAGCACGGAATGTTTTTCATGGTATCTCAGCCCATGTAACATTAATAAACCAATAACACTCCCAATATCTTGGACACATCTGGTGAGGCATACCAGTACCATGCAGCATATCATTGGCCCAGAACACCCTGATTGCCTTTGACAAGAAGATAGATACAAAGTCCAGGACTTACTCCACTGGTCAGGCAGCATCTCTGGAGCAAAGGAATAGGTAACGTTTGGGGTCGAGACCCTTCTTCAGACTGAGAGTCAGTCAGGGGAGAGGGAAACTAGAGCTATGAAAAGATACAAAGAACTAATGAATGAAAGGTATGCAAAAGTAGAAATCAGAGCCAGCAACGATGCTCAAGGAAAGGTGGAGCCCACAATGGTCCATTGTTGGCTGTGGAGAAGGTGATAATGATAAGGGATACAAACAGTGAAACTAAGCAGGACAACAGTGAAACTGGAAGGATGACAAGAGTGGGGGAGGGACAAAGAGAGAGGGAAAGCAAGGGTTACTTGAAGTTAGAGACATCAATATCATACTGCTGGGGTTGTAAGGTTGCCCAAGCGTAATATGTACTGTTCCTCCAATTTGTGTTTTGCCTCACTCTGACAGTGGAGGAGGCCCAGGACAGGAAGGTCAGCAGGGATGGGGTGGGGAGTTAAAGTGTTTGGAAACTGGGAGATCTCGTAGGCCAAGGCAGACTGAGACTTGCCTTTGATCAGAGGCAGGACAGGTGGTGGACCCATGCCCACAGGCTCTATCACCTATTTTTTAAAATATTTCTAATATTCAGAGATTTAAAAATCATAAAAATTAATGAATAATCTAAAATAATTAAAAATATTTGAAAAATGTTAAAAAATAAAAAATAAAATTGATTGAAGATGAAGTATAATGCTCAGGGATAATTACGCATTAAGATAAATTAAAGATAAATAGATTCTCCTAATCTCCACGTCACAATTTTGCATTAAAATTAATATGAATTCTGATTTTAATCCAAGATCATTGAAATGGATTCCAGTAGCTTTTCCCCTTTCCTAAGTCCTTTGTTTGCACTGCATTATTGAGTTTAAAGGATTGCAGAGCTGATGTTTATCGTTCTGCTGTTCAATGCCAATCATGCCTTAGTTCTCTTTGAATTATCACATGAGAGGATAAGCCCAGTATTTCTGGACTCTGCCATTAGACTCCAGTCAGAATCCAGACAGAGCAGGGCAATCATCTAACCCAAGCTTGATGTGCTCATCCAGTGAGAGGGATAAACGTACCGACTTGAGGCTTACCTACCAGGTAACAGTGGCACACCTCCGGAGTGTGTCAGCCACAGCCAGGACAACCTGTCCTGTTGCCATTAAAGTCCAAAGCTCGGATAATTTGGCACATGGTAACAGGGTCCATGGACGTTTATTTCTGCAATTAACTCATTCTGTTAAAGAGGGCAATTTCCACCATATGTAGTTTGCATTCTGCAAACCAACTCCTGCCAGAGCACAGGTGGGAGATTTACAAAGGAGTAGCCTTCCCCTCATCCAAAGTCCATTGTATGCACTGCACTGTTGATTTGCAGAGCTGATGATTATTGCTCTGCCGCTCAATAGCAATCATGCCTTAGTTCCCTTTGAATTGTTCACCTTCTTCCATGTCCAATAGATCGTATGAGTAGAATAGAAAGTGCCGATATTGGCAATGATAATTTCATACACTCAGTGCAATTTTGCACAGTAGCAGCAATCCCCTCTTTGAGTTAAAGATTCCTCCTTACCTTGTTGACTAACTTTGCTGAATATAAGGTTGTTATCTTGTGTGACTGCCTGCTTGTGTTTCCGATGAGTGTGAGACTCCGGCGCGACTTCCACGGGTTACTTGAAAGTGTTTTAGGAAACCTACTTTCTATGTTAGTTCGAACGCGATGGCACAAGTCATATTGAATTGTTCGATTACATCACAAAATGTCATCGTATCAGTTAGACAGTGTGACAGCATGAAGCTGCCACACAATAATTCTGACTGCTATCACATGTCTGCCAAAACAATGTCTATATGAAAGGAATACTGGTCGTGGGACTACTCTCTTTAATATTTTGAAACAGTGAAGGTATTTTAGTTGGTTCGTGATATCATAAGCAACTTTGTGACATCAGACTAGTCAGTGCAACATCACAAAGAATGCGTCTCTGTTGCTTTGTTTTCCATTTGAATGTATAACCGATGAGAGTTAAAAGGAAATTGCTCAATATTTCCAAATTTATATTCCAAGACTATAACTTTTTATCCTGTAATGAACAAAATATATGCATTCCCAACCATTCCCAAAAGCAAAATGTTTACCTCGCTATGTAGGTTCACACACATATAGCACATTTTTATAACCTTAGGAAATGTGGAATAGTAACCAATGGTTGTATGTGAGTCTAGTTGTGAAGTATTTCACCATGGAGAATAAATGAATACTTTTTAAGAATAAAGAGTTAATTTGCAATAAAATAAAAAATAATACACTTATAAAGAATAGTGCAAATTCCTGTTATAACTCTCCCTTCTCCAGTTGGGCCATTGAGCATAAAAGTTTGAAAATAATGCTGTACCTGTTTAAAACTTTGCTTAGACCACTTATGGAGTACTGGGTGCAGTTCAGGACACCGCATTATATCAAGGATGTGTAGGCTTCAGAAAGAGTGCAGAAGGGGTTTACAAAGATGTTTCCTGGATTGTGAGAGGCATAGATAGGGTAGATAGTCATAGTCTTTCTCTCAGAATGGAACTGTCAAATAATCGAGAGCTTGGGGTTCAAGGTGAGAGGAGGTAAATTTAAAAAGGATGTGCAAGGCAAGACTTTGACAAAATGGTGGTGGAAGCAGACACAACGTTTAAGACGCATTTAGACAAACACATGAACAGGCAGGGGAAAGAGGAATATAAAACATATGTGGGCAGATGGGATTTGTTAGATAGGCCTCATGGTGGGCACAGATGGTGGGCCGAAGGGCCTGTGCTACATGCTCTATGTTCTATATTACCTAGGCCTACAGCTTGGTTCCTCATTGCTAACAGGGTGGTTTGTTATTGAATACTTAAATGAGTCTCTCAACTACCTCTTTCACCGTTGGTTTCAAAGAGATATTGTTTAGAAAGAAAAAAATAGTCACCGATACACTTCTAAAATATTATTTTAAACCATATTTGCAGAGTAAAGGAACTGCGAAAGCTTATCAAAAATCTCAAAGCACTCAAAAATCCAAACTGCCATTCAAAGAATTAATTTCAAATATACACACTAAGGAACAGTAGATGCTGATTTACACCCAAGATAGACTCAGAATGCTGGAGTAACTCAGTGGGTAAGGCATAGGGTCTGATGAGAGGACTCGACACAAAACACCTATTCCTTTTCTCCACAGATTCTGCCTGACCCACTGTTACTGCAGCACTTTGTGTTTACCACTAATTACTAGTGTTTCATTGAATGATTGGGGTTTCTCCTAGTGAACCAAGTTGTCTCCAGCATTCGGGGTTGTGGTGGAGGAACCTAGTTGAGCCTTGTGAACGTAATGGAACAAGCAACCAAATACACACTCTCAGGGTATAGATGCATGTGCCCCATATATCTACATACTATATCAGGCAGCTCTATGGCTTAAAATATTTCTTCAAATATAGTTACTTTTTTATTCCTGAAAAAAGAAAATAAAATAATCCATATTAAAGTTTTATCATTGTAGTGCCTGTGAATGCAAACTGTGACATCCTGTAAAATCTAATGTTTCCTAAGTTTATTTTTTCTATTTAGTCACGGACAGTAAATGGGTTTCTTGTTCAGTGGCTATAATAAGATTTCACTCTGTTTCAATGCATCAGGTGGATAGTTCAGAGACTATGACTGATTCTGACACAGAGAGTAAAGGCCTTCGAGAATTCCATTCTATTGGGGTACAGGTTGAAGATAATAAACGGTAAGCTAGTCATCTTCATTCATTAGAAATTATTATTTATTTTGTTGCTTCAAAGGATCAGATGTCGGAGAAGAAAATAATTTGGTGCATTGTCCCCAGTTCCTTGAAAGAGTTTCCAATTTGTCCTGCTTTGCAGCTTTTTGAATGTAAACCTGCAAATATTTTCCTCTTCAGAACGCTGCCGTGAATCTGTTTCTACTATTCAGTCAGGTATTTCAGCCCATGATAACATGCAGTGTAAAAATATAGAGCCATAGAGTTATACACCATGGAAACAGACCATTCGACCTACTTGCCATGGCCAACCAAGATGCCACATCTACACTAGTCCCACCTGCTCACATTTGTCCAATATCCTTCTAAACCTTTCTTACCCATGTACATGACCAAATATATTTTAAACGTTGTTATACTTGTTATTTATACTTGTTATTTCAATTTCATAACTCCTTTCCTCGGAGTATCTTGAGCTTTCGAGATTGTGACTCAAATCATGGTACAGCATCAGGTTTTCTCAATGATAATTGAATAACAATAGCCTTTCCTACTAAATGACAGCATGGAGAAGTTACACTGCAGCGTTATGGCTCAGTGCGGATGTGGCACTTAATTTTCACGTATAGATCTTTAAGTACATTCACCAATCTTGCAATCAAAGTACCACACGGTAGTAAATTAATGATATTATGATAAATATAGAATTTACTTACATTCTTTTCAAACGTGACTTCCCCTTGGTTCAGAATATTTCTTTGCTTCTGCTCTTAAAGAATGATTTGTAATGTTGATGATGTTAATCTTTGTAATTTAATTTCAACTTTCAGAACTCTGTTCCAGGTGGTTAATCAGTTTTCAGCTGCATCTTCTCAGGGTATTGACTTATCATGGCACATGTGTCTACAGATATCAGGTGCCAGTTCCAGGATAATGTACACCCTTTCTTATTTTGTGAGCAAGGCAGCAAGTGTTGGCAGCTCATTGTGATCCTATCAATGATTCAAAGATTCAGCGATACTGTATTACCCCCCCCAACCCACCCCTCACCCCGCCGGGTCCCCCTTCATTTTCAGGGGGCCCCTCCCCGCTGGGTCACCAAATGTGTACTGCTAGCAGAAACCATGTCTGATTTTTCCATGCCCAACGCAATGTACTGAAGACCCATGTGCAGTTCTATAATCCCTGGCGGTTAGCTACTCATTGAGTCCATTGTGAATGAGTAGCTAGCAACCAGAAACCATGCCTGAGTTTTCCATGCCTAACGCAATATACTGAAGGCCCATCTGCACTTTTATAATCCAGAACCACGTTGTCCTAGGTGACCAGATTGGGGCATTCAGGCAACGTGCTTCAGTCCTCATTTAGAAATTTGGGGCAGAGAGTGAGCCTTTCTATTTGTAAGCGATGATCATGAACCTTCTACCAGAGTCAAGAGAGTTTTATTGTCATATGTCCCAGATAGAACAATGAAATTCTTACTTGCTGCAGCACAGCAGAATCTGTAAACATAGTACACCGTAAACAATATGATCAACAAGAGAGAAACATTGACAAACTATCAGAGCATCGATAAAGGGACACAGCTCAATGAAGGAACATTTATTTCAAATTATGAAAGGCATAGATCGGGCAGACATGCCAAATCATTTCCCTAGGGTGGAAATTTGAAAGAATGGAGCTTTAAGGCAAGAGGGGAAAAGTTTAAAGGAGATGTGCGGGGCAAACTTTTGCACAAAGAGTGGCAGGTGCCTGGAGCTTGCTGTCAGGGGTGATCATGGAAGCAGGATATGAAAGTGGCATTGAAGAGGCTTTTGCATAGCTAGGGAAAGGAGGAATATGGCTCACATGCACGCAGAGGAGATTAGTTTAACATGGCATCATGTTCACCACGGACATTGTGGGCCAAAAGATCTGTTCTTGTGCTATACTCTTCTATGTTTTATATTCAATGTTATTTCACCTTTTTGAGTAATTAGGTTGATGGAATTATTCTCTGATAATGGTGATATAGTGAAACAAGGATGTAATGCTGAGGCTTTATAAGGTGCTGGTCACCCAGAGGAGGTTCACAAGAATGATCCCAGGGATATGTTTAAGAAGGAACTGCAGATGCTGGAAAATCGAAGCTAGACAAAAAGGCTGGAGAAACTCAATGGGTGAGTTAGCATCTATGGAGCGAAGGAAATAGGCAACGTTTCTTCAGTCTGAAAGAATTTGAAAGAATGGAGGACAGCTTTAAGGCAAGAGGGGAAAAGTTTTGACCCGAAACGTTGCCTATTTCCTTCGCTCCATAGATGCTGCCTCACCAGATGATCCCAGGGATAATTGTGTCAACAGATGAGAAACATTTTATGGCTTTGGGTCTGTACTCGCTGGAGTTTAGAAGGATAACGGGAGATCTCATTGAAACCTCCTAAATAATGAAAGGCCCAGATAGAGTGGTTGTGGAGAGGATGTTTCCAGTAGTCGGACCAGAGTGCACAGCCTAAGAATGAAAGGACGTATGATGTCTTTGGCCAGGTGCTGGTGAATTGATGGACTTCATTGCCACAGATGGCTGTGGAGGCCAAGTCATTGGGTATTTTTAAAATGGAGATTGATAGGTTTTTAATTAGTAATAGTATCAAAGGTGTCAGGGCAAGGACAGGAAAATGGACTTAAAAGACAAAAATAAATCAGCCATGAGCGAATGGTGGAGCAGACTCGATGGGCTGGATGGCCTAATTCTGCTTCTATGTCTTAACATTTTATGATCTTAAGTACATCTGCTCATTTACCAATAGATCACCCACTGATTTATTGGAGTCATTCAAAGCTTCTTTGCCCCAGAGGCAATTCTTAGCCAGGCCAGCATGAAATTCAGCTCAATCTCACTGTGAACCATAACCCAAAGCTGCATTTAATTAGTGTATCCTCTCAGCAAACTGTTTTCACATCCAACTGTGAAATAAATCGCCTATGATGTAGATGAATTGATTACATCGTTTGATTCTCCACAAACACAGAATCAAAGAGAAAGTTGCTCAATGCTCGCTCAAGCCCTGCTGATTATGGTAGAATATTCCCAGAAGCAAGCACAACCTCACAGCTCAGATGGGAGATTTCAGAATTAGAATTCCACTTCCACATGTACATGACCAATACCCAGTACCAGCTCCTTCATCCGTTCTATAATCTACAAGGTATTATTGATTTCTCCTGCTGCTTGTCCAGTATTATGATCTGCACCAGCTAAAACATCTCTGTTTAATGTAAAAAAAAGTCAATCTTCCTGTCAGTTTTCTTCCCCAACTGCTTGCACTGCAGGAGCCTGAACTCCAGTAACCCCACTGAGTTCCCAAGTCAAATTGTTCAGATGACCAACATGATTCAAATCCACCAGCTTTCTTTCTCCTGCAATGCATCGCCCATCTCTGTCACTACCTGTTCCTGCCACTGTCAAATCTCTTCTCCCACCTCAGCTGCCTGATGTAGGTATATTCCCCATTGCTCTTCCTAATTACTTCCATCACTCCGCCTGCCGCCAGCTGCAACTAATATAAAGTACTAGAGCATGCAGACTTATTAATAACAAGAGTAACTTGGATGGTATGGTGGTGCAGCAGTAGAGTTGCTGCCTTACAGTGCCATGGACCCGAGTAAGAACCCGACAACTGGTGCTGTCTGTACAGAGTTTGTATGTTCCCTCTGTGATTGCGTGGGATTTCTCTGGGAGCACCGTTTTCCTCCCACATTCCAAAAACATACAGGTTTGTATGTTGATTCGGTAAAAAAAGCATTTCAAATTGTCCCTAGTGTGTAGGATAGTGCTAGTATATAAGTGCCAGTGAATAAGGGGTAGGCCATTTAGGACTGAGATGAAGAAAACTGTTTTTACCAAGAGAGTTGTGAATCTGTGGAATTCTCTGCCACGGAAGACAGTGGAGGCCAATTCACTGGATGTTTTCAAGAGAGATTTAGGGATATGGGGAGAAATCAGGAACGGGGTACTGATTTAGGATGATCAGTCAAGCTTTGCTCCCATGTACCCCAGCATAAAGAACTTAATGCCATCCAAAGTACTACTCCATGTTCAGCGGACACATGCCACGACTTCGCATGAATCATTAAGGATGTTACATGTTCCCAGTGAGGTCTTGAGAACATCCTTAAATCTTTTCCTCTGTCCATCTGGCAACCTTTTGCCTTGATAGAGTTTGGGAACCTGGTGTCAGGCATCCGAGTAATATGCCTGCCCAACAGAACTGTTTGAGTATAATTAGTGCCGGAGATGTTAGTCTGAGAGAGGACATTAACCTTGGTTCACTTATCATGCCAATGCAACTGGAAAACATTGTGGGGCCAGTAAAAATGAACAACTTTTCTGGCCTATATAAATTATATAATCACATCTTAATAAATCAGCCTGATATTCTCACTTTTATCTCTCCTTTGAAACCTCTCCACCCCCAACTTAGACCCCAATGTAAAATGCACCTATGTGGATGTTGTGTGATATGAGAATCTGATGAGATAAAGGACTTTCATCATTTGCTTCATCAACTCTGGCTCCCTACCCCCCCGAGCCTCCAACCTCATCGTTCCCCAGCCCCGCACAGCCCGATTTTACCTTCTCCCCAAAATCCACAAACCCGACTGCCCCGGCAGACCCATTGTCTCTGCCTGTTCGTGCCCCACCGAACACATTTCCACATACCTTGACTTCATCCTATCCCCCTTTGTTAAATCCCTCCCCACCTATGTTCAAGAAACCTCAAACACTCTCCGTCGGCTCCGCACATTCCGTTGTCCAGGCCCCCATCCTCTCATCTTCACCATGGACGTCCAGTCACTATACACCTGCATCCCCCACCAGGATGGTCTCAAAGCCCTCCGGTACTTCCTCGACCAGAGGAGCAACCCATACCCATCCACTGACACCCTCCTCCGCCTAGCGGAGTTGGTCCTTACCCTCAACAACTTCTCTTTTGACTCCTCCCATTTCCTCCAAACACAAGGCGTAGCTATGGGCACACGCATGGGCCCTAGCTACGCCTGCCTCTTTGTCGGGCACGTCGAACAATCTTTGTTCTCGGCGTACCAGGGCCCCACCCCCGACCTTTACCTCCGTTACATTGACGACTGCTTTGGTGTCACCTCCTGCACCCACGCAGAACTGACTGACTTCATCCATTTCACCACCAACTTCCATCTGGCACTCAAATATACTTGGACCATTTCCGACATTTCCCTACCATTCCTTGACCTCACCATCTCTATTGCAGGTGATACACTCCTGACTGACATCCACTACAAACCAACTGACTCCCACAGCTACCTGGACTACTCTTCCTCCCACCCTGCTTCCTGTAAGGACTCCATCCCCTATTCCCAATTCCTCCGTCTACGCCGCATCTGCTCCCAGGATGACGTGTTCCACACCAGGTCATCGCAAATGTCCTCGTTCTTCAGAGAACGGGGTTTCCCCTCCCCCACTATAGATGAGGCTCGCACCAGGGTCTCCTCCATACCCCGCAACACTGCCCTCTCTCCCCATTCCCCCACTCACAACAAGGGCCGAGTCCCCCTGGTCCTCACCTTTCACCCCACCAGCCAGCGCATACAACAGATAGTCCTCCGCCAGTTTCGTCACCTCCAACGTGACCCCTCCACTCGCCACATCTTCCCATCTCCCCCCCTGTCTGCCTTCCGCAAAGACCGCTCCCTCCGCAACTCCCTCGTCAATTCTTCCCTTCCCTCCCGCTCCACTCCTTCCCCGGGCACTTTCCCTTGCAACCGCAAGAGATGCTACACTTGTCCCTTCACCTCCCCCATCCACTCCTTTCAGGGACCCAAGCAGTCATTCCAAGTCCGACAGAGGTTCACCTGCACCTCCTCCAACCTCATCTACTGCATCCGTTGCTCCAGATGCCAGCTGATCTACATCGGTGAGATCGGCTGGGCGATCGTTTCGCCGAACACCTCCGCTCGGTCCGCAATAACCAACCCGACCTCCCAGTGGCTCAGCACTTCAACTCCCCCTCCCACTCCGTATCCGACCTCTCGGTCCTGGGCCTCCTCCACGGCCAGAGTGATCAACACCGCAAGTTGGAGGAACAGCACCTCATATTCCGCTTGGGGAGTCTGCATCCTCTGGGCTTAAACATTGAATTTTCTCAATTCTGTTAACCCAGACTGCCTCCCCCCCCACCTCTCCCTCAGCCCTCTGGCCCTGACATTCCTTCTCCATCTCCCCCCCCCCCCCCCCCAGTCGCACTAGCTTCTCATTTTCACACCACAAACAGCTTACAATGGCCTGCTTCCTTTATCACCAATACTTTTTTGCATATCTTTCACTCATTGTTCCTTATCTCTCCACATCACTGTTTATATCTCTCGTTTCCCTGATCCCTGACCAGTCTGAAGAAGGGTCTCGACCCAAAACGCCGCCTATCTCCTTCGCTCCTTAGATGCTGTTGCACCCGCTGAGTTTCTCCAGCTTTTTGTGTAACCCAAGGACTTTCATGATCTCCACTCAATAATAAGGATCATACACACAAGAGACTGCAGATGCTGGAATCTTCAGCAAACAACAAAGTGCTGGAGAAGTCACTAGGTCAGGCAACATCTATGGAGGGAAATGGACAGACGATATTTTGAGACTGAAGAAGGGACCTGATCCGAAACAGAACCTTGTCCCTTTCCCTCCACGAATGCTGCCTGACCACTGAGTTCCTCCAGCGCTTTGATTTTTAAATAAGGAATGGACATTTGGCTGAAGCATGGAAACAATGCTTGTGTCCACAAAATTGTGATCTAAGGGTGGGATGCCAACACCTTCATAGAGCAGGACAACCTCTGCAAGGTACTGTGCTTGATGCATTGTTTAATCAATTTTTCCTTTATTCTAGACATGCCAGATTTAAACGATCAAACAGTGTGACAACAAGTGTGCAGGCTGACCTGGAACTCGAAGGCATCCCGGGGGTGTGCGTGAGCACAGAGGACAAGGGCTTCCAGTTCAACCAGCCGTTTGAGCGGCATTCCTCAGAGCCAGAGCAGTCCAATGAGTACACGTCGTTCAGAACTGTTCACACACAGGGACAGTGGGCGTACAGGGATGATTACCGGATGCGCTATGAGAGTGCTGACGCCCAGCGCCAGGATCACTGGGGAGAATCCAGTGTTCACAACCACCCAGAGCCCGGCAGAGTGTCTCCGTGCCACAGAGATGGCGACTGGTTTATCAAGTTGCTGCAGGCAGAGGTAGAACGATTGGAGGGTTGGTGTCAGCAGATGGAGAGAGAAGCTGAGGACAATGACCTACCTGAAGAGGGTGAGTTCTGGCCACGTATTTAAGGGCCTGTCCCACTTGTGCGTCATTTGTGCAGCATTTATGCAACATAATTTACGCGTCACGACACATGACATGCACATGGTGAGGTGTGGTGGCATATGCAGTGACGCGCGGTAGCGCACGGCGCCCCAGGATTTTGGGATTCTCAAAATCCTCGCTCGCCACTAGCGTGACGAGCAAATGATGCCCAAGTGGGACAGGGCCTTTAAGTGCCTTAGTAAAAGTGTTATTCCATGATAACGATAATTTGCACTTGTTTCAAATGCCTTTCGAGATGAGAAATGAATCCCTTAGATTCTTTCCCATCAGAACCTCTTTCATTTTATGTGTTGTCTCAAGGAATCGAAGATGCTGGAATTTTGCGTTGAATACAAGGTGCAGGAATAACTCAGCGGGTCAGGCAGATTCTCTGGGGAACATGAAGAGACGAGCTATCGGGTCAGGGAAGAAGAGTCCCGACTCAAAACGGTGCCTTTCCATGTCCTCCAGAGATTCTTCCTGGCCTGCTGATCGCACCAACACTTTGTGTTCATATTATATGTTATTTTGTTGCTGTGAAGACCTGAAATGTCACGCATTGCTTCCCTCCAGAGATGCTGCCTGTCCCGCTGAGTTACTCTAGCATTTTGTGTCTTTCTTTGGTGTAAACCAGCATCTGCAGTTCCTTCCTACACATCACATGCGTTTGGGTGGGTTGACGAGTGGATATATTTTGATGCACAATGTTTCACATATTGTGGGGGACAATTTGTGATACGTTGTGAAAGGGTGCGGATCTTTCTCTGTCCATTATCATCAGCTTGGGCAGCATCCTTAACCTGAGTTTGATATTGTTGCGTCATAATGAGTTTAGAAGTGTATAAAATATCTCCACTTTTCCCCCATTTTCCTATTGACATGCTCAGTTATTTTTCACGCCCTCCTTATATATATATAATCAACCGCTGCCAATCAAGCTGTTTCTGGCCATTCGACCAGAGTATTTTATTGGCTGTCACGAGGAGGTGTGTGCAAATTTCTCCCAGTTTTATCCTTGTAGCTTGGTTCCCTCCTTACTCCCAAGCAATCTTTGGGAATGCCTGGCACAAGTTTGATGCATAGCTCTCTACATCACCGTCTATATCTCTTGTTTCCCTTTCCCCTGACTCTCAGTCTGAAGAAGGGTCTCGACTCAAAATGCCATCGATTCCTTTTCTCCAGAGATGCTGTCTGATCCGCTGAGTTACTCCAGCTTTTTGTGTCTACCTTTCCTACACAATATTAGTTTAGTTCCGAATATCAGCCCACCGAATCCATGCCCACCAGAGATCACCCATACACTATTTCTATCCTACACACTGGGGATGATTTACAGAAGCCAATTAACCTACAAACCTGGAAATTATCTAGATCAAACACACTAAAATTAAACTGCGATGTGAGAACAAGATCTTTTTGATGGGAAGTTTGCCCAAATTTCCTGACAGTAACATTAGTGTATGCTGGAAGATCAAACTTTCCAAAAATATTAGGGAATCATCATAAACATCTGAGCCTGGGAAAGTTTGGAATTGCACAAGCTTCTGATTATAGATGTGAAATTCAAACCACTGTGCAAATCCAAGTTTAGTGGAGAAGAGCATTTATTGTAGAATTGAGCTGAAAAACTTAATGCTGATAATCTTAATGTGTCATTTATTGAATTGGTTGAAAGATCCAGCTTGGAAAACTTTGGCCTTTGGCCCACCGAGTTGACATCGACCATCAATCGCCCATTCACATCAGTTCTATATTATCCCACTTTTTGCATCAACTCTCTACACGCAAGGGGCAATTTACAGAGTCCAATGAACCTACAAACCCACACGTCTTTGGGAAGTGAAAGGAAACCGGAACACCCAGAGAAGACCCACGTGGTCACAGAGAGAACATGCAAACTCTACACAGATAGCTCCCATAGTCAGGATCAAACTCACGTCTCCGGTGATGTGAGGCAGCAGCTCTGCCACCTATGCCATCTTCTGCTCTTCCTTTCCCTAAAGGTGCATACTTTTCCTATGATATTGTTATGTATCACATCAATGAATCATATTGGCCAGTGGCCAATGTCTTGCATGAAATGTTGATAGGCCCATTTGACGTCCACTGTCCTAAATTAACTTTCTAATTTGAATCTCACTCTGCTATTCTTTTCCTTTAACTCAACAATTTTTCATTCAAGTCATTTTGATGGCTGCTGTTGACTCCACTGCCTTTCCCATTTCAACAGTACATTCCAGATTTGAGAAAGTTGCTGCAACAACAAATGTGAAAGATATTTGACCTTGATCTCCTCCTGGATGATGTCTCTTCATTCCACTACTGTAAAAAAACTCTGCCTCAGAGGGCGGTGGACGCTGGTTCTCTGGATACTTTCAAGAGAGAGCTAGATAGGGCTCTTAAAGATAACAAACTCAGGGGATATGGGGAGAAGGCAGGAACAGGGGTACTGATTAGGGATGTTCAGCCATGATCACATTGAATAGCGGTGCTGGCTCGATGGGCCGATTGGCCTACTCCTGCACCTATTGGCTAAGATACAACCTCTTCAAAACATTTCACTTATTTTCTATCCCTATCACCTCGCAGAGACAACTGGCAGGATGATTATTTGATCCTGCACTCTTCTGTTAAGGTTACTGCACAGCTGTGTGATATGTCTCCTTGTGGCACACAAAAGAGGCATTCATAAAATCCAGGGAGTCGACAGTCTGAACTCCCTTTCAATCAGCGGTTGAGAAAAATGAAGTTTTGGGAGCTAATTCGTTTAAGATTAATGATTTACAGATCTGGTGCAACATTTGTATTTAGAATCTAATGTATCTCTCCCTCTGTGTTTTAGTGCTTGAAAAGATCCGCAGTGCAGTGGGCAGCGCCCAACTTCTTATGTCACAGAAGTTCCAGCAGTTTTACCGACTTTGCCAGCAGAACATGGTAAATTGCCAGGGTGGAGGGATGGGGCATGTCCTTCAGCTTAGAGAGGGGAGGGAATTGACTCTTTGAATTATTCTGTTCACATGCTGGAGAGCAGTTCTGAGCAACTATCTACCTCAGTGGAAAACCCTCAGACTATCTTTAATCGGACTTTGCTGGACTTTATCTTGCATTAAGTATTATTCCGTTTATCATGTATCTGTACACTGTGGATGGTTCGAATGTAATCATGTCTTGTCTTTTCACTGACTGGTTAGCATGCAACAAAAGCTTTTCACTGTGCCTTGGTACACGTGACAATTGATGCATTTTATTTTGAAGAAGCTCCTGCTTTCAACCTTAGAACTTGCTAATCCTTTTATCAGCTGAGTGTTTGATGTCTCTGGGCTTGTACTCACTAGAGTTTAAAAGGATGAGTGGGGATCTCATTGAAACTCACTGAATAATGAAAGGCATAGATAGAGTGGATGGGGAGAGAATGTTTCCATTAGTGGGAGAGTATAGGACCAGAAGGCACAGCCTCAAAGTAAAATGATGTACCTTTAAAATGGAAATGAGGAAGAATTTGTGGTGAATTTATGAATTCATGAATTAATTGAATTCAACCTGAATTAATTGTCACAGGCAGAAATGGAGCCATGTCATTGGGTATTTTTTAAATGCAGATTGATAGGTACTTGATTAGTAAGTTAGGCAGGCAGCATCTCTGGATAAAATGCATAGTGATGTTTCATATTGGGATCCATCTGTCTGAAGAAGGGTCCTGACCCGAAACATCGCCTATCCATTTTCTCTGGAGATGCTGCCTGACCCGCTGAGTTACTCCAGCATTATGTGCCTATCATTTCAACACAGTGTTTTTCTTTGCAATAAAAACTGAATTGTCTTCAGGCATTAATGTTAAAATAAGGATCTTTCTTAGATGTCATCTTCTGCCTCTCTTGAGTTTCTCTTTCCTACGCTCTCAATAAAACATCGGTAGGGAAAGTAACTGAGACGCATTTATCGGCCAGCTTGCAAGCTTTAGATTTTTTCCTGTTGTTGCTTCTTTTGTGTTCCCAGGATCCGAATGCTTTCCCTTTGCCTACCTCCCAGGACTTGGCGGGATTCTGGGATCTCTTGCAACTGTCTGTTGAGGATGTGACTTTGAAGTTTGATGAGTTGTTACAGATAAAGGCCAATAATTGGAAATTGCTGGAGGCTTCAGATAGAAAGGTAAGACGTGCATGAACTTGGCATGTACAAATCTGCGCATGCTGATTTAGCTTACTGAGCTAATACCTGAGTATGGTCAAATGTGTCTTGCAGAGGTGTTCTCACCATAATAAGAAAATAAAATCCAACATGCACGTACAAACTTCAAGTCATGGTTGCAGGGCTGATTTTGATTAAAGTTTGTATAATTTCTGATCGAGAGACAATGATGCAAAGCAACAAAAATAATAAAGAGCATAAATGTTTTTTTGACTATTCCAGACACATAATCCACTACTTAGTCATAACCTTTTACCACATAGGGTAATCTCCCCTTGCTAATAATATTACAAATAGAAGAAAAAGTTTCAAAACTTTTTTTTAAGCAGAAGCAGCCACAGATACCAACATTGATAGAAAAATCTGGTAATCAGGTGTGACATGAAGATCAATGGCAGTCGTAGTGGCCTTCCATCTACATTCTTGTAGTTAGGGCAATACATCAGGAGGAGAGACAGTGAATGTAGAGATGGCCGAATGGGAAATCAAACGCATCCGGGAGCGTGATTTTGTCGAAGGAGTACGTGAACCATTCCGGAAATCTGAATGGGGGGATCTACTGATTAGTGAGCTCCATTTATTTAATGAAGGCCTACTGATGTTACAGAAAAGAGACAAGAAGCAGCCCAAAGATGGGGGAGTTATGGATGCGTGCAGGTGATAATGTAGGAACAGATTACTGTGGCAAAGTTATGTGGAGAAATCAAACGGAGGCCTAGTAATTTGGGAGTCAACATTCTTAGCCTGGGTTTAGAGAGGATGGTGATGATTGCATTTTGATAATGATATCTCTCAGTGCAGTGATCTAGTTATGTGATGAACTCCTTCTTCATTTTACAAAGTCACCTTTCCCATACTCATCATGCGCCAACAGGTTATGTGTTCACAAGCACAATGAAATTGGTTTAGCACAGAAGCTGGAGCAATTTAGACAAATGTACAGTATCTACACAAAAGTGAACTCATTTATGCTTCTGCTATTGTATTTTCTGCCCCCTGCAGTATCCTGCTCTTCCCAATCCTGCACTTACCCTTGCTGCCATATTTGCTTGCTGATACTTTGACTACAACCCCTTTTGCTTCCAAGCCCCCTACTCTTGCTCATGCACCACTCACTCATTCTCCGCACCCTCTGTCAGCTCCCTCAAATCAAACAAGACATATCACTTTTCTGGAGCCATTTAACTTCTCCTTCAACCCCAGACCATGCCAGCTTCTTACCATCCAATGCTCATTCCCCAAACTCATCAAACTGTCTCTCTCCTCTGGCACATTTGCTCACTTTTTTCAAACCTATTACCATTAAACTCCTGTGAACTGCTGTAATTATTAACCAAGTGGAGACAAAAAGAGACATAATTTCCATCCCCTCACTCAAAAATCATCCAACAATATGTAAAAGTGAAATGATTTCATTCATTAGATGATATTAAGGATGTACAGTACATATGTTGCTCTCCATTGCCACCCTTGCCAATACACAATCACACACATATTTCTGAGCACACTTCTTGTTCTAAGTCTTCCAGCAACTATGCCCTCTAGTGTTGTTGTGTTATTTTGTGGTGTAACTGCATTTCCCTTGTAGAAACATCAGGTGCATTTTCACATTAACATTGTGTATTATTCTGAATTTGCCTGGTATCTCGGGTGTGAGATGAAAGAAAACAGGTGTTCTTTACAAGGTTTCGAGGGTTTTCAAGATCAGTTTATTGTCACGTACAAATTAATGTACAATTAAATTCAGATTGCCACACGGTCATACCAATAAAGAGCAACAAGACACCCATGCTCAACATGTGAATCTGTATAGTTAATCGCGAAGATAAACACTAGAATAGTTATGTTTATCCCGTCTGGCTCACAAGACCGACACCATATAGTCACAATCTTCAAGGCCATTGTTTTCTCTCCTTATCCTCTGACTTGGCACACACTTTGACATTAACATCTCCATCGTTCTTGAATAGTTCAACTCCATTTGTGTTTTAATTTTCTTTCATTATTACCTTACCATCATGAGAATGCTTTTTTTATACCCTCTAATCCGGGCAACATCCTGGTGCACCTCCTCTGCACTCCCTCCAAAACCTCCCCGTTCAGTCCTGTAATGGGGTGAACAAAACCGCACACAATGTTCCCAATGCAGCCGAACCAATGTTTTATAAAGCGGCATCTCGACTGGCAAACACATGAGTTGACTAAAAAGGAAACTAGATTCGAAGAGGTAGACCGGAAATTGTACTAATGCAACTCATTATCCAAACTCTTTTTATTGATAGGATGAAATGAAGATGCCCCCTCCTATACCAAAGAAACCACCGAAGGGAAGGTTATCCCAGGCACGGGAGAAGTCATTGGAACTTGCAGACAGACAGAGGCAAGAAGCGAGGAAACGACTCATGGCTGCTAAAAGAGCAGCTTCGTATCGACAAAACTCTGCCACAGAGAGCGCAGATAGCATTGAAATCTACATCCCCGAGGCTCAAACCAGGCTTTGAAGTCACACCATGCCGTTTGGCAGGAGCCTGTCTTTAACTTCAACTTCACTTCTCATATTCGAGGGAAGATGAAACCAGACTATGGGCATAATTTGAATCCTGCTGTCTGGTCTCAGTTCTAGCAAGCATTAACATTCCTCTTGTGTTCCTTTATGTTGTCACGGTGGACCAATTATATTTTCTTCAGTTTTTAATTGAAGCTGCAGTCGAACATATTTTGTGCACATGTTCTTTATAACGCATCTGACCATGTCACACCGAGGAAGCATAATGTGGTAAACATCCCACATTCATTTTTATTTTTCAACTTTTTTTTCACTAGGAAACTGTGTTTCACCAGGACTAAGGACTAAACACCAGACCTGTGACCCAGTGAAATTTTCATCATGCACTTTCACTGTAATTAACTTTCCATAATGCTCCTTGCCAGTGATGTATTCTTAACGTGTTAAATTTCACAGAGGCATTGTGACTGTAGCTGAATTTGTCTTAGGAATTAGTTTTTTTTAGAAGATGTCAGATTTACACACAAATCTGTGAGAGTCCAAAAACCAAAATCCGAATTTCCATAGGAAATGGTTGGGAAAAAGCTGAGCTCAGTTGTTACTCGACTCGGTTATCCCTGGTATTCCATAAAAGTTTTCATTTGGAGATTGGGGTGGGATGATTGATTGAAAACCATCCCTTTGCTTCTGGGACCTGAGTCTGAATCCAGCGCAAAACCCCTATCAGAAAACAACGTGACTTTGGTGGCAAAAGACACGCGAGCGAACCATAGAGTTACCAAACATAAGCAGCTCATCTCTGTCTCTCTGTTCATGGCCGCAAGAGGAAAGCTGAACCTAGTTCTCAGTAAGCATGAGTCCACAGCACAAAACCTTGCCCATACCCTGCCGCTCACTCCTGCTGAATGAGTAGGCTGAGCTGACGTAAGAAGGGCTATAATGCCAGGCAAAGGGCTGGCCCTTCAGAGGGTCCAATTACTCATGTTGCTAGGACAATGTAGAGGAAGGTTTGCTGTCCGTCTGCCTGTGGGTATGTTTGACCTGGGAGAGATTGATTCTGACAGTGGGTGGGAACAAAGAGGAAACATGTGCCCTCTTCAACACTGTTAGGCCTCACTTGAGCACAATATTGTATTTTTAAAAAATGTGAATTTTAAAAATATTATCATCCCCAAATTTTTTGATTAAGATCAGATTTACCCTGTGCATCAGCACTTGAGAGTAAGGAATGCAGAGAAAGTCGAGATAATAAGAAGAGCATACCAAAATGGGGGAAAAGAATATACCAAAAGCTACAATGGAAATGATGATGCGGAGAGAAGGGGTTGGAAGCTTCAGCCAATATGTCCGAGTTGCTGCTGTGACAATTTATTCACAGCGACCTAGAAAGTGTGAAATGGTTGTATTTGCATGTTAAGGTAATGCCGGGATGCATAGACTGAGAAAAGTGTGTAAAATGCAGTAGGCTGTATAGTGGCAAAAATTATTTGGGCTAAATCTCAAAGAGAATGAATGCGCGTTGTTTTGAAATTCCATAATATCAAGTGGCATATGATATTAAACAGCATGATAAGCAGGGTCACTAAATGCAATGTTAACACAATTCCTGTGAAGATAGTCATGGGAGGAGCAGCCAGCAGAAGGATTGCAGAGGTCCTTGTTGCCGAGATGGCTGCAGTTTTGAAACGGTAATATTTCACATGCTGATTATCACTGGCCAACTATTCTTACTGATGGAACTGATCTCTATCAAAATCTTTCAGTGGATGGTTCAATCCTTGTCTGTATGGAAAGCCTTCAGCTAATTCTTCTACTCTGACTTTTATATCTGTACATGGAAGCCGACAAATGACTCGAGGCAAGTGTGATGACAACTGGCTTCTATATATAAAGATTTCTGCTGGTAGAGAATCGTCAATTGTTCTTCACATTCATTCACTATACAGATAGCTCTATACAGATAGGTCGTCCTGCAGGTTTTGTACCACATACTGGGGTATGACCCCCATGTACTTACGTAAGTTACCAATCAGTTCCAAATAACTCTGGACATTAATAATAAATTTATAAACAGAAGGCACTGGAAATACTCAGTGGGACAAGTAGTACTTGTGGTGAGCGAACCAGAGTTTTTGGGGTAGAAATTTGACCTCTAACGAATGGATTAAATGTATGATATATCACATGCACTGTCTCTAAACTTAACTTCCTCGAGTCATACAGCATGGAAGCAGGCCTTTCGGCCCACTGAGTCTGTGCCAACCATCCACCATTCCCTTCGGTACACTAATCCCATTTTATTCTCCCCACATTCCCATTCACAGCACTCTGATTCACCTACACATCAGGGGGGAAATTTAAGGTGGCCAGTATCCCACCAAACTGCAGGATGAAACGGGGGGAAAACGATGCAGTCAAATGAACGAGGAAACTACACATAGCCTGCACCGGATAACAAGAGTGAACCAGATTACTGGAGTTGTGAGGCAGTTTCACTGAATGTGCCACGATGAAATCAGTCATTTGAAAAGCAGAGTTCAATACACATGCACGACACATTTAACGAGTCTCCATTCTAAAGTTTCAGGTGTAATAACGTGACGTTCTGACAAAAGGTCAATGATCCAAAACTTTGACTCTGTTTCTGCTGCCACAGGTGTATCCTGACCTCCTGTATGTTTCCAGCATTGTTTGATTTTATATCGGATTTCTAGCATCTGCAGTATTATTGCGTAGGAATTGTGATTTTTTTTTTCATGTCCACATCAAAATCATCACAGGTTCCAAATTTGATTGGCATCCTAAAAATGCGTCAGCCACTCGATTGCAAAGAGTATTGAGATGTGTGCCCTGTATTCAAGTTAGCAAACAAAATGACTCCGATCACCAACATAGGATCTGCAACAAATGTTTATCAACGTGTTGTGTTTGAATTTACAGAAAGGAATGAGCTTGATGGGCCCAATCACTTTCCCCTTTAGCTCTGTATCCACTGCACTGTCAAACAATGGCATAGCATGACAGGATCCAGGGGTATCTCTTAAAAACATTGTTTCCCCAGATCCTGTCAGTCTATTTTGCCCTGTAGATCTGCATTGTATAAAGCACATCCTGAGGTGCCATTTCGTTACTCTGTTTGACTGAAAGATCTTTACAACATGCTTCAGAGGTCTAATATAATAAAGTTAGGCTATTTGGAGGAACCAGGTTGTCAGACAATGCATCTAAAACCAGACTCTTCCAGTGTCTCGGTCATTGACTTGGAAATGCACATAAAGAAATATTCTTACCAAATATAAACTCTATTCATAGCTTTTTGTTCCATAAAATTAATTAGTTTCTCATCCATAATATATATCATAGCCTGTCAGGCAGTGAAGTTCTCAAAAAAAATCCTCAATATTAGTATCTAGGTAGAACAAAATGATATCTAATGTAATGGTTTTTATGTAGCAGCAGCTAATAATCCTTGTTTACAACATCATACGTAGGCAAGGAAGACTTCAGCTGAATACCACCAATGACTCTTCTTTAGCTGATGAATTAGTACTCTTCCATGCTTAACACCTCTTGCAAGAGCACATAGCAAGGGGGCAGAATCCATGCTGAGTGATGAGGGCTTTGGCTTCAGTGCCTACCATGAAGAATGGGTTGGGTAGCATCACCGATGATCATGCTTGCCAGATCCTGAAAGACATAGATGAACCTTGCCCTCATTTAGCCATCTGTTTTGGATTTCTAATTCCATGCAATATTGGTTGTAATGTTTGTATTGTCTTCACACTGGGTGTACTGTGCATTTTGTTTTCTGCCATCATCACCATACCTCACAGAATAGATTCAGAACTGAGCTTGTGGGTCCACACTGTGTTCCACTACAAATTTAGTTCATGGGATAACAAATCCCTCGTTCCACCATTACTGCCAAGCAAAATGACGATGCCCGCATGTGTAAGCAATGCAAATGGAAGTTCACTGTGCAGCTGCATATGTGACAAATAAAACACTTTTTAATTATTGGAGCCAGGGCACCAAACGGGACAATTAGGAGTATAAAAACAAAAATGCATTCTCAGAGCAGCATAACGTGAACCCAAAATTGAGGTTTTGTGCTGCATGCTGTATGCTTGCTAAATGGTGAAAGCAGCATGCAGTGAACGGAACAGCGCGGTGCCGCAGCGACAGAGTTGCTGCCTTGCAGCGAATGCAGCGCCAGAGACCCGGGCTGAGGACACTCAATACATTCCAAGCTAGGGCTTTAATAACCTCCCAGTTGTAATGCTGCAAATAGCAAGCTTGAAATCCCACGCAGGCCACGGTGGCACAGCGGTAGAGTTGCTGCCTTACAGCGAATGCAGCGCCAGAGACCCGGGTTCGATCCCGACTTTGGGTTCTGTCTGTACGGAGTTTGCGTATTCTCCCCGTGACCTGCGTAGGTTTTCTCCGGGATCTTCAGTTTCCTCCCACACTCCAAAGACGTACAGGTTTGTAGGTTACACAAAAAGCTGGAGAAACTCAGCGGGTGCAGCAGCATCTAAGGAGTGAAGGAGATAGGCGACGTTTCGGGTCGAGACCCTTGGCTTGGTAAATGTAATAATTGTCCCTAGTGGGTGTAGGATAGTATTAATGTGCGGGGATCGCTGGTCGGTGTGGACCCGGTGGGCCGAAGGGTCTGTTTCCACGCTGTATCTCTAAACTAAATTAAACACCTCTAGCCAAGTTGTTCCAGCACAGCTACAGTACTGACATCTATCCTACAAAGTGCCCAAGATGTTCTGTACACAAAAAGCAGGGCAAACTACCCACAATCATCAGCAGATGCAGAGGCCGTGTTATTGATTGTGCTGCCAATGGGTCTTATTAACTGATAACCTGCTCACCTTGGGTTCCAAAGTGAAGATACGTGTTGACCACATTCTCCTAGTCTCTCGTCAAAAATTCATAGATAATAGAGCACCCCATGTTCAAATAAATTCATGGACAGGCTGGAGGTGGCAAATCGAATGCACGACAACCAAGTGGCAGGTGTTGACAATTCACAAGGAGAGTGACTAACAAGCTTGAAATTCAACAGCCTTACCAGAAATCAAACTGGATCAGATAATATACGTATCTTGGTTGCGAGAACAAAAGAAAAGATGAGTAATCTGCAGTGAGTGACTCCTGACAATCTAAAATAATTCTCATTTCATCGAGCACATATCAAGAGTTTGATGGAATGCACTCCATTTTGCACAGCTCCAGCAGCCCAAGAAACTCAACAATCAAGGACTGCGCAGCCCTCTTGATTGATATCCTGTCCTAACACTACATATTCATTCCTATTGTCACTATGTATCATGCAGACAGAATGGACCACCTACAAAATGCCCTGCAATTACTCACCAGGACTTCTTTAACAGCACCACACAAATTTACAAACCTCTACAAACTGGAAGATTCCAGGGCACTATCAAGTTACCCTCAAAGTCGCAGATCAATGTGACTTTGAAACACATTGCCATTTCTCTATTATTTTTGAGAATAAATTCTAACTGTTGAATAAATTCTCAAACTCACCCTTAACAGCAATGTAGAAGCACCTTCTCCATAAGGACTTTTGCAATTCAAGGTGATAATGACTTTCTCAAGAGTATTTAGTGAAGGACATTAGATGCTGACTTTCACAGCGGTTCATAATAATAAGTACTCTAACTGAAAAATGTACAAGGCTATTGGAAAAGAGCAAGAGGAACCAATTTAATATCTCTTTCAAAGAACCAGTATGAGCATAATGAGCCAAATGATCACCTTTTGTGCAATGCTATTCACTTACTTAGAAGTTGGAATTAGTTTTAATAAGAAATATTTAATTATTTTAATAACTTGACATATTATAAACTCATATGAGGTTACATTCATAGCTGAATTTTTAAATTATTTTATACTTTGGATTTGAGCTGTTAATCTACCTATTTAGTTTCGGACGAATTGTACAGTTGTGTACATTTTCATTGTTACTTTAAGTTTACTCCTTATTTCTCATTCTTTTCAAAGCTAGCAGTTGACTGAGTTTTAACTGTTGACACTGCATGTAATTTGAGTCGAAAAAATAATTCAATGCCTGCTTCAAGCTAACTTTTGAGTTGCGAGTATATTCTCCACCTAATTGCCAGAGCTATAAATTAGTGTTAGGTTCTTAATGGTGGGGGTTTCCACTTAGATTGATTAGGGGTTTCAACCAAGAAAAAAAATACTGCTAACAGAATTATGTTTTGTGTTCAGGAATTTTACACCATTATTGATTAAAGGATTGGCACATGCAATCTATAAAGGATCTGATTATTTAATGTTTGCAGATACAAATGAGAGGAACATGATTTGCTCTTGGCTCTAGCTGCAGTGGCTGGAATTCAGTTTTAATCCCATCTGCTGTTTAAAAATGAATGCTGCTAAATAGTGTTTTGCACATTAAATGTTAAAATAGGAGCCTTTATTAGTTAGAAGTCTGATGTGTGCATTAAACCCAGATGAACAGGGTTTCGTGTACAGGAAACCAAGTGGAGAAAGGAAGGAGTTTCGAGTGGAGTAAATAAAAGTAATCTCCTTTCATTGAAAGAAGCAGGACAGATCCATTGATGGAAATAAGCCGACGTGAGCAACAATGGATATTGTAGCATATCTTCTTGTTGGTGGGTTATCGGGAATTGAACTACTCAATCATTTTCACAGTGGGGGTAAAATAAGTAAAATAATTTTATTGTAAATGAAATGTGATTTCCCCCTTTTTAAAGTTACTTATTTTAGAATCAAGCTTCAGTCACATACTGTATTATTATATGCATCAAGCTTCCATCACATACTGTAGGATGGGTTAGCAAGAAATGAAACAATGTCAGTGCAAAATGATTTGAAATTGACGGTGGGGCTTAAGTGAATGGGATGTAGCAGACTCATTGCATCCAATGAAACATATTTTAACTCTCCTGTTAAGAAACATATTCCCAAACACTTTAATGGATTTTCTACTTTCTACCTTCTAAAATAGACAAGAGACTATAGGTGCAGGAGTAGGCCATTCGGCCCTTCGAGTCGGCACCGCAAAATCCAGCTGTAACTATGGTCGATCATCCTATGTAAAGAGCAGGGCTATGTATCAATGTTCAACTGGAGTAATAAAATTATGAGTTCTGTGTCACAAAACTAAAAACAAAATTGTAATAAAATGACCAAAGGTGCCAAACGAGAAATCCCATACAGCTTAATCGGGGAGCTAGTTATTATTCTGTGAAATGTCATTGTGTCTTAATCACTGAGTTCTTTAGACAAGAACGCAGACTAATTGAAACATTTTTTTTTCCTATTTTTAAGAATGCTCTGACCGAGAAATTTTTATTTAGTATTGCTGTAAAATGTCTTTCATCTTTTCAAAATTCCATACAAATGTTGTCATTTTATATGCATTCAGTGTTTACAAAAGAAGATAAAAATATCACATACATTATTACCATCCATATACAGAATGACTAAGTTTCTGAAGTAATTAACTGTCTGTGAAGTGCATTGGGAATCCCGCAGGCCAACAAGACCATACAAATGCAAGCTCTTTCCTTTTCCCTTTCACCACATGAAGCCACTGGGCAACATTGTAGGTTATTGGTTTCAGTGATCCTTATTCATTTTGTTCACTGTTGTTCTGCGTAATAAATGAATCCTTCTTCTATTTACATACATTATGTCTGTCCCTGTATTTTTCTGTGCAGAATCCCATTTGGGACTGGGAGAACTGAGAATGGTTATTCCTATCAAATGAGCCAAAAATCAATGTGAGAACAAATGTAGGAAGTTGCCAGAACCACTGGGATACCCCGACACAGTGGGGGAGAATCTCATTGCCATATTTATGGAAATTTCTTGTACCATTGAGAGAACTTCTAGGATATGTTTGTTTTGAAGATGAGCTAGGGTGCACAGTGCCAAGGAATTATTTAACTGATTACAGTGGACGCAAACACCTGTCAGTTATTTTTGCTACAAATAGGCCTTGGCTTTTCAGAGACCATAGCCTCGAGGCTCAAACAGCAGTAGCTTCAGGTACTATGTGTAGGAAGGAACTGCAGATGGTTTAAACCGAAGATACACACAAAATGCCGGAGTAACTCAGTGGGACAGGCAGCATCACTGGAGAGAAGGAATGGGTGACGTTTTGTGTCGAGACCCTTCTTCAGACTATCAACAGTGATGCAGAGAGTTATAGAACAAATTAATTAAAGATATTTAGATTGTTACTTTTTTGCATATCTATCATTCATTTGTTCTATATCTCTCTACATCACTGACTATATATCTCTCGTTTCCCTTTCCCCTGACTTGTCTGAAGAAGGGTCTCAACCCAAAACATCACCGATTTCTTCTCTAAAGAGATGCTGCCTATCCCGCTGAGTCACTCTGGCATTTTGTGTCCGTCTTTAGCTTCAAATGCTAGTCATTGTATCAGCTGTGCCTGCCTTTACCCTAGGGCTCAGCCACTGAACCTGCACCAAGATTTGAAAGCTGGGGATATTGTAGGTATAAACCCAGAGAGACCATGTCACTGCCCTCTACTTCATTGTCTTTATGTGCAACGGGTGGAGTTTTCCGTGTGGCTCCATGGGTCCTCCAAGGCAACGTTCAAGACCAACATCTGCAGCTGATGTTCAAATCTTATTTTGTAGTTAATATACTAAATATGGTATAGGTGGCCAAAATGTGCATTTTCTATAATTCAATGCATTTAAACTAACCAAATTTTCTTGCATCCTGCAAATGTGGAAATAACAGTGGAAGTAACAGCAAATAAATTCAATATCAGTGTAAAGGATGCGGCTACACAGCCCTCAGGGTGTTCTTTTGATCTTCAATTCCAGACAAAGGTTTGCTGAAACTTTAGTGGTTCATAAGTTTATAAGAACAGGCCCATCGAGTCTACTCTGCCATTCAATCATGGCTGATCTTTCTTTTCCGCAACCCAATTCTCCTGCCTTCTCCCCATAACCTTTGATGCCCTTACTGATCAAGAACCTGTCAATCTCCGCTTTAAAAATACCCAGTGACTTGCCCTCCAGGGCCATCAGTGACAACGAACACCACAGATTCACCACCCTCTGACTAAAGAAATCACTCCTTTCTAAAGTTACGTCCTTTTATTCTGCATACTTATTGCATCAGTGAAACAGTCACAAATTAATTTGTGGAATAGTTTAACTGGCAGAAATAATACGCACTGGCCATCTCTATTACTCCAGATGTGGGTGGCTGCTAGGTTGTGATCCCAGGAATACACATAGCACAGACCAAACTAAGATTGTGGATTTCTTTCCTCAAGAGTATTAATCAACAAGTCATTAATGTTGATGCTAAATTTTTCATTTCAGGTTTATTAACTGAAACATCCAACTATCACAATGGTGTTCATGCCCCAGATCATTGGTCCGGGCTATTGATAGTAGATCAGTGGTCTACCACCCCATCATTGCAATATGTGAGGCTTTAGTTACAAGACCAAACTTGAGAACAGGAGTTTGTGTTCCAATATATATATTTTTTTTTTTGCAATAATTTCCAGAATCCATATCATAGGGATATCTGAGGTAAAAGAAAACAGTGGGCTTCCTGGCACACAGATGCTTATAAAGGTGGCTGCAAACAGTGTTCATTGATGGATGGTGACAGTATGGTAGTTGATTGTATGGTGATGGTCTTCTTGAGCCGTATGCAAAAAATATATTTCACTGTACTGAGTACATGTGGTAACAAAGAAACCATTGACCATTGGATATCAGGTGGGAAAGATTACATTCAGTTGTTCTTAGTGAGATAAATCAATGTCTTCTAGACAATCGGCAAGTGTACCATTTCCTCATGAATATAAGATGTGTAAGGTAATTCAGTCTTCACTGTAATATTCGATACAGTTCAGTAGCCAGACAATAATGGACATTCACTTTGCCTGGCCATCTGCCTGATGACACCTCAGCAAAATGCCGGTGGATGTTTTTCGACTTTGACTATGCTTCTGAACCTGCTCCATGGCAATATTTGACAATCTTCAGAAGAGGAGAGCAAATGGAAGCATTAAAATAAGGTTTAAATGTCCCTGTAAGTGACACATTGAAACAAAGCCCACCCACCCCACCTTAATTAATCCCATTTAAAAATAATCTACTTATTAATCGGTGAATGCATTTCCTTCTGTATGCAAGGCCACCAATTTGTCAAAGTATTGAAGGTCAATGGGGCATGAAGGGCTCTGAAAACAGATATCATTGAAGTCAGTCTTAGGTACTTTTAGCGACTCCTATTGCTTTTATGAAAGGAAATGAGGTTGAATGATGCATTGCTATAATAAGTAGTTGATTGTCACAAATCAAAATATTACTTCCTGCATATATTGAAGCTTCTCAATAAACGGTTGCAGTAGAAACAGAAAATTACTGCAATTGAGCTAATTGTTCATTAAATAAACACCTCTGACCATATACAACATTGAATGAAACCTTAGAATTTATTATTGTGCGTTAGCATGATTTGTAAATGTGTCGAGGAGTGCAGACAATACTCAGGCTTTGGCCATTAAATATATTTGAGACAATGATTCGACTGGGCATCACTGATAGTAAGAGATATCCTGATAAAGTGGAAATCAGTTCTGTGAGAGGTAATTGTCTATTTGTTTTAGAAAGTGAACTTGTTTAAGATATATCAGGTGTCGGTCTCCTAATCGTTTCTTGTTATGGTTTGCAGTGATCAATACTGCATCTAAAGGCATTTTTCAACCACCATGGAGGCTAACTGCAGAAACAGTCTTATCCAAAACAAATTACATTTAAACAGCATTCCGTCCCTCAGAGTTCTTTTAGAAAAATTTGTTTAGAAAAATTGATGCTTCCTCCCACAGAAACTTACTTTTTAATATATTTTAAAGCTTCTTTCAAGATTTCCTTTGTCAGATCTCCAGTGACCACGCTTCTCACTGTTTCATTTGAAAGTACAAAAGTTAATTAGATCATGTGATAGGAGCAGAATTAGGCCATTCAGCCCATCAAGTCTACTCCGCCATTCAATCATGGCTGATCTTTCTCTGCCTTAAAAATATCCATTGAGTTGGGCTCCACAGCCTTCAGTGGCAATAAATTTCACTGAATTGGATTTTAATTGACTGTAGAAATAATTCATAGTTTTGGTTTTAATTATATGCAGAGCAGGGGACCAGAGATTACTGGAGAATATAACATGCTGCCCTTATCCTAAAATATATTCCATTAAAGTTTCAATAAGGCTTTATAGAGTTTGTTTCTCAAGGTTTATGTGTCAAAAGCAATTACTATGTCCTTGTTACCCATAAAGCAGTTAATAAATGTAATTGATCTCACTGATGCCACATTCACACTTCTATTTTACAGTGTTTCATAAAAATTCATTTAAAGCCTTTCACAAATAATTATTGCATAGAATAATGCAATAGTTTAAACTTTTTTTAATGGGAATGTGAGTGAGGTGGCACTGCATACATACAATATTATATAAGTGTCTGTCCATATATATATACACACACACACATATATATATATATATATATATATATATATATATATATATAGATTCATTGATTGTACAAAATGAGACATTGATAAATATCTATCATTTGTACAATCTATATATATCAATGTATCCTTATGTACAATCAATCAATATATGCCATATTTAAATTGTTTACATAATGAAATGCACAATACCTATAAATCAATATAGCTATGTCCTTGCTATTAGGCCTGTACCTGTCTCTATAAATAAATGTAAAGATAGATTTTGCGACATATAGAGTATTTTAGATAAGATTTTTTATTGGTAGTCTCAAATCTGGCTGCCTATATTACAATCTGGACAACTGCCCATCTATGTTTAGGTGTCAATCTATCTATCTTTAGAACAAGAGCAACATCTCCTATTTTTTCACCAGTACACTTGACTGTTCTCCAATTATTTACAGGCTAGAAATGAATTCTGACAAAACATGATTGCAGTGTGGAGACTTTTGTATGCAAAATTATAGTTTTAATCTACAGACTGTTTGATGCATATGGAAACAAATACCACAAATAATTCAACCAGAATGTCACTTCGTGTCAGAAATGTAGATTATTAGTAATATTGAAAAATACAGTTTTGTGTTTATGTTGTTAATTTGATTATCTGCTTTGCTTATTGTGATATTTTTGCAAAAGGCACTGATTTAAAAAAAATCTCTTCTGGATCTAAATGGATCAGCAATGTACTCAGCACTGTACATTCTACATGACAGTTTCCTATGGTTGACTGAAAGAAAAAAGGCTCATTTTGCCTCAGTATTAAAATTATTAGATAACACAAATTGTCAAACAAACGTTAACCACACATTTCTAATTATGTTAAACAATAAATGCCCTTGGTCAACCCTGTACATTTCTAGGTGTGGAAATAATGAACTGCAAATGCTGGATTACAAAAATGGACACAAAGTGCTGGAGCAACTCAGCGGGCCAGGCAGCATCTCTGGAGAATATGGATAGGTGAATTTCAGATCGGGACCCTTCTTCAGACTGATTGTATGGGGGGCGAATAAACCTGGGCAGAGAGGAGAGGCAGGACCAAAGATCCTATAGCTATAGGATCTTTGGGCAGGACAAAGGGTTATAGGTAATAGGTGAACACAGACATTGAGGGTTTTGATAGGCAGATGGCTGGAGCAAAACAGAAGGTGTGAGACGCAAGGATCGAAGAGTCGCGAATTGTGACGCCAGAAGAAGGAATATGGGTGGAGGGGGAGGAGGAAGGGAGAAATAAGTGTGAGACCAGATGGGGCACAGGGAGGTGGTGGTAGAATAAAGAAGGGGTGTGGGGAAGAAGGGGGAGGGGTGGTTTAGAAATACTGCCAGACCAGCTGACTTACTCAAGGACTTTATGGTCCTGTACATTTTTCTCTGCTGTTGAGGCCTGCTTAAGAAGCTATCTTTTGCAAAGGTTCTCCCATTGTTAAAACATATTACCCATTCAACCCTCTACTCCCCTAACTTTAATACTTTCTGTATAAAGATAACAAAACATATCCTATTCATTGTGTGCATATTATCAACATTAATCTGAATTAACATCTTATGCATCAAAGTAACAAATAGCCCAAATGTTAGAATACTCCACAGATAGAAATTGAAGAGAAGTGATGTCATGGGGGTTTGAACGTAGCAGAAAAAGATGAGTTGAAAGGCTTCTTTCTGTGGAAACTCTAACAATCCTCAGCAAAATAAATATGGTCAATCTGAATCCAATCCCAAGGAGGCACAAGTTATTGAGACTGTTATTTTCCAAAGTATTAGAATACCAGATTGAGATTAATAGAACAATTCAGATGAAAAGATTACAAAAGCTCTTTACAACAATAATTAACTTAAACATGCATATTGTCAAACTCCTTGTCCTATTCTGTCTATTTTATACTAGAATTATGCAATAGTGTGCACTTAACAAGGGAATTGATACCCAAGCTGTTTGCCTAGCACCAGTTCCGTTAAGATGGCTATTTATTGTTTAATTTATGGTTGACCAGGTAGTATTCACATTTATAGCTAAGGCCCTACCTAAATTGTGCAATGGCTTATGTGGCTGATTGGTGATAAGACAGGCCAAATTGCAGAAAAGTGATGTTTACTTTCCAATTATTGTAGACATTTGCAAAATTTAGTAGAGGAATAGATGCAAATAGCCCTGCAACAGGAATGCTGGTGATCTTTGTCATCGCATCACACAGCACAGAAGTGCAGGGCCAGTGGGTCATTTAATCAGGGCACTAGCAGTAGACGATCACTCTTCCAAGATTTGCATTTTCCATGAATTCTCAATTCAAGTCAAGTCAGGCATTATTTATAGCATTATCCTCAACTCATTTGACATAAATCTATTTGGCTATTCTAAAAAGGTTTTCCTAAGTGGATCCATAGCTGTAATGAAGACAATGTATAAAGTATGCGTGACGTAGTACAGACACAAATGATTGTAGTTTGAAACAATTTACTGAACAGAAATATTTTATTATGAATTCTCTGAGCTTAACAGAAGCTGGAAGAAATATCACAAATATGAATTGAATAAACTTATTTAAAATTATTTCTGCTGGAAAATATATCTTTGCAAAATTCTCTCAGCTTTTACACATTGCTGTGTTAAAAGCATGCACGTTGAAAATAATGACACGGTATGTTGTCAGCTTGTTTTGGCTTAGTTTTCTGTTAAAACTGTTTCAGTTCTTTGACTTCTTTCATTGGCGAAGCCTTCTGACTTTGATCTCAAGTTATCGAGAAATGAACCGTTCATATTCCCACTAAAAAAGGATATGGTTCTCAACATTGATTGACACTCTTTGGTAGGGTTCATTACTGATTTAATTCAATTTGCCATTTTTTTAAAATTTGGTCAATATTCCCCGCTGCAGTTTTCATGCAGTGATTGATATGGGCTTCACTTGGAAATAGTGATCATTTTGAAACTTTGATGAGGAAAGTCTTTTTGGAAATTAATGTAATAATGAACTGTACATATATATTTAAATCTAATAGAAATAAGCTTCACATGTACCAGAAATACTCACTTTACAACTTTAGTCTTCTAACTGCACATTTGTGGTCCTCTTCAAAGTAGTGCCAGCAGTAATATACATTTTTTTCTTATGTCTGTCTTTCTCTATTTTCTGGATGCAAACTGTGACTAGAATGGTTGTTGCCTCAAACACCGTCACCACTGTAACACTTCTCTTCAAACTGTACCTCTATCTCTAATACAACAGGATGATTGTATAGGTAATATTTTCAACATATTAATTTCTGAAAGGTAATATATGTACAAAATAACCTTGAGCTATATTCTTTAAAATTGCAGTTATATGGTTACCATGCTTATTATAAGCTTTTTGGGAATTTAAACAATGTACACTGTGGTGTTTTATTTCATAAGGATGTAATACTATTGATGTTGTACACATATTTTTTATTATACTACTATTTTAAATGAATTCTAGTTCCATTGGGAATGTTTTTATGTTGCCTTTTATTCAGCACTTTACAGAAATACTGGAAGAGTGTAAATGTATTGGAAGAGTTATCAAGGAGTTTAAGTAAACTATCATATATATATATATATATATATATATATATATATATATAGAGAGAGAGAGAGAGAGAGAGAGAGGTAAATTCACATCATTATTGACTAAATGTTAAGTGGAGACATCATTTCAATGCTCCTTGCAAACTCACTGGGGCCTGATTTCCCACACTGCTATTAAACACATTGGGTTTTGTTTCCCGCGTTCTTTTTAAACTTGCCTTGTTCACGGAAATAAATAATGTACCACCGCATAACCTAAAATGAGTGATATATAAGTTGGTTGTTGTATGAACAGAAGTGACATCCGATTGTCCAGAAAGTCTGCTGATCTGGTACTACCAAAGTCCTGAAGGTGCTAGTTTATTAGAGTTTGCTGTATTTATCACATCACTTGGAGGAAAGGTCTTGTTCCCACTAAAAGTCCGTGGCTCGGTCTATAGCTTTCCCCTCTTCTGAAGAAGGGTCTGAACCCGAAAGGTCACTTATCCATGTTCTCCAGAGATGCTGCCTGACACGTTGAGTTACTCCGGCACTTTGTGCCCTTCCCACTCTTTAAGTTGGAATATGCGTACAACAATCTAAACAAGAATCAAAGAGCACGTTGACAACAAAATTGTAATAAAACAATTGTAAGCCCAGTGTGAACCATAAAATATTTAGATAAGCACTTGAAATGTCAAGGCACACAGGTTTAACACTTGATGGTTGACCTGGTGGACCAAAGGGCCATTTCTTACATGTCTGACTATAATGATTCTCTTTAAATAAAAGGAGACCTAATTTGATAATTGTGCAGTGCTTTTGGTAAATGTATCAGGAGTCGAATATTAAAATAAATGACAAATAACTGCAGGGAAAATTAGAAAATATTCTATCACAAAAGTAAAATCCGGTAGCGCAGCGGTAAAGTTGCTGCCTTACGGAGTTTATACGTTCTCCCCATTTTCTCCGAGATCTTCGGTTGCCCCCCACACTCCAAATCATACCGGTTTGTAGGTTAATTGGCCTGGTAAATGTAAAAATTGTCCCTAATGGGTGTACAATAGTGTTAATGTGCAGGGATTGCTGGTCGGCGCGGACCCGGTGGGCTGAAGGGCCTGTTTCCGCGCTGTATCTCTAAACTGGACTAAACTAAATGTCAACACTGTTGACAAAAATGATGTATCTTTCAAGTCGATGGCCTTTCATGAGAAAGCTTTTGTGTTACTTATTTCACCCCGATGGTTATAATTCTGGAATGCACCAGTTAAACCAGTGGTAGAAGCAGATCAATTGGCAAGTAGACATATTCTTGGAGAGATCTAATGTTGTGCCATGAGGAGGCATCTGGGATGTGTAAATAATGACTGATATTTTTAAAAGTTTGGTATTCCCTGCTGTATGTTGGATTCTGTGATCCTGCCATTGATCAATATTTTCATAAATGAAAATAGAATGAATGTGATTAAAACATTGTCCTTCACGAGATTGATTAAAATAAGCAGTGGGTGCCCTGAGGTATCCCAATTGGCCGGCATTTTGATTGTGTTTACCTAGGTTTAAATTTTACAAGGTATATTTTCAATATCACAACAATTAGACCAGGCACAATGTTTTAAAATGTGCAGTGAAATGAACATAGTACATAAAAGAAACATATTGACAAATTGCCTGCAAATAACATGTTCATAACTCTTCCTAATATTTACAGAAAATAGGCAATACCAAATAAAGATAGGGGAAAATAAATGTTCGGCACGGACTGGAAGGGCCAAGAGGGCCTGTTTCCGTGCTGTAATTGTTATATGGTTATATGTTATATGGTTAATTAAAATTTTAGCCCAACATATTTTTATCAACAGAAATAATATATTGTACAATTTTCATAATAAATTAAAATTTATAATAAATTTATAATAAATTTCTTATCATAATAAATTTAAAACATACCTGCAAAATCTACTGCATTGTTTTGTTTAGAATGTAAATTGTTAGTGTTCGTGATTCACACTGGATCTTAACAAAATAGAAGACTGTAGCAAAAGGAACAACAGTCATAAGTAGTAGCAATGTTACAAAATGTTGAGATTTTAAAAATCAAGTCTGCAATTTATCCCATCAGATAAAGCATAAAAAGAAGTTTAATTTGACACCTAATTCACTTTCATATCTTCAGTATTAAGAAAGTTATGACCATTTTCATACTCAGAAATTAGCATCTTGTTCCCCATTGCCTTTCAATTGACTTAACTCAAAAGCTGTGATCTAGAACAGTTAAAAGCCCATAACTTTCTTAAAAATTAAGAGAACTCAATGAAATTTTCAGTTATTATAGATTGAAGCATTCTGAAACAAATATGAAACAATCTTACTTGGATGACCTGAAATTAAAGCATATAATTTGTTAGTTATCTAATTGTAGCTAATTACAAAATTCAATGAGTAGATCTAAACCTCTATCCATTTCTTAAGAAAAGATAAACTTTTTTTTAATTGCCTAAGTGTCCAAATAACATTCACACAATAATCCACAATATAACATAATTTTTAAATCTCATTTTCATGAATTTCTAGGCCAAATGGAAGGAATTTAGTGTTTAATGCCTGTAAATTAATGGCCATTTAAATCAACTAGCGAGTGGGTTTTAGTGGAATGCGGTGGATTAGAACGTTGCGATTTGCGGTGAAGTCGGTATGAAAAATACAGCCGGTTCATACATTTTTTTTGTCCCCTTTTCGCAACATGAAAATGTGATTAAAGCCTTCCTAAAAACCAAGTTTTTATGTAAAAATAAACTGTGTAGCTTCTTTTATCGCCTACCTTAGGTCCGTTCCGCTGTCACCATTCAGAGCTTTAGAAGATGATTTTTAAACTACTCTAGTTAATAAATAATCTAGCAAAGTTTAAAAATACCTTTATGAATGAAATGTCGGAGCGATTTCTCTTTAGCGACGAAATCGCTCGACATGGATCGACTTGGACTGCCTAGAAAAAAATCGGCATTTTAAACCCGCCCCCCCTCTGAAAGGCGCCAAAGTCGCGCACACGGGCAGCGGCAGAACTGCAGCGCTGCTAAAGGTAGGTATTGTAACATGCCTACTCATAATAATTAAAAATCTGTCAATCCCTGCGTTAATAATATCTATTGGCTTGGCCTCCACAGCCATCTGTGGAAATGAATTCCACAAATTCACCACCCTCTGGCTAAAGAAATTCCTCCTCATTTCCTTTCTAAAGGTACGTCCTTTTATTGTGAGGCTATGGCCCCTGGTCCTGGACTCTGCCATTAGTGAAAACATCTTCTCCACATCTGCTCTATCCAGGCCAATATAATCCCAACTGTCCATGGGCCTGCACCCATATAATGAAAGAGTGAATTGTGGAAGACTGGCCAACACATCAGCAACTCTGCACCACACTTGCCCTTGGAAACTGGGGCCATTCAGAACCCCAGGGGAGTGACGTCAGTAACCTGGATTGATAGCTCATTGTCCAATGAAAGGTCGGACCCCCCACGTGATTGGACCAACGGCTGGCCAATGGGGAGGCGCGGGGGGCGGGACATCGGGGCTTGGCTGCGGCGAGAGGGAGAGGTGGACGACAAGAAGGTGAGAGACGGTGGCGTGAGTGAGAGGAGATAGAGAAAGTGATGAGAGGGTGAGTGTGAGAGAGGGAGAAGGAGAGTGAGTGGGTCCCGGGGGAGAGGCCTATGGGCCGAGGCTTCTGCCGGCGGCGGCGGCTCCCTCCCTCCCTCGCTGCTGAGCTGAAGGCGGGGTGTGAAGGCGGACGGGTCGCGGGGCCGCAGGGCGACCTCTGTCGACGGAGGTCATGGCCGCGGCCGCCGGCTCCGGGCAGCTGATCCTAGGGGAGGGGGGGGGGGGGCTGGGGATGCTCTGGATGCTCTGGACGCCGGCACCATCGCCTCCCACTCCAGCCCCAGCTGGGCAGGAATGATCGAGTCGTGCTGAGGACACAAACACTCTGCCATTTTGTCACAATCACTGGTTGTCCTCTGGAGAGTTGGCTAATCCAGACGTGTGTTAAAAGTGACCAGGGCAGTTGTATGCAACTTACAACTCACTGAATCCTGCTTGAATGCAACAAAACCAATATTGGATCCAGGAATTCTTAGATATTTTATTTCAAACTCATCCCTTCACTGTTGACCATGTGCAGAAAGGAACTGCAGAGTGACCAGGGCAGTTGTATGCAACTTACAACTCACTGAAGGGTTACACAAAAAGCTGGAGAAACTCAGCGGGTGCAGCAGCATCTAAGATGCTGCACTAAGATGCTGCTATCTAAGATGCTGCTATCTAAGATGCTGCTATCTAAGATGCTGCTGCACCCGCTGAGTTTCTCCAGCTTTTTGTGCAACCCTCGATTCTCCAGCATCTGCAGTTCCTTCTTTAACACTTACAACTCACTGAATCCTGAAATCATATGCACTGAAATCATCGGGACCTCTCTCCCCTCAATCGGGGATATTGCGACCAAACGCTGTGTGTCTAAGGCCAGCAGTATCATAAAGGACCCCACACATCTCCATCACGGACTGTTCACTCTGCTGCCCTCGGGAAAAAGATACCGCAGCATGAGGAGCAGAACATCAAGGTTCCGCAACAGCTTCTTCCCACGAGCCATCAGACTCCTGAATGCCATGTAAATGGGCTGCCACTATTGTCTATTTACCCTTTTCATACATACCTATCCTTCGGTTAATTTATTGTGTTGCACAGGGAGCCAAATGCAACGTAATTTCGTTTGGAACTGCATATATCAATGTATTTCTAAATGACAATAAAGTTTGTTTGACTTTGACTGACTTGACTTGAATGCAACAAAACCAATGTTGGATCCAGGACTTCTTAGATATTTTATTTCAAATTCATCCCTTCAATGTTGACTGTGTGCAGAAAGGAACTGCAGATGCTGGTTTAAACTGAAGACAGACACAAAAAGCTGGAGTAACTCAGAGGGACAGGCAGCATCTCTGGGGAGAAGGAATGGATTATGTTTCGGGGTCGAGACTCCTTTTCAGACAGACCCGAAATGTCACCCATCTTTCGCTCCAGAGATGCTGCCTGTCCCACTGAGTTACTCCAGCATTTTGTGTCAATCATCAATGTTGAGTCAGTTTATGCTTTGTTCAAAACAATATTTTGTTTGACAGGATAATTCATTAAAAATAGATGTGAAAGTGGCAGTCCTGTATGATACCTTGAAAAGCTCTCTTTTAAGCTCTGGAATAATTTGTAAAATAGCCACTATACATTTAAAATAATGTATTGTCTTTTTCTGCAGGGTCATATGCTATTAATATAAAACGCTCACAAGTCCCATCCAGGTTACTCCCCGGAAAACATTGCTACCTGAGCATCCAGCAATATAAAATATTAAATAAAAACACAGGCCAACTAAGGGCAATGTGTAGTTAAAGCCGGGCATTTAACTCAACCATTCAGAATTATATTGCTGCGATCTGAGCTCCCACGAGGCAGAAGATGCCTGCAACCTCACAGCAGTCAGTATATCTAATCAATGCTTGTTCTGATGAACAGACGTTCGTAACTTCAGCTGACCTGTATTTACCTCTGTTCTGAACTGAAGTATTTTGTTCTTGGTTACTTGCTGATGAATCCATAATGTACCTTCCCATTGCCCTGGTCTGTTTGTGTCTAAAGTTATGCAGGATCGAGCACAGGTTCAGCACCATCTCTAATTTGAGAAACTGAAAATATGGCGATATTCACATACCTTTAGGAATTTTAAATTTAAAGCTGGAAGGAAATTCATCCAGTTTAAGTGGGTTTTTTTTTTAAAGCTATTGTAATTTACAAAAGCCTTTTGATTATAGAATGTTGCAATATAGTTTATTGATGGGATTAAACTATTATTCTCACATTGTAACAGGATTATTGAAAATAAACCTAAAATATTCTCTCTCTGCAGACATCATGTGGCCTGTTTTGTGGACTGCCATCCGTGTATATGCTCCCTACATAACCTTTCCTTTGGCTTTCGTGGTTGGGGCAGTGGGCTACAATATAGAGTGGTTTATTCGTGGGAACCAACAGCCACCAGTTCAAAAGGAGAGCATTTTTGAATTACGTGAAGAAAGGAGACTTGCTGAGATTGCTAATAAAGATTGCACCGAGGTCTTAAGTTTAAAAGATAAACTGGAGTTTGCACCAAGGGCTGTGCTAAATCGGAATCGGCCAGACACAGCCAGTCGTAGCTAGCCCATGACAATTGATGCAATGGTGCAGCAACTTGCCTCTGAAGTATATACAACTTCTGGAGATCATTTGTTGAGCAATGTCATTGAGTTTGCACATCTGCCTTCTTGAGTTGCAGTTCATGGTGAAAATTACAGACTTTCATTCATTCTCCAGAAGCTGAGAACCAAGAATCTCCTGCGATTGTGCGTTCAACTGAATCACTTCCTTGATGACCACTGCCCCTTTTGGCTTAGAATTGAAATTCCTTGCATGGTTCATTTTTTTCCTTTTGATTTGAAATATCAGAATTCATGGTTGCTTGTGAATCTAATTAAAATGCATTGCAGATGAATGAGATTAAAGTTCTGTTGGCATGAAACCCTGACTGAACGAACACATAAACAAATAAGTCGTATCAACTTTGAAAAGTTTTGACAAAAACATAACATTTTTGCTTGAAACTTGTTTAGAAAAAATGTCTTTAGCATAAATTATTTCTCCACCAACATTAAAGAAAATGCTTGCAATTCCCTCCTAAAGTAATTGAGCTATACAGCATGGAAATTGGTATTTTAGCCCAACTTGGACATGCTAACCAAATTAGCAATTTCAGGTAATCCCATTTGCTTGCATTTGTCCATTTCTCTCTAAACCCGACCTATCCATATATCTATGCAATTATTTTTTGAAATTCTTAATTGTATCCACCTCTATAGCTATAGAGTGAGAGTTCACTCTATGTCATTCATGATTATACTTCAATAAGGTCACCCCTCAGCTTCCCACACACCTAAAGAAAGTTCCAGCCTCTCCTTATAACTTGGTAAGCCTGGTAACATCCTGGTGAATCTTTCCTGCACGCTTTCCAATTTAATGACATCCTTCCTATAGCTGGGCGCCCAGATCTGCACACAGAAGTCCATGTTGGTGGTCTCATCACTGACTTGTACAATTGTATCATGGTAATTCAACTTTTGTACTCGATACCCTTCCCAAAGGTGGCACATGTGCCAGATGCCTTCTTCCCCTGTTTCCCTGAATTTCAGGGAAGCATGCACAGTACTGCTACATTTTTGTGTTCTACAACATACCAATGCTCTACTATTTATTGTGTAAGTCCTGCCCTGGTTGACATACCAAAATGCAACACCTCTCATTTGGCTGGGTTAAATTCCATTAGCCATTTCTAGGCCCCAACTGATCTAGATTCTGTGGTAAACTTAGAAATTCTTTGTCACTGTTTATTACGCCACCAATTTTGGTGTCATGTCGTATAGCTTCGAATTGCACTTTGGAACCAGTGAAATGCTTTTGATGTGCAATACTAGCTGGTGTGTAGGGAATACAGATGTCAATTTTATGCAGCAAAGTCTCACAGACCAGGGTCCATGCATAACACTTGTTTTCTTTGCTAACCTGACCTCCCACACACCCTCCTGTGCCCCACCTGTGCTTTGTTCACCATTTTGCAGTTTAGTTTAGAGATACAGCGAGGAAACAAGCCCTTTCGCCTTCCGAGTTGGCGCCGACCAGCAATCCCCGCACAATAACACTATCCTGTACGCACTAGGGACAATTTACAATTTTACCAAGCTGTTTAAACCTACAAACCTGTACGCACCTCTTTGGAGTGTGGGAGGAAGCCGGAGCTCCCGTGCAAAACCCACGCAGGTCACGGGGAGCATGTATAAGCTCCGTACAGACAGCATCCATAGTCATGTATAAACTCCGTACAGACAGCATCCATAGTCAGGATCGAATCCGGGTCTCTGGCGCTGTAAGGCAGCAACTCTACCGTTGTGCTGACCGTATTTTATCTTCTTTGTGTTTTACATTTGAATTCCACCCAAAGGATAATCCAGAGTTGATTCTTAATTCTAGTACAGTCATTTATAAATCCCATGTCCTGCGGTGGATTGGTTAATTTAATTCAGAGAGTGAATGGCATTAAATGGGGTCAATAAAGGGAAAGAAGGTGGGAAACAGTGGAAACTTTTACAACATGGAACAAAGTAATTTTATATTTGATTTTCCAAAATGAATTGGTGGCGGATTTGGGAAGCAAAATTTTATAAAATACTGGAAATACTCAGAGAGCATTCATGGTGAAAGAAACTGCATTTCAGATCCAAGACCATTCTGCAGAAACACAGCTAGGTCTTTGCTTTTAATATTAGGAATTGTAATGTATGGTTTTAAATGGCTCTATTGGCAAATTGATACCAAAGCTTAGTGTGTACATCAAATTCATAGATGTGTTCAGAAAATTGACATGAAACTGGGTATCAGCAGCTGATTATAACAACATATAATTCTAATCGATGGAACACTGCAAACCAGCACACTAAAAAACTGAACAGAAACTCAAATATTACATTACATAGAATTAAAACGTATTTTCTTTCAATGCATTGTTGGCAAAGACAGGATCAGTTATATTGAGTGAATGTCATTCAGGTTATATTCTGAATGAGTTGCATTTTTTTTAGTTATTTAAACCTTTCTGTTTTGCTGTGCGATTCGCGGTCCTAAGTGCCACTTAGTGATTAACACAGCAGTTTCTGAAATGGGTATTGTTGTATTTGTTACAAATTAGGTGTTTACATAGGACTGCATGATTCATGCAATAAATGCCTTTTGATGTGATTGTCATCGTAATTTTATTGAGGGGCTCCTGGTTGGGATGGAGTCCATGTTCATAGAGTCAAGCAGCATGGAAACAGTCCCTCCAGCCCAACTTGCCCACACCAGCCAATATGTCCCAGCCACACAAGCCCCATCTGCCTGCATTTGGCCCATATTCCTCTAAACCAGTCCGATCCATGTACCTATCTAAGTGTTTCTTAAACACTGTGATAGTACCTGCCTCAACTACTCCACCAGCAGCTTGTTCCATACACCCACCACCCTTTGTGAGAAAATGTTACCCCTCAGGTTCCTATTAAACTTTTACCCCTTCACCTTAAACCTATGTCCTCTGGTTCTCGATTCCCCTGCTCTGGACAAGGGACTCTGTGTGTCTACTCAATCTATTCCTCTAATGATATATACTGCTGATTACGACATTCCATTTGCATGCAGAATAATGTAAGGCTGTAATTGAATTATTAGGCAGAACATTTTATTTAATTTGAATTATGTGTTAATATATCAGTTACATTTGTGTAATATTAAAACATACTCTGAAGAGCGAACTGATTTCTAGAGAATCTAGAGAAATAAATGCAAATGGCAGAATATAATGGTGTTTTATCTTAAATTCCTTACACCTTTTTAAATGCACATAAAATTAACTAATGGACTAATGTGTGGCGACAACGTGGGTGCTTATTATATACATAATTATACTCAAAATAATTTAACTGGAGAATCTAGTGTGTACATGGTAATTTTCTGAAGGGTATCATATCTTTTTGCAGCTGGTTAGCTTAGAGGTTTGATTAAGGTGACTTGCAATATACAGATAACGATCGTTTGTGTTCAAATCACAACTTTAATTTGACTGCAGTTTTTCCAATTATATTAAAAGTGATATAAACTCCAGACAATTAGCCTTCAGTACTTTTCAGAGTGCGGTCAAATTGCTGCAATTATTGTTACGACCACCTAAACTTGTGATAATCTGAATTCCTACCACATTTTTGTAGGTCTGCAGTGTAAGTACTGCTGATGAAAGCCACCGTTCGTGCCTGTTTTACAAATGGGCACAGTAGAGCTACGATGGTGACACAGCAGCTAAATTTTCATGCCATTAATCTGGAAATTGTTTATCCTACCACGTGTACTGCCACGGACTTGATTAATCCAACTGTAGTTTAATCTAATGATTTTTTTTTTTGCACTGTCTATTTCTTTTCACTGTTGTAGAATTTATGTTTAATTTAAGCATAATTTATGTTTATGCATCTTGTCTGTGTCATTGTGCCGGTGATGCTGCAACAATCAAGATTTTCATTGTTTACTGTACCTCACCGCAATTGTGCAAATGGCAATAAACTTGTCTTGAGACCTACCAGTGCTTCTTAAACTGGTGAATGGTTCACCCAAGGGTGAATGAAATTATTTTGGGGTGAATGAAACTAGAGGGCTGAATGACTTAATTTAGTCAGATATTTATACACAAAGGAGAATAAGACGAAAATTACCAGAAAACATAAGAAATTTTAGTCGAGGGTGAATGAAATTTTGTGATAAAGACTCAAGGGTGAATGACACTGAAATAGTTTAAGAAGCACTGACCTAGACAATGAGAGCCGAGTTCAAATGTGACCAGGGCAGTTTAGTTTAGTTAAGAGATACAGCACGGAAAGAGGCCCTTCAGCCCACCGATCCGCGCCAACCATTGATCCCTGTACACGAGACTATCTAATGGATCATCCAGCTTCAAACCTGGCGCTGAATTGTGACATTGCAAAATTAACTGGGTTGGGAGTAACATTGCAAAGTCCTTATAAAACAGCTGGGGACTGATAGCTAAATTGGAAGAGCTGTCCCACAGACTAGTCAAGCCCTGTAGTTGTACTTGCAGAATTATGCCTTGCAGGCTGCTAGATTACCTCTGTCCACAATGGTGCCAGGTTGCAGAAAGTGAGTGCCGTACAAACAAGAGGCACATCTCCAGCCAATTTGATCTGCTCCAAATTATACCATGATATGGCTGACGGCTTGGGGAAAAAGCTACAAAACCAGAAACTATTCCAGTAATATGGAATATCTCTGCTGCAGAATTAGCGCCATTTCAAGGTAAGCTGTTCCAGGACAATTGTGACAATGGCATCTACCTGATAATGTGGAAAATTGTCCAAATATGGCACTGCAAATCCAATCCAGTTAATTGCCACTCAATCTGTCGACCCCTCTCATTCATCAGCAAATGCTGGAAGCCTATATCAACAGCAATATCAGGTGATGCCTCAATAAATTACCCATCAATGCGCTGTTTGGGGCTTGCCAGGATCAGACTTCTCACAGCCTTGGTATCGACTCGAAGAACTGAATTCAATAAAGTGAGTGATTCCCCTTGACATCAAGAGAGAAAGTTAAAAGGAAGAATCTTCACTGCTGATGGAATAATATAGTTGTAGAATATTGTGGTAACAGGCCCATCAGCCCAACTTGCCCATGCTGACCAACATGCCCCATCTTCACTAGATCTTTGCCTGCATTTGGCCCATATCCCTCTAAACCTATTTTATCCATGGTATCTGTCCAAATGTTTTTTAAACATTCTGATAGTACAATGAGAATGAAAAATTTAAAGTGCTATCAGGAGCATGTTGTGAAGTGCTGACATTTAAATGTTTTAGAATTATTGAAGGGACTTGTGTGTTTGACCTGAACCTTGAATCTGGTTTCAAGTGCAGCACAGTCACTCTTAGTTATGGCTGGGATTAAGACAGCACACAAAGTCTCATATAACAGTGGTGACTCTCTCAAAAGAGTCGGTTTACTTCAACCTAGTTACATTATGTACTGGAGAGCATTTTCAAGTGTGAACTCAAAAATATTCTACTGTTCCAAAACTTTATAGTAATCCCATAATAAGTTACAAATGGATTCTAGTTTCCAAGAAATCATCAAGATCCTGTTCTTGAAGATTTGGGGATTGTGATAACCGGTTACTGATTTATACGGTCCTTACCTGGCATTAGATCCTTCCTGTTCACGACTCCTCCTTTGACCATTTTGTGTCTTTACATAACTTGCTTTTTTTCTCCCTAACTCCTATACATAGCCATGTTTGTTCTACTTAACTCTGCAGTGCAGTCTAAATGTCTTCCCACTCTAATTACTGCACTGGTCTCTTCCAAATTTCCCCATTTCCCATATTCTGTGGAGATACCACTTTCCACTGCTGGCATTTCACCACATCCATGGGAACCACATTATATACCACCCATGTAATATCTCATCTGGAAACAATTGCTGCTGTCTACCTCACCTACTTACTGAAAATTCCCCTTGACGAACCTATCTTGCTCTTTCTGGTCTTTCACCTCACTTTTCTTATTCTCTTTCATATCTTCATTCAAATTAATTGATTGCTTATCCTACCACGTGTACTGCCATGGACTTGATTAATCCAACTGTGGTTTAATCTAATGATTTATTTTTTCAATTTCAAAGATGCAACGTGGAAATAGGCCCTTCGGCCCACCAAGTCCATGCTGACAATCGATCGATCACCCGTTCACATTAGGTCTATGTTATCCCACTTTCTCATCCACTCCCTACACAGTTGGGGCCATTTACAGAGGCCAATTAAACTACAAAACTGCAAGTGTTTGGGATGTGAGAGGAAACTGGAACGCCCAGAGGAAATCCATACATTCTCAGGAGAACATGCAAACTCCGCACAGACAGTACCTAAGGTCAGGATCAAACCCCGGTCTCTGGCACCGTAAGGCAGCGGCTTTACCTGCTTAGCCACTATGCCGTCCCTAAAGTTATTCTATCACTACAAACATTACCACTGTGCAATATTGTTCACCTTTAATCATGAGCTTGCTGAAGAATGTGTACAGGGATTCATAAAGGTGCATTACAGTCCAAGCCCCCCGGCTCTACCAAGGCATTTCCACACCTTGGTTAGGAGTCTTTCGCACAGTAACTCACTCTTCCCGTTTTCCATCTCGGGACTTTCCCACAATTGGCATGACTTTGCCACTTTTCAGTTAATTTATTCAACTGTTCGTTCTTTTCATACAAAATCTTAACGAGCTGAGTCCTGTCACGTTCGCCAATTATGGTAACAGATTTCAAGAAAAAACGTTGTTTGCGAATAATCAATAACTCAAAGCCATGTTATGCATACAATCTCGAGTTACTTTGAGATTACAGATATTACCCGATGTTGGAAGGCCAGTCCTCACACGTTTCCGATGGAGTGTGCGGGTTAATGTTGATTGAAGCTCTAGTTCTTTGACTTGCAATGTTTTTGGCCTCTTCTTATCCAGTCAAACAACAGGCTGGGTCAAAAAAGCAGGCTCAATCTCTCTCCCTCTTTCTTTCAAGTATAATAGGGGCGATATGAAAGGTGAGATGATGAAGGAATTAAAAATATTGTATATGAATTCGCGAAGTATAAGAAGTAAAGTAGATGAGCTTGAGGCTCAGTTAGAGGTTGGTAGATATGACATTGTGGGGATTACTGAGACGTGGCTGCAGGAGATCGGACATGGGAACTTAATATTCAGGGTTATATATCCTAAAGAACGGACAGGCAGGTGGGCAGAGGAGGGGGGGTAGCTCTGCTGGTGAGGGATGGAATTCAGAACCTTGCGAGGGAAGACATAGGGACTGACGAGGTAGAGTCACTGTGGATTGAGGAGGAAGTGCAAAGGCAAGAAGGCATTAATTGGTGTTATCTACAGCCCCCCAAATAGTAGCCCAGATGTAGGGTGTAAGTTGCAGCAGAAGTTAAAACTGGCCTGTAACAAAGGTAATGCCACTGTGGTGATGGGGGATTTTTTTTTTAACTCAACATTTATTGACATAACAAAATACACTTACAGACAAAACAAAGAGACACACAAAAGACAATCGCAAAAAGACAAAATAGAAATCACCTAACCTCTATTTGCATCACATCGGATCCTCTTAACATTCTATCATAGAAGCATCTTATTCACAGGTACGAAAGCAAGCTCATCCATTCATATCCTTAATCAATCTTGGCATTTGTAATAGTACCAGTTTCCATATAATATTAAAAGCATCGGTCCTCAACTGGAGTTTAGCAGTTATACTTTCCATCAAGTATACATTTTTCAATCTTTCCCTCCACTGTGGAACATTTGGTGGTATTTAATTTCTCCAGAGCACTGTTATCATCTTTTTAGCAATCAACAGCATCACCCCAAGCAAATATTTCTGATTTTGAATATCTGTCGCTGCTGGAGTATCTCCTAATATAAAACAAGCCGGTTCCAAAGGTAGATCCACTCCCAGAATTAATTTAATCTCTACCTGGAAGTCTCTCTAGTATTGGTACAATTTGGGACAATCCCAAAAAATATGTGTGTGATCACCGATCTTCACACTGTCTCCAGCATAAATTTGAGGTGTTACTGTATCTTGCCAACACTAAAGGGGTCCTAAATACTCTCATTTTAATTTCAGTCAAACTCCCTCCAAGAGAGGTTACTTGTCAGCTTACGGCCCAAGGGACATGTCCTTTCTCATATTTCATCTGTAATAATAATGTTCATTTTCAGTTCCCATTTCTGTTTTGTTTCTATAGTATTTTCTTTTATGTAGTCAAATTCTTTTGTAACACTTCCCCTATAGTCATCAAGAAAGTATTTTCCAAATTTGAAGGTAGTCTACATATCTGCTCCCACTCTACATGTGTCTGTAAGTAGTGTTTTTTTTGGAGGAACCTAAAGAAATGCGACGCTGACAGTCCAAATTCATTCTGCGAGTGTTTGTTAGATTTCAAGACTCCCCCTCAAAAAAAGCTGGTCCACAGTAATGAGCCCTTTATCTGCCCAGTTTCTAAATCCCTTATCACTTTTGCTGGATATAAAATTGGGACTACCAGCTATCTTGATTGCTCTAGATATCGAATTAAAAAGATTTCATTGTTTTCTGATAGCTAACCATGATTCTCATCGTGAATTTAATCCAATCGTTATCTAATTTTAATTTCTTCCAATTTACTTGAGTTAGAAATGGAGTCCAGCCAGGGCAATACTAGGACATGCATTTTGTTCTATTTTCTCCCATCCCGTTTCCTCATCGTTCGTTAACCATGCTATCAAGGTTCTCAGCTGCGCTGCCCAATAATAATATTTAATGTTGGGCATATTTAGGCCCCCTTTTTGTTTTGGTCATAACAGTGTCTTAAGTCTGACTCTGGGTCTCTTATTTTGCCACACAAATCTTGTTAACTCTTAGTCGAACATCTTAAATGCCGTGCCAGGGACCCCTACTGGTAAAGATTGAAATAAGAAAAGCAGTCGGGGCAAAATGTTCATTCGAACAACTTTCACTCTACCAATTAAAGATAAAGAGAGAATATCCCATCTGTGCATGTCTACCTTAATATTCTTGAGTAATTTACCATAATTAGTTTCATACAATGCGGTGATAGAGGAAGTGATGACAATACCTAAATATCTAAAACCCTCCCTAGACCAATGGAACCTGACCTGATCATTTAATTGCGAGGACCAGGGGGATTTCAATATGCAGGTAGACTGGGAAAATTCAGGACGCCAAGAAAGAGAGTTTGTAGAGTGCCTCCGAGATGGATTTTTAGAGCAGCTTGTAATGGAGCCGACCAGAGAAAAGGCAATTCTGGATTTAGTGTTGTCCAATGAACCAGATATGATAAGAGAACTAGAGGTAAAGGAACCACTTGGAGGTAGTGATCAGCAGATGATTAGTTTTAATCTGCAATTTGAGAAGGAGAAGGTTAAATCGGAAGTGTCAGTGATGCAGTTGAACAAAGGGGACTATGAAGGCATGAGGGAGGAGCTGGCCAAGGTAGACTGGAAAGGGATCCTAGCAGGAATGACGGTGGAACAGCAATGGCAAGGATTTCTGGGCATAATCCGGAAGACGCAGGATCATTTCATTCCAAAAACGAAGAAAGATTCTAAGGGGAGTAGGAGGCAACCGTGGCTGACAAGAGAAGTTAGGGATAGAATAAAACTAAAAGAAAAGATGTATAACACAGCAAAGAGTAGCCGGAAGCCAGAGGATTGGGAAATTTTCATAGGACAACAAAAGGAAACAAAACAGGCAATACGGGCTGAATAGATGAAGTATGGGGGGAAGCTGGCCAGGAATATAAAGAAGGACAGTAAAAGCTTATTTAGATATGTTAAGGGAAAAAGAATAGCAAAATCAAATGTGGGTCCCTTGAAGGCAGACACGGGTGAAATTATTATGGGGAACAGGAAATGGCAGAAGAGTTGAACAGGTACTTCGGATCCGTCTTCACTAAGGAAGACACAAACAATCTCCCAGAAGTACTGGAGGACAGAGGATCTAAGGGGGTAGAGGAACTGAAAGAAATTTTCATTAGGTGAGAAACAGTATTGGGTAGGCTAATGGGACTGAAGGGTGATAAATCCCCTGGGTCTGATGGTCTGCATCCCAGGGTCCTCAGGGAGGTGGCTCTAGAAATAGTGGACACATTGGTGATCATTTTCCGATGTTCAATAGATTCAGGATCAGTTTCTGTGGATTGGAGGATAGCTAATGTTATCCCACTTTTCAAGAAAGGAGCGAGAGAGAAAACGGGGAATTACAGACCAGTTAGCCTGACTTCGGTGGTGGGAAAGATGCTGGAGTCAATTATTAAAGAGGTAATAATGGGACATTTAGATAGCAGTAAAAGGATTAGTCCAAGTTATGAAAGGAAAATCATGCTTGACTAACCTTCTGGAATTTTCTGAGGATGTGACAAGTAAAATGGATGAAGGGGAGCCAGTGGATGTGGTGTATCTAGACTTTCAGAAACCCTTTGATAAGGTCCCGCATGGGAGACTGGTGACTAGAATTAGAGCACATGGTATTGGGGGTAGGGTGCTGACGTGGATAGAAAATTGGTTGACAGACAGGAAGCAAAGAGTAGGAGTGAACAGGTCTTTTTCAGAATGGCAGGCAGTGGCGAGTGGGGTGCCGCAAGGCTCCGTGTTGGGGCCGCAACTGTTTACCATGTATATTAATGATTTGGAAGAGGGAATTAGGAGCAACACCAGCACGTTTTCGGATGTAACAAAGCTGCGTGGCAGTGTAAACTGTGAAGAGGATGTTAGGAGGTTGCAGGGTGATCTGGACAGGTTGAGTGAGTGGGCAGATGCAGTATAATATAGATAAATGTGAGGTTATCCACTTTGGCGGCAAAAACAAGGGGGCAGATTATTATCTCAATGGGGTTAGGTTAGATAAGGGGGAGGAGGTACAGAGAGACCTGGGTGTCCTTGTCCACAAGTCACTGAAAGCTGGCATGCAGGTACAGCAGGCAGTGAAGAAAGCTAATGGAATGCTGGCCTTCATTTTTTTTTTTCTCTTTCTTTATTAGAAGTAATGTACATTACAATGCTATAAGCCAAAAATAACATAATACATTTCATGTACCACTTCTTACTTTAAACTTTAAGAAGAATAGTTAGATAAGATAGTAAGTGCATGGCAGAGTGACCAGGAATAACCCGTATATGCGTAAGACACAAGAAAGAATAAAAAAGAAAACCAAAAAGAAAAAAAATAAAAGACAGAAAATATAAAAAAGTAAAATAAGATAAGATAAAAGGGATGTACCTGCTTCGTATCTTTACAAACCCCTCACCAGGTCCTGACACCATTTATTTTCAGAGTTGTGTTGCACATTATGCTTGCAATAAGTCGATAAATGGAGACTAAATCTTTTGGAAATGGTCTGATTTGCCTGCTAGTAGGAATCTCATATCTTCGAGGTAACATTTCGGACATATTTGAAATCCACATTTTTATCGTTGGTGTGGGAGCATTTTTCCAGAATTTAAGTATAAGTTTTTTTGCCATTATTAAGCCATAATTATGAAAGCTCTTTTGGAACGAAGTCAGCTCAAAGCTGGCTTCCATTGTTCCAAAAATAATCAATTCTACATTCGGTTTCAATTTTAATTTGAATAATTTTGTAAAAATTTCAAAAATTTCATTCCAGAATTTTTGAATTTTAATGCAAAAAACAAAGGAATGCGCTATGGTTGCTTCTTGTGATAGACATTTATCACAAAATGGGGAGACATTTGGAAAAAATGTACTTATTTTAGTTTTTGAATAATATAGTCTATGTAAGGTTTTAAATTGGATTAAAATATGTCTTACATTGATCGAGCATTTGTGCACATATAACAAGTGTTTATCCCAACTCTCTTTCGAGATTTTTATAGCTAGTTCTTGTTCCCAATCTCTTCTAATTCTATCAGATGATGGTATTTCTATATTTAGGATAATATTATACACATGATATTATATTAGCTGAAGCCGTCTTTATATTCATTGCTTCGTCTAATAAATCTGGAGACAAATTTTGATATTCTTATTTTTCAAATGGTCACGAATTTGAAAATATTGATTACTTCTCACATTGTCTTTAAGTTGTAGTTGTTGGAATGATAAGAAATTTCCATTTTCATACATGTCTCCAAACGTTTTAATTCCTATTCTTTCCCAATATGTCAATGATTTATCAATACTAGAAGGTTTAAATGACGGATTATTAACTGTAGGGGTGAGAAGTGATATCGTATTTTTAGGGTTAATTGTATTTGTTTCCAAATTCTAATAGTACTATGAATAATTGGATTTTTACTATATATTGTATTATTCAGTTTTGTTGGTGAGAGAAGGATCGATCCTATATTAAAAGGGTTGCAATCCTCTCTCCATTACTATCCAATCCACCCGCTGGGCAGAGTTGTCCACCGGGTGAATCACATTTTTGACGTTTGCTGCCCAATAATAATACAGAAAATTAGGGAGTGTTAATCCACCAAATTATTTATGATTGCACAAATGTCTTCTTTGAATTCTCTGAGATTTATAGTCCCATATAAAATTTGTAATATCAGAATGTTGGCCTTCATAACAAGAGGATTTCAGTATATGAGTAAAGAAGTTCTTCTGCAGTTGTATAGGACTCTGGTAAGACATCTGGAGTCTTATGTACAGTTTTGGTCCCCTAATTTGTGGAAGGACATCCTTGTCATTGAGGCTCTGCACGTAGGTTCACGAGATTGATCCCTGGGAGGCGGGATGTCATATGAAGAAAGATTGAAAAGACTTGGCTTGTATTCACTGGAGTTTACAAGGATGAGGGGGAATCTTATAGAAACATGTAAAATTATAAAAGGACTGGACAAGCTAGTTGCAGGAAAAATGGTCCCAATGTTGGGCGAGTTCAGAACCAGAGGCCACAGTCTTAGAACAAAGGGGAGGCCATTTAAGACTGAGGTGCGAAAAAACTTTTTCACCCAGAGAGTTGGGAATTTGTAGAATTCCCTGTCACAGAGAGCAGTGGAGGCAAAATCACTGGATGGATTTAAAAGAGAGTTAGATAGAGCTCTAGGGGCTAGTGGAATCAAGGGATATGGGGAGAAGGCAGGCACGGGTTATTGATTGGGGACGATCAGCCTTGATCACAATGAATGGCGGTGCTGGCTCAAAGGGCCGAATGGCCTCCTCCTGCACATATTTTCTATATTTCTATGTTTCTCTTTCTTGAGATTTCTCCTGTGAGCCCAAGTTTCACATATTTTGTTACACTTCACATTGCACAAGATCATTTAATGAATCTTTGTGTTTTCCTTTAGATACTGTTGGAACCTACCTGGCCTCTGCCTGACGAATCCAATCGAACTATTCATTTGGCCAGCAAACGTAATTTTTTTTCATCACAGCAACTTTGTTTTTTTCACCATTCTGACTCAAAATGAAGACGTTTTTCTTTCACGTAGTCATTCTAGTGGCCATCCATTAATGAGGCAATATACCACATTTATCTCAACAACTAGGCTTATAAGAATTAACATGAATACCATACCTAACCCACTAAATAATGTACATGTATTTGGATATAGTAGATACCCCTTTATCTATCTGCTGGTTTATTATTGTAACGTGTCAAGGTACAGTGAAAGACTTTGAAATATTATCCAAATCATACCACACATGTATACAACCAAACCCTATATGAAACCAATGGTCCTCATGAATGGCTTGATGGTACTCATGCCCTACAGATACCTTGGATCCCCATTTGATGCCAACGCTTTACTTATCAGTAGCCATTGTCAGTATGTCATGTGCCTACTAATATGCCTTAGCGTTTCGCCCCCGCACAAGTTCTCTTAGTGTCTTATTTCTCCATGTCAGTATACAGACATCTAACATCTCTGTGTCAGTAACCCGATACCTAACTTCTCCGTATCACTACCCTGGCATCTTACCTCTCACAGCGACCTTGTATATGGGTGGAAAGAATAAACATACTCACTTCGGAGCCACACTGTTGACGGTCGCCTTGTGCAGTACTCTGCCCACAGTGTCAATTGTTGGAGGGATTTGTGTGTTTGACCTGCACGCTGAATTTGGATTTTACGTGGGGCTAAGATCAAGACAGCACACAAAAAAACATCTTATAAGGTAACAGTAAATCCCTCAGTTTATTCAGGCCTTGTTACAGTATATGCTGGTGAGCAGTTTCAGGTCTGAGCTCAAAAATGCTAGACTGACCCAAAAATCTGCCGGTACTTTATAGTATTCACATTACAAAAGTTATAAATGGATTCTGCAGTTTCACACTTAATCATCAAGATGCTGTACCTCATAATTGGGGATTGATGTCACCAGTTATTAACCCAAGGTTCAAGGTTAGTTTATTGGTCACATACACCAATTAGTGTAGTGAAATGTTTCCTGCCAATGCAGCACATAAACAAAGAATATAGACATAACACTAATAAAGCGATTCAAACATAAAAAACATCCCCCCACAATGGTTCCCATTATGAGGGAAGGCACAATGTCCAGTCCCCATCCCACGTCCTCCCATTGTCAGGCCTATTTGAGGCCTCCGCAGTCGCCTTCACGGAGGCCCGATGTTCCAGGCCGTTCTCGCCGGGTGGTGGTGCTCCAGCGTTGGGAGAATCCTCTCAGCGGCTTGGGACACCTGGAACGGCCGTCTATTACTGGAGTCCTTATATAGGACTTAGCTTATTCCAGATCCTTCTTGTAGACAATCATCCCCCGTTGGACCATCTGTGTGTATGTTCATTCTGGATCTAATACTCCCTAGTCTGGTTCAGTAAACCACTGAGTCGAACACTGGAGTCCAAACGCTTCTTTATTTGTATACAACACCGCGGGGCCGGCCTCGTATACACTCACTCGAGCCCTCAGCAGCCTCACGTAAACAGAACAGAAGGAAAGACAACCGACACGCCCCAACAAAACAATCACCCTTATATACCCCGAAACAGTGGCAGGAAAACTAACGGCACAAAAGTACAGGGGGTGGCAACCAACACAAACCAATCACGGCACCTATTCAGTACACAGAAACAAAGGAGAAACATATTTAGTGAGATAGCCCCTCTGAACCAATCATAGATGCTGGCGGAAAGATACAGAAACAAAGTAGAAACATATTAGTGTATTAAACCATAACAAAAACCTCTTCAGGAACCCAGACTTAGTGGCGACAGGTGGGTCACATGGGCAGAAGCTTCTTGGAGCTTGTTCAGAGGTCCAGACTTAGTGGGAGCAGCTAGGTCACATGGGACTCCAGCACCTTGCAATGTATTGTCACCATCAGTGAAGCCCAGTCTTTCATAGACTCCTGCCATTTTGCAAAGTACCCAAATCCCTGCATATTCACATGTACAGAAGGATTTGCGGAATCATGTCTTTATGTGTTAGTTAGCATACATCCTGGGTGAAAGTGGATTGATGAACTCCGTAAAGTCAGTGATTGTGATGGTTGAAAATGCTTGTGAACAACAATGTTTAATGTCCAATAATGTTAAGCATCCACGTTTAACGTGTACTTGATAAAAATCTACAGCCAGATTGAAAACGGACTTTTCGATAAGTTAGGCAGGAAATGCAATTGTATGAAGTAATGGCTGTTTATTTTTCATTTAAAGTAACATTAAAATTACGGATACAATGCTTATTATAGTTGTCAGTGTTGTTTCAGAAATAAACTAATTTTTAAGGAGCCGGAAGTTTTACTTTGCTAATATTTTAGAGACTATTTTTTGATATTACTCTTTTAAAATCTTTTTATTAATTTTTTTCAAAAAAAAACATAAGTGATATTGATACATACGAGTCAGGATTACATTAACTACATGTATAACATAAGTATGAGTCCAGTGTCAAAATACACATTGGGTATAGACCTCAATGGTATAGTCTCTATGTAAATATAGTTAAGTGTTTAAAAGAGAACTGGTATATATAAAAACAAAAAGAAAAAAGAAAAATGTGAAAAACAAAACCCCCCTACACTAAAATAAGCAAAACAAAATCTGGGCTGCAAATAATTTCAGCAATTTAGGTCCCTGTTTGTCGTCAAGTCCGTTCCACCGTCTAAAGGTAAAAAAATTATTATAACGGTTGGAGACGGAACAATTTATATTGTGTGAAAATATTGAACAAATCTTCCCCAAGTCCTATCAAATTGAACTAAGGGCTCAACAATGTCACTCCTAACTTTTTTCTAAATTTAAACATGATATAATTTCAGAGTATCAATGGAGTGTGGTAGGATGATTAGACTCTTTCCATTTAAATAAAATAGATCTTCTGGCAATGAATGTAGTAAAAGCAATCACCCGCTGGGCTGAACAGGACAGATGAGTAGAATCTGACATTGGTAGCCCAAATAATTGCAGTAATAGGATGAGGTTGTAAATCAATACCTAAAACTACAGAAATAGTATCTAAAATGTATTTCCAATATTTTTCCAAAATGGGCCAGACCAAAACATATGAGTCAGTGAAGCCACTTCAGAATTACATCTGTCACAGGTAGAATTTATACGAGCATAAAAATGAGCTAACTTATCTTTTGACATATGAGCTCTGTGAACCACCTTGAATTGTATCAGAGTGTGTCTTGCACGCATTGAAGAGGTGTTAACTAATTGAAGAATCCTCTCCCATTTTTCTATAGGTAGAGCAATTTGTTCTCTTTCCCAATCATTCTTAATTTTCTCAGATGTACCTACTTGTAATTTCAAAAACAACTCATAAATAGTCGTTATTAAACCTTTCTGATAAGGGTTCAAATGTAAAAAAAATCTGAGGTTTCTGTGGTATCTATTTTTTGATATTATCAATCTAGTAGACATTGACAAATTGAATTGCTTTGGTGGGTTGAAACAACAGGCTGGATATATGGCAGTAATTTCTGATGTCCATTATTCCAAGGGTTTACGAGCTCATCTAAAATTCTTAATTTGGCATAGGTAGTGCTAACAACAGGAACAATATAGGCAAGTACCATAAACTGGTTTAGTGTGTTAAGAGAGGTGTCTCAATCATTGTAGACATACAAGGTTTTATGCATACTGTTTCATGCATTTTCAGTCACACCTAGTAGATATAAATGGCACCTTATTTCTTCAGTTATCTGTAACAATGTCTTCTGAATTCATAAAATTCTCAGTCTCATGAAGAGGATGATAGACAAAAGGGCTCCAATGACCCCCAGCATGAACATGGTCGAGAGAGCAAATCCTTCAATGCCTTAAGGAGAACAAAGAAAAATGAGAAGCTTTGAAGTTAAACCTGGTGCAAATACAAAGGTCATTTCATTGAGCCTTGATTTTAAAGTTTAAATTATTTCTATAACATATCCAATCCACCAGGGGGAATTCAGCCAATTTCAGTCAATAATAATAAGATGTCACCAGGAGGCACACGAGGTGAACTGGATTAATTATTTGCATGAATAATTACATATATATATGAAACTTAATGCTAAAATTATCCTTTGACTATTTCTGTTCTTTCAACAATCGTTAAAAGTGCAATTTCAATTTGATTCCAAATAAGGCCTAATTAAACATCATTAATCCTGGATGCTTAGCTTAGTCTAGTTTAGTTTAGAGACCCACTGAATCTGCGTTGACCAGCAATCCCCATAGACTAGCACTATCCCACCCACTAGGGACAATGTACAATTTTTACCGATCCAATTAACCTACAAACCTGTGCGTCTTTGGAATGTGGGAGGAAATCGGAGCAACCAGAGAAAACCCATGTGGTACAGACAGCACCTGTAGTCAGGATTGAACCTGGGTCTCTGGTGCCATAAGGCAGCAACTCTACGGCTGCGCCACCATGCTAATTTTGATGCGTGACTGTCAGCATGGACTTGATGAGCCAAAGGGCCTATTTCCATAATGCATCACTCAATGACTCCTTTGTATATACGTCTGTAACCCTGTATCTTGAGGTATTTGATATCCCAGTTATGTGACCGAAATTCAAGTTTCAATTTCACTGAAGCGCCAAGAGAATTGCTGTGCAAGAAATGGAGAGCTAGAAAATATCTACTGTGATGTCGGAGGAAACAGAATCTCCCTGGCATTATTAAATTCAACGACAATAGGTGTTTTGAGGTTCACAACTTTCAAATACAAAATAAATATTTGGTTCAGTGGAACACCTTGGTATAACATTAAAACTAAATACTTTACCAATATTCTCAAGTGTGATGATGACACTTTCAGATGATAATGTTCCTCCATTGAAAAACGTGACAATTGACTTTAATTTGTCTGCACAAGAACCAACCATTATTCCATTGGCAGTAAATCCCAACGCAGCAATAACATTCTTTGCAACAAAAATAGTATAAGCTGGAAAGAAGAATATTTAATTTATTTCCATGCACTGTTGTAATCAGCCATGATCATATTGAATGGCCTCCTCCTGCACCTAATTTCTATGCTTCTATAATTAATTATGCACCAATTAAATATCAACAGCTTTGTCCTTCCTATTTTTATTTCGTCCTCTCTTAATGGAGCTGGGTCAGAACTGGGTATAATTCCTGCACTAGTCTCTGCCTCCTGGTCTGGTTCTGTAACTGGGATACAACCTAATATGATTCTGATAGCAAATCCCAAGATGTTAAGCAAATGTATTTCAAGGCAATGGAAAGCTGGGAGTGATTACAAACAAATAATTTTTCTGAGAAACTCAAGTCAAGAGTGTTTTCTTATCAAATGTCCCAAATAGAACAATAGAACAACAGTTATTTGTCTATATGTGTGTGTATATAGCATCACACGGGAGGGCTGAAGGAACTGGTTTCAAGAGGTCTAGTATGGACATTGTGGGCCGAAGATTCTTGGGCTGGAGGCTCAGTCACTCAAGCCTGTTGTGCTGGCAGCTCACTCACTCACGGCTAGTGGGCTGGCAGTTGTCACATGGCTATTCCTTGAAATTCCATTTCAAGCAGGGTGCAAGGCCACCAAATTCAATTATTTCCTTTGCTCCATAGAAGCTGCCGCACCCGCTGAGTTTCTCCAGCACTTTTGTCTACCACCAAATTCAAGTGCAGTTTCTTACCACTTCAAGCAGGGTGCAAGGCCACATTTGGTGGTTGGTTTCATCACCCGGTGGGGTCACAACATCGGAGGCCTGGATCGCCTCAGCGCAGACGTGAGAACAAGAGGGAAGAGACAAAGACTTAAATGTTTTGCCTTCCATCACAGTGAGGCGTCTGGTGAACTCACTGTGGTGGATGTTAAATTTGTGACCTCTCCCTCCTCTATCTTGCAGAGACTGAGCCATGCCCACACTTCTGGGTTTTATAGTCCCTCTCCCCTCCCACCAGGAGGGATGTCGCCTTCATGGCGTGATTGACAGGAGAGAGAATCTCAACAATTTTTAAACACTAATAATTCTTTTATCTTGCATCGTTGGGAAAAATAATTGGCCTGATGAGCGGAGGGGGACTCTGAGTAAGATGGCCAAATATCATAGTGGCAGCGTTTTTTCTAGCAAGTGGTCAAGATCAGACTTTTAGAAATATAGATATATATATATATAATTAAAAGTCTCATCTTGACCACTTCCTGGTTGCACTGCATATTGATTTTAGAAAAATCACTACAACGTACGGCTGTGATTTTTGGCCATTTTACTCGGAGTCCCCCTCCGTTGCGCAGGACAAGAGGATTTTTCCCATTGATGAAAATTAAAGACTTTTAATGTTTTAAAAATGTTGAGATTCTCTCTTCTGTCAATCATGCCATGAAGGCCACGACCCTTCCGGTGGGAGGGGGAGGGGCTATAAAAGCCGGAAGTGTGGACGTGCCTCAGTCTCTGCAGGATGGGGGAGCGAGAGGTCACGACTCTCAGTCTGAGCTGTGAATAACAGCGAACACATGTCTACTAAACTGTGAGTGTGGTTTTACTGACCTGTGAGTGCCCTTAATGTGGTTTGAAAATGAAAATGGGGTTGGTTTGAAAATCTATATAATTAATAGTCTAAACTTGACCATTTCCTGTTTGCACTGTATATTGATTTTAGCTGTGATTTTTGGCACGACTCTTTGCCTGAGCTGTGAACCAACTGAACATACTGAATGTCTACTGAACTGTGACTGTGGTTTTGATGTGGTTTTGTGGTGCTTTGTGGTGCTTTATGTGGTTTTATGGTGGTTTCACCCGGCTTGAAATGGTATGAAATTGCATTTGAATTTGGTAGCCTTGCACCCTGCTTGAAATGGTATGAAACTGCATTGAATTCGGTGGCCTGGCACACTGCTTGAAATGGTATGAAACTGCACTTGAATTTGGTGGCCTTGCACGCTGCTTGAAATGGCATGAAACTCCATTTGAATTTGGTAGCCTTGCACCCTGCTTGAAATGGCATGAAACTGCATTTGAATTTAGTGGCCTTGCACCCTGCTTGAAATGGAATTCCTTGAAATTCCCTTTCAAGGAATAGCCGTGAGTCAACTGCCAGCCCACCAGCCGTGAGTGAGTCACCTGCCAGCATACCAGCCTTGAGTGACTGAGCTGCCAGCCTAAATCCATTTGGCCCACAATGTCCATACTAATCCTCTGGAAACCAGTCCCTTCAGCCCACAACACCCATACTAGCATTCCAGAAAGCTCCCCTCCCACTGGCCACCGATATTGGAATTGGTGGAGAGGTGGAATATTGCACTGGGGGACCAGCCCTCCCGTGTGAACATGAGTGTATATATATATATATTATATACCCATGTATATATATGGGTATATATGGAATTAGTAATAATTTACAAATTGTGGCTATTAATTTACTTTATTTTCTTAGAAACCATTCACCCGACAAAGCTCTGCTGGCTTTCAGATCACCCTGTCTGTTTTATTCTCACATTTATATCCTTGTAACGTCCTCTCTTTCTGTTGCTGATCTATTCCATCCTGATTCTCCCACCGGACACCTGTGCTAGAGGTAATTCCACCTAACCTGTGAGTTAGCCACTTCTTTGGGATTTTGGAGGAAAGCTGAGCATGGAAGGGAAACCCATATAGTCACAAAAAATACATGCATTCTCCACACTCAAGTTCAAGGTTGAACCAGAATGGCTGAAGATGTGTGGCAGTTGCACTGTGTGTCACAATCACCATCTCTGGTCAAACATAATGCTTTAAATCATTTTACAGAGCAGCAGTATTTACCAAATGGAGTCAATGGATTATTCTGCAGCCTGATTTACAAGATAGTTCAAAATGACAAAATGGAATTCACTTGCTTGCCAGCAAACAATGGTCCAATTTCTACTCCCATGCTGTAAACTTTCATAGAAGTTGCTAAATACCACAGTTTGCCTGGAAAACAATGTACCAAGAACCTATCTCAACCTCAACAAAATTCCTATACTGTAATTAATTAATTTAGTTAAAGGTGGTTTCATTACAAGTTCGAGTGATGAGACCCGAATGATGTAACTGTATGCAGCAGTTGCTTTGATGCTGAGACCTTTCTAATAAGGTACTGATAAAAAAAACCCAAACAATTCAGTACAGATAAAAAGCTAAATAGGACCACTAAATAGGATGCTGTCTGTCCCGCTGAGTTACTCCAGCATTTTGTGTCTGCAGTATCTTTGGTTTAAACCAGCATCTACAGTTCCTTCCTACACTTTTTGGAATAATTCTCATTGAAAGTCAAAGTCAAACAAACAAACTTTATTGTCATTTAGAAATACATTGATATATGCAGTTCCAAACGAAATTACGTTGCATTTGGCTCCCTGTGCAACACAATAAATTAACAGAAGGATAGGCATGGATGAAAAAGACAAAGGATAAATAGACAACGGTGGCAGCCCATTACATGGCATTCAGGAGTCTGATGGCTCGTGGGAAGAAGCTGTTGCAAAACCTTGATGTTCTGCTCCTTATGCTGCGATATCTTTTTCCCGAGGGCAGCAGAGTGAACAGACCGTGATGGAGATTCGTGGGGTCTTTTATAATACTGCTGGCCTTAGATACGCAATGTTTGGTCGCAATATCCCTGATTGAGGGGAGAGAGGTCCCAATGATTTTTTCCGCTGTCCTCACCACTCTCTGCACAGATTTCCAGTCGGAGGCCCATGTTGTACTCTAGTTGGATCCTAATTGCAGCATTATTGCTGTAGGTGTATTATATGAAGGGAACACTAGAGGGTGATACATGAATTTGAAAATAAAAGTGTGTTAAATGAATAATAACGGACAAATTTAAAATATGGTTTCCTGACACATAAACAATCTGGATTTTTACTTGTGTCAGAAATGTATGTAGAACGAGGATTCAATTCTTGTGCAGGATTTAATAATAAATTTAATTCTGCACTGTGGTGAGGAAATGAAGATGGCAAAATTGAGTATTTTCTCTTCATGAACTTTGGCGTTATTCTGTCTGTGCAGATTAAATCAGGTTGGAAATTCATAGAATACCCCACAGCCACAAACATTTCAGTGCTTCCAAGTACTTTGCCACTTTGGGTTTTTCACAAGCCATGTCATCAATCCTAGTGTGTAGGAATGAACTGGAGATGCTGGTTTACACCAACGATAGACACAAAATGCTGGAGTAACTCACTTGGTCGGACAGCATAACAAGGAACTGCAGATGCTGCACTATACGAAAGACAGACACAAAATGGCGGAGTAACTCAGCGAGTCAGGCAGCACGTCCAGAGAACATGGATAGGTGACGTTTTGGGTCAGGACCCTTCTTCAGAATGATTGCAGTGGAGATGGGGGATGGAACTGGATGCAAGAAAAGACCAGGATAAATCAAGGCTGGCAACAGATAACTTCAGGCAGGATGGTTCTCTGATAGGCCAATTGTTAGCATGGGATGGTGTGATCCCAAGAGGGAACTGTAGAAATGGTTAACTAACAGGTTAACCCCTGCCCCCTACAATCAGTCTGAAAAAGGGTCTTGACCCGAAACATTGCCTATCCATTTTTTCCAGAGATGCTGCCTGGCCCGCTCAGTTACTCCAGCAATTTGTGTCCATCATTGGTTAACTGTCACTGTTTTTGTTCACTTTTTTACTCTTTTTTTATAATCGTAAACTCTCACCAATGGTAATGTCTTAGTTAAGTTTTTTTTTTAAATCTAGTTTTGTTTTATCTAGAAGATTGACCAACAATTTATACAATATTCTATCTGCAGCTTAATTGAGGCTTTTTGCAGGTTCAATGTATGCATTCTACATTGCAAAATTAAGAATTCCACATAGTTTCTGATAGCCTTATCTATGTTTGAAGGTGTTGCAATATTTTGTACTATTACATATCAGTCATCTGATAGAATACACATATAATTCAGTGGTAATTATTAATGGCGTATTAATTTGCTCTGCTTAAAATCTTACTGTTCAAGATGGAAAACCATCCCTGTTACTGTCGTCAATTTTATTTTCATTTCCCTTCAGCAAACTGCACTTCCCACCTCTCCACTTAACTTCCTCCTGCACCTCCGTACATAAATACAATAATGTTCTCGCTTCCTCAATCTTTGAATGTCAGTTACCCACATATGTACTGTAGATAAAGCGCAACAGCTGCTACTCGTTATTTTCCAATCAAATACACCTCCCAAAGGCTTCCTTTTGCTTGTAACCCATGAATCATCTCTCGGTCTATATCAGGGGTCGGCAACCTTGTTCTGCATCGGGGTTAGGACGCATGTCTATGAGCCGATGGCAGACCACATCCATCACGTATACACATGGATCCCGCACCAGATGGCAGGCAACAAATCACATGGTCACAGAAGGTAGACAAAGATGCTGGAGAAACTCAGCGGGTGAGGCAGCATCATGCAACCTTGCATGTCTCACCCGCTGTGTTTCTCCAGCATTTTTGTCTACCTTCAATTTTTCCAGCATCTGCAGTTCTTTCTTAAACGTGTTCACAGAAGGTGCGTGGCCGTGCTGGCGGCTTTGCGCAGGATGCAGTACAGCCAGAGCTCGCGCTCGGCGCTCAATCACGCTTGGCGGGCCGGATGATTACGGGATTACAGGATTTCGGGTTACGGCCCCTGGGCCGTAGGTTGCCGATCCCTGGTCATCATCATCATATCCTCCTTCATTTTATGTCCTAATATTTTTATTGTAAATCTCTCACTTAGTAACTTGTGAAAAGCTTTTTGAAAATCTTTGAAACCCATTCTCTATTTAAGTGTGGATTTTGGTGGATTTAAGGGATTTAATTAGCTGAATTAACTATTCAATTCTCTCATGGAAAAATTCAAGTGCTGTTATCTAGATTAATTGAAACTCAGTTACTATTCACTTTAGCAAGTAATTATCTGAATAGTTTTATGTGATAAATTGAAGGTGTTGCAATATTTTGTACTATTACATATCAGTCATCTGATAGAATGGCAATACACATATAGTTCAATAGTAATTATTGTCCTTGTTCCCAAAGTGTATGATCCTGTCTATGGATGAGGAGTACAAATACCTCTTGTGGTTCATAAATATACACTGTGCTTGTAAAGCTCACTCTGGGAATGCTTTGTATTTGGGATGAGTGACCTTTCACAATGCACCTCAGCAGCTTTTGAAACACATTATTAGAGATAACTGATATTAACCGAGAGAATGGGGAGTACACAAAAAAAGACAACATATATCAAGCAATAAACATTAATAAGGAGAAACAATGCACTTGCCTGCTACAAATCCCACAAATCCCACAAACGCAACCTGAAGAATTAAGCCATCCACTGTAATTAAAGGATGCAACAAGGTTAGTAAACCACATGAAATAGAATCCTATACACAAGTGTAATAGTATTATGATCAACTTCTTTTCTTTTACATTTATTATTTTATTGACAACAATGTGAATTTATGGAGTGGCTATTGTGAGAGTGGCTGTTGTTAAGGTACAGTTGTTGAAAAGCTGTTCTTGAGGTACAGTTATTGAGATAAAGTGGTCGAGGTACAGTGGTCGAGGTACAGTGGTCGAGGTACAGTGGTCGAGGTACAGTGGTCGAGGTACAGTGGTCGAGGTACAGTGGTCGAGGTACAGTGGTCGAGGTACAGTGGTCGAGGTACAGTGGTCGAGGTACAGTGGTCGAGGTACAGTGGTCGAGGTACTGTGGTCGAGGTACTGTGGTCGAGGTACTGTGGTCGAGGTACTGTGGTCGAGGTACAGTGGTTGAGGTACAATGCTGAAGCTTTGCCTCGAGACGCCTCAGTGAGGAGGCTGAGTAGCGAAAAGATAAGATAAAGTGAGGCTTTTTTCAACTTTCTCTTTAGCTTCATTGTAGTCGGGATGGCAGTAGAACACTGGTAGGTCCTCGTGCAGGAAGTAGGAGATCAGAGAGACTTTGAGTGTTTCTTTTGACTGTACCTGGAGCTTCGGTTGGAGTCATTCAGGAGCTCTCCCTCCTCCATCTTGCAGAGACTGAGCCACGCCCACACTTCTGGGTTTTTTAGACCCTCCCCCCACCAAGCAGAAGGGGAGTGGCCTTCATTGCATGATTGACAGGAGAGAGAATCTCAACATTTTTTAAACACTATTAACTCTTTCATTTTTCATCGATGGGAAAAATCCTGGGCACCTGATGAGCAGAGGGGGACTGAGTAAAGATGGCCAAAAATCACAGCCGTACATGGTAGCGATCATAATTGGATCAATAATCTGGAATTCCTTACTTAACAATATTAGCGAAAACAATTACAAACTGAGCTCTCTAGCTGTTCAGAGGGAAGACAGAGCCAACTTTTCAGAGATAAATTCCACTATGTTGTCTTTTATCTTCCAAGAACTAATTTGAAAATATATACTCCAGTGACAAATAAGCAGATAAATCATTAGTTCCCTTGCAGCAATAGACTGTAATATCTTACCTGCAGGGAGAGTGCAGGCCAATATTAGAAAAGTCAGACGATGCATTTTGATTTCAATTCCAGTTCAAATGACCAGTTACGATTGAGAACAATTTCCGCCTGTTGCTGAAATGAAGAGAAGGAATACAGAGCATGTCAGGCATAGGTTCCATCTGACGGGACATTAGCACTCTCACAAACATAATTATTGATAAAATGTTGCCACTTTTCCTGAATATTAATTCTGATTGATCGCAGTTTGTGTCCCCTGTGTAATTATCAAACTTGATCTGAATCATTGTATATTTGCAATTCATTTTGGTTTCGTCAACCACATTGATTACATTGAACATAGGACATAGAAAAATATGGCACATGAACAGGCCCTTCGGCCCACAAAGTGCCAAACATGATGTCAGGATAAACTGATCTCATCTGCCTGCACATGATCCATTTGCCTCCATTCCCTGCATATCCGTGTGCCTATAAGCCTCTTAAACACAACTAGTTACTCCATGGTTGAAGAAGCACAATGGGAATATTCTTGTCCTTTTTGGCATGGGGACGTGGTTGCTTTATTGCTCTGAATTTCCAATTGTACATCAAAGAGGTATGATTGAGAAAAACAGATAATTTTCCACACATAACTTGATCTTCTTTGGTAAACTGCAGAACATATGACAATTATGAGCAAACTCTTCCATTCTGCAGCATTAAGAAACTGAGACAATCTATCCACAACAAATGACTAATTGTATTAGGTTTGAGCCAAATTGTCAAATGCAGGATGTGTCTTAGTTAGAGGAGATCATGGTCCTTCGGTCTACCTAGTCCGCACCAACCAACAATCCCCATACACTATTACTATCCTACACATTAGGGATAATTTACAATTTACAATTTTTACCAAGGCCAATTAACCTATAAACCTGCACATCTTTGGTGAGTGGGAGTAAACCCACATGGTCACAGGGAGAACGTACTAACTCCGTACAGCCAGCACCCGTAGTCAGGATCGAACCCGGTTCTGTGGCGCTGTAAAGGCAGCAACTCTATCACTGCGCCACCCTGTCGTTCTCACTGTGTCCAGCACTTTCTGTTCTTATTTCAGATTTCCAACTTTTGCAATTTTTAGTGCTGGTATTAGGGTTAGGGTTAGGGGAGGGATGTAGCTGGGTCATCTCATACTTTTGTAACAATGTCACGGTTCAACAAAGCAGATTAATGGACAGAATAATTCTGCGAACGACAATGAGATGAAATGGGGACATAGGACACTGTAGATATTATAATCTTGAGCTGGAGGAAGTGAGCACATTTGGAGTCTGAAGATGGGTCCAACCCAAAACTTTGGCTGTCTTTTTCCCTCCACAGATGCTGCCTGGCCTGTTGAGTTCATTTTTTGAACAATAAGATAATATCCCGGTGATTGTAAGGAAGAAAGTTATCTAACCATGAAATGTATGAAGGGCAGACTTTAGTAGGAGATTTCGATGAACAAATTAGACCTGTTAAGGTAATGCTGCATGAGATTGAGTCAGGGTACAAAATGGATGCTGAGATAGGCCTTTTGGAATAGGCCTGCACAGCCACCAGGAGGCTGTTCTTTATTTGTTTGAGGACAAAAATGAGAAAGAAGATATTCACTGACCCATTTGTGTATTTGGAAGGGTTTTGGCAGTCGCAAGAACGACAATCAAGTTTTATTAACTTATTTTTATTTCGAAAATAACTTCTTGATTCACAGGTCCTTACAAACACATCTGGCCACAACGGTGGTCAGCACACAACTGCCGCGCGAAAGCGAAACCGCGCCAAAATAGCAGCCCCTCCCGAGTCACGTGACCGCGGCTTCCGAAAGCCGGGTTCGATACCTGCGTTCGCTAGCAGGTGCTGCTACAGGGTAAAGGTTAACTCCACAAAGAACTGTTGGTTTGTTTATTCAGTCTATTGTGAGACAACCACAGTGTGCAAACAAAAAAAAGCTGGAATTGAAAGAAGTTAACTATGTAACATTTTCTTATTTACAGGAAGGATTCAATTAATAAAAGATAACTTTATTTTTGGCTATTTATCCTCTCTGTTGAGTGTGGTATGGAATGTCAAATAGCTCAATGCTGACACATTAACGCAGTGAGTAGATATAGCGGGCAAAGGAAGTGCTTCATGCTTGAGGCAAATTTGTTGCGTTTTGCATGGACTGGATTGTACAAAGGATGGCCTGTCCTACTGCTAAGCAAGAAGAGTTTTAAAGCTTTTCACAATAAACAAAACCCATGGAGATATAGGGCAGATCAGTAAATAATCCCATTGTGGGAAAACTCTAACTCCAAAGACTAACATATCTTAAACATGGCCTAAATAGAAGCAAGGGACTGCGGATGCTGGTTTACCAAGAAAAAACACAAAATGCTGGAGTAACTCAGTCAGTATCCATGGAGAACATTGTCCCGACCCGAAACATCACCTATCCCTGTTCTCCAGGGATACAGCCTAACCTGTTGAGTTACTCCAGCATTTTGTATCTTTAACATGGTAAATATTTGGCAAACATCATGGACGGCCATCAGAAATGTTGCAAGTGCATGTTATGATCACTGTGTTTTGTGTTGCAATAGTGCCTCAAGGGATGCTCTTCAAATGGGTGAATAGATTTAAATATTGGACATCTTTGATACATTGTGCATTTGTGCCTTTTGCAAGAGAATGGCATTCAGTGCAAGGTAAAGCCAGCAAAGTTCGATCAAGGATATTTAATGATAAATTTTGCTTCAGCAGCGTTTTCTTTTTGTATGTAAAAACCCACCTGAGAACCATGGGCGATTTTAAAATTTTGCAGCCAGATTTATTTATTACTTACAAATAATGCCTTACTGTTGATGAAATGCAGTGAGCAAACGGCCAATGTTCGCCAAGCACTTTGGCTGTAATTGTCCCTTCAGCTCTCGCTTCTATCTACCGTCATTTCTCCTCACTTTTGGAATTCTGAAGTAGAATAAATATCTCTCACGCTTACCTATAATTCCATAATTATTTACAGCGCAAACATTGACCATTTTGGCAGGTTTTAACAGGCCTGCTACCCTGGAAACAATGGTCAGTGCTTACCTGCAGTTCATCGCGTGTACTCCAGTTGGCGTAGCGTAGCAACAGTACGGGTCATGGGCCATGACCCGACTGCCGTGCAACCTCCCTATAGAAGCGTTTTCTTTTTGCATGTAAAAACCCACTTCAGGACGATGGGCGATATTAAAATATTACAGCCAGATTTATCCCTTCTGAAACTTTTTAGATACCAAAGCAATCAAGAAAAAACACAAATGCCCTACTGTTGATGAAATGCTGTGAGCAAACGCGATTATTCCCAACATTTTCAATCATGATATCTGCACGGCCAATGTTCGCCAACCACTTTAGCTGTGGCGATCCCTTCAGCTGTCGCTTCTCTCTACCATCATTTCTCCTCACTTTTGGAATTCTGCGGTAGGATAAATGCCTCTCACGCTTACCCCGATTTCCACAATTATTCACAGCGCAAAAAATGACAATTTCAGCATTTTGTAACGGGAAAGAAAGTACGCGTTTCGTGTATTAACAGTATATGCCGGAAGCTGCCATGTCCTCCACATGGACTGAGCTGGTCCTTGCGTCACGCCCTTTGACCCAATGACCTTAGGTGCAACCCCCCCCTATTGGAAAACCAATATCTAACCAAGGAATGAAAGAGCAGTATTACTCAAGACAGGGCATGCAGTCCATGCCCAAGGTCATACATCACAGGGATTGGAGATTTCTCTCTGAACGCTAAAAGATCAAGTAAATGCAGTACGTAGGTATGTTACAAAACTTACCTTTAGCGGCGCTGCAGTTCTGCCAGTCCCCGTGTGCGCGTCTTTGGTGCCTTTCAGAGGGAGGTGGGTTTAAAATGCCGTTTCTCTCCAGACAGTTCAAGTCGATCCAACTCAGGTGATTTCGTCGCTAAAGAGAAATCGCTCCGACATTTGTTTTATGAAGCTATTTTTAAACTACACCAGATCATTTATTAGCTAGACTAATTTAAAAATCATCTTCTAAAGCCATGAGCGCCGACAACGGTCAGGATTTTACGTAGGGGAGAAAAGAAGGTACACCGTTTATTTTAACATAAAAATGTGGTTCTTAGGAAGCCTTTAATCAAATTTTCATGTTGCGAAATGGGGACAAAAAAAAAAAATACGAACCGGTAGTATTTTTCCTGCCGACTGTGGGTTAAATTCACCGCAAACCGCAACGTTCCAATCCACCGCGTTCCACTAAATCCCACTCGCAAGATGATTTAAATGGCCATTAATTTACAGGAATTAAACACTAAATTCCTTCAATTTGGCCTATAAATCCATGGAAATGAGATTTTAAAATCATGTTATATTGTGAATTATTGTGCGAATGTTATTTGGACACTTAGGAAATTTAAAAATGTTTATCGTTTCTTAAGAAATGGATAGATGTTTAGATCTAGTAACTGAATTTTGTAATTAGCTACAATTAGGTAACTAACTAATTATATGCTTTAATTTCAGGTCATCCAAGTAAGATTGTTTCATATTTGTTTCAGAATGCTTCAATCTATAATAACTGAAAAGTTCATTGAGTTCTCTTAATTTTTAAGAAAGATGGGCTTTAGACTATCCTTGATCACAGCTTTTGAGTTAAGTCAATGGAAAGGCAATGGGGAACAAGATGCTACTTTTCCAAGTATGAAAATGGCCATAACTGTTTTAATACTGAAGATATGAAAGTGAGTTAGGTGTCAAATTAAACTTTTTTTTATGCTTTACCTGATGGGGTATATTGCAGTCTTGATTTTTTAAATCTCAAAATGTTGTAACATTACTACAGTAGGCCCACAAAAACATGTTGAAATTTAACAATTGCTTAATTATTCTCAAATTTATCTTTTGATGTCGAAGAATGTGGCTCATCATGTCGAAGCCGGGTTTTACATGATGGAAAAGTAATTAGAAACTAAATTCTGCCTTGAATCACTGCATCAACATGTTCTTGCTGCTCAACCCAACTCCAGCACAAAATAGCATAACACTCACCAAAGGATATGCTGCAAACTGCACTTGTAATCTGACTCCAGGCGCAGGTTGTGCACAGACCCCCACAGTTTGCCTCCGGAAAATTGCAGCGACAGCTGCATCCAGCACCCGCGCCTGCGTTATTTAAGCCGGGTCGTTCGTTAGGTTCAGTTTCGTTTTCTTCCAGACAGACGCAAGAGGCTGCAGGTGCTGGAATCTGAACGGAAACCTAGAGGAATTGTTCGGAAAACATCGATTCGGCTCTTTTTATTTGTTTTGGGATTTACAGAATACCCCAAGTATTTCCTTGTAACATATCCTGTATGCAAAGCCCCTCAATTCCACCTTGATTTTCCTTCCACTTATGTAAGGAATAGTTTATAGCAGCCAATTATCCTGACAACTAGTGTATTTTGGGGTGTGGGGGTCTTGCTGTGAGAAACTCATCCAGTTACCAAAGAACATGCAAACGCCACAAAGAGGGCACCCAGAGTCAGAATTGAAGTTGGGCATTGGAGCTGTGAGGAAACAGAAGGACAATTTCAGCAGAACAAGATCTAAGACCAGTGCACCACCCCATTTGACAGAAACCCGCAGTACAGATTTCATAGTACAGGCTATCAAACTGTACAACTCCTCCCTCTTCTGTCGTGGGGTAGACTGACTCCCCTCCCTACCCCAAATCTTTGAACATGCCCTATCCTTTCCACTCGTCACTTTAATTTCATGTACATTGTGTTTTATGATTCTTGGCAGATTTATTTCCCTCCTGGGATAAAGAAAGTTGTATCGTATCATATCGTAACCACAGAGCGTAAACGGAATCCACGTGAAATTGCATCATTTTGAAAGCCAAAACCATGCTCAGTTTAAATACTGAAACTGGATGGTTGATATTGTAAAGACATGTCTTAACTTTATTCGCAGTCAGCCTGATATTTCCACAATGGAGCAACAAGAATGAAACATTTACTAGCAACGAGTAAAGTCCTGCACTGATGCCTGGAAACAGCTGCATGAGCATTAGAAAAAAAAAGAAGAAAGATCACATGCTCTGGATTTGCTGATCCAACAGAAGAGTTCAACATAAATTCTTGCTTTGGTCATAATTAGAATATCACAGTCAGGGGCTTCTGAAACTCCAAAACCTGGTAAGACTTTTCTCCCAACAGCAATTAACTCCTGATTTTCTGGGCTCTTCATCGTTATTTTGTGAAAAGAGAGGTGTGATTTTGAGAATATATTTTACAAGTAAATTCACCTCTAGCTCTGTGAACTTGCCATCACAACGTTCAAAGGCAAGTTTCAACAGGCAAGCTGGTACAGGCCCGTACGAAGCTTTCCAAATAGGGGGGGGTGGCATGACAGGATTACAAAAAATGTAATGTGAAATAATGTGTGCGCTGCGCACATCACGAGTGCTAAGTGTGAAGTTCGTCGATGCCTCAATCGGGCCCTGGAAGCTCTGGGGTTTTAGATGCTCTCTGATGCATTTTGAGCCTTATTTTGGAGCATTTTTGCACCAAATTTATGACCAATATTTCAGAAATTAACAGGAATGTGCTGGGCGTATGGAACAAGCTGCCAGAGGAGGTAGTTAAGGCTGGGACTATCCTAATGTTTAAGAGACATTTGGACACGTACATGGATAGGACAGATTTAGCTGGATATGGGCCAAACGCGCGTGAGTGGGATTAGTTTAGATGGGACATGTTGGTCAATGTGGGCAAGTTGGGCTGAAGGGCCTGTTTCCACACTACATCATTCTATGACTAAAATGTTAAGAAGAAAAATGCATGTAGGTAAGTAGAGCGGATTTGAAAGGGGAGTGAAAGTTAAAGGCAGAGAGAATTTATGGGTGGAAAGGAACCTAGGAAAGGAGGGGGGGAGGGTGGGCTTGGGCAGATGGGTGAATGGAAAATAGACACAAAGTGCTGGAGTAACTCAGTGGGTCACGCAGCATCTGCGGAGAATATGAATAGGCGACGTTTCACAGAGTGCTGGAGTAACTCAGTGAGTCAGGCAGCATCTCTGGAGAAAAGGTATAGATTATATTTCGGGTCAAGACCGTTCTTCAGTAATATTCATGATGTGACATGCATAGACATTCCTGAATGTTACCCAAACCATCGTGAGCCACTTTGTTACGGTGCTTGCCCTCTCCTATAACGTCTCTGCTGCCTTGGGTGATGCAGGACAGGACACAAGCTTTGGGACATGGTATGAAGCTGTTGCCGTCTGTCCCAGCCTGGTAAAAACCTGGATGGAGTGGATGTGGAGAGGATGTTTCCACTAGTGGGAGAGTCTAGGACCAGTGGCTACAGCATTCGGAATTAAAAGACATTCCTTTCGGAAGGAGATGAGCAGGAATTTCTTAAGTCAGAGGGTGGTGAACTGTGGAATTCATTGGCACAGATAGCTGTGGAGGTCAAGTCAATGGACATTTTTCAGGAGGAGATTGATAGATTCTTGATTGATTCGGGTGTCAGAGCTAATGGGGAGAAGGCAGGAGAAGGGGTTTGAGAGGGAAAGATAGAGTCATAGAGTGATACAGTGTGGAAACAGGCCCTTCGGCCCAGCATGTCCCATCTGCACTAGTCCCACCTGCCCACGTTTGATCCATATCCCTCCGAACCTCTTCTATACATGTACCTGTCTAACTGTTTCTTAAATGTTGCGATAGTCCCTGCCTCAACTACCTCCTCTGGCAGCTTGTTCCATACACCTACCACCCTTTGTGTGAAAAACATACCCCTCAGATTCCTATTAAATCTTTTGCCCTTCACTTTAAACTTGTGTCCTCTGCTCCTCGATTCACCTACTCTGGGCAAAAGACTCAACCATATCTATTCAAATCATGATTTTATACACCGCTATTAGATCATCCCTCATCTTCCTGTGCTCCATGAAATAGAGTCCCAGCCTACACAACCTCTCCCTATAGCTCTGGCCCTCTAGTGCTGGCAACATCCTCGTAAATCTTCACTGTACCCTTTCCAGTTTGATGACATCTTTCCTATAACATGGTGCCCAGAACTGAATACAATACTTTGAATGCGGCCTCACCACCTTCTTATGCAACTGCAACATGACCTCCCAACCTCTATACTCGGCCTGACCCGCTGAGTTACTTCAGCACTCTGTGAAATGTCACAGAACAGGGCAAGATTAGCAAGTTTGCTGATGATACAGAAGTGAGTGGTTTTGCATATAGTGAAGATGGTTGTGAAAGATTGCAGCAGGATCTGGATCAATTAGCCAGGTGGGCAGAGGAATGGTTGATGGCTGCATGGTTTCTGAAGGTCGTGTCGCAGGTACATCAGGTGGTCAAAACATTTTTTGGCACTTTGTCCTTCATCAGTCAGAGTATTGAGTATAGAAGTTGGGAGGTCATGTTGCAGTTGTATAAGACGTTGGTGAGACCGCGTTTAGAAAAGAGTACAGAGATCCCCATCCTGGATCATTCCAATCAGGGTTGTGTCATCCGCAAACTTGAGAAGCTTGACAGAGGCGTCTGTGGAGGTGCAGTCATTGGTGTGGCGAGAGTAGAGGAGAGGGGAGAGTACGCATCTTGCGGTGCTCCTATGCTGAGCGTTTGCGGGTCCGAGATATGCTTTCCCATCTCACATGCTGCTTCCTGTCTGTCAGAAAGCTGGTGATCCGCCGACGGGTTCAGGCACAGTCAACTCAGAAAGCTTGGAGCGTAGTAGCTTTGGCACAATGGTGTTGAATGCAGAGCTAAAATCAACAAACAAACAATCCTCGCATAGGTCCCCTGGCAGTCTAGGTGCTGGAGGATGAAGTGCAGGCCCAGATTGATTGCGTCATCCACAGATCTATTGGCGCAAAATGCAGAGGGTCCAGCAGAGGGATTATGATATTTTTCAGCTTGGCCAGCACAAGCCTTTCAACGGTCTTCATGACTACAGAGGTCAGTGCGACCAGCCTGTAGTCATAAAGACCAGTAATCCTTACCTTTTTTGGGTACAGTGAGAATAGTGGAGACTTTGAAGCAGACAGGGACAGTACATCTTTGGGGGGACTGGTTAAAAATGAGTAATTGGGTGTGAAGTGTTGGTCGGGGTGGGAAAGGGTCCACTCTTTTCATACTGAAGTCTTGCCTTAAGTAGGTGTGAAGTGGTGAATGGGAAGGAGAGGGTGCAGGGTCCATTCTTTGCAGGCTGGGATCTGACTGTGTTTGTTGGGAAGGGGGTACCAGGGTTACGTTTCTGATTTTCAAACCTGCAGTAAAACTCATTTACGTTGTTCGTCAGCTGATGATTGTCCAAAGAGCGGGGGCTTATCTCTTATAGCTGGTGATTTCTTGCATGCCCTTCCAAACTGAAGAAGAGTCACAAGCTGAGAACTTGCTCTTCAACTTCTCAGAGTACCTTGGCAGCTCTGATTCCTCTTCTCAGCTCTTTATCGATCAGGCTATCTTTTAACTCTTGAACGATTAGGCTTGACGCATATTTGCCCCCACCCCCCCTCCCCCCCACCCCAATCTCGAAATGGAAATGTTACATCTGTATATAATGATCCCATTAAAATGTATATTTATGTCACAAACTATGGAATTCATATTTTTCAGTATTGTTATCAAGGAAAATAAAGGAGTTCCAATTGTTTGATATTATTTGATATTGTTTAAAATTATTCATATGGAGGAGAAAATATAATAGCTCTAAAACCTACCTTAATTTTGCAATCTCACTAAAGATAATTCCCCTCGACACAAGATACTGGAGTAACAGCGGGACAGGCAGTATCTCTGGAGAGAAGGAGTGCGTGACATTTCGAGTCGAGACCCTTCTTCAAACTGTTAATTTCATCAATAAATTGTAGATGAGTGGCAGAATCTGGGAAGAGGGCTAAGAGTTGGAGGATATGTTGGAAGACTGAAGTGGGTTTGGGAATATTAGGGTAAAAAATGGGTGTTTGATGGTCAGCATGGACTCAATGAGCTAAAGGGGTTGATTTCTTGCTGTATCCCTCTATGATTCAATGACAGTTACAACTCCAGCTAATCCAGGTTCATGGGTAATTAGGGAAGGACAAAGGACATTTATTGTCAGTACACCACTTGGTGTTGTGAAATTCGAATTGCCATTTGTAGCACACGAATAAGAATAAAACACAACATTAAAGAATTTAACATAAAACATAAAAACATCCCCCCACAATTGTTCCCACTGTGAGGGAAGGCAGCAAAGTCCAGTCCACTTCCTCTTGTTCACCCAAGGTTGGGCCTATTGAGGCCTTCGCAGTCGCCATGACGATGTTTCAGGCCCTCTCACCGGATGATGGAACTCCGGCGTCGGGAGTATCACTTGGAGTGTCTGGAACGGCCGCTTCCTCCCCGGAAACTGTGGCTCCAGACGTCCACAGGCCACACTGGTCGGAGCTCCAACAGTGGCGATTTCGGCGAAAGATCCCAGGCTCCGCGGTGTTTAAACTCAGCGTCGCCCGCAGCTGGACACTCCGCAACCACAGCTCCGCGATGTTGGAGCCGGCGGTCTCAGCACTCCAGAGCTTACCACACAGCGACCCGGGTAAGACAGCGCCCGCTCCGCGATGGTGCTTCAGCGCTGTGCCACCGTCGAAGCTGAAGTTCTGGTCGGTCCCGGCAGGAAAAGCCGCTGCAGTCCCATTGGTAGGCCGCGAGGCAGGGGGCGAAGGTGCGGCTCAGAGGAAAGTCGCATCTTCGACCAGGTAGGGACTGAGAAATACAGTTTCCCCATTCCCCCCAACCTCCCATATAAAAAGACTAGATCTCCAAAACAAAAACTTTTTAACACACTAAAAATTTAAAAAAGGAGTGAAAGGACGAACAGCTGCAGGCAGGGCAGCCATACTCAACGGCGCCCCCACTCGCCCCAACTCGGAAGAAGAAGGCAATGGTTCCTGAAGTGCCTCCAGTCAGCATCTTTCGAGATACAGCATGGAAACAGGCCCTTCAGCCCACCGAGTCTGCACCGACCAGCGATCCCCGTACATTAACACTACCCTACACCCACTAGGGACAATTTTACATTTACACCAAGCCAATTAACCTACAAACCTGTACCTCTTAGGAGTGTGGGAGGACACCAAAGATCTCTGAGAAAACCCATGCACGTGACAGGGAGTACGTACAAACTCCGTACAAACAAGCACCCATAGTCAGGATTGAACCCTGGTCTGTGGCATTGTACGGCAGTAGCACTACCGCTACAACAGTGTGCCACTTTAATACATGTGTCTAATACATTCTTAAATGATTCCTTGGTTTACCCTTCACCATTTTCCCTGCAATTGCAGCTCATCATTCCCTACTCTATGAATATTCTTCTTTGTTTGTCCCCTTCTTCTGTATTTACTTGAGAGTAATATTCTATTTCAACATCCTTAACAAACCAGTCAATCTCTATAAAATCATTGAAGATAGACAAAAATTGCTGGATCAACTCAGCGGGTCAGACATCATCCGCGGAGAAAAGGAATAGATGACATTTTGGGTTGAGACCCTTCTTCAGACTGAGAGTCAGGGGAGAGGGAAACTAAAGGACCCTCTGCGATTTTGGGGAAGAGCTTCAACATCTAATCTTACCTCTCCAAAATGGACGACCAACAGGTGAAAACATAAGGATGTGATTACTTTGGAAATCCAATTGACAGTTTTTGCCAAGGAGACATGAATCCACAACATGGCTATCTATTCCCGACTTGTATGTGGTTCTCATACCAACTTCCTGAGCTAATCCTTCCTCCAATCTCTCTTTGACAAAAAAACATAATTGTTGACATATAGAATACAAATTTTCAGCCATAATTTTCTATGTATGACTTTGTTTTCTTTGTGCAAAATGTCAGTATGATATTTATCAGCATTTCTCAAAGGAAGTGTGTGAAGTGGTAGGAATCTGCACCTGAATTTGGTGGCCTTGCACCCTGTTTGAAGTGGTATGAATTTGGTGGCCTTGCACCCTGCTTGAAGTGGCTGGAAACTGCACTTGAATTCGGTGGCCTTGCACGCTGCTTGAAGCGGTAGGAAATTGTTCTTGAATTCGGTGGCCTTGTACCCTGCTTGAAGTGGTAAGAAACTGCGCTTGAATTTGGTGGCCTTGCATGCACTCTGCTTGAAATGGAATTTCAAGGAATACCCGCGAGTAAACTGCTTGCCCACCAGCCGTGAGTGAGTTGAGAGCACATCAGGGTACAGTGACTGAGCCGTCACCCCAAGGATCCATTTGGCCCACAATGTCCATACTTGCCCTCTGGAAACTAGTCCCTTCAGCCCACAATACCCATACTAGCACTCCAGAAAGCACCCCCCCACACTAGCCACCAATATTGGAATTGGTGGAGGGGTGGAATATTGCATTGGGGGACCAGCCCTCCCGTGTGATCATGGGACACAACGGGTCCCACTTAGTCTAGTTATATATAAAAATCTGGAAATATATATATGTTTGTGTGTTATATGATTATATACATCTATATTACATTAATATATGTGCTGGAGAAACTCAGCAGATGCGGGTTCGATTTTCCATCATCTGCAGTACCTTCTTAAACATATGTGTCATATGTGTGTTCTTTCCTACACAATCTAATCAGTTGTATGGTCGCTGAATAAAACCATCCTTAAGTTATACATCGTTTTTTAATCTAGCTCAAAACAAATTTTATTTTGTTAAATACTTCATTTAGATAACCCCACCATTACAGACACATCTCATTTCACTCTCTGGCTATTGGGAAGACCAGACCCATAATATTGTTGAAAAACAATTCCATGGACACAAAAAAACTTAAGGAACATTCCACGATTCCAAGAGCAGAGCCACTGGAATCTTCATATTGCGATTATTTTCCAAATACCGCAGTTGTGAACAGTGTGATTAGATGAATTAGAGAGTGCAAGAGTAATACAAAAATCAACTCAAACTCAAACACAGCACATGAGTCATTTAAAAAGAAAAGCTTTTCAAAAAAAACATTTAAAAAGACAATTAACAGAATCATAATGTGTTAACAAAATTTAACAGAATTATGAATGAACAAAAATAAGTAGTGAGGAAGGCAAGAATGGCCTCTGCACCAGGCCCTAATGGTGTTCCGTATTGTGTCTACAAGAATGCCCCAGATATTCTGAAATTCCTCTGGAGGAACATGAGGAAGTCATCCCCAAAGCCTGGCGAAGAGCAGGGGGGGGGGGGGGGGGGGGGGAGTCCTGATCCCAAAAGAAAAAAATTCTTCCACCATCGAACAGTTTCGGCAAATAAACCTTCTTAACATAGAGGGCAAGATATTTTACAGTGTGGTGGCGAAAAGACTTACAACGTATCTGAAACAAAACCATTTCATTGATACATCAATAAAAAAGACTGGCATAGCAGGCTTCTCGGGATGCCTTGAACATACCAGCGTCATATGGCATCAAATCAAGACTGCTAAGAAAGAACAAAAGATTCTGCATGTCTTGTTCCTCGATCTGGCCAATGCCTATGGATCAGTTCCTCATTCGCTACTGTGGACTGGTTTTGAATTCTTTCAGGTGCCTGCAATAATAACAAATCTGGTAAAAAACGACTTACAGGATCTGCAGTTTTGTCTCACAACATCAGACTTTACCACAGCATGGCAACCACTGGAAATAGGCATCATAGCGGGGTGCACCATCTCCCCATTGACCTTCACTATGGCAATGGAGTTCATTATCAGAGCGCCAAAATGGGTTGTGGGAGAAAAACGGCTACAGTATGGTCAGCGATTGCCACCGTTACCAGCCAATATGGACAATATAACAACACTAACAACAACTATCACCTGCACCAAGAGACTTCTGGAAAAACATCATCAAAACATCACATGGGTAAGGATGAAGATTAAACCCAGCAAGTGCAGAAGCATCTCCATTGTCAACGGTCAAGTCAAATATCAAAGATTTCATATAGACGGAATACCTGTTCCAACTGTTTCAGAAATGCCAGTGAAGAGCTTGGGCCGATTGCACGATGCAAAGCTCAAGAACACCGGGCAGTTTGAACAACTGAAAAAGGATACCATCATGCACATAGCTCGCATCAACAAGACCTTGCTACCAGGAAAACTCAAGCTGTGGTGCTTCCAATTTGGCATACTACCAAGAATCATGTGGCCTTTAACTATGTATGAAATCCCCATCAACAAAGTGGAAAAGCTGGAAAGAATGATCAGCACACATATGAAACAGTGGCTTGGACTTTCACGATGTCCAAGCTGTCGGACTGTGTGAGAGTGGCAAATTGGAATTACCCATTGCAGGACTTGTGGAAGAGTTCAAATGCACTAAAGCAAGGTTGTTCATGACCCTCACTGAATCTGAAGATACTGTTATTCGAACAGCGGCCCCCTGTGTGGCAATGGGGAGGAAGTGGCCCCCATCTGAAGCCGTTCATAGTGCTAAGTCTGCTCTTCATTACCAGGATATGGTTGGCCAAGTCCAACACGGGAGAGCCGGGCTCGGGCTCGTCCCAAAAGCTCCTCAATGGCACAAGGCAACATCAGTGCAGAAAAGACGGCTCGTGGTGGAGGAGGTGAGAAGACGGGAGGAGGCAGAGCGACACGCCTAGGCCGTCTCAATGGCCAAGCAGGGACAATGGACTAACTGGGAGAGCCTGGAAAAGAGGAAACTCAGCTGGCATGACATCTGGCAAATGGAAGGATCTCGGCTAAGTTTTGTCATCAGAGCCAGTTATGATGTTGTACCATCACACCAGAACCTGAAGCAGTGGTTCGGAGAAGAAACTGCTTGCTCCCTTTGCCAAGCACCTGCATCACTAAGGTACATTTTAACAGGATGCACTATGAGCCTCGGCCAAGGGTGTTACACTTGGCGGCGTAACCAAGTTCTCAGACAGCTGTCATCAATCCTTGAACAGAGGCGAACAATCACAAACCCTTCCCCACCAACATCGGCAGGAAATGTCCACTTCACAACATTTGTACCAGCAGGCCAACCTCCAGAGCACCAGATATCAGCAATGGATGCAAGCATTCTGCAGCCTGCTTGGGATTGGAAAATGGAAACGGACTTAGAAAAAAGGCTTGTGTTTCCCCCAGACATTGTGGCTACAACACTCCGGCCAGACATGGTCCTGTGGTCCACAACAGCCAAGTTGGCATACGTTGTGGAATTGACAGTTCCATGGGAAGATGGTGTTGAAGAAGCTTATGAGATGAAGAAGACCAAGTACTCTGAACTGGCAACTGAAGCTTCCCAGAATGGCTGGAAGACCAAGATATTCCCTGTCGAAGTGGGATGCAGGGGATTTGTTGCTACATCTATGACCAGGCTATTAAAGAAAATGGGGGTGAGGGGTTCTCCCTCCAATAAGCAATCAAATCATTATCAAATTCTGCAGAAAAAAGCAGCAATTGGATTTGGATCAAAAGGAGAGACAACAATTTTTGCAAGGTGAAGACAGGAGGGTATGGAATTGAGGGGGGTGTAACTAGGACGCCAGGCATCACCGTTGAACCCTATGGAGATGTTGTGGGCTTATCAATGAAACGTCAAAGAAGGAGGGTGCCCACCTGATGACCCCATGACGTACCTACCCTACCTTTCACCACTCCAATCCCACTGCAAATAGCAAGAGTGCCGACTTTTTACAGGGATTGAAATCCTTTCGGTCTGAATGAAATTTTGTTCCCCTGCAGTCATACATCTAATTAAAAAAATTACAAAAACACACAATAAACACATATTTAACATCCACCACAGTGAGTTCACCAAACACCTCCTCACTGTGATGGAAGGCAAAGTCTTACAGTCACTGTCTCTTCCCTCTTTGTTCTCCCTCTGCGCCGAGGCGATCCAGACTTCAGATGTTGTGACCCCACCGGGTGATGGTAAGTAAGTCCCGCGGCTCAACCGTGCTCTGCGAACGGGCCGGTTCAAACTCCTCGGCCCGGGGTGGTCGAAGCTGCTGAAGCCGCCCTCCAGTTCAGCGGATGAAGCTGTTGCCGCGGGAGCTCCGGAAAACAGGTCACGATCCTGTGACCTGCGAGCTCCCGACGATGTCGTCCACCGGGGCCGAGTCGGGTCGCCGCTGCCCCTGACGCTGGAACGCTGCCACAGCCCCGAGGCCGCCAGCTCCATCATTAGGCTTCGGCGGAGACAGAGAGGAAGACGGGGAATACGACAGAAAAATGCCGCATCCCCCCGAAGGAAGAGACCAAACACATGTTTCTCCCCCCCCCACCCACACACACATACAATCTAATAAAACAAAATTAACTAAAAACAAGACAAAGGAACACAAAAAAAGAAAATAACAGACGGACTGCAGGCGGGCCGCAGCTGTTAAGCCAGCGCCGCCATCTTGGAAGGCGTTACACACCATTAAAACCCAGTAATTGTTGGAAATCTGAAGTAAAAGAACTGGAAATATTCAGCAGGTCAGGTGGCATCTGTGGAGAATTAAAAGCCGAATGAACATTAACAGTAACCTGGAAACAATAATTACTTTTAACGTGGAATTTTAATACTTGATCTTGAAGATTACCATGTGCCCAGTGATAATGGGATGGTGTTTAGTTTAGTTCAGTTTTGTTCAGTTTACAGATATAGCACAGAAACAGGCCCTTCGGCCCGCCAGATCCGTGCCAACCAGCAATCCCCGCAAATTAACACTGTCCTACACACATTAGGGACAATTTTACACATACACCAAGCCAGATAACCTACATACCACTACAAGCGCTGTAAGGCAGCAACTCCACCGCTGTGCCACCGTGCTCTTACAATTTGTACCATGTTTTGTTGGAACTGTGGGGGAGGCCAATGATATTGACGTCAGAGTAGGACTAGGAGCAGAAGGGCGGGTTTTGATGGTTCGCTATTAAACCGTTCCGTCTGTGCGTCATCGCCAGCGCTCTCTCTTCCTGATCGCCCACCCCAACTGTCGACAAAGTCTGACGGAGAAAATGCTCCCATTCATATTACGGTTGGCTCCGTGTTTTCCTTCTAGCTAAGGCGGGCGGCGCCACCTCGAAGGTTTAACCAGCCTGTTCGAATCCAATCTGTACTTTCCAACCTAACCCTCCACACAGCACATTCTCCTTGTTTCCTTCAATCCAGGAAGGTTGTTTAGATAGGAATGTAAAAACTGTCTCAAATTTGTTGACCACACAACTTGTAATTCGTGTAAATCAATAACGAATTTGAATGGCTGTGACCCGGGCTAATGCCAGGGATTTGATAATTGACAGGTTCGTTCCAGGCAATCTTGTGTTTTCAAGGCTGGTGCTGTATTGATTCAATAATTTAAATAGATACAATTGTGGATTTGTGCAGCCTGCAGAACGCTGTAGCCTACTGCTGACATATTTGACGGATACATTTATTAATCAATCTCATTGAAATGAACACGCAGGTCCGTACACACACAGTAGCTTAATTGGCAAGAATTTTTATCCCCAATGACCCATGACCTGGGCAAGCGCAGTTGTAATACCGAACTCAATTATTGTCCCTGGTGTGTAGGACTTAGAACAAGTGTATTGGTGATCAATGGTCAGCGTGGACCTGGTGGGCTGAAGGGCCTTTTTCTACTCTGTATCTCTACACTAAACTCTAAACTAAACTAATCTGAACACCTGACCCACTGAGTTCATCCAGTGGTTTGTATATTTTGCTGCAGATTGCAGTGGAATTGATTGTAGACTTTAGGAGAGCTCCCCCACTCCTCACCCCACTCACCATCAACAAAACCACAGTCACATCTGTGGGGTATTTTAAGTTCCTGGGAACCATTATCTCCAAGGACCTTAAGCGGGTGGCTACCATTGACTCCACAGTCAAAAAGGCACAACAGAGGATGTACTTCCTGTGGTAGCTGAGGAACTACAGGCAATGATGGCCCAATTCAATACGGCCATTGTAAAGTCTGTCCTCACCTTCTCCATCATGGTCTGGTTTGGCTCAGCCACCAAGCACGACACCTGGAGGCTGCAGCGAATCGTCCGATCAGCTGAGAAGATTATTGGCTGCAACCTTCCCTCCAATGACGAACTGTACACTGCAAGGGCCAGGAAGCAAACGGGTAAGATCATCTCTGACCCCTCTTACCGTGGCCACAACATTTTGGAATCACTTCCCTCTAGAAGGCGACTCCGGACTGTAAAAGCTGCCACAGCCAGACATAAAAACAGCTTTTTTTTCCACGAGTAGTACTCTACTCAATAATCAAAAATCTGCAGCCTCCTTTTGCTCTGGTATTTTATTTAATTCACTTGTTTAATCAATAATGTTTTATTATTAATGTTTTATGTATCATTCCTAACTCTCACTGTATGTCATGTTGTCAATTGCAGGCGGAGCACCACGGCAAAATCCTTGTATGTGAATACTTGGCCAATAAACGTATTCAGAGACACAAAATAAAATAATCAGCAGAAATATCACTGGAGGAGATAGAGAAGACAATTGGTAGGATGAAAACAAACAAGGCCCCAGGCAGAGACAGTTTCCCTATAGAATGGTATAAAATATTTCAGAATGAGCTGAACCCACTTCTTCTTAGAACCTTTAACTGGATTATCAAAAAAGGCAATACCCCCGTCATGGAAAGAGGAAAATATAACATTAATCCCCAAAGAGAACAAAGACAAGCAAAATTGTACCAACTACAGACCGATATCAATTTTAAATGTGGACTATAAATTATATTCTTCAATTATCTCCAAACGATTTGAAAAGTTCATGCCAGATTTAATTGATGAAGACCAGACTGGTTTTATAATAGGCAGCCAAACACAGAACAGTATTAGAAGAACCCTACATATAATACACAAGATTCAAAAGGAAAGTACGCGCGCTATTGTGATAAGCCTAGATTCGGAAAAGGCTTTTGATGGGGTTAATTGGGAATTCTTATATCAAACACTGGAAAGATTTGGCTTTACCGAAGATTCAATTCAAGTTATTAAAGCAATTTACCAGCAACCTACTGCAAGAGTAAAGGTGAATGGGTTCTTAACTGAGAGAGTTACACAAAAAGCTGGAGAAACTCAGCGGGTGCAGCAGCATTTAAGGAGCGAAGGAGATAGGCGACGTTTCGGGTCGAGACCCTTCTTCAGACTGAAGTAGTCTGAAGAAGGGTCTCGACCCGAAACGTCGCCTATCTCCTTCGCTCCTTAGATGCTGCTGCACCCGCTGAGTTTCTCCAGCTTTTTGTGTAACCCTCGATTCTCCGGCATCTGCAGTTCCTTCTTTAACACTCTTAACTGAGAGAGTTGTGTTAGGAAGAGGAACGAGACAGGGATGTTGTCTTAGCCCTACCCTGTTTGCTATATATATATATGGAACCATTGGCTCAAGCGATTCTTCAAGATAGGGAACTGAGGGGAGTAACTATAAGAGACAGAGAACATAAAGTTGGCCTTTTTGCAGATGACGTAATGATGTATCTCACGGAAGTAAACACCTCATTTCCAAGGATGATGGGGATCATAGGGAAATTTAAATTTTATGCAGGATATAAAGTGAATATTTCACAAACTCAAACCCTCCTATTTAATTGTTTTGTCCAGAAGAAATCAAGCAAGAATATAATATTAAATGGATTCAAGATCAATCAAATACCTATGGGTACATATAACAAAAAAATATCAATGTTGTATGGGGCCAATTATAATCACATCAACCAAAACATAAGAAAGGATATAGGAAGTTGGTCCACCTACCCAATGGATTTTAGTAGTAAGATAAATGTGGTGAAAATGAATATTTTGCTAAGGCTATTTTACTCGTTTCAATCTCTACCAATAGAGATACCATTAAAACAATTCACGGAATGGGATAAATTAATATCTAGATTTATTTGGGGATGAAAGAAGGCCAGAATTCGATACACTACACTCCAGTTGCCAAAGGACAACGGTGGAATGGCACTTTAAAATTTTAGGATATATTTCTATGCAGCCAAACTTGGACCACTAATTAATTGGTGTGAGGACAGCTATATAGCTAGGTGGAAAGAGATTGAGACATATATCTTTACCAAAGGATTGAGACATATACCAAAGGAATAGTAAGATTGAACGAGAACTTACCAGTTCGAAGGTTGATCTTTATTTCATGAGGAGTCGAAGTGAGGGATTTCGTGAAGAGCCCGCCGGCGCGCATGCTCGACATACTTCAAAGTAGCGGCGTGGAATCACAGAAACCAATCCAAAGAAATGACTTCACATAGTAAGAATGAAAACGACTAAGATTACCAGATGAAGGTGATTGAGGGTTGGGCGAGGAGGGCACGAAATCCCTCACTTCGACTCCTCATGAAATAAAGATCAACCTTCGAACTGGTAAGTTCTCGTTCAATCTTACTATTTCATTTCGGAGTCACGTGAGTGACTTCGTGAAGACTTCAAAGCTTCTGTGATGACACGCCCTGGACCACGTCCATGCTGTCACACCACTACCAGGGATGGATGGGAGGAATAACGTGCTGACTAGTCCATACTGCAAAACAAATCATATTTATTAACAACAAATCAAAACCCCTTATTCGGGGACATCTCCACGTTCTTGCCCCGCATCTAGTACGGCTTCTGCGAACTGTAGAGGCGCAGCGACGGGCCGGTTGTAGAAACGCTGGACACCGCTTCATTAGCCCATCCTGCTGTGGCGAGAATATGGTCGATGGGCACCTCCATGACCCTCGCCGCCGACGTCGATGCAGCCCTGGTGGAATGAGATTTGAACACATTAGTGTCGATACCTGACTTTCCCAAGACGACTCGAAGCCACCTGGATATCGTCTGTGTTGTCACTCGATGGTGAGGTCTCTTATGAGTGACAAGCAGGTATCTCTCCTTTCCTCTGATGCTTGCCGTCACCTTGACGTAGTAACGGATGTGGGAGGCTAAACATAGCCTAGCATCTGCGGGGTATGCCGGGAACTTCAGCTGCAGCCCTGTGCACCCAGGTCTATGCTGCTTTAGTAGCTCGTCAACAAAGAAAACTACTTCTGTGGGGGTAGACATCATTCTGTCGACACGTAGTTTATGGAGTGTCTGTACCCTCTGTGCTGAAGTCAGCGCTAGTAACATCACCAGCTTCATGGTGAGTTTGTCCAGCTGGAGCCCTTCCATGGGGGACCACGTCCTGAGCAGAGCTAAAACTACCCTGACATCCCAGGTGATATTGTAGCGTGGTGTAGGCGGATTCGTATTGAAAATACCCCGCATAAGCCTGGACACTAGCTTGTTGGATCCCACCTCAATATTGAGGTAGAATGATAGAGCGCTCCTGGCGCTGTTGATGGCACTGTAGCTTAAGTGTTCATCATGGTGCAACCCCGCGAGGAATTCCAGGACGTCGGTTATAGTCACGGCATCGTACGTGATGCGAGAGCGGCTGCAGAAGGCTTCCCACTTCCTGATGTGAGAGCGGTATCTTCGCCTTGTAGACTCTCGGCACGACGCTGCAATGGTATCCATGGTCCGGGTAGAAAGGCCGTATCCAACTAAAGGCCGATTCAGAATCTGCAAGCCAACAAATTTAAATAGCCATGGCAGGGATGTGGCTCCCCTGATACAGGGTGAGTAACTAATTCTGGGCTACCCTGCAAACGGACCCAAGGTTCACTGAGCGTGTCAATGACCATCGGATACCACGGCTGTGTAGGCCAGTCGGGTATGACAAGGATGCCCTTGGCACCATCCATCTGAATTTTTCGTAATACCCGACTGATGAGGCAAAACGGAGGGAATGCATAGAAAAAGCAATTCCCCCAGTCTAGCGAGAAAGCATCTAACGCTATAGCCCCAGGATCTGGTTCCCACGAGACGTAGGTTGGTACCTGATGGTTCAACCGGGACGCAAAAAGGTCAATGTCCGGTTTCCCAAATTTGGCTGTGATTTTTGCAAAAATTTCAGGATGCAACATCCATTCAATATTATCATTGAACTTGCGTGACCTGGCGTCCGCCACAAAATTAAGCTCACCTGGCAAATAGGTGGCTGAAATCCAAATGTCTCTCTTGACACACCAGAGCCAAATTGAATTAGCCAATTTATCACATGAAACTGACCTGGTACCGCCCATGTGATTTAAATACGCCACCGCTGTGGTGTTGTCTATTTGGAGCCGGACATGTGCTCCAAAGATCTTGGAACAATATGCACGAAGTCCGTGAAACGCTGCAAGCAGCTCCAAATAGTTGATCCCTTGTGATACCAACATTGTATTCTCAAGGGTATCCCATCGGCCCCCACAACTAGAATGTTGATTCGTAGCTCCCCAGCCATCAGAGCTCGCATCAGTTTGTAAGTATATCATCGGTTTCGCCTCAATAATAGTTTTAAACGAGTTACTAATGTGGCAAACCCACCATCGTAACTCATCCAATGCTGCAGGCGGCAGCTGCATTGATCGATCATAATGACCAGCATGCCGTCGCAGCGCAGCAATCTTGGCTCTCTGCAAGTTTTGATAATGCAGAGGTCCATACCGGGCTGCCGGAAACAAAGCCACAATCTTGCCAATGACAGTAGCTGTGTGACGAATCGATGGTATACGAGTATTGAGTAAATCTGTACACACCTGTGTTACCTCCTCAATTTTGTTAATTGGTATGGTGACTCTCATGCTAATGGAATTCACCTGGAACCCCAGATAATTAATTACCTGGGTGGGGCAGAACTTAGATTTTTCTGGATGAACAATGAACCCAAGCTGTTGGAACAAATTGACCGCAGCTGCAACCCCTTGTTGAGCTGATTCCAAGGTGTGTCCGATAATTAAAATATCATCTAAATAGGCCATAACGATATGATGTCGTTGTCTTAAATAAGCCATAATTGGCTTCACCAATTTAGTAAATAATCGAGGGGCTGTGGTGAGCCCATTAGGCAACGCCCTATATTGCCACAGCTGGTCCATCCAGATAAATTTTAAGAACCTTCTGTAATATTTTTGCATGGGTACGGTATAGTACGCATCCTGTAAATCAATACATGCCATAAAGCACCCTTGTGAGATCAATGATTTGGCCGTTTCAAACGTGTCCATTTTAAAATGAGTATATGTTACAAAGTTATTCAGAGTGGTCAGATCAATAATGACTCTACAGCCTCCATCTTTCTTAGGTCGGGTAAAAATATTGGAAACAAATTCAACGGGCTCATGAACCGTTTTCTCTATGACCCCTTTCTGTTCCAACCTTAAAATTTCCTTATAGCCTACGGACTGTTCCGCAGCCGTTAGTTTAAACATACGACCCGGTCTATGCTGAGACGGAGGGATGTCCCCATTAATAAACTCAATGCTATGGCCCTGAATATTCCGTAACACATACTCATCACTGGTAATATCACCCCATGCACCCGCAAACAACCGCAAACGCCCACCAACATGTGAGGTTAAACAAAGAGAAAAAAGAGAACCAGACCGCCTCACCTCTGTGGTTACCGGCGGTCCCTGACACGAGTGGGTGGACGTAGAGGTTCTGGGTTGGTTTGAGGTCGTGGCGTCCTCATTTTCCATCTCGGCTTCTGCCAAGCCTGTCCTAAAAAAGACCCCTGTGGTTGGGGTGGTTGATATCGGTTTGGAGCTGGAGGGTAATTCCTGGTAGACGTGCTGGCAGACCCTCGTGAGCGGCCAAGCGGAGCTTTGGAGCTCGATGGCGTGGGGGCACTCTGAGAGCGCATGAGCCCCACGGTCTTGGCTTGTTCATCAAGCTCTCTGACCCTCTTGGCAAGGTCTTCGCCAAAGAGCTGACGGGGCGGCGGCGGCGGCGGTGGTTTGCACAACCCTGCAAATTTGGGGTTGAGCGCTGGGCGGATGCTATTTTTCCGAAAGCCATTGATTTCATTTTGAGTAGCGCATAGAAGCGCCAGAGCATCCTCCTGGTCCAAATTAAGCTCCTCTCCGTCGACCGACCGCACAAAAGCAGTAATCCCGGCCGTGAGGAGTTTCAGGATCTTTAGTTCCTGCTGACGGATAGCCGCACTGATGTTGCCCCAGATTGGCGTATTGACCACAGGCACGTTGCGGGAGTTGCAGTTTGATGGAGCCTTGTGACGGCTCATGGCTTGTAGTAGAACTTCCTCCTGAAGCTGGTGATTATTTAGGAAGTCCACAGTGGCTGCCAGTTTTGTATTGATAGGAAGCCCCAAGGAATGAGGGGCTGCAAACTTGGTGGCCACATCGAGGAGGTCCTCCGCCGGTAACTCAGGCGGGGGTGGGATGGGATCGACCACTGCCTCCTCGTCCTGCTGCTCCAGGCTGGTGTATGAAGCTGGTGATGAAGCCCTGTGCCTGTCGCTGCTGGATGCCTGTTGTTGTTGAAGGAGACGTTCCAGCAGCCGCTCTATACGGTCAATACGCCCTTCACCCTGAACACTCAGGTGGTCGGAGTCCTCCAGCTCTGAAAATTGGCCGGGGCTCCTGTCATCGGCCCGCACCTCGTCGAGGCCCTGCCGGTGCCGGTAGTTGTCGTCGACAGCCGCCGAGGCGAAACTGCGCGATTCCTGCACGGGCGTGTTCAACCGCCTCCGTATAGCGGGAGCGGAAGCCGTTGCCTCTAAGGACAGATGCGGCATGGTGTCGGCACCAGCCGAAGCCTGGATACCTTGGGCCCGTGCAGGCTTGCCAGCTGCCCACATCGTGGACCTTGCCGACGCATGGTCTCGCCCACCCATCCATGGGGGGCTCAGCGACCGTGACGGGACCCCCAACTGACTCGTCCCGGCGTCGGAAGTTGGGGGGCGACGGCTGGACCTCACAGCTGCCCCGGGTCCCGTCCTAGAACCTGACCGCTCCTTGGCGACAGGCAGAGCCTTAGCCCCGACAGGGTTAGGCTTTTGGGCTCCTGCCCTTCCCCTCCTCAGGGGGCTTCGTGAAGCGGGCCGTGCAGCCGCACGGACCCTTCTGCTCGAGGCCGTCAGCAAGCCTGCTGACGACCTGACTGCCACGGCAGGGTCGTCCTGCTCTGGCGGCACACCACACTCCTCCTCGTCGAACTCCTCCGAGCTGTGGTGTGCGGGCGGGTCCGGACCTGAAAAAACAGAGCTCACCGACATCTCCGCCCTCGTTCCGGTCTGCGTTGCAGGTACCCCCGACAACTCTCGCTCCGGAACTGCTGGCCGGTGACTTCTCCTCGAACTCCGGCCTCTTAAACGCCCATCCATGTTCTTGCTGTGAAGCAAACACAACAAGAACCACCAACTTAAGGTAGCATACTTACCTGCATGGTTCCCTTATGAAGGGCTGGCGAGGAGCACGCTCCTCCGTCAGCCGTCGCAGCAACGCGTTACGACGATATGTCGAGCATGCGCGCCGGCGGGCTCTTCACGAAGTCACTCACGTGACTCCGAAATGAAATTGAACATCACAATCACAGAAGAAGAATGGCATCATATGTGCGTAACACTACAGACATCCACTAATTCACAAAATGGAAAGAATTTAATTGGAAAAATTTGATTTCTTTCTTTATTACGTCTAACATAAAAAGCAAGCAAATTCTAAGGCAGCAAACATGCCGGAGGCAGTGTGGCCAAACAGACGCAAATCATGCACATATCTTCTGGAGCTGCCCAAAAATAGAACCATTTTTGGACAGAGTGAATTCAGAATTAAAGGAGGTATTAGGATATATGGTCTCCAGAAGTGTTCCATTTTATACCTGGGTAACATAAGTACAGTGGTGCTGAAGGAAGATCATTACTTGGTTAAAATCCTATTCACAGCTGGTAGAAAGGCCATTGCAGGAAACTGACTTGCAGCGGACACGCCCAGACTTAGACAATGTACAGGAAATATGTGTCATGGAGAAAATGACATATTCTCTAAGAGTGAAAGAAGACCAGACCAGTATTGCGTACAGTTCTGGTCTCCAAATCTGAGGAAGGACATTATTGCCATAGAGGGAATACAGAGAAGGTTCATCAGACTGATTCCTGGGACGTCAGGACTGTCTTATGAAGAAAGACTGGATAGACTCGGTTTATACTCTCTAGAATTTAGGAGATTGAGAGGGGATCTTATAGAAACTTAACAAAATTCTTAAGGGGTTGGACAGGCTTGATGCAGGAAGATTGTTCCCGATGTTGGGGAGGTCCAGGACAAGGGGTCACAGCTTAAGGATAAGGGGGAAATCGTTTAGGACCGAGATGAGAAGGACTTTTTTCACACAGAGAGTGGTGGGTCTCTGGAACTCTCTGCCACAGAAGGTAGTTGAGGCCAGTTCATTGGCTATATTTAATAGGGAGTTAGATGTGGCCATTGTGGCTAAGGGGATCAGGGGGTATGGAGAGAAGGCAGGTACGGGATACTGAGTTGGATGATCAGCCATGATCATATTGAATGGCGGTGCAGGCTTGAAAGGGCCGAATGGCCTACTCCTGCACCTCATTTCTATGTTTCTGTTTATTAGATGAGTTTAACCGAAAATGGGAAAAATGGATTAGATACAGAAATAAAGACATCAACACTGTATAATTTTATTGACAACAATGCAAGTTATTGGAAAATATTTTAATAAGAAAATAGTTCTGTATACTGCATCACTAATTGTAAACTGAACCCCCCGCTGCACTGTTGTACGTTTCACTGCATTGTTGTATGTTTTGTTGTTTTATTTGTGTATGCATAAAAGCAATAAAGACTAAAGTGTAAAAAAAACATGACCACTGCTGAGGTCTTTAGAATAGGGAATGGCGTTACGATTTATGTAGGTATCCTTTGCCCACTCTCGATGTTGGTGACCCAATAAGGAAAAGTTGGCTTTTACAGGAAAAACTGGTCATATCAGCTGTCCGAAAGAGCCACACATTCAGATTAAATCAATGTTATGATTTTTCTCCCTTAGCCTGCCACCAGTTTTGCCCCAAATCTAAATAAAGGAAATGTTGAGGATTTTTGCAGGAGATCGTTGTCCATGGGAAGGATTTACGGTACAATATATTCCACACAAGACATAAGGAGCATTTTGTTGAGAATACCATCAGTTTACTATGTCCAGAGAGAGCCTCAATGGTTGTGGACCAAATAGGCTTTCACTGCCTTGCAATATTGCCTCCATATACCTCAATTTAAATGACTATAAGCTTTTACATCTGTGGTTATACAACTTGGTCCAGAAACAATGTAAACAGTAGCTGAGGATAGACACAAAAAGCTGGAGTAAATCAACGGGTCAGACAGCATTTCAGGAGAAAAGGAATAGGTGATGTTTCGGGTCGAAACCCTTCTTCAGACAGAGTCAGGGGAAAGGGAAATGAAAGAGACAGATGGTGATGTAAAGATATAGAACAAATGGATGAAAGACATACAAAAAGGTAACGATGATAAAGGAAACAGGCCATTGTTAGCTGTTTGTTAGGTGAGGACGAGTGCAGACAATGAGACTCAACAAGACAACTTTGAAGCTGGTATGACGGGTAGAGGAGGGATAGCGATGGAGTGCAGGGGTTACTTAATGTTAGATAAATCAAGTCATACCACTGGGTTGTAAGTTGCCCAAGCAGCATATGAGATGCTGTTCCTCCAATTTGACTTTGGCCATACTCTGACAATGGAGGTGGGCTATGGCAGAAAGGTCATGTGGGAATGGGAAGGGGAATTAAAGTGTTTGGCAACCGGGAGATCAGGTAACTCCGGGTGTACTGAGCGAAGAGCCACATTCATAAATTCTAGGAGCATAATTAGGCAATTTGACCCATCCAGTAAACTCTGCCATTCAATCATGGCTGATTATCTTTCCCTCTCAACCCCATTCTTCTGCCTTCTCCCCATAACCCCTCACACCCTAACATGAGATGTTAGAACAGTTCGTAGAGATTTCATCTACACCATATTAATTTTTCCCCAGTGACTTCATATACTGAGATAGAATATTGTGTTAATTTTTTTTTATTTGGCATTCATCTAGAATCTCTCGAACAGTAGCATTGAAGGAAAATGTGAATGTTAACAACATTTTCAAAAGTCTCCATTCGACCTCTGTCGATGTTATTCCAACAAATCGATGAGAAATGGAACCTTACAATGTTTATTGCGGTACAGGCTTTTGTTCATCTGAAATTAACAAATTAACAATCTGATGATCCAGAACAGATAATTTTATTCTCAGAATGAACCATGCAAAAACACATTGGAATTGCATTTAGTAATAAACTTACACAAAAGCCCGCCCATTGAACTTTATAACACATTTTTCATCTGAAGACTCCAGAAAATATGATTTGGCAAGATAGCCAAATCTAGCGCCCATGCTCGCCACGGCAGCCTTTGCACTTGCAGTTAATCCAATGACTCCTTGAAGAATAAAAGAAAAATGCATTTGTCATATTTCCCACGACATAGAGGACATTCAGCATAATAAGTTAATGCCAGTTCAGAGATTAGTTTAGAGACACAGCATGAAAACAGGCCCTTCGGCCCGCCGGCCATCGATCAAACATCGTAAGTTTGATGTTATCCCACTTTCTCATCCACTTCCTACACAGTAGGGGCAATTTACAGAGGCGAATCAACCTACAAGCCCGCACGTCTGTGGGATGTGGGATGAAACCCACGTGAGCATAGGGAGAACATGCAAACTCCACACAAACAACACCCGAGGTCAGAATTGAGCCCGGTGTCTGGTTCTGTGTGGCAACAACTCTCCCAACTGGGCTACAGTACATGACTATCGATCCCATTCCCCAACAGCCCATGTCCACATGACATTACCTCCACAATTTTCCTGCCATCCACTAAGATTTGGGGCTAATTACAATAGGCAGTTAACTCACCAGCACAGGGAAACTGGAACACTCAGAGGAAGCTCGCACAATCACTGGGAGAATGCAAGATTCACATTGACAGCAAGAGTAGTTAGAACCAAATGTGGTAGGTAGCAGCATTAACTTACGAGCAACAGTGCCTACTAAGCAGCACATAACTAAACATATAGCAATACAGGTCCACCAGCAATTTTCCTGCAATTAATGGTCCGGCACCACCTTCAATCCGGACAAAATAACGAGAGGTTACATGATGTTCACTGGGCGGCCACAGATGGCGATGCATGTGGTGAATGCTCTCTCCGTCCCGATTGAGTTATTCGTTTACATCTGCAGCTGTTGGTGGCGATCCCTCGGCTTTATGCAATTTCAAGCTTATCTTGCTTACATTTAACAATAGCTATGGCTTTGAAGCATGGTCCAAGTGACAGTCGTGGTGTCATTTAATATTTGTTTTATTTAGGTTTCTGGCAGTCCATGGTGTTTCAGAGACATGGGAGGGGAATAATGAGTGGGTCAAAGGTGCATTGTTGTATCATTATTACGTGACCTCAGTTTAGCCAGCAAAATGGATAATCCGGAAAGACTTTGGAGCAAAGGGTGCCAGAAAATCGGTGGTGCACCTGTATCTCCATAATCCCTGAATAATTAAATTCTGGATTTTATTCCTGCACTTAGTTTTTATGCACAACAGCAAAATCACTTACAGGAACTGGTCAACAGGATGGATGTACACTGCGGGATTCACTTGAGACCAGTGGGCAATGCTTTTGCATGTGTTCAGTGAAGGTGAGCAAGGATGAAGAAGTAAGGAACTGCAGATGCTGGTTTACAAAAAATATGACACCAGGTGCTGGAGTAATTCAGCAGGTCAGGCAGCATCTCTGGAAAACATGAGACTGAAGAATGATCCCGACTAGAAATGTCACCTATTTATGTTCTCCAGTGATGCTGCCTGACAAATTGGGTAATTCACCACTTTGTCTCTTTTTTTGTGATTTCTAGTGATTAAATTTAGAGCAATATTCTTCATTGTTTTACTCAATTTTCTTAATAAAAAGCATAAAATCATACCGGCAGACTGCAAAGTTGCCACAACACCACCAGCCACTGTCGCTCCTCCATTCATACCAGCAAACATGGACATCAAACCTGCTGCACCAGATCCAGCTGATATTCCAGCGGTAGTGAACCCGAGTGCCCCGACAGCAATTGGAGCAGCAACCACTGCAATAACTGCAGAGTAGGACATAAAGTGAGGTGATAAGAGAACTAAAAATGTGTGTGATAACACACCAATGCATTTGGGCTGTTGGCTGTCACCAATGAGAATTTAAGAGTCAACCATATTTGGCAGATCTGGAGACCAAGTAAAAAGGGTAGATTTCCCCTAAAGGACATTGGTGAATTATTTATTTTATGGTGATTAATAATGAGAACTAATGACTTTGATCAATCTCAGTTTTTTAATTGACTTTGAATGCAAGACATGAACTGTAATGTCTACTTCACTAACCAACTTTTATAACCACTGTTCCACCATCTTAAAAGGTTTATATCTTTGGATGCCAAGTGATAATGTGACATCCAGTTGAGGTGCAGTTATTGGAATGCTAGGGAAAATCCAATTTATCAAAGGGCTTATTCTTTAGATGAGATAAGGCTTCAAATTAACCATTTGCTTCCACAGTGCAACAGAAGATGTCACATATAATAACCATATAACAATTACAGCACGGAAACAGGCCTTCTCGGGCATTCCAGTCCGTGCCGACCATTTATTTTCCCCTAGTCCCATCTACCTGCACTCAGACCATACCCCTCCATTCCCTTCCCGTCCATATACCTATCCACTTTACTTTTAAATGTTAAAATCGATCCTGCCTCCACCACTTCTGCTGGAAGATCATTCCACACAGCCACCACTCTCTGAGTAAAGAAGTTCCCCCTCATGTTACCCCTAAACTTCTGTCCCTTAATTCTCATGTCATGCCCTCTTGTTCCCTTACCTCAGAGTTCAATATCCTTCGCCTTGGTGAATACCGAAGAAAAGAAATTGGTCAATATCTCCCCCATCTCCTTTGGCTTTGCAGATAGCTGTCCATTCTGGCTCTCTAATGGTCCAATTTTATCCCTCGTTATCCTTTTGGTATTAATATAGCTGTAGAAACCCTTTGGATTTACTTTCACCTTTCTTGCCAAAGCAACCTCATATCTTCTTTTAGCTTTTCTTATTTCTTTCTGAACAGCAGTAGACAGGGGTTCCAGCTCTGGGCAACATTCCCCATGAAATAAATGCCACAAATAGTTATTTGTTCATTTCCTATTCATGAGCCAGTTCCACCCACAAATTGGTTGCTACATCTGCTTTGGTAACAACAGGGACTGCTTGTAAACACTTTGAGAGAGTTCAAGAAAATGTCATAAGGTTCCATCAATGTAAGTTGTTTATGTACCTGCTCCTCCAGCAGCCCAGGCAACTGTCGAACACTCTGTAAACACAAGGACCAAATACAAACATTAGTCAAGTATTCAATAAGACCAAATGCTAGATTCTCATTTGACCTGGAGCGGACAAAATGTGTAGGAAAAAAGGGTCTCGACCCAAAATGTCCTGTCCCGCTGAGTTACTCCAGCATTTTGTGTCTACCTTCTCATTTGATCTGATGGCCACACTTGTAACAAGTCGACCATGCTAAATTATGATACCTCTCTGCAGGTTTTTGCAGGTTATTTCTGCAATGTCCAAAGTACTTTTCCTCATGATACAAGTGTAAATAATGACAGACGCAATTAATGTATAAAAGAGGAACAGAATAAAATCAGAATAAACGAGGAAGGAAAACTAAAAGATTCATAAGCAATTCTGTAAGAAAGGGGATGTAAGCTGCAGATAGTGATCTTACAAAATGTTCCAGATGCTGCAAAGTTTCTAATAGATTGGAAACCTATAAATGGAATACACTATCCAAGAAGGGAGAGAGAAAGAAAAGGGAGCAGGGTTAATCTGACATCTGGTGTTGGTGACCATTATTAAGGAAATGGTAAAAATACACTGAGAAAAGTATAACATGATAGGGCGTAATTAGCTGGGTGGGGTTATCAGGTTATTTAAAGGCATTCATCAGAATTTCTGTAAAAGGTTGCTCTATAAGCTACTAACTTCTGCTATTTAGGGTAATAAATAAGTCCATCTGCAGGATGGATAGAATACAAGAGTAGGAACATCTTGCTCAGTTTAAAGAAGGCTATGACCTGGAGTTATTGCATCCAGTTTCATGCAGTAAAGTATCTCTGATGAAGGGGTCTTATGAGGAAAGGTGAAGTATATTGGGTCTATAGTCCTTGTGTTTAGAAATGTAGCTGATCTTTTGAAATATTGAAAATACCAAGTGGCTTAATTTGGCAAGGATGATTTTCCTGGTGAGGTAATCTCGAATTATAACAATGGCTCACACAAAAGGGAGTCCACTTAAGAGTGTTATGTGAAAGTTGTAAATCTACCTGAAGTAGCTGAGAATGTCGAGTCAGGGAGTATATGAAAGGCTGAGAAAGAGTTTTGGACTTTATGGAGATTATAGGGAATCAAGAGTCATGAGAGTCACAAGGCAGTTTTCTCAAAACTATAACTTTAGGTACAAAACTTAATCAGAGACACTTGCAGAACCACGTATCTTTGACCCACTGCTCTTTTGTATTCATCATTGTTTACTTAGTGAGCTCCATGCAAACAAGGAATTTCATTGCACGCTGGTGTATAGAACATTAAAGTGAATCGGAGTCTAAAATCCGTTGTGCTGCTGCAACGTGGGGAATTGGTTCCACATTCAGTCCGCCAGCTCTTGTCTCAATGAACACACAAACAAGGAAAGAAATGCAAGCAAAGCAAGCTCCTCCGTACAGCTCAATTAACAGTTAAAATTAATAATTATGCCTTATGTTGGGAGAAAGGAGGGTGAGAAGATGAGGGTTGAGTGGAAAGAAATGGAAGTTACCTATTTCAAACGAAGGCAGGCTTGAACCTATAAAAGAGCAGATTAATAGCAGATTAGATCATTTTAAAATTTATTTTACATATACAAACACTCACGCCACTTATTTCCCTTGGTCACCAATCCCCCATTCCCTTGCCAGATGTATTAACTTCCTCCAACACTTTGTCTTTTGGTGAAAATATTGATATTATTCATCAAAAATTACACTGCATCTTGGTCTAATAATTTCTAACTAATATCTACCTCACAAACTTTATTCTCAATGTTCTCCATTTTGATGGGTCTCAGGGATCTTAAGCTTCCATCCGTGCTCGTCCTCATTCCATGTGAATGATTTTCTTCCTGTCCTTTGAGTAGTGTCCATCTTGGTCACTTGTTAATAGGGAGGTTGCACGGCAGTCGGGTCACGACCCGTGACCCATACTGTTGCCACGCAACGCCAACTGGAGTACACGCGGTGAACTGCAGGTAAGCACTTACCATTGTTTCCAGTGTAACGGGCCCGTCTTCTTTCCCAGCATCTGGACTCCACAGTGACTGATTCCACACTCACAGACCCCGGGCTGTCTATCCCCACGGCCGCGGGGTTGGGTGGTGGGGAGCGGGGAGGAGAGGAAATCGGGCAGAGAGTAGCCGTGGCTGGACAGCGCTGACCCAGGGGGGAGAGTGGGGGCTGTCCCAAGGAAAGCGCTCCTTCGGGCGTTTACACCTTGGTGCTCAGGTTCAGAACAAAGACACTAGAGCATTTGGTTCAGAGCGCTCAGTCACCCTACACAATTATTTACAGCGCAAAAATTTTGGTGGTTTTTAACAGGTAAGAAAGTATGCGTTTCGTGTGTTAATAGTGTATGCCGGAACTGCCATGTCCTCCAGATGGATTGAGCTGCTCCATGCGTCACGCCCTTTGAACCGATTACCTTACATGCAACCCCCATTTCTCAATCCTTCTTTGGACCATTTCCCCATTTAGGTGGTATAGTTGACAACTTCAATTGTTAGTTCGTTTTTTCCACCCTCAACTTTGACTTTTGATGCTATTGTTTAGAGTTCAGAGATGCAGTGTAGAAATAGGCCATTCAGTCCACCAAGTCCACGCCAACCGTCGATCACCCATACACTAGTTCTATGTCCAACACACTAGGGTCAATTTAGTGAAGCCAATTAACCTGTAGACCAGGACATCTTTGGAGCACGGACAAAAACTGGAGCACACGGAGAAAACCCAGACACAGGGAGAACGTACAAACTCAGCACACACAGTACCCATAGACAGGATCATACCCAGGTCTCTGGTGCTGTGAGGCAGCAACTCTTCCGCTGCACCACTGTGCCACCCTAATGGCTGAAGAATTTACACCCAAAACTGAAGCATATTCCACTTACAGTATGTTAATAAATGAAGTTTGTGGAGTTAATACTTTGGGCATCTGGAGTTTAGAAAGTATCTAGTCCCAACTGCCTAAACATTGCTTCCTTCTGATCCCAGGTCTTTCATTTCTAAAAAACACAGAAACTGTAAGATTCAGGAAATCTGAAATGAAATGAGAAAATGCTGGAATTTATTTGATGGTCATGCAGCATTTGTGAAAGATATATCCCATTAATATTTCAGATTGGAGACCTTCTGATAACCAGGAAGATTAAACCCGTTTCATTCTTCATACATGCTTACCCAGTCAGTATTTTTAAAATTCTCAATACAACTTTGCTGCTCTCTTAGTTCTTAATAAAATAATTTTACTATTAAAGAGAGACTGTTCAGTAAGCTGGTGGCAGGATCACTGTTACACGGTATCTAGAACACTACAATTAATGATAAATGCTCAATTATTTTAAATCAATCAGGATCATTATATGCATGCATTTCTCACCTGTATTGAAAGCAGCAGATAAGAGCAACACGGTGTAAACCAGGTGCAACATTTTCCACAATATCTTCAAGGATCAATAATGCAGGATTCAATGCAATGTAATTTTCCTGTGTGAAGTAATTTACATTAAAACATGTTTTAAGCAAAGATTATGTGTGCATTCTTCACTCAGCAGAAGTCACCGGTTATGGGGAGGAGAATGGGGTTGAGGGAAAGATAGACGATTGTAGGATAGATCAGCCATTACGGGCCAAATGGCCTAATTCTGCTCCTATAAACATATGAACGTCAGAGTTGATTCAAATTGTTATTGCATCTGGTTCTAACCTGACCTCAGGTTGTATCCGCATGGGGTTTACATATTCTCACTTGCTGTGTGGTTACCTCCCAAGTCCCAAAGCCGTATGGATTTGTAGGTAAATTTGGGCACTGTAAATTGCACCTAGTATGTAGTGAGTGGTAAATCTGTGGAGAGTTGATGAGAATGCAGGTAAAATTAGCCACATTTTCCCATCCCTACCCCTTTCCGCCTTCCACAGAGATCATTCCCTCTACAACTCCCTGGCTATCTCATCCTTTCCCATCCAAACGACCCCCTCCCCATCCAGGTACCTTCCCCTGCAACCGCAGAAGATGCAACACCTGTCCTTACACCTCCTCCCTCAAGTCTGTCCAGGGACCCCAACAGACCTTTCAGGTTAGGCAGAGGTTCACTTGCACCTCCTCCAACCTCTGCTGTATCAGTTGTTCAAGATATACATTGGCGAGACCAAACGCAGAATGGGTGATCGTTTCGCGGATCACCTTCACTTAACCCGCCTGAACTTACCTGATCACCTGGTTGCTGGACACTTTAATTCTCCTTCCCTTTGCTACACAGATCTTTCTGTCCTCGGTCTCCACCATTGTCAGAGTGGGGCCATTTCAGGTAGCCCCGACATTCACTCTCTCTCTCTCTCTCTATCCCTTCCCCACCCAAGACACACTAGCTTATTGTTACAGAGCTAAGCAGCTAACAATGGCCTTTCTACATCACCGACTATATCTCTCGTTTCCATTATCCCTAACCAGTCTGAAGAAGGGTCTCCACCCGAAACGTCACCCATTCCCTCTCTCCAGAAATGCTCCCTGTCACTCCAGCTTTTTGCAAACCAGCATCTGCAGTTCGATCCTACACAATAACAGTGTAAACGTCGGCCCTTTTATAAATACACTGATGCATACGCATTGAATTTAGAAATTGCATTATGGAAAAGTCATATAATTGGAAACTAAATTCTGCCTTGAATCACTGCATCAACATGTCCTTGCTGCTAAACCCAACTCCAGCACAAAATAGCATAACGCTCACCAAACGCGCAGGTTGTGCCCAGACACAGTTTACCTCCAGAAAATTGCTTCAACCGTTGCACCTGGCGGCGCGGCGGCGCTATTTAACTAAACCGCGTCATTAAGTTCAGTTTCGTTTTCCCCAAAGACTCAAAGGCTGCAGATGCTGGAATCTGAACCGAAACCTAGAGGAATTGTTCGGAAAACATCGATTCGACTTTTTTTTTTTTTTTTTTTTGGTTGGTTTCCAGGGAGAGTTGTTTGCGATATATTTACATCTCTGTCACACTGAAATCGATTCCACTCCCAGCCTGACTCAGTTGAATTCATTTGAACTGGGAACTGTACCCCACCGTGTATTTTTAAAATGTCTGAACATTCCATAGTGTCCTATTCAGTAGTGTTGGCACTCGAACAGAACCCTGGTTCGATCCCGACCACGGGTGCTGTCTGTACGGAGTTTGTACGTTCTCCCCTGCGCGGGTTTTCACCGGGGTCTCCGGTCTCCTCCCACATTCCAAAAAGACGTACAGGTTTGCAGGGTAACTGCCTTGGTATAATTGTAAATTGTCCCTGGTGCAGGATAATGTAAGCGTGTGGGGATCGCTGGTCCCCGTGGTCTCAGTCAGCCAAATGGCCTGTTTCCGCGCTGTATCTCTGAACTAAACTGAACCAAACTAAGAACACCATTACCACTCATGTGGTCCCTCTGGGGTGATCTCCCTTCCCCTGTTTGAACGGTGCCCCCACTGAACTCTACCCCTCAATATCCAGCAATAAAACCACCCCAGACTGTGGTCTGTCCCGACAGTATTGCATTGGCTGCACCAAGCTTCAGTTCCCTCCCACTGCCTGTATTCCTGCAGATTGGAACAGTTAGCAATGTCCCTGCACCCTGCGTTAGATGTATACTGTAGGGGCAGATTAAAGATCAGATCTATTGTGAGTTGAAGTAGCAATCGGGCAAAACCTGCTGGCAGATCCCCAGTACAGTTCTGTAGATGGGTCTCGACCCAAAACGTCACCATTCCTTCTTTCCATAGATGCTGCCTCACCCGCTGAGTTTCTCCAGCATTTTTTGTCTACCTTTGCTTTTTCCAGCATCTGCAGTTCTTTCTCCAACACCTGGTGCAGTTCAGTTCAGTGAAGGTACAGTGAAAAAGGTTTTGTTGTGTGCTAATCAGTCAGCGGAAAGATAATACATGATTACAATTGAGCCATGTAACAGCGCATAATCCTCCCAACATTTCGCCACCTCCAGCGGGATCCTACCATTAGCCAGATCGTCCCATCTCCACCCATTACCGCTTTCGGCAGAGACTGTTCCCTCCACAACTCCCTGGTTAACTTGTCCCTTCCCACCCAAACCACCCCATTCCCAGGTACATTCCCCAGCAACCACAGGAGATGCAACACCTGTCCCTATACCTCCCCCCCTCGACTCCAGCCACGGACACTGACAGTCTTTCCAGGTGAGGCAGAGGTTGACTTGCACCACCTCCAACTATTGTATCCGCTGTTCCAGGTGTGGACTCCTATATATCGGTGAGACCAAGCGCAGGCTCGGCGATCGTTTTGCTGAACACCTCCGCTCAGTCCATCTAATCCTACCTGATCTCCCAGTTGCTAAACACTTTAACTCCCCCTCCCATTCCCACACTGATCTTTCTGTCCTGGGCCCCCTCCATTGTCAGAGGCCCAGCACAAATTGGAGGTCAGCACATCATATTTCACTTCGGCAGCTTACACCCCAGCTGTATGAATATTGACTTTGTTAACTTCAAGTAACCCTTGTTTTCCATCTCTCTCATTCCCTCCCAGTTCTAACACCAGTCTGACTGTCCCCCTAATTACACTTTATCTGTTTTCATTGTTCTCACCTTCTCCTAGCCAACAATGATCTATTCTACATTTTCCTTGACCTTCATTTCTTTTGGTCTCTTATACTTTCTTATCTCTGGAACTCCTTCTCCCCTGCAGTCAGTCTGAAGAAGGGTCTTGAACCAAAACGTCACGCATTCCTTCTATCCACAGATGCAGCCTGTCCCGCTGAGTTACTCCAGCATTTTGTGTCTATCTTTCATGTAAACCAGCATCTGCAGTTTCTTTCCAAACATCTTTGATCACAAGTCCAGCCTCACGAGAAGATGTTTGATTCTGTGGGACTTCTTCACCAGGAGATGGTCAAAGTAGGGAATCAAGAGGGATCAAGAATCAGAGGACACAGGTTTAAGGTGAGGGAGGAAAGATTTAATAGGAATCTGAGGGGCATCTTTTTCACACAAAAGGGTGGTGGGCGTACGGAACGAGCTGCCAGAGGAGGTAGTTGAGGCAGGTACTATCACAACATTTAAGAAAAATTTAGACAGGTACATAGATAGGACAGGTTTAGAGGGATATGAGCCAAACACAGGGAGGTGGGTGAGTGTGGGTAAGTTGGGCTGAAGGGCCCGTTTCCATGCTGTAAGACTCATTTGGGAGAATACCAAGAACACCATAACTCACACACAATCTCCGGCATTAGTTTGCTGCTTGTGAGGGCACTCCTCATCAGATACCTCATGCACAGCCAGTCTCAGTCCCATTGCATGCTGTGGTTTGTCCACCCTAATAATTGTCCACCTCTTTGTGGACAGTGTGTTTGGCAAGAAGCTCTGGAAAGGAATACAGAGGATGCAGCAATGGATAAAGGGAATTGGTGTTTTTTTAAATATGTATCTCAGAATAATTCTCAGATCTTTAATTCAAGCCACAATAGTTCAAATTAGGTGCACTGTGTGAAGAAACTATACATGAGAAGCAATGCAAAATGCTTTTAAGGTTGTTCATTGATATGTGGCTTATAATATTGAAAAAAATCTGTAAACTAAATCAGTAGCAAGATAATTAATTCAGATCAGTAAAACTGAATGTTTTACATGCAGACTTTTAATAATCAATTACATTTTGGTTCATGTTCAGGGTTTAGGAAGAATGGTAATTTATCTTCAGTCTTTAGGTTTTTTTTCCAAGCAATTTCCAAACAATGCACCGGTTACAGCACCTCCAGTCCCGACTGCTGCATTAGCAATGAATGGCAGTCCTGCTGCTCCTATAAAGGAAAGGGAAAAACAAATAAGAATAAACTGCAAACAATCTGAGACACCCTGAAATTATTAACAATCAACACCTTATTTCAGAGCAGCATAGGGACAATGCCACCTGGCGCTCACTCAAGAAGGCAGCATCTATCATTAAGGATCCCCACCATCCAAACCATGCCTGGACAGGAGGTGCAGAAGCCTGAAGTCACACATCACCAGGTTCAGGAACAGCTTCTTTCCTACATCTCTGCCAACTGGATTTGTTTGATTCATCCTCTACATACCTTTGCCTGCCTCGATAGCTGCTGCATTTTACTTCAGAGTCACGCGTTGCTCCTCCGGCGATAAGTTTAAAAGGCGTCCAGGTAAGTTCTTTAACTTAGTCTGCGGTCGTTTTTTCTTCTGTCTTGTTACAGCAAGAACATCATGGATAAGGCGAGGGTGAAGCCTCGATGAGCTGCAGGGAGAACCGCTTCTGAAGACCGTGGCAGTGCGGTCAGCAGGTGGCAGTCCGTTTCACCATCGCAGTCGCTAACACCACAGTCAGCGATCCCGGTCTCGGTGCCCATGGCTACCCAGTGGGTCGGGAAGGCCAAGTGCAAGTCCAACAGGCCAGTGGACTCGGACGAGTTCGGCCGGGAGGGTTCACCTCCTCGAGCGGGAAGTGTCGGCGGACGCCTTTCCCGCATGGAGCATCTTATGGAGAAGATGATGTGCTCCTTGGTCGGGAGTCATATCACAGCGGGCCTCGAGGGCCTGCTACAGCGCCTGGTGCAGGGCTGCATTATGTATCCCCATCCGAGGATGGGAGAATAGACCACCAATCCTGGGCGGAGGACCGCTCGGTGCGAGACCCGCGGGAAGCGGAGGTGTCGACCATGGTCTCTAAATTTGCAGTGCCGCACTGGTTGGGGAGCCGGTGGAAGAAGAGCTGGCGGTCAGCATTAATTACCTCGCTTCCCATCAGCTTCAGGAACAAGTCATGATGGAGACAGCTATGAGGTACCACGCTCCCAGCAACTATGCTTCACTCAAGGTACCGGTGGTGACAGTTCCTTCTGGAGCTACATTGGGGCGGCATAAAGACCCAAGAGGTCAGACTGCAAACAATTTTAAACCTTCTGGCATAGGAGTTGACAGCATTCACCAGGTCGGTGGACGGCTGCGCATTATCTGAGGCTCAACGGGACGCAATGGCATTGTTGTGCAATGCACAATTTGAAATTAATTGCTTTCATAAGAATGCCATTCGTCCTGTTCTCAACCCCAAGTTTGCGGGGTTGTGTAAGGCCAGTAATGTGCAGCCGCCCAATTTACTGTTTGGAGAAGACCTGTACAGGCAGGTGAAAGACTTGGACGATGAGTCGAAGGCTGTGGGGCTACTTCGGGCACCACCACCAAACAGACAGTCGTCGTTTCGACGCCAGCACCCCTATGCCTCGACCAGCACAAGACCAGCTGCGGAAACCACCTCCAGCTTGAAGACCCCAAGAACCGGCCGGAAGTCTTATTTAGGACATGGCCCAAACAGGCCGACAGCCAAGATGCGCAGCTGGCGCACAACAGCACCTCAAGTCTCCAAACATCGGGGAAGGAAATAAATATCCAGAATCCACCGACTAACATGGAGGTAGGTGGGTCTGGGTCTCAATGTAACATACCACATGTGGGTTCATTTCATGTTGGTGGTAAGTTACGTTTCTTTTTGCATGAGTGGCGGTGGTAACTTCTGACTTGTTCATACTGCGCAGCATAGACGGGTTCAAAATTCAATTTGCAGGCTCTCTCCCACCCACGCAGCATGCTCCAAACTGTACCTTTGCTCGTTCAAAACGGGATGGTTTGGAAGTTCAGGCTGAATTTGAAACATTAAGTGCTAAAAGAGTGATTGAAAAAAACAGTCGTGAACCTCATGAATTTGTATCCAATATTATCACCAGGGAAAAGAAGGATGAGGGGTACCACATCATTTTGGACTTAACACCTTTGTGCAGTACAAACATTTCAAAATGGAAGGTTTTGTAACTGCAAAACAGATAATTTCCAGGGGATGTTACATGGCATGCATTGATCTTAAAGATGCTTTTTATTCTGTACCTGTTCACAAGGATCACAGAAAATACTTGAAATTTAAATGGATGGGGTGCTATGGCAGTTTAAAGCGTTGCCAAATGGGTTAACCTCAGCTCCCAGGTTATTCACAAAAATATTGAAACATGTTCTTGTGCTATTAGGAGAGCAGAAACACATAGTAATGGCTTATTTGGATGATATCCTCATTCTAGGGAAAATTATGGAATTGGCTATTTTGGCGGTCTCAGCTGCCAAATGTGTTTGAGCAGTTGGAGTTCCTAATTCACCCAGTAAAATCCAGGTTGACTCCATCCAGGGTTATGGATTATTTGGGATTTACCATTAACTCCAATCACCTGTCAGTCACTTTGCCCGAGGGCAAGAGATTGAAGTTAATAGAAGCCTGCAATCATCTTATCACACAGCAGCTGCCTTCATTTCGACAAGTAGCAAGCTTGATTGGAATCACATGGGTGGTATCAAGTCAGTATCCTGTGATAAATTGGCTTGCCACATTTGGAACTGATGCAACATTCGAAATATTTGTGTTTCAGCTATCTACCTCCCAGGTAGATTCAACACGGTGGCGGACACCAGGTCATGTAAGCTCAATGACAACACAGAATGGGTGTTAAATCATAGTGCATTTAAGGATATTGTTTCTAGGTATGGAACACCAGATATGTTTGCTTCAAGATTAAATCATCAATTACCAAAGTATGTTGCATGGCAACCAGACCCAGGGGCAGTAGCGATAGACTCCTTCTCGCTACATTGGGGTGCAATGTTTTTCTTTGCATTCCCCCTTTTTTGCCTAGTCAGTCGCTGTCTGCAAATAATTCAGCAGGATTCTGCTTCCGGCATTCTGGTTGTCCCTGACTGGCCGACACAGCCATGGTATCCTCTTATTCTGAGCATGGTTGTAGAACCTGTGTGGAAGGTTCCTAAAGGCAGGTCTCTGTTAACAAACCCAGTTTCTGGTGATATACATCCTCTGCATGATAGGCTCAATTTATTGATTTGCTGGTTTTAAGAAACCCTTTCCTTGGACTGGGACTTAGCAGATCGCACGGTGGATGTGCTAACTGTGGCCTGGAGAAGCAGTACTCAAAAACAATATACCTCATACATTAGGAAATGGGAAGTGTTCTGTGCACAGTCCGACATTTCTTATGAGGCAGCGCACATTACAAATGTTCTAGAGTTCGTCTCAAAGTTGCATTTCGATGACAAATTAAGCTACAGTGCTCTAAATTGTGCCGGAAGTGTGCTGTCATCTTACCTGCTGCCAATTTCAGAACACCAATCAGTCGGGTCTCACCATTTAGTGTCAAGATTGATGAGGGGAGTCTTCAATTCGAAACCTCCTAGGCCCAGATATTCTGAAATTTGGGATGTAGGGGTGGTTTTAACTTTACTCCGGTCATGGTCTCCACCAACTTCCCTGTCTCTACTCCGACTCACGAACAAGGTGGCTATGCTCATGGACAGGATGCTCACCTCTGCCGGTAGTTTCACCTTTTTTGTGCACAACTCTATAAAATAGAGTAGACCAGGTACCTCGGGATTGAAATTACAGTTCATGGCATATCCTTTGGATCCCAATTTGTGTGTAGTTGCTCACCTCCGGCAATACATTAGCCTCACCAAGGGGCTTAGGGGGTCTGAATTAGCATTACTGATCAGCCGCAAGAAACCACATAAGCAGGTCGCAACTCAGTCCTGGTGGCTAAAACAAGTTCTAACAGAGGCTCGGATTGAAACTAAAATGTTTAAATCTCATTCCACCAGGGCTGCAGCTACGTCCGCAGTGAGGGTCATGGATGTCCCGCTAGACCAGATTTTATCGGCTGCAGGATGGTCCTCAGCATGCACGTTTCAGACCTTTTATAACAAACCTTTAGCCGGAACGAGCATGTTTGCTACCTCAGTTTTAAGTTTCCGTTAATAGCCCTCTCGGGTAGAGAGGGAACTGTTATTGTTTAATTACACATTAAATTGTCAATTTGTTCATTATGTCATGACTGAACAGTTTTGTCCACTCTCCTTGGTCAACTATACAGTGTGTGACGCATGGATTTGTTCCACGGCATGGAGTCACAGAGCTTTAAAATCTTCACGTAGCCACTCACGTGACTCCAAAATAAAATAGTAAGATTAAACGAGAACTTAACAGTTTGAAGTTTGATCTTTATTTTGTGAGGAGATACGATGAGGGATTACGTGCCCTCCGCCATGATTAAATGGCAGAGTAGATTTGATGGGCCAAATGGCCTAGTTCTGCTCCTACAACTTATTAACATTTTTATTTTTCATTTACAGAAAGGCCAAAACAGATTATATTTGCACACTGTTGAAATAAAAATGTAGCACAATTATATTATTTGCACAAGATATGTTTTGGTTTAGTTTATTGTCGTGTATAAGAGGTACAATGAAAAGCTTTTGTTGAAACCATTTTTGTAACTGTTGAGTATTTAATGTAAAAAATATTTAATGTGTTCTACATCAATTTTCAGCACAAAGGATTTAAGCAAGGAAGATTGAAAAATGCTCATTTCTTTTCACTGGACCTTACCAGCTGATTGTAAAGCAGCCACCGTGCTTCCAGCTGCAATACCTCCTCCATTGGCAACAGCTGCGACACTCATCATCTTTGCAGCGACAGAACCGGCCGCTATCCCAGCGCCGGTGAAGCCCGCTACCCCCAAAACGACAGGGGCTGCAGCAATGAAAGCGGCTAAAAGAAGAAACATCCCCATTTGATCAGAGTACATTAAAACAGTAGCTGAACACCAACCAAGAACACACGGGGATTTAGGTCTATGCAATTTAATGATGGGCCAGGTAGTACTCCACAAAACATGCACTCATCACTGTGTCGGAAGGAACTGCTGGTTTACACCGAAGATTGACACAAAATGCTGGAGTAACTCAGCGGCACATGCAGCATCTCTGGAGAGAAGGAATGGGTGATGTTTCAGGTCGAGACCCTTCACTACTCACATCTATTATGGGCGATTTGTCTCAACACTACCTTTTACTGATCACTAGGGTACCAAATCAAAGGGGCTGTACTATGGGCACATTCTGGCTGGCATAAAGCTGAAGGGGCACATACACAGCACATCTAATCTCTCATCTTAGTATCTTACAGGACCTCCTCCCTCGGCTCAGCAAAGCCTCTAATGAAACCTGATCAAATAAGTAGCAAGAAACTGCAGTACAGACACTGAGGAGAATGGGTAACATCTCTCTGAACAGCAGTCAGAAAAAGAAAATACTGAATTAGGGTATTAGTGTCATAAAATTCTATGCTCTGACTGTTCAGCTCACCCAAACCACTTGCACTAATCTCATTTAGTCTCAGGTGGACAGAAATGGTGGATAAACTCAGCGGGTGAGGTAGCATCAATGCAGCGAAGGAATAGGTGACGTTTCAGGTCAAAACCCTTCTTCAGACTTATGTGGGGGTGGGGTAGAAGAAAGGAGGAGGCGGAGACAGTAGGCTGTGGGAGAGCTGGGAAGGAGAGGGGAAGGAGGGAGAAAGCAAGGACTACCTGAAACTGGAGATGTCAATGTTCATACCGCTGAGGTGTAAACTTCCCAAGTGAAATATGAGGTGCTGCTCCTCCAATTTGCGGTGGGACTCTGGCCATGGACGAGGCCCAGGACAGAATGGTCAGATTTGGAATTGGAGGGGGAGTTGAAGTGCTGAGCCTCCGGGAGTTCAGGTTGGTTAAATCTCATTTGCTATCATTAGGTTTAAACTTTACAAAATGGATTCAGCTAAAATTAAGATAAGCTGTAACCTTCTCCTATTAAATTGCAAAGACAGCAAAAAGCAGTAACCCTTGTTCTCAGTACACTAACAAGGCTAAGAAAATGTTGTTATACCCTTTTCCAATAACTTAAGCGAGGTAACAAGTACAGCTTCATGAATGTCTCCTCTATAATATAAACATTTAGAGGATGTTAGACTTAGCACTAACCATTGCTCTATATAATTACTAGAGTAAGTGTGACCCGTTGGGTCCCTTGTTCACATGGGAGGGCTGGTCCCCCAACGCAATATTCCACCTCTCCACCAATTCAAATATTGATGGCCGGTGGGGGGGCTTTCTAGAGCACTAGTATGGGTGTTGTGGGCTGAAGGAACTGGATTCCAGAGGGCTAGTATGGACATTGTGGACCAAATGGATTCTTGGGCTGGCAGTATAGTACATGTTATATTAAAAGTATCTTATATAATCTTATATTGAAAATAAGTTATATCTTAAAAAGTCTGATTAGGCAATGGGCCCCTCAGGCCATTTGGTCACAGGTCATTTGCTCTTTCTCGATGTCACATTCTTGTGAAGTGTTGTAATGAAATGGTTCTGGATTTATGACTGTTTATACGTCTAAGACCACAAGGCTGGAATTATAATGGATTCTGTATTAAGGTTGCTACGTAATTACACATATTTTGAGATAACAGGTGATACATTTGAGCAGGTTGTATCTTTTATTTTTATATATATGTATCTAAGAAAGTAACTTTGTTTTGATCTGAAATAAGTGAGTGGCCTGCAGCTGTAACATTTCATTTGATCTGTAATGCTGTTGGTGAGGAGACATAAAGAAGGCACAAGGTTGAGTTTGGAATTCCATCCCCTGGATATAGCAAGAGAGCGGGAGGGCGTGTGAGCTAGACAAGAAGCAATTATCATTTATCAAGTGTGACATATATATGACCCCTGTGTGCTTGGAGATAGGAGGTGTGTGATTGCAATCAGATTAAAAATCTTTGAAGACTTTGCAAGGATAAAGCAAATACATACTTTTAAGTTCATAATACAAAGGTAATGTTAGTCTAACTATGTGATTTGTAATGAGACCAACTGGGAAATATATTGTGCTTTAATTAGGATTATAAATATTAGACCCCTGTGTTTAGATCTGTAGTTTAAGAGGTAACATTCTTCCCCAAGACGTATAGAGTTTAATGGGAATAATGTATTGTTTATATAAATTGAGTGACCACTGTATCTCTTATATTTTGAGAAGTGGGGTCTGGGATTGAGTCCACTTTTCTTGGATTTCACTTTGTTAAAATGAAACAACTCTGAACAAAGAAGTCAAGAGCACATGGCTGGCGAGGGGCCACAAGGGGGGAGTCATGTGACTACCTACATCAGTTGCAAATATGGAAAAATACTGGGAAGGAGAAGATAAGTGGGAGCAAGTGATTGGCTGATGATGAGGGAATGTCGGCAAATGAGTGCATATGGAAATGTAACAGGGGTGGGACATGCAGAGTTGAAAATGGTATAAAAAGAGATGATCCTATGTTTGTGACTCAGAGAGCTCCATGTGGACTGATGACGTGGGGTGATCCAGCTTTAAACTTCTTGAAGAATTCTCTGTGTCACCTGACTTAACATTGAGTATTGAAAACCACGACAGCAGCACAGTCACTCAAGCCTGGCATGCTGGCAGCTCACTCACTCACGGCTGGTGGGATGGCAGTGGACTCACGGCTATTCCTTGAAATTCCATTTCAAGCAGATTGCAAGGCCACCAAATTCAAAAGCAGTTTCCTACCATTTCAAGCAGGGTGCAAGGCCACCAAATTCAAATGCAGTTTCCTACCATTTCAGGCAGGGTGCAAGGCCACCAAATTCAAGTGCAGTTTCATACCATTTCAAGCAGGGTGCAAGGTCACCAAATTCAAAATCACAAAACCACATAAAACACCACATAAAAACCACACTCAGTATGTTCAATTGGACATTCAGTGTGTTCAATTGGTTCATACTCCGTCAGTCATGACCTCTCTCTCGCCCATCTTGCAGGAACTGAGCCACGCCCACACATCCGGGTTTTCTAGTCCCTCCCCCCTCCCACCACCACCACATTTGCTTTGCTTTTCCAAACCAACCAACCACCACCACATTTGCTTTGCTTTTTCAAACCAACCAACCACCAGCATATTTGCTTTTTCAAACCACATTAAGGGCACTCACAGGTCAGTAAAACCAATCACAGTTTAGTAGAGGGTACACAAAAGGCTGGAGAAACTCAGCGGGTGCAGCAGCATCTAAGGAGCGAAGGAGATGGGCAACGTTTCGGGTCGAGACCTTCTTCAGATCCGAAACATCGCCCATCTCGTTCGCTCCTTAGATGTTGCTGCACCCGCTGAGTTTCTCCAGCCTTTTGTGTACCCTCGATTCTCCAGCATCTGCAGTTCCTTCTTTAACACAGTTTAGTAGACATGCGTTCAGTGTTATTCCCAGCTTAGACTGAGAGCCATGACCTCTCGCTCCCCCATCTTGCAGAGACTGTGGCAGTCCACACCTCCGGGTTTTATTGTCCCTCCCCCTTCCAACAGAAGAGGTGTGGCCTTCATGTCGTGTTTGACAAGAGAGAAGATCTCAACATTTTTTAAACATTAATAAGTATTTTAGATTTCATCGATGGGAAAAATCCTCTTGTCCTGCGCAGCGGAGTGGGACTCTGAGTAAGATGGCCAAAATCACAGCCGTAAGTGGTAGCGTTTTTTCTAAAATTAATATGCAGTGCAAACAGAAAGTGGTCAAGATTTGAGTTTTAATTATATAGATAATGTGCATCATTAGTAGAAAAAAACAAAATGCTTGTTCTGCAGAAAAATAGCCTTCTTATTTAACCATATCTGGCTAACCCTTCCTCTGTCACAAGAACTATGCTCTGTAGATTAGGTATTGCTGAATCGTTGCTTATTGGAGTATAAATACACGTAGTTAATCACTGTCCCTTTGTGTGGGGATCAGAGCTCTGTATAGTCTGTATCTACATACTATAGAGTCCTTATCACACCCACCCGGTGAAATAAAGACTACTGCTTGATTACTGATTTTATTTGAGTTTTTGTCTGTTTAGAATAAGTGAACCTCAACATTGCCGTAGTCGCAGGTCTTGCTGGCAACAATCGCTGAAGGCTACAGTTTGGCCAGGGTCTCGATGGGGGGGGGGGGGAAGAAAGTACACAATCAGACCCCTTGAATTTGAACTCCTAAGAGGACCTGGGAACACTGTTGTCCTTTTCCAAAGTGATCTGGTTCCCTCCCAAGATCTTTCAGAACAGAAAAGGTAAGACAAATTTTGGGATTGTTGACTCAGACAAAGTTGGCTGTTTGAGGTATAAAGCCGATATTGGGCCAGTAATGGGATAGGCTCGGGATAAGAGTAATGTGGGAGCTTCGGTTCATGTGGGAGTTTCGGTACGTGGGCGCTTAGGTACGGCATATGTGTTATTTAGATCCAGGAAAAACTTAAAGATTACATATTGAGAAAAAAAGAGAGAAATATGGTTGGCCAACATAATATTAAACAACTGAGATGTAAAAATGGAAACCTAAGCAAAATATCTCCGGGGACACCTTGTCTGACATAGCAACTTTGTTTACAGAGAGAGAAATAATTGGAAATAGTGTAGAATACCTGCACCATGCCCTGGCAGCCAGTCACTAACAGCAGGAGCTACGACACTCTGATCCCGTGTAGAGGAAGGGGCTCCAGTACGCCTACAGGGAAGGGCACCCCCAGAAGAAGGAAGAACTGATTAGGAAGATGAGGAAGAAGAAGGGAGAGGGCTAAAGGCAGAAGAGGAAGAGCAGTGAGAGAGTTAAACAACACAGAGCACCAGGAACGAGAAACAGCAGATAAATAAGAAGATTGAAAAGATAAAGCAGGATGTCTAGCTGGTGGCTTTCGAGGCACTGTATCTTAACTACCCCGCAAGAATCGAGGCTGCTCACTTTTGCCCCAAGATCTTCAATATTTTGTAGCCAACAGTCGGTACAGTTTAAAACAAATTTGAAACAAACGACTGACCTATTTGAAAACAAGAGCTCGTCTCCCTGGTGGAGATGGTGGATACATTGGTGTCTCCGCCAGGGCACAGCAGCAACTCTCTCTAACCCTGTCCCACTGTGCAAGTCCATCCAATGGCATATTTTGTGATATTTATGTAAATGACTGGCTGACAAATAACAGTTTCTTCTGATACAGCCTATATATGTGAATCTTGTCTACTATCTTATTGTTTTTCTTAAACTATATTTAAGAAGTTATGGTTTCTGTTTTATAATTCTCCAAAGCTAGCTTGGTTAAGGTTAGCACAAGACATAGTGCATTTGCCTGATAATATCATATATTAAAATGTAAATTTCTTATTTTTGGGTGTATCAAAGTTTTCAGAGTTTTGCATGAATTCCTTGAGGAGTGTATAACTGTGTTTTACTCTTGAGTGACAATTTTATTGCTTTAACGTGTGTGAATATCTGAGATTCAGCATAGTGCATGAGGTGTGGAAATTTGTGAGTGAATCTCACGGAAAAGGTGTAGAGTGAGTAAGTTTAAAGACTGTTACTTGTTTGTGGAATCAGTTCTGAGTGAATGTTGAATTAATCATATAATTCATATAATTCATATAATTAATCATATAGATGAAATAATATATAATAATAATAATAATATTTTATTGTCATTGGACGAGGGAGACAGTCCATGGGGGTGGGGGGCACTCAGCAGGGTCGGTTCAGAGCCGCTATAGCTCTGGGAATGAATCTGTTCCTGAGTCTGGAGGTGCGGGCGTAGAAGGCCTTGTAACGTCTGCCGGAAGGAAGTAGTTCGAACAGGGTGTGAGGAGTCTTTATGGATGCTGACGGCCTTCCTGAGGCATCGTGTGTGGTAGATGCCCTCCAAGGCTGGTAGCGGTGTCCCAATAATCTTCTGCGCTCTGTGGACGATGCGCTGAAGAGCTCTCCTCTCCGCCTCCGTGCAGCTGTGATACCACACAGAGATGCCATACATTAGTATGCTCTCTGTCATGCAGTGATAGAAGGTTGTCAGCAGTTGTTGGGGCAGACCAGTCATTTTCAATGGATACTCTTAGGAAGAAGAGTCGTTGCTGTGCCTTTTTGACCAGCGCAGCGGTGTTGGTGGACCATGTGAGGTCCTCTGAGATGTGAGTGCCCAGAAACGTAAAGCTGGAAACTCTCTCCACACTGTCCCCATAGATGGAGTTTGGGGCGTATTCCCCATTCTGTGACCTCCTGAAGTCGATAATCAGCTCCTTGGTCTTGGAGGTGTTTAGGGACAAGTTGTTCCGTGAGCACCAGTTCGCTAGGTTCTGCACCTCCGCTCTATAGTTTGTTTCATCACCGTTGGTGATCAGCCCGATCACCGTTGTGTCGTCTGCAAATTTGACAATGGTGTTGTTGTCAAATGCAGGGACACAGTCGTGGGTGAAGAGGGAGTAGAGCATGGTTCTCAGTACACAGCCCTGTGGTGTGCCGGTGCTCAGGGTGATAGCGGAGGACCCAGTCTCACTGCCTGCGGTCGCGCCGTCAGAAAATTGAGGATCCAATCGCATATCGGTGAGTTGAAGCCTAGCTGGTGGAGTTTGGTGGTGAGCTTGGTGGGGATGACCGTGTTAAAGACAGAGCTATAGTCTATGAAGAGCATCCTCACGTACATGCCCTGTCTTTCCTGGTGAGTCAGGACAGTGTGAAGAGCCAGAGAGATGGCATCCTCTGTGGATCTATTTGCCTTGTATGCAAATTGATGAGAGTCCAGTGAGGCAGGGATGCTGGATTTGATATGGGAGAGGACCAGCCTTTCAAAGCACTTCATTGGTATTGGAGTTAGGACAACCGGGTGGTAGTCATTCAGGTTGGTGACTTTAGACTTTTTTGGCACCGGCACTATGGTAGCTGTCTTCAGGCACTTGGGGACCGTTGCCAGAAGTAGAGACAGGTTAAAGATCCTCGTAAATATCTCCGCCAGCTGTACAGCACAGTCCTTTGGTACCCTTCCCTGGACTCCATCTGGGCCTGCAGCCTTGCATGGATTGTTCCTACGCAGAGTGCATTATACCTCCTGGGTGCTCAATGTTAAGGCCTGTCTGTCCGCCCTAGCCGGGGTTGTTCCTCTCCTGGTGGTGTTGCCAGTTTCAAAGCTGGCAAAGAAGGTGTTTAACTCATTGGCCAGTGTGATATCACTGTGGGGGCAGACGGGGCTGCTCTTGTAGTCAGTGATGTCCCTGACACCCTGCCACATGCTTCTGGTGTCCGCGGTGTTGAAGTGGTCTTCCACCCTTTGCCTGTGGATGTCTTTGGCCTTTTTTATGCCTTTGTTCAGGTTTGACCTGGCAGCACTGTAGGCAGAAGTGTCCCTGGATTTAAAGGCAATGTTGTGTGCCCTTAGCAGATTCTGAACCTCCTTGTTCATCCACGGTTTGCGGTTTGGGAACATCTTTATTTCCTTGTCCACTGTGACAAACTCCACACAGCAGTTGATGTAGGAGAGCACAGTGGATGTGTACTTCTCCAAGTCTACCTCTGTACCGCTGGTAGCCTGTTGTGCAAACAGGTCCCAGTTGTTGCGATCAAAGCAGTCCTGGAGTTGTAGGGTGGCGTCCTCGGGCCATATTTTGACCGTCTTTATTGCAGGTTTGGTCTTGCAAATGAGGGGTTTGTATGCAGACAGTAGAAACAGTGAGAAGTGATTGGATTTTCCCAGGGATGGGCAGGGGAGGGCTCGGTATGCGTCCTTGATGTTGGTGTACACTTTATCCAGCGTGTTTGAGCCCCTGGTAGGGCACTGCACATGCTGGTGGAATTTGAGGAGTGCAGCTCGTAGGTCCACCTGGTTAAAGTCCCCTGCAACAATGAAGGCACCGTCGGGGTGGGCATCCTGCTGCTTGCTGATGGCCGAGTGCAGCTGTGCTAGCGCTAGGTTAGCATTAGCCTGTGGTGGGATGTATATGGCCATGATGATAACCACAGTAAACTCCCAAGGCAGGTAAAACGGCCTACATTTAAGCAGTAGGTATTCCAGGTCTGGGGAACAGCAGCTCTCTACTGCAGTGCGGTTGGTGCACCAGTCCTTGTTGATATAGATACAGAGCCCTCCGCCCTTGCTCTTACCGGAGTCCTTTGTTCTATCAGCACGATGCAGTGACCGGTTGGTTAGGTCCACAACCCCGTCGGGAACCAGCGCGCTGAGCCAGGTCTCTGTGAAGATCAGCACACAGCAGTCTTTCAGGGATCGCTGGGTGTTGATCCAGAGCCTCACCTCATCCAGCTTGTTAGTGAGTGATCGGACATTCGCGAGAACGACGCTTGGTAGCGATGGTCTTTGTGGAGCCCTCCGTAGCCTGTCCTGCACCCCCGCTCGCCTTCCACGTTTCTGCTTCCTCTCCCGGCGCATTCTCCGTCTCCTACCCCCCGGGGTGGTGATCCAGGAGGCTGTTCTGCCAAGCTTCATCGGGATATTGGTGAGGGTACTGTAGTACTCACATGTCAGTTTCACGCAGCCACGTCCGATGTTCGGCTCCATGTGCGACCTGTTGGGATTACGGTGCGGGTACTGGATTTCGCCGTCCTGGAGGTGAGTCCCTTACTGTGTTTTCTCAGGGTACTGGGATTTCTAGGGGTTCTAGGGGTTCTCAGGGTTCTGAGGTTTTAAAATACTTATTTTCACAGCCGCGTTCAGTACTGGGCTGCTCCGAATTGACTCGGAGTGGGGAGCGCAAAGCCGCTGCATCTGAACGCACCGCCACCTTCCGATAATGCGTTATCTACCGATAAGTGATTGAATGAGCTTGCTCATTTACTTGATAAATCTTTGTAGAATCTCATGTGTTTTAAAAGGTAGTTTAAGAAGTTGCAGGTGTGTGGGCGCTGAGCCAGACAAAGTTATTTTCATTTCCTTTGCTCTTTGTAAATGTATTGGTTATCTATGTGGAAGTTAATTGTTTATTCTCTGTCTTCTCAACTTTTATTAAACGGGGGATGTGGCTCGGCAAAGAGACTGTTCATTTTCTTTGCCACGTAACCTGACATTAGGATTGGTGACCTTGTCGGTATTTTAAGTTTGATTTCTTCCTATTTCTTACCTTTTGAATTGAATTCAGAAGAGATCTGAATTACACACTGGCCATGTGGAATTCAGATTGAGGTATTGGATGAGAATTGGGAATAATGTTTTAATTGTTATTTCTTTATAATGACATATTTTAAAGGGTCCGCCTTATAAGTAGTTAAAGAATTTAAGTAAAGCCTTGACTGAGACCGGACAGGACCTTAGTGTGAATTAATTACATAGGGACAGCAATTAACCAGAACCTTGTTAGTCTTACAGAAACCACTGAACCAGAGAAAGGCAGAAACCACTATCAGCTGACCATAACAGCGAATCCTTACAACCAGGAGATCACAAACTGATAAGAGATTGGGATCGGAGAAAATTGGGAGAACGGTGGAAGGAGCCCTTCCCAGTACTACTGACTACACCTACAGTGAAGGTCGAAAATACTCCTCGTTGGATACACCTAAATTATTGCAAAATAATTAGAAACTGGAAAAAGTATGAACTTGGATGTCCTCCTGCAAGACTGGAGGTAAAAGGAAGGCAAACACAAAAATAAAAAATGCCAGTATTTACAGTATCTTTACAGTATATTTACAGTAACCAGCGATGAACATAAGCGAACGCACTGAACTGAATTATATATATGCCTCCCTAATCCCAGATACTTGGAACGAGTCTCCCCCTGGTTGAATAAACTTGAACAGTTAACTGTGACCCCTTATTTGTTCTTTAGGGTCCTGTGATTAGGAATAAAACCAATGGGATCGATTTGAAATGAGAGACACCTCTGAGTCACACTTAATTGTAACCACTAGAGCTACAGCAGCAGCGAAAGAAATAGGAATTACAAATGGCTGAAGGACAAACAGAAAATTCATGTTTTAAAGTTGCCTCTGACACAGAAGGAAAGATCACATGGGTCAGAAAGGAATGGGACACTATGAAAAGCAACAGCTGCCTTCTATGGCTCTGGTCCAAGTACCCTACGAACTATAGGCAAAGCATAAGAATCATGTGGGATGAGTGTATTCAGCCCCTGAACATCAACTGACTATAAAAAAGGGGAGCTGCCTCGCCATGAATTAAAACAATTGACTGGCCCCAGAGGCTGAAGAAGGGATAGCTATAGTCTTTATGATTGACATGATTGTCTTTGTTGCAACGAGCTATTAGTGAAAATGCAAAGTCTGTGTAATAGATCCCGAAGGTGGGAAGACGTAATGTCTGAAGAAGGGTTTCAGCCCGAAACGTTGCCTATCTCCTTCACTCCATAGATGCTGCTGCACCCGCTGAGTTTCTCCAGCATTTTGTGTACCCAAGACATAATGAATGGTGTTTTGTTTAAGACCAGAGAGCTATTTAAAATAGTGCTATAGTAACTGATACCAATATTAATCTGTCATCTATAACGATATATCCCTGCATAAAGACCGATAGCCGATTGTTCCATGGTTATGCCAGCAGTGGTGGAATAACATGCCAGCCTGCTTACGCGCTGTAATGGCGAAGGACTACAATTATAGAATTGTGAAGCAGTGAAGTATCTGTTGTAAGGTAAACAAGCTTCTTTATCTCATTAGGAGTTCGGGTTTGTGCCATAACCTCTTTCGAGCCCAAGGACAGATTCAAAACCAAATTACAATCAGACACATAATGCTTCTAGTTCATGGTATCTTGTAACATTTGAATTTATGGATGTTAATCTCTTAAAGAAGCTAACAACAAATCTGCAGATCCCAGTCATGGATAAATGGCAAGAAGCAATTATTGGGGAAATTTGAATAAGAGTTAACGGTAACAGAGTGAAACGTATGAATTCCAAATATTACTCTTCATTTTTTTCATAAGCTCTGCATAAAGATAGTTGACAGCTCAATTCTTGATAATCTTTGTATGTAATTGTGTTAACTGTTTTATAACTATTGCATATTAAAAAATGTTCTTACTAAGTATATATACTATTGTATATTAAAAAAATATGCTTACTAAGTATTGATCATAAAGATCAACAAATAGGAACCTGTATTATAATAAGAATGTTGTGCCATGATTCCTGATGAATCCCCTAATATAATGACCTTGCTACCCACATTTCCCAAGAAATTGAGAAAATCCATAAGGATGACAGTGACATTCATGGGTACATTGAAGTAAAATGGGAGATGATGGCCATTCAGTTGGTTTGATGGACTTTGGAATACTATATTACCCTATGGCTCTATCGTTTCAGTAATCATCGCTCTAATTTTTATTGTTAATTGCTTGCGACCATTATGTACTTACCGGGGATTGTGAATGTTATTAGAGGAAGGAATGTGGAAGTTAAACAATTTAAACTTTGCAAAATGGATTCAGCTAAAACTAAGACAAGCTGTCACCTTCTCCTATTAAATTGCAAAGCCAGCAAAAGGCACTAACCCTTGTTCTCAGTACACTAACAAGGCTAACAAGATGTTAATGTACCCTTTTCCAATAACATAAGCGATATAACAAGTACAGTTTCATGAATGTCTCCTCAATAATATAAACATTTAGAGGAGGTTCAGACTCTTGGCACCAACCCTTGCTCTATAAGATTATAATGTGCGTCATTAGTAGAAAAAAACAAAATGCTTGTTCTGCAGAAAAATAACCTTCTCATATAACCACATGTGGCTAACCCTTCCTCTGTCAGAAGAACCTGTCAATCTTAAGGATCTGTCAATCTTAAGAAGCAAGAGGCCGTACTATACTCTGTAGATAAGGTATTGCTGCATCATTGATTATTGGAGTATAAATACATGTACTTAATCACTGTCCCTTTGTGTGGGGATCAGAGCTCTGTATAGTCTGTATCTACATACTATAAGAGTCCTTACCACACCTGCCTGGCAAAATAAAGATTACTGCTTGATTACTAATTTTATTTGTGTTGTTGTCTGTTTAGAGTAAGTGAACCACAACGTATGTATCTACTCTCTTCAGGTATCACTCAACAACAGGTGAGGGGCAATTGGCACTGGCCAACTCATGCGGGAAGATTGTTCCCAATGTTGGGGAAGTCCAGAAAAAGGGGTCACAGTTTAAGGATGAGGGGGAAGTCTTTTAGGACCGAGATGAAAAAAACATTTTTCACACAGAGAATGGTGAATCTGTGGAATTCTCTGCCACAGAAGGTAGTTGAGCCAGTTCATTGGCTATATTTAAGAGGGAGTTAGGTGTGGTCCTTGTGGCTAAAGGGATCAGGGGGGTATGGAGAGAAGACAGGTTCAGGATAATGAGTTGGATGATCAGCCATGATTATATTGAATGGCAGTGCAGGTTCAAAGGGGCGAATGGCCTACTCCTGCACCTATTTTCTATGTTTCTATGTCTATTATGACAGTGCCGCCATCTCAGAGATTAACCTATTGCACTGCCTCAATAGCAATGATGTCCTTCCTCAAATTAGGAGCAAAACTGCACACAATACTCCAGATGTGGTCACACCAGGGCCCTGTCCAACTGCACAAGAACCTCTTTACTCCTATACTCAAATCCTCTTGTTATGAAGGCCAACATACCATTAGCTTTCTTCACTGCCTGCTGTACCTGCATGTTTACTTTCAGTGACTGGTGTACTGGGACACCCAGGTCCTGTTGCACTTTCCTTTTTCCTAATCTGATGCCATTAAGATAATAATCTGCCTCCTTGTTCTTGAAGCCAAAGTGGATAACCTCACATTTATCTACATTATATTGCATCTGCCATGCACCTGTCCACGCACTCAACCTGTCCAAGTTACAATGCAACCTCCTAGCAACCTCTTCGCAATTCACACTGCCATCAACCTGTAAATTTGCTAGTGTTACTTTTAATTCCATCACCAAATCATTAATATATATTGTAAATAGTTGCGGCCCCAGCACCGAGCCTTGCGGCACTCTGCTCGCCACTGCCTGCCATTCTGACAGGGACCCGTTTATACCCACTCTTTGTTTCCTGTCTGCCAACCAATTCTCTATCCATGTCAATACCCTACCCCCAATACCATGTCCTGTAATTTTGCCCACTAATCCCCTGTGTCGGACCTTACCAAAGGCGTTCTGAAAGTCCAGATACGCTATATCCACTGGCTCTCCTTCATCCATTTTACTTGTCACATCCTCAAAAAAATCCAGAAGATTTGTTAGCAGGATTTCCCATTCATCAATCCATGCTGACTTGGACCAATCCTTTTAATGCTATCCAATATCACCATTATTACTTCTTTAATAATTGACACCAGCATCTTCCCCACCACCGATGTCAGGCTAACTGGTCTGTAATTCCATGTTTTCTCTCTCACTCCTTTCTTGAAAAGTGGGCTACCGTTAGTTACCCTCCAATCCACAGTAACTGATCCAGAATGTATAGAACATTGTAAAATGATCACAATTTCTAGAGCCACCTCCCTGAGTACCCTGGGATGCAGACCATCGGGTCCTGGGGATTTATCCGCCTTCAGTCCCATCAGTCTACCCAATACTATTTCTCGCCTAATGCAATTTTTTTTCAGTTCCTCTGTCTCCCTAGATCCTCTGCCCTCAAGTACATCTGGGAGATTGTTTGTGTCTTCCTTAGTGAAATACCTGTTCAATTCTTCTGCCATTTCCTTGTTCCCTATAATTTCACCCGTTTCTGCCTTCAAGAGACCCACATTTGTCTTAACTAATATTTTTATCTTAACATACCTAAAGAAGCTTTTACTGTCCTTCTTTATATTCTTGGCGAGCTTACCTTCGCACTTCATCTTTTCACCCCATATTACCCTTTTTGTTAACTTCTGATGCCCTTTGAAAGTTCCCCACTCCTCTGGCTTCTGGCAACTCTTTGCTATGTTATAAACATTTTCTTTTAGTTTTATACCTTCCCTAACATCCCTTGTCAGCCTCGGTTGCCTCTTACTCCCCTTAGAATCTTTCTTCCTCTTTGGAATGATATGATCCTGCATCTTCTGGATTATGCCCAGAAATTCCTGCCATTGCTGTTCCACCGTCATTCCTGCTAGGATCCTTTTCCAGTCGACCTTGGCCAGCTCCTCTCTCATGGCTTCATTGTTCAATCACATCACTGACACTTCTGATTAAATCTTCTTCTTCTCACTCCCATTAGTGTCTTCTTACCTTTACAATTCATCAATTCTATCCACATCGAACTCTATATCGTCAGTCCCTCTGTCACCCCTCGCAAGGGACTAAATTTCATACCTCACCAACAGAGCTACCCCACCTCCTCTGCCCACCTGCCTGTCCTTTCGATAGGACGTATAACCCTGAATATTCAGTTCCCAGTCCCGATCCTCTTGAGGCCATGTCTCTGTAATCCCCACAATGTCATATCTACCAATCTCTAACTGAGCCTCAAGCTGATTCACTTTACTTCTTATACTTTGCACATTCATATATAATACCTTTAATCCATTACTCACCTCACCGTTCACATTGATTCCTATTTTACTTGACCATACTTTCCTATTCCTTCGTGAGCTTTCTGTCCCATTAATTCTGGGGCCTTTCTTAACTTTTCCTATACTAAGTGTATGGATATTTTTAGGGCAGAGATAGATAGATTCTTGGTTAGTGCGGGTGTCAGAGGTCATGGGGAGAAGGCAGGAGCATGGGGTTAAGAGGGAAAGATAGATCAGCCATGATTGAATAGCAGAGTAGACTTGATGGGCTGAATGGCCTCATTCTGCACCAATACCTTATGATCAAATAACAATTCAGAAATGTATCATCTTGTTGATCTAGCTGATTTAGATAAATTAATATAAATAGAGGCAGTGTATTCAAATAGGATTTATCCATGCACACATTTAGCTGCAATAAAGTTATGTGGATTGTTTTTATTCAGGTTTTCATGCTGGCTACGGAACCCTGGCTGAGTTGCTGTGTATTAACTCTTACACTAGTCTTTTTATGGCAATAAATGTCACTCCCCTCAACACACACTATTCATATCCAAGCCCCATTATCTCCTAACATGGGCAGAACAATGGTGCAGCGGTAGAGTTGCTGCCTTACAGCTGTCTGTATGGAGTTTGCACGTTCTCCCCGTGACCTGCATGGATTTTCTCTGAGAAATTTGCTTTCCTCCCACACTCCAAAGACGTACAGGTTTGTAGGTTAATTGGCTTGGTATAAAATGTAAAACATGTCCCTACAGTAGGATAGTGTTAATGTGCAGGGATTGGTGGTCAGTGTGGCCTTGGTGGGTCAAAGGGCCTGTTTCCGCAATGTAAAGGGCCTGTCCTACTTGGGCGTCATTTGCGTGATGCATCGTGCGTCGTGTCAAGTAAATGACGCACAAATAACGCCCAAGTGGGACAGGCCCTTAACTCTAAACTAAACTAACTACCCCTTCATGTAATCCCATCCCCACTTTCCCCGTCCCCTCCACAGTCCCAAATCAGACCCAAGAACAAGGTACTTCCTGGGCTCCCACTCAGTCAGAGGCCTCTGGTCATTCAGTAATCTAGATCTGCCAAATATTCCTGCTGATCCTGAACTCAGAGGCAAGACGTTTTTTTTCTGAGCAACCATGGTCAGTGAACGGTGAAAATACAGAAGCAGTTCAGTAATGGTAAAGGATTCCTCCCATTCCCCCGAACCTCAGAAATAAAGAGGATCTACGTGCAGTTGTGGCTGGAACTGCTCTACGAGTGTCAGCTGGTCCAAACCAATGAATAGGCCAACCCTAACCGCTCCCACAATGTTTACTTATTTATTCCACTCACCAGCACCAGCGCTCACTAGAAGAACTTCCTTCAGAACCATGTTACTGTGAAGAGAAAAATAACCAATTTAAAATAAATCTTGCCTTGAAGTTGTGTTTACATACTTCAGAGAACGGTTTAAAGGTAACGTTTTTTTCCCCAAGAGATACACCATGTAAAAGGCCCATGCCGACCATCTATTCCCATCCACAGAAGTTCTACGTTATCCTGCTTATGTTGTCCCACTGTTGTCATTTATCATGCAAGGTAATCATATACTATAACATGTGCTCTTCAACAAACAATAATGTGGTTACAAACACATAACTTCTTATAATGTCAAAGATAGACACAAATTGCTGGAGTAACAGTGGGACAGGCAGCATCTCTGGAGAGAAGGAATTGGTGACATTTTGGGTCAAGACCCTTCTTCAGATAAATGTTATTGAATAAGGAGTATGTATATTCATCTGGACACCAAGATCCACTCCCTGTCCTGGCAATCTTTGATTCTTAGCAATGAGATTATTTATGTGGACTTGAGGGAATTTGGTCGAATTTCTTATTTGAGGGATGGCAGGTCCAGCATTGAATCACCAGTACCCCACTGAGTTCTCAGAATGGATTAAAAGCTCAAGTGTGACTTGAATGTACAAGCCCCTGATTTACAGGTGAGCGCAACAGTCCCTATCATGGCTCACACATCAGGAAACTAAACCTCTTTTTGTTCCTGCGGATATTGCAAAATTAATCTTGTAAACCACATAGTCCCTTTTTCCCCATTTTCACCTTCACTGCAACATAGGCAAAACAAGTTTGTTTTGTAACCAAGTGCAAAGGAACGCCAGGTGAGTAGACGCAGAGAATGCCATGTTGTTTAGTTGGAACTAGAAAGAGTTGAAACTAGGAACGTTCTCATTATCTAGAAAGTGGGAAATATAAAAATAATATGATACGATTATCAAACACAGAAATGCTCAAACAACTCAATAGTTCAGTTAATGCTTCAGAAGAGGAACTAACTTATGTCTCGCCCTCTTCCCTCACCACTCACTTTCTCTCTTCCCATCCCCTCTCTCTAACTCAGTCTTTCTCTCTCTCTGATGATGATGCGTTATTATCACATGTACCCAGGTACAGTCAAATGTTTTGCTGTACATACAACCCAGTAGAATCATATGGCAGACCTCACGTAGTACAGGCAGCATCTCTGGAGAGGAGGAATGGCTGATGTTTTGGGGCGAGGCCCTTCTTCAGACACATAATTAAAGCTGCCTTGTTATCAATGTTCTTCATGGCAGTGTGAAGGCAAATTGGGCACTTTGTCCTCACTGACCAACTGTGTAAATATTTAACTAATCAGACTGAACAATTGTGTATGTGTTAATCCGATTGCAAATGAAGGTTAAATTGGTATAAGTACTTTTCATACAAGAATAAAAAGAACATTATAGAGGGAAAGAAAAATTAGATTGAGGGACAGAAAAAACCTATAAAACAATGTAATTTAAAATTATGTGTTTGAAGAACTACTAATAAACAGGATTTTGACTCCCTGCAGTAAAGATTTAACCTTAGTGTTTATTAGCGATGAACACTTCGTAATGAAAGTACTGTTTGAAAAGGACTGTACTGAAATTACGCAGAACGTTTGGTATCTACTAAAGGCTTAGTCTCGTCGCCATCTCCGTGCCGGCAGTGGTGTTAGTCTCCCCGCCCTGGTACGGCGTAACTTTGGGGGGCTGCCGGAAACTTAGGGGAGACCAAGACTTCAAATGTGACGGCTTGGAGTTAATACTGTGTCTGCCCTCCCTCCGTCTGCTATCATTTCTCCTCAACGACATAAAGTAACCAAGCTATTATGTTGCCGAGATCGTTTTTCCATCTTCTTTTCCCAAAATAAGTTATTTTCTTCATGAATTTCATTTTTACTTTAGTTTATTTACTCTGACTTGGTGAAGATACAGTGAAATGCTTGTTATAAGGTCATAAGTGATAGGTGCAGAGTTAGGCCTTTTAGCCCATCAAGTCTGCCTTTCAATCATGGCTGATCTATCTCTCCCTCCTAACCCCATTCTCCTGCCTTCTCCCCATAACCCGTGACACCCGTAGTAATCAAGAATCTATCTATGTCTACCTTAAAAACATCTATTGACTTGGCCTCCACAGCCTTCCGTGGCAAAGAATTCCACAGATTCTCCACCCTCTGACTAAAGAAGTTTCTCCTCATTTTCTTTGCTGAAGGAATTTTGAGGCTATGACCTCGTGTCCTGGACTCTGCCACTAGTGGAAACATTCTCTCCTCATCCACTCGATCCAAGCCTTTCACTATTCAGTAAGTTTCAATGAGATCCCCCCCCTCAACCTTCCAAACTCCAGCGAGTACTGGCCCAGTGCCGTCAAACACTCATCATATGTTGACCCACTCACTCCTGGGATCATTCCCGTGTGTGCTCCCCCAGTTAAATCACTTTGCAGGCCAGCACAGTGTAAACTCTTCTGGGCTGGTGCTATCTTACAGCTAGCTACCAAGTCCCTGAAATGTGCGATCTTGGCCCAAGGAGATATGCAATTTACTTTGTGCTGGACGATTTGAACCATTTCTCCGGCTACCGAGAAAACCTACTGGGTATCAGCTGAAAGTTTTTTTATGGTGGCCGCGCCCGTCTGCCATTTCGTCCTCCACCATCAACGAAGAGTCTCAGCGGAATCTCTCAGACATTGCGCTGGTAAATGATGATGCACCAACTTTCGGCATTCACCGTTATAATTTTGCAAAACTGGCAGCCGACTCGGGAATTCCACATCAGCCCTGCTTTTCCCCGGAGTGCCTTGTCTACAAACTCCTTCCTTCCTTCATCCCCACAAACCTGCCCAGATAATCAAGTTGAATTTCCCTTGTCAATGTCTGACCGCAACAGTTGACAACCACCCCCGCCACCCCCTCCCCCCACCCCCCACCCCGCTCCCAATCCCTTTACTGCCCCAAATGAATGTAGACACAAAATTCTGGAGTAACTCAGCGGGACGGGCAGCATCTCTGATGTTTCGGGTCGAGACCCTTCTTCAGACCCACTCCTTCTCTCCAGAGATGCTGCCTGTCCCGCTGAGTTACTCCAGCTTTTTGCGTCTATCCTCGGTTTAAACCAGCATCTGCAGTTCCTTTCTACACAAGTAAAAATGAATGATCGATATAAAAAAAACAGCGTATTGATCAGCAAGCTGTTAGTAAAACCTCCACCTTAATTGCATCAATCTTATTGTTAAAATGTCTACATTACCTCCCGTGGTTGCTCCGTTTGTTTCTGTTGCCTTTTGCCAACAGGTTCTGTCATTCACGGAATAGCGTAATATATGTAGCAAGCCAATGGTACTCTTCCGGGTCCGAAGGTTAGTAGTCATGATTCGAGGCAATTAATCAAGATTCAAATCAATTGCGAAATGAAGGTAAAGAGAAGCGAGAGAATCAACAGCTGAGGTGCTTGGCAAACATTGGCCGTGCAGATATCGAAATTGAAAATATTGGGAATTATCGCGTTTGCTCACTGCATTTCATCAACAGTAAGGCGTTATTTGTGGTTTTTCTTGATTCCTTTGGTATCTAAAAAGTCTCAGAAGTGATAAATCTGCCTGTAAAATTTTAAAATCACCCATTGGGTTTTTACATGCAAAAAGAAAACGCTTCTGAAGCTAAATTTTTCATTAAAAAAATCTCCAGACTTACAAGTGGTATGTGGAAAAGTAAGTCTTCTATCATTATGCTATTGAGATGTATATTTTGGCAAATTATAAAATGTCCTGACAGCTTAAACACCCACTTTCAATAGGATATTGTCAATTTGCTGAGGTTGATTATGTCCAATTAACAGCTAACAATTATGCCATTCCTTGGTTTGCATCTGAGTAAAATGTAATTCAAAACCCACGTATGGTTTGCGATTTTTTTTAATGATAAATTTTACTTCAGAGGCGTTTTCTTTTTGTATGTAAAAACCCACGAGAACCATGAGCGATTTTAAAATATTGCAGCCAGATTTATCACCTGAAGCTTTTTAGATGCCAAAGGAATCACGAAAAAACACAAATAATGCCCAACTGTTGATGAAATGCAGTGAGCAAACGGCCAATGTTCAGCAAGCACTTTGCCTGTTGTTGTCCCTTCAGCTGTCGCTTTTATCTACTGCCATTTCTCCTCACTTTTGGAATTCTGAAGTAGAATAAATGTCTCTCACACTTACCCCGATTTCCATAATTATTTACACCGCAAAAATTGACCATTTCGGCGGGTTTTAACGGGCCCGCTACGGGTTGGAAACAATGGTCAGTGCTTACCTGCAGTTCATCACGTGTACTCCCAGTTGGTGTAGCGTAGCAACAGTACGGGTCATGGGTCGTGACCCGACTGCCGTGCAACCTCCCTATAGAAGCGTTTTCTTTTTGCATGTAAAAACCCACTTCAGAACCATGGGCGATATTAAAATATTACAGTCAGATTTATCACTTCTGAAACTTTTTAGATACCAAAGGAATCAAGAAAAAACACAAATGCCCTACTGTTGATGAAATGCTGTGAGCAAACGCGATAATTCCCAACATTTTCAATCTTGCTATCTGCACGGCCAATGTTCGCCAACCACTTTAGCTGTGGCGATCCCTTCAGCTCTCGCTTCTCTCTACCATCATTTCTCCTGACTTTTGGAATTCTGAAGTAGGTTAAATGTCTCTCACGCTTACCCCGATTTCCACAATTATTTACCGCGCAAAAAATGAAAATTTCAGCGCTTTTTAACGGGTAAGAAAGTACGTGTTTTGTATATTAACATATATGTCGGAAGCTGCCATGCCATTTTGTAGGGAGCTTTTGCATTTTTCAGCTTGAAATTGTGCAATCTGGTGCATACTGTTGCTAGTCTTTTAACTTACACTTGAATGCAATATTTATGCTTCAAATTGGATTAGCTATGAATAAGGTTAGGCTAAATTACATTCCTAACTACATTGCACAGTAGAGCCATGCTCTGATCAATGACCTTAGTATATTCATGTATGGAAATCAGATTATAATTCTTGCTTCTATGCATATATATAGAGAAACATAAACCAAGAAACAAGGCAAGAGGAGTTGGACTTCCATCACTGTTCTGCACAAATAAATCAATAAACTTACCCTGTGACTATAGAAACAAGACAAAAATAATGCAACATGTTCAACCATTTATGGTTCAATGAAATTAAGATATATATGTAAAACATATATATGGAAACAGGCCCTTCGGCCCACCAAGTCCACACCAACCAGCAATCTACCTTACACCAGTTGTATCCTACACGCCACGGACAATTTACAGAAGCCAATTAACCCTCAAACCTGCACCTCTTTCGGATGTGGGAGAAACGGAATATCCAGAGAAAACCATGTGGTAACAACGAGAATGTACAAATACTGTACAGACAGCACCCATAGTCAGGATCAAATGTGGGTCTGTGGTGCTGCAAGACAGCAACTCTACCGCTGCGCCACCGTGCCACCCCATTAAATTATTTTTTCTGTAATATATTTATTATGGTGTCACGTCAATAAACATGAACACATAATTCTGATTTCTGCCCTTAGTTCGATAACACACATCTCCAGTCATTGTGTTTTATGGCTGGTTTTCAACCTCTTCGGTCTGAAGGTCTCGACCCGAACATCACCTATTCTTTCTCTCGAGAGATGTCGCATGTCCTGCTGAGTTATTCCAGCTTTTAGTGTCTATTTTCAGTTTAAACCACTATCTGCAGTTCCTTCTTACACTCTTTGTTAAGCGAAACAGGTCCTTTTCTCATAATATTATTCACCTCAACAAAGTATTTTCTTCACCTCCGTTGCTACAGAGAATACAATCCCAGTTATCAAATCTTTCTTCAAATTGAAAAAAAAATTCCAGCCCCACCAATATGTTCATAAATCGTGCCTGGATCCTCTCCAGAGCAATTGCACCCTTTTTACAGTGTGTCACAGTCTTACAGCATGAAAACAGGCCCTTCATCCCAACTTGTCCATGCAGATCAAGATGCCCCATCTAAACTAGTCCCATTTATCCGCATTTGGCCCATATCCCTTTAAACCTTGTGTGTGTGTAAGAGTGTGTTTTAGGTTGTGTGTGAGAGTGTGTGTTAAGGGCCTGTCCCACCAGCACGCAACTATATGCGATGAACGCGATCAAACCGGCAGCAGGGGCCGCGCGGAGGTCGGGTGATCCCCTGTACAGGGCCGGTCCCACCAGCATGCGCCTGCATGCGGCAAGCGCAACTAAACCGGCAGCAGGGGCCGCGCGGAGGTTGGGTGAGTGTCGCAACGCGGCGCAAAGCGAGGCGAACTTGAAGCGAGTCCAAGGTAAGTTCGCCAGGACTTAGAGGGGCACACAGAGAGGGGCACCGAGACACACACACATACAGGGCCACGGAGCCACACACATAGAGGGTCACAGAGGCACTTACCAATAGGTTCACGGAGGCACGATGTCCGGGCGGTATGTAAATGTCGCGGCGACTGCGAGCCGACAAACCGTTGCCGCGCGGGATTTTTGGACATAGTCGGTTTTTCGGAGCCCCGCGCGGTGTCGGGACGAACTCGGGACGAACTCCGCACAATTCCGCACAATTCCGCACGGCTCCCGCAATCGAAGTGGGACCGGCCCCGCGACGCCGGACGGCTCAAGCGACCACGTTAGGTCGCGCTAATCGCATCGAGTTGCATGCTGGTGGGACAGGCCCTTTAGGTTGTGTGTGTCAGTGAAGCGGCGACAACACCCGGAGTGAGCGGAGATTTGGCGATGTCCAAGGAGCTCTTCCCTCTCTTCTCCCCCTCCCTGGGAATGCGGGCTGGCCCAGGTGCTCTGTGTCCAGCTGGGGTCCGGGGGAGGCGAGGGTCAGTGACCCGTGGGTCCGGGGGAGGTGAGGGACAGAGACCCGGGGGTCGGGCATCGGAGCGGAGCTAGAACACGAGGTTCATCCCCGCGGCTCCGGAGACGGCAGCGACGCCCCCACTCACCCGGTTCACTCCTGGCAAGTCCATGCGGTGTGGACACAGCGGCCAACGGCCACAGAGCCGCCGCAGGTGATGATGGGAGGTATGAGCGGGGGGGGGGGGGGGGTCGGTGCTGGGACCACCGCCGCGTCTCACCGCTCACACCATCTGCACCAAAGATTATAGAGGAGCAAAATGCGCCACTCAGTGGAAAAGGCGTAGTATCACGTGTGTGATTGTCGACGCCATATTAGCGGGCCACAGATGGCGTCGACTATGGCGTCTACTGGGAAACTGAGCTTCTCTATGATCTTTGTCTCTCGATCTCCCGCTGTTTAATCCGCTCCAAAGCTACAGAGCAGTTGCAAGCAAAGATTATAGAGGAGCAAGATGCATTAGAAAGTTATTAGATTTATTTGTAATAGATCTTTACTTACCTCTCGATCCCTCTCTATCCCCTCTCTTCTCTCGATCGCCCTCTCTTCTTTCTATCGCTCTATCTCCCCTGTCGATCTCTTTCTCTCCCCTGTCGATCTCTTTCTCTCCCCTGTCGAACTCTCTCTCTCCCCTCTCGATCTCTTTCTCTCCCCTCTTTTCGATTTCCGTCTCGCCCTCCCTTCCCTCTGTGTGAGAGTTGGCAGCCCTGCTATGCCTTCGGCCCAAAAGAGGATAGAAATAAATTACATAATGGTCTTTGTAGGAAGATTTTAATAAGCTCTTCTATCCAAAGATTTGCTTCTATCTGTCCCACCATATATTTATGTGTTTGTGTGTGCCTGTAATTTTGTGCACAGTGTGTATAAAAGCAATGCAATGCAAGGTAAACTACGCAATAGAGGGGCCGGGGAGGAAAGGTGCGAATAAAATGGGGGAACGGGGAAAAGGGAGGGGGAGAGAGAGAGGGAAGGAGGGGGGAGGGGAGGGAGGGAGATCGAGAGAAGATAGGGGAAAGAGGGATCGAGGGGAGATAGAAGAGTGGGAGATCGAAAGAGAGGGAGAGAAAGATCGAGAGAAAGAGGGATCGAGAGGGAGAGAAAGATTGAGAGGGGCAGAGAGAGGGATCGAGAGGTAAGTAAAGATCTATTACAAATAAATCCAATAACTTTCTAATGCATCTTGCTCCTCTATAATCTTTGCTTACAACTGCTCTGTAGGTTTGGAGCGGATTACACAGCGGGAGGCAGTCCGCCAAAATGGCGGCCGTGACGTTCCGTTACGTACCACACACCAGTCCATTGGATTTCGGAGGAGTGGCGCATCTTGCTCTTCTACAATCTTTGATCTGCACGGGAATGTGAATGCAGGTGAGGCAGCATCTATAGAGCGGTAGACACAAATGCTGGAGAAATGCTGGAGTCGGAACAAGGGTCAAATTCAGACATAGATGCTGCCTCACCCGCTGAGTTTCTCCAGCATTGTTGTCTACATTGCCATTTTAAATAGTGTGTGATGGGTTTAAGCCCATTAAATTGCTCATTCTTTACTGGAACCCACCGACAAAAAAACTATTCTCATTGGTGAGTGTGGAGGAGCATGAGAACTTCTGTCATCAGTGTGAGAGCGTGAGAATTTCCTCAATTGCGTTAGTCTCACACTCAATGCCAGTTATGTAAGGAATAGTTTACAGTAGCCAATTATCCTGACAACTAGTGTATTTTGGGGTGTGGGAATCTTGCTGTGAGAAACTCATCCAGTTACCAAAGAACATGCAAACGCCACAAAGAGGGCATCCAGAGTCAGAATTGAAGTTGGGCATTGGAGCTGTGAAGGACTATTTCAGCAGAACAAGATCTAAGACCAGTGCACCACCCCACTTGAGAGAAGCCCGCAGTACACATTTGATAGTACTACCCTAACCAATACCGTGGGTCCGATCCTTGTCTCTACTCATCCAAGCCCTTCAGCCTTGTGCGAATAGACACCTCCAGTAAGTCAGCATGGTCCCAAGTCCCAGAGCTCCAAAACGGTTGATCTCGGTGAAAGATCCCAGGCTCCGCGGTGTTTAAACTCAGCGTCGCCCGCAGCTGGACGCTCCGCAACCACAGCTCCATGATGTTGGAGTCGGCGGTCTCAGCACTCCGGAGCTTATCACCCAGCGACTCGGGTAAGGCATCGCCTGCTCCGCGATGGTGCTTCAGCGCTGTGCCACCGCCGAAGCTGAAGTTCTGGCCAGTCCCAGCAGGAAACGCCGCTGCAGTCCCGTTGGTAGGCCGCGAGGAAGGGGCAACGATGCGGCTTGGAGGAAAGCCGCATCTCTGACCAGGTAGGGACTGAGAAATACCTTCCCCCTTCCCCCACCCCCCACATAAAAAGACTAGACCTCCAAAACAAAAACTTTTTAACATGCTAAAAATGTTAAAAAAAGGAGTGGAAGGACGAACAGCTGCAGGCAGGGCAGCCATACTCAACGGCGCCCCCACTCGGGATGAAGGCAATGATTCCTGAAGTGCCTCCAGTTAGCATTTTTAGAGATACAGCATGGAAACAGGCCCTTCAGCCCACCGAGTCTACACCGACCAGCGATCCCCGTACATTAACACTACCCTACACACACTAGGGACAATTTTACATTTACACCAAGCCAATTAACCTACAAACCTGTACCTCTTTGGAGTGTGGGAGGAAACCAAAGGTCTCTGAGAAAACCCACGCAGGTGACAGGGAGAATGTAGAAACTCCGTACAAACAAGCACCCATAGTCAGGATTGAACCCCGGTCTCTGGCATTGTAAGGCAGTAGCACTACCGCTACAACAGTGCGCCACTTTAATACATGTGTCTAATACATTCTTAAATGATTCCTTGGTTTACCCTTCACTATTTTCCCTGCAATTGTAGCTCATCATTCCCCACTCTATGAATATTCTTCTTTGTTTGTCCCCTTCTTCTGTACTTGCTTGAGAGTAATATTCTATTTAACTTCGGAGTCGCGTGAGTGACCACGTGAAGAAGGCCATCCCCACGCATGCGTGTCATTACGTCTTCCGCATTGCGCAACGACTAGCTGGAAGGCGCGTCGCTTCTTCCAGCGGATAAGTTTAAAAGATTCAGGTAAGTGTTTTAAAAAAGCTTAGCTGAAGTCGTTGCTCCCGGTCCGGAGTGTGTTTTGTTTCATCATGTTTCATCTTTGGATTGTTGGGAGAATGTCTAAAATTAAGAGGCTAAAGGTGGGAGGGGTGAGGTGGCCTTGCTCCCTGCTTGAAGTGGTAGGAAACTGCACCTGAATTTGGTGGCCTTGTACCCTGCTTGAAGTGGTATGAATTTGGTGGCATTGCACCCTGCTTGAAGTGGTAAGAAACTGCACTAATTATGTTGAAGTGGTAAGAAATTACACTTGAATTTGGTGGCCTTGCATGCACCCTGCTTCAAGTGAGTCAACTGCTCGCCCACCAGAGTGAGTTGCCAGCACATCAGGGTTGAGTGACTGAGCTGTCAACCCAAGAATCCATTTGGCCCACAATGTCCATACTAGCCCTCTGGAAACCAGTCCCTTCAGCCCATAATAGCCATACTAGCACTCCAGAAAGCACCTCCCCCCCCCCCCCCCCCCCCCCCCCACACACACACACACACACACACACACACACACACACACCCACACCCCACTGGCCACCAATATTGGAATTGGTGGAGAGGTGGAATATTGCGTTGGGGGACCAAACGGGGGACACTTAGTCTAGTTATATATAAAAACTGGAGAAATAGATATGTGTGTGTGCTATATGATTATATACATCTATATTACATTAATATATGTTTGTAGACAAGAAACAAATTTTGTTAAATACTCCATTTAGATAACCCCACCATTACAGACAGATCTCATTTCACTCTCTGGCTATTGGGAAGACCAGACACATAATATTGTTGAAAAATAATTCCATAGACACAAAAATATATTAAGGAACATTCCAAGATTCCAAGAGCAGAGCCACTGGAATCCTCATATTGCGATTATTTTCCAAATACCGCAGTTGTGAACAGTGTGATTAGATGAATTACAGATTGCAAGAGTAATACAAAAATCAACTCAAACTCAAACACATCACAAGAGTCATTTAAAAAGAAAAGCTTTTCAATAAAACATGAAAAAAGACAATGAAAAGAATCATAATGTGTTAACACATTAATCTTTAACAAAATTTAACAGAATTATGAATGAACAGAAAGAAGTAATGAGGAAGGCAAGAACGGCCTCTGCACCAGGCCCTAATGGTGTTCCGTGTTGTGTCTACAAGAATGCCCCAGATATTCTGAAATTCCTCTGGAGGAACATGAGGGTTGCGTGGGAAAAGGAAGTCATCCGCAAAGCCTGGCGAAGAGCGGGGGGAGTCCTGATCCCAAAATGAAAAAATTCTTTCACCATCGAACAGTTTCGACAAATAAACCTTCTTAACATAGAGGGCAAGATCTTTTTCAGTGTGGTGGCGAAAAGACTTACAAAGTATCTGAAACTAAACCATTTCATTGATACGTCAATCCAAAAGACTGGCATAGCAGGCTTTTCAGCATGCCTTGAAAATACCAGCATCATTTGGCATCAAATCCTGACTGCTAAGAAAGAACAAAAGATTCTGCATGTCTTGTTCCTCGATCTGGCCAATGCCTATAGATCATTTCCTGATTCGCTACTGTGGACTGCTTTTGAATTCTTTCAGGTGCCTGCAATAATAACAAATCTGGTAAAAAATTACTTCCAGGATCTGCAATTTTGTCTCACAGCATCAGACTTTACAACAGCGTGGCAACCACTGTAAATAGGCATCATGGCGGGGTGCACCACCTCCCCATTGACCTTCACTATGGCAATGGAGCTCATTATCACAGCGTCAAAATGGGTTGTGGGAGGAAAACGGCTACAGCGTGGTCAGCGATTGTCACCGATATGAGCCAATATGGACGATATAACAACACTAGCAATAACTATCCCCTGCACCAAGAGACTTCTGGAAAAACATCATCAAAACATCACATGGACAAGGATGAAGATTAAAACCAGCAAGTGCAGAAGCATCTCCATTGTCAAAGGTCAAGGATCAAAGATTTCATATTGACGGATTACCTGTTCCAACTGTTTCAGAAATACCAGTGAAGAGTTTGGGCCGATGGTATGATGCAAAGCTCAAGGACACTGAACAGTTTGAACAACTGAAGAAGGATACCATCATTCACATAGCTTGCATCAACAAGACCTTGCTATCAGGAAAATTCAAGCTGTGGTGCTTCCAATTTGGCATACTACCAAGAATCATGTGGCCTTTAACTATGTATGAAATCCCCATCAACAAGGTTGAAAAGCTGGAAAGAATGATCAGCACACATATGAAACAGTGGCTTGGACTTCCACGATATCCAAGCTGCCGGACTATATGGGAGTGGCATATTGGAATTACCCATTGCAGGACTTGTGAAAGAGTTCAAATGCACTAAAGCAAGGTTTGTCATGACACTCACTGAATCTGAAGATACTGTTATTCAAACAGCGGCCCCCCGTGTGGCAACGGGGAGGAGGTTGGCCCCATCTGAAGCCGTTCAGAGTGCTAAGTCTGCTCTTCATTTCCAGGATATGGTTGGCCAAGTCCAACACAGGAGAGCCGGGCTCGGGCTCGTCCCAAAAGCTCCTCAATGGCACGAGGCAACATCAGTGCAGAAAAGACGGCTTGTGGTGGAGGAGGTGAGAAGACGGGAGGAGGCAGAACGACACGCCAAGGGCGCCTCAATGGGCAAGCAGGGTCAATGGACTAACTGGGAGAGCCTGGAAAAGAGGAAACTCAGTTGGCGTGACATCTGGCAAATGGAAGGATCTCGGCTACGTTTTGTCATCAGAGCCACTTATGTTCTACCATCACCCCAGAACCTGAAGCAGTGGTTCGGAGAAGACCCGGCCTGCTCCCTTTGCCAAGCACCTGCATCACTAAGGCACATTTTAACAGGATGCACTATGAGCCTCGGCCAAGGGCGTTACACTTGGCGGCGTAACCAAGTTCTCAGACAGCTGTCATAAATCCTTCAACAGAGGCGAACGATCACAAACGCTTTTCCACCAACATCGGCAGGAAATGTCCACTTCACAACATTTGTACCAGCAGGCCAACCCCCAGAGCACCAGATAACATCAATGGATGCAAGCATTGTGCAGCCTGCTCGGGATTGGAAAATGGAAGTGGACTTAGAAAAAAGGCTTGTGTTTCCCCCAGACATTGTGGCTACAACACTCCGGCCAGACATGGTCCTGTGGTCCACAACAGCCAAGTTGGCATACGTTGTGGAATTGACAGTTCCATGGGAAGATGGTGTTGAAGAAGCTGAGATGAAAAAGACCAAGTACTCTGAACTGGCAACTGAAGCTTCCCAGAATGGCTGGAAGACCAAGATATTCCCCGTCGAAGTGGGATGCAGGGGATTTGTTGCTACATCTATGACCAGGCTATTAAAGAAAATGGGGGTAAGTGGTTGCTCCCTCCAACAAGCAATCGAATCATTATCAAATTTTGCAGAAAAAAAAGCAGCAATTGGATTTGGATCAAAAGCAGAGACGACAATTGGGCTGCAAGGTGAAGACAGGAGGGTATGGAATTGAGGGGGGTGTAACTAGGCCACCAGGCATCACCGTTGAGCCCTATGGAGATGTTGTGGGCTTATCAATGAAACGTCAACGAAGGAGGGTGCCCACCTGATGACCCCGATGATGTACCTACCCTACCTTTCACCACTCCAATCCCATTGCAAATAGCAAGAGTGCCGACTTTTTACAGGGATTGAAACATCAAGTCCTATTAGCTCTACTAATGAATCTAAGCCTATATCACACACACAAAAACTGTTCCCCCGCAGCGCCGAGAGGGATTTACAAAGTCGGGTCAGTCGGGTTACTGAAATGGATGAAAAAAAGGCCCACGTTCCGTTCCGTTGCGTACTACACGTCAGCCCATTGCTCACCTCAATCTTTGCAAGAACAATGGTGGAATGGACAACAAGTACTGGCCATATCAACAGTGCCCACTAGTTTGAACTTGAATACATTTAAAACAGCGCATATTTACATATTCTATTGTGTTGCTGCAAGTACGAATGCCATTGTTCTATCTGGGACATATGACAATAAAACACTCTTGACACTTGACTGTTGACAATCGGAATCTAGGAATAAGCAAAGGTGCAATAATATTTTGGATTGCTGTATGGCAACACTATGCGGAGCTTAAATACACGCAATTCATGATTACCTTTCAAAAGTCAAAAATCTATGATTATGAAAGCAGATCTCGCAGATCCAGGTTTCTATTGGAAATTCACACCTGCTGCAGCAACACGTCTTTCAGAATTCCATGGTTAGTTTGGCTGCATTGCAAGGGCTTCTCTGTCCACTTCCAAAACTCTCCCTCATTTGACTACATGCACTGTAGGACACAAGATGTTTTGATTTGGATTTGATCCATTTTGCTGTTGATTGTGAATTTATCTGACAATAAATTTTAATTTTGAATCCGATTCACTTCAATTTCAACGTTTGCTGCTCAATTGATTGTAAAAATAGTATGTTGCAGTGTTTGAAGATTCAACAAGTTAATTGAATTTGAACAATTACTGTGCCTAAATACGGGTATTATAATGTCTTTGAAGGAAAAAGCTGCATATGCAGGAAATATGAAGCACAATCAGATGTTGGATACACTCAGCAAGTCAGATGGCATTTGTGGAAAGAGAAACAGGGTCCATATTTCAGGTTAATTTCTCTTCACTAGAACTGGAAAAGTAAGAAAACAAGTTGCAGTGAAAGGGTGGGGTGGAGATGGAACGCCTGAGATACGGTGGTGACAACGGTTGGCAAATAATTGCTCATCGGTGTAGGTATTTAGAGAGCGAAAAGTAACAAAAGAAGGTGTGAGTTTTTGAAACATTGTTTTGCAAGTAAATGTATGAACAGTGAGTTAGCAATTGCCATTCAGACTTCAAGCTATTAAGATTACAGGAGGAAGCAATGTTAACTAGCAAGTTCAGCTGATTAGGTGGCTCCTGTGGAGAAAGAAACAGAATTAATACTTGGGCCATTGAAATCCCTTCAGACCTCTGTATTTTAAGCTGCAGAGAGAGGACTGATGTATAGGACTAAAGGAATATCGACAGTAGGATGGAGACCGAGAGGATCCAGGTGGCAGAGCAGTGTTGGTTCCATTTGAAAGAGGATGATTGAGGGTGTGTTAATCATGTCTGATCTGCCTGAAGAAGGTGTGAATAGGGGAGGATGAATTAATACAGAAGAAGGAAGCATAGTTCTGGTACTCCACGATGCAAAACCCAGTAATTGTTGGAAATCTGAAGTAAAATAACTGAAAATATTCAGCAGGTCAGGTGGAGAAATAAAAGCCGAATGAACATTAACAGGAACGTGGAAACAATAATTACCTTTTTTTCCCTTTTTAAAATATTTTTATTTATTAGAGGTATAGTAAATTACATCATTGTACGTCCCGTATATATTATTATAATATAGTACCCTTAGTTTTTAAGGCTATTTAAAATAGGAATAGAAATAGAGAAAGTAGAGAAAGTGAGAGAGAATTGTGAAAGTGAATAAGCGTGACAAAGCGAAAGAAGAGAGAGCCCTTTGTTGAGGAGTTAGAGAAAGGAGATTAAGAGATTAAGGACCCAAGAAAAAAGGAAAATACAGTTACTTTATTATAAACATCACGCAAAAGGAATTTACCAACTCGGCAATTTTTCATCCCACTTTACCAAGACCTGACGCCGGTACCTTTTTGAGGTACTCTTGCACCCTCTCCTTGTGGTAGATCTATAAATGCAGACCACGTCTTATAAAAGCGATCTGATTTTCTTGCCAGGCGGAGTCTCATATCTTCCAGATGTAGTGTTTTAAATATAGTTGAAATCCACATATTTACTGTTGGTATGGGAGCATTTTTCCAGAATTTTAAGATTAGCTTTTTTCCAGTTATTAACCCGTATTCAAATAGATTATTTTGAAAAATATTTAATTCAAGGCTACCTTCCGTTTTTCCAAAAATAATCCATTCTGCTTTTGGTGTCAGTTTTATTTTAAATAATTTTGTGAAGATTTCAAAAATATCAGTCCAAAATTTTTGAATTTTTATACAAAAGACAAATGAGTGCGCTATAGTAGCTTCTTGATACTGGCATTTATCACAGATAGGCGAGATGTTGAGAAAAAGTTTACTTATTTTAGTTTTGGAATAGTATAATCTATGTAAGATTTTAAATTGTATTAAAGTGTGTCTTGCGTTAATTGAACATTTGTGCACATTTAATAAGTGTTCTTCCCACCTCTCTTTGGAAATTTTGATAGCTAATTCTTGTTCCCAGTCTCTTCTAATACCTTCAGTTGTTGTTATTTCTGCATTTAGAATAATATTATATATATATGATATTAAGTTTGCTGATTCAGCCTTTGTCTTCATTGCTTCATCCAGTAGATCTGATGGCATATTGTAATATTCTTGTGCATATTTTTTTCAGATAGTCACATATTTGAAAATATTTAAAATACTGATTGTTTCCCAAATTGTACTTTAGTTGGAGTTGTTTAAATGATAGTAATTTTCCCGTTACTTACAAGTCTCCCAACGTTTTAATTCCTGCTCTTTCCCATTGTATAAATGCTTTATCTATAATTGAGGGTTTAAACGAAGGGTTTTTAACTATAGGAGATAAAAGAGATGAATTTCTTAATTTTATGTTGTATTTTATTTGTTTCCAACTTCTAATTGTACTATATATAATTGGGTTTTTGTTATAGTTTGTATAATTCAACTTCATTGGTGAGAGAAGGATCGCTCCAATATTACAAGGGGAGCAGTCCTCTTTCACCATAATAATCCAGTCCAGTTGCTGGGCAGAATTATCCAGCAGTTGAATCATATTTCTAATATTTACAGACCAATAGTAATACATAAAGTTAGGGAGTGCTAATCCCCCTACTACTTTGGGTTTATTCAAGTGTATTCTTTGTATTCTATGGGAGTTATAATCCCAAATAAAATTTGTAATGTCTGAATCCAGTTTTTTAAAAACTTTTTTGGTAGGTATATTGGATTTGATTGGAACAGGTATAAAATTTGTGGTATAAAAATCATTTTTATAGCATTTATTCGGCCTCTTAAAGACATCTGAAGCGTTTTCCAGAATTTAATTAAATTATATAATTTCTTGAGTAAAGGATTATAATTTGCATTAAACATATCTTGATATCTTCTGGTAATTTCAATACCCAAGTATTTAAATTTTTCTATAGCTATTTTAAAAGGAAATTGTAGGAGATGTGTTGAATCTTTCGGTTTTATTGACATGATATCGCTTTTGTTCCAATTCATTCCGTATCCTGAAAGTGATCCAAGTCCTCAATTGAATTTAATATATTTGGTATAGTGATATGAGGTTTTGTGATGTACAGTAGTACATCATCAGCGTATAATGATGTTTTATTATTTGAATATTTCGTATTGTAGCCATGGATATTCGGATGAGTTCCAAATCTTTCCGCTAGGGGTTCAATAATAAGAGCAAATAACAGCGGCGATAGTGAATATCCTTGTCTATTACCCCTTGACAATTGAAATTTTGTAGATAAAATGGTATTAGTTAATATTCTGGCCGTTGGCTTATTATATAGTAATTTAATCCATAGAATGAAATTCTCTCCCATTTCTCTGGAATTCTCTGGAATTTTTGCAATACTTTAACCATATAATCCTATACCACCAGAACGAACGCTTTCTCTGCATCCAACGAAACAATTGATCATTCTTGATCTTGAATTTGGTGTGAATGCATTATGTTGAGCAGACGTCTCAAATTATTAAAAGATTGTCTCTTAGGGATAAATCCCGTTTGATCCGGATGTATTTATTTACTAGCATACTTAATCTTCTAGCTAATATATTCGCTAATATTTTTTGATCTGTGTTTAACAACGCAATAGCTCTATATGATCCGGGTACAAATAGTACCTGAAACACTAGCAGAATCAACGATTACATTAATACTTAAGAAATAACAATAATTACTTGCTAACGTGGAATTTTAATACTAGATCTTGAAGATTACCGTGTGCCCAGGAGGATAATGGGATGGTGTTTAGTTTAGTTTAGTTCAGTTTAGTTTACAGATATAGCGCGGAAACAGGCCCTTCGGCCCACCAGGTCCGTGGCGACCAGCAATCCCCGCGCAAGTAACACTGTCCTACACACATTAGGGACAATTTTACACATACACCAAGCCAGATAACCTACATACCACTACAAGCGCTGTAAGGCAGCAACTCTACCGCTGTGCCACCATGTTCTTACAATTTGTACCATGTTTTGTTGGAACTGTGGGGAAGGCCAATGATAGTGATGTCAGAGTAGGAATAGGAGCAGAAGGGCGGATTTTGATGGGTCGTTATTAAACCGTTCCGTCTGTGCGTCATCACCAGCTCTCTCTCTCCCTCCCTGATCCCCCACCCCAACTGTCGACAAAGTCTGACGGAGAAAATGCTCCCATTCATATTACGGGTTGGCTCCGCGTTTGCCTTCTAGCTGAGGCGGGCGGCGCCACCTCGAAGGTTTAACCGGCCTGTTCGAATCCAATCTGAACTTTCCAACCTACCGCCCAACACAGCACATTCTCCTCGTTTCCTTCAACCCAGGAAGGTTGTTTAGATAGGAATGTAAGGACTGTCTCAAATTTGTTGACCACACAACTTGTAATTCGTGTAAATCGATATCGAATTTGAATGGCTGTGACCTGGGCTAATGCCAGGGATTTGATAATTGACAGGTTTGTTCCAGGCATTCTTGCATTTTCAAGGCTGGTGCTGTATTGATTCAATAATTTAAATAGATACAATTGCGGATTTGTGCAGCCTGCAGTACGCTGTAGCCTACTGCTGACATATTTGACGGATACATTTATTTAACAATCTCATTGAAATGAACACGCAGGTCCGTACACACACAGTAGCTCAACTGGCGAGAATTTTTATCCCGAATGACCCATGACCTGGGCAAGCGCAGTTGTAATACCAAACTCAATTATTGTCCCTGGTGTGTAGGACTTAGAACAAGTGTATTGGTGATCAATGGTCAGCGTGGACTTGGTGGGCTGAAGGGCCTTTTTCTACTCTGTATCTCTACTAAACTCTAATCTAAACTAATCTGAACACCTGACCCACTGAGTTCATCCAGTGGTTTGTATATTTTGCTCCAGATTGCAGTGGAATTGATTGTAGACTTTATGAGAGATCCCCCACCCCTCACCCCACTCACCATCAACAAAAGCACAGTCACATCTGTGGAGTATTTTAAGTTCCTGGGAACCATTATCTCCAAGGACCTTAAGCGGGTGGCACAACAGAGGATGTACTTCCTGTGGTAGTTGAGGAACTTCAGGCAATGATGGCCCAATTCAATACGGCCATCGTAGACTCGGTCCTCACCTTCTCCATCATGGTCTGGTTTGGCTCAGCCACCAAGCACGACACCCGGAGGCTGCAGCGAATCGTCCGATCAGCTGAGAAGATTATTGGCTGCAACCTTCCCTCCAATGACGAACTGTACACTGCAAGGGCCAGGAAGCAAGCGGGTAGGATCATCTCTGACCCCTCTCATCATGGCCACAAAATTTTGGAAACACTTCCCTCTGGAAGGCGACTCCGGACTGTAAAAGCTGCCACAGCCAGACATAAAAACAGCTTTTTTTCCCACGAGTAGTAGCTCTACTCAATAACCAAAAATCTGCAGCCTCCTTTTGCTCTGGTATTTTATTTAATTCACTTGTTTAATCAATAATGTTTTATTATTAATGTTTTATGTATCATTCCTAACTCTCACTGTATGTCATGTTGTCACTTGCGGGCGGAGCACCACGGCAAAATCCTTGTATGTGAATACTTGGCCAATAAACGTATTCAGAGACACAAAATAAAATAATCAGCAGAAATATCACTGGAGGAGATAGAGAAGACAATTGGTAAGATGAAAACAAACAAGGCCCCAGGCAGAGACGGTTTCCCTATAGAATGGTATAAAATATTTCAGAATGAGCTGAACCCACTTCTTCTGAGAACCTTTAACTGGATTATCAAAAAAGGCAATACACCCCCGTCATGGAAAGATATAACAATTATAACATTAATCCCCAAAGAGAACAAAGACAAGGAAAATTGTACCAACTACAGACCGATATCAATTTTAAATGTGGACTATAAATTATATTCTTCAATTATCTCCAAACGATTTGAAAAGTTCATGCCAGATTCAATTGATGAAGACCAGACTGGTTTTATAATAGGCAGCCAAACACAGAACAGTATTAGAAAAACCCTACATATAATACACAAGATTCAAAAGGAATGTACGCGCGCTATCCTGATAAGCCTAGATTCGGAAAAGGCTTACGATGGGGTTAATTGGGAATTCTTATATCAAACACTAGAAAGATTTGGCTTTACCGAAGATTCAATTCAAGTTATTAAAGCAATTTATCAGCAACCTACTGCAAGAGTAAAGGTGAATGGTTCCTTAACTGAGAGATTTGTGTTAGGAAGAGGAACGAGACAGAGATGTTGTCTTAGCCCTACCCTGTTTGCTATATATATGGAACCAGTGGCTCAAGCGATTCGTCAAGATAGGGAACTGAGGGGAGTAACTATAAGAGACAGAGAACATAAAGTTGGCCTTTTTGCAGATGACGTAATGATGTATGTCACGGAAGTAAACACCTCATTTCCAAGGATGATGGGGATCATAGGGAAATTTAAATTTTATGCAGGATATAAAGTGAATATTTCACAAACTCAAACCCTCCTATTTAATTGTGTTTGTCCAGAAGAAATCAAGCAAAAGTATAATAGTAAATGGATTCAAAATCAATCAAATACCTAGGGGTACATATAACAAACAATATATCAATGTTGTATGGGGCCAATTATAATCACCAACCAAAACATAAGAAAGGATATAGAAAGATGGTACACCTACCCAATGGATTTTAGTGGTAAGATAAATAAGGTGAAAATGAATATTTTGCTAAGGCTATTTTACTCGTTTCAATCTCTGCCAATAGAGATACCATTAAAACAATTCACGGAATGGGATAAATTAATATCTAGATTTATTTGGGGAGGAAAGAAGGCCAGAATTCGATACACTACACTCCAGTTGCCAAAGGACAAAGGTGGAATGGCACTTAAAAATTTTAGGATATATTTTTATGCAGCCCAACTTTGACCACTAATTAATTGGTGTGAGGACAGCTATATAGCTAGGTGGAAAGAGATTGAGACATATATCTTTACCAAAGGATTGAGACATATACCAAAGGAATTGAACATCACAATCAGAGAAGAAGAATGGCATCATATGTGCCTAACACTACAGACATCCACTAATTCACAAAATGGAAAGAATTTAATTGGAAAAAATTGATTTCTTTCTTTATTACGCCTAACATAAAAAGCAAGCAAATTCTAAGGCAGCAAACATGCCGGAGGCAGTGTGGCCAAACAGACGCAAATCATGCACATATCTTCTGGAGCTGCCCAAAAATAGAACCATTTTTGGACAGAGTGAATTCAGAATTAAAGGAAGTATTAGGATATATGGTCTCCAGAAGTGTTCCATTTTATACCTGGGTAACATAAGTACAGTGGTGCTGAAGGAAGATCATTACTTGGTTAAAATCCAACTCACAGCTGGTAGAAAGGCCATTACAGGAAACTGGCTTGCAGCGGACACGCCCAGACTTAGACAATGGTTAGACATAGTACAGGAAATATGTGTCATGGAGAAAATGACATATTCTCTAAGAGTGAAAGAAGACCAGACCAGTATTGCGTACAGTTCTGGTCTCCAAATCTGAGGAAGGACATTATTGCCATAGAGGGAATACAGAGAAGGTTCACCAGACTGATTCCTGGGACGTCAGGACTTTCTTATGAAGAAAGACTGGATAGACTCAGATTATACTCTCTAGAATTTAGGAGATTGAGAGGGGATCTTATAGAAACTTAACAAAATTCTTAAGGGGTTGGACAGGCTAGATGCAGGAAGATTGTTCCCGATGTTGGGGAGGTCCAGGACAAGGGGTCACAGCTTAAGGATAAGGGGGAAATCATTTAGGACCGAGATGAGAAGGACTTTTTTCACACAGAGAGTGGTGGGTCTCTGGAACTCTCTGCCACAGAAGGTAGTTGAGGCCAGTTCATTGGCTATATTTAATAGGGAGTTAGATGTGGCCATTGTGGCTAAGGGGATCAGGGGGTATGGAGAGAAGGCAGGTACGGGATACTGAGTTGGATGATCAGCCATGATCATATTGAATGGCGGTGCAGGCTCGAAGGGCCGAATGGCCTACTCCTGCACCTAATTTCTATGTTTCTGTTTATTAGAGTTTAACTGAAAATGGGAAAAATGGATTAGATACAGAAATAAAGACATCAACACTGTATAATTTTATTGACAACAATGTAAGTTATTGGAAAATGTTTTAATAAGAAAATAGTTCTGTATACTGCATCACTAATTGTAAACTGAACCCCCCGCTGCACTGTTGTACGTTTCACTGCATTGTTGTATGTTTTGTTGTTTTATTTGTGTATGCATAAAAGCAATAAAGACTAAAGTGTAAAAAAAACATGACCACTGCTGAGGTCTTTAGAATAGGGAATGGCGTTACGATTTATGTAGGTATCCTTTGCCCACTCTCGATGTTGGTGACCCAATAAGGAAAAGTTGGCTTTTACAGGAAAAACTGGTCATATCAGCTGTCCGAAAGAGCCACACATTCAGATTAAATCAATGTTATGATTTTTCTCCCTTAGCCTGCCACCAGTTTTGCCCCAAATCTAAATAAAGGAAATGTTGAGGATTTTTGCAGGAGATCGTTGTCCATGGGAAGGATTTACGGTACAATATATTCCACACAAGACATAAGGAGCATTTTGTTGAGAATACCATCAGTTTACTATGTCCAGAGAGAGCCTCAATGGTTGTGGACCAAATAGGCTTTCACTGCCTTGCAATATTGCCTCCATATACCTCAATTTAAATGACTATAAGCTTTTACATCTGTGGTTATACAACTTGGTCCAGAAACAATGTAAACAGTAGCTGAGGATAGACACAAAAAGCTGGAGTAAATCAACGGGTCAGACAGCATTTCAGGAGAAAAGGAATAGGTGATGTTTCGGGTCGAAACCCTTCTTCAGACAGAGTCAGGGGAAAGGGAAATGAAAGAGACAGATGGTGATGTAAAGATATAGAACAAATGGATGAAAGACATACAAAAAGGTAACGATGATAAAGGAAACAGGCCATTGTTAGCTGTTTGTTAGGTGAGGACGAGTGCAGACAATGAGACTCAACAAGACAACTTTGAAGCTGGTATGACGGGTAGAGGAGGGATAGCGATGGAGTGCAGGGGTTACTTAATGTTAGATAAATCAAGTCATACCACTGGGTTGTAAGTTGCCCAAGCAGCATATGAGATGCTGTTCCTCCAATTTGACTTTGGCCATACTCTGACAATGGAGGTGGGCTATGGCAGAAAGGTCATGTGGGAATGGGAAGGGGAATTAAAGTGTTTGGCAACCGGGAGATCAGGTAACTCCGGGTGTACTGAGCGAAGAGCCACATTCATAAATTCTAGGAGCATAATTAGGCAATTTGACCCATCCAGTAAACTCTGCCATTCAATCATGGCTGATTATCTTTCCCTCTCAACCCCATTCTTCTGCCTTCTCCCCATAACCCCTCACACCCTAACATGAGATGTTAGAACAGTTCGTAGAGATTTCATCTACACCATATTAATTTTTCCCCAGTGACTTCATATACTGAGATAGAATATTGTGTTAATTTTTTTTTATTTGGCATTCATCTAGAATCTCTCGAACAGTAGCATTGAAGGAAAATGTGAATGTTAACAACATTTTCAAAAGTCTCCATTCGACCTCTGTCGATGTTATTCCAACAAATCGATGAGAAATGGAACCTTACAATGTTTATTGCGGTACAGGCTTTTGTTCATCTGAAATTAACAAATTAACAATCTGATGATCCAGAACAGATAATTTTATTCTCAGAATGAACCATGCAAAAACACATTGGAATTGCATTTAGTAATAAACTTACACAAAAGCCCGCCCATTGAACTTTATAACACATTTTTCATCTGAAGACTCCAGAAAATATGATTTGGCAAGATAGCCAAATCTAGCGCCCATGCTCGCCACGGCAGCCTTTGCACTTGCAGTTAATCCAATGACTCCTTGAAGAATAAAAGAAAAATGCATTTGTCATATTTCCCACGACATAGAGGACATTCAGCATAATAAGTTAATGCCAGTTCAGAGATTAGTTTAGAGACACAGCATGAAAACAGGCCCTTCGGCCCGCCGGCCATCGATCAAACATCGTAAGTTTGATGTTATCCCACTTTCTCATCCACTTCCTACACAGTAGGGGCAATTTACAGAGGCGAATCAACCTACAAGCCCGCACGTCTGTGGGATGTGGGATGAAACCCACGTGAGCATAGGGAGAACATGCAAACTCCACACAAACAACACCCGAGGTCAGAATTGAGCCCGGTGTCTGGTTCTGTGTGGCAACAACTCTCCCAACTGGGCTACAGTACATGACTATCGATCCCATTCCCCAACAGCCCATGTCCACATGACATTACCTCCACAATTTTCCTGCCATCCACTAAGATTTGGGGCTAATTACATTAGGCAGTTAACTCACCAGCACAGGGAAACTGGAACACTCAGAGGAAGCTCGCACAATCACTGGGAGAATGCAAGATTCACATTGACAGCAAGAGTAGTTAGAACCAAATGTGGTAGGTAGCAGCATTAACTTACGAGCAACAGTGCCTACTAAGCAGCACATAACTAAACATATAGCAATACAGGTCCACCAGCAATTTTCCTGCAATTAATGGTCCGGCACCACCTTCAATCCGGACAAAATAACGAGAGGTTACATGATGTTCACTGGGCGGCCACAGATGGCGATGCATGTGGTGAATGCTCTCTCCGTCCCGATTGAGTTATTCGTTTACATCTGCAGCTGTTGGTGGCGATCCCTCGGCTTTATGCAATTTCAAGCTTATCTTGCTTACATTTAACAATAGCTATGGCTTTGAAGCATGGTCCAAGTGACAGTCGTGGTGTCATTTAATATTTGTTTTATTTAGGTTTCTGGCAGTCCATGGTGTTTCAGAGACATGGGAGGGGAATAATGAGTGGGTCAAAGGTGCATTGTTGTATCATTATTACGTGACCTCAGTTTAGCCAGCAAAATGGATAATCCGGAAAGACTTTGGAGCAAAGGGTGCCGGAAAATCAGTGGTGCACCTGCATCTCCATAATCTCTGAATAATTAAATTCTGGATTTTATTCCTGCACTTAGTTTTTATGCACAACAGCAAAATCACTTACAGGAACTGGTCAACAGGATGGATGTACACTGCGGGATTCACTTGAGACCAGTGGGCAATGCTTTTGCATGTGTTCAGTGAAGGTGAGCAAGGATGAAGAAGTAAGGAACTGCAGATGCTGGTTTACAAAAAATATGACACCAGGTGCTGGAGTAATTCAGCAGGTCAGGCAGCATCTCTGGAAAACATGAGACTGAAGAATGATCCCGACTAGAAATGTCACCTATTTATGTTCTCCAGTGATGCTGCCTGACAAATTGGGTAATTCACCACTTTGTCTCTTTTTTTGTGATTTCTAGTGATTAAATTTAGAGCAATATTCTTCATTGTTTTACTCAATTTTCTTAATAAAAAGCATAAAATCATACCAGCAGACTGCAAAGTTGCCACAACACCACCAGCCACTGTCGCTCCTCCATTCATACCAGCAAACATGGACATCAAACCTGCTGCACCAGATCCAGCTGATATTCCAGCGGTAGTGAACCCGAGTGCCCCGACAGCAATTGGAGCAGCAACCACTGCAATAACTGCAGAGTAGGACATAAAGTGAGGTGATAAGAGAACTAAAAATGTGTGTGATAACACACCAATGCATTTGGGCTGTTGGCTGCCACCAATGAGAATTTAAGAGTCAACCATATTTGGCAGATCTGGAGACCAAGTAAAAAGGGTAGATTTCCCCTAAAGGACATTGGTGAATTATTTATTTTATGGTGATTAATAATGAGAACTAATGACTTTGATCAATCTCAGTTTTTTAATTGACTTTGAATGCAAGACATGAACTGTAATGTCTACTTCACTAACCAACTTTTATAACCACTGTTCCACCATCTTAAAAGGTTTATATCTTTGGATGCCAAGTGATAATGTGACATCCAGTTGAGGTGCAGTTATTGGAATGCTAGGGAAAATCCAATTTATCAAAGGGCTTATTCTTTAGATGAGATAAGGCTTCAAATTAACCATTTGCTTCCACAGTGCAACAGAAGATGTCACATATAATAACCATATAACAATTACAGCACGGAAACAGGCCTTCTCGGGCATTCCAGTCCGTGCCGACCATTTATTTTCCCCTAGTCCCATCTACCTGCACTCAGACCATACCCCTCCATTCCCTTCCCGTCCATATACCTATCCACTTTACTTTTAAATGTTAAAATCGATCCTGCCTCCACCACTTCTGCTGGAAGATCATTCCACACAGCCACCACTCTCTGAGTAAAGAAGTTCCCCCTCATGTTACCCCTAAACTTCTGTCCCTTAATTCTCATGTCATGCCCTCTTGTTCCCTTACCTCAGAGTTCAATATCCTTCGCCTTGGTGAATACCGAAGAAAAGAAATTGGTCAATATCTCCCCCATCTCCTTTGGCTTTGCAGATAGCTGTCCATTCTGGCTCTCTAATGGTCCAATTTTATCCCTCGTTATCCTTTTGGTATTAATATAGCTGTAGAAACCCTTTGGATTTACTTTCACCTTTCTTGCCAAAGCAACCTCATATCTTCTTCTAGCTTTTCTTATTTCTTTCTGAACAGCAGTAGACAGGGGTTCCAGCTCTGGGCAACATTCCCCATGAAATAAATGCCACAAATAGTTATTTGTTCATTTCCTATTCATGAGCCATTTCCACCCACAAATTGGTTGCTACATCTGCTTTGGTAACAACAGGGACTGCTTGTAAACACTTTGAGAGAGTTCAAGAAAATGTCATAAGGTTCCATCAATGTAAGTTGTTTATGTACCTGCTCCTCCAGCAGCCCAGGCAACTGTCGAACACTCTGTAAACACAAGGACCAAATACAAACATTAGTCAAGTATTCAATAAGACCAAATGCTAGATTCTCATTTGACCTGGAGCGGACAAAATGTGTAGGAAAAAAGGGTCTCGACCCAAAATGTCCTGTCCCGCTGAGTTACTCCAGCATTTTGTGTCTACCTTCTCATTTGATCTGATGGCCACACTTGTAACAAGTCGACCATGCTAAATTATGATACCTCTCTGCAGGTTTTTGCAGGTTATTTCTGCAATGTCCAAAGTACTTTTCCTCATGATACAAGTGTAAATAATGACAGACGCAATTAATGTATAAAAGAGGAACAGAATAAAATCAGAATAAACGAGGAAGGAAAACTAAAAGATTCATAAGCAATTCTGTAAGAAAGGGGATGTAAGCTGCAGATAGTGATCTTACAAAATGTTCCAGATGCTGCAAAGTTTCTAATAGATTGGAAACCTATAAATGGAATACACTATCCAAGAAGGGAGAGAGAAAGAAAAGGGAGCAGGGTTAATCTGACATCTGGTGTTGGTGACCATTATTAAGGAAATGGTAAAAATACACTGAGAAAAGTATAACATGATAGGGCGTAATTAGCTGGGTGGGGTTATCAGGTTATTTAAAGGCATTCATCAGAATTTCTGTAAAAGGTTGCTCCATAAGCTACTAACTTCTGCTATTTAGGGTAATAAATAAGTCCATCTGCAGGATGGATAGAATACAAGAGTAGGAACATCTTGCTCAGTTTAAAGAAGGCTATGACCTGGAGTTATTGCATCCAGTTTCATGCAGTAAAGTATCTCTGATGAAGGGGTCTTATGAGGAAAGGTGAAGTATATTGGGTCTATAGTCCTTGTGTTTAGAAATGTAGCTGATCTTTTGAAATATTGAAAATACCAAGTGGCTTAATTTGGCAAGGATGATTTTCCTGGTGAGGTAATCTCGAATTATAACAATGGCTCACACAAAAGGGAGTCCACTTAAGAGTGTTATGTGAAAGTTGTAAATCTACCTGAAGTAGCTGAGAATGTCGAGTCAGGGAGTATATGAAAGGCTGAGAAAGAGTTTTGGACTTTATGGAGATTATAGGGAATCAAGAGTCATGAGAGTCACAAGGCAGTTTTCTCAAAACTATAACTTTAGGTACAAAACTTAATCAGAGACACTTGCAGAACCACGTATCTTTGACCCACTGCTCTTTTGTATTCATCATTGTTTACTTAGTGAGCTCCATGCAAACAAGGAATTTCATTGCACGCTGGTGTATAGAACATTAAAGTGAATCGGAGTCTAAAATCCGTTGTGCTGCTGCAACGTGGGGAATTGGTTCCACATTCAGTCCGCCAGCTCTTGTCTCAATGAACACACAAACAAGGAAAGAAATGCAAGCAAAGCAAGCTCCTCCGTACAGCTCAATTAACAGTTAAAATTAATAATTATGCCTTATGTTGGGAGAAAGGAGGGTGAGAAGATGAGGGTTGAGTGGAAAGAAATGGAAGTTACCTATTTCAAACGAAGGCAGGCTTGAACCTATAAAAGAGCAGATTAATAGCAGATTAGATCATTTTAAAATTTATTTTACATATACAAACACTCACGCCACTTATTTCCCTTGGTCACCAATCCCCCATTCCCTTGCCAGATGTATTAACTTCCTCCAACACTTTGTCTTTTGGTGAAAATATTGATATTATTCATCAAAAATTACACTGCATCTTGGTCTAATAATTTCTAACTAATATCTACCTGACAAACTTTATTCTCAATGTTCTCCATTTTGATGGGTCTCAGGGATCTTAAGCTTCCATCCGTGCTCGTCCTCATTCCATGTGAATGATTTTCTTCCTGTCCTTTGAGTAGTGTCCATCTTGGTCACTTGTTAATAGGGAGGTTGCACGGCAGTCGGGTCACGACCCGTGACCCATACTGTTGCCACGCAACGCCAACTGGAGTACACGCGGTGAACTGCAGGTAAGCACTTACCATTGTTTCCAGTGTAACGGGCCCGTCTTCTTTCCCAGCATCTGGACTCCACAGTGACTGATTCCACACTCACAGACCCCGGGCTGTCTATCCCCACGGCCGCGGGGTTGGGTGGTGGGGAGCGGGGAGGAGAGGAAATCGGGCAGAGAGTAGCCGTGGCTGGACAGCGCTGACCCAGGGGGGAGAGTGGGGGCTGTCCCAAGGAAAGCGCTCCTTCGGGCGTTTACACCTTGGTGCTCAGGTTCAGAACAAAGACACTAGAGCATTTGGTTCAGAGCGCTCAGTCACCCTACACAATTATTTACAGCGCAAAAATTTTGGTGGTTTTTAACAGGTAAGAAAGTATGCGTTTCGTGTGTTAATAGTGTATGCCGGAACTGCCATGTCCTCCAGATGGATTGAGCTGCTCCATGCGTCACGCCCTTTGAACCGATTACCTTACATGCAACCCCCATTTCTCAATCCTTCTTTGGACCATTTCCCCATTTAGGTGGTATAGTTGACAACTTCAATTGTTAGTTCGTTTTTTCCACCCTCAACTTTGACTTTTGATGCTATTGTTTAGAGTTCAGAGATGCAGTGTAGAAATAGGCCATTCAGTCCACCAAGTCCACGCCAACCGTCGATCACCCATACACTAGTTCTATGTCCAACACACTAGGGTCAATTTAGTGAAGCCAATTAACCTGTAGACCAGGACATCTTTGGAGCACGGACAAAAACTGGAGCACACGGAGAAAACCCAGACACAGGGAGAACGTACAAACTCAGCACACACAGTACCCATAGACAGGATCATACCCAGGTCTCTGGTGCTGTGAGGCAGCAACTCTTCCGCTGCACCACTGTGCCACCCTAATGGCTGAAGAATTTACACCCAAAACTGAAGCATATTCCACTTACAGTATGTTAATAAATGAAGTTTGTGGAGTTAATACTTTGGGCATCTGGAGTTTAGAAAGTATCTAGTCCCAACTGCCTAAACATTGCTTCCTTCTGATCCCAGGTCTTTCATTTCTAAAAAACACAGAAACTGTAAGATTCAGGAAATCTGAAATGAAATGAGAAAATGCTGGAATTTATTTGATGGTCATGCAGCATTTGTGAAAGATATATCCCATTAATATTTCAGATTGGAGACCTTCTGATAACCAGGAAGATTAAACCCGTTTCATTCTTCATACATGCTTACCCAGTCAGTATTTTTAAAATTCTCAATACAACTTTGCTGCTCTCTTAGTTCTTAATAAAATAATTTTACTATTAAAGAGAGACTGTTCAGTAAGCTGGTGGCAGGATCACTGTTACACGGTATCTAGAACACTACAATTAATGATAAATGCTCAATTATTTTAAATCAATCAGGATCATTATATGCATGCATTTCTCACCTGTATTGAAAGCAGCAGATAAGAGCAACACGGTGTAAACCAGGTGCAACATTTTCCACAATATCTTCAAGGATCAATAATGCAGGATTCAATGCAATGTAATTTTCCTGTGTGAAGTAATTTACATTAAAACATGTTTTAAGCAAAGATTATGTGTGCATTCTTCACTCAGCAGAAGTCACCGGTTATGGGGAGGAGAATGGGGTTGAGGGAAAGATAGACGATTGTAGGATAGATCAGCCATTACGGGCCAAATGGCCTAATTCTGCTCCTATAAACATATGAACGTCAGAGTTGATTCAAATTGTTATTGCATCTGGTTCTAACCTGACCTCAGGTTGTATCCGCATGGGGTTTACATATTCTCACTTGCTGTGTGGTTACCTCCCAAGTCCCAAAGCCGTATGGATTTGTAGGTAAATTTGGGCACTGTAAATTGCACCTAGTATGTAGTGAGTGGTAAATCTGTGGAGAGTTGATGAGAATGCAGGTAAAATTAGCCACATTTTCCCATCCCTACCCCTTTCCGCCTTCCACAGAGATCATTCCCTCTACAACTCCCTGGCTATCTCATCCTTTCCCATCCAAACGACCCCCTCCCCATCCAGGTACCTTCCCCTGCAACCGCAGAAGATGCAACACCTGTCCTTACACCTCCTCCCTCAAGTCTGTCCAGGGACCCCAACAGACCTTTCAGGTTAGGCAGAGGTTCACTTGCACCTCCTCCAACCTCTGCTGTATCAGTTGTTCAAGATATACATTGGCGAGACCAAACGCAGAATGGGTGATCGTTTCGCGGATCACCTTCACTTAACCCGCCTGAACTTACCTGATCACCTGGTTGCTGGACACTTTAATTCTCCTTCCCTTTGCTACACAGATCTTTCTGTCCTCGGTCTCCACCATTGTCAGAGTGGGGCCATTTCAGGTAGCCCCGACATTCACTCTCTCTCTCTCTATCCCTTCCCCACCCAAGACACACTAGCTTATTGTTACACAGCTAAGCAGCTAACAATGGCCTTTCTACATCACCGACTATATCTCTCGTTTCCATTATCCCTAACCAGTCTGAAGAAGGGTCTCCACCCGAAACGTCACCCATTCCCTCTCTCCAGAAATGCTCCCTGTCACTCCAGCTTTTTGCAAACCAGCATCTGCAGTTCGATCCTACACAATAACAGTGTAAACGTCGGCCCTTTTATAAATACACTGATGCATACGCATTGAATTTAGAAATTGCATTATGGAAAAGTCATATAATTGGAAACTAAATTCTGCCTTGAATCACTGCATCAACATGTCCTTGCTGCTAAACCCAACTCCAGCACAAAATAGCATAACGCTCACCAAACGCGCAGGTTGTGCCCAGACACAGTTTACCTCCAGAAAATTGCTTCAACCGTTGCACCTGGCGGCGCGGCGGCGCTATTTAACTAAACCGCGTCATTAAGTTCAGTTTCGTTTTCCCCAAAGACTCAAAGGCTGCAGATGCTGGAATCTGAACCGAAACCTAGAGGAATTGTTCGGAAAACATCGATTCGACTTTTTTTTTTTTTTTTTTTGGTTGGTTTCCAGGGAGAGTTGTTTGCGATATATTTACATCTCTGTCACACTGAAATCGATTCCACTCCCAGCCTGACTCAGTTGAATTCATTTGAACTAGGAACTGTACCCCACCGTGTATTTTTAAAATGTCTGAACATTCCATAGTGTCCTATTCAGTAGTGTTGGCACTCGAACAGAACCCTGGTTCGATCCCGACCACGGGTGCTGTCTGTACGGAGTTTGTACGTTCTCCCCTGCGTGGGTTTTCACCGGGGTCTCCGGTCTCCTCCCACATTCCAAAAAGACGTACAGGTTTGCAGGGTAACTGCCTTGGTATAATTGTAAATTGTCCCTGGTGCAGGATAATGTAAGCGTGCGGGGATCGCTGGTCCCCGTGGTCTCAGTCAGCCAAATGGCCTGTTTCCGCGCTGTATCTCTGAACTAAACTGAACCAAACTAAGAACACCATTACCACTCATGTGGTCCCTCTGGGGTGATCTCCCTTCCCCTGTTTGAACGGTGCCCCCACTGAACTCTACCCCTCAATATCCAGCAATAAAACCACCCCAGACTGTGGTCTGTCCCGACAGTATTGCATTGGCTGCACCAAGCTTCAGTTCCCTCCCACTGCCTGTATTCCTGCAGATTGGAACAGTTAGCAATGTTCCTGCACCCTGCGTTAGATGTATACTGTAGGGGCAGATTAAAGATCAGATCTATTGTGAGTTGAAGTAGCAATCGGGCAAAACCTGCTGGCAGATCCCCAGTACAGTTCTGTAGATGGGTCTCGACCCAAAACGTCACCATTCCTTCTTTCCATAGATGCTGCCTCACCCGCTGAGTTTCTCCAGCATTTTTTGTCTACCTTTGCTTTTTCCAGCATCTGCAGTTCTTTCTCCAACACCTGGTGCAGTTCAGTTCAGTGAAGGTACAGTGAAAAAGGTTTTGTTGTGTGCTAATCAGTCAGCGGAAAGATAATACATGATTACAATTGAGCCATGTAACAGCGCATAATCCTCCCAACATTTCGCCACCTCCAGCGGGATCCTACCATTAGCCAGATCGTCCCATCTCCACCCATTACCGCTTTCGGCAGAGACCGTTCCTTCCACAACTCCCTGGTTAACTTGTCCCTTCCCACCCAAACCACCCCATTCCCAGGTACATTCCCCAGCAACCACAGGAGATGCAACACCTGTCCCTGTACCTCCCCCCCTCGACTCCAGCCACGGACACTGACAGTCTTTCCAGGTGAGGCAGAGGTTGACTTGCACCACCTCCAACTATTGTATCCGCTGTTCCAGGTGTGGACTCCTATATATCGGTGAGACCAAGCGCAGGCTCGGCGATCGTTTTGCTGAACACCTCCGCTCAGTCCATCTAATCCTACCTGATCTCCCAGTTGCTAAACACTTTAACTCCCCCTCCCATTCCCACACTGATCTTTCTGTCCTGGGCTCCCTCCATTGTCAGAGGCCCAGCACAAATTGGAGGTCAGCACATCATATTTCACTTCGGCAGCTTACACCCCAGCTGTATGAATATTGACTTTGTTAACTTCAAGTAACCCTTGTTTTCCATCTCTCTCATTCCCTCCCAGTTCTAACACCAGTCTGACTGTCCCCCTAATTACACTTTATCTGTTTTCATTGTTCTCACCTTCTCCTAGCCAACAATGATCTATTCTACATTTTCCTTGACCTTCATTTCTTTTGGTCTCTTATACTTTCTTATCTCTGGAACTCCTTCTCCCCTGCAGTCAGTCTGAAGAAGGGTCTTGAACCAAAACGTCACGCATTCCTTCTATCCACAGATGCAGCCTGTCCCGCTGAGTTACTCCAGCATTTTGTGTCTATCTTTCATGTAAACCAGCATCTGCAGTTTCTTTCCAAACATCTTTGATCACAAGTCCAGCCTCACGAAAAATGTTTGATTCTGTGGGACTTCTTCACCAGGAGATGGTCAAAGTAGGGAATCAAGAGGGATTAAGGTGAGGGAGGAAAGATTTAATAGGAATCTGAGGGGCATCTTTTTCACACAAAAGGGTGGTGGGCGTACGGAACGAGCTGCCAGAGGAGGTAGTTGAGGCAGGTACTATCACAACATTTAAGAAAAATTTAGACAGGTACATAGATAGGACAGGTTTAGAGGGATATGAGCCAAACACAGGGAGGTGGGTGAGTGTGGGTAAGTTGGGCTGAAGGGCCCGTTTCCATGCTGTAAGACTCATTTGGGAGAATACCAAGAACACCATAACTCACACACAATCTCCGGCATTAGTTTGCTGCTTGTGAGGGCACTCCTCATCAGATACCTCATGCACAGCCAGTCTCAGTCCCATTGCATGCTGTGGTTTGTCCACCCTAATAATTGTCCACCTCTTTGTGGACAGTGTGTTTGGCAAGAAGCTCTGGAAAGGAATACAGAGGATGCAGCAATGGATAAAGGGAATTGGTGTTTTTTTAAATATGTATCTCAGAATAATTCTCAGATCTTTAATTCAAGCCACAATAGTTCAAATTAGGTGCACTGTGTGAAGAAACTATACATGAGAAGCAATGCAAAATGCTTTTAAGGTTGTTCATTGATATGTGGCTTATAATATTGAAAAAAATCTGTAAACTAAATCAGTAGCAAGATAATTAATTCAGATCAGTAAAACTGAATGTTTTACATGCAGACTTTTAATAATCAATTACATTTTGGTTCATGTTCAGGGTTTAGGAAGAATGGTAATTTATCTTCAGTCTTTAGGTTTTTTTTCCAAGCAATTTCCAAACAATGCACCGGTTACAGCACCTCCAGTCCCGACTGCTGCATTAGCAATGAATGGCAGTCCTGCTGCTCCTATAAAGGAAAGGGAAAAACAAATAAGAATAAACTGCAAACAATCTGAGACACCCTGAAATTATTAACAATCAACACCTTATTTCAGAGCAGCATAGGGACAATGCCACCTGGCGCTCACTCAAGAAGGCAGCATCTATCATTAAGGATCCCCACCATCCAAACCATGCCTGGACAGGAGGTGCAGAAGCCTGAAGTCACACATCACCAGGTTCAGGAACAGCTTCTTTCCTACATCTCTGCCCACTGGATTTGTTTGATTCATCCTCTACATACCTTTGCCTGCCTCGATAGCTGCTGCATTTTACTTCAGAGTCACGCGTTGCTCCTCCGGCGATAAGTTTAAAAGGCGTCCAGGTAAGTTCTTTAACTTAGTCTGCGGTAGTTTTTTCTTCTGTCTTGTTACAGCAAGAACATCATGGATGAGGCGAGGGTGAAGCCTCGATGGGCTGCAGGGAGAACCGCTTCTGAAGACCGTGGCAGTGCGGTCAGCAGGTGGCAGTCCGTTTCACCATCGCAGTCGCTAACACCACAGTCAGCGATCCCGGTCTCGGTGCCCATGGCTACCCAGTGGGTCGGGAAGGCCAAGTGCAAGTCCAACAGGCCAGTGGACTCGGACGAGTTCGGCCGGGAGGGTTCACCTCCTCGAGCGGGAAGTGTCGGCGGACGCCTTTCCCGCATGGAGCATCTTATGGAGAAGATGATGTGCTCCTTGGTCGGGAGTCATATCACAGCGGGATTCGAGGGCCTGCTACAGCGCCTGGTGCAGGGCTGCATTATGTATCCCCATCCGAGGATGGGAGAATAGACCACCAATCCTGGGCGGAGGACCGCTCGGTGCGAGACCCGCGGGAAGCGGAGGTGTCGACCATGGTCTCTAAATTTGCAGTGCCGCACTGGTTGGGGAGCCGGTGGAAGAAGAGCTGGCGGTCAGCATTAATTACCTCGCTTCCCATCAGCTTCAGGAACAAGTCATGATGGAGACAGCTATGAGGTACCACGCTCCCAGCAACTATGCTTCACTCAAGGTACCGGTGGTGACAGTTCCTTCTGGAGCTACATTGGGGCGGCATAAAGACCCAAGAGGTCAGACTGCAAACAATTTTAAACCTTCTGGCATAGGAGTTGACAGCATTCACCAGGTCGGTGGACGGCTGCGCATTATCTGAGGCTCAACGGGACGCAATGGCATTGTTGTGCAATGCACAATTTGAAATTAATTGCTTTCATAAGAATGCCATTCGTCCTGTTCTCAACCCCAAGTTTGCGGGGTTGTGTAAGGCCAGTAATGTGCAGCCGCCCAATTTACTGTTTGGAGAAGACCTGTACAGGCAGGTGAAAGACTTGGACGATGAGTCGAAGGCTGTGGGGCTACTTCGGGCACCACCACCAAACAGACAGTCGTCGTTTCGACGCCAGCACCCCTATGCCTCGACCAGCACAAGACCAGCTGCGGAAACCACCTCCAGCTTGAAGACCCCAAGAACCGGCCGGAAGTCTTATTTAGGACATGGCCCAAACAGGCCGACAGCCAAGATGCGCAGCTGGCGCACAACAGCACCTCAAGTCTCCAAACATCGGGGAAGGAAATAAATATCCAGAATCCACCGACTAACATGGAGGTAGGTGGGTCTGGGTCTCAATGTAACATACCAGATGTGGGTTCATTTCATGTTGGTGGTAAGTTACGTTTCTTTTTGCATGAGTGGCGGTGGTAACTTCTGACTTGTTCATACTGCGCAGCATAGACGGGTTCAAAATTCAATTTGCGGGCTCTCTCCCACCCACGCAGCATGCTCCAAACCGTACCTTTGCTCGTTCAAAACGGGATGGTTTGGAAGTTCAGGCTGAATTTGAAACATTAAGTGCTAAAAGAGTGATTGAAAAAAACAGTCGTGAACCTCATGAATTTGTATCCAATATTATCACCAGGGAAAAGAAGGATGAGGGGTACCGCATCATTTTGGACTTAACACCTTTGTGCAGTACAAACATTTCAAAATGGAAGGTTTTGTAACTGCAAAACAGATAATTTCCAGGGGATGTTACATGGCATGCATTGATCTTAAAGATGCTTTTTATTCTGTACCTGTTCACAAGGATCACAGAAAATACTTGAAATTTAAATGGATGGGGTGCTATGGCAGTTTAAAGCGTTGCCAAATGGGTTAACCTCAGCTCCCAGGTTATTCACAAAAATATTGAAACATGTTCTTGTGCTATTAAGAGAGCAGAAACACATAGTAATGGCTTATTTGGATGATATCCTCATTCTAGGGAAAATTATGGAATTGGCTATTTTGGCGGTCTCAGCTGCCAAATGTGTTTGAGCAGTTGGAGTTCCTAATTCACCCAGTAAAATCCAGGTTGACTCCATCCAGGGTTATGGATTATTTGGGATTTACCATTAACTCCAATCACCTGTCAGTCACTTTGCCCGAGGGCAAGAGATTGAAGTTAATAGAAGCCTGCAATCATCTTATCACACAGCAGCTGCCTTCAATTCGACAAGTAGCAAGCTTGATTGGAAATTCCAGCAACCAAATATGGGCCTTTGCACTTTGAGCAATTACAAAGAGCAAAGGTGCAGGCACTCAAACATAATTTCGGCCACTTTGACAGAACTATGCAATTACCGGCTGAAGCCATTGATGAGCTGCAGTGCTGGAAAGCCAAAATTGTCCATTGTTCTGGCAATATTTCAATTGAAAGCCCTTCTGTTGTTTTACAGACTGATGCCAGTTCTCTGGGGTGGGACACCAATGACACCGTTTCTAGCTGCGGTGGCAGATGGAACATGCATGAGATATATTTTCTGCAGTTGCATGGTGTTAACTATTTGGAATTGCTCGCAACCCTTTATGGTCTGAAAGCTTATAGTGCACACATGCACCATGTGCATGTTCAATTACAGATAGATAACACCACAGCAGTAGCATAAAGAAATCACATGGGTGGTATCAAGTCAGTATCCTGTGATAAATTGGCTTGCCACATTTGGAACTGATGCAACATTCGAAATATTTGTGTTTCAGCTATCTACCTCCCAGGTAGATTCAACACGGTGGCGGACACCAGGTCATGTAAGCTCAATGACAACACAGAATGGGTGTTAAATCATAGTGCATTTAAGGATATTGTTTCTAGGTATGGAACACCAGATATGTTTGCTTCAAGATTAAATCATCAATTACCAAAGTATGTTGCATGGCAACCAGACCCAGGGGCAGTAGCGATAGACTCCTTCTCGCTACATTGGGGTGCAATGTTTTTCTTTGCATTCCCCCTTTTTTGCCTAGTCAGTCGCTGTCTGCAAATAATTCAGCAGGATTCTGCTTCCGGCATTCTGGTTGTCCCTGACTGGCCGACACAGCCATGGTATCCTCTTATTCTGAGCATGGTTGTAGAACCTGTGTGGAAGGTTCCTAAAGGCAGGTCTCTGTTAACAAACCCGGTTTCTGGTGATATACATCCTCTGCATGATAGGCTCAATTTATTGATTTGCTGGTTTTAAGAAACCCTTTCCTTGGACTGGGACTTAGCAGATCGCACGGTGGATGTGCTAACTGTGGCCTGGAGAAGCAGTACTCAAAAACAATATACCTCATACATTAGGAAATGGGAAGTGTTCTGTGCACAGTCCGACATTTCTTATGAGGCAGCGCACATTACAAATGTTCTAGAGTTCGTCTCAAAGTTGCATTTCGATGACAAATTAAGCTACAGTGCTCTAAATTGTGCCGGAAGTGTGCTGTCATCTTACCTGCTGCCAATTTCAGAACACCAATCAGTCGGGTCTCACCCTTTAGTGTCAAGATTGATGAGGGGAGTCTTCAATTCGAAACCTCCTAGGCCCAGATATTCTGAAATTTGGGATGTAGGGGTGGTTTTAACTTTACTCCGGTCATGGTCTCCACCAACTTCCCTGTCTCTACTCCGACTCACAAACAAGGTGGCTATGCTCATGGACAGGATGCTCACCTCTGCCGGTAGTTTCACCTTTTTTGTGCACAACTCTATAAAATAGAGTAGACCAGGTACCTCGGGATTGAAATTACAGTCATGGCATATCCTTTGGATCCCAATTTGTGTGTAGTTGCTCACCTCCGGCAATACATTAGCCTCACCAAGGGGCTTAGGGGGTCTGAATTAGCATTACTGATCAGCCGCAAGAAACCACATAAGCAGGTCGCAACTCAGTCCTGGTGGCTAAAACAAGTTCTAACAGAGGCTCGGATTGAAACTAAAATGTTTAAATCTCATTCCACCAGGGCTGCAGCTACGTCCGCAGTGAGGGTCATGGATGTCCCGCTAGACCAGATTTTATCGGCTGCAGGATGGTCCTCAGCATGCACGTTTCAGACCTTTTATAACAAACCTTTAGCCGGAACGAGCATGTTTGCTACCTCAGTTTTAAGTTTCCGTTAATAGCCCTCTCGGGTAGAGAGGGAACTGTTATTGTTTAATTACACATTAAATTGTCAATTTGTTCATTATGTCATGACTGAACAGTTTTGTCCACTCTCCTTGGTCAACTATACAGTGTGTGACGCATGGATTCGTTCCACGGCATGGAGTCACAGAGCTTTAAAATCTTCACGTAGCCACTCACGTGACTCCAAAATAAAATAGTAAGATTAAACGAGAACTTAACAGTTTGAAGTTTGATCTTTATTTTGTGAGGAGATACGATGAGGGATTACGTGCCCTCCGCCATGATTAAATGGCAGAGTAGATTTGATGGGCCAAATGGCCTAGTTCTGCTCCTACAACTTATTAACATTTTTATTTTTCATTTACAGAAAGGCCAAAACAGATTATATTTGCACACTGTTGAAATAAAAATGTAGCACAATTATATTTGCACAAGATATGTTTTGGTTTAGTTTATTGTCGTGTATAAGAGGTACAATGAAAAGCTTTTGTTGAAACCATTTTTGTAACTGTTGAGTATTTAATGTAAAAAATATTTAATGTGTTCTACATCAATTTTCAGCACAAAGGATTTAAGCAAGGAAGATTGAAAAATGCTCATTTCTTTTCACTGGACCTTACCAGCTGATTGTAAAGCAGCCACCGTGCTTCCAGCTGCAATACCTCCTCCATTGGCAACAGCTGCGACACTCATCATCTTTGCAGCGACAGAACCGGCCGCTATCCCAGCGCCGGTGAAGCCCGCTACCCCCAAAACGACAGGGGCTGCAGCAATGAAAGCGGCTAAAAGAAGAAACATCCCCATTTGATCAGAGTACATTAAAACAGTAGCTGAACACCAACCAAGAACACACGGGGATTTAGGTCTATGCAATTTAATGATGGGCCAGGTAGTACTCCACAAAACATGCACTCATCACTGTGTCGGAAGGAACTGCTGGTTTACACCGAAGATTGACACAAAATGCTGGAGTAACTCAGCGGCACATGCAGCATCTCTGGAGAGAAGGAATGGGTGATGTTTCAGGTCGAGACCCTTCACTACTCACATCTATTATGGGCGATTTGTCTCAACACTACCTTTTACTGATCACTAGGGTACCAAATCAAAGGGGCTGTACTATGGGCACATTCTGGCTGGCATAAAGCTGAAGGGGCACATACACAGCACATCTAATCTCTCATCTTAGTATCTTACAGGACCTCCTCCCTCGGCTCAGCAAAGCCTCTAATGAAACCTGATCAAATAAGTAGCAAGAAACTGCAGTACAGACACTGAGGAGAATGGGTAACATCTCTCTGAACAGCAGTCAGAAAAAGAAAATACTGAATTAGGGTATTAGTGTCATAAAATTCTATGCTCTGACTGTTCAGCTCACCCAAACCACTTGCACTAATCTCATTTAGTCTCAGGTGGACAGAAATGGTGGATAAACTCAGCGGGTGAGGTAGCATCAATGCAGCGAAGGAATAGGTGACGTTTCAGGTCAAAACCCTTCTTCAGACTTATGTGGGGGTGGGGTAGAAGAAAGGAGGAGGCGGAGACAGTAGGCTGTGGGAGAGCTGGGAAGGAGAGGGGAAGGAGGGAGAAAGCAAGGACTACCTGAAACTGGAGATGTCAATGTTCATACCGCTGGGGTGTAAACTTCCCAAGTGAAATATGAGGTGCTGCTCCTCCAATTTGCGGTGGGACTCTGGCCATGGACGAGGCCCAGGACAGAATGGTCAGATTTGGAATTGGAGGGGGAGTTGAAGTGCTGAGCCTCCGGGAGTTCAGGTTGGTTAAATCTCATTTGCTATCATTAGGTTTAAACTTTACAAAATGGATTCAGCTAAAATTAAGATAAGCTGTAACCTTCTCCTATTAAATTGCAAAGACAGCAAAAAGCAGTAACCCTTGTTCTCAGTACACTAACAAGGCTAAGAAAATGTTGTTATACCCTTTTCCAATAACTTAAGCGAGGTAACAAGTACAGCTTCATGAATGTCTCCTCTATAATATAAACATTTAGAGGATGTTAGACTTAGCACTAACCATTGCTCTATATAATTACTAGAGTAAGTGTGACCCGTTGGGTCCCTTGTTCACATGGGAGGGCTGGTCCCCCAACGCAATATTCCACCTCTCCACCAATTCAAATATTGATGGCCGGTGGGGGGGCTTTCTAGAGCACTAGTATGGGTGTTGTGGGCTGAAGGAACTGGATTCCAGAGGGCTAGTATGGACATTGTGGACCAAATGGATTCTTGGGCTGGCAGTATAGTACATGTTATATTAAAAGTATCTTATATAATCTTATATTGAAAATAAGTTATATCTTAAAAAGTCTGATTAGGCAATGGGCCCCTCAGGCCATTTGGTCACAGGTCATTTGCTCTTTCTCGATGTCACATTCTTGTGAAGTGTTGTAATGAAATGGTTCTGGATTTATGACTGTTTATACGTCTAAGACCACAAGGCTGGAATTATAATGGATTCTGTATTAAGGTTGCTACGTAATTACACATATTTTGAGATAACAGGTGATACATTTGAGCAGGTTGTATCTTTTATTTTTATATATATGTATCTAAGAAAGTAACTTTGTTTTGATCTGAAATAAGTGAGTGGCCTGCAGCTGTAACATTTCATTTGATCTGTAATGCTGTTGGTGAGGAGACATAAAAGAGGCACAAGGTTGAGTTTGGAATTCCATCCCCTGGATATAGCAAGAGACGGGGAGGGCGTGTGAGCTAGACAAGAAGCAATTATCATTTATCAAGTGTGACATTTATATGACCTCTGTGTGCTTGGAGATAGGAGGTGAGTGATTGGAATCAGCTTAAAAATCTTTGAAGACTTTGCAAGGATAAAGCAAATACATATTTTTAAGTTTATAATACAAAGGTAATGTTAGTCTAACTATGTGATTTGTAATGAGACCAACTGGGAAATATATTGTGCTTTAATTATAAATATTAGACCCCTGTGTTTAGATCTGTAGTTTAAGAGGTAACATTCTTCCCCAAGACGTATAGAGTTTAATGGGAACAATGTATTGTTTATATAAATTGAGTGACCACTGTATCTCTTATATTTTGAGAAGTGGGGTCTGGGATTGAGTCCACTTTTCTTGGATTTCACTTTGTTAAAATGAAACGACTCTGAACAAAGAGGTCAAGAGCACATGGCTGGCGAGGGGCCACAAGGGGGGAGTCATGTGACTACCTACATCAGTTGCAAATATGGAAAAATACTGGGAAGGAGGAGATAAGTGGGAGCAAGTGATTGGCTGATGATGAGGGAATGTCGGCAACTGAGTGCATATGGAAATGTAACAGGGGTGGGGCATGCAGAGTTGAAAATGGTATAAAAAGAGATGATCCTATGTTTGTGACTCGGAGAGCTCCATGTGGACTGATGACGTGGGGTGATCCAGCTTTTGTTTGCAAATAAAAGTTTAAACTTCTTGAAGAATTCTCTGTGTCACCTGACTTAACATTGAGTATTGAAAACCATGACAGCAGCACAGTCACTCAAGCCTGGTATGCTGGCAGCTCACTCACTCATGGCTGGTGGGATGGCAGTGGACTCACAGCTATTCCTTGAAATTCCATTTCAAGCAGATTACATGGCCACCAAATTCAAAAGCAGTTTCCTACCATTTCAAGCAGGGTGCAAGGCCACCAAATTCAAATGCAGTTTCCTACCATTTCAGGCAGGGTGCAAGGCCACCAAATTCAAGTGCAGTTTCATACCATTTCAAGCAGGGTGCAAGGTCACCAAATTCAAAACCACATAAAACACCACAAAACACCACATAAAACCACATTCAGTAGACATTCAGTGTGTTTAGTTGGTTCATAGCTCCGTTAGAGTCATGACCTCTCTCTCCCCCATCTTGCAGGAACTGAGCCACGCCCACACGTCCGGGTTTTCTAGTCCCTCCCCCATCCCACCACCACCACATTTGCTTTGCTTTTCCAAACCAACCAACCACCAGCGTATTTGCTTTTTCAAACCACATTAAGGGCACTCACAGGTCAGTAAAACCAATCACAGTTTAGTAGAGGGTACACAAAAGGCTGGAGAAACTCAGCGGGTGCAGTAGTATCTAAGGAGCGAAGGAGATAGGCGACGTTTCGGGTCGAGACCCTTCTTCAGACCCGAAACATCGCCTATCTCATTCGCTCCTTAGATGCTGCTGCACCCGCTGAATTTCTCCAGCCTTTTGTGTACCCTCGATTCTCCAGCATCTGCAGTTCCTTCTTTAACACAATTTAGTAGACATGTGTTCAGTGTTATTCCCAGCTTAGACTGAGAGCCATGACCTCTCGCTCCCCCATCTTGCAGAGACTGAGGCAATCCACACCTCCGGGTTTTATTGGCCCTCCCCCTTCCAACGGAAGAGGTGTGGCCTTCATGGCGTGTTTGACAAGAGAGAAGATCTCAACATTTTTTAAACATTAATAAGTATTTTTGTTTTCATCGATGGGAAAAATCTTCTTGTCCTGCGCAGCGGAGTGGGACTCTGAGTAAGATGGCCAAAAATCACAGCCGTAAGTGGTAGCGTTTTTTCTAAAATTAATATACAGTACAAACAGAAAGTGGTCAGGATTTGAGTTTTAATTATATAGATAATGTGCATCATTAGTAGAAAAAAACAAAATGCTTGTTCTGCAGAAAAATAGCCTTCTCATTTAACCATATCTGGCTAACCCTTCCTCTGTCAGAAGAACTATGCTCTGTAGATTAGGTATTGCTGACTCGTTGCTTATTGCAGTATAAATACACGTAGTTAATCACTGTCCCTTTGTGTGGGGATCAGAGCTCTGTATAGTCTGTATCTACATACTATAGAGTCCTTATCACACCCACCCGGTGAAATAAAGACTACTGCTTGATTACTGATTTCATTTGAGTTTTTGTCTGTTTAGAATAAGTGAACCTCAACATTGCCGTAGTCGCAGATCTTGCTGGCAACAATCGCTGAAGGCGACAGTTTGGCCAGGGTCTCGATGGGGGGGAAGAAAGTGCACAATCACACCCCTTGAATCTGAACTCCTAAGAGGACCCAGGAACACTGTTGTCCTTCGTCTGAAGTGATCTGGTTCCTTCCCAAGATCTTTCAGAACAGAAAAGGTAAGACAAATTTTGGGATTGTTGACACAGAAAAGTTGGCTGTTTGAGGTATAAAGCCGATATTGGGCCAGTAATGGGATAGGCTCTGGATAAGAGTAATGTGGGAGCTTCGGTTCATGTGGGAGTTTCGGTACGTGGGCGCTTAGGTACGGCATATGTGTTATTTGGATCCAGGGAAAACTTAAAGATTACATAATGAGAAAAAAAGAGAGAAATATGGTTGGCCAACATAATATTAAACAACTGAGATGTAAAAATGGAAACCTAAGCAAAATATCCCCGAGGACACCTTGTCTGACATAACAACCTTGTTTACAGAGAGAGAAATAATTGGAAATAGTGTAGAATACCTGCACCATGCCCTGGCAGCCAGTCACTAACAGCAGGAGCTACGACACTCTGATCCCGTGTAGAGGAAGGGGCTCCAGTACGCCTACAGGGAAGGGCACCCCCAGAAGAAGGAAGTACTGATCAGGAAGATGAGGAAGAAGAAGGGAGAGGGCTAAAGGCAGAAGAGAAAGAGCAGTGAGAGAGTTAAACAACACAGAGCACCAGGAACGAGAAACAGCAGATAAATAAGAAGATTGAAAAGATAAAGCAGGATGTCTAGCTGGTGGCTTTCGAGGCACTGTACCTTAACTACCCCGCAAGAATCGAGGCTGCTCACTTTTGTCCCAAGAACTTTAATATTTTGCAGCCAACAGTCGGTACAGTTTAAAACAAATTTGAAACAAACGACTCTGACCTGTTTGAAAACAGAGCTCGTCTCCCTGGTGGAGAGGATGGATACATTGGTGTCTCTGCCAGGACACAGCAGCAACTCTCTCTAATAGCCCTGCCCCACTGTGCAAGTTCATCCAATGGCATATTTTGTGATATTTATGTAAATGACTGGCTGACAAATAACCTTTTCTTCTGATACAGCCTATATATGTGAATCTTGTCTACTATCTTATTGTTTTTCTTAAATTATATTTAAGAAATATATGGTTTCTGTTTTATAATTCTCCAAAGCTAGCTTGGTCAAGGTTAGCACAAGACATAGTGCAGTTGCCTGATAATATCATATATTAAAATGTAAATTTCTTATTTTTGGGTGTATCAAAGTTTTAAGAGTTTTGCATGAATTCCTTGAGGAGTGTATAACTGTGTTTTACTCTTGAGTGAGAATTGTATTGCTTTAACGCGTGTGAATATCTGAGATTCAGCATAGTGCATGAGGTGTGGAAATGTGTGAGTGAATCTCACGGAAAATAAGGTGTAGAGTGAGTAAGTTTAAAGACTGTTACTTGTTTGTGGAATCAGTTCTGAGTGAATGTTGAATTAATCCTATAAGTAAGATGAAATAAGATATAATAATAATAATATATTTTATTGTCATTGCACATAAGTGCAACGAGATTTGGGTATGCAGCTTCCATCCGATGGCATACCTGAAATAACTAATAAAATTTAGATTTAGATACCCCGAGAACATGGTTTGTGAAAAGAACATTGAAACAGTAAAACAGTCAAAACAGACTAAAGTGCAGATGTGTCTGTGCGACGTGACCATCCGAGGGAGACAGTCCATGGGGGTGGGGGGCACTCAGCAGGGCCGGTTCAGAGCCGCTATAGCTCTGGGAATGAATCTGTTCCTGAGTCTGGAGGTGCGGGGATAGAAGGCCTTGTAACGTCTGCCGGAAGGAAGTAGTTCGAACAGTCCTTTACAAGGGTGTGAGGAGTCTTTATGGATGCTGACGGCCTTCCTGAGGCATCGTGTGTGGTAGATGCCCTCCAAGGCTGGTAGCGGCGTCCCAATAATCTTCTGTGCTCTGTGGACAATGCGCTGAAGAGCTCTCCTCTCCGCCTCCGTGCAGCTGTGATACCACACAGAGATGCCATACATTGTATGCTCTCTGTCGTGCAGCGGTAGAAGGTTGTCAGCAGTTGTTGGAGCAGACCAGTCATTTTCAATGTTCTTAGGAAGAAGAGTCGTTGCTGTGCCTTTTTGAACAGTGCAGCGGTGTTGGTGGACCATGTGAGATCCTCTGAGATGTGAGTGCCCAGAAACATAAAGCTGGACACTCACTCCACACTATCCCCGTAGATGGAGATTGGGGCGTATTCCCCATTCTGTGACCTCCTGAAGTTGATAATCAGCTCCTTGGTCTTGGAGGTGTTTAGTGACAAGTTGTTCCGTGAGCACCAGTCCGCCAGGTTCTGCACCTCCGCTCTGTATTTTGTTTCATCACCATTGGTGTTCAGCCCGACCACCGTTGTGTCGTCTGCAAACTTGACAATGGTGTTGTTGTCAAATGCAGGGACACAGTCGTGGGTGAAGAGGGAGTAGAGCATGGGGCTCAGTACACAGCCCTGTGGTGTGCCGGTGCTCAGGGTGATAGTGGAGGACAGGTGCGGCCCCAGTCTCACTGCCTGCGGTTGCTCCATCAGAACATTCAGATTCCAATCGCATATCAGTGAGCTGAGGCCTCGCTGGTGGAGTTTGGTGTTGAGCTTGGTGGGGATGACCGTATTGAAGGCAGAGCTATAGTCAATGAAGAGCATCCTCACGTGCGTGCCCTGTCTTTCCTGGTGGGTCAGGACAGTGTGAAGAGCCAGAGAGATGGCATCCTCTGTGGATCTATTTGCCCTGTATGCAAATTGATGAGAGTCCAGTGAGGCAGGGATGCTGGATTTGATGTGGGAGAGGACCAGCCTTTCAAAGCACTTCATTGGTATTGGAGTTAGGGCAACCGGGCAGTAGTCATTCAGGTTGGTGATTTTAGACTTTTTCGGCATCGGCACTATGGTAGCTGTCTTCAGGCACTTGGGGACCCTTGCCAGAGGTAGAGACAGCTTAAAGATCCTCGTGAATACCTCCGCCAGCTGTACAGCACAGTCCTTTAGTACCCTACCCTGGACTCCATCCGGGCCCGCAGCCTTGCGTGGATTGATCCTACGCAGAGCGCACTGTACCTCCTGGGTGCTCAGTGTTAAGGCCTGTCCCTCCGCACTAGCCGGGGTTATTCCTCTCCTGGTGGTGCTGCCAGTTTCGAAGCGGGCAAAGAATGTGTTTAACTCATTGGCCAGTGTGATATCACTGTGGGGGCAGACGGGACTGCTCTTGTAGTCAGTGATGTCCCTGACACCCTGCCACATGCTTCTGGTGTCCGCGGTGTTGAAGTGGTCTTCCACCCTTTGCCTGTGGATGTCTTTGGCATTTTTTATGCCTTTGTTCAGGTTTAACCTGGCAGCACTGTAGGCAGAAGTGTCCCTGGAATTAAAGGCAATGTTGCGTGCCCTTAGCAGATTCTGAACCTCCTTGTTCATCCACGGTTTCCGGTTTGGGAACATCTTTATTTTCTTGTCCACTGTGACAAACTCCACACAGCAGTTGATGTAGGAGAGCACAGTGGATGTGTACTCCTCCAAGTCTACCTCTGTACCACTAGTAGCCTGTTGCAGAAACAGGTCCCAGTTGTTGCGATCAAAGCAGTCCTGGAGTTGTAGGGTAGCGTCCTCGGGCCATTTTTTGACCGTCTTTATTGCAGGTTTGGTCTTGCAAATGAGGGGTTTGTATGCAGACAGTAGAAACAGTGAGAGGTGAGTGGATTTTCCCAGGGATGGGCAGGGGAGGGCTTGGTATGCGTCCTTGATGTTGGTGTATACTTTATCCAGCGTGTTTGAGCCCCTGGTACGCCACTGCACATGCTGGGTTAGCATTAGCCTGTGGTGGGATGTATATGGCCATGATGATAACCACAGTAAACTCCCGAGGCAGGTAAAACGGCCTACATTTGAGCAGTAGGTATTCCAGGTCTGGGGAATAGTAGCTCTCAACTGCAGTGTGGTTGGTGCACCAGTCCTTGTTGATATAGATGCAGAGCCCATAATTCGTAGGGTACTTGGACCAGAGCCATAGTAGTCAGCTGTTGCTTTTCATAGTGTTCCATTCCTTTCTGACCCATGTGATCTTTCCTTCTGTGTCAGAGGTAACTTTAAAACATAAAACTTCCTAATCATGGGACCCCAAAGAACAAATAAGGGGTCACAGTTAATTGTTCCAAGTATCCGGGATTAGCGAGGCATGTATATAATTCAGTTCAGTGCGTTCGCTTATGTTCATCGCTGGTTACTGTAAATATACTGTAAAGATACTGTAAATACTGGCATTTTTTATTTTTGTCCACAGCCCTGTCGGGAACCAGCGCACTGAGCCAGGTCTCTGTGAAGATCAGCACACAACAGTCTTTCAGGGATCGCTGGGTGTTGATCCAGAGCCTCACCTCATCCAGCTTGTTAGTGAGTGACCGGACATTCGCGAGAACGACGCTTGGTAGCGATGGTCTTTGTGGAGCCCTCCGTAGCCTGTGCTGCACCCCCTCTCACCTTCCACGTTTCTGCTTTCTCTCCCGGAGCTTGCTCCGTCTCCTACCCCCCGGAGTGGTGATCCAGGGGGCTGTTCTGCCAAGCTTCATCGGGATTTTGGTGAGGGTACTGTAGTACTCACAAGTCAGTTTCTCGCAGCCACGTCCGATGTTCGGCTCCATGTGCGACCTGTCGGGATTACGGTGCGGGTACTGGATTTCGCCGTCCTGGAGGTGAGTCCCTTACTGTGTTTTCTCAGGGTACTGGGATTTCTAGGGGTTCTCAGGGTTCTGACGTTTTAAAATACCGTATTTTCACAGCTGCGTTCAGTACTGGGCTGCTCCGAATTGACTCGGAGTGGGGAGCGCAAAGTCGATGCGTCTGAACGCGCCGCCACCTTCCGATAATGCGTTATCTACCGATAAGTGATTGAATGAGCTTGTTCATTTACGTGATAAATCTTTGTAGAATCTCATGTGTTTTAAAAGGGAGTTTAAGAAGTTGCAGGTGTGTGGGCGCTGAGCCAGACAAAGTTATTTTCTTTTCCTTTGCTCTTTGTAAATGTATTGGTTATCTATGTGGAAATTAACTGTTTATTCTCTATCTTTCAACATTTATTAAACAGGGGATGTGGCTCAGCAAAGAGAATGTTCAATTTCTTTGCCGCATAACCTGACATTAGGATTGGTGACCTTGTCGGTATTTTAAGTTTGATTTCTTCCTCTTTCTTACCTTTCGAATTGAATTCAAGAGAGATCTGAATTACACACTGGCCATGTGGAATTCAGATTGAGGTATTGGATGAGAATTGGGAATAATTTTTTAATTGTTTTTTCTTTATAATGACCTATTATTAAAGGGTCCGCCTTATAAGTAGTTAAAGAGTTTAAGTAAAGCCTTGACTGAGACTGGACAGGACCTTAGTATGAATTAATTACATAGGGACAGCAATTAACCAGAACCTTGTTAGTCTTACAGAAACCACTGAACCAGAGAAACGCAGAAACTACTTTCAGCTGACCATAACAGCGAATCCTTACAACCAGGAGATCACAAACTGATAAGAGATTGGGATCGGAGAAAATTGGGAGAACGGTGGAAGGAGCCCTTCCCAGTTCTACTGACCTCACCTACAGTGAAGGTCGAAAATAATCCTCGTTGGATACACCTAAATTATTGCGAAATAATTAGAAACTGGAAAAAGTATGAACTTGGATGTCCTCCTGCAAGACTGGAGGTAAAAGGAAGGCAAACACAAAAATAAAAAATGCCAGTATTTACAGTATCTTTACAGTATATTTACAGTAACCAGCGATGAACATAAGCGAACGCACTGAACTGAATTATATACATGCCTCGCTAATCCCGGATACTTGGAACAATTAACTGTGACCCCTTATTTGTTCTTTGGGGTCCCATGATTAGGAAGTTTTATGTTTTAAAGTTACCTCTGACACAGAAGGAAAGATCACATGGGTCAGAAAGGAATGGAACACTATGAAAAGCAACAGCTGACTACTATGGCTCTGGTCCAAGTACCCTACGAATTATGGGCAAAGCATAAGAATCATGTGGGATGAGTGTATTCAGCCCCTGAACATAAACTGACTATAAAAAAGGGGAGCTGCCTCGCCATGAATTAAAACAATATTGACTGGCCCTGGAGGGTAAAGAAGGGATAGCTATAATCTTTATGATTGACATGATTGTCTTTGTTGCAACGAGCTATTAGTTAAAATGCAAAGTCTGTGTAATAGATCCCGAAGGTGGGAAGACGTAATGTCTGAAGAAGGGTTTCAGCCTGAAACATTGCCTATCTCCTTCGCTCCATAGATGCTGCTGCACCTGCTGAGTTTCTCCAGCATTTTGTGTACCCAAGACATAATGAATGGTGTTTTGTTTAAGACCAGAGAGCTATTTAAAATAGTGCTTTAGTAACTGATATCAATATTAATCTGTCATCTATAACGATATATCCCTGCATAAAGACCGATAGCCGATTGTTCCATGGCTATGCCAGCAGTGGTGGAATAACATGCCAGCCTGCTTACGGGCTGTAATGGCGAAGGACTACAATTATAGAATTGTGAAGCAGTGAAGTATCTGTTGTAAGGTAAACAAGCTTCTTTATCTCATTAGGAGTTTTGTGCCATAACCTCTTTCGAGCCCAAGGACAGATTCAAAACCAAATTACAATCAGACACATAATGCTTCTAGTTCATGGTATCTTGTAACATTTGAACTTATGGATGTTAATCTCTTAAAGAAGCTAAAAACTAATCTGCAGATCCCACAATCATGGATAAGTGGCATGAAGCAATTATAGGGGAAATTTGAATAAGAGTTAACGGTAACAGAGTGAAACGTATGAATTCTAAATATTACTCTTCTTTTTTTTCATAAGCTCTGCATAAAGATTGTTGACAGCTCAATTCTTGATAATCTTTGTATGTAATCGTGTTAACTGTTTTATAACTATTGTATATTAAAAAACGTTCTTACTAAGTATATATACTACTGTATATTAAAAAAATATTCTTACTAAGTATTGATCATAAAGATCAACAAATAGGAACCTGTATTATAATAAGAGTGTTGTGCCATGATTCCTGATGAACCCCCTAATATAATGACCTTGCTACCCACATTTCCCAAGAAATTGAGAAAATCCATAAGGATGACAGTGATATGCATGGGTACATTGAAGTAAAATGGGAGATGCTGGTTCAGTTGGTTTGATGGACTTTGGAATACTATATTACCCTATGGCTCTATCGTTTTAGTAATCATCGCTCTAATTTTTATTGTTAATTGCTTGCGACCATTATGTACTTACCGGGGATTGTGAATGTTATAAGAGGAAGGAATGTGGAAGTTAAACAATTTAAACTTTACAAAATGGATTCAGCTAAAACTAAGACAAGCTGTCACCTTCTCCTATTAAATTGCAAAGCCAGCAAAAGGCACTAACCCTTGTTCTCAGTACACTAACAAGGCTAACAAAATGTTGATGTACCCTTTTCCAATAACATAAGCGGTATAACAAGTACAGTTTCATGAATGTCTCCTCAATAATATAAACATTTAGAGGAGGTTCAGACTCTTGGCACTAACCCTTACTCTATAAGATTATAATGTGCGTCATTAGTAGAAAAAAACGCAATGCTTGTTCTGCAGAAAAATAGCCTTCTCATATAACCATATATGGCTAACCATTCCTCTGTCAGAAGAACCTGTCAATCTTAAGGATCTGTCAATCTTAAGAAGCAAGAGGCTGTACTATGCTCTGTAGATAAGGTATTGCTGCATCATTGATTATTGGAGTATAAATACATGTACTTAATCACTGTCCCTTTGTGTGGGGATCAGAGCTCTGTATAGTCTGTATCTACATGCTATAAGAGTCCTTACCACACCTGCCTGGCAAAATAAAGATTACTGCTTGATTACTGATTTTATTTGTGTTTTTTCTGTTTAGAGTAAGTGAACCACAACATATGTATCTACTCTCTTCAGGTATCACTCAACAACAGGTGAGGGACAATTGGCACTAGCCAACTCATGCGGGAAGATTGTTGTCAGAGTTTAAGGATGAGGGGGAAGTCTTTTAGGACCGAGATGAGAAAAACATTTTTCACACAGAGAATGGTGAATCTGTGGAATTCTCTGTCACAGAAGATAGTTGAGCCAGTTCATTGGCTATATTTAAGAGGGAGTTAGGTGTGGTCCTTGTGGCTAAAGGGATCAGGGGGGTATGGAGAGAAGACAGGTTCAGGATAATGAGTTGGATGATCAGCCATGATCATATTGAATGGCAGTGCAGGTTCAAAGGGGCGAATGGCCTACTCCTGCACCTATTTTCTATGTTTCTATGTCTATTATGACAGTGCCGCCATCTCAGAGATTAACCTTGTGAACCTACGCTGCACTGCCTCAATAGCAATGATGTCCTTCCTCAAATTAGGAGCAAAACTGCACACAATACTTCAGATGTGGTCACACCAGGGCCCTGTCCAACTGCACAAGAACCTCTTTACTCCTATACTCAAATCCTCTTGTTATGAAGGCCAACATGCCATTAGCTTTCTTCACTGCCTGCTGTACCTGCATGTTTACTTTCAGTGACTGGTGTACTGGGACACCCAGGTCCTGTTGCACTTTCCTTTTTCCTAATCTGACACCATTAAGATAATAATCTGCCTCCTTGTTCTTGAAGCCAAAGTGGATAACCTCACATTTATCTACATTATATTGCATCTGCCATGCACCTGCCCACGCACTCAACCTGTCCAAGTCACAAAGCAAACTCCTAGCAACCTCTTCACAATTCACACTGCCATCCACCTGTAAATTTGCTAGTGTTACTTTAAATTCCATCACCAAATCATTAATATATATTGTAAATAGTTGCGGCCCCAGCACCGAGCCTTGCGGCACTCCGCTCGCCACTGCCTGCCATTCTGACAGGGACCCGTTTATTCCCACTCTTTGTTTCCTGTCTGCCAACCAATTCTCTATCCATGTCAATACTCTACCCCCAATACAATGTCCTGTAATTTTGCCCACTAATCCCCTGTGTCGGACCTTACCAAAGGCTTTCTGAAAGTCCAGATACGCTACATCCACTGGCTCTCCTTCACCCATTTTACTTGTCACATCCTCAAAAAAATCCAGAAGATTTGTTAGCAGGATTTCCCATTCATCAATCCATGCTGACTTGGACCAATCCTTTTAATGCTATCCAATATCACCATTATAACTTCTTTAATAATTGACACCAGCATCTTCCCCACCACCGATGTCAGGCTAACTGGTCTGTAATTCCACGTTTTCTCTCTCGCTCCTTTCTTGAAAAGTGGGCTACCATTAGTTACCCTCCAATCCACAGGAACTGATCCAGAATCTATAGAACATTGTAAAATGAACACAATTTCTAGAGCCACCTCCCTGAGTACTCTGGGATGCGGACCATCAGGTCCTGGGGATTTATCCGCCTTCAGTCCCATCAGTCTACCCAATACTATTTCTCGCCTAATGCAATTTTTTTTCAGTTCCTCTGTCTCCCTAGATCCTCTGCCCTCAAGTACATCTGGGAGATTGTTTGTGTCTTCCTTAGTAAAATACCTGTTCAATTCTTCTGCCATTTCCTTGTTCCCTATAATTTCACCCGTTTCTGCCTTCAAGGGACCCACATTTGTCTTAACTAATATTTTTATCTTAACATACCTAAAGAAGCTTTTACTGTCCTTCTTTATATTCTTGGCGAGCTTACCTTCGCACTTCATCTTTTCACCCCGTATTGCCCTTTTTGTTACCTTCTGATGCCCTTTGAAAGTTCCCCACTCCTCTGGCTTCTGGCGACTCTTTGCTATGTTATAAACATTTTCTTTTAGTTTTATACCTTCTCTAACTTCCCTTGACAGCCTCGGTTGCCTCTTACTCCCCTTAGAATCTTTCTTCCTCTTTGGAATGATACGATTCAGCATCTTCTGGATTATGCCCAGAAATTCCTGCCATTGCTGTTCCACCATCATTCCTGCTAGGATCCTTTTCCAGTCGACCTTGGCCAGCTCCTCTCTCATGGCTTCATTGTTCAATCGCATCACTGACACTTCTGATTAAACCTTCTCCTTCTCACTCCCATTAGTGTTTTCTTACCTTTACAATTCATCAATTCTATCCACATCGAACTCTATATCGTCAGTCCCTCTGTCACCCCTCGCAAGGGACTGAATTTCATACCTCACCAACAGAGCTACCCCACCTCCTCTGCCCACCTGCCTGTCCTTTCGATAGGACGTATAACCCTGAATATTCAGTTCCCAGTCCCGATCCTCCTGCGGCCATGTCTCTGTAATCCCCACGTCATATCTACCAATCTCTAAACTGAGCCTCAAGTTGATTCACTTTACTTCTTATACTTTGCACATTCATATATAATACTTTTAATCCATTACTCACCTCACCGTTCACATCGATTCCTATTTTACTTGGCCATACTTTCCTATCCCTTCGTGAGGTTTCTGTCCCATTAATTCTGGTGTCTTTCTTAACTTTTCCTATACTAAATACTAAGGGAATGGATATTTTTAGGGCAGAGATAGATAGATTCTTGGTTAGTATGGGTGTCAGAGGTTATGGAGAAAAGGCAGGAGAATGGGATTAAGAGGGAAAAATAGATCAGCCATGATTGAATAGCAGAGTAGACTTGATGGGCCGAATGGCCTAATTCTGCACCAATAACCTATGAACATAATGATCAAATAACAATTCGGAAATGTATAAACTTGTTGATCTAGCTCATTTAGATAAATTAATGTAAATAGAGGCAGTGTATTCAAATAGTATTTATCCATGCACACATTTAGCTGCAATAAAGTTATGTGGATTGTTTTTATTCAGGTTTTCATGCTGGCTACCGAACCCTGGCTGCGTTGCTGTGTGTTACTCCCCTCAACACACACTATTCATATCCAAGCCCCATTTTCTCCTAACAACTCCTAACATGGGCAGAACAATGGTGCAGCGGTAGAGTTGCTGCCTTACAGTGCTTGCAGCGCCGGAGACCCGGGTCCAACTACGGGTGCTGTCTGTATGGAGTTTGCACGTTCTCCCCGTGACCTGCATGGGTTTTCTCTGAGAACTTCGCTTTCCTCCCACACTCCAAAGACGTACAGGTTTGTAGCTTAATTGGCTTGGTATAAAATGTAAAACATGTCCCTACAGTAGGATAGTGTTAATGTGCAAGAATTGGTGGTCAGTGCGGCCTTGGTGGGTCGAAGGGCCTGTTTCCGCAATGTAAAGGGCCTGTCCCACTTGGGCGTTATTTGCGTGATGCATCGTGCGTCGTGACGCGTAAATGATGTCACGTAAATGACGCACAAATAACGCCCAAGTGGGACAGGCTCTTAACTCTAAACTAAACTAACTACCCCTTCATGTAATCCCATCCCCACTTTCCCCGTCCCCTCCACAGTCCCAAATCAGACCCAAAAACAAGTTACTTCCTGGGCTCCCACTCAGTCAGAGGCCTCTGGTCATTCAGTGATCTAGATCTGCCAAATATTCCTGCTGATCCTGAACTGCAGAAAGAAGAGAGCATCGTCCGACAGAGGGCAAGACGTTTTTTTTTCTGAGCAACCATGGTCAGTGAACGGTGAAAATACAGAAGCAGTTCAGTAATGGTAAAGGATTCCTCCCATTCCCCCGAACCTCAGAAATAAAGAGGATCTACGTGCAGTTGTGGCTGGAACTGCTCTACGAGTGTCAGCTGGTACAAACCATTGAATAGGCCAACCCTAACCGCTCCCACAATGTTTACTTATTTATTCCACTCACCAGCACCAGCGCTCACTAGAAGAACTTCCTTCAGAACCATGTTACTGTGAAGAAAAAAATAACCAATTTAAAATAAATCTTGCCTTGAAGTTGTGTTTACATACTTCAAAGAACGGTTTAAAGGTAACGTTTTTTTCCCCAAGAGATACACCATGTAAAAGGCCCATGCCGACCATCTATTCCCATTCACAGAAGTTCTACGTTATCCTGCTTATGTTGTCCCACTGTTGTAATTTATCATGCAAGGTAATCGTATACTATAACATGTGTTCTTCAACAAACAGTAATGTGGTCACAAACGCATAACTTCTTATAATGTCAAAGATAGACACAAATTGCTGGAGTAACAGTGGGACAGGCAGCATCTCTGGAGAGAAGGAATTGGTGACATTTTGGGTCAAGACCTTCTTCTGATAATGTTATTGAATAAGGAGTATGTATATTCATCTGGACACCAAGATCCACTCCCTCTCCTGGCACTCTTTGATTCATAGCAATGAGATGATTTATATGGACTTGAGGGAATTTGATCGAATTTCTTATTTGAGGGATGGCAGGTCCAGCATTGAATCACCAGTACCCCACTGAGTTCTCAGAATGGATTCAAAGCTCAAGTGTGACTTGAATGTACAAGCCCCTGATTCACAGGTGAGCGCAACACTCCCTATCATGGCTCACACATCAGGAAACTAAACCTCTTTTTGTTCCTGCGGATATTGCAAAATTAATCTTGTAAACCACATAGTCCCTTTTTCCCCATTTTCACCTTCACTGCAACATAGGCAAAACAAGTTTGTTTTGTAACCAAGTGCAAAGGAACGCCAGGTGAGTAGAAGCAGAGAATGCCATGTTGTTTAGTTGGAACTAGAAAGAGTTGAAACTAGGAACGTTCTCATTATCTAGAAAGTGGGAAATATAAAAATAATATGATACGATTATCAAACACAGAAATGCTCGAGCAACTTAATAGTTCAGTTAGTGCTTCAGAAGAGGAACTAACTTATGTCTCGCCCTCTTCCCTCACAACTCACTTTCTCTCTTCCCATCCCTTCTCTCTAACTCAGTCTTTCTCTCTCTCTGATGATGATGCTTTATTATCACATGTACCCAGGTACAGTCAAATGCTTTGCTGTACATACAACCCAGTAGAATCATATGGCAGACCTCACGTTGTACAAGCAGCATCTCTGGAGAGGAGGAATGGCTGATGTTTCGGGGCGAGGCCCTTCTTCAGACGCATAATTAAAGCTGCCTTGTTATCAATGTTCTGCATGGCAGTGTGAAGGCAAATTGGGCACTTTGTCCTCACTGACCAACAGTGTAAATATTTAACTAATCAGACTGAACAATTGTGTAAGTGTTAATCCGATTGCAAATGGAGGTTAAATTGGTATAAGTACTTTTCATATAAGAATAAAAAGAAAATTATAGAGGGAAAGAAAAATTAGATTGAGGGACTGAAAAAACTTATAAAACAATGTAATTTAAAATTATGTGTTTGAAGAACTACTAATAAACAGGATTTTGACTCCCTGCAGTAAAGATTTAACCTTAGTGTCAGAGTGGATGTTTATTAGTGATGAACACTTCGTAATGAAAAGGACTGTACTGAAATTACGCAGAATGTTTGGTATCTACTAAAGGCTTAGTCTCGTCACCATCTCCGTGCCGGCAGTGGTGTTAGTCTCCCCGTCCTGGTACGGCGTAACTTTGGGGGGCTGCTGGAAACTTAGGGGAGACCAAGACTTCAAATGTGACGGCTTGGAGTTAATACTGTGTCTGCCCCTCCCTCCGTCTGCTGTCATTTCTCCTCAACGACATAAAGTAACCAAGCTATTATGTTGCCGAGATTGTTTTTCCATCTTCTTTTCACAAAATAAGTTATTTTCTTCATGAATTTCATTTTTAGTTTGATTTATTTACTCTCACTTGGTGAAGATACAGTGAAATGCTTGTTATAAGGTCATAAGTGATAGGTGCAGAGTTAGGCCATTCAGCCCATCAAGTTTGCCTTTCAATCATGGCTGATCTATCTCTCCCTCCTAACCCCATTCTCCTGCCTTCTCCCCATAACCCGTGACACCCGTAGTAATCAAGAATCTATCTATGTCTACCTTAAAAACATCTATTGACTTGGCCTCCACAGCCTTCCGTGGCAAAGAATTCCACAGATTCTCCACCCTCTGACTAAAGAAGTTTCTCCTCATTTTCTTTGCTGAAGGAATTTTGAGGCTATGACCTCGTGTCCTGGACTCTGCCACTAGTGGAAACATTCTCTCCTCATCCACTCGATCCAAGCCTTTCACTATTCAGTAAGTTTCAATGAGATCCCCCCCCTCAACCTTCCAAACTCCAGCGAGTACTGGCCCAGTGCCGTCAAACACTCATCATATGTTGACCCACTCACTCCTGGGATCATTCCCGTGTGTGCTCCCCCAGTTAAATCACTTTGCAGGCCAGCACAGTGTAAACTCTTCTGGGCTGGTGCTATCTTACAGCTAGCTACCAAGTCCCTGAAATGTGCGATCTTGGCCCAAGGAGATATGCAATTTACTTTGTGCTGGACGATTTGAACCATTTCTCCGGCTACCGAGAAAACCTACTGGGTATCAGCTGAAAGTTTTTTTATGGTGGCCGCGCCCGTCTGCCATTTCGTCCTCCACCATCAACGAAGAGTCTCAGTGGAATCTCTCAGACATTGCGCTGGTAAATGATGATGCACCAACTTTCGGCATTCACCGTTATAATTTTGCAAAACTGGCAGCCGACTCGGGAATTCCACATCAGCCCTGCTTTTCCCCGGAGTGCCTTGTCTACAAACTCCTTCCTTCCTTCATCCCCACAAACCTGCCCAGATATTCAAGTTGAATTTCCCTTGTCAATGTCTGACCGCAACAGTTGACAACCACCCCCGCCACCCCCTCCCCCCACCCCCCACCCCGCTCCCAATACCTTTACTGCCCCGAATGAATGTAGACACAAAATTCTGGAGTAACTCAGCGGGACGGGCAGCATCTCTGATGTTTCGGGTCGAGACCCTTCTTCAGACCGATTCCTTCTCTCCAGAGATGCTGCCTGTCCCGCTGAGTTACTCCAGCTTTTTGCGTCTATCCTCGGTTTAAACCAGCATCTGCAGTTCCTTTCTACACAAGTAAAAATGAATGATCGATATAAAAAAAACAGCGTATTGATCAGCAAGCTGTTAGTAAAACCTCCACCTTAATTGCATCAATCTTATTGTTAAAATGTCTACATTACCTCCCGTGGTTGCTCCGTTTGTTTCTGTTGCCTTTTGCCAACAGGTTCTGTCATTCACGGAATAGCGTAATATATGTAGCAAGCCAATGGTACTCTTCCGGGTCCGAAGGTTAGTAGTCATGATTCGAGGCAATTAATCAAGATTCAAATCAATTGCGAAATGAAGGTAAAGAGAAGCGAGAGAATCAACAGCTGAGGTGCTTGGCAAACATTGGCCGTGCAGATATCGAAATTGAAAATATTGGGAATTATCGCGTTTGCTCACTGCATTTCATCAACAGTAAGGCGTTATTTGTGGTTTTTCTTGATTCCTTTGGTATCTAAAAAGTCTCAGAAGTGATAAATCTGCCTGTAAAATTTTAAAATCACCCATTGGGTTTTTACATGCAAAAAGAAAACGCTTCTGAAGCTAAATTTTTCATTAAAAAAATCTCCAGACTTACAAGTGGTATGTGGAAAAGTAAGTCTTCTATCATTATGCTATTGAGATGTATATTTTGGCAAATTATAAAATGTCCTGACAGCTTAAACACCCACTTTCAATAGGATATTGTCAATTTGCTGAGGTTGATTATGTCCAATTAACAGCTAACAATTATGCCATTCCTTGGTTTGCATCTGAGTAAAATGTAATTCAAAACCCACGTATGGTTTGCGATTTTTTTTAATGATAAATTTTACTTCAGAGGCGTTTTCTTTTTGTATGTAAAAACCCACGAGAACCATGAGCGATTTTAAAATATTGCAGCCAGATTTATCACCTGAAGCTTTTTAGATGCCAAAGGAATCACGAAAAAACACAAATAATGCCCAACTGTTGATGAAATGCAGTGAGCAAACGGCCAATGTTCAGCAAGCACTTTGCCTGTTGTTGTCCCTTCAGCTGTCGCTTTTATCTACTGCCATTTCTCCTCACTTTTGGAATTCTGAAGTAGAATAAATGTCTCTCACACTTACCCCGATTTCCATAATTATTTACACCGCAAAAATTGACCATTTCGGCGGGTTTTAACGGGCCCGCTACGCTGGAAACAATGGTCAGTGCTTACCTGCAGTTCATCACGTGTACTCCCAGTTGGTGTAGCGTAGCAACAGTACGGGTCATGGGTCGTGACCCGACTGCCGTGCAACCTCCCTATAGAAGCGTTTTCTTTTTGCATGTAAAAACCCACTTCAGAACCATGGGCGATATTAAAATATTACAGTCAGATTTATCACTTCTGAAACTTTTTAGATACCAAAGGAATCAAGAAAAAACACAAATGCCCTACTGTTGATGAAATGCTGTGAGCAAACGCGATAATTCCCAACATTTTCAATCTTGCTATCTGCACGGCCAATGTTCGCCAACCACTTTAGCTGTGGCGATCCCTTCAGCTCTCGCTTCTCTCTACCATCATTTCTCCTGACTTTTGGAATTCTGAAGTAGGTTAAATGTCTCTCACGCTTACCCCGATTTCCACAATTATTTACCGCGCAAAAAATGAAAATTTCAGCGCTTTTTAACGGGTAAGAAAGTACGTGTTTTGTATATTAACATATATGTCGGAAGCTGCCATGCCATTTTGTAGGGAGCTTTTGCATTTTTCAGCTTGAAATTGTGCAATCTGGTGCATACTGTTGCTAGTCTTTTAACTTACACTTGAATGCAATATTTATGCTTCAAATTGGATTAGCTATGAATAAGGTTAGGCTAAATTACATTCCTAACTACATTGCACAGTAGAGCCATGCTCTGATCAATGACCTTAGTATATTCATGTATGGAAATCAGATTATAATTCTTGCTTCTATGCATATATATAGAGAAACATAAACCAAGAAACAAGGCAAGAGGAGTTGGACTTCCATCACTGTTCTGCACAAATAAATCAATAAACTTACCCTGTGACTATAGAAACAAGACAAAAATAATGCAACATGTTCAACCATTTATGGTTCAATGAAATTAAGATATATATGTAAAACATATATATGGAAACAGGCCCTTCGGCCCACCAAGTCCACACCAACCAGCAATCTACCTTACACCAGTTGTATCCTACACGCCACGGACAATTTACAGAAGCCAATTAACCCTCAAACCTGCACCTCTTTCGGATGTGGGAGAAACGGAATATCCAGAGAAAACCATGTGGTAACAACGAGAATGTACAAATACTGTACAGACAGCACCCATAGTCAGGATCAAATGTGGGTCTGTGGTGCTGCAAGACAGCAACTCTACCGCTGCGCCACCGTGCCACCCCATTAAATTATTTTTTCTGTAATATATTTATTATGGTGTCACGTCAATAAACATGAACACATAATTCTGATTTCTGCCCTTAGTTCGATAACACACATCTCCAGTCATTGTGTTTTATGGCTGGTTTTCAACCTCTTCGGTCTGAAGGTCTCGACCCGAACATCACCTATTCTTTCTCTCGAGAGATGTCGCATGTCCTGCTGAGTTATTCCAGCTTTTAGTGTCTATTTTCAGTTTAAACCACTATCTGCAGTTCCTTCTTACACTCTTTGTTAAGCGAAACAGGTCCTTTTCTCATAATATTATTCACCTCAACAAAGTATTTTCTTCACCTCCGTTGCTACAGAGAATACAATCCCAGTTATCAAATCTTTCTTCAAATTGAAAAAAAAATTCCAGCCCCACCAATATGTTCATAAATCGTGCCTGGATCCTCTCCAGAGCAATTGCACCCTTTTTACAGTGTGTCACAGTCTTACAGCATGAAAACAGGCCCTTCATCCCAACTTGTCCATGCAGATCAAGATGCCCCATCTAAACTAGTCCCATTTATCCGCATTTGGCCCATATCCCTTTAAACCGTGTGTGTGTGTAAGAGTGTGTTTTAGGTTGTGTGTGAGAGTGTGTGTTAAGGGCCTGTCCCACCAGCACGCAACTATATGCGATGAACGCGATCAAACCGGCAGCAGGGGCCGCGCGGAGGTCGGGTGATCCCCTGTACAGGGCCGGTCCCACCAGCATGCGCCTGCATGCGGCAAGCGCAACTAAACCGGCAGCAGGGGCCGCGCGGAGGTTGGGTGAGTGTCGCAACGCGGCGCAAAGCGAGGCGAACTTGAAGCGAGTCCAAGGTAAGTTCGCCAGGACTTAGAGGGGCACACAGAGAGGGGCACCGAGACACACACACATACAGGGCCACGGAGCCACACACATAGAGGGTCACAGAGGCACTTACCAATAGGTTCACGGAGGCACGATGTCCGGGCGGTATGTAAATGTCGCGGCGACTGCGAGCCGACAAACCGTTGCCGCGCGGGATTTTTGGACATAGTCGGTTTTTCGGAGCCCCGCGCGGTGTCGGGACGAACTCGGGACGAACTCCGCACAATTCCGCACAATTCCGCACGGCTCCCGCAATCGAAGTGGGACCGGCCCCGCGACGCCGGACGGCTCAAGCGACCACGTTAGGTCGCGCTAATCGCATCGAGTTGCATGCTGGTGGGACAGGCCCTTTAGGTTGTGTGTGTCAGTGAAGCGGCGACAACACCCGGAGTGAGCGGAGATTTGGCGATGTCCAAGGAGCTCTTCCCTCTCTTCCCCCCCTCCCTGGGAATGCGGGCTGGCCCAGGTGCTCTGTGTCCAGCTGGGGTCCGGGGGAGGCGAGGGTCAGTGACCCGTGGGTCCGGGGGAGGTGAGGGACAGAGACCCGGGGGTCGGGCATCGGAGCGGAGCTAGAACACGAGGTTCATCCCCGTGGCTCCGGAGACGGCAGCGACGCCCCCACTCACCCGGTTCGCTCCTGGCAAGTCCATGCGGTGTGGACACAGCGGCCAACGGCCACAGAGCCGCCGCAGGTGATGATGGGAGGTATGAGCGGGGGGGGGGGGGGGGGGGTCGGTGCTGGGACCACCGCCGCGTCTCACCGCTCACACCATCTGCACCAAAGATTATAGAGGAGCAAAATGCGCCACTCAGTGGAAAAGGCGTAGTATCACGTGTGTGATTGTCGACGCCATATTAGCGGGCCACAGATGGCGTCGACTATGGCGTCTACTGGGAAACTGAGCTTCTCTATGATCTTTGTCTCTCGATCTCCCGCTGTGTAATCCGCTCCAAAGCTACAGAGCAGTTGCAAGCAAAGATTATAGAGGAGCAAGATGCATTAGAAAGTTATTAGATTTATTTGTAATAGATCTTTACTTACCTCTCGATCCCTCTCTATCCCCTCTCTTCTCTCGATCGCCCTCTCTTCTTTCTATCGCTCTATCTCCCCTGTCGATCTCTTTCTCTCCCCTGTCGATCTCTTTCTCTCCCCTGTCGAACTCTCTCTCTCCCCTCTCGATCTCTTTCTCTCCCCTCTTTTCGATTTCCGTCTCGCCCTCCCTTCCCTCTGTGTGAGAGTTGGCAGCCCTGCTATGCCTTCGGCCCAAAAGAGGATAGAAATAAATTACATAATGGTCTTTGTAGGAAGATTTTAATAAGCTCTTCTATCCAAAGATTTGCTTCTATCTGTCCCACCATATATTTATGTGTTTGTGTGTGCCTGTAATTTTGTGCACAGTGTGTATAAAAGCAATGCAATGCAAGGTAAACTACGCAATAGAGGGGCCGGGGAGGAAAGGTGCGAATAAAATGGGGGAACGGGGAAAAGGGAGGGGGAGAGAGAGAGGGAAGGAGGGGGGAGGGGAGGGAGGGAGATCGAGAGAAGATAGGGGAAAGAGGGATCGAGGGGAGATAGAAGAGTGGGAGATCGAAAGAGAGGGAGAGAAAGATCGAGAGAAAGAGGGATCGAGAGGGAGAGAAAGATTGAGAGGGGCAGAGAGAGGGATCGAGAGGTAAGTAAAGATCTATTACAAATAAATCCAATAACTTTCTAATGCATCTTGCTCCTCTATAATCTTTGCTTACAACTGCTCTGTAGGTTTGGAGCGGATTACACAGCGGGAGGCAGTCCGCCAAAATGGTGGCCGTGACGTTCCGTTACGTACCACACACCAGTCCATTGGATTTCGGAGGAGTGGCGCATCTTGCTCTTCTACAATCTTTGATCTGCACGGGAATGTGAATGCAGGTGAGGCAGCATCTATAGAGCGGTAGACACAAATGCTGGAGAAATGCTGGAGTCGGAACAAGGGTCAAATTCAGACATAGATGCTGCCTCACCCGCTGAGTTTCTCCAGCATTGTTGTCTACATTGCCATTTTAAATAGTGTGTGATGGGTTTAAGCCCATTAAATTGCTCATTCTTTACTGGAACCCACCGACAAAAAAACTATTCTCATTGGTGAGTGTGGAGGAGCATGAGAACTTCTGTCATCAGTGTGAGAGCGTGAGAATTTCCTCAATTGCGTTAGTCTCACACTCAATGCCAGTTATGTAAGGAATAGTTTACAGTAGCCAATTATCCTGACAACTAGTGTATTTTGGGGTGTGGGAATCTTGCTGTGAGAAACTCATCCAGTTACCAAAGAACATGCAAACGCCACAAAGAGGGCATCCAGAGTCAGAATTGAAGTTGGGCATTGGAGCTGTGAAGGACTATTTCAGCAGATCAAGATCTAAGACCAGTGCACCACCCCACTTGAGAGAAGCCCGCAGTACACATTTGATAGTACTACCCTAACCAATACCGTGGGTCCGATCCTTGTCTCTACTCATCCAAGCCCTTCAGCCTTGTGCGAATAGACACCTCCAGTAAGTCAGCATGGTCCCAAGTCCCAGAGCTCCAAAACGGTTGATCTCGGTGAAAGATCCCAGGCTCCGCGGTGTTTAAACTCAGCGTCGCCCGCAGCTGGACGCTCCGCAACCACAGCTCCATGATGTTGGAGTCGGCGGTCTCAGCACTCCGGAGCTTATCACCCAGCGACTCGGGTAAGGCATCGCCTGCTCCGCGATGGTGCTTCAGCGCTGTGCCACCGCCGAAGCTGAAGTTCTGGCCAGTCCCAGCAGGAAACGCCGCTGCAGTCCCGTTGGTAGGCCGCGAGGAAGGGGCAACGATGCGGCTTGGAGGAAAGCCGCATCTCTGACCAGGTAGGGACTGAGAAATACCTTCCCCCTTCCCCCACCCCCCACATAAAAAGACTAGACCTCCAAAACAAAAACTTTTTAACATGCTAAAAATGTTAAAAAAAGGAGTGGAAGGACGAACAGCTGCAGGCAGGGCAGCCATACTCAACGGCGCCCCCACTCGGGATGAAGGCAATGATTCCTGAAGTGCCTCCAGTTAGCATTTTTAGAGATACAGCATGGAAACAGGCCCTTCAGCCCACCGAGTCTACACCGACCAGCGATCCCCGTACATTAACACTACCCTACACACACTAGGGACAATTTTACATTTACACCAAGCCAATTAACCTACAAACCTGTACCTCTTTGGAGTGTGGGAGGAAACCAAAGGTCTCTGAGAAAACCCACGCAGGTGACAGGGAGAATGTAGAAACTCCGTACAAACAAGCACCCATAGTCAGGATTGAACCCCGGTCTCTGGCATTGTAAGGCAGTAGCACTACCGCTACAACAGTGCGCCACTTTAATACATGTGTCTAATACATTCTTAAATGATTCCTTGGTTTACCCTTCACTATTTTCCCTGCAATTGTAGCTCATCATTCCCCACTCTATGAATATTCTTCTTTGTTTGTCCCCTTCTTCTGTACTTGCTTGAGAGTAATATTCTATTTAACTTCGGAGTCGCGTGAGTGACCACGTGAAGAAGGCCATCCCCACGCATGCGTGTCATTACGTCTTCCGCATTGCGCAACGACTAGCTGGAAGGCGCGTCGCTTCTTCCAGCGGATAAGTTTAAAAGATTCAGGTAAGTGTTTTAAAAAAGCTTAGCTGAAGTCGTTGCTCCCGGTCCGGAGTGTGTTTTGTTTCATCATGTTTCATCTTTGGATTGTTGGGAGAATGTCTAAAATTAAGAGGCTAAAGGTGGGAGGGGTGAGGTGGCCTTGCTCCCTGCTTGAAGTGGTAGGAAACTGCACCTGAATTTGGTGGCCTTGTACCCTGCTTGAAGTGGTATGAATTTGGTGGCATTGCACCCTGCTTGAAGTGGTAAGAAACTGCACTAATTATGTTGAAGTGGTAAGAAATTACACTTGAATTTGGTGGCCTTGCATGCACCCTGCTTCAAGTGAGTCAACTGCTCGCCCACCAGAGTGAGTTGCCAGCACATCAGGGTTGAGTGACTGAGCTGTCAACCCAAGAATCCATTTGGCCCACAATGTCCATACTAGCCCTCTGGAAACCAGTCCCTTCAGCCCATAATAGCCATACTAGCACTCCAGAAAGCACCTCCCCCCCCCCCCCCCCCCCCCCCCACACACACACACACACACACACACACACACACACACCCACACCCCACTGGCCACCAATATTGGAATTGGTGGAGAGGTGGAATATTGCGTTGGGGGACCAAACGGGGGACACTTAGTCTAGTTATATATAAAAACTGGAGAAATAGATATGTGTGTGTGCTATATGATTATATACATCTATATTACATTAATATATGTTTGTAGACAAGAAACAAATTTTGTTAAATACTCCATTTAGATAACCCCACCATTACAGACAGATCTCATTTCACTCTCTGGCTATTGGGAAGACCAGACACATAATATTGTTGAAAAATAATTCCATAGACACAAAAATATATTAAGGAACATTCCAAGATTCCAAGAGCAGAGCCACTGGAATCCTCATATTGCGATTATTTTCCAAATACCGCAGTTGTGAACAGTGTGATTAGATGAATTACAGATTGCAAGAGTAATACAAAAATCAACTCAAACTCAAACACATCACAAGAGTCATTTAAAAAGAAAAGCTTTTCAATAAAACATGAAAAAAGACAATGAAAAGAATCATAATGTGTTAACACATTAATCTTTAACAAAATTTAACAGAATTATGAATGAACAGAAAGAAGTAATGAGGAAGGCAAGAACGGCCTCTGCACCAGGCCCTAATGGTGTTCCGTGTTGTGTCTACAAGAATGCCCCAGATATTCTGAAATTCCTCTGGAGGAACATGAGGGTTGCGTGGGAAAAGGAAGTCATCCGCAAAGCCTGGCGAAGAGCGGGGGGAGTCCTGATCCCAAAATGAAAAAATTCTTTCACCATCGAACAGTTTCGACAAATAAACCTTCTTAACATAGAGGGCAAGATCTTTTTCAGTGTGGTGGCGAAAAGACTTACAAAGTATCTGAAACTAAACCATTTCATTGATACGTCAATCCAAAAGACTGGCATAGCAGGCTTTTCAGCATGCCTTGAACATACCAGCATCATTTGGCATCAAATCCTGACTGCTAAGAAAGAACAAAAGATTCTGCATGTCTTGTTCTTCGATCTGGCCAATGCCTATAGATCAGTTCCTCATTCGCTACTGTGGACTGCTTTTGAATTCTTTCAGGTGCCTGCAATAATAACAAATCTGGTAAAAAATTACTTCCAGGATCTGCAATTTTGTCTCACAGCATCAGACTTTACAACAGCGTGGCAACCACTGTAAATAGGCATCATGGCGGGGTGCACCACCTCCCCATTGACCTTCACTATGGCAATGGAGCTCATTATCACAGCGTCAAAATGGGTTGTGGGAGGAAAACGGCTACAGCGTGGTCAGCGATTGTCACCGATATGAGCCAATATGGACGATATAACAACACTAGCAATAACTATCCCCTGCACCAAGAGACTTCTGGAAAAACATCATCAAAACATCACATGGACAAGGATGAAGATTAAAACCAGCAAGTGCAGAAGCATCTCCATTGTCAAAGGTCAAGGATCAAAGATTTCATATTGACGGATTACCTGTTCCAACTGTTTCAGAAATACCAGTGAAGAGTTTGGGCCGATGGTATGATGCAAAGCTCAAGGACACTGAACAGTTTGAACAACTGAAGAAGGATACCATCATTCACATAGCTTGCATCAACAAGACCTTGCTATCAGGAAAACTCAAGCTGTGGTGCTTCCAATTTGGCATACTACCAAGAATCATGTGGCCTTTAACTATGTATGAAATCCCCATCAACAAAGTTGAAAAGCTGGAAAGAATGATCAGCACACATATGAAACAGTGGCTTGGACTTCCACGATATCCAAGCTGCCGGACTATATGGGAGTGGCATATTGGAATTACCCATTGCAGGACTTGTGAAAGAGTTCAAATGCACTAAAGCAAGGTTTGTCATGACACTCACTGAATCTGAAGATACTGTTATTCAAACAGCGGCCCCCCGTGTGGCAACGGGGAGGAGGTTGGCCCCATCTGAAGCCGTTCAGAGTGCTAAGTCTGCTCTTCATTTCCAGGATATGGTTGGCCAAGTCCAACACAGGAGAGCCGGGCTCGGGCTCATCCCAAAAGCTCCTCAATGGCACGAGGCAACATCAGTGCAGAAAAGACGGCTTGTGGTGGAGGAGGTGAGAAGACGGGAGGAGGCAGAACGACACGCCAAGGGCGCCTCAATGGGCAAGCAGGGTCAATGGACTAACTGGGAGAGCCTGGAAAAGAGGAAACTCAGTTGGCGTGACATCTGGCAAATGGAAGGATCTCGGCTACGTTTTGTCATCAGAGCCACTTATGTTCTACCATCACCCCAGAACCTGAAGCAGTGGTTCGGAGAAGACCCGGCCTGCTCCCTTTGCCAAGCACCTGCATCACTAAGGCACATTTTAACAGGATGCACTATGAGCCTCGGCCAAGGGCGTTACACTTGGCGGCGTAACCAAGTTCTCAGACAGCTGTCATAAATCCTTCAACAGAGGCGAACGATCACAAACGCTTTTCCACCAACATCGGCAGGAAATGTCCACTTCACAACATTTGTACCAGCAGGCCAACCCCCAGAGCACCAGATAACATCAATGGATGCAAGCATTGTGCAGCCTGCTCGGGATTGGAAAATGGAAGTGGACTTAGAAAAAAGGCTTGTGTTTCCCCCAGACTTTGTGGCTACAACACTCCGGCCAGACATGGTCCTGTGGTCCACAACAGCCAAGTTGGCATACGTTGTGGAATTGACAGTTCCATGGGAAGATGGTGTTGAAGAAGCTGAGATGAAAAAGACCAAGTACTCTGAACTGGCAACTGAAGCTTCCCAGAATGGCTGGAAGACCAAGATATTCCCCGTCGAAGTGGGATGCAGGGGATTTGTTGCTACATCTATGACCAGGCTATTAAAGAAAATGGGGGTAAGTGGTTGCTCCCTCCAACAAGCAATCGAATCATTATCAAATTTTGCAGAAAAAAAAGCAGCAATTGGATTTGGATCAAAAGCAGAGACGACAATTGGGCTGCAAGGTGAAGACAGGAGGGTATGGAATTGAGGGGGGTGTAACTAGGCCACCAGGCATCACCGTTGAGCCCTATGGAGATGTTGTGGGCTTATCAATGAAACGTCAACGAAGGAGGGTGCCCACCTGATGACCCCGATGATGTACCTACCCTACCTTTCACCACTCCAATCCCATTGCAAATAGCAAGAGTGCCGACTTTTTACAGGGATTGAAACATCAAGTCCTATTAGCTCTACTAATGAATCTAAGCCTATATCACACACACAAAAACTGTTCCCCCGCAGCGCCGAGAGGGATTTACAAAGTCGGGTCAGTCGGGTTACTGAAATGGATGAAAAAAAGGCCCACGTTCCGTTCCGTTGCGTACTACACGTCAGCCCATTGCTCACCTCAATCTTTGCAAGAACAATGGTGGAATGGACAACAAGTACTGGCCATATCAACAGTGCCCACTAGTTTGAACTTGAATACATTTAAAACAGCGCATATTTACATATTCTATTGTGTTGCTGCAAGTACGAATGCCATTGTTCTATCTGGGACATATGACAATAAAACACTCTTGACACTTGACTGTTGACAATCGGAATCTAGGAATAAGCAAAGGTGCAATAATATTTTGGATTGCTGTATGGCAACACTGTGCGGAGCTTAAATACACGCAATTCATGATTACCTTTCAAAAGTCAAAAATCTATGATTATGAAAGCAGATCTCGCAGATCCAGGTTTCTATTGGAAATTCACACCTGCTGCAGCAACACGTCTTTCAGAATTCCATGGTTAGTTTGGCTGCATTGCAAGGGCTTCTCTGTCCACTTCCAAAACTCTCCCTCATTTGACTACATGCACTGTAGGACACAAGATGTTTTGATTTGGATTTGATCCATTTTGCTGTTGATTGTGAATTTATCTGACAATAAATTTTAATTTTGAATCCGATTCACTTCAATTTCAACGTTTGCTGCTCAATTGATTGTAAAAATAGTATGTTGCAGTGTTTGAAGATTCAACAAGTTAATTGAATTTGAACAATTACTGTGCCTAAATACGGGTATTATAATGTCTTTGAAGGAAAAAGCTGCATATGCAGGAAATATGAAGCACAATCAGATGTTGGATACACTCAGCAAGTCAGATGGCATTTGTGGAAAGAGAAACAGGGTCCATATTTCAGGTTAATTTCTCTTCACTAGAACTGGAAAAGTAAGAAAACAAGTTGCAGTGAAAGGGTGGGGTGGAGATGGAACGCCTGAGATACGGTGGTGACAACGGTTGGCAAATAATTGCTCATCGGTGTAGGTATTTAGAGAGCGAAAAGTAACAAAAGAAGGTGTGAGTTTTTGAAACATTGTTTTGCAAGTAAATGTATGAACAGTGAGTTAGCAATTGCCATTCAGACTTCAAGCTATTAAGATTACAGGAGGAAGCAATGTTAACTAGCAAGTTCAGCTGATTAGGTGGCTCCTGTGGAGAAAGAAACAGAATTAATACTTGGGCCATTGAAATCCCTTCAGACCTCTGTATTTTAAGCTGCAGAGAGAGGACTGATGTATAGGACTAAAGGAATATCGACAGTAGGATGGAGACCGAGAGGATCCAGGTGGCAGAGCAGTGTTGGTTCCATTTGAAAGAGGATGATTGAGGGTGTGTTAATCATGTCTGATCTGCCTGAAGAAGGTGTGAATAGGGGAGGATGAATTAATACAGAAGAAGGAAGCATAGTTCTGGTACTCCACGATGCAAAACCAGTAATTGTTGGAAATCTGAAGTAAAATAACTGAAAATATTCAGCAGGTCAGGTGGAGAAATAAAAGCCGAATGAACATTAACAGGAACGTGGAAACAATAATTACCTTTTTTTCCCTTTTTAAAATATTTTTATTTATTAGAGGTATAGTAAATTACATCATTGTACGTCCCGTATATATTATTATAATATAGTACCCTTAGTTTTTAAGGCTATTTAAAATAGGAATAGAAATAGAGAAAGTAGAGAAAGTGAGAGAGAATTGTGAAAGTGAATAAGCGTGACAAAGCGAAAGAAGAGAGAGCCCTTTGTTGAGGAGTTAGAGAAAGGAGATTAAGAGATTAAGGACCCAAGAAAAAAGGAAAATACAGTTACTTTATTATAAACATCACGCAAAAGGAATTTACCAACTCGGCAATTTTTCATCCCACTTTACCAAGACCTGACGCCGGTACCTTTTTGAGGTACTCTTGCACCCTCTCCTTGTGGTAGATCTATAAATGCAGACCACGTCTTATAAAAGCGATCTGATTTTCTTGCCAGGCGGAGTCTCATATCTTCCAGATGTAGTGTTTTAAATATAGTTGAAATCCACATATTTACTGTTGGTATGGGAGCATTTTTCCAGAATTTTAAGATTAGCTTTTTTCCAGTTATTAACCCGTATTCAAATAGATTATTTTGAAAAATATTTAATTCAAGGCTACCTTCCGTTTTTCCAAAAATAATCCATTCTGCTTTTGGTGTCAGTTTTATTTTAAATAATTTTGTGAAGATTTCAAAAATATCAGTCCAAAATTTTTGAATTTTTATACAAAAGACAAATGAGTGCGCTATAGTAGCTTCTTGATACTGGCATTTATCACAGATAGGCGAGATGTTGAGAAAAAGTTTACTTATTTTAGTTTTGGAATAGTATAATCTATGTAAGATTTTAAATTGTATTAAAGTGTGTCTTGCGTTAATTGAACATTTGTGCACATTTAATAAGTGTTCTTCCCACCTCTCTTTGGAAATTTTGATAGCTAATTCTTGTTCCCAGTCTCTTCTAATACCTCCAGTTGTTGTTATTTCTGCATTTAGAATAATATTATATATATATGATATTAAGTTTGCTGATTCAGCCTTTGTCTTCATTGCTTCATCCAGTAGATCTGATGGCATATTGTAATATTCTTGTGCATATTTTTTTCAGATAGTCACATATTTGAAAATATTTAAAATACTGATTGTTTCCCAAATTGTACTTTAGTTGGAGTTGTTTAAATGATAGTAATTTTCCCGTTACTTACAAGTCTCCCAACGTTTTAATTCCTGCTCTTTCCCATTGTATAAATGCTTTATCTATAATTGAGGGTTTAAACGAAGGGTTTTTAACTATAGGAGATAAAAGAGATGAATTTCTTAATTTTATGTTGTATTTTATTTGTTTCCAACTTCTAATTGTACTATATATAATTGGGTTTTTGTTATAGTTTGTATAATTCAACTTCATTGGTGAGAGAAGGATCGCTCCAATATTACAAGGGGAGCAGTCCTCTTTCACCATAATAATCCAGTCCAGTTGCTGGGCAGAATTATCCAGCAGTTGAATCATATTTCTAATATTTACAGACCAATAGTAATACATAAAGTTAGGGAGTGCTAATCCCCCTACTACTTTGGGTTTATTCAAGTGTATTCTTTGTATTCTATGGGAGTTATAATCCCAAATAAAATTTGTAATGTCTGAATCCAGTTTTTTAAAAACTTTTTTGGTAGGTATATTGGATTTGATTGGAACAGGTATAAAATTTGTGGTATAAAAATCATTTTTATAGCATTTATTCGGCCTCTTAAAGACATCTGAAGCATTTTCCAGAATTTAATTAAATTATATAATTTCTTGAGTAAAGGATTATAATTTGCATTAAACATATCTTGATATCTTCTGGTAATTTCAATACCCAAGTATTTAAATTTTTCTATAGCTATTTTAAAAGGAAATTGTAGGAGATGTGTTGAATCTTTCGGTTTTATTGACATGATATCGCTTTTGTTCCAATTCATTCCGTATCCTGAAAGTGATCCAAGTCCTCAATTGAATTTAATATATTTGGTATAGTGATATGAGGTTTTGTGATGTACAGTAGTACATCATCAGCGTATAATGATGTTTTATTATTTGAATATTTCGTATTGTAGCCATGGATATTCGGATGAGTTCCAAATCTTTCCGCTAGGGGTTCAATAATAAGAGCAAATAACAGCGGCGATAGTGAATATCCTTGTCTATTACCCCTTGACAATTGAAATTTTGTAGATAAAATGGTATTAGTTAATATTCTGGCCGTTGGCTTATTATATAGTAATTTAATCCATAGAATGAAATTCTCTCCCATTTCTCTGGAATTCTCTGGAATTTTTGCAATACTTTAACCATATAATCCTATACCACCAGAACGAACGCTTTCTCTGCATCCAACGAAACAATTGATCATTCTTGATCTTGAATTTGGTGTGAATGCATTATGTTGAGCAGACGTCTCAAATTATTAAAAGATTGTCTCTTAGGGATAAATCCCGTTTGATCCGGATGTATTTATTTACTAGCATACTTAATCTTCTAGCTAATATATTCGCTAATATTTTTTGATCTGTGTTTAACAACGCAATAGCTCTACATGATCCGGGTACAAATAGTACCTGAAACACTAGCAGAATCAACGATTACATTAATACTTAAGAAATAACAATAATTACTTGCTAACGTGGAATTTTAATACTAGATCTTGAAGATTACCGTGTGCCCAGGAGGATAATGGGATGGTGTTTAGTTTAGTTTAGTTCAGTTTAGTTTACAGATATAGCGCGGAAACAGGCCCTTCGGCCCACCAGGTCCGTGGCGACCAGCAATCCCCGCGCAAGTAACACTGTCCTACACACATTAGGGACAATTTTACACATACACCAAGCCAGATAACCTACATACCACTACAAGCGCTGTAAGGCAGCAACTCTACCGCTGTGCCACCATGTTCTTACAATTTGTACCATGTTTTGTTGGAACTGTGGGGAAGGCCAATGATAGTGATGTCAGAGTAGGAATAGGAGCAGAAGGGCGGATTTTGATGGGTCGTTATTAAACCGTTCCGTCTGTGCGTCATCACCAGCTCTCTCTCTCCCTCCCTGATCCCCCACCCCAACTGTCGACAAAGTCTGACGGAGAAAATGCTCCCATTCATATTACGGGTTGGCTCCGCGTTTGCCTTCTAGCTGAGGCGGGCGGCGCCACCTCGAAGGTTTAACCGGCCTGTTCGAATCCAATCTGAACTTTCCAACCTACCGCCCAACACAGCACATTCTCCTCGTTTCCTTCAACCCAGGAAGGTTGTTTAGATAGGAATGTAAGGACTGTCTCAAATTTGTTGACCACACAACTTGTAATTCGTGTAAATCGATATCGAATTTGAATGGCTGTGACCTGGGCTAATGCCAGGGATTTGATAATTGACAGGTTTGTTCCAGGCATTCTTGCATTTTCAAGGCTGGTGCTGTATTGATTCAATAATTTAAATAGATACAATTGCGGATTTGTGCAGCCTGCAGTACGCTGTAGCCTACTGCTGACATATTTGACGGATACATTTATTTAACAATCTCATTGAAATGAACACGCAGGTCCGTACACACACAGTAGCTCAACTGGCGAGAATTTTTATCCCGAATGACCCATGACCTGGGCAAGCGCAGTTGTAATACCAAACTCAATTATTGTCCCTGGTGTGTAGGACTTAGAACAAGTGTATTGGTGATCAATGGTCAGCGTGGACTTGGTGGGCTGAAGGGCCTTTTTCTACTCTGTATCTCTACTAAACTCTAATCTAAACTAATCTGAACACCTGACCCACTGAGTTCATCCAGTGGTTTGTATATTTTGCTCCAGATTGCAGTGGAATTGATTGTAGACTTTATGAGAGATCCCCCACCCCTCACCCCACTCACCATCAACAAAAGCACAGTCACATCTGTGGAGTATTTTAAGTTCCTGGGAACCATTATCTCCAAGGACCTTAAGCGGGTGGCACAACAGAGGATGTACTTCCTGTGGTAGTTGAGGAACTTCAGGCAATGATGGCCCAATTCAATACGGCCATCGTAGACTCGGTCCTCACCTTCTCCATCATGGTCTGGTTTGGCTCAGCCACCAAGCACGACACCCGGAGGCTGCAGCGAATCGTCCGATCAGCTGAGAAGATTATTGGCTGCAACCTTCCCTCCAATGACGAACTGTACACTGCAAGGGCCAGGAAGCAAGCGGGTAGGATCATCTCTGACCCCTCTCATCATGGCCACAAAATTTTGGAAACACTTCCCTCTGGAAGGCGACTCCGGACTGTAAAAGCTGCCACAGCCAGACATAAAAACAGCTTTTTTTCCCACGAGTAGTAGCTCTACTCAATAACCAAAAATCTGCAGCCTCCTTTTGCTCTGGTATTTTATTTAATTCACTTGTTTAATCAATAATGTTTTATTATTAATGTTTTATGTATCATTCCTAACTCTCACTGTATGTCATGTTGTCACTTGCGGGCGGAGCACCACGGCAAAATCCTTGTATGTGAATACTTGGCCAATAAACGTATTCAGAGACACAAAATAAAATAATCAGCAGAAATATCACTGGAGGAGATAGAGAAGACAATTGGTAAGATGAAAACAAACAAGGCCCCAGGCAGAGACGGTTTCCCTATAGAATGGTATAAAATATTTCAGAATGAGCTGAACCCACTTCTTCTGAGAACCTTTAACTGGATTATCAAAAAAGGCAATACACCCCCGTCATGGAAAGATATAACAATTATAACATTAATCCCCAAAGAGAACAAAGACAAGGAAAATTGTACCAACTACAGACCGATATCAATTTTAAATGTGGACTATAAATTATATTCTTCAATTATCTCCAAACGATTTGAAAAGTTCATGCCAGATTCAATTGATGAAGACCAGACTGGTTTTATAATAGGCAGCCAAACACAGAACAGTATTAGAAAAACCCTACATATAATACACAAGATTCAAAAGGAATGTACGCGCGCTATTGTGATAAGCCTAGATTCGGAAAAGGCTTACGATGGGGTTAATTGGGAATTCTTATATCAAACACTAGAAAGATTTGGCTTTACCGAAGATTCAATTCAAGTTATTAAAGCAATTTATCAGCAACCTACTGCAAGAGTAAAGGTGAATGGTTCCTTAACTGAGAGATTTGTGTTAGGAAGAGGAACGAGACAGAGATGTTGTCTTAGCCCTACCCTGTTTGCTATATATATGGAACCAGTGGCTCAAGCGATTCGTCAAGATAGGGAACTGAGGGGAGTAACTATAAGAGACAGAGAACATAAAGTTGGCCTTTTTGCAGATGACGTAATGATGTATGTCACGGAAGTAAACACCTCATTTCCAAGGATGATGGGGATCATAGGGAAATTTAAATTTTATGCAGGATATAAAGTGAATATTTCACAAACTCAAACCCTCCTATTTAATTGTGTTTGTCCAGAAGAAATCAAGCAAAAGTATAATAGTAAATGGATTCAAAATCAATCAAATACCTCGGGGTACATATAACAAACAATATATCAATGTTGTATGGGGCCAATTATAATCACCAACCAAAACATAAGAAAGGATATAGAAAGATGGTACACCTACCCAATGGATTTTAGTGGTAAGATAAATAAGGTGAAAATGAATATTTTGCTAAGGCTATTTTACTCGTTTCAATCTCTGCCAATAGAGATACCATTAAAACAATTCACGGAATGGGATAAATTAATATCTAGATTTATTTGGGGAGGAAAGAAGGCCAGAATTCGATACACTACACTCCAGTTGCCAAAGGACAAAGGTGGAATGGCACTTAAAAATTTTAGGATATATTTTTATGCAGCCCAACTTTGACCACTAATTAATTGGTGTGAGGACAGCTATATAGCTAGGTGGAAAGAGATTGAGACATATATCTTTACCAAAGGATTGAGACATATACCAAAGGAATTGAACATCACAATCAGAGAAGAAGAATGGCATCATATGTGCCTAACACTACAGACATCCACTAATTCACAAAATGGAAAGAATTTAATTGGAAAAAATTGATTTCTTTCTTTATTACGCCTAACATAAAAAGCAAGCAAATTCTAAGGCAGCAAACATGCCGGAGGCAGTGTGGCCAAACAGACGCAAATCATGCACATATCTTCTGGAGCTGCCCAAAAATAGAACCATTTTTGGACAGAGTGAATTCAGAATTAAAGGAAGTATTAGGATATATGGTCTCCAGAAGTGTTCCATTTTATACCTGGGTAACATAAGTACAGTGGTGCTGAAGGAAGATCATTACTTGGTTAAAATCCAACTCACAGCTGGTAGAAAGGCCATTACAGGAAACTGGCTTGCAGCGGACACGCCCAGACTTAGACAATGGTTAGACATAGTACAGGAAATATGTGTCATGGAGAAAATGACATATTCTCTAAGAGTGAAAGAAGACCAGACCAGTATTGCGTACAGTTCTGGTCTCCAAATCTGAGGAAGGACATTATTGCCATAGAGGGAATACAGAGAAGGTTCACCAGACTGATTCCTGGGACGTCAGGACTTTCTTATGAAGAAAGACTGGATAGACTCAGATTATACTCTCTAGAATTTAGGAGATTGAGAGGGGATCTTATAGAAACTTAACAAAATTCTTAAGGGGTTGGACAGGCTAGATGCAGGAAGATTGTTCCCGATGTTGGGGAGGTCCAGGACAAGGGGTCACAGCTTAAGGATAAGGGGGAAATCATTTAGGACCGAGATGAGAAGGACTTTTTTCACACAGAGAGTGGTGGGTCTCTGGAACTCTCTGCCACAGAAGGTAGTTGAGGCCAGTTCATTGGCTATATTTAATAGGGAGTTAGATGTGGCCATTGTGGCTAAGGGGATCAGGGGGTATGGAGAGAAGGCAGGTACGGGATACTGAGTTGGATGATCAGCCATGATCATATTGAATGGCGGTGCAGGCTCGAAGGGCCGAATGGCCTACTCCTGCACCTAATTTCTATGTTTCTGTTTATTAGAGTTTAACTGAAAATGGGAAAAATGGATTAGATACAGAAATAAAGACATCAACACTGTATAATTTTATTGACAACAATGTAAGTTATTGGAAAATGTTTTAATAAGAAAATAGTTCTGTATACTGCATCATTAATTGTAAACTGAACCCCCCCGCTGCACGTTTCACTGCATTGTGGTATGTTTTGTTGTTTTATTTGTGTATGCATAAAAGCAATAAAGACTAAAGTGTAAAAAAAAGAAACATGACCACTGCTGAGGTCTTTAGAATAGGGAACGGCGTTACGATTTATGTAGGTATCCTTTGCCCACTCTCGATGTTGGTGACCGATTAAGGAAAAGTTGACTTTTACAGGAAAAACTGGTCATATCAGCTGTCTGAAAGAGCCACACATTCAGACTAAATCAATGTTATGATTTTTCTCCCATAGCCTGCCACCAGTTTTGCCCCAAATCTAAATAAAGGAAATGTTGAGCATTTTTGCAGGAGATCGTTGTCCATGGGAAGGATTTACAGTGCAATATATTCCACACAAGACATAAGGAGCATTTTGTTGAGAATACCATCAGTTTACTATGTCCAGAGAGAGCCCCAATGGTTGTGGACCAAATAGGCTTTCACTGCCTTGCAATATTGCCTCCATATACCTCAATTTAAGTGACTATAAGCTTTTACATCTGTGGTTATACAACTTGATCCAGAAACAATGTAAACAGTAGCTGAGGATAGACACAAAAAGCTGGAGTAAATCAACGGGTCAGACAGCATTTCAGGAGAAAAGGAATAGGTGATGTTTCGGGTCGAAACCCTTCTTCAGACAGAGTCAGGGGAAAGGGAAATGAGAGAGACAGACGGTGATGTAGATATATAGAACAAATGGATGAAAGACATACAAAAAGGTAACGATGATAAAGGAAACAGGCCATTGTTAGCTGTTTGTTAGGTGAGGATGAGTGCAGACAATGAGACTCAACAAGACAACTTTGAAGCTGGTATGACTTGGGTAGAGGAGGGATAGAGATGGAGTGCAGGGGTTACTTAATGTTAGATAAATCAAGTCATACCACTGGGTTGTAAGTTGCCCAAGCAGCATATGAGATGCTGTTCCTCCAATTTGAGTTTGGCCTTACTCTGACAATGGAGGTGGGCTATGGCAGAAAGATCAGGTGGGAATGGGAAGGGGAATTAAAGTGTTTGGCAACCGGGAGATCAGGTAACTCCGGGTGTACTGAGCGAAGATGTTCAGTGAAACGATCGCCCAGTCTACGTTTGGTCCTTTATTCCTGTACCACATATCCTGGGCTTGGTCAGTCTGATACTATGTCATGTGCAGGAAACACGGCAAACATTGTGTGGGTTCATTAGTGTAAATGTGTACTTTAAATCAACCCACTTGTCCTGTTGTTCCCTTATCGGCGGCTACGGAGCGTCAGTGACTGTTTTACGTGGGTCAGACACTGATGCTCCACAGTCGCCGAAAAAATCGCAAAGTGGGACAGGCCTTTTAAGGGAACAACAGCAACAGAACAATTTGCAGCGGTGTTGAGCGCCAATCCGCTGCCTGAGCCGCTGGTTCACAAACAAGCAGCAACTCCACAGGGCAAGGCAGGGAACAAGGATAAGGCAGGAGCTCTCTGAGAAACGCCGGCACAGTTTCCATCAGGCCGTCCGCTGTCCACATCAGCCAAACCTTCCTTCGCTTTCCAAGCTGGGCAAAATGACATGGCTTTAGGTTGCCCGGCAGGACTTTAGGTGGCCATTGGCAACTGGGCAACCATTAATTTCGAGCCCTGCAACACCTCCCAGGGAGCCCCATTCATAAATTCTAGGAGCATAATTAGGCAATTTGACCCATCCAGTAAACTGCCATTCAATCATGGCTGATCTATCTTTCCCTCTCAACCCCATTCTCCTGCCTTCTCCCCATAACCCCTCACACCCTAACATTAGATGTTAGAACAGTTCGTAGAGATTTCATCTGCACCATATTAATTTTTCCCCAATGACTTCATATACTGAGATAGAATATTGTGATATAACTTTTTTTTATTTGGCATTCATCTAGAATCTCTCGAACAGTAGCATTGCAGGAAAATGTGAATGTTAACAACATTTTCAAAAGTCTCCATTCGACCTCTCAATGTTATTGCAACAATTCGATGAGAAATGGAACCTTACAATGTTTATTGCGGTACAGGCTTTTGTTCATCTGAAATTAACAAATTAACAATCTGATGATCCAGAACAGATAATTTTATTCTCAGAATGGACCAGGCAAAAACACATTGGAATTGCATTTAGTGAAAAACTTACACAAAACCCCACCCCTTCTGCTTTAAAACACAATTTTCATCCAGAAAATATGATTTGGCAAGGTAGCCAAAACCACCGCCAGTGATCGCCAGGACAGTTATTCCCTTTGCAGTTAATCCAATGGCTCCTTGAAGAATAAAATAAAAATATATTTGTCATATTTTCCACGACATAGAAAGAGAACATTCAGCATAATAAGTTAATGCCAGTTCAGAGATTAGTTTAGAGACACAGCATGGAAACAGGCCCTTCGGCCCGCCGGCCATCGATCAAACATCGTAAGTTTGATGTTATCCCACTTTCTCATCCACTTCCTACACACTAGGGGCAATTTACAGAGGCCAATCAACCTACAAGCCCGCACGTCAGTGGGATGTGGGATGAAACCCACGTGAGCACAGGGAGAACATGCAAACTCCGCACAAACAACACCCGAGGTCAGAATTGAGCCCGGTGTCTTGTTCTGTGTGGCAACAACTCTACCAGCTGGACTACAGTACATGACTATCAATCCCATTCCCCAACAGCCCATGTCCACATGACATTACCTCCACAATTTTCCTGCCATCCACTAAGATTTGGGGCTAATTACAGTAGGCAGTTAACTCACCAGCACAGGGAAACTGGAACACTCAGAGGAAGCTCGCACAATCACTGGGAGAATGCAAGATTCACATTGACAGCAAGAGTAGTTAGAACCAAATGTGGCAGGTAGCAGCATCATCTGACGAGCAACAGTGCCTACTAAGCAGCACATAACTAAACATCTTGCAATACAGGTCCACCAGCAATTTTCCTGCAATTGATGGTCCGGCACCTCCTTTGATTCGGACATAATTACGAGCGGTGACATGATGTTTACTGGACGGCCACAGATGGCGTTGCATGTGGTGAATGCTCTCTCCGTCCCAAATGAGTTATTTGTTTGCATTGTTAATCCTGGCTAAATTGGACTCGTCAGGACTTCAAAATGGGGTTAAGTTTCAGGGTTTGCTTGGGGATTTGGTCTAATTGGGATTGGTCTCTGCAGAGAGGGGTCAAGTTGCGAGAGGTGCCAGGGAGTATGGAACTTGCAAGCAAAGAATGGGAAGCCTTGCAAACCCTGTCAATCTGGTACTAAATCCATAGAATGGACTGGATGGCTGCAAACCAGATATACACTTTGTAAATAGCTTGTAAATAATGTTGCAGAACCTGAGTCTGCTAAGTGTTTTTTGGATGGGGTGTTAAGCCTTGTCTGAGAGTTCTGTCAATCAGGGTATATGTTTCCAAGTTGACTTCATCTCAAAGTCCGCTGTGGATACAATGTATTGAACTGTTGTATCATTGGGTTAGGGAAATGCCCGTTATGTATGGGGTTAACAGGCATTTCCCTAACCCAATGATACAACAGTTCAATACATTGTATCCACAGCGGACTTTGAGATGAAGTCAACTTGGAAACATATACCATGGTTGGGATAGGTACAGTGTGTGATCTGTGACACGCTTTTGGTAAAGTAAAATGTAGTTCTTTCAAGTGCTTGATTCAGTGTTTTTACTGACACTAGACTGGGGGGGGGGGGGGGGGGGGGGAAGCTTAGAAACGAACAATTATCAACATCTGCAGCTGTTGGTAGTGATCCCTCGGTTATATGCAATTCCAAGTTTATCTTGCTTACATTTAGCACTAGCTCCGGAAAGACTTTTGAACAAAGGGTGCCAGAAAATCGGTGGTGGACATGTTTTTGCATAATCCCTGAATAATTAAAATCTGGATTTTATTCCTGCACTTAGTTTTTATGCACAACAGCAAACAGTTACAGGAACTGGTCAACAGGGTGGATGTACACTGCGGGATTCACTTGAGACCAGTGGGCAATGCTTTTGCATGTGTTCAGTGAAGGTGAGCAAGGATGAAGAAGTAAGGAACTGCAGATGATGGTTTACAAAAAATAGGACATCAGGTGCTTCAATAGCACTTCAGAGGAAAATGTTGATTAGGATGCCACTCAGCTATATTAACTATGCTGCTAATTACTGTTTATCAATATCCACATTTAATAACTAACTGAGGAACGTCAAAAAACACAGCCATATACCTATACTTGTACCTGGAGGGATAGCTTATGTCATTGGGCCAGTGATTAAATTTAGAGCAATATTCATCATTGATTTACTCAATTTTCTTAATAAAAAGCATAAAATCATACCGGCAGACTGCAAAGTTGCCACAACACCACCAGCCACTGTTGCTCCTCCATTCATACCAGCAAACGTGGACATCAAACCTGCTGCACCGGATCCAGCTGATATTCCAGCAGGAGTGAACCCGAGTGCCCCGATAGCAAGTGGGGCAGCAACCACTACAATAACTGCAAGGTAGGACATAAAGTGAGGTGATAAGAGAACTAAAAATGTGTGTGATAACACACCAATGCATTTGGACTGTTGGCTGCCACCAATGAGAATTTAAGAGTCAACCATATTTGGTGGATCTGGAGACCAAGTAAAAAGGGTAGATTTCCCCTAAAGGACATTGGTGAATTATTTATTTTGTGGTGGTTACTAATGCAAACTAATGCCTTTGATCAATTCCAGTTTATTAATTGAGTTTGAATGGAGGGACGTGAACTGTAATGTCTAGATCACTAACCAACTATTATAACCACTGTGCCTCCATCTTTAAAGGTTTATATCTTTGGATGCCAAGTGATAATCTGACATCCAGTTGAGGTGCATTTATTGGAGTGCTAGGGAAAATCCAATTTGTCAAAGGGCTTATTCTTTGGATGAGATAAAGGACCTGTTCTACAAGCATGCAACTCTATGCGATTAGCGCGACCTAACGTGGTCGCTTGAGCCGTCCGGCGTCGCGGGCCGGTCCCACTTCGATCGCCGGAGCCGTGCGTAATTGTGTGGAGTTCGTCCTGACATCGCGCAGGGCTCCGAAAAACTGACTATGTTCAAAAATTCCGCACGGCAACGACTTGTCGGCTCGCAGTCGCCTCGACGCATTACACACCGCCCCGACATCGTGCCTCCGTGAACCTATCTGTAGGTGCCTCCGTGACCCTCTATGTGTGTGGCTCCCTGGCCCTCTATGTATGTGTGCCTCTGTGCCCCTCTCTGTGTGCCCCTCACTGTCCTGGCGAACTTACCTTAGCCTTCGCTCCAAGTGTGCCTCACTTTGCGCCGTGTTGCGCCACTCACCCGACCTCCGCGCGGCCCCTGCTGCCAGTTTGGTTGCGCTTGCCGCATGCAGGTGCATGCTGGTGGGAACGGCCCTGTACAGGGGATCACCCAACCTCCGTGGGGCCCCCGCTTCTAGTTTGATCGCGTTCATCGCATAGAGTTGCATGCTTGTAGGACAGGCCCTTAAGGCTTCAAAATAACCATTTACTTCCACAGTGCAACAGTAGATGTCACGTATAATGAACAGCAGTAGACAGGGAGTCCAGCTCTGGGCAACATTTCTCACGAAATAAATGTCACAGGTAGTTATTTGTTCATTTCCTGTTCATGAGCCACTTCCACCCACAAATTGGTTGCTACATCTGCTTCAAGAAAATGTCATAAGGTTCCATCAATGTAAGTAGTTTATGTACCTGCTCCTCCAGCAACCCAGGCAACTGTCGACCAATCTGTAAATGCAAGGACCAAATACAAACATTAGTCAAGTATTCAATAAGACCAAATGCAAGATTCTCATTTGACCTGGAGCGGTCAAAATGTGTAGGAAAGAAGAAGGGTCTCAACCCGAAATGTCACCCAGTCCTGTCCCGTTGAGTTACTCCAGCATTTTGTGTCTACCTTCTCATTTGATCTGATGGCCATACTTGTAACGAATCGACCATGCTAAATTATGATACCTCTCAATGCTGGTTTACAAAAAAAAAGACAACAGGTTCTGGAGTAACTCAGCCGGTGCGGTAGCATCTATGGAAAACATCAGACTGAAGAATGTTCCTGACCAGAAATGTCACCTATCTATGTTCTCCAGAGATGCTGCCTGACCCATGGGGTAATTCAGCAGTTTGTCTCTTCTTTTGTGAGCTAAGATGAATTATTTCCCTTCTGCAATATTCGGTGCTGCACTCCATTTCTGATATTCAATGACAATGAAAAGCCCATCTCCCTCTATTTGTCCTTTTATGTATTTTCTGATTTAAAATCTAATGATCGCCACCATTTGATTTCAATTGCTTTTGCTTTTACTTGGTATTTTACCAGTTCCACTTTGAATTTAAAAAAATCACAGAGGTAAAATTTTATTAGGATGCCCACTCAGCTATATTAACCATGCTGATAATTATTGTTCATCACTATCCACAATTAATAACTAACTGAAGAACCTCTGATCCTCAAAAAACACAGCCATATGCCTATACTTGTATCAGGAGGGCCAGGGATTGAATTTCGAGCAATATTCTTCATTGCTTTACTCAATTTTCTTTATAAAAAGCATAAAATCATACCGACACAGTGCAAAGTTGTCACAACACCAGCAGCCACTGTCGCTCCTCCATTCGTACCAGCAAACGCGGACATCATACTTGCTACATCGGATCCAGCTGATATTCCAGCGGCAGTGAGCCAGAGAGGCCCGGCAGCAACCACTGGAGTAATTACAAAGTAGGACATAAAGTGAGGTGATAAGAGAACTAAAAATGTGTGTAATAACACACCAATGCATTTGGGCTGTTGGCTAAGGTCATGGCTGCCACCATTGCGAATTGTAGAGTCAACCATATTTGGCGGACCTGGAGACCAAGTAGATTTAGGTAGATTTCCCCTAAAGGACGCTGGTGAATTCTTTATTTTGTGGTGATTAACAATGAGAACTAATGCCTTTGACCAATTCAAGTTTATTAATTGACTTTGAATAGAGGGACATGAACTGTAATGTCTAGATCACGAACCAACTTTTATAACCATTGTGTTACCATCTTTAAAGGTTTATATCTTTGGATGCCAAGTGATAATGTGTCATGCAGTTATTGGAATGCTAGGGAAAATCCAATTTGTCAAAGGGCTTATTCTTTAGATGAAATAAGGCTTCACATTAACCATTTGCTCCCACAGTGAAAACAGACGATGTCACATATAATGAACAGCAGTAGACAGGGAGTCCAGCTCTGGGCAACATTTCTCAAAAAATAAATGGCACAGGTACTTATTTGTTCATTTCCTGTTCATGAGCCATTTCCACCCACAAATTGGTTGCTACATCTGCTTTGGTAACAATAGTGACTGCTTGTAAACACATTGAGAGAGTTCAAGAAAATGTCATAAGGAACCATCAATATAAGTTGTTTATGTACCTGCTCCTCAGCAACCGATTTGTAAATGCAAGGGCCAAATAAAAACATTAGTCAAGTATTCAACAAGAACAAAACCAGCCTCTCATTTGACCTGGAGCGGACAAAATATGTAAGAAAGAAGTAGGGTCTCGACCAGAAACGTCACACAGTCTTGTCCAGCTGAATTAATCCAGCATTTTTTGTCTACCTTCTCATTTGATCCGATGGCTACACTTGTAACAAATCAACCATGCTAAATTATGATACCTGTCTGTATTTTGCACGTTGTTTCTGCAATGTCCAAAATACTTTTCCTCGAGATACAAGTGTAAATAATGACAGACGCAATGAATGTATAAAAGAGGTACAGAATAAAATGAGAATAAACAAGGATGGAATACTAAAACAGATTCAGTCTTGCAAGATGGAGGAAGCAAGAGGGTCTTGTTTCTCTGAGCTGTGAATAACACTGAACACATGTCTACTCAACTGTGAATGCCCTTAATGTGGTTGAAAATGAAAATGTGGCTGCTTTGAAATGCTGCACTGCAAATGGCTGTTGGTGGTGGTAACTGCTTTGAAATGCTGCACTGCCTGATCTTCCTCTCGTTTCAAGAATTACAGGTGAAATATCATTGGAAAGTTTGTAATTTTTTTTAGATATCTTCAAATCCGAGACTATGTGAAAACACACACGCAAGACTGTCACTCTATGGGCCCAGATATATTAGATGAATGCATGAATAGAAAGGCAGATACAAGTAAGTTAATATCCTATATTTACAATACCCTTTTAACTGCACATATTCCATCTTCGGAAATAATTAGGCGAGCATGGGATGATGAATTGGGTTTAGCAATTTCAAAGGATAATTGGGAGGAAAGCCTTTTATATATATACATTACTGTTCTCTCAATGTTAGGCACTCCCTGATACAATTAAAAATACTGCACAGACTTTATTACTCAAAGTCTAAATTGAAGAAGGTCTTCCCAAATGTCTCTCCTATTTGTGATAAAATGTCCTCCGTGAAGTGACTATAAGCCACTCTTTTGGTTCCTGCACAAAGTTATACAACTTCTGGAGGGGAATTTTTGATACCTTTTCCAAAATACTTAAAACTAAATTGGACCCCGATATAAAACTGATCACATTAGGTATGTCGGAGGCCTATTCTAAGTTAATGATATTTCAAAGACATTTCCTCAACTATGTCCCAATAATGGCGAAAAATGAATACTTACATTTTGGAAAGAGACAACAGTCCCTACAGTGAAGATATGGATTACAGATATGTCCGAGACACTACATTTGGAAAACAATAGGCTTGTCTTGGCGGAAAAACCAGATCAATTTCTTAAGACATGGACACAGTTTACTGAATTCGGACAACAATAGTATGGTGAAACACAAATTTAAATTTAAATCCGATGCTATGTTGGGTGAGGCGAGGGGGGTGGTGCGGTGAGGGGCTTCAGGTGACGCCATGACAGTAAAGGCTGTGTAGTCGACCTGCTCTCTGTGAGGCCCTCTTCAAACCAGCCATAAGAAAGAAAAATACCGTGATATACGCGGAGAAAGGAGTGTTAATGGCTGTCTGAACATGGTGGGTCGACTTAAGGTGGCTGAGCGCGGAGGAAAAGAAAAGAATGAAGGACAGAAACTGACAGACTCCCCGCAAGATGATGCCGAGTCTGACAAGGAAAGCCCATTAATTCTCTCTGAGTTGAGAGAGTTGAGAAAAGAACATAAAGAAGCCTCAGAAGATACAAAACAGAGATTAACGAGAGTGGAGGACAAAATGAAGGATTTAACGGCTCAAATGGAAAAACTGGAAGGAAAATTGAAGGAAATAGAGGTCAGAGTAAGTTCAACAGAAGATAAGGAAATGAGACACGAGGGAGTGATTAACTACCTGGTACAGAGAGAAGCTATGTTAGCAGAGAAATGCCTGGACGTGGAAAATCGACGAGGCGTAAGAATATGCGGATATATGGAGTCACAGAAGGAAAGGAAAGAAGGACATGTTCGGTTGAATTAACAGTTGAGGAATTCCCTAGAACTCCTGGAAGATTTAACTATTAATATTGAGAGAGCACAGGTCCCTCGCAGCTAGGCCGAGTGCGGAGCTAGCCCCACCAAGATCTATAATCGTCAGATTTTTAGACTATTATACAAAAGATCTCGTGTTGCAACAGGCTTGGAAGCAGCGAAAGATAATATATGATTGGGACAGAGTGTATTTTGATCAAGACTACTCGTCAGAAGTCCAGAAAAAGCGTAAGGAGGTATGACAGGTGATTAAGCAACTGCGGGAGAAAAATATTAATGCCTCCTTTAAGTCTCCTTTCCTGGCACAGCTCAAAATCTTCCTAGATTCTGGAGTTAAATCCTTCAGGACATTGACTGAGGCAGTACCTACACTGGAGAAGATGGGGATTTACATCAGATCGGAGTCCAGAAATGTGTTGAATAGAGAACTGCTGCGAGACCATTGGTCAGGGGGGACGATTAAAGCAAGCGGCCAGAGAGGATTGGCAAATCTGTTAGAGGAAGATCTTCGCACCAATCTGGATATCATAGGAGATGGATATGAGAAGGTATGATAATACTAGGTGGTGATTTCAATGCGGTCCTCGATGGGAGGCTGGATAGATTACCAGATGAGTACAACCAAACAAAAAAAACCAAATATTAAATAGAAACAAGAATATGTTAAAGGACCTAAAACAAAAAAGACATGAGTTAGAAGAGCTTCTAACATATAAAGTGGAAGGAGCCCTTCGATTCTTAAATCAAAAATAGACACATGTCTACAGACACATGTAGATTGGGAACAGATATGTAGACTACCTTCAAATTTGGAAATACTTTCTTGATGATTATAGAGGGAGTGTTACAAAATAATTTGTTATCCCATTTATATCAAGGACTTCAAGACTATATAAAAGGAAATACTATAGAAACAAAACAGAAATGGGAATTGGAAATGAACAATATTATTACAGATGAAATATGGGAAAGGACATGTCTCTTGGGCCATAAGCTGACAAGCAGCCCCTCTTGGAGGGAGTTTGATTGGAAAATTAAAATGAGAGTATTTAGGACCCCTCTAGTGCTGGCAAGATACAGTAACACCTCAAATATATGCTGGAGACAGTGTGGGAAGATCGGTGATCATACACATATTTTTTGGGATTGTCCCAAATTGGACCAATACTGGAGAGACATCCAGGTAGAGATTAAATTAATTCTGGGAGTGGATCTACCTTTGGAACCAGCTTGTTTCATATTAGGAGATACTCCAGCAGTGACAGATATTCAAAATCAGAAATATTTGCTTGGGCTGATGCTGTTGATTGCTAAAAAGACGATAACAGTGTTATGGAGAAAGGAAATGCCACCAAATGTTCAACAGTGGAGGGAAAGATTGAAAAATGTATACTTGATGGAAAGTATAACTGCTAAACTCAAGTTGAGGACTGATGCCTTTAATATTATATGGAAACCGGTACTATTACAAATGCCAAGATTGATTAAGGATATGAATGGACAAGCTTGCTTTTGTACCTGTGAATAAGATGCTTCTTTGATAGAATGTTAAGAGGATTTGATGCGATGCCAATATAGGTTAGGTGATTTGTATTTTGTCATTTTTTGATTGTCTCTATGTGTATTTTGTTATGTCAATAAATGTTGAGTTAAAAAATAAATAAATAGAATAAAATCATACCGGCAGACTTCAAAGTTGACACAACACCATCAGCCACTGTTGCTCCTCTATTCGTACCAGCAAATGCGGCCATCATACTTGCTTCACCGGATCCAGCTGATATTCCACCGGCAGTGAACCCGGCAGCAACCACTGGAATAACAGCAAAGTAGGACATATAGTGAGGTGATAAGAGAACTAAAAATTTGTGTGATAACACCAATGCATTTGGGCTGTTGGCTGCCACCATTGCGAATTTAAGAGTCAACCATATTTGGCGGATCTGGAGACCAAGTAAAAAGTGTAGATTTCCCCTAAAGGACATTGGTGAATCATTTATTTTGTGGCGATTAATAATGAGAACTAATGCCTTTGACAATTTCCAGTTTATTAATTGACTTTGAGTAGAGGGACATGAACTGTAATGTCAAGATCACTGACCAACTATTATAACCACTGTGCCACCATCTTTGAAGGTTTAAATCTTTGGATTCCAAGTGATAATGTGACATCCAGTTGAGGTGCAGTTATTGGAGTGCTGGGGAAAGGGGCTTATTCTTTAGATGAAATAAGGCTTCACATTAACCATTTGCTCCCACAGTGCAACAGAAGATGTCACATATAATGAACAGCAGTAGACAGGGATTCCAGCTCTGGGCAACATTTCTCACAAAATAAATGGCACAGGTATTAATTTGTTCATTTCCTGTTCATGAGCCATTTCCACCCACAAATTGGTTGCTACATCTGCTTTGGTAACAATAGTGACTGCTTGTAAACACTTTGAGAGAGTTCACGAAAATGTCATAAGGAACCATCAATATAAGTTGTTTATGCATCTGCTCCTCAGCAACCGATTTGTAAATGCAAGGGCCAAATACAAACATTAGTCAAGTATTCAACCAGAAAAAAACCAGCCTCTCATTTGACCTGGAGCGGACAAAATATGTAAGAAAGAAGTGGGGTCTCGACCAGAAACGTCACACAGTCTTGTCCAGCTGAATTAATCCAGCATTTTTTGTCTACCTTCTCATTTGATCTGATGGCTACACTTGTAACAAATCGACCATGCTAAATTATGATACCTGTCTGTATTTTGCAGGTTGTTTCTGCAATGTCCAAAATACTTTTCCTCGAGATACAAGTGTAAATAATGACAGACGCAATGAATGTATAAAAGAGGTACAGAATAAAATGAGAATAAACAAGGATGGAATACTAAAACAGATTCAGTCTTGCAAGATGGAGGAAGCAAGAGGGTCTTGTCTCTCTGAGCTGTGAATAACACTGAACACATGTCTACTCAACTGTGAATGCCCTTAATGTGGTTGAAAATGAAAATGTGGCTGCTTTGAAATGCTGCACTGCAAATGGTTGTTGGTGGTGTTAACTGCCTTGAAATGCTGCACCGCAAATGGTTGTTTGTGGTGGTAACTGCTTTGAATTGCTGCACTGCAAATGGCTGTTGGTGGTGGTAACTGCTTTGAAATGCTGCACTGCAAATGGTTGTTGGTGGTGGTAACTGCTTTGAAATGCTGCACTGCCGGATCTTCCCCTCGTTTCAAGAATTACAGGTGAAATATCATTGGAAAGTTTGTAATTTTTTTTAGATATCTTCAAATCCGAGACTATGTGAAAACACACACGCAAGACTGTCACTCTATGGGCCCAGATATATTAGATGAATGCATGCATAGAAAGGCAGATACAAGTAAGTTAATATCTTATATTTACAATACCCTTTTAACTGCACATATCCCATCTTCGGAAATAATTAGGCGAGCATGGGATGATGAATTGGGTTTAGCAATTTCAAAGGATAGTTGGGAGGAAAACCTTTTATATATATACATTACTGTTCTCTCAATGTTAGGCACTCCCTGATACAATTAAAAATACTGCACAGACTTTATTACTCAAAGTCTAAATTGAAGAAGGTCTTCCCAAATGTCTCTCCTATTTGTGATAAAATGTCCTCCGTGAAGTGACTATAAGCCACTCTTTTGGTTCCTGCACAAAGTTATACAACTTCTGGAGGGGAATTTTTGATACCTTTTCCAAAATACTTAAAACTAAATTGGACCCCGATATAAAACTGATCACATTAGGTATGTCGGAGGCCTATTCTAAGTTAATGATATTTCAAAGACATTTCCTCAACTATGTCCCAATAACGGCGAAAAATGAATACTTACATTTTGGAAAGAGACAACAGTCCCTACAGTGAAGATATGAATTACAGATATGTCCGAGACATTACATTTGGAAAACAATAGGCTTGTCTTGGCGGAAAAACCAGATCAATTTCTTAAGACATGGACACAGTTTACTGAATTCGGACAACAATAGTATGGTGAAACACAAATTTAAATTTAAATCCGATGCTATGTTGGGTGAGGCGAGGGGGGGGGTGCGGTGAGGGGCTTCAGGTGACGCCATGACAGTAAAGGCTGTGTAGTCGACCTGCTCTCTGTGAGGCCCTCTTCAAACCAGCCATAAGAAAGAAAAATACCGTGATATACGCGGAGAAAGGAGTGTTAATGGCTGTCTGAACATGATGGGTCGACTTAAGGTGTCTGAGCGCGGAGGAAAAGAAAAGAATGAAGGACAGAAACTGACAGACTCCCCGCAAGATGATGCCGAGTCTGACAAGGAAAGCCCGTTAATTCTCTCTGAGTTGAGAGAGTTGAGAAAAGAACATAAAGAAGCCTCAGAAGATACAAAACAGAGATTAACGAGAGTGGAGGACAAAATGAAGGATTTAACGGCTCGAATGGAAAAATTGGAAGGAAAATTGAAGGAAATGGAGGTCAGAGTAAGTTCAACAGAAGATAAGGAAATGAGACACGAGAGAGTGATTAACTACCTGGTACAGAGAGAAGCTAAGTTAGCAGAGAAATGCCTGGACGTGGAAAATCGAACGAGGCGTAAGAATATGCGGATATATGGAGTCACAGAAGGAAAGGAAAGAAGGACATGTTCGGTTGAATTAACTGTTGAGGAATTCCCTAGAACTCCCAGAAGATTTAACTATTAATAGTGAGAGAGCACATATGTCCATCGCAGCTAGGCCGAGTGCGGAGCTAGCCCAACCAAGATCTATAATCGTCAGATTTTTAGACTATTATACAAAAGATCTCGTGTTGCAACAGGCTTGGAAGCAGCGAAAGATAATATATGATTGGGACAGAGTGTATTTTGATCAAGACTACTCGTCAGAAGTCCAGAAAAAGCGTAAGGAGGTATGACAGGTGATTAAGCAACTGCGGGAGAAAAATATTAAAGCCTCCTTTAAGTCTCCTTTCCTGGCACAGCTCAAAATCTTCCTAGATTCTGGAGTTAAATCCTTCAGGACATTGACTGAGGCAGTACCTACACTGGAGAAGATGGGGATTTACACCAGATCGGAGTCCAGAAATGTGTTGAATAGAGAACTGCTGCGAGACCATTGGTCAGGGGGGACGATTAAAGCAAGCGGCCAGAGAGGATTGGCAAATCTGTTAGAGGAAGATCTTCGCACCAATCTGGATATCATAGGAGATGGATATGAGAAGGTATGATAATACTAGGTGGTGATTTCAATGCGGTCCTCGATGGGAGGCTGGATAGATTACCAGATGAGTACAACCAAACAAAAAAAACCAAATATTAAATAGAAACAAGAATATGTTAAAGGACCTAAAACAAAAAAGACATGAGTTAGAAGAGCTTCTAACATATAAAGTGGAAGGAGCCCTTCGATTCTTAAATCAGAAATAGACACATGTCTACAGACACATGTAGATTGGGAACAGATATGTAGACTACCTTCAAATTTGGAAATACTTTCTTGATGACTATAGAGGGAGTGTTACAAAATAATTTGTTATCCCATTTATATCAAGGACTTCAAGACTATATAAAAGGAAATACTATAGAAACAAAACAGAAATGGGAATTGGAAATGAACAATATTATTACAGATGAAATATGGGAAAGGACATGTCTCTTGGGCCATAAGCTGACAAGCAGCCCCTCTTGGAGGGAGTTTGATTGGAAAATTAAAATGAGAGTATTTAGGACCCCTCTAGTGCTGGCAAGATACAGTAACACCTCAAATTGATGCTGGAGACAATGTGGGAAGATCGGTGATCACACACATATTTTTTGGGATTGTCCCAAATTGGACCAATACTGGAGAGACATCCAGGTAGAGATTAAATTAATTCTGGGAGTGGATCTACCTTTGGAACCAGCTTGTTTCATATTAGGAGATACTCCAGCTGTGACAGATATTCAAAATCAGAAATATTTGCTTCGGCTGATGCTGTTAATTCCTAAAAAGATGATAACAGTGTTATGGAGAAAGGAAATGCCACCAAATGTTCAACAGTGGAGGGAAATATTGAAAAATGTATACTTAATGGAAAGTATAACTGCTAAACTCAAGTTGAGGACTGATGCCTTTAATATTATATGGAAACCGGTACTATTACGAATGCCAAGATTGATTAAGGATATGAATGGATGAGCTTGCTTTCGTACCTGTGAATAAGATGCTTCTTTGATAGAATGTTAAGAGGATTTGATGCGATGCCAATATAGGTTAGGTGATTTGTATTTTGTCATTTTTCGATTGTCTCTATATGTATTTTGTTACTCAAAGTCTAAATTGAAGAAGATCTTCCCAAATGTCTCTCCTATTTGTGATAAAATGTCCTCCGTGAAGTGACTATAAGCCACTCTTTTGGTTCCTGCACAAAGTTATACAACTTCTGGAGGGGAATTTTTGATACCTTTTCCAAAATACTTAAAACTAAATTGGACCCCGATATAAAACTGATCACATTAGGTATGTCGGAGGCCTATTCTAAGTTAATGATATTTCAAAGACATTTCCTCAACTATGTCCCAATAACGGCGAAAAATGAATACTTACATTTTGGAAAGAGACAACAGTCCCTACAGTGAAGGTATGAATTACAGATATGTCCGAGACATTACATTTGGAAAACAATAGGCTTGTCTTGGCGGAAAAACCAGATCAATTTCTTAAGACATGGACACAGTTTACTGAATTCGGACAACAATAGTATGGTGAAACACAAATTTAAATTTAAATCCGATGCTATGTTGGGTGAGGCGAGGGGGGTGGTGTGGTGAGGGGCCTCAGGTGACGCCGTGACAGTAAAGGCTGTGTAGTCGACCTGCTCTCTGTGAGGCCCTCTTCAAACCAGCCATAAGAAAGAAAAATACCGTGATATACGCGGACAAAGGAGCGTTAATGGCTGTCTGAACATGATGGGTCGACTTAAGGTGTCTGAGCGCGGAGGAAAAGAAAAGAATGGAGGACAGAAACTGACAGACTCCCCGCAAGATGATGCCGAGTCTGACAAGGAAAGCCCGTTAATTCTCTCTGAGTTGAGAGAGTTGAGAAAAGAACATAAAGAAGCCTCAGAAGATACAAAACAGAGATTAACGAGAGTGGAGGACAAAATGAAGGATTTAACGGCTCAAATGGAAAAACTGGAAGGAAAATTGAAGGAAATGGAGGTCAGAGTAAGTTCAACAGAAGATAAGGAAATGAGACACGAGAGAGTGATTAACTACCTGGTACAGAGAGAAGCTAAGTTAGCAGAGAAATGCCTGGACGTGGAAAATCGAACGGGGCGTAAGAATATGCGGATATATGGAGTCACAGAAGGAAAGGAAAGAAGGACATGTTCGGTTGAATTAACTGTTGAGGAATTCCCTAGAACTCCTGGAAGATTTAACTATTAATATTGAGAGAGCACATATGTCCATCGCAGCTAGGCCGAGTGCGGAGCTAGCCCCACCAAGATCTATAATCGTCAGATTTTTAGACTATTGTACAAAAGATCTTGTGTTGCAACAGGCTTGGAAGCAGCGAAAGATAATATATGATTGGGACAGAGTGTATTTTGATCAAGACTTCTCGTCAGAGGTCCAGAGAAAGCGTAAGGAGGTATGACAGGTGATTAAGCAACTGCGGGAGAACAATATTAAAGCCTGCTTTAAGTCTCCTTTCCAGGCAGAGCTCAAAATCTTCCTAGATTCTGGAGTTAAATCCTTCAGGACATTGACTGAGGCAATACCTACACTGGAGAAGATGGGGATTTACATCAGATCGGAGTCCAGAGATGTATTGAATAGAGAAGTGCTGTGAGACCATTGGTCAGGGGGGATGAATAAAGCAAGCGGCCAGAGAGGATTGGCAAATCTGTCAGAGGAAGATCTTCGCACCATTCTGGATATCATAGGAGATGGATATGAGGTATGATAATACTAGGTGGTGATTTCAATGCGGTCCTCGATGGGAGGCTGGATAGATTACCAGATGAGTAAAACCAAACAAAAAAACCCAAATATTAAATAGAAACAAGAATATGTTAAAGGACCTAAAACAAAAAAGACATGAGTTAGAAGAGCTTCTAACATATAAAGCGGAAGGAGCCCTTCGATTCTTAAATCAAAAATAGACACATGTCTACAGACACATGTAGATTGGGAACAGATATGTAGACTACCTTCAAATTTGGAAATACTTTCTTGATGACTATAGAGGGAGTGTTACAAAATAATTTGTTATCCCATTTATATCAAGGACTTCAAGACTATATAAAAGGAAATACTATAGAAACAAAACAGAAATGGGAATTGGAAATGAACAATATTATTACAGATGAAATATGGGAAAGGACATGTCTCTTGGTCCATAAGCTGACAAGCAGCCCCTCTTGGAGGGAGTTTGATTGGAAAATTAAAATGAGAGTATTTAGGACCCCTCTAGTGCTGGCAAGATACAGTAACACCTCAAATATATGCTGGAGACAGTGTGGGAAGATCAGTGATCACACACATATTTTTTGGGATTGTCCCAAATTGGACCAATACTGGAGAGACATCCAGGTAGAGATTAAATTAATTCTGGGAGTGGATCTACCTTTGGAACCAGCTTGTTTCATATTAGGAGATAAAGGTATAAAGGTATTTATTGGTCACGTGCACCAATTGGTGTAGTGAAATGTTTTTTGCCAATGCAGCACATAATAAAGAATACAGACAACAATAATAGAGAGATTTTAAACACAAAAAACATCCCCCACAATGGTTGCCACTATGAGGGAAGGCACAATGTCCAGTCCCCATACCATGTCTTCCCATAGTCAGGCATATTGAGGCCTCCACAGTTGCCTTCACGGAGGCCCGATGTTCCAGGCCGTTCTCGCCGGGTGATGGTGCTCCGGCGTCGGGAGAATCCTCTCAGAGGCTTGGGACACCCGGAACGGCCGCTTCCCAATGGAGTCCGCGGCTCCCGAAGCCGACAAGGCCGCACCGAATGGAGCTCCTCCCACTGGCTCCCGATGTTAAGGTTCAGCGCCGCCGGCCGCACCACAGACCCGCAGCTCCGCGATGTTTGTCTCGGCGGTTCCAGCTCACCGGAGTTCCAGCGCGGTGACCCAGGCAAGGCATCACCCGCTCCGTCCCGCGATGGGCTCCAGCGCTCCGCCGCTGCCGAAGCCGAGGTTCTGGGCGTCCCCCCAGGAAACGCCGCTCCAGGCCCGCTGGTAGGCCGTGAGGACGGGTCAGAGTTGCAGCCCGGAGAAAAGCTGGCTCTCCGACCAGGTAGGGACCAGGAAAAGCAGTTTCCCCCTCCCCCCCACATAAAAAAGAATAGGCTCCCAAACAGAACACTTTTACACACTAAAATAAAGAAAAGAAGGAAAGACATACAGCTGCAGGCTGGGCAGCCATACCACACAGGACGGCGCCCCCTAGTAACCAGGGGATGATAACAATTAAAAAGATACTCCAGCAGTGACAGATATTCAAAATCAGATATATTTGCTTGGGCTGATGCTGTTGATTGCTAAAAAGATGATAACAATTAAAAAGATGATGTTATGGAGAAAGGAAATGCCACCAAATGTGCAACAGTGGAGGGAAAGATTGAAAAATGTATACTTGATGGAAAGTATAACTGCTAAACTCCAGTTGAGGACTGATGCCTTTAATATTATATGGAAACCGGTACTATTACAAATGCCAAGATTGATTAAGGATATGAATGGACGAGCTTGCTTTCGTACCTGTGAATAAGATGCTTCTTTGATAGAATGTTAAGAGGATTTGATGCGATGCCAATATAGGTTGGGTGATTTGTATTTTGTCATTTTTCGATTGTCTCTATGTGTATTTTGTTATGTCAATAAATGTTGAGTTAAAAAATAAATAAATAGAATAAAATCATACCGGCAGACTTCAAAGTTGACACAACACCATCAGCCACTGTTGCTCCTCTATTCATACCAGCAAACGCGGACATCATACTTGCTTCACCGGATCCAGCTGATATTCCACCGGCAGTGAACCCGGCAGCAACCACTGGAGTAACTGCAAAGTAGGACATATAATGAGGTGATAAGAGAACTAAAAATGTGTGTGATAACACACCAATGCATTTGGGCTGTTGGCTGCCACCATTGCGAATTTTAGAATCAACCATATTTGGCGGATCTGGAGACCAAGTAAAAAGTGTAGATTTCCCCAAAAGGACATTGGTGAATCATTTATTTTGTGGTGATTAATAATGAGAACTAATGCCTTTGACAATTTCCAGTTTATTAATTGACTTTGAGTAGAGGGACATGAACTGTAATGTCTAGATCACTGACCAACTATTATAACCACTGTCCCACCATCTTTAAAGGTTTAGATCTTTGGATTCCAAGTGATAATGTGACATCCAGTTGAGGTGCAGTTATTGGAGTGCTGGGGAAAGGGGCTTATTCTTTAGATGAAATAAGGCGTCACATTAACCATTTGCTCCCACAGTGCAACAGAATATGTCACATATAATGAACAGCAGTAGACAGGGATTCCAGCTCTGGGCAACATTTCTCACAAAATAAATGGCACAGGTACTTATTTGTTCATTTCCTGTTCATGAGCCATTTCCACCTACAAATTGGTTGCTACATCTGCTTTGGTAACAACAGCGACTGCTTGTTAACACTTTGAGAGAGTTCAAGAAAATGTCATAAGGATCCATCAATATAAGTTGTTTATGCATCTGCTCCTCAGCAACCGATTTGTAAATGCAAGGGCCAAATACAAACATTTGTCAAGTGTTCAACAAGACCAAAACCAGCTTCTCATTTGACTTGGAGCGGACAAAATGTGTAGGAAAGAATGGTCTCAACCCGAAACGTCACCCAGTCCTGTCCCGCTGAGTTACTCCAGCATTTTCTCTCTACCTTCTCATTTGATCTGATGGGTACACTTGTAACAAATCGACCATGCTAAATTATGATACCTGTCTGTATTTTGCAGGTTGTTTCTGCAATGTCCAAAGTACCTTTCCTCAAGACACAAGTGTAAATAATGGCAGACGCAATGAATGTATAAAAGAGGTACAGAATAAAATGAGAATAAACAAGGAAGGAATACTAAAACAGATTCAGTCTTGCAAGATGGAGGAAGCAAGAGGGTCTTGTCTCTCTGAGCTGTGAATAACACTGAACACGTCTACTCAACTGTGAGTGGCCTTAATGTGGTTAGAAAATGAAACTGTGGTTGTTTTGAAATGCTCCACTGCATATGGTTGTTGGTGATGGTAACTGCTTTGAAATGCTGCACTGCAAATGGCTGTTGGTAGTGGTAACTGCATTGAAATGCTGCACTGCAAATGGCTGTTGGTGGTGGTAACTGCTTTGAAATGCTGCACTGCAAATGGTTGTTGGTGATGGTAACTGCATTGAAATGCTGCACTGCAAATGGCAGTTGTTGGTGGTAACTGCTTTGAAATGCTGCACTGTTTGGGAGCACAAATCTCAAATAAGGAAATAGAAAAAACAATAATCTCATTAAAAAATGGAAAAACACCAGGTCCCGATGGATTCTATTAAAGTTTTTATGACATATTTACTCCTCGCCTACAGAAAATGTATACTTATGCCTTCAAAGAACAAATACTACCTGAAACACTATCAGAATCCATGATCACACTAATACTTAAGAAATATAAAGATGTGGAAGAACCTGGATCATATAGTGCTATTGTGTTGTTAAACACAGATCAAAAAATATTAGCGAAAATACTAGCTAGAAGACTAAGTAAATATGCTAGTAAATTAATACATCCGGATCAAACGGGGTTTATCCCTAAGAGACAATAATTTAATAATTTGAGACGTCTGCTCAATATAATGCATTCACACCAAACGGAAGATCAAAAACTATCAATTGAATCGTTGGATGCAGAGAAAGCATTCGATCAGGTTGAATGGGAATATATGGTCAGGGTATTGCAAGAATTTCAACTGGGAGATAATTTTATTCTATGGATTAAATTACTATATAATAAGCCAATGGGCAGAATATTAACTAACAATAATTTATCTACAAAATTTTATTTGTCAAGGGGTAATACACAAGGATGTTCGTTATCACCATTGTTATTTTCCCTCATAATTGAACCCCTAGTGGAAAGAATTAGAACTCATCCGAATATCCATGGATATAAAACAAAATATTCCAACAATAAAATATCACTGTATGCTGACGATGTACTATTGTACATCACAAAACCTCATATTACTATACCAAATATTTTAAAATTAATAGAGGACTTTGGATTATTCTCAGGTTATAGAATAAATTGGAATAAAAGTGAAATCATGTCAATAAAACCGAAAGACTCTACGCATCTTTTACAGTTTCCTTTCAAAATAGCTACGGAAAAATTTAAATACTTGGGCATCGAAATTACTAGAAGATATCAAGATATGTTTGATGAAAATTATAACCCTCTACTTAAGAAACTATATAACTTGATTAAATTTTGGAAAACACTTCCGATGTCCTTAATAGGCCGAATAAATTCCATAAAAATGATTTTTCTACCACAAATCTTATACCTGTTCCAATCTATTCCAATATATTTACCCAAAAAGTTTTTAAAAAATACTGGACTCAGATATCACAAATTTTATTTGGGATTATAAATCCCACAGAATACAAAGAGCTCATCTGAACAAACCCAAAGTAGTAGGGGGATTAGCACTCCTCAACTTTATGTATTACTACTGGTCTGTAAATATCAGAAACATGATCCAATTGCTGGATAACTCTCCCCAGCAACCGGATTGGATGATTATGGAGAAAGAGGATTGCTTTCCTCATAATATTGGAGCAATCCTTCTCTCTCCAATATCGATTAATAATATAAATTACAACAATAATCCAATTATATACAGTACAATTAGAATTTGGAAACAAATAAAACGCAACTTAAAATAAAAAAAATTATCTCTCTTATCTCCTATTGGTAAAAACCTCTCATTTAAACCTTCAACTATAGATAAAGCATTTATACAATGGGAAAGAGCTGGAATTAAAATCTTCGGAGATGTGTATGAATTGGGAAAACTATTATCATTTAAACAAATACAACTAAAATACAATTTGGGAAAAAATCAGTATTTTAAATATTTCCAAATCCGTGACTATCTGAAAAAATACGCACAAGATTATCACAATATGCCTCCAGACTTACTGGAAGAAGTAATGAATACAAAGGCAGAATCAGCAAACCTAATATATATATATTATATTATTCTAAATGCAGAAATACCAACAGCAGATGGTATCAGGAGAGACTGGGAAAAATAATTAAGTATAAAAATTCCCAAAGAAAGGTGGGAAGAATATTTATTAAATGTGCACAAATGTTCAATTAATGTAAGACACACCTTAATACAATTTAAAATTTACACAGATTATACTATTCAAAAACTAAAATAAGTAAACTTTTTCCCAACGTCTCACCTATATGTGATAAATGTCAATGTCAAGAACCTAATATAGCACACTCATTTGTCTTTCGTACAAAAATTCAAACATTTTGGACTGAAACCTTTGAAATTTTCACAAACATATTAAAAATAAAACTGACTCCAAAAGCAGACTGGATTATCTTCGGGATATCGGAAGATAGCCCTGAATTAAATGTGTTTCAAAAGACTCTATTTGAATATGGATATTAATAATTGGAAAAAAGCTAATCTTAAAATTTTGGAAAAATTCTCCAATACCAACAGTTAATATATGGATTTCAACTATTTTCGAAACACTACACTTGGAATATATGAGACTCCGACTAGCAGGAAAATCAGACTGTTTCTATAAGACGTGGTCTGCATTTATAAATCTATTACAAGGATAAGGTGCAAGAATACCTCAAAAAAGTACTGGTGTCGGGTCTTGGTAAAGGGGGAAGAAAAACTGTCGAGTTGGTAGATTCCTTTTGCGAGATGTTTATAATAAAGTAACTGGCTTTTCTTCTTTCTTTCTCTATCTTTCCCTTTTTCTTTTTTTTTTTCCTATCCAGGGTCTATCTCTTAATCTCCGGTCTCTAACTCTTCAAGGGTTTCCTTTCCCTCTGTCACGCTTTTGCACTTTCACATCTCTTTTTCACTTTTCTACTTTCTTTGCTGGTATTTCTCTCTCTTTTCTCTCTTTTCTAAAGCCTTAAAAAAAATTATGGGGTACAATGACTGTAATACAATATAAGGGATGTACACTGATGTAACTTACGGTACCTCTAATAAATAAAGATATTAAAAAAAAGAAATGCTGCACTGCAAATTGTTGTTGGTGGTGGTAACCGCTTTGAAATGCTGCACTGCCAGATCTTCCTCTCGTTTCAAGAATTACAAGTGAAATATCATTGGAAAGTTAGTAATATTTTAGATATCTTAAAATCCGAGACTATGTGAAAACATACACGCAAGACTGTCACTCTATGGGCCCAGATATATTAGACGAATGCATGAATAGAAAGGCGGATACAAGTAAGTTAATATCCTATATTTACAATACCCTTTTAACTGCACATATCCCATCTTCAGAAATAATTAGGTGAGCATGGGAAGACGAATTAGGTTTAGCAATTTCAAAGGATAGTTGGGAGGAAGCCTTTTATATATACATTACTGTTCTCTCAATGTTAGGCACTCCCTGATACAATTTAAAATACTATACAGACTTTATTACTCAAAGTCTAAATTGAAGAAGGTCTTCCCAAATGTCTCTCCTATTTGTGATAAATGTCTCCTCCATGAAGCGACTATAAGCCACTCTTTTGCTTCCTGCACAAAGTTACAAAACTTCTGGAGGGGAATTTTTGATACCTTTTCCAAAATACTTAAAACTAAATTGGACCCCGATATAAAACTGATCGCATTAGGTATGTCAGAGGCCTATTCAAAGCTAATGATATTTCAAAGATGTTTCCTCAACTATGGCCTAATATCTGCAAAAAAATGAATACTTAAATTTTGGAAAGAGCCAACAGTCCCTACAGTGGAGATGTGGATTACAGATATGTCCGAGACACTACATTTGGAAAACAATAGGCCTGTCTTGGAAAAAACAGATAAATTTCTTAAGACATGGACACAGATTACTGAATTTTTACAACAATAGTATGGTGAAACACAAATTTAAATTTAAATCCGATGCTATGTTGGGTGAGGCGAGGGGGGTGGGGGGGGGGGTGAGGGGCAAGGTATAGTTCCATTTTGTTTTCTTATTCCTCTATCTTTCTGCTACATTGCTTTGGTAGTTTAGGGGACTTTTTCTAGTCTCCTCTACTCTATCCTTTCACTTTTTCCTTTCTTATTTTCTTGCTTTCTCCTTTTCTTTTTTTCATTTTTATAATTTAGGTTAAGTTTAAAAAGGAAGCTGTACAATAATTGTATAATTCTAGATGCCAAATGTATTATCTTTGTACAATTGCTTCTAATAAAATAAAAAATAAAAATAAATACTGCACTGCAAATGGTTGTTGGTGCTGGTAACTGCTTTGAAATGCTGCACTACAAATGGTTGGTGGTGGTGGTAACTGCTTTGAAATGCTGCACTGCAAATGGTTAGTCATGGTGGTAACTGCTTTGAAATGCTGCACTGCAAATGGTTGGTGCTGGTGATAACTGAAATGCTGCACTGCAAATGGTTGGTGCTGGTGATAACTGAAATGCTGCACTGCAAATGGTTGTTGGTGGTAACTGCTTTGAAATGCTGCATTGCAAATGGTTGGTGGTGGTGGTAACTGCTTTGAAATGCTGCACTGCAAATGGTTGGTGGTGGCGGTAACTGCTTTCAAATGCTGCACTGCAGATGGCTGAAGGTGGTGGTAACTGCTTTGAAATGCTGCAATGCAAATGGTTGGAGGTGGTGGTAACTGCTTTGAAATGCTGCACTGCACATGGTTGGTGGTGGTGGTAACTACACAACTTCTTGTTTGCACTGTATATTGATTTTAGATAAACGCTACCACTAATGGCTGTGAATTTTGGCCATCTTCCTCAGTCCCCCTCCGCTCATCAGGTGCAGAGAATTCTTCCCATCAATTAAAAATAAAAGTGTTGTTAGTGTTTAAAAAAATGTTGAGAATCTCTCTCCTGTCAATCACAACATGAAGGCCACGCCCCTTCCAGTGGGAGGTGGAGGGATTATAAAACCCGGTAGTTGGGGTGTGGCTCAGTCTCTGCGACATGGGGGAGGGAGAGGTCACGACTGTTAACTGAACCAACTGAATCAACTGAACACACCAGGATGTCAGGACTGTCTTATGAACAAAGACTGCATAGACTCGGTTTATACTCTCTAGAATTTAGGAGATTGGGAGGGGATCTTATAGAAACTTACAAAATTCTTAAGGGGTTGGACAGGCTAGATGCAGGAAGATTGTTCCCGATGTTGGGGAGGTCCAGGACAAGGGCTCACAGCTTAAGGATAAGGGGGAAATCCTTTAGGACCGAGATGAGAAGGACTTTTTTCACACAGAGAGTGGTGGGTCTCTGGAACTCTCTGCCACAGAGGATAGTTGAGGCCAGTTCATTGGCTATATTTAAGAGTGAGTTAGATGTGGCCCTTGTAGCTAAAGGGATCAGAGGGTATGGAGAGAAGGCAGGTATGGGATACTGAGTTGGATGATCAGCCATGATCATATTGAATGGCGGTGCAGGCTCGAAGGGCCGAATGGCCTACTCCTGCACCTAATTTCTATGTTTCTATGTATTACGGAATGGTGAGTGTGGTGTTTATGTGGTGTTTTGTGTGGTTTTATGGTGGTTTCACCCTGCTTCAAATGGTGTGAAACTGCATTTGAATGTGGTGGCCTTGCACCCTGCTTGAAGTGTTATGAAATTGCACTTGAATTTGGTGGCCTTGCACCCAGCTTGAAGTGGTCCGAAACTGCACTTGAATTTGGTGGCCTTGTACCCTGCTTGAAATGGTATGAAACTGCACTTCAATTTGGTTGTCTTGCACCCTGCTTGAAGTGGTATGAAACTGCATTTGAATATGTGGGCCTTGCTCCCTGCTTGAAGTGTTATGAAACTGCACTTGAGTTTGGTGGCCCTGCACCCTGCTTGAAGTGGTAGGAAACTGCACTTGAGTTTGGTGGCCCTGCACCCTGGTTGAAGTGTTATGAAACTGCATTTGAATTTGGTAGCCTTGCACCCAACTTGAAGTTGTCCGAAACTGCACTTGAATTTGGTGGCCTTGCATCCTGCTTGAAATGGTAGGAAACTGCATTTAAATTTGGTGGCCTTGCACCCTGCTTGCTCCAGAAAGCCCCCCCACTGACCAACCATATTGGAATTGGTGGAGAGGTGGAATATTGCATTGGGGACCAGCCCTCCTGTGTGAACATGGGATGCAACTGGTCCCACTTAGTCTAGTTTTCTTTATAAAAGTAATCAAATCATACCGACAGACTTCAAAGTTTCCACAAAACCACCAGCTGCTGTCGCTCCTCCATTCATACCAGCAAGCATGGACATCGTACTTGCTGCAATAGATCCAGCTGATGTTCCAGCGGCAGTGAGCCCAAGTGGCAAGGTAGCAACCACCGGAGTAGCTGCAAAGTAGGACATAAAGTGAGGTGATAAGGGAACTAAAAATGTGTGTGATAACACACCAATGTATTTGAGCTACACAAAAATGCTGGAAAACATAGCGGGTGCAGCAGCATCTATGGAGCGAAGGAAATAAGCAATGTTTCAGGCTGAAACCCTTCTATTTTGGCTGTTGGCTGCCACCAATGAGAATTTAAAAGTCAACCATATTTGGTGGATCTGGAGACCATTTCCCTAAAGGACATTGGTGAATTATTTATTTTGTGGCGATTAATTATGAGAACTAATGACTTTGACCAATTCCAGTTTATTAATGGAGGGATGTGAACTCTAATGTGTAGTTTACAAACCAACTATTATAACCACTGTGCCACTCTGCATGAAATGGTCTGCACCTCATGAGCAGATGGGGACTCTGCCAAATGTAAAAATACCAAAAATCACAGCCAAGTGCTAGCGACTTTTCTAAAATCAATATACAGTGCAAAGAGGAAGTGGGCAAATTTAGTCTTTTAATTATATGCTTTTTCACACCAACCACCACCACATTTGTTTTGCTTTTTCAAACCAACCACCACCACATTTGCTTTGATTTTTCAAACCAACCACCACCACATTTGCATTTTCAAACCAACCACTTTTTCATTTTCAAACCACATTAAAGGCACTCACAGTTTAGTAGACATGTGTTCAGTATTCAGTGATATACACAGCTCAGACTGAAAGTCATGACCTCTCGCTCCCCCATCTTGCAGAGACTGAGTCACGTCCACACTTCTGGGTTTTATAGTCCCTCCCCCTCCCACCGGAAGGGGCGTGGCCGTTGTGGTGTGATTGACAGGAGAGAGAATATCAACATTTTTTAAACACTAATAACTATTTTAATTTTCATTGATGGGAAAATTCCTCTGCACCAGATTAACGGGCGGGGACTCTGAGTAAGATGGCCAAAGATCACAGCCATAAGTACTAGCATTATTTCTAAAATCAATCTACAGTGCAAACAGGAAGTGGTCAAGTTTAGACTTTTAATTATATGCTTTTTCAAACCAACTGCCACCATATTTGCTTTGCTTTTTCAACCAACCAGCACTATGATTACTTCGCTTTTTCCAAAACAACCGCCACCACATTTGCCTTGTTTCTTCAAACTAACCACCACCACATTTGCTTCGCTTTTTTAAACCAACCACCACCACATTTGCATTTTCAAACCAACCACATTTTCATTTTCAAACCACATTAAGGGCACTCACAGTTTAATAGACATGTGTTCAGTGTTCAGTTATATTCACAGGTCAGACTGAGAGTCATGACCTCTCGCTCCCTCATCTTGCAGAGACTGAGGCACGTCCACACTTCTGGGTTTTACAGTCCCTCCCCCCTCCCACCAGAAAGGGCATGGCCTTCATGGCGTGATTGACAGGGGAGATAATCACAGCATTTTTTAAACATTAATAAGTCATTTATTTTTCATCAGTGGGGAAAATCCGCTTGTCCTGCGCAGCAAAGGGGGATTCTGAGTAAGATGGCCAAAAATCGCAGCCGTAAGTGGTAGCGTGTTTTCTAAAAACAATATGCAGTGCAAACAGAAAGTGGTCAAGATTTTACTTTTAATTATATAGATGCTCAATTATGTTAAATCAATCAAGATCATTATATGCATTCATTTCTCACCTGTATTGAAAGAAGCAGATAAGAGCAACACGGTGTAAACCAGGTGCAGCATTTTCCACAATATCTTCAAGGATCAATAATGCAGGATTCAATGCAATGTAGTTTTCCTGTGTGAAGTAATTTACATTAAAAAAAAGTTATAAGCAAAGATTGTGTGTGCATACTTTAGTCAGCAGAAGTCAGCAGATATGGGGAGAAGGAAGCTGAATGGGGTTGAGGGAAAGATAGCTGATTGTAGGATAGATCAGCCATGATGGGCCAAATTTCCTAATTCTGGTCCTATACACATACTAGACTAAGTGGGACCCGTTGGGCTGGTCCCCCAATGCAATATTCCACCTCTCCACCAATTCCAATATTGGTGGCCAGCGGGGGGGTGGGGGGGGGGGGGGGGTTGAGCGCTAGTATGGGTGTTGTAGGTTGAAGGGACTGGTTTCCAAAGGACTAGTATGGACATTGTAGGCCAAATGGATTCTTGGGCTGGCAGCTCAGTCACTCTCGCCTGAGCAAGGCCACCAAATTCAAATGTAGTTTCCTACCATTTCAAGCAGGGTGCAAGGCTACCAAATTTAAAAGCAGTTTTCTACCATTTCAAGCAGGGTGCAAGGCCACCAAATTCAAAAGCAGTTTCCTACCATTTCACGCAGGGTGCAAGGCCACCAAGGTGACTTCTCCCTCCCCCATCTTGCACTTCTGGGTTTTATAGTCCCTCCCCCCTCCCACCTGAAGGGGCGTGACCTTCATGGTGATAAGTGACAGGAGAGAGAAAATCTCAACATTTTTTAAACACTAATAACTCTTTTATTTTTCATAGATGGGGAAAATCCTCTTGTCATGGGCAGCGGAGGGGGACTGAGTAAGATGGCCAGAAATCATAGCCGTAACTGGTAGCGTTTTATATAAAATCAATATGCAGTGAAAACAGGAAGTGGCCAAGATGAGACTTTTAATTATATAGAGGAACGTCAGAGTTGATTCAAATTGTTATTGCATCTGATTTTAACCTGAACTCAGGTTCTATCTGCATGGAGTTTACCCATTCTCAATTGTTGTGTGGGTTTCCTCCCAAGTCCCAAAGCCGTAAGGATTCGTAGGTAAATTTGGGTACTGTAAATTGCATCTAGTGTGTAGTGAAGGGTAGAATCTGTAGCGAGTTGTTGAGAATGTAGGTAAAATAATGTACGATTTGTGTAAATAAATAAATGTGTGTTGATCAATGCGGACTTGATGAGCCTGTTTCCCTGCTGTATCTCTCTTTAAGTTGCTGGTCAGGTTCGACCTGAAACGTCACCTATTCCTTCGCTCCATAGATGCTGCCTCACCCGCTGAGTTTCTCCAGCATTTTCGTCTACCTTCAAATTTCGTCAGGTCAGTGAAAAATGTTCAAAAATTAAGTTTTACTCCATTGGATCCAGGTGTAATGTATTTTTGGGAAATCCAAAAACATCGCACACTCTGGTTCCCCTTCATCCACCTTTAGTCACGCCTTCAATGAGCTCTGGCAAATACGTCGTCCTCTATAATGGATTCAAGCAGTTTGCTAATTGCATATATTAGGCTGATTGACCTGTCATTTCATAATCATAATCTTAATTTATTAGCCAAGTATGTTTTGCAACATACGAGGAATTTGCTTTGCCATATCCGTCGTGCGGTGCCCTTTGGTGGTATACCTTCAAGAGAGTTTAATCGTTGGTACAAATGACACAATTAAATTAATGACAAAATAAGTGTATTCCTTGCCTGTTAAGCTCTCGCATACAACACATAATCCTCCGAAATTTCTGCCACCTCCAGCGGGATCCCTCCACTAGCCACATTTCCCCATCATTACCCCTATCCGCCTTCCGCATTCCCTCCGCAACCTCCTGGCTATCTCATCCTTTCCCACCCCATCCAGATACCTTCCCCTGCAACCGCAGAAGATGCAACACCTGTCCTTACACTTCCTCCCTCGACTCTGTCCAGGGACCCCAACAGACCTTTTAGGTTAGGCAGAGGTTCACTTGCACCTCCTCCAACCTCTGCTGTATCAGTTGTTTAAGATATAAATTGGCGAGACCAAACGCAGAATGGGCGATCGTTTCGCGGATCACCTTCACTTAACCCGCCTGAACTTACCTGATCTCCTTTTTGGTGGACACTTTAATTATCCTTCCCTTTGCTACACAGACCATTCTGTCCTCGGTCTCCTCCATTGTCAGAGTGGGGCTAAATGTAAATTGGAGGACCAGCATCTCATATTTCGTTTGGGCAGCTTACAGAAAAGTGGATTGAATATTGATTTCTCTCAGTTCAGGTAGCCCCGACATTCACTCTCTCTCTATCCCTTCCCCACCCAAGACACACTAACTTATTGTTACACAGCTAAACAGTTAACAATGGCATTTCTACATCACCGACTATATCTCTCGTTTCCATTATCCCTAACCAGTCTGAAGAAGGGTCTCCACCCGAAACGTCATCCATTCCCTCTCTCCAGAAATGCTCCCTGTCACTCCAGCTTTTTGTAAACCAGCATCCGCAGTTCCTTCCTACACAATAACAGTGTAAACGTCGGCCCTTTTATAAATACACTGATGCATACGCATTGAATTTAGAAATGGCATTATGGAAAAGTCATATAATTGGAAACTAAATTCTGCCTTGAATCACTGAATCAACATGTCCTTGCTGCTAAAACCAACTCCAGCGCAAAATAGCATGACACTCACCAAATGCGGAAATATGCTGCACTTGTAATCTTACTCCAAGCGCAGGTTGTCCACAGACACAGTTTGCCTCCGGAAAATTGTTTCAACAGCTGCACCTTGCGCCGCGGCAGCACTATTTAACTAAACCGCGTCATTAAGTTCAGTTTTGTTTTCTTTAAAGACACAATGCTGGAATCTGAACCGAAACCTAGAGGAATTGTTCGAACAACATTGGCTCTTTTGTTTTGCTTGGTTTCCAGCAAGACCTGTTTGGGATATATTTACATCTCTGTCACACTGAAATCGATTCCACTCCCAGCCTGACTCAGTTGAATTCATTTGAACTACGAACTGTACCCCACCGTGTATTTTTAAAATTTCAATAATAAATTTTATTAATGTAAAAAAAATACAAAACACAAATCGTGCAAAAAGTCTTCTCACTGTCTCAGTGTCTATACATTCCATAGTGTCCTATTCAGTAGTGTTTGGCACCCGAACTTAACCCTGGTTCGACCCTGACTACGTGTGCTGTCTTTACGGAGTTTGTACGTTCTCCCCATGACCTGCGTGGGTTTTCACCGGGGTCTCCGGTCTCCTCCCACATTCCAAAAAGACATACAGGTTTGCAGGGTAATTGCCTTGGTATAATTGTAAATTGTCCCTCGTGCAGGTTAATGTAAGCGTGCGGGGATCGCTGGTCCCCGTGGTCTCAGTCAGCCAAATGGCCTGTTTCTGCACTGTATCTCTGAACTAAACTGAACCAAACTAAGAACACCATTACCACTCATGTGGTCCCCCTGGGGTGATCTCCCTTCCCCTGTTTGAAGGGTGCCCCCACTGAACTCTACCCCTCAATATCCAGCAATAAAACCACCCCAGACTGTGGTCTGTCCCGACAGTATTGCATTGGCTGCACCAAGCTTCAGTTCCCTCCCACTGCCTGTATTCCTGCAGTCTGGAACAGTTAGCAATGTTCCTGCACCCTGCGTTAGATGTATTCTGTAGGGGCAGATTAAAGATCAGATCTATTGTGAGTTGAAGTAGCAATCGGGCAAAACCTGCTGGCAGATCCCCAGTACAGCTCTGTAGATGGGTCTCGACCCGAAACGTCACCATTCCTTCTTTCCATAGATGCTGCCTCACCCGCTGAGTTTCTCCAGCATTTTCTTGCTTTGCATCTACCTTTGCTTTTTCCAGCATCAGCAGTTCTTTCTCAAACACCTGGTGCAGTGAAAAAGGTTTTGTTGTGTGCTAATCAGTCAGCGGAAAGATAATACATGATTACATTTGAGCCATGTAACAGCACACAATCCTCCCAACATTTCGCCACCTCCAGCGGGATCCTACCATTAGCCAGATCTTCCCATCTCCACCCATTACCGCTTTCTGCAGAGACTGTTCCCTCCGCAACTCCCTGGTTAACTTGTCCCTTCCCACCCAAACCACCCCATTCCCAGGTACTTTCCCCAGCAACCGCAGCAGATGCAACACCTGTCCCTATACCTTCCCCCCTCGACACCATCCAAGGACACTGACAGTCTTTCCAGGTGAGGCAGAGGTTGACTTGCACCACCTCCAACTTCATCTATTGTATCCGCTGTTCCAGGTGTGGACTCCTATATATCGGTGAGACCAAGCGCAGGCTCGGCGATCGTTTTGCTGAACACCTCCGCTCAGTCCGTCTAATCCTACCTGATCTCCCAGTTGCTAAACACTTTAACTCCCCCTCCCATTCCCACACTGAGCTTCCCAAAATCTGGCCATTTAGGATGCAGTCATGGAGAAAGGAAATTGGTGTTTTTTTTAATTTGTAGCTCAGAATAATTCTCAGATCTTTAATTCAAGCCACAATAGTTCAAATTAGGTGCACTGTGTGAAGAAACTATACATGAAAAGCAATGCAAAATGCTTCTAAGGTTGTTCATTGATATGTGGCTTATAATATTGAAAAAAACTGTAAACTAAATCAGTAGCAAGATAATTAATTCAGATCAGTAAAGCTGAATGTTTTACATGCAGACTTTTAATAATCAATTACATTTTGGTTCATGTTCAGGGTTTAGGAAGAATGGTAATTTATCTTCAGTCTTTAGGTTTTTTTCTCCAGAGTCCAAGCAATGCACCGGTTACAGCACCTCCAGCCCCGACTGCTGCATTAGCAATGAATGGCAGTCCTGCTGCTCCTATAAAGGAAAGGGAAAAACAAATAAGAATAAACTGCAACCAATCTGAGACACCCTGAAATTATTAACAATCAACACCTTATTTCAGAGCAGCATAGAGACAATGCCACCTGGCGCTCACTCAAGAAGGCAGCATCTATCATTAAGGATCCCCACCATCCAAACCATGCCTGGGTAGGAGGTGCAGAAGCCTGAAGTCACACATCACCAGGTTCAGGAACAGCTTCTTTCCAATATCTCTACCCACTGGATTTGTTTGATTCATCCTCTACATACCTTTGCCTGCCTCCATAGCTGCTGCATTTTACTTCGGCGTCACGTGAGTGACTATGTGAAGAACCCGTCAGACCCGCATGCGCGTCATTACATCAAACGCATGGCGCTCTGACTGGCTGGTGGCGCGTTGCTCCTCCGGCGATAAGTTTAAAAGGCGTCCAGGTAAGTTCTTTAACTTAGTCTGCAGTCGTTTTTTCTTCTGTCTTGTTACAGCAAGAACACCATGGATAAGGCGAGGGTGAAGTCTCGACGAGCTGCAGGGAGAACCGCTTCTGAAGGCCGTGGCAGTGCGGTCAGCAGGTGGCAGTCCTTTTCACCATCGCAGTCGCTAACACCACAGTCAGCGATCCCGGTCTTGGTGCCCATGGACAGCCCTTTAGCTACCCAGCGGGTCGGGAAGGCCAAGTGCAAGTCCAACAGGCCAGTGGACTCGGACGAGTTCGGCCGGGAGGGTTAGCCTCCTCGAGCGGGAAGTGTCGGCGGACGCCTTTCCTGCATGGAGCATCTTATGGAGAAGATGATGTGCTCCTTGGTCGGGAGTCATATCACAGCGGGATTCAAGGGCCCGCAGCAGCACCTGGTGCAGGGCTGCATTATGTATCCCCATCTGAGGATGGGAGAATAGACCACCAATCCTGGGCGGAGGACCGCTCGGTGCGAGACCCGCGGGAAGCGGAGGTGTCGACCATGGTCTCGAAATTTGCAGTGCCGCACTGGTTGGGGAGCCGGTGGAAGAAGAGCTGGCGGTCATCATTAATTACCTCGCTTCCCATCAGCTTCAGGAACAAGTCATGATGGAGACAGCTATGAGGTACCACGCTCCCAGCAACTATGCTTCACTCAAGGTACCAGTGGTGACAGTTCCTTCTGGAGCTACATTGACGCGGCATAAAGACCCAAGAGGTCAGACTGCAAACAATTTTAATCCTGCTGGCATCGGGGTTGACAGCATTCGCCAGGTCGGTGGACGGCTGCGCATTATCTGAGGCTCAACGGGATGCAATGGCATTGTTGTGCAATGCCCAATTTGAAATTAATTGCTTTCGCAAGAATGCCATTCGTCCTGTTCTCAACCCCAAGTTTGCGGGGTTGTGTAAGGCCAATAATGTGCAGCCGCCCAATTACTGTTTGGAGACCTGTCCAGGCAGGTGAAAGACTTGGACGATGAGTCGAAGGCTGTGGGGCTACTTCGGGCACCACCACCAACCAGACAGTCGTCGTTTCGACACCAGCACCCCTATGCCTCGACCAGCACAAGACCAGCTGCGGAGACCACCTCCAGCTTGAAGACCCCAAGATCCAGCCGGAAGTGTTTTTTAGGACATGGCCCAAACAGGCCGACAGCCAAGATGCGCAGCTGGCACACAACAGCACCTCAAGTCTCCAAACATCGGGGAAGGAAATAAATATCCAGAATCCACCGACTAACATGGAGGTGGGTGGGTCTGGGTCTCAATGTAACATACCGGGTGTGGGTTCATTTCATGTTGGTGGTAAGTTACGTTTCTTTTTGCATGAGTGGCGGTGGTAACTTCTGACTTGTTCATACTGCGCAGCATAGACGGGTTCAAAATTCAATTCGCGGGCTCTCTCCCACCCACGCAGCATGCTCCAAACTGTGCCTTTGCTCGTTCAAAACAGGATGGTTTGGAAGTTCAGGCTGAAATTGAAACATTAAGTGCTAAAAGAGTGATTGAAAAAAAGTCGTGAACCTCATGAATTTGTATCCAATATTATCACCAGGGAAAAGAAGGATGAGGGGTACCGCATCATTTTGGACTAACACCTTTGTGCAGTACAAACATTTCCAAATGGAAAGTTTTGTAACTGCAAAACAGATAATTTCCGGGGGATGTTACATGGCATGCATTGATCTTAAAGATGCTTATTATTCTGTACCTGTTGACAAGGATCACAGAAAATACTTGAAATTTAAATGGATGGGGCAGCTATGGCAGTTTAAAGTGTTGCCGAATGGGTTAACCACAGCTCCCAGGTTATTCACAAAAATACTGAAACATGTTCTTGCTCTATTAAGAGAGCAGAAACACATAGTAATGGCTTATTTGAATGATATCTTCATTCTAGGGAAAATTATGGAATTGGCTATTTTGGCAGTCACAGCCGCCAAACGTGTTTGAGCAGTTGGGGTTCCTAATTCACCCAGTAAAATCCAGGTTGACTCCATCCAGGGTTATGGATTATTTGGGATTTACCATTAACTCCAATCACCTGTCAGTCACTTTACCCGAGGGCAAGAGATTGACGTTAATAGAAGCCTGCAATCATCTTATCACACAGCAGCTGCCTTCAATTCGACAAGTAGCAAGCTTGATTGGAAATTCCAGCAACCAAATATGGGCCTTTGCACTTTGAGCAATTACAAAGAGCAAAGGTGCAGGCACTCAAACATAATTTCGGCCTCTTTGACAGAACTATGCAATTACCGGCCGAAGCCATTGATGAGCTGCAGTGGTGGAAAGCCAATATTGTCCATTGTTCTGGCAATATTTCAATTGAAAGCCCTTCTGTTGTTTTACAGACTGATGCCAGTTCTCTGGGGTGGGACACCACTGGCACCGTTTCTAGCTGCGGTGGCAGATGGAACATGCATGAGATATATTTTCTGCAGTTGCATGGTGTTAACTATTTGGAATTGCTCGCAGCCCTTTATGGTCTGAAAGCTTATTGTGCACACATGCACCACGTGCATGTTCAATTACAGATAGATAACACCACAGCAGTACCATAAATAAATCACATGGGTGGTATCAAGTCAGTATCATGTGATAAATTGGCATGCCTCATTTGGAACTGATGCAACATTCGAAATATTTGTGTTTCAGCTATTATGGAAGTTATAAACAAGTTACTTATTTTTACTTTTGTATTCTTAATAAATACATTCAAATCCTTGTATAAAACATAAACTAAAATGGTGTGTAACAGTATAAAATGGCTTCAGCTAAAACATAGCTGGGAGATTAAAAAGCAATAGTTTGGAATTTAAGGGTGGCAAACAAGGAGAAATAATGAGGGGAGGTGTGGAGATTGAACATAATGGTTGCGAGATACAGAAAATTAGAACTGAAGAAAGATTGATGAGAAAGGAGCACAGCATGAAAGATAATGCAGCAGAGATAGGGCTAGAAACTGTAATAAAAAGCTGCTTGTTTCTGGGATTCGGAGAGCAATTAGAGAACGGACAGGTGGTGTCGTCTCTGAATGTTCCAAGCTGATATTTGCAAATAAAGGCTTTCGTCTTCTTGAAGAATTCTCTGTGTCTGTGTCATAGTATCCAAATTTGAGTCTTGAAACCACAACAAAATTGGCGCTGCGAGCAGGGTCAGTAAGAGACCGTTAATTAAAAGACAAACAACTCAGGGCGCTTCCCAGCCCCTCTGGCTCCGAGGGACAACAGGAAAAGGGTGGCCACCCAATAAAAATATTATGCGGTTTTCCGCTTAATTTGGACTAATAGCCTGTTGAACATGAGAAGCCACTGGGGACACAGAAGTGCCCAAGTAGATAGAAGGTCTCTCCGACCCAAGAATCTGGCACTAAATTGTTCTAAAAAGGAGGCCCAGAGGATTGTCCAAGAAGGCTGCGCTGTGTGGTGAGTAATATTTATATATATATTATTAAGAGTTAAGTCCTCGTGGATACTGCCCTGAGAGGTTGGGGGTCTGAATAGATGAGGCAGGTGAGTGTTTAAGTCCTCATGGATACCGCCCTGAGAGGTTGGGGGTTTGAATAGACGAGGCAGGTGAGTGTTTAAGTCCTCATGGATACCGCCCTGAGAGGTTGGGGGTTTGAATAGACGAGGCAGGTGAATGTTTAAGTCCTCGTGGATACCACCCTGAGAGGTTGGGGGTCTGAATAGACGAGACAGGTGAGTGTTTAAGCCCTCGTGGATACCGCCCTGAGACGTCGGGGGGCTGCACGGACGAGGCAGGTTGTGTTAAAGTAAGTAGAATAGCAGAAAGTAGAATTGCAATAAGAATAGTGTAATGTAATATAGTGACTACGAGGACAGAGGAGGTGTGAGGACTGAGTTTCTTGACTGGTTATGGAGATAAAATTGCTACATTCTCTCAGCTGAGAAATCAAGACAAAATGTGCTTCTTTGTTTGGAGATTAATGGGAGTGGGGTGTAGTCAGATGTTGATTGTCTAGGATTTTGATTGGTTGTGATCTTAGTGGGGTGTGGTTAGAATTAGAGTGACGGTGAGTCTGACTAATCACGATCTGAATCAATATCCAATCACAGCGCTCAGGAACCTGACTGGTAGGGGATTAGACCATCCTACTTTAACTTAAAAGGGGAGATAAGAATTATATAAAAGTTAATTTGGAAACTTGAATCTGTGTAGAAAATTGCATAATTTATTTGAAGTAAGAATGGAACGAATGTGATTTGTGTGTAAAAACCGGTTTTGAATGAATGAGAAAGTTCATATATGTGATAAGTCTTTTGTTTGTTGTAGGACACATGCTGTAAGGGTATGTGTGTGTGTTCCTTTAAGAAATGGTAAGCAATGGGGGGGGGGGGGTTACTAACAGCTGTAAGGTAACGATTAATCATAGCAGCTTAAAAGGGAAAAGTTGGAAAATGAAGGTTGCTTGGTTTTGCTGATGTTTCTACAGATTTCTTTTCAGTAAAGTTAATTTGGAAAATTGTTACTAGTACATGGAATTGGAAATTTCAAAATAGTGGTGAGAATGAATTGAAAAAAATGGATATAAGTTAATTGCTGAAACATGACCAGCTTTTGTGGTTTGTTTAGATAAACATTCTGGTTGGAGAAGGGTAATGATTGTTTGCTGAGATTGTCAGAAACAGTTGTGAGGAAGTGGCCCAAAGAAGGCACTTTCAAGATAAATGTGTTCAAGATGGAAGTGTTAATTATGAATTATATTCCACAGATAAATTGGAAAGGTGGGAAAAGAGGAGAGGAAAGGAATTAGATGTACTTAAGCAGTTTAGAGAGAAAAGGAGAGAGAGGCAGTGAGGAGGTAAAAGAAGTAGGAAACGACTGGTGTGAAAGTAATAAATCAGGAGGAGTCAGGGAAAGATTTTAAAAGGAAGGTGAATAAATTTGCAAAGGAGGATTGACTATCTGAGAAGTAAGAAATTTAGTTTAGAATGAGAAAAAAGGCATATCATAAAGGATTAAAGTGGGAAGCAGAGGGATAAATTAATGAGACTGCTTTAAAAAGATAAGAGCAGGACAGACACAGATTATCGTTTGGGGCACCCATAAACTGAGATGGCTAAAAAATAAATAAATAAATAAATAAATAGAAAGATACCCAATGTTCCTGATGGGGCAGGAAATAGACTATGGCTTTGGAGGACGATTATTGGCTATGGGAGATTTGAAGGCACTGTTGGTGAAAGTGATAGGAACCGCTAAACTGACAGAACTCCTGAAGATGGCTGGTATAAAAATGCCGTGAACAATGCAATAAACAATGGCACGCTGTTTGACACGTCAGGCAGAGGGTATGGCAGGCCCTCAGACAATAATCCAGCAGCCTATCTGGAGAACAAGCTGAAAAGGTGGAGACTGGAAACTGAACAAGCAATAGAAGGCAACCAGTTAGTGAGCACTATATTTTGAACCGCTGTGGTGGATTCCATTCCTCCTAAAGTCAAGTCTAGATTGGAGGAGGTGGTGGGATTGTTATTTATTTCCCACCCCTGATTCAGTGATCATTTGGGCAATGAGGTCGATAAATATTGCAAAGATAGGAAAAAGACTTGCAGACCAGCAGGAAGAGGTGCAGAGAAAAATGATGCAAATGTAACTCGAAGAGCTCAAAAAGAAAGAGCGTGAAAAATGAAAGACAATGTTGTCAATAACAACAGACCTGGTTGAAAAGACTGAGATAAGTGATGTACTGACACACAGTGAGTCCTATGACAGCCAAACAGGGGACAGAGAACTCCATACCAATAATAAATGTCTTTGGGAGAGTGTTTCCTCAAATGCCCTATCAGGAGTGAAATAAATCTGGATATAAGCCCAAACAGGACTGGGGTCCCCAAGGGAGGGAGGGATCTCAAGGAAGAGGTCAAGAAAGGCTAGTAAGGAGACAGGTAAGGGATAAGGTATATTGGGGAGGTAAACGGGTATGGTAATCAGGAAATAATAATAATTAAGATAGTGGTGAACATAGCTATAGACAGATGATGATAATCTGGGAATGGCAGGATATAGTTTAGACTAGATTGGAAAGTATGTTGAAATTGTGATGCCATTAATGAAAATAATGAAGGAAGAAGGACGCACAAGTCTGAGAAATGTTTTAAAGTCAGAGCCTTTGAATGAAGGGGACAAAAAGGTTTTGCTTGTGGATGTTTCTTGTTAAAGCAAGTATGCAGGGTTTGAAGTGGTGCATCAGGATGAATTAGACTTTAAGGTAATCAAATTGGAAGCTTGCCTGCAATCTTGCTTAGCTCAGTTGGCAGAAATTAAGGCTTTAAGAGCAGCATGTGACATGAGGGAAGGTGAGAAAGCTGACGTTTATACCGACTAAGCATATGTACATGGGGTCTGGCACATGTTTGGAGCAGTAGGGAAACAGAAAGGCTTTGAGAAAAGCAACGGAAACCTCATGCAAAGTTAGCAGTAAAGTACAGACCTGATAAGGGGAAAGATGAAGCCAGGGGCACTAGCTGTCATTAAATGCCAAGCACATAAGAAGTGAAATCAAAGTGCAGACGAAGCAGCCAGAACAGCATCTGGAGGATGATCAGCTGGTATTGCACCTGGGGTAAGATTGGATCGACTTGGGTGTAAGAATGCTACAGGCCCTTAGAGTAAAACACAGATTTGGGTTTGTAACACCTGTAGTCACAGGGCATGGTGGAAAGAATAAATGGAGCATTGAAGGTTAATATAAATAAGATTTGTGTAACTACAAGGTTGAATTGGATCAATGCCCTGCCATGAGAGATATTGCATGCAAAACTAATGGAATAACCCACATAACATCACATGAGATGCTTACTGGCCGACCCATGCCGGTGGCACAATGGAGAGGTCCCTACAAGGGACCGAGTTTGGAACCGCTACAGGTATAATTTAAGAAGTATATGTAACAGTTAATCATGATATACAAGTCTATTTATGCACAGGCAAAGTAAAAGCAGTGGGAGGTGGACAAGGAGGAAAGACCCTTTAAATCTGGAGACAAGGTGTATGTATGTGCTTTCCGAACCACCCACTGCTGTTCAGGTAGAAGGTTGATCTACCTGGTACCATTTCAATCATTACATGAGGGATGCCCCACAGGTACGACTCGATATTAGCCCTGAGGTAAGTGAACAGGAGGACAAAGAAGTGAGGTAAGAGCAGAGTTCTAACAAGAACGTTGTTTGACATCAGTGGTGGGCAAATTAATGGAAAGGATACTTAAAGATAATATATATAAGCATCTGGATAAACAGGGTCTGATTAGGAACAGTCAACATGGATTTGTGCCTGGAAGGTCATGTTTCACTAATCTTCTTGAATTTTTTGAAGAGGTTACTGGGGAAATTGATGAGGGTAAAGAGGTGGATGTTGTCTATATGGACTTCAGTAAGGCCTTTTGACAAGGTTACATATGGAAGGTTGGTTAAGAAAGTTTAATTGTTGGGTATTATTGGTGGAGTAGCAAGATGGATTGAACAGTGGCTGAATGGGAGACACCAAAGAATTGTGGTTGGAGGGCGGTGACTAGTGGGGTGCCTCAGGGATCTGTGTTGGGTCCACTGTCTTTTGTCAGATACATCAATGATCTGTGTGATGGTGTGGTAAATTGGATTAGCAAGTATGTAGATGATACTAAGATAGGTGGTGTTGTGGATAATGAAGTCGATTTTCAAAGTCTACAGAGAGATTTAGGCCCTTTGGAAGAATGGGATGAAAGATGGCAGATGGAGTTTAATGCTGATAAGTGTGAGGTGCTACATCTTGGCAGAACAAGTGAAAATGGGACGTACATGGTAAATGGTAGCGAATTGAGGAATGCAGTTGAACAGAGGGATCTAGGAATAACTGTGCATAGTTCCCTGAAGGTGGTAAAGAAAGCTTTTGGTGCGCTGGCCTTTATAAATCAGAGCATTGAGTATAGAAGTTGGGATGCAATTTAAAAATTGTACAAGGCATTGGTGAGGACAATTATGGAGTATGGTGTACAATTTTGGTCGCCAAATTATAGGAAAGATGTCAACAGAATAGAGAGAGAGTACAGAGGAGATTTACTAGAATGTTGCCTGGGTTTAAGCAGCTAAGTTACAGAGAAAGGTAGAACAAGTTAGGTCTTTATTCTTTGGAGCGCAGAAGGTTAATGGGAACTTGATAGATGTCTTTAAAATTATGAGAGGGGTAGACAGAGTTGACGTGGATAAGCTTTTTCCATTGAGAGTAGGGAAGATCCAAACAAGAGGACATGATTTGGGATTTAAGGGACAGAAGTTTAGGGGTAACATGGGGGGGAATCTTCTTTACCCAGAGAGTGGTAGCTGTGTGGAATGAGCTTCCAGTGGAAGTGGTGGAGGCAGGTTTGATTTTATCATTTAAAATAAATTGGATAGGTGTATGAACGGGAAAGGAATGGAGGGTTATGGTGTGAGTGTAGGTAGATGGGACTCAGGGAGAATAAGTGTTCGGCACAGACTCGAAGGGCCGAGATGGCCTGTTTCCGTGCTGTAATTGTTATATGGTTAAGATATTGTGAGGATTTTGGATACATTATTGACAATGAGACAGGTGTAAGTAAGGTCAGAATGAGGGGGTGTTTGTGTCCTTTTTGGGGAGCACTGGTGTACCTTTATCCCCAACAACACCAGCCCGGAGGGATCCTTCACTAAGGCCATGAATAAGTTAAAAAACCTAAGGAGGGAGGTTAAGAGAAACTTAGGGTTCGGACATCAAATGTTTGGATGGCTGGAGAGCATGTTGGGGGGTTGGGGGAGCATGGCTGATTAAAATTGGTTTGACCATGGGGGTCACATTACTTGCAGTGGCAATAATGTTGTGCTGTGTTTTCCCCTGTATAAAGTCTCTCCTGGTGAAAGCTACGGTGAAGCAACTGCCAGTGATGTCGGGTAGAGACGAAGTTGGCCCCCCAAGGGAAGTGGACATAGGTCATCACATACTACTACGATGGGGCACACGTGTTGAAAGAATGCTAAAAGTAGTCTGTAAGGGAAGCTGGATCTTTTTTCCTGCCTCAAGACATGGGGTGGGTTTTTGGCCCAGTTTCTCAGGGAGTCAGAGAAGGAACACTGCACAGCATTACACTAACTTAATTAGAAGAGCCTGCATTTTAGGGCTCTATGGGTGATATGACCTGGGGGATGCGTGTGGTTTTCTTTGTCTTTTGAGACTCGGTGGAGTCTCAGAGAAGGGAGTTATATGGAAGTTTTAGAGACTTAGACCTTAATTAATAACATTTATCACAGCCAGCAGCAGAGATGTCAGCTATTTTATGTAATCAGACATCAGCTCCATACTTATTCACGTGCTTGTCTGTTAGTTAGTCAGCAGCACTTAATTAAGTCTTTTTATTTAGTATTAAGTCTTTTTATTTAGTAAACAAGTTACTTCTTATTTTTACTTTTACTTTTGCTTTGTACTCTTAATAAATACATTTGTATCTTTGTGTAAAACATATAAACCAATATGTAACAGTGTAATATGGTGTAACCCTGTAACTGTAGCTGAAACTTAATGGGGGCAGAAGGTAGCTGAGAGATTAGAAGTTAAAACATAAGGGTGGCAAACAAGGAGAAATAATGAGGGGAGGTGTGGAGATTGAACCAAGGCCGAAACATAATGGTGGCAGGACAGAAGAGATTAGTCTTGAAGGTAGATTGATGCAAAAGGAGTACAGCATGCAGATAATGAAGCAGAGATAAGACTGAAAAACTGTAATAAAGAGCTGCCTGGTTCTGTGTATTTTTGAGCAATTAGAGAACAGGCCAAGGTGTCCTCTCTGACTGCTCCAGCCAATATTTGCAAATAAAGGCTTTTCGTCTTCTTGAAGAATTCTCTGTGTCTGTGTCATAGTATCCAAATTTGAGTCTTAAAACCACGACAAAATCTGCTCACTTCCATATATCCTCCTCTATAATGGATTCACGCAGTTTGCTAATTGCAATATTAGGCTGATTGGCTTGTCGTTTCATAATCATAATCATAATTATTAGCCATCGTGCAGTGCCCCTTGGAGGTATACCTTCAAGAGAGTTTAATTGTTGGTACAGATGGCACAATTAAATTAATGACACAATAAGTGTATTCCTTATCTTTGTTAATCCGTCGCGTACAATACATAATCCTCCAAAATTTCTGCCACCTTCAACGGGATCTTATCCCTAACCCTTTCCGCCAAAGATTATAGAGGAGCAAGATAGGCCACTCCTCCGAAATCCAATGGACTGATGTGTAGTACGTAACGGAACGTCACGGCCGCCATTTTGGCGGTATGCCTCCCGCTGTGTAATCCGCTCCAAAGCTACATAGCAGTTTTAAGTGAACAGGAATGTTTCATTGTCTTCTGAATAAATGATATTTTGATGTGGACTTTTATTGCATGCGTTTGTCTGTGGCAGGCTATGTAAATTGCCGTTGGGTTAGTGTCAAATATTTACTGATTCATATACGTTTACATGTAAAATAGTAGCTCCAAAGATCCTTCGATCCGCTCTATCATCCTTGGTGTAATCAGTGTTGTAGGGAACAGTGTTTGATATAGCGCATCTATCACCTCACATATTTTAGTCAATTTAATTGAAATGTTTTCCCCCGTTCCCCCATTTCCCTCCCATCTTTCCTCCCCAGCCCCCACCTTTGCGTAGTTTCCCTTGCATTGCATTGTGCAGCTTCCCTTGTATTGCTTTAACACACATTGTGTACAAAATTACAGGCACACACATTCATATAAATATACGGTGGGACAGATAGAAGAGCTTATTAAAATATTCTTACAAAGACCATTATGTAATTTCTTTCTATCCTCTTTTGGACCCAAGGCATAACAGGGCTGCCAACTCTCACACAGAGGGAAGGGAGGGAGGGAAGGGAGGGGGATCGAGAGAGGGAGGTCGAGAGAGGGAGGTCGAGAGAGGGAGGTCGAGAGGGGAGGTCGAGAGGGGAGGTCGAGAGGGGAGGTCGAGAAGAGAGGTAAGCAAAGATCTATTACAAATAAATCTAATAACTTTCTAATGCATCTTGCTCCTCTATAATCTTTGCTTGCAACTGCTCTGTAGCTTTGGAGCGGATGGCACAGCGGGAGATTGAGAGACAAAGATTATAGAGGAGCCTAGTTTCCCAATGATGTAGACGCCATAGTCGACGCCATCTTTGGTCGAGGCACACCGCTAAAATGGCATCGACAATCACACATGTGATACTACGCTTTGTTCACTGATTGGCGCATCTTGCTCCTCTTATAAACTTTGCTTTCCGCCTTCCGCAGAGACCGTTCCCTCTGCAACTCCCTGGCTATCTCATCCTTTCCCACCCAAACGACCCCCTCCCCATCCAGGTACCTTCCCCAGCAACCGCAGAAGATGCAACACCTGTCCTTGCACTTCCTCCCTCAACTCTGTCCAGGGACCCCAACAGAGTTAGGCAGAGGTTCACTTGCACCTCCAACCTCTGCTGTATCAGTTATTCAAGATATACATTGGCGAGACCAACCGCAGAATGGGCGATCGTTTCGCGGATCACCTTCACTTAACCCGCCTGAACTTACCTGATCTCCTGGTTGCTGGACACTTTAATTCTCCTTCCCTTTGCTACACAGACCTTTCTGTCCTCGGTCTCCTCCATTGTCAGAGTGCGGCTAAACATAAATTGGAGGACCAGCATCTCATATTTCGTTTGGGCAGCTTACAGCCTAGTGGTATGGGCACACGCATGGGGCCCCAGCTACGCTTGCCTCTTTGTCGGGCACGTCGAACAATCTCTGTTCTCGGCGTACCAGGGCCCCACCCCCGACCTTTACCTCCGTTACATTGACGACTGCTTTGGTGTCACCTCCTGCACCCACACACAACTGTCTGACTTCATCCATTTCACCACCAACTTCCATCCGGCACTCAAATACACTTGGACCATTTCCGACATTTCCCTACCATTCCTTGACCTCACCATCTCTATTGCAGGTGATACACTCCTGACCGACATCCACTACAAACCAACTGACTCCCACAGCTACCTGGACTACTCTTCCTCCCACGCTGCTTCCTGTAAGGACTCCATCCCCTTTTCCCAATTCCTCCGTCTACGCCGCATCTGCTCCCAGAATGAGGTGTTCCACACCAGGTCATCACAAATGTCCTCATTCTTCAGAGAACGGGGTTTCACCTCCCCCACTATAGATGAGGCTCGCACCAGGGTCTCCTCCAAACCCCGCAACACTGCCCTCTCTCCCCATTCCCCCACTCACAAGGGCCGAGTCCCCCTGGTCCTCACCTTTCACCCCACCAGCCAGCGCATACAACATAGTCCTCCGCCAGTTTCGCCACCTCCAACGTGACCCCTCCACTCACCACATCTTCCCATCTCTTCCCCTGTCTGCCTTCCGCAAAGACCGCTCCCTCCGCAACTCCCTTGTCAATTCTTCCCTTCCCTCCCGCTCCACCCCTTCCCCGGGCATTTTCCCTTGCAACCGCAAGAGATGCTACACTTGTCCCTTCACCTCCCCCATCCACTCCTTTCAGGGACCCAAGCAGTCCTTCCAAGTCTGACAGAGGTTCACCTGCACCTCCTCCAACCTTATCTACTGCATCCGTTGCTCCAGATGCCAGCTGATCTATATCGGTGAGACCATGCGGAGGCTTGGCGATCGTTTTGCCGAACACCTCCACTCGGTCCGCAATAACCAACCCGACCTCCCGGTGGCTCAGCACTTCAACTCCCCCTCCCATTTCTTATTGTTACACAGCTAAACACCTAACAATGGCCTTTCTACATCACCAACTATATCTCTCGTTTCCATTATCCCTAACCAGTCTGAAGAAGGGTCTCCACCCAAAACATCACCCATTCCCTATCTCCAGAAATGCTCCCTGTCACTTCAGCTTTTTGTAAACCAGCATCTGCAGTTCCTTCCTACACAATAACAGTGTAAACGTCGGCCCTTTTATAAATACACTGATGCATACGCATTGAATTTAGAAATGGTAGGTATGTTGCAAAACTTACCTTGAGCAGCGCTGCAGTTCTGCCGCTCCCTGTGTGCGTGACTTTGGCGCCTTTCAGAGGGGGGCGGGCTTAAAGTGCCGTTTTTCAACAGACCTGGAGAATCGATGAATGTCGGGCGATTTCGTTGCGGAAGAAAAATCGCTCCGACATTTCATGAATGAAGGTATTTTTAAATTACTCTAAATTATTTATTATCTAGAGTAATTTAAAAATTACCTTCAAAAGCCATGAGCGCCGATAACCGGAAGGATTTTGCGTAGGGGAGAAAAAAAGGTAAATAGTTTATTTTTATATTAAAAGTTGGTTTTTCGGGAGGCTTTAATAATATTTTTATGTTGCGAAATGGGGTCCCAAAAAATGTATGAACAAACAATATTTTTCCTCCCGACTTCACCGCTAACCGCAACGTTCCAATCCACCGCAATCCACTAAAACCCACAGTTGATTTAAATGGCCATTAATTTACAGGAATCAAACACTAAATTCCTTCCATTTGGCCCAGAAATTCATGAAAATGAGATTTAAAAATTATGTTATATTGTGGATTATTGTGTGAATGTTATTTGGACACTTAGGCAATTTAAAAAAAGTTTATCTTTTCTTAAGAAATGGATAGATGTTTAGATCTACTCATTGAATTTTGTAATTAGCTACAATTAGATAACTAACTAATTATATGCTTTAATTTCAGGTCATCCAAGTAAGATTGTTTCATATTTGTTTCAGAATGCTTCAAGGTTATGGGCTTTTAACTAATCCAGATCACAGCTTTTGAGTTAAGTCAATTGAAAGGCAATGGGGACCAAGATGCTAATTTCCGAGTATGAAAATGGCCAAAACTTTCTTAATACTGAAGATATGAAAGTAAATTAGGTGTCAAATTAAACTTCTTTTTATGCTTTATCTGATGGGATAAATTGCAGACTTGATTTTTTAAATCTCAAAATTTTGTAACATTGCTAGAAATGGCATTATGGAAAAGTCATATAATTGGAAACTAAATTCTGCCTTGAATCACTACATCAAAATAGCATAACACTCACCAAATGCTAGAATATGCTGCAAACTGCTCTTGTAATCTGACTCCAAGCGCAGGTTGTGCACAGACACAGTTTGTCTCCGGAAAATTGCTTGAACAGTTGCAACTGGCGCCGCGGCTGCGCTATTAAACCAAACCGCGTCATTAAGTTCAGTGGTGCACAAAAGGCTGGAGAAACTCAGCGGTAAGGAGTGAAGGAGATAGGCGACGGTTCGGGTCGAGACCCTTCTTTAAGTTCAGTTTCGTTTTCCTCAAAGACTCAACAGCAAAGATTATAAATAGAGGATCAAGATCGGCCACTCCTCCGAAATTCAATGGACTGATGTGTAGTACGTAACGGCCGTCATTTTAGTGGTGAGCTTCCCGCTGTGAGCTACAGAGCAGTTGTAAGTAAAGATTATAGAGGAGCAAGATGCATTAGAACGTTATTAGATTTATTTGTAATAGATCTTTACTTACCTCTCCCTTCCCTCCCCCCCCCTCCCTTCCCTCCCCCCCCTTCCCTCCCCCCCTCTCTCCCTCCCCTCCCTCTCCCTCCTCCCCCCCCTCCCTCCCCCCCCTCCCCCCCTCTCCCCCCCCCTCCCCCCCCTCTCCCCCCCCCCCTCCCCCCCCTCCCCCTCCCTCTCCCCCTCTCCCACCCCCCCCCCTTCACACTGCCATGCAGAACATTGATAACAAGGCAGCTTTAATTATGTGTCTGAAGAAGGGCCTCGCCCCGAAACATCAGCCATTCCTCCTCTCCAGAGATGCTGCCTGTACTACGTGAGGTCTGCTATATGATTCTACTGGGTTGTATGTACAGCAAAGCATTTGACTGTACCTGGGTACATGTGATAACGCATCATCATCAGAGAGAGAGAAAGACTGAGTTAGAGAGAGGGGATGGGAAGAGAGAAAATGAGTGGTGAGGGAAGAGGGCGAGACATAAGTTAGTTCCTCTTCTGAAGCACTAACTGAACTATTGAGTTGTTCGAGCATTTCTGTGTTTGATAATCGTATCAAATTATTTTTATATTTCCCACTTTCTAGATAATGAGAACGTTCCTAGTTTCAACTCTTTCTAGTTCCAACTAAACAACATGGCATTCTCGGCTTCTACTCACCTGGCGTTCCTTTGCACTTGGTTACAAAACAAACTTGTTTGCCTATGTTGCAGTGAAGGTGAAAATGGGGGAAAAGGGACTATGTGGTTTACAAGATTAATTTTGCAATATCCGCAGGAACAAAAAGAGGTTTAGTTTCCTGATGTGTGAGCCATGATAGGGAGTGTTGCGCTCACCTGTGAATCAGGGGCTTGTACATTCAAGTCACACTTGAGCTTTGAATCCATTCTGAGAACTCAGTGGGGTACTGGTGATTCAATGCTGGACCTGCCATCCCTCAAATAAAAAATTCGACCAAAGAGATGCTGCCTGTCCCACTGTTACTCCAGCAATTTGTGTCTATCTTTGACATTATAAGAAATTATGTGTTTGTGACCACATTATTGTTTGTTGAAGAGCACATGTTATAGTATATGATTACCTTGCATGATAAATGACAACAGTGGGACAACATAAGCAGGATAACGTAGAACTTCTGTGAATGGGAATAGATGGTCAGCATGGGCCTTTTACATGGTGTATCTCTTGGGGGGGAAAAAACTTTACCTTTAAACCGTTCTCCGAAGTATGTAAACATAACTTCAAGGCAAGATTTCTTTTAAATTGGTTATTTTTCCCTTCACAGTAACATGGTTCTGAAGAACGTTCTTCTAGCGAGCGCTGGTGCTGGTGAGTGGAATAAATAAGTAAACATTGTGGGAGCGGTTAGGGTTGGCCTATTCAATGGTTTGTACCAGCTGACACTCGTAGAGCAGTTCCAGCCACAACTGCACGTAGATCCTCTTATGTCTGAGGTTCGGGGGAAATGGGAGGAATCCTTTACCATTACTGAACTGCTTCTATATTTTCACCGTTCACTGACCATGGTTGCTCAGAAAAAAACGTCTTGCCCTCTGTCGGACGATGCTCTCTTCTTCCTGCAGTTCAGGATCAGCAGGAATATTTGGCAGATCTAGATTACTGAATGACCAGAGGCCTCTGACTGAGTGGGAGCCCAGGAAGTAACTTGTTTTTGGGTCTGATTTGGGACTGTGGAGGGGACGGGGAAAGTGGGGATGGGATTACATGAAGGGGTAGTTAGTTTAGTTTAGAGTTAAGGGCCTGTCCCACTTGGGCGTTATTTGCGCGTCATTTACGTGATATCATTTACGCGTCACGACACACGATGCATCACGCAAATGGCGCCCAAGTGGGACAGTCCCTTTACATTGCGGAAACAGGCCCTTCGACCCACCAAGGCCACACTGACCACCAATCCCTGCACATTAACACTATCCGACTGAAGGGACATGTTTTACATTTATACCAAGCCAATTAACCTACAAACCTGTACGTCTTTGGAGTGCGGAAGGAACGCGAAGTTCTCGGAGAAAACCCATGCAGGTCACGGGGAGAACGTGCAAACTCCATACAGACAGCGCCCGTAGTTGGACCCGGGTCTCCGGCGCTGCAAGCGCTGTAAGGCAGCAACTCTACCGCTGCACCATTGTTCTGCCCATGTTAGGAGTTGTTAGGAGAAAATGGGGCTTGGATATGAATAGTGTGTGTTGAGGGGAGTGACACACAGCAACTCAGCCAGGGTTCGGTAGCCAGCATGAAAACCCGAATAAAAACAATCCACATAACTTTATTGCAGCTAAATGTGTGCATGGATAAATACTATTTGAATACACTGCCTCTATTTACATTAATTTATCTAAATGAGCTAGATCAACAAGATTATACATTTCTCAATTGTTATTTGATCATTATGTTCATAGGTTATTGGTGCAGAATTAGGCCATTCGGCCCATCGAGTCTACTCTGCTATTCAATCACGGCTGATCTATTTTTCCCTCTTAATCCCATTCTCCTGCCTTCTCTCCATAACCTCTGACACCCATACTAACCAAGAATCTATCTATCTCTGCCCTAAAAATATCCATTCCCTTAGTATTTAGTATAGGAAAAGTTAAGAAAGACACCAGAATTAATGGGACAGAAACCTCACGAAGGGATAGGAAAGTATGGCCAAGTAAAATAGGAATCGATGTGAACGGTGAGGTGAGTAATGGATTAAAAGTATTATATATATATGAATGTGCAAAGTATAAGAAGTAAAGTGAATCAGCTTGAGGCTCAGTTAGAGATTGGTAGATATGACATTGTGGGGATTACAGAGACATGGCCGCAGGAGGATCGGGACTGGGAACTAAATATTCAGGGTTATACGTCCTATCGAAAGGACAGGCAGGTGGGCAGAGGAGGTGGGGTAGCTCTGTTGGTGAGGTATGAAATTCAGTCCCTTGCGAGGGGTGACAGAGGGACTGACGATATAGAGTTCGATGTGGATAGAATTGAGGAATTGTAAAGGTAAGAAAACACTAATGGGAGTGAGAGGGAGAAGGTTTAATCAGAAGTGTCAGTGATGCAATTGAACAATTAAGTCATGAGAGAGAAGCTGGCCAAGGTCGACTGGAAAAGGATCCTAGCAGGAATGACGGTGGAACAGCAATGGCAGGAATGTCTGGGCATAATCCAGAAGATACTGGATCATATCATTCCAAAGAGGAAGAAAGATTCTAAGGGGAGTAAGAGGCAACCGAGGCTGACAAGGGAAGTTAGGGAAGGTATAAAACTCAAAGAAAATGTTTATAACATAGCAAAGAGTAGCCCGAAACCAGAGGAGTGGGGAACTTTCAAAGGGCATCAGAAGGTAACAAAAAGGGCAATACGGGGTGAAAAGATGAAGTGCGAAGGTAAGCTCGCCAAGAATATAAAGAAGGACAGTAAAAGCTTCTTTACGTATGTTAAGAGAATAAGATTAGTTAAGACAAATGTGGGTCCCTTGAAGGCAGAAACGGGTGAAATTATTATAGGGAACAAGGAATGGCAGAAGAGTTGAACAGGTACTTCACTAAGGAATACACAAACAATCTCCCAGATGCACTAGATGGCAGAAGATCTAGGGAGACAGAGGAACTGATTATTAAAGAAGTAATAACGGTGCAATTGGATAGCATTAAAAGGATTAGTCCAAGTCAGCATGGATTTATGAAGGTGAAATCCTGTTAACGAATCTTCTGGAATTTTTTGAGGATGTGACAAGTAAAATGGATGAAGGAGAGCCAGTGGATGTAGTGTATCTGGACTTTCAGAAAGCCTTTGGTAAGGTCCCACACAGTGGGCAAAATTAGAGGACATGGTATTGGAGGTAGGGTATTGACGTGGATAGAGAATTGGTTGACAGACAGGAAACAAAGAGTGGGAATAAACGGGTCCCTGTCAGAATGGCAGGCAGTGGCGAGTGGAGTTTCCCTCGGTGCTGGGGGTGCAACTATTTACAATATATATTAATGATTTAGATGATGGAATTAAAAGTAACACTAGCAAATTTACAGGTGACGCAAAGGTGGATGGCAGTGTGAACTGCGAAGAGGATGCTAGGAGGTTGCAGGGTGACTTGGACAGGTTGAGTGAGTGGGCAGATGCATGGCAGATGCAGTATAATGTAGATAAATGTGAGGTTATCCACTTTGGCGGTAAGAACGAGGAGGCAGTTTATTATATCAATGGTGTCAGTGTTACGGGTCCCAAGGTTGGGCACCGTAAAGCAGATAGATAACCTGTATAAAAGCAGGTGGGAGAAGGCAAATGAGGACACAGTGCATCTTAATTCATCCCCAGATTGCTTCTGCTGGTTGTTTTATTCAATAATCATGTAAACTCAAAACATTGCTCTTATCATTGGTTCAGTCATCCATTTTGTCTCTCCCTAACACACCCATTTTGTTACAGTTTCACTCACAGCCCATTCTTTCCTATGTTTCCCTTGTACTCGATACACTCTCTGTGCGATTTACACACTCGTATTTTTGATTTTACACTTCAATAAATATGATTAGGCACTTAATTAACCTTCACTGTTCATTTCCAGCAACATGCTAAAAGTTGACATTTGGCCTTTTTTCTATGCCATATCCTCATTGCAACGTCTGCAACCACCACAGGTTATGGAATGACCCTAATAAGAAACATGCCCATGCTACACATTATTATATCTTCCAACCCAGCACACAGAAACATTAACAACCAGTAACCCACTAACTTCAACATTCTTAACACCCAAAACAACACAGAAATTTCACCCAACCATATTCAAACCCCAAAAGTGCATATTTGTTTGGTCCTGACAGTCTACCGACCTGTATAAAAGCAGGTGGGAGAAGGCAAATAAGGACACAGTGCATCTTAATTCATCCCCAGATTGCTTCTGCCGAGATGGGGGGGGGGGGGGGGGGGGGGAGTGCCTTGCTGATTCCAGTCCCCGCAGCAACTGGAGTGACACAGAGGTTCCCCCTCCCTGCTGCACCTTATAAACTGCCAATACACCATCACATAAATTAAATCAATGTGGGCACACCGTCTTGGGTGCGCCACGTCAGATTACGAAAAAGGGAAGTGCAACAAGACCTGGGTGACCTAGTACACCAGTTTTTTTTCACACAGAGTGGTGGGTCTCTGGAACTCTCTGCCACAGAGGGTAGTTGAGGCCAGTTCATTGGCTATATTTAAGAGGGAGTTAGATGTGGCCCTTGTGGCTAAGGGGATCAGAGGGTATGGAGAGAAGGCAGGTACGGGATACTGAGTTGAATGATCAGCCATGATCATATTGAATGGCGGTGCAGGCTCGAAGGGCCGAATGGCCTACTCCTGCACCTAATTTCTATGTTTCTATGTTACTGAAAGTAAACATGTAGGTACAGCAGGCAGTGAAGAAAGCTAATGGCATGTTGGCCTTCATAACAAGATGATTTGAGCATAGGAGTAAAGAGGTTCTTCTGCAGATGTACAGGGCCCTGGTGTGACCACATCTGGAGTGTTGTGCGCAGTTTTGGTCTCCTAATTTGAGGAAGGACATCATTGCTATTGAGGCAGTGCAGCATAGATTCACGAGATTGATCCCTGGGATGGTGGGACTGTCATAATAGGAAAGATTGGAAAGACGGCTTGTATTCACTGGAATTTAGAAGGGTGAGAGGGGATCTTATACAAACATATAAAATTATAAAAGGACTTGTGAGATATAAAAAAATCACAAATGCTGTTTGAGACAAAGTCAGCAAAGAAGCTTTTATTAAGATAATATTCTGCAGAATAGGTGCCTCTCCTTTCCTCTCCCCTAGAGGCACACCGAGGGTCGGGATGTATTCTATCTTTATACATTTCATTACATTATAGCCACACCCTCTTTTCTCACCATTTTGCCTCTTTTTAATTATAACATAAAGCCCACATTCCCACGAGAAAGTCCAGGAACGCCTCGGAACATCTCCGGACGTCAAAGGCTTATACTGAAGTTTTTATCTGTCTGCTACTTTTTATCTCAAAGTTCTCTCTGTGCTCTGTTCTATCTGTCGTTACTTTCTATCCCACTAACAGTCTGGCTTTGTTGAAACCTTATTTCTTTCTAAGCTACATTTTTTCTATTCCTAGTTTAAATCAACCATGTCTGTTAACCCCTTTTCTCACAATCCATCATTTTCTTTTTGCCACGCAACTTTTGATTTACACTACATCCTCCTTTTCTAATGCTATCAACAAATTCTTCGCCTCCGTATCCCCCTCTCGTTGGTCATACTGTGTTCTGAAAGCCATTATGGTGGCAGCGCTGTTCTTTGTCAGGGCTGTTTCTATCAATCGCTGGGCCAACCCCCGTACGCAGGGAATGATACAGCATCCAAACAAACACAGTAACCCCACCATGACTACCACTGATGTTAGGGTTGATGTAAAGATGTGCTTCCATTTCCCAAACCAGGATTCTAGAAACCCAGTCCAAGAGGTGTCAACTCCAGAGTTCTCAGCCAATTCGATAGACAGGGAGGTGAGACCTGCTAGGGCTCTTGACACTGACCCATCCGGAGCAGTGTTGTTGGGGATGAATGTGCAGCATTGTTCTCCAAACATTACACACACCCCTCCCTTCTCAGCCAGTAGCATGTCCAAGGCCATGTGATTTTGCCAGGTCATTTGGCTGGTAGCTGTCAGTTGTTCCGCTAATCCTTCAACTGCATCTCGAGTGTAATTTATAAAGCGTTGTTGATTGTAGTATAAGTAGTTGATCGAGTCCACATTTTTATTAATTGTGGACCACCAGAAGAGCATGGACTCAAAGCCCGCAGCTATCTGGTTTCTGGCTTTGAATTCATCGGGTACCCCTCTTGGCACTCCTATCGCATCTATATAGATGTGTGTGTCGAATGATCCCTTCACCTTTCTCTTTTGTCATTGGTTTCCTTCCTTGAGTTCTACAGCATGTTCTACTGCTATGGTAAAGGGCATCATCAGTTGTATGAGGGTACAGGTTCCCATCCATGACCCTGGTAACCGGGGCCACAGGGTATTCTCCCCGCACCACCACCAGACATCAGCTCTACTGACTATCTGCTTTCTCAGCCAGGAGCTATTGAACAGTGGCCCCTGTTCCTCAACCGTTATGTTATACGTCTGATTGCAGTTGAGCACCTTCCCCATGTCCTGTCCCTCTGGGTTATCCCTTGTATAGCAATCAAATCCCTCCTCCCCAAGAGGAATGGTAAATGGAGGAGGTCTAGGGTCTTCCCTTCGGCCCTTCGTATTGTTGTTGCTGGTCGGAAATAGGTAATGATAACTCTGGCATATCGCATTCTTTGGTAAGAGGGGATTCGTGAATAGCTGTAGTATACATGACATAGCCCCAGGTGTTCTATCCCAATTCAGGGGAAATGGTACTGGGACCAGCTGAGGCCTGGCTCCGGCGCATGCATAACAATTGGTTTGTTGCATACTTCTGGCTGTGTACATCATCCAGGCTAGCCAGGTGTTGGCTCCTTTTCCCCCTGTTGGTATTCCCTTCTCATATAACTGCCTTAATCCTGTTTCTCCTGCTACTATCATTATCTTCAGATCCTTAGGCTCATTTTCCCTATTTACATTGCTGACTGCTGGCGGTGCTGGTGTTGCCCCGGGATCCCTATTCTGACTGTCATCTATCTTGAACACCTCTCCCTTCTCCTCGTATCTTACCATCTCTCCATCCCGCTTCACTTCTCAAACTTCAGACATGCATCCTTCCCTGTTCTATCTGCACATATCCAATATCTACCACTTTCCTGCATTTGAACACTCTGTATGCTCACATATACGTGTCCTGGTAATTTCTCGTTTGGGTTTTGATACACTTTCCACCTATCAGTTTGATAAGTGGTCCGATGCCACCCATATTTTGATGAAGTGAACACCGTGTGCCAATCTTTACAGGGATAGGTGCATACATACATTCTATAGCCGCACCACCATTTTCCTTTACATACATCAAATGGGATGGTGGTGGACCTTCTATTCTGTGGTATTGTGATTTTTATGCATGTTACATTACTTACAAGTTGGGTGATTTCCCAACACATGACCCACCAACATAAAATCTTCATTTTTCCTGCGTGTTCCTGGTAAATATAAACGTCAATGATTCCTCTCCTTTGCGCACAGTCCACGGGCTGATATTGTCTGGCGGGGCCTCCACAGGACCCTTGCGTGTGTCCATCTTTTCTCTCTTGTTCGTACTGCTGTCTCGGTGATTAGTAACACCAGGTTGCAGCTTTTCTTCTTTCCACGTTTTTTATTTATACGCAGTCTCCAGCCTTGACTGAGTGAATCGGGAAGTCCAGTGGTGGGCTCTGTGCCAGCAATCCTTTAATTTTTTTTTTAGTTCTGCAAGAGATTGGGACACTGCCAGTAAATAGTTCCTTAAGAATACATCACTGCCCTCGCATTGTTGGAACTCCTTCTACCTTCCCTAAGTATGGGAGCCCAAATAACATCTCATATGGTGATATCCCTATATCTTTTCGAACTGCCGTTCGGATTCTTAACAGGGCTATCGGGAGGCACTTAGTCCAGGGGAGTCTTGTTTCCGCTATCAACTTGGTGATTTGGGTCTTCAAGGTGCTATTCATTCTTTCCACCTTTCCTGAGCTCTGGGGATGCCATGGTGTATGCAATTTCCATTCTATTCCTAGTGCTTCACATATCATTTTATGTGTTTTGGAGGCAAAATGGTTCCCTCTATCTGAGTCTATTGTTTCCACAATCCCATATCTGGGTATAATTTGTTCTAGTAATATCTTGGCTACCGCCTGTGAGGTGGCAGTTGCCGTGGGGAATGCCTCTACCCACCTGGTGAAATGGTCCACTATCACTAACAGGTACTTCCAGGTTTTTACCTGGGGCAGCTCGGTGAAATCTATCTGTATTCTCTGGAAGGGTCTAACTGCTAATGGTTGTCCTCCTCCTGGGACTGCTCTCATTCTTTGTTCAATAGCTGCTTTCCATCCGGTGTCCACCATTTCCCATTTGAAGTATGTTGAGCCCCCATTTCTCGCATGTGTTCCTGCTCTTTCTCACTAAAGATAGGTATCTTTTCCTCTTGTCCCCTTAAAGGTATTAGTGATTTCATTTCTACCATCTGTTCTGTGGCTGCTCTTATCTTTTTAAAGCAGTCTCATCAATTTATCCCTTTGTTCCCCACTTTAATCCTTTCTGATATGTCTTCTTTCTCATTCTAAACTCAATTTCTTACTTCTCAGATAGTTACCCTCCTTTGCAAATGTAGTCACCTTTCTTTTAAAATCTTCCACTGACTCCTGATTTATTACGTTCACACCTGTCGTTTCCTCCTTCTGTTACCTCCTCACTGCCTCTCTCTCCTTTCCTCTCTAAACTGCTTAATTTTTTTTTCAATCCATTCTCACCACTATTTTGAAATTTCAAATCCCTAGTACTAGTAACAATTTTCCAAATTAACTTTACTGAAAAGAAATCTATAGAAACATAAGCAAAACCAAGCAACCTTCATTTTCCAAATTTTCCCTTTTAAGCTGCGATGATACAAAGCGTTGTTCGTTACCTTACAGCTGTTCGTAACCTTCCTCATTGCTTACAATTTCTTAAAGGAACACACACACACACCCCATTACAGCATGTGGCCTACAACAAACAAAAGATCACATATATGAACTTTCTCATTCATTCAAAACCGTTTTTTTTTCACACAAATCACATTCGTTCCATTCTTACTTCAAAGAAATTATGCAATTTTTTACACATTCAAGTTTCAAAATTAACATTTATATAATTCTTATCTCCCCTTTTAAGTTAAAGTAGGATGGTCTAATCCCCCATCAATCAGGTTCCTGAGCATTGTGATTGGATAGTGATTCAGATCGTGATTAGTCAGACTCACCGTCACTCAAATTCTAACCACACCCCACTAAGATCACAACCAATCAAAATCCTAGTTACTCAACGTCTGACCCCACCCCACTCCCATTAATCTCCAAACAAAGAACCTCATTTTGTCGATCTCTCAGCAGAGAGAATGCTGCAATTTTATCTCCACAGTCAAGAAACGCAGTCCTTACACCTCCTCTGTCCTCGTAGTCACTATATTACATTATTCTTATTGCAATTCTACTTTCTGCTATTCTACAATATTTTGCACTAACTCCTCATGTACATGACCAATCTGTATATGAGTTCCTTCTATAGATTTTGTGAAACAACTCACAACAACAATATTTCTAGTGCTTAAGATGAGCTTCAATTTCCTGAAATTTCTTTGAGGTTTCTGTCAATGTTTGTTCAAAATCTGTTTTTCCACATATAATTTATAGGTTTCTGTAGCTTTTTTTTAGATTTGACAGTTGTCTTTTCTATTTCTTTCTGTGTTGCTCCTTCCTTTTTTAACTTTTCGTTCTCAAAACATTTGGCACTGTGATTTTCCTTAGATTTTTGCAATGTTTGAGTGATACTCTAAATATTCTGTACAGCATCCAAAGTGCCCAATCCTCATTATTGGTTCCTTTGGTTAATCAAAATAACAGAACTTAATCATAGTCTCCTTATCTTTACCCCCGGGGCTTCCTTCTCCCCAAGATTGCCACATTCGCCCCAACGGACTATCATGCAGAATGTGCGGCTCTTCACCATTGAGCCTTTTTCTTTTCCACCCGGACTCTTACTTTTCCTGTTCCGGTTATCCATTGTCTTATCGGACTATTCCCGTCCAACAGACCCCTGACCTCTCAGGGTGGTATCCACGAGGAGTTAAACTGCCTCTCTCTCCTTTAATAATTTTATCCCGCTTCCCATACTGCGGCATACTTGATCTCTTCTATTATTGGATTGGGTTTATTTTTCACATATTCATTCAATGCCTGTTGTACCCAATCCTCATCTGACTCATCCTCTGGCCAGCAGACCGAAGCTCCTTTATCGGGTGTTTTGGCCATTCAAAATAACAATACCTTATCATTGTTGTCTTCTCCGACCCCTGGGTATTTCTTGCCCCCCAGTGGTTCAGCATTCGCCCCCAACGGACTATTGGGCAGAATGCTGGGATGGGTTTTTCATTTACATTTCCCATTCTCTTGATCGGAATTCCTCTCCGATCTTTTATCAAATCGCCCAGGTAATACTATAATAGTCAAAGTTTCTTACCGGGGTCTGTGCACAGAATTACTCGATTTTCGCGATTTCCAACCAATCTCCAACCACCTTCACTTCTTTGCTGAGTCTCTGTTTGGTCCGGGCATCACTGGCTCAAACCTTCTGACGGTAAGCAAGGAGTCTGAGACCGCTGAACTCAGCGGGGTGCACCTTCTCTTTGTCCGTGTACTCCCGTCAGCTGGCTTGGAGTAATTAAATACCGGAACCGATCCCCCAAATTGTGAGATATAAAAAAAATCACAAATGCTGTTTGAGACAAAGTCAGCAAAGAAGCTTTTATTAAGATAATATTCTGCAGAATAGGTTCCTCTCCCCTAGAGGCACACCAAGGGTCGGGATGTATTCTATCTTTATACATTTCATTACATTATAGCCACACCCTCTTTTCTCACCATTTTGCCTCTTTTTAATTATAACATAAAGCCCACATTCCCACGAGAAAGTCTAGGAACGCGTCGGAACATCTCCTGACGTCAAAGGCTTATACTGAAGTTTTTATCTGTCTGCTGCTTTTTATCTCAAAGTTCTCTCTGTGCTCTGTTCTATCTGTCGTTACTTTCTATCCCACTTTGGCTTTGTTGAAACCTTATTTCTTTCTAAGCTACATTTTTTCTATTCCTAGTTTAAATCAACCATGTCTGTTAACCCCTTTTCTCACAGACTGGACAAGCTAGATGCAGGAAAAATGTTCCCAATGTTGGGGGAGTCCAGAACCAGAGACCACAGTCCAAGAATAAAGGGGAGGCCATTGAAAACTGAGATGAGAACAGCTTTTTCACCCAGAGAATTGTGAACTGGTGGAATTTTCTGCCACAGAAGGCAGTGGAGGCCAATTCACTGGATGAATTTGAAAGAGAGTTAGATAGAGCTCTTGGGGCATGGGGAGAAGGCAAGCATGGTTTACTGATAGTGGATGATCAGCCATGATCACCATGAATGGTGTTGCTGGCTTGAAGTGCTGAATGGCCTCCTCTTGCACCTACTTTCTATGTTTCTAATCTAAATAGAATATCATCGTTTACTATTGGCAAATATAATATTTCCTATATAATGATCCATCAGTCTGACTCGAGGCTGATTATTTGCAAAGCTTGGCCAGCATTAGGCAAGATTCATCTTCTAATTTGAAGGCCAATAACATTTAACAAAGTCTATTATACGGTCAGATACCATAAGTATTAGAAATGATTTACGATATTGTGTGCGGTTAGTAATGGTTTAATAGTGTGGACAGGACTGTGTTTTTACTACTAAAGCTGCTGCCTCACAGCTACAGTGACCTGGGCTGAGTCCTGACCTACTGCCTTCGTGGAGTTTGTCCATTCTTCCTGCATTGGGTTCCTCCAGGTACGGCGGTTTCTTCCACATCACCAATGGCATGCTGGTTGGTGAGTTAGTCAGAGGATCGTGAATCTGTGGAATTAATTGCCACAGAAGGCTGTGGAGGCCAAGTCGATGGATATTTTTAAGGCAGAAATAGATAAGTTCTTGATGAGTACGGGTGTCAGAGCTTATGGGGAGAACACAGGAGAATGGGGTTAAGAGGGAAAGATAGATCAGCCATGATTGAATGGTGGAGTTGACTTGATGGCCTAATTCTGCTCCTATCACTTATGAACAAATGAGTTGGCCAATGCAAATTGCCCATAACCTGTAGTTGAGTGATACCTGAAGAGAGTGGTTCACTTATTCTAAACAGCCAAAAACACAAATAAAATCAGTAATCAAGCAATAATCTTTATCTTGCCAGGCAGGTGTGGTAAGGACTCTATAGTATGTAGATACAGACTATACAGAGCTCTGATCCCCACACAAAAGGGCAGTGATTAAGTACATGTATTTATGTACTTATAGTACAGCTTCTTAAGATTGACAGAACCTTAAGATTGCCAGACTCTTCTGACAGAGGGTTAGCCATATATGATTATATGAGAAGGCAATTTTTCTGCAGAACAAGCATTTTGTTTTTTTCTACTAATGACGCACATTATAATCTTAGAGAGCAAGGGTTAGTGCCAAGAGTCTGAACCACCTCTAAATGTTTATATTATGGAGGAGACATTCATGAAACTGTACTTGTTATATCGCTTATGTTATTGGAAAAGGGTACATCAACATTTTGTTAGCCTTGTTAGTGTACTGAGAACAAGGGTTAGTGCTTTTTGCTGTCTTTGCAATTTAATAGGAGAAGGTGACAGCTTGTCTTAGTTTTAGCTGAATCCATTTTGTAAAGTTTAAATCTTTTAACTTCCACATTCCTTCCTCTTATAACATTCACAATCCCCGGTAGGTACATAATGGTCAGAAGCAATTAACAATAAAATTTAGAGCGATTATTACTAAAACGATAGAGCCATAGGGTAATATAGTATTCCAAAGTCCATCAACCAACTGAATGGCCAGCATCTCCCATTTTACTTCAATGTACCCATGCATGTCACTGTCATCCTCATGGATTTTCTCAATTTCTTGGGAAATGTGGGTAGCAAGGTCATTATATTAGGGGGTTCATCAGGAATCATGGCACAACACTCTTATTATAATACAGGTTCCTCTTTGTTGATCTTTATGATCAATACTTAGTAAGAATGTTTTTTTAATATACAATAGTATATATACTTAGTAAGAACATTTTTTAATATACAATAGTTATAAAACAGTTAACACGATTACATACAAAGATTATCAAGAATTGAGCTGTCAACTATCTTTATGCAGAGCTTATGAAAAAAATGAAGAGTAATATTTAGAATTCACACATTTCACTCTGTTACCGTTAACTCTTATTCAAATTTCCCCTATAATTGCTTCTTGCCATTTATCCATGATTGTGGGATCTGCGGATTTGTTGTTAGCTTGTTTAAGAGATTAACATCCATCAGTTCAAATGTTACAAGATACCATGAACTAGAAGCATTATGTGTCTGATTGTAATTTTGTTTTGAATCTGTCCTTGACCCAAACCCAAAATCCTAATGAGATAAAGAAGCTTGTTTACCTTACAGCAGATCATTCACGGCTTAACAATTCTATAATTGTAGTCCTTCGCCATTACAGCGCGTAGGCAGGCTAGCATGTTATTCAACCACTGCTGGCATAGCCATGGAACAATCGGCTACCGGTCTTTATGCAGGGATATGGGGAAAATGACTGAACATAGGTCAATTACTGTAAAGGTGTCGGCTTCTACCGTTACAGATGACAGATTAATATTGGTATCAGGTACTAAAGCGCTATTTTAAATAGCTCTCAGGTCTGAGACAAAACACCATTCATTACGTCTTCCCACTTTCGGGATCTATTACACAGACTTTGCATTTTCACTAATAGTACTCGTTGCAATAAAGACAATCATGTTAATCATAAAGACTATAGCTATCCCTTCTTCACCCTCCAGGGCCAGTCAATATTGTTTTAATTCAGCTCCCCTTTTTTATAGTCAGTTTATGTTCAGGGGCTGAATACACTCATCCCACATGATCTTATGCTTTGCCTATAGTTCGTAGGGTACTTGGACCAGAGCCATAGTAGGCAGCTGTTGCTTTTCATAGTGTCCCTTCCTTTCTGACCCATGTGATCTTTCCTTCTGTGTCAGAGGCAACTTTAAAACATGAATTGTCTGTTTGTCCTTCAGCCATTTGTCAGTTCCTATTTCTTTCGCTGTTGCTGTAGCTCTAGTAGTTATGATTAACTGTGACTCAGAAGTGTGTCTCTTTTCAAATCGATCCCTTCGGTTTTATTCCTAATCACGGGACCCCAAAGAACAAATAAGGGGTCACAGTTAATTGTTCAAGTTTATTCAACCAAGGGGAGACTCATTCCAAGTATCTGGGATTAGGGAGTTATGTATATAATTCAGTTCAGTGCGTTCGCTTATGTTAATGGCTAGTTTTAACAAGATACTGTAAATACTGGCATTTTTTATTTTTGTGTTTGCCTTCCTTTTACCTCCAGTCTTGCAGGAGGACATCCAAGTTCATACTTTTTTCCAGTTTCTAATTATTTCGCAATAATTTAGGTGTATCCAACGAGGAGTATTTTCGACCTTCACTGTAGGTGTAGTCAGTAGAACTGGGAAGGGCTCCTTCCACCGTTCTCCCAATTTTCTCCGATCCCAATCTCTTATCAGTTTGTGATCTCCTGGTTGTAAGGATTCGCTGTTATGGTCAGCTGATAGTGGTTTCTGCGTTTCTCTGGTTCAGTGGTTTCTGTAAGACTAACAAGGTTCTGGTTAATTGCTGTCCCTATGTAATTAATTCACACTAAGGTCCTGTCCGGTCTCAGTCAAGGCTTTACTTAAACTCTTTAACTACTTATAAGGCGGACCCTTTAAAAATAGGTCATTATAAAGAAAAAACAATTAAAAAATTATTCCCAATTCTCATCCAACACCCCAATCTGAATTCCACATGGCCAGTGTGTAATTCAGATCTCTTTTGAATTCAATTCAAAAGGTAAGAAATAGGAAGAAATCAAACTTAAAATACCGACAAGGTCACCAATCCTAATGCCAGGTTATGCGGCAAAGAAAATGAACAGTCTCTTTGCTGAGCCACATAAAAGTTGCTGTTTAATAAAAGTTGAGAAGACAGAGAATAAACAGTTAATTTCCACATAGATAACCAATACATTTTCAAAGAGCAAAGGAAAAGAAAATAACTTTGTCCGGCTCAGCGCCCACACACCTGCAACTTCTTAAAGAGACACTACCTTTAAAAACACATGGGATTCTACAAAGATTTATCACGTAAATGAGCAAGCTCATTCAATGACATCCTATTTCATCTGAATCATAGGATTAATTCAACATTCACCCAGAACCGATTCAACAAACAAGTAACAGTCTTTAAACTCATTCACTCTACACCCTCTTTTCTGTGACATTCACACACAAATTTCCACACCTCATGCACTATGCTGAATCTCAGATATTCACACACGTTAAAGCAATAACATTCTCACTCAAGAGTAAAACACAGTTATACACTCCTCAAGGAGTTCATGCAAAACTCTTAAAACTTTGATACACCCAAAAATTAGAATTTTACATTTTAATATATATTATCAGTCAAAGGCACTATGTCTTGTGCTGTTGTGTTGCTAACCTTGACCAAGCTAGCTTTGGAGAATTATAAAACAGAAGTCATATACTTCTGAAATATAATTTAAGAAAAACAATAAGATAGTAGACAAGGTTCACATATATAGGCTGTATCAGAGGGAAATGTTATTTGTCAGCCAGTCATTTACATAACCTTGAGTTTATACCACTGGAGGATTTCATTTCCTCCCGTAATTACAAAATGTATTCAAGCACAGCTGGAAAGTTGCTTTGCTAGCAAGATCAGTGCTCCATTAAGTTTACTGACAAATACATTTAAACAAATCATTCACCAAAAATGTTCATACTTTATTCATAAATACAACACATACTGAAGAACGGTCTCGACTCAAAACACACTTTGGACTCTCTCTCTCTCTCTTAAACACAGGTCATTTCATCAAAAGTTTCAAAGTGTACACTCTAACCTACACTGTACAATAACCTACATTCTATATTTTGTCATAATGTGGCCGAAACAATAGCATATTTTGTGATATTTATTGAGATAGAAAGATACATCTGCGTTTGGGTGAAATATTACCTGTATGCCTGATAGATGTTGTGAAATTGAACTCAGAAATTATGGGAGGATTACATAAAACTACAATTCAAAGGTAATGAATATACTGAGTATTCTTAATTCCAGCATGAACATACAATAGTGATATAGGACTCCAGGTCCTACTACGGTAAACTCACGAGCTATCATGGTAAACCCACGAGCTGCTACAGTATAACTAGGAGTTAAAAAGTATCACATTTTTCCATCCCGAGTATATTCTACTCGTGGACATTTTTCAACATGTTGAAAAATCTTCACGAGTTACCGCGTTTCCCGAGTACCTGCCGTAAGCGTGAAGAGACGTCCCGAGCTCCGACGTACCCGCTACGTTCATTCTACGTGCTTACCACGAGTTTGATTTTTTTAAAAACTCGGGAGAGCTCTTGGGTGAACTCGCACAGTAGGACAAGGCTATTAGAAAGACCAATGTATCCACCCTCTCCACCAGGGAGATGAGCTCTGTCTTTCAAACAGGTCAGAGTCTTTTGTTTCATGTTTGTTTTAAATCGTACCGACTGTTGGCTGCAAAATGTTAAAGTTCTTGGGGCAAAAGTGAGCAGCCTCGATTCTTGCGGAGTAGTTAAGGTACAGTGCCTCGAAAGCCACCAGCTAGACATCCTACTTTATCTTTTCAATCTTCTTATTTATCTGCTGTTTCTCGTTCCTGGTGCTCTGTGTGGTTTAACTCTCTCACTGCTCCTCTTCTGCCTTTAGCCCTCTCCCTTCTTCTTCCTCATCTTCCTGATCAGTTCTTCCTTCTTCTGGGGGTGCCCTTCCCTGTAGGCGTACTGGAGCCCCTTCCTCTACACGGGATCAGAGTGTCGTAGCTCCTGCTGTTAGTGGTAGCCAGGGCATGGTGGAGGTATTCTATGCAATTTCCAATTATTTCTCTCTCTGTAAACAAGGTCGTTATGTCAGACAAGGTGTCCCCGGAGATATTTTGCTTAGGTTTCCATTTTTACATCTCAGTTGTTTAATATTATGTTGGCCAACCATATTCTCTCTTTTTTTCTCAATATGTAATCTTTAAGTTTTCCCTGGATCCAAATAACACATATGCCATACCGAAGCTCCCACATTACTCTTATCCCGAGCCTATCCCATTACTGGCCCAATATTGGCTTAATACCTCAAACAGCCGACTTTGTCTTGTCAACAATCCCAAAATTTGTCTTACCTTTTCTGTTCTGAAAGATCTTGGGAGGGAACCAGATCACTTCAGACGAAGGACAACAGTGTTCCCGGGTCCTCTTAGGAGTTCAGATTCAAGGGGTCTGATTGTGCACTATCTTCCCCCCCCCCATCGAGACCCTGGCCAAACTGTAGCCTCTTACTCAGTCTTGAGCGATTGTTTCCAGCAAGACCTGCTCGACTATGGCAATGTTGTGGCTCACTTATTCTAAACAGACAAAAACTCAAATAAAATCAATAATCAAGCAGTAGTCTTTATTTCACCGGGCGGGTGTGGTAGGGACTCTATATAGCAATGTTACAAAATTTTGAGATTTAAAAAATCAAGTCTGCAATTTATCCCATCAGATAAAGCATAAAAAGAAGTTTAATTTGACACCCAATTTACTTTCATATCTTCAGTATTAAGAAAGTTATGGCCATTTTCATACTCGGAAATTAGCATCTTGCTCCCCATTGCCTTTCAATTGACGTAACTCAAAAGCTGTGATCTGGAAAAGTTAAAAGCCCATAACTTTCTTAAAAATTAAGAGCACTTTAAGCCCGCCCCCCCTCTGAAAGGCGCCAAAGTCACGCACACGGGGAGCAGCAGAACTGCAGCGCTGCTCAAGGTAAGTTTTGCAACATACCTACCCTATAGAATGTAGATACTGACTATACAGTGCTCTGATCCCCACACAAAGGGACAGTGATTAAGTACGTGTATTTATACACCAATAAGCAATGATTCAGCAATACCTAATCTACAGAGCATAGTACAGCCTCTTGCTTCTTAAGATTGACAGGTTCTTCTGACAGAGGAAGGGCTAGCCAGATATGGTTAAATGAGAAATTTTCTGCAGAACAAGCATTTTGTTTTTTTGTACTAATGATGCACATTATCTATATCATTAAAACTCAAATCTTGACCACTTTCTGTTTGCACTGAATATTATTTTTAGAAAAAACGCTACCAGTTACGGCTGTGATTTTTGGCCATTTACTCAGAGTCCCACTCCGCTGTGCAGGACAAGAGGATTTTCCCCCATTGATGAAAAATAAAGCACGTTAATGTTTTTAAAAAGTTGAGATTCTCTCTCCTGTCAAGCACGCCATGAAGGCCATGCCTCTTCTGGTGGGAGGGGGAGGGACTATAAAACCTGGAAGTGTGGACTGTCTCGGTCTCTGCAAGATGGGGGAAGCGAGAGGTCATGGCTCTCTGTCTGAGCTGTGAATAACACTGAACACGTGTCTACTAAACTGTGAGTTGTTTTACTGACCTGTCACTGCCCTTTTGGCTCAGTTAATGCAAGATGGGGGGGGGGGGGGGGGGTCACGACTCTGATGGAGCTCTGAACCAACTGAACACACTGAATGCCTACTGAACAGAGTGTGGTTTTTATGTGGTGTTTTGTGGTGGTTTCACCCTGCTTGAAATGGTATGAAACTGCATTTGAATTTGGTTGCGTTGCACCCTACATGAAATGGTATGAAACTGCACTTGAATTTGCTGGCCTTGCACCCTGCTTGAAATGGTAGGAAACTGCATTTGAATTTGGTGGCCTTGCACCCTGCTTGAAATGGTAGGAAACTACTTTTGAATTTGGTGGCCTCGATCCCAGACCCCACTTCTCAAAATATAAGAGATACAGTGGTCACTCAATTTATATAAACATTACATTGTTCCCATGAAACTCTATATGTCTTGAGGAATAATGTTACCTCTTAAACACAGGGGTCTAATGTTTATAATCCCAATTATAGGATTACACAATATATTTCCCGATGATCTCATTACAAATCACATAGTGAGACGAACATTACCATTGGATTATAAACCTTAAAAGTATGAATTTGCTTTATCCTTGCATATTTTTCAAAGATTTTTAAGCTGATTCCAATCACACGCCTCCTATCTCCAAGCACAGAGGGGTCGTATAAATGTCACACTTGATAAATGATAATTGCTTCTTGTCTAGCTCACACACCCTCCCCCTATCTGTAACAGCTGCCAGCCACTCATTTATTTCAGATCAAAACAAAGTTACTTTCTTAGATACATATATATAAAAATAAAAGATACAACCTGCTCAAATGTATTACCACTTATCTCAACATATGTGTAATTACGTAGCAAACTTAATACTGAATCCATTATTATTCCAGCCTTGTGGTCTTGGACGTATAAACAGTAATAAATCCTGAGCCATGTCATTACAACACTTCACAAGAATGTGACATCGAGAAAGAGCAAATGACCTGTGATCAAATGGCCTGAGGGGCCCATTGCCTAATCAGTCTTTTTAAGATATAACTTATTTTCAATACAAGATTACATGAGATACATTTAATATAAAATATACCATTCTGCCAGCCCAATAATTCATTTGGTCCACAATGTACATACTAGCCCTTTGGAAACCAGTCCCTTCAGCGCACAATACCCATACTAGCACTCCAGAAAGCCCCCCCCCCCCCTCCCACTGGCCACCAATATTGGAAATGGTGGAGAGGTGGAATATTGCATTGGGGGACCAGCGCTCCCGTGTGAACATGAGACCCAACGGGTCCCACTTAGTCTAGTAATCTTATAGAGCAAGGGTTAGTGCTAAGAGTCTGAACCTCCTCTAAATGTTTATATTATAGAGGAGACATTCATGAAGCTGCACTTGTTATCTGGCTTATGTTATTGGAAAGGGTACATCAACTTTTTCTTAGACTTGTTAGTGTACTGAGAACAAGGATTACTGCTTTTTGCTGGCTTTGCAATTTAATAGGAGAAGGTGACAGCTTATTTTAGTATTAGCTGAATCCATTTTGTAAAGTTTAAATCTTTTAACTTCCACACATACGTGTGGGAAAATAAAATGATACTAAATGAGATTAAACCAACCTGATCTCCCGGAGGCTCAGCACTTCAACTCCCCCTCCAATTCCAAATCTGACCATTCTGTCCTGGGCCTCGTCCATGGCCAAAGTCCCACCGCAAATTGGAGGAGCAGCACCTCATATTTCACTTGGGATGTTTACACCCCAGTTGTATGAACATTGACATCTCCAGTTTCAGGTAGTCCTTGCATTCTCCCTCCTTCCCCTCCCCTTCCCAGCTCTCCCACAGCCTACTTTCTCCGCCTCTTCCTTTCTTCTACCCCCACCCCCACATAAGTCTGAAGAAGGGTCTCGACCTGAAACGTCACCTATTCCTTCGCTGCATTGATGCTACCTCACCCGCTGAGTTTATCCACCATTTCTGTCCATCTGAGACTAAATGGGATTAGTGCAAGTGGTTTGGTTGAGCTGAACAGTCAGAGCATAGAATTTTATGAACTGATACCCTAATTCAGTATTTTCTTTTTCTGACTGCTGTTCAGAGAGATGTTACCCTTTCTCCCCAGTGTCTGTACTGCACAGTTTCTTGCTACTTATTTGATCAGGTTTCATTAGAGGCTTTGCTGAGCCAAGGGAGGAGGTCCTGTAATATACTAAGATGAGAGATTAGATCTGCTGTGTATGTGCCCCTTCAGCTTTATGCCAGCCACAACGTGCCCACAGCACAGCCCCTTTGATTTGGTACCCTAGTGATCAGTAAAAGGTAGTGTTGAGACAAATCGCCCATAATAGACGTGAGTAGTAAAGAAGGGTCTCGACCCGAAACGTCACCCATTCCTTCTCTCCAGAGATGCTGCCTGTCCCACTGAATTACTCCAACATTTTGTGTCAATCTTTGGTGTAAACCAGCAGTTCCTTCCTACACAGTGAAGAGTGCATGTTGGGTGAAGTGCTACCTGGCCCATCATTAAATTGCATAGACTGTACCGCCTAAATCCCCGTGTGTTCTTGGTTGGTGTTCAGCTACTGTTTTAATGTACTCTGATCAAATGGGGATGTTTCTTCCTTTAGCCACTTTCATTGTTGCAGCCCCTGTCGCTTTGGGGGCAGCGGGCTTCACCGGCGCTGGGATAGCGGCCGGATCTGTCGCTGCAAAGATGATGAGTGTCGCAGCTGTTACCAATGGAGGAGGTGTTGCAGCTGGAAGCATGGTGGCTGCTTTACAATCAGCTGGTAAGGTCCAGTGAAAATAAATGAGCATTTTTCAATCTTCCTTACTTAAATCCTTTGTGCTGAAAATTGATGTAGAACACATTAAATATTTTTTACATTAAATACTCAACAGTTACAAAAATGGTTTCAACAAAAGCTTTTCATTGTACCTCTTATACACGACAATAAACTAAACCAAAACATATCTTGTGCAAATAATATAATTGTGCTACATTTTAATTTCAACAGTGTGCAAATATAATCTGTTTTGCCCTTTCTGTAAATTAAAAATAAAAATGTTAATAAGTTGTAGGAGCAGAACTAGGCCATTTGGCCAATCAAATCTACTCTGCCATTTAATCATGGCTGATCTGTCTTTCCCTTTCAACCTCATTCACCTGCCTTCTCCCCTTATCCATGACACCTGTACTAATCAAGGATCTGTCAACTTCCACTTTAAAATATCTTTGGGCTATGGTCCTCGACTCTCCCACTAGTAGAAACATCCTCTCCACATCAACTCTATCCAGACCTTTCACTATTCAGTACATTTCAATCCTGCCCCCACATCCTTCTAAACTCCAGTGAGTACAGGCCCAATACCATCAAACACTCATATGTTAACCCAATCATTCCTTGGATCATTCTCCTAAACCTCCACTGGACCCTCTCCAAGACCAACACATACTTCCTCGGATGTGAGGCCCAAATCTTCTCTAAATACTCCAAATGCAGCATGACCTGTGCCTTATAGAGCCTCAGCAAAGTTGAGGTAATTGCAAACTAACTTTATGGGAATCCTGCACCTAAACTGTAGGCCCCAATAGCCTAGAATGGAGATTTATGTGTGCTACACAGGAGGGTTTATGCAAAATTGGCAGGGGAAAAGGAAAATGAATAGTAAGATTAAACAAGAACTTACCAGTTTGAAGTTTGATCTTTATTTTATGAGGAGTTGCGATGAGGGATTTCGTGAAGACCCCGCCAGCACGCATGCGCGACATTCTTCAAAGCAGCGGTGTGGAATCACAGATAACAATGATGACTGAAGATAGTAAGATTAAAGAACTCGAAAATACCAGTTGACCTTATGATAGAGGGTTGGGAGCGGAGGGCACGAAATCCCTCATCGCAACTCCTCATAAAATAAAGATCAAACTTCAAACTGGTAAGTTCTTGTTTAATCTTACTATTTTACTTTGGAGTCACGTGAGTGACTTCGTGAAGATTTCAAAGCTCTGTGATTTCATGCCCTGGACAACATCCATGCTGTCACACTGCCACAATACCGATGGAGGAAGTTTGTTAATACATTCCAGACTTGAACAGGCTGAAAAAGTAATGAGTATTTATTAATACAAATAATAACAAAAACCCCTAACTCGGGGATAAATTATACTATGGAACGGCTCTCGGCACTGCTTCCGCAAACGTTGCGGGGGCGGCCACTGGCTTATTGTAGAAGCGTTGGAAAGTGGTCTCACTGGCCCAGCCCGCGGTAGCGAAGACATGATCCATGGGCACCACCATGGTCCTCGTCGCTGATGTGGATGCAGCCCTGGTAGAATGAGATTTAAAAATGTTATTGTCTATACCTGCTGCACCCAACACCACCCTGAGCCACCTGGCGATAGTCTGCACAGTCACCTGGTGATGTGGTTTCTTATGGCTGATGAGGAGTCCCTGCTCCATCTTCCGGATAGTGCTTGTGGTCTTGATGTAATACTGGACATGGGTGGCTATGCAGAGGGTGGCATCAGTGGGGTACACCCGAAATTCCAGCTGCAGCCCTGTAGATCCCGGTCTATGCTGCTTTAGTAACTCTTCTATGAAGAAGGTTACCTTCTCAGGTGTCGAGATCATTCTGTCGAGCTGAAGTTTTTGCAAGGTCTGTACCCGCTGTGCTGAGGTCAGTGCCATCAACATCACCACTTTGAGGGTGAGTTTATCGAGCGGTAACCCTGTCATGGGGGACCAGCTTCTCAGTTGGGTCAACACTACCCCTACATCCCAGGTGATGTTGTATCTGGGTCGTGGAGGGTTAGTATTAAATACACCCCTCATGAATTTGGACACGAATTGGTGTGAGCCCACACCAATGTTGAGGTATGAGGATAACGTGCTCCTGGCGCTATTGATGGCACTGTAGCTGAGACCCTCATCATAATGAAGGCCTGCGAGGAATTCCAGGACGTCAGGGAGCGTGGCAGAGTTGTCGGTCATATTGGTTTGTGTGCAGTAGGCCTCCCACTTCATGATCTGGGTGAGGTACTGCTTTCTTGTAGATGCCCTGCACGATGCTGTGATGAGGTCCATGGCCCTGGGTGATATGCCAGCCTCCAAAAGTGGCCTCCTTAGAACCTGCAAGCCAACAGGTTTAAGTGACCATGGCACGGGTGAATTTCCCCAGTAATGGGGTTAGTGATCAAATTGGGGTTTTTAGGAATTTGTACCCATGGAATTTTTAACATATGGAGGACCACAGGGTACCATGGTTGTGTAGGCCAGTCAGGTATGATCAGTATGCCTGAAGCAGAATCCAGTTCAATTTTCTGCAATACCAAACTGATGAGGCAGAATGGGGGAAATGCGTGGGAGAACCATTTCCCCCAATGGAGAGAAAATGCATCCATTGCAACTGCCCCAGGGTCTGGTTCCCAAGACCCATATGTTGGTATCTGATGGTTCAACCTAGACGCAAAAAGGTCGATATCTGGTGTACCAAATTTAGCTATAATTTCAGCAAATATTTGGGGATTCAACATCCACTTGATGTTATCATTGAATACTCGTGACCTGGTGTCCGCCACTGTATTGAACTTCCCTGGAAGGTAGGTTGCTGATATCCAAATATTTCTTTCAATACACCAGAGCCAAATTGTGTTTACCAATTTGTCACAAGATACTGACCTGATACCACCCATATGATTTATGTAAGCCACCACCGTGGTATTATCTATTTGAAGACAGACATGTGTATGATGTAAATTTGTGCAATATGCCCGCAGCCCATGAAAAGCTCCTAGCATCTCCAAATAGTTTATTCCTTGTGACTGAAGAAGAGTGGACTCATGAGAATCCCATCTGCCACCACAACTGGACGTGGTGACAGTTGCTCCCCAACCTTGGCCGCTTGCGTCGGTTTGTAACACGACTGATGGGTTGCAGATAATGATGGGCTTGTAACACTCACTAATATTGTTAGCCCACCATCTTAGCTCAATTTTAACCTTAATCGGCAGCTGCATAGGTCTGTCAAAATGTCCAGCATTTGATTTTAATGCTGAAATGTTTGCTCTTTGCAAATTTTGATAATGTAATGGTCCAAATTGCGCAGCTGGAAATGTAGCTACGAGTTTCCCAATCACCTTAGCAGCATGTCGGATAGTCGGCACCCTGGCGCAAGCAAGGCTGTTGCATGCCTCTTTTATCACTAATGCTTTGCCGGCTGGGATAGTGACAATCATTTGGTTAGTATTAATAGTGAATCCCAGGTAGTCCATGACTTGAGATGGGATGAACTTGGATTTGTCTGGATGGATGACAAACCCTAATTTCTCGAATAATAATATGGGAGCTGTAACTGCCAGCTCAGCCAATTCAAGGGTTTTCCCCACTATTAATATATCGTCCAAGTATGCCATGACGATATAATTTTGTTGTCTGAGGGACACCAAAATAGGTTTGATCATTTTTGTAAATAGCTTAGGGGCTGTTGTAATTCCATTGGGTAAGGCTTTATATTGCCATAATTGACCCTTCCAGACAAATGTTAGGAATTTCCTGTGATGCTCTATAATAGGGACTGTATAGTATGCATCTTTTAAATCAATGCAGGCCTTAAAGTACCCTTGAGTAATCAACTGTTTAGCCGTTTCGAATGTTTCCATTTTGAAATGGGTATATTGTACAAAAGTATTCAGATGGGTTAGGTCTATGATAATCTGACATCCACCATCTTTTTTAGTTTTTGTAAAGAAGTTGGACACAAACTCAAAAGGTTCATGGGTCGTTTTTTCTATCATCCCTTTGGCTTCCAGCCCTAAAATTTCTACATGTCCTTCCTCTATCTGTTTTTGAGAAAGCGCAAACTTGCGATGAGGTACATGCTGCGTAGGGGGAAGTTTCCCATTAATAAACTCTATTGCAAAACCCTGAATACTTTGTAGAATAAAGGGATCTGAGGTTACCGCACCCCATGCACCCCAAAATGCCCGCAACTGTCCTCCTACTTGTGAAGTTACAATTGCTACTTTCTTGAAAGAACCAAACCCCCTTACCTCCATGGTTAATGGCGGGGCCTGGTGTGTTGTGGTTTCGGAGACCATTGCGTTGCTGGGTAGGGCTGTTGCCGCATTTTCCATCTGGGCTTCTGCTGGCCCTGCCCTAAAAAAAGCTTCTGCTGTTGGGGAGCTGGTGGTGGATACGTTCTTGATGGTCTATCCGGCTGCACAGAGGTTTGGAGGGAGGATAAGGCTGTGGTCTTCGGTATGTCTGAACCCTAGATGATGATGGTGGTTTCATCAGCCCCACGGGTTTGGCTTCCTCATCGAGTTCTTTGACCTGCTTGGGCAGGTCCTCCCCGAACAGCTGTCTTGGTGGTGGTGTGATGGAGGTACGACACAACCCAGCAAGTTTTGGGTTGAGGTTGGGCCGGATGGAGCTTTTCCGAAAACAGTTTATTTCAAACTGCGTGTTGCACAGCAGGGCAAGAGGATCCTGCTGCTCTTCGGATACGTCAGCCCCATCGAGGGTCCTGGCGAACGCCGTGATGCCCGACGTCAACAGTTTCAGAATTCTCTGAATTTTCAGCTCTTGTGCCCTTACACTGGGACTGATGTTCCCCCAGATAGCTGCGTTAACAGTCGGGACGTTCAGGGTAACACAATTTCCTGGAGCCTTGTACTTCTCCATGGTCTCTGAGAGTACCTGGTCTTGGAGCTGGTGTGACATCAGAAAATTGATGCAAGCTGCCAGTTTAGGGTGCAGCGGTTCCCCTGAATGTACAGGCTTCGCAAATTTTGAAACTGCCTCCAGCATTTCTTCTTCTGGATCCAGAGCAGTGGTCTCTTCTGCTACGGCCTCTTCATCAAAGTCGGCCATCTGCTGGCTTCTAGCACTGCCAACGGATGAAGGTGAGATACTCGGTGGCCGCATGATCTGGCTCCTAGACCGCTGTGACTTGCGCTCTTGTCGATCCAGGTCTCGCTGGAATAGTTGCTCCACCATGTGCTCCATCCTGGCCATGCGACTGCCGCCGCTAAACGCGGACGACAAGTTGACTTCCCCAGGTTCTCCGGAAACACTGGGGATTCTACCAGCGAACTGCACCTCGTCGAGGTGATGACAAGGGTCCGCTGGCAGGTAGTTGTCGGCAGCCGATCCTGCGGGGCCGTACGACTCCTGCACGGACATGCCGCTAGTCCGCCGTCGTTCGGACAATAGCGGTCCCCCTGCCTGATGGGAAGGCAGCGGGGATGAGTCGGTGCCGGCTCCCATAGCCGGACTTCCTGATGTCCATGCAGGCTTACCGCCACTTGTGACCACATGGGTCCGTGACGATGCATGGTCGTCATTACCCGCCTTAGCGGGGCTGCCCGACCGAGATCTGCTGCCACCGGTCTGCGCTCCGGCAGCCTGTTCCAGTGGTATGCCGGTACCTCCTGCTCCTGCAGGGCTCCCCGACTCTCCAGCAGTTCTGCCGCCGGCCTGGAATCTAGCAGGTTTCCCCAGCGCCTTGTCGATGCCTGCCGCAGCTGCGGGGCTCGACTTCGGCGCGGCTCTTCCCCGGGTCTGCCCACTGGGAACCTGTAAAAGAGGGGAAGTAGCGCTCGCCGGTGTGCGAGGCACGTTAGGTCGTACCTGCTTACCACCAGCCCTGACTTTGCGCGATGGTGGTATGAAGTCAGGGTCTACTATACCCTGCTCCTGTGCGGAGGTCCGTCCAAACTATAGTGGAGGAGAGTCGGGCCCTACTAACTCCGTAAGGTTCCCCAACTTCCGCACCTTTTTCCCCGTCCGTGATACGGGTGCTGCCGGTGTTGCGGGCAGCTCCGAGGATGCTGGCTGCGGCCTTTGGAAAGTTTGGCTTTCCCTTTTCCTTCCATCAAATCTGTAAATAGAGAAAACAACGTACAGAAAACCAGCTCAAGGTTAGTATTACTTACCTTAAGCGTCTTTTTGAAGGAGCTGATGGGGAATCGCACACCCCCCCCCCCCCCCCCCAGCTTGTCGACAGCAAATGCGAGACTCCGAAGTAAAATAGCAAGATTAAACGCAAACTTACCAGTTTGAAGTTTCATCTTTATTTTATGAGGAGTTACGATGAGGGATTACGTAAAGAACCCGTCAGCCCCACATGCGCGTCAACCTTCAAAGCATGGGTGTGGAGTCACTGACCGACAAACATTGACCTGAGAATAGTAAGATCGAAGAAACTAGAACTACCAGCTGGTTTTATGAGGAAGGGTTGGGAACAGAGGGCACGTAATCCCTCATCGTAACTCCACACAAAATAAAGATCAAACTTCAAACTGGTAAGTTCTCGTATAATCTTACTATTTTACTTTGGAGTCACGTGAGTGACTACGTGAAGATTTTAAAACTCTGACTCCATGTCGTGGAACAAATCCATGCGTCACACACTGTATAGTTGACCAAGAAGAGTGGACAAACCTAATCAGTCATGACATAATGAACAAATTGACAATTTAATGTGTAATTAATCAATAACAATAAAAGTTCCCTCTCTACCCGAGATGGCTATTAACGCAAACTTAAAACTGAGGTAGCAAACACGCTCGTCCCGGATAAAGGTTTGTCATAAAAGGTCTGAAACGTGCATGCTGAGGACCATCCTGCAGCCGATAAAATCTGGTCTAGCAGGACATCCAAGACCCTCACTGCGGACGTAGCTGCAGCCCTGGTGGAATGAGATTTAAACATTTTAGTATCAATCCGAGCCTCTGTTAGAACTTGTTTTAGCCACCAGGAAATGGTCTGAGTTGCAACCTGCAAATGTGGCTCCTTGTGGCTGATCGGTAATGCTAACTCAGACCCCCTAAGCCCCGTGGGAGGCTAATGTATTGCCGGAGGTGAGCAACTACATACATATTGGGATCCAAAGGATATGCCATGAACTGTAATTTCAATCCTGAGGTACCTGGTCTGCTCTATTTTATAGGGTCGTACACAAAAAAGGTGCAACTACCGGCAGAGGTGAGCATCCTGTCCAATCGTAGCTTTGCAAGGACTGGACTCTTTGAGCTGAAACTAACGCCATGAGCATAGCCACCTTGTTCATGAGTTGTAGTAGAGACAGGGAAGTTGGTGGAGACCATGACCGGAGTAAAGTTAAAACCACCCCTACATCCCAAATTTCAGAATATCTCAGCCTAGGAGGGTTTGAATTGAAGAGTCCCCTCATGAATCTAGACACTAAAGGGTGAGACCCCACTGATTGGTGTTCTGAAATTGGAAGCAGGTAAGACGACAGCACACTTCTGGCACAATTTAGAGCACTGTAGCTTAATTTGTCATCGAAATGCAACTTCGAGAGGAACTCTAGAACATTTGTAATGTGCACTGCCTCATAAGAAATGTTGGACTTTGCACAGAACATTTCCCATTTCCTAATGTATGAGGCATATTGTTTTTGAGTACTGCTTCTCCAGGCCGCAGTTAGCACATCCACCGTGCGATCTGCTAAGTCCCAGTCCAAGGAAAGAGTTTCTTAAAACCTGCAGATCAGTAAATTGAGCCGACAGAGACCTGCCTTTAGGAACCTTCCACACGGGTTCTACAACCATGCTCAGAATAAGATGATACCATGGCTGTGTCGGCCAGTCAGGGACTACCAGAATGCCGGAAGCAGAATCCTGCTGAATTATTTGCAGACAGCGACTGACAAGGCAAAATGGGGGGAATGCATAGAAAAACATTGCACCCCAATGTAGCGAGAAGGAGTCTATCGCTACTGCATCTGGTTCTGGTTGCCATGCAACATACTTTGGTAATTGATGATTTAATCTTGAAGCGAACAAACCATTCTAGGTATGGTGTTCCATACCTAGAAACAATATTCTTAAATGCACTATGATTCAACACCTATTCTGTGTTGTCATTGAATTTACGTGACCTGGTGTCCGCCACCGTGTCGAATCTACCTGGGACGTAGATAGCTGAAACAAAAATATTTTGAATGTTGCATCAGTTCCAAATGAGGCAAGCCAATTTATCACAGGATACTGACTTGATACCACCCATGTGATTTCTTTATGCTACGGCTGTGGTGTTATCTATCTGTAATTGAACATGCACGTGGTGCATGTGTGCACAATAAGCTTTCAGACCATAAAGGGTTGCGAGCAATTCCAAATAGTTAACACCATGCAACTGCAGAAAATATATCTCATGCATATTCCATCTGCCACCGCAGCTAGAAACGGTGTCAGTGGTGTCCCACCCCAGAGAACTGGCATCAGTCTGTAAAACAACAGAAGGGCTTTCAATTGAAATATTGCCAGAACAATGGACAATATTGGCTTTCCAGCACTGCA